>CM064340.1:1362500-2725000 GCA_032595735.1 Pelochelys cantorii
GCTGCCCCGGTCCCTGCCGCCCTTACCGGTGCCCGGGTCCCTGCCGCCCTTACCGGTGCCCGGGTCTGCGCCGCCCTTACTGCTGCCCGGGTCTGCGCCACCCTTACCACTGCCCTTACTGGTGCCCGGGTCCCTGCCGCCCTTACCGCTGCCCCGGTCCTTGCCGCCCTTACCGCTGCCCGGGTCTGCGCCACCCTTACCACTGCCCTTACTGGTGCCCGGGTCCCTGCCGCCCTTACCGCTGCCCCGGTCCTTGCCGCCCTTACCGCTGCCCGGGTCTGCGCCACCCTTACCACTGCCCTTACTGGTGCCCGGGTCCCTGCCGCCCTTACCGCTGCCCCGGTCCCTGCCGCCCTTACCGCTGCCCGGGTCCCTTCTGCCCTTACCGGTGCCCCGGTCCCTGCCGCCCTTACCGGTGCCCGGGTCCTTGCCGCCCTTACCGGTGCCCCGGTCCCTTCTGCCCTTACCGCTGCCCCAGTCCATGCCGCCCTTACCGGTGCCCCGGTCCCTTCTGCCCTTACCGCTGCCCCAGTCCATGCCGCCCTTACCGGTGCCCCGGTCCCTGCCGCCCTTACCGGTGCCCGGGTCCCTGCCGCCCTTACCGCTGCCACGGTCCCTGCCGCCCTTACCGCTGCCCCGGTCCCTTCTGCCCTTACCGCTGCCCCGGTCCCTTCTGCCCTTACCGCTGCCCGGGTCCCTGCCGCCCTTACCAGTGCCTGGGTCCCTTCTGCCCTTACCGCTGCCCCGGTCCCTGCCGCCCTTACCGGTGCCCGGGTCCCTTCTGCCCTTACCGCTGCCCCGGTCCCTGCCGCCCTTACCGCTGCCCGGGTCCCTGCCGCCCTTACCGGTGCCCGGGTCCCTGCCGCCCTTACCGGTGCCCGGGTCCCTGCTGCCCTTACCGGTGCCCGGGTCCCTGCCGCCCTTACCGGTGCCCGGGTCCATGCTGCGCTGCGTGACGTGCTCCCCCTGGTGCACCCACTCTCCGTTGCACTTGAAGTAGATCTGGGTGGCGGGTGCAGCCCGGCAGGCCAGGCTCACGGGCTTGTTCTTGACGATGTAGACATCCTGGGGCTCCAGGTGGAAGTGGGGCAGCAGGTCTGATGTGGCCCCTGGCATGGGGTTGGCCACTGTGGCGCTCTGCTGGGCACCTGGCAAAAGAGAGGCCGGAGTGGGGCCAGGAGCCAGGCTGCGGCAGGATGGTGCAGCCAGGGACGGCCCAGGGTCAGGCCTAGGACAGCGGCCCAAATGGCCCCGGGGCCCCCGTTAACCACCGGCCCAGCGCGCCCGGCTGAGGGAAGGGCCCGTGTCCACGTAGGGATCCCCGCAGGCGCGGCTCTCTGGTGAGATGGCAGCTTCTAGCCCCTTAGTCAGTCGTGGCCCTTCTTGGACCCCTGCCGATTTACCAATATCTGGCCTGACCCGTGGCCCCACGCCGGGCACAGGGGCCAGCCAGCGCCACACGCTGCACAGCCCAGGAAAACCCCACAGCCCCGGGCCCCAGCCTGGCTCTGGGAGCTCATGGCCCCCAACACCCCCATACAGCCCCCATTCCTGGCCCAGAAGTGACGTCCAGCGCCTACCTGCCCCCGCCCTCACAGAGCTTGAGGACAGGCCAGTCCTCATGCCCAGGCAGCCCCAGCCCCAAACAGGCTCACCCCCCTGCCAAAAAACTGACAGCAACCAAACCCTGCAGCAACCCAGCCAGCCAGACGCCACCTAGTGCCGCCGTGCCAGGGCCCAGCCATGCCAGCGATCTACTCGTGCCAACCTGTGCTGGCAGTGCCCTCTCCCCTGTGCACGGGGCCCCTGGCCGCACCCCCAGACCGGACAGTGCTCCGGCCCCATCACTACTGCCCCAGCATCCGCTCGCCAGTGACAAGGTTTCCCAGGGTGGCTGTTTTCTGCCACTTCATTGACAGAGATGTTCAATAGGTGGAGCCAGGCCCAGACACCGCAGGGCCAGCGACGCCAGCACAGCCCTGCTGTGCCAAGTCCCCAGTCCGGCCACCCTGAGCCAGGGGAACCACCCTCATTGGATCCTTGTTGCTGCCTGCCCCGGTATCGCCTGGCACCGCGTGTGACGGCAACAGGTCCCCTGCCAGTGCGTGAGAAAAGCCACCCAGGGTGCCTGGCAGGGGCTGTGTCCCCCCATCCTGATTTGCATTAGTTCCCTGCCCTCGCTGGGGACAGCCTCTCCCACGGCCCCTCAGTGTCTGTGTGCGAGTGTGTATGTGTGAGTGTGTGCGTGCATGTGTGCACCTGTGTGTATGTGTGAGTGTGTGCGCCCGTGTGTATGTGTGAGTGTGTGCACCCATGTGTCTGTGTGCATGTGTGTGTGTGCACCTGTGTGTCTGTGTGCGCCTGTGTGCATGTGCGTGTGTGCACCTGTGTGTCTGTGTGCACCTGTGTGCATGTACGTGTGTGCACCTGTGTATCTGTGTGTGCATGTGTGTGTGTGCACCTGTGTGTCTGTGTGCACCTGTGTGTATGTGTGAGTGTGTGCGCCCGTGTGTATGTGTGAGTGTGTGCACCCGTGTGTCTGTGTGCATGTGTGTGTGTGCACCTGTGTGCGCCTGTGTGCATGTGCGTGTGTGTACCTGTGTGTCTGTGTGCGCCTGTGTGCATGTGCGTGTGTGCACCTGTGTGTATGTGCGCCTGTGTCTGTGCCTGTGGGCACATGTGCACCTGTGTGCGCATGCATCTGTGTGTGTGTGTGTGTGTCACAGTGACACCTGCCCCAGCCAGGGAGTCTGCACACACACAACCCTGCTGGTGCCAAGCAAACTCAACCTGCTGCCTCAGCCCTTGTCTCTCCCCTCCACAGCCCCACCCCCTTCTTCCTGAGGCCCTGCCCCTTCATGGGGCCTGTCCCAGGCTATCCTCAGCCCTGCCCCCCCCATCGGGCTGCCTCCCCCCACCTGCCCCGCCCCCGCCCGCCGAGTGACTAACCGGCTCTAACTAAGCGTTTGATTAACAAATGATAAAATAGCAATTGTGCCGAGCTGTAATTGCTGCTGATAATTGGCTGGTTAGGGTTTAATCAGCAATTACATGGAGTGCAGGGCAGTAATTAAACCTCCTAACACACTCCCCAGCCCCCCCCCCCATGCTCCATGTCCTGTGCAGCCCCATGCAGCTCAGAGGGGCCTGGGGGCGCTGCACAGAGACGAGGGGGACCAATCTGGGCTGCAGGGGGTCCCACAGAGCCAGGGTGGAGCAGGGCAAGCATATATGGGGTGGGGGGGCACAGACAGGCCAGGAGCAGGGGGCACTGGTGGGGGGCACTGGCAGGGAGGGCACAGACAGGCCAGGAGCAGGGGGCACTGGTGCGGAGCAGGGGGGCACTGGCAGGGAGCGGGGGGGCACAGACAGGCCAGGAGCAGGGGGCACTGGTGGGGAGCGGGGGGCACTGGCAGGGAGCGGGGGGGCACAGACAGGCTGGGAGCGGGGGGCACTGGCGGGGAGCGGGGGGGCACAGACAGGCCGGGAGCGGGGGGGGGGGGACAGATGGGAGCAAGAAGGGGAGGCTTCCCTGCGGTATCTCTGGCTTTGCCCCCTGGGCACATGGGGCCTGCAGAGCCCCATGGGGGAGCAGGCTGCGGGGAGGGCTCTGAAGTCCTCGGCCTGTGTCCCTGCCCCAGAGCGCTCCTCGGACACGCTGCTCCAGGCCTGGTCCCTGGCAGGGGCTGAGTGGACACGGCGCCGTGACAAGGTCCCAGGCAGCCCGGCCTGGTCCCAGCTGGCTGAGCGAGGGGGTTGGGGGGGCCTCTCTGGGAAGGGCAAGCCCGTTACCGACCCTGATGCTGCTGAGAGGCCCCTGGCCCCAGAGCACTCGGTGCCACTGGGGGCCACGCAGGCCACGCCAGGCCAGCCCGACGTGGCCCATCGGGGGCAAAGGCGAATCCAGGAAGCCCTGCGGCCCAAGGATCCAAGGATCCTGGGGAGGGGTCCGCCAGGCATCCGGCCCTGCGGGCGCCGTGCCACTCCTGAACTGGCCAGAGAGGCTGGACAGAGCCCCCGCCCAACCCCACCTGCTCTGCCGGCCTGCCCACCAGCGAGGGCACCTCTGGAACAAAGCCAGCAGCTGCCCCAGCCCCCGGCCTCCCCCTCAGTCAGCACCAGCCGAGCCAGGCTGCTAATCCCCCACCAGCACTTCCCCAGCCTGGGGGCAATTAATGTAGTTACCCCGCCCCCGCACAGCGGCATTTCCTAGCTCACTGATTTAACCACCCAGCTGTGGCTAGATCATCCAGGGACCTGTCCT
Organism: Pelochelys cantorii; assembly: GCA_032595735.1. Lineage (NCBI taxonomy): Eukaryota > Metazoa > Chordata > Testudines > Trionychidae > Pelochelys > Pelochelys cantorii. Next base: position 1,366,765 of record CM064340.1, read on the forward strand.
CATAACATGGCCCCGACACACACACGCACACGCACAGCGCGGTGTCTCACACACAAACACACCCAGCTCACCCCAACATGCATGCACAGTGCGGTGTCTCTCTCACACACACTTCACTGCAGTATGCATGCACACACACACACACACCTCACCCTGACACATATGCACAGTGCAGTGTCACACACACAGGCGTCTCACCCAGACACACACACACACTCTACAGTCTCATCTGCACACACACTCTGGTCTCACACACACATACACGCACTGCAGTCTCACACCCACAGAGGGCTCTCTCACACACACACACTGTGTGCAGGCTGCGGTGTACACCAACTCACCAGGATGCACATCCCGTGCAGCCACACGTGGCAAAGCACACATGCTACATGCAAACCCGCGTGTGCTCCTCCCGCGCCCCGCACTGCCCAGCCAGAGCCCACACGTGGCCCTGCTCAGGCCACACAGCTGGGTGATCCAGCCAGGTGCAAACCCATTCCCCAGAGGGATCCTGCAGCACAGCATGAGCCCCCTGTCCCCTGTGGTCCCACCATGGGCAGGGGCAGCTCCTATTGGACCAACTTCTGCTGGCCACAGAACTCTTCCCGGGCTGGACCACCCTGCCACCGCCACCCTGCCACAGCCACAGCCACAGCCACAGCCACCACCACCCTGCCACAGCCACAGCCATCGCCACCCTGCCACCGCCACCGCCACCCTGCCACAGCCACAGCCACAACCACCCTGCCACAGCCACAGCCATCGCCACCCTGCCACTGCCACCGCCACTGCCACCCTGCCACCGCCACCCTTCCACAGCCACAGCCACCGCCACCTTGCCACTGCCACCCTGCCAGCTTCCACCCTGCCACAGTCACCCTGCCAGCTACCACCGCCACCCTGCCAGCTGCCACCCTGCCAGCAGCCACAGCCACCCTGCCAGCTTCCACCCTGCCAACTGCCACAGCCACCCTGCCAGTTTCCACCCTGCCAACTGCCACAGCCACGCTGACAGCTGCCACCTTGCCAACTGCCACAGCCACCTTGCCAGCTTCCACCCTGCCACAGCCACCGCCACCCTGCCACTGTCACAGCCACCGCCACCCTGCTACCGCCACTGCCACCGCCATCCTGCCACTGCCACCCTGCCACCGCCACCCTGCCACTGCCACCCTGCCGCAGACACCCTGCCGCAGACACGCTGCCAGCAGCCACAGCCACCCTGACAACTGCCACCCTGCCACAGCCACCCTGCCACAGTCACCCTGCCACCGCCACCCTGCCGGGTGCCCTGTCAGCAGCCACCCTGCCACTGCCACCCTGCCGCAGACACCCTGCCGCAGCCACGCTGCCAGCAGCCACAGCCACCCTGACAACTGCCACCCTGCCACAGCCACCCCGCCACCGCCACCCTGCCGGGTGCCCTGCCAGCTGCCACCCTGCCACAGTCACCCTGCCGGCTGCCACTGCCACAGCCACCCTGCCACCACCACCCTGCCAGCAGCCACCACCACCCTGCCACCGCCACCCTGCCAGCTGCCACTGCCACCCTGCCAGCAGCCACCCTGCCAGCAGCCACAGCCACCGCCACCCAGCTGCAGCCACCCTGCCAGCAGCCACAACCACCCTGCCAGCTGCCACCCTGCCACAGCCACCCTGCCAGCTGCCACCCTTCCAGCTGCCGCCGCCACACTGCCACAGTCACCTTGCCAGTTGCCACCACCACCCTGCCAGCTGCCACCCTGCCAGCAGCCACAGCCACCCTGCCAGCTGCCACCCTGCCACCACCACACTGCCACCACCACCCTGCCAGCAGCCACAGCCACCCTGCCAGCTGCCACCCTGCCAACTGCCACAGCCACCCTGCCAGCTACCACCCTGCCAACTGCCACAGCCACCCTGCCAGTTTCCACCCTGCCAACTGCCACAGCCACGCTGACAGCTGCCACCCTGCCACCACCACCCTGCCACCACCACCCTGCCAGCAGCCACAGCCACCCTGCCAGCTGCCACCCTGCCACCACCACCCTGCCACCACCACCCTGCCAACTGCCACAGCCACCCTGCCACCACCACCCTGCCAGCTGCCACCCTGCCACAGTCACACTGCCAGCTGCCACCCTGCCAGCAGCCCTCTAGCCACTGCGAGAGCCTCTGGCTGTGCTGTCACAACGGGCCCTGGGACGGCCTGTGTGGCGCCTGGCACCCTGGGTTGGCTGGCATACCAGACAGACCCAGAAAACATCCTCCCAGCTAGTGCAGAGCCAGGGGCCTGCTAGCCAGTGCCCCTGGTGGGGGGGGTCCCAGCATGGCCCGCTCCCCGGTGGGCAGCCCCGGTGGGGAGGGCACCACGTGCTGGGCACTGCCCTGCATGGGTTCCTGCTTGTCCTGGCACTGGGCCCTGCCTCTGGCTGGCTCTTCCTCCCCGCTCACCTGCTGCTGAGTTGCCATGGGAACAAGCTAGATGCTCATGATGTCACCTTGGCGATAGCTCAGAGCCAGGTTCCCCACCACGCGTGGCGGGAGCGCGTGGCGGGAGCGGGTGGCGGGGCTGGCTCCAGTGCCCGGTGCCCATGAGCGGCTACATGGCGATGTGGGGGTGGGAGCTGCTCTCAGCCCTCGCCAGGCTAACGAGGGCCGCTCCAGCCTTAACGACGCGGGGGGACGGGAGCCCCACTCAGAGCCCAGCTCTTGGCACCCTGCTCCCCTGCCCATGGCACCTGCCCCCGCCTCGGCCTCCCTCGGGCCTGCAGCAGGGGCTGGATCAGCCCCCCGCCCAGTGCCAGGCCTCGTTCTCCATGGCTCGCTGCACCTGCCCCTCTGCTCTGCGGCATCCCAGCCCTGCCCTTCCCCAGGCGCTGGCCCCTGCCTGCACAGAGCGTCGCTCATGCTCCCAGCCAGGCTGCCCAGTGGTTAGCACAGCATGTGCACAGCTGCATGTTCCCAGCAGTCACGTAGTCTTGGCCCCCTCCCTGGTGGGCAGCTGTCACGGAGCCGGGCCAGTGCTGCCTCCAGCCCCACGGCCCCCTCATCCGCCTGCCTTGGCCAGGCCCAGAAGCAGAGCTGTGGTGCTGCTGGGCCCTGCCCCAGGCCAGCAGCTCCCCGCACCCCAGGGCAGACAGGCCCTGGAGCTGGGCCCCATTTCTCCATGTGGGGCCAGCTGCACGGGCACTGCTGCCCTAGGTGCTGGGGCCACGTGAGAGCGCCAGCAGCCCGCGCCAAAGGAGACAGGCCTGGAGTGGCAGGGTAGGCTCGTGGGGGGAGCAGCCTCACCCATGTCCCACGGCGGGGGGCAGGCAGCACGCACTGGGGAGACGGCCCACGCGGGAGCCATGGCCAGTGCCCAGGGCAGGGAGTGGGGACTGGCGGCTCCCGGCAGAGAGAGCCCGGTGCTGTCCATGGTGCTGAGGCTGGGGAGGGGGCCCTGTGAGCTGCCGGACCTGCCAGCTGGAGGCGGGCGCATGTCTGGTGCCCAGAGGAAAGCCAGGCCCGGAGGGGGGCAGGACCAGCACCAGCCATAGGCCTTCGGCTTGCCCAGGGGGCCCTGCCAGGCGGCGAGAGCCATGTCCTCTGGTGGCTGGCACCATGCCACGCCCCATGCCAGACCCCGTACAAGTGGCAGCCAGCTGGGCTGGCACAACGGGGCTGCCCTGGGCTCTGATCCAGCCATGCTGAGCCCCATGGCCGGCCTCCCCAGCTCCTCTGCATCCCGGGAGGGGAAACCGCGCAGCCATGAGGCATGGCTGCTCCGGTGGGACGGGGGCACCACCTACACCCGCTCCCTGTGAGGCCCCCGCCCCGTGGCACAGGGGCAGGGCAAGGTGCCACGAGACAGCTGGACCCGGCACCAGTGGAAGCTGCTGCCGTGCATCACGCCCACACAAGGCTGCCACCAGTGGGCTGAAGGGGAGCCGAGGGCTCCCCATCCCTCTGGATAAAACAGACCTGTGGGGCACGGGCAGGGCAGAGACCCCCCAGAGGGGCCACAGGTGTCACTGTGCATGACCTGGGCCCAGCCACAAGTCCCTGCCCCCACTCAGTGGGGCTCCTGGGCAGGGGAGCAAAGAGAGGTGGGCAGAGCAGGCAGCCGCCCGGATTGTGGGATGGACAGACAGACAGGGGAGGGGTGACACGTGGGGCAGCCCCCACCCTGGCTCATGAGACCACTTCCAGTAGCAAATGAACTAGCTGAAGGAGCAGACACATGGGGGCCGGGGGGACCGAGGGAGCAGACACACGGGGGCCGGGGGGGGGCTGGGGGAGCAGACACACGGGGGCCAGGGGGGACCGAGGGAGCAGACACACGGGGGCCGGGGGGGGCTGGGGGGACCGAGGGAGCAGACACACGGAGGCCGGGGGGGCTGGGGGAGCAGACACATGGGGGCCGGGGGGGCTAGGGGGACCGAGGGAGCAGACACACGGAGGCTGGGGGAGCAGACACACGGGGGCCGGGGGGACCGAGGGAGCAGACACACGGGGGCTGGGGGAGCAGACACACGGGGGCCGGGGGAGCAGACACACGGGGGCCAGGGGGACCGAGGGAGCAGACACACGGGGGCTGGGGGAACCGAGGGAGCAGACAAACGGGGGCCGGGGGGGCTGGGGGAGCAGACACACAGGGGCCAGGGCAGTAGCACAGTGGGCACCACAGGGGCAGGGGTTGCTATAGGGCATGTGTGTCACAGAGCATGTGTGCAGGACACTACAGACAGTGCATGTGCATCCATCTGTGTCCAGGGATGTGTGTGTGGAGGCTTCCACAGACAGTGAGCATGCAGGCTCATGTATGATGCATGTGAGTTACACAGTGAGTGTGTGCTGGGCTGCACAGATGGTGCATGTTCATTACACGGTGTGTGTCAGGTTGCACATAGGGCAGGTGTGTGCTACACAACATGTACCGGGGGCACACACTGTGTGTGCACTATACAGCACATGCCAGCTGCAAAGTGAGCACATGCATGTTGCACGGCGTGTGCCGGGTTGCACAGACTGGGCACGGCCATTGCAGGGCATGTGGTGGGGCGCACAGGCAGCATTTGCACATTACACGGTGGTGTGAGCACTGACGCCCAAGGCGACAGGCCCTGATGTGTGGCTGGCAGGGCGAGGCCTGGCTCTTCAGACGTCCCGCTCAGCAGCAGCTGTCATAGGAGATCAAAGCTGGCGCCCCACAAAGCATCCAACATGGGTCTCTTGCCCTGCTGGCCGCTGCCTCCCGACCCTGCCTGGCCTCCGCCTCCAGACCCTGCCCGGCCGCCGCCTCCCGGCCCTGCCCGGCCGCCGCCTCCAGACCCTGCCCGGCCGCCGCCTCCAGACCCTGCCCGGCTGCTGCCTCCTGGTCGAGCCTCCGTCTCCCAGCCCTGCCCGGCCGCCGCCTCCCGACCCGGCCCGGCCGCCGCCTCCCGACCCTGCCCGGCCGCCGCCTCCAGACCCTGCCCGGCCGCCGCCTCCCGGCCCTGCCCGGCCTCCGCCTCCCGGCCCTGCCCGGCCGCCGCCTCCCGGCCCTGCCCGGCCGCCGCCTCCCGACCCTGCCCGGCCGCCGCCTCCCGACCCTGCCCGGCCGCCGCCTCCAGACCCTGCCCGGCCGCCGCCTCCCGGCCCTGCCCGGCCGCCGCCTCCAGACCCTGCCCGGCCGCCGCCTCCCGGCCCTGCCCGGCCGCCGCCTCCCGGCCCTGCCCGGCCGCCGCCTCCCGGCCCTGCCCGGCTGCTGCCTCCTGGTCGAGCCTCCGTCTCCCAGCCCTGCCCGGCCTCCGCCTCCCGGCCCTGCCCGGCTGCCGCCTCCTGGTCGAGCCTCCGCCTCCCGGCCCTGCCCGGCTGCCGCCTCCTGGTCGAGCCTCCGTCTCCCGGCCCTGCCCGGCCGCCGCCTCCCAGCTGAGCATCCACCTCCCAGCCCTGCTACCACTTCCCGGCTCCGCCCGGCCACCGCCTTTCAGTCGAGCCTCTACCTCCCAGCCCTGCCGGGCCACCGCTTCCTGGCTCTGCCTCCCGGCCCTGCCTGGCCTCTGCTGCCCAGCCTCCGCCTCCCACCCTGCCCGGCTACACCCTGGAATCCTGGAATTTCTTGCTTTCAGCCAGGCTGGCTTGTGCCACATCAGCTCAGCTCTGCGGGCGTGGGACCCAGGTCCATGCTTGGCCCCACCAGCTGCAGCTGGAGGCACCTTCACCCATCTGCTGCCGCACCCACTCTGCCAGGCAGGCCCAGCCCCCACCTGGGTCTACCTGGCAGAGAGGGCTCGCTGCAGCCCGCCCACCCCTAAGCCGGGCGCAGGGAGGGGCCTATTTGCCTCTCACGTCCATGTGCGGAATGAGGTTTGTTCTGTGCTGCGCGACACGAACGGCCATTGTGCTGCCCCATGGATCCCACGGAGGGAGACCCTGTGCAGCGACACCAGGAGTCTGGGGCTACCCCACCCCCACCCAGATGGCTCAGCCTGGGAATGTCTCAGGCTGCTCACGTGGCCTCAGTGTTTGTGGCTGGGAGCTCCTCACACTCCCCCCTGCCCCCACAGCGCTGCCCTCCCCCCACCCCCGCCCTGACAGCGCTGCCCTCCCCCCCACCCCCGCCCCCACAGCGCTGCCCCTCCCCCCACCCCCCCCCCCACAGCGCTGCCCTCCCCCCACCTCCGCCCCCACAGCGCTGCCCTCCCCCCACCCCCGCCCTGACAGCGCTGCCCTCCCCCCACCTCTGCCCCCACAGCGCTGCCCTCCCCCCCACCTCTGCCCCCACAGCGCTGCCCTCCCCCCCCACCTCTGCCCCCACAGCGCTGCCCTCCCCCCACCCCCCCCTGACAGCGCTGCCCTCCCCCCACCTCTGCCCCCACAGCGCTGCCCTCCCCCCACCCCCCCCTGACAGCGCTGCCCTCCCCCCACCTCTGCCCCCACAGCGCTGCCCTCCCCCCCCCCACCCCCGCCCTGACAGCGCTGCCCTCCCCCCACCCCCCCCCTGACAGCGCTGCCCTCCCCCCACCCCCCCCCCTGACAGCGCTGCCCTCCCCCCACCTCTGCCCCCACAGCGCTGCCCTCCCCCCCACCCCCCCCCGCCCTGACAGCGCTGCCCTCCCCCCACCCCCGCCCTGACAGCGCTGCCCTCCCCCCACCCCCGCCCCCACAGCGCTGCCCTCCCCCCACCTCTGCCCCCACAGCGCTGCCCTCCCCCCCACCTCTGCCCCCACAGCGCTGCCCTCCCCCCACCCCCGCCCTGACAGCGCTGCCCTCCCCCCCACCTCTGCCCCCACAGCGCTGCCCTCCCCCCACCCCCGCCCTGACAGCGCTGCCCTCCCCCCACCTCTGCCCCCACAGCGCTGCCCTCCCCCCCACCTCTGCCCCCACAGCGCTGCCCTCCCCCCCCACCTCTGCCCCCACAGCGCTGCCCTCCCCCCACCTCTGCCCCCACAGCGCTGCCCTCCCCCCCACCTCCGCCCTGACAGCGCTGCCCTCCCCCCCACCTCCGCCCCCACAGCGCTGCCCTCCCCCCACCCCCGCCCTGACAGCGCTGCCCTCCCCCCCACCTCTGCCCCCACAGCGCTGCCCTCCCCCCACCCCCACCCTGACAGCGCTGCCCTCCCCCCCACCTCTGCCCCCACAGCACTGCCCTCCCCCCCACCTCTGCCCCCACAGCGCTGCCCTCCCCCCACCCCCGCCCTGACAGCGCTGCCCTCCCCCCCACCTCTGCCCCCACAGCGCTGCCCTCCCCCCACCCCCGCCCTGACAGCACTGCCCTCCCCCCACCTCTGCCCCCACAGCTCTGCCCTCCCCCCACCCCCGCCCTGACAGCGCTGCCCTCTCCCCACCTCTGCCCCCACAGCGCTGCCCTCCCCCCCACCTCTGCCCCCACAGCGCTGCCCTCCCCCCACCCCCGCCCTGACAGCGCTGCCCTCCCCCCACCCCCGCCCTGACAGCGCTGCCCTCCCCCCCACCTCTGCCCCCACAGCGCTGCCCTCCCCCCCACCTCTGCCCCCACAGCACTGCCCTCCCCCCCACCTCTGCCCCCACAGCGCTGCCCTCCCCCCACCCCCACCCTGACAGCACTGCCCTCCCCCCCACCTCTGCCTTCTACAGAGCCCACCACAGCCAGCGCGCCCCCTGCCCCACTCTGGCTGGAGGACCCACCTGCCCAGGCCAAGCAAGCAGGTAACACGGAGCCCCTGCCCCACCACCCGGCCGGGTTAGTCTGTCCTGTCACCTGGCTCCCGCCCTCCCCGGGCCACTCCACCACCCCACCCACACACCCGCTAGGGCCTGGCATCCCCTGGCCCTGGCCCCGACACTGCAGCAGCCCCTCCCTCTGGAGCGCTGGGCACCGTGGTCCTGCCAGCACCTACGCCCAGCGCTGTGCCCGGGGCTGCCTGCGGCCATGGACCCATCGGGCAGGGGGCAGGCTGGGGGCAGGGCCGGGTGGTGACCGGCTGCAGCAGCCTGTGCTCTAGCAGCCATGGGGCACCACTGATCCCCTGGGAAACAGCCTCACAGTGCAGCCCCCACCATGGCCGCCATGGGCCTGTTCTCTGCTCCGGGAGCTGGCACCAGCTCGGCATTCGGGGGCCACGCCAGAGGGCAGGGGCTGCGAGCACCAGGCCCGCCCAGGCAGAGCTCCAAGCCAGGCAGCCACCCAGGGCGGGCTTCGGAGGGGTTGCCAGGGCTTGGCACTGGGCTGCTGGCAGGGCCGGGGTCCAGGTTCCAGCCTGCGTGCAAGGGGAGGGGAGCAGGGAGGGCAGAGCTCCCCAGCCAGCTGGCCCAGCTCTCCAGGGCTTGTGCCAAGGCAGCTCCCCCGGCTGCGCTGCTCAGGGCTGGCAGCAAACGGGCCGGACATCAGCCGCTCGCCGGGGGGCACGTGGCACAGAGCAGGCGGCCCAGTGGGGGTGGGGCGTTAGCACAGGCCAGGCCCACAAGAGCTCCCTTCCCAGAGCCACAGCCAGTACTCCCACCCCCGCTCTAACCACTGGTGCCCACTCCCCGCCCTGAGCCAGGAGAGAAGCCCGGAGGCTGGGCGCCCCAAAGAAGGGCTGCTCCCTGTGGAATAGATCCTGGGCTCTGAGGCCATGCTGGGGCCGGGCCAGACCCACAGAGGGGGGTGTGGGGCCAGGGAGCCCTTGGCCCCGCTCCCCCCAGCCGGGGTGGGCCCAAGTAGTGGGTGCCCCCGCGCCAGCGCCCCCTTGTGGGCGGGGCAGGCGGGGCTGAGCTGGCGGCAGCGGGATGCTGATTAAGTCAGTGGCTGGAATGAATGAATTAGTCCACTCGGGTTTTGCATCACAATGGAGCGGCACTAATTAAGTATTGCAGTTGATAACGCTTCCCCCATTACAGCCAATTAGCATGTGCTGGCAGGGCTCCCGGCTGGGGGGAAGTGGGGGGCACCCCCACTGCAGGGCGGGGGGGGCTAGGGAGCAAGGGGTTGGGCTAGGCCAGGGTGGACTGAGCTGGGCTGCACCCAGCAGCGCCTGCCGCGGGCCAGGCCGGTTGCAGCTCAATGCTCCCTGGGGAGAGCCAATGCCCCGGGGCCCCCGACCTGAGCACAGGCCCCCTCAGCCACTGCCCTGCCAGGGGCACTGGGCAGAGCAGGCTCTGAGGGGCATTGGGGGCTAAGAGGCAGACGTGGGGCTCCCCCTCTGGGCACCAGCCCTAGCAAAGCTGTGACCAGTGCAGGGACCCTGAGCTGCCAACATCCTCACCGGGCAGGGCCCTGCCAGCCACCTCCCCAGCCTCACAGCCGGCCGATTGCCAACCGCTGCCCCACCTGCCCTGCACCCCAGGCACCTGGTGCCCCCCAGACTGGGACCACGGGGTCCCCCCTGCTCCACGGGGAGCCAGCTCACGCTCTCCCACAGGGAGCAGAGTTACAAATACTGACCCATGACAAAGACCACAGGCTGGTGCCCAGGGCACCTAGAACACCCCAGCGGTGCCCCCCCCCGACCCGCAGCCCCAGCTCAGGGCACCTAGAACACCCCAGCGGTGCCCCCCCTGATCCGCAGCCCCAGCCCAGGGCACCTAGAACACCCCAGCGGTGCCCCCCCGATCTGCAGCCCCAGCCCAGGGCACCTAGAACACCCCAGCGGTGCCCCCCCGATCTGCAGCCCCAGCCCAGGGCACCTAGAACACCCCAGCGGTGCCCCCCCAACCCGCAGCCCCAGCTCAGGGCACCTAGAACACCCCAGCGGTGCCCCCCCTGATCCGCAGCCCCAGCCCAGGGCACCTAGAACACCCCAGTGGTGCCCCCCCCGATCCGCAGCCCCAGCCCGGGGCACCTAGAACACCCCAGCGGTGCCCCCCCCGACCCGCAGCCCCAGCCCAGGGCACCTAGAACACCCCAGCGGTGCCCCCCCCGACCTGCAGCCCCAGCCCAGGGCACCTAGAACACCCCAGCGGTGCCCCCCCTGATCCGCAGCCCCAGCCTAGGGCACCTAGAACACCCCAGCGGTGCCCCCCCTGACCCGCAGCCCCAGCCCAGGGCACCTAGAACACCCCAGCGGTGCCCCCCCAACCCGCAGCCCTAATCCAGGGCACGTAGAACACCCCAGTGGTGCCCCCCCTGACCCGCAGCCCTAATCCAGGGCACGTAGAACACCCCAGCGGTGCCCCCCCAACCCGCAGCCCTAATCCAGGGCACGTAGAACACCCCAGTGGTGCCCCCCCCCGACCCGCAGCCCTAATCCAGGGCACCTAGAACACCCCAGCGGTGCCCCCCCAACCCGCAGCCCTAATCCAGGGCACCTAGAACACCCCAGTGGTGCCCCCCCCCCGACCCGCAGCCCTAGTCCAGGGCACCTAGAACACCCCAGCGGTCCCCCCCCCCAACCCGCAGTCCCAGCCCAGGGCACCCAGCCACACACCGCCCCCCCGTGCCAGGCTCGGCGCTGTGGGAAGCAGAGGAGTTCTGACTCCTGTCACTGACAGCGAAGATCCAGCTCTCTCCTGCCAAGCCTCAAGGTCACCCTGAGCCCCGGGGCCTTGGCTGCAGAGCGGGGAGGAGCCTCTGCAGGCAGCCCACCGGGAACCCCTCTCTCCCCCACCGGGGCTGGCCACGCTGGGCCACTCACTCCCGTGCTGGACCAGGCCCAGCCCCTTCCAGCCTGGAGCTCTCAGTGCCCGACTCCGCTGGGCACCACCGGCCCTGCCAGCCCAGCCCCAGCGCCCGTACGGCCCCTGCCCAGCCCGTGCCCGGCCCTGCCAGCCCAGCCCCAGCCCCCGCCCCCGTACGGCCCCTGCCCAGCCTGTGCCCGGCCCTGCCAGCCCAGCCCGAGCCCCCGTACGGCCCCTGCCCAGCCCGTGCCCGGCCCTGCCAGCCCAGCCCCAGCCCCCGTACGGCCCCTGCCCAGCCCGTGCCCGGCCCTGCCAGCCCAGCCCCAGCCCCTGTACGGCCCCTGCCCAGCCTGTGCCCGGCCCTGCCAGCCCAGCCCCAGCCCCCGTACGGCCCCTGCCCAGCCCGTGCCCGGCCCTGCCAGCCCAGCCCCAGCCCCTGTACGGCCCCTGCCCAGCCTGTGCCCGGCCCTGCCAGCCCAGCCCCAGCCCCCGCCCCCGTACGGCCCCTGCCCAGCCCGTGCCCGGCCCTGCCAGCCCAGCCCCAGCCCCTGTACGGCCCCTGCCCAGCCTGTGCCCGGCCCTGCCAGCCCAGCCCCAGCCCCCGCCCCCGTACGGCCCCTGCCCAGCCCGTGCCCGGCCCTGCCAGCCCAGCCCCAGCCCCTGTACGGCCCCTGCCCAGCCCGTGCCCGGCCCTGCCAGCCCCACCCCAGCCCCCGTACGGCCCCTGCCCAGCCCGTGCCCGGCCCTGCCAGCCCAGCCCCAGCCCCAGCCCCTGTACGGCCCCTGCCCAGCCTGTGCCCGGCCCTGCCAGCCCAGCCCCAGCCCCCGTACGGCCCCTGCCCAGCCCGTGCCCGGCCCTGCCAGCCCAGCCCCAGCCCCCGTACGGCCCCTGCCCAGCCCGTGCCCGGCCCTGCCAGCCCAGCCCCAGCCCCAGCCCCAGCCCCCGTACGGCCCCTGCCCAGCCTGTGCCCGGCCCTGCCAGCCCAGCCCCACCCCAGCCCCCGTACGGCCCCTGCCCAGCCCAGCACCCGACCAGCCCCCGCCCTTGGCCAGTTCCTGACGCACCCAGGCAGGAGCACTCACTGCCACAGCACCTGGGCCCGGTTTGGGGGTGCAGGGTCAGGGGGCAGCAACTCAGAGCTGGGGGGACATTGTGTATTCCCAGCACTGGCCTGCAGGGGGCAGCGCCCGGAGCAGCAGGGCACAGGCTGGGGGGCTGGCTGGAAGTCTCTGGCCCCTGCCGATGGGCGCTCCTGATGGCACAGGCTGGGTGAGGGGCCCTGGCACATCGCGCTGCTGCACACGGGACAGGCTGAGCCCCGGACAGAGCGTGCACAGCGGGGCCAGCCCGGAGCCCCTGGCAAGGGCCTGTCCTTACCCCTGCACCGGCACCTGCCTTCCAGCCTGCTGCTGGGCCCTGAGACCCCCGCCCCCAGCACTGACCCCCCAGCTTTGTGCCAGCCCAACTGAGGCAGCTTCAAAGGGGCGGCCCTGTCCGTGGGGCTGGGCTCTGCTCCAAGGGGGTGTGACGCAGCGGGAGGCTGTCTGCTTTTGTGAGCCTACGCTGCTCTGTCTGTGTCTGTGTCTGTGCCTGTGTCTGTGCCTGTGTCTGTGCGGGGCCCAGCGGGGGACAGGGGCCCATGAGCCAAGACTCGTAGGCAATGGCGCGGCGCTTCACACCTGGCCGGGGAAGGCGTTTGGACAACAGAAGGGGTGGGGCTGCCTGGGGGTGGTGAGTGACCGGTGGCTGGGGGAAGGGGCCATCTGGGGGAGGAAGATGAGCAGGGCACACTAAAGCCGGGGGGAAGGGGTACAGGGGCCCTTGAACCCCTCCCGCCAGGAGGGATAAGGCTGTCTGCCCTCAGTGTATCCTGCTGCCATCGCCTGTGTCCCGGAGACCCAATAAACCTCCTGCTCTACTGGCTGACCGAGAGTCACAGCTGGCTGTGGATGGGGGGGTAGGGTGGGGGGCTCCCCAACGCACCATCACGGGGGGCAGGGGACTGGGGCCTCCCCACGTGGCTCTGGGAAGCAGGGGCCATGCTCACACAGGCCGCCAGGCCACGCGGGCAGCACCAGCGCTGGCCCCCGAACGCAGCCACCTCTGGGGCACATGGCACACACTAACAGCATCCTCTGCGAGAGCCCAGCAGGGATCAGGGCCCCCTGGTGCCCCTATTCCTGCCCTTCCCAAGCACAACAGCCCACCCCCCAGCACAGCCTCCCGCCACGCCAGGCCCAGCAGCTCCCAGCGCGGGTGTAGCGAAAGCTCCCACAGACTCGGGATGTGGCACTTCAAAGGTGCCATGGGGGGGGGGGTCTTGCTTCCCATCATGGGGCCGGCAGCAGAGTGCGTGGCTTGGTGCTGGGGCCCAAGGCGGGTGAAGGGCCAGGCCTGCCGGGCCACAGCAAGCAGGAGCTGAGACAGACCGAGCTGCAAGGATAAGAACCAAGCCCACCCTCGGGGCAGCCAAGGGGCCGCTGGGCTGGGCACAGTGCCAGGGTGGGCACGGCTGGGCCGGAGCTGCCGGGCACAGGGAGAGCGGCAGGGCTACCCCTAGGAATGGCTCTGTCCTGGGCCAGACAGGCAGTGCCAGCAGAGCCCGCGTGCCCCAGCCCCTGCCAGCACGGCGCGGTTTGGGTCAGAGCCAGCCCTGTGGGCACAGTGCCAGAACAAACAGCCCTTGCCTGCCGCGCACTGACGGCAGCTTCCCCGCCTGGCGAGCACCACGGTGCCCGGGCAGTAGCAAGAGCCTGCACGGTCCCGCCGAGCCCTTCTGCACATGGCCAGCTCGCTCCCCGAGTGGGATCCGGCCCCCGCCCAGCCCCAAGCACCCCGGGGTCAGAGGCTGCTCCAGCCCAGATGCCACCGGCCCGTCCACCTGCGGGCCATGTGCTGTTCCCTCCCACAAAGCTGGGCCACCACGGACCTGGGGCTGGAAGGGCTGCGCTGGAGCCCTGCACCTGTCCCCATTGACTCCTGGGCCGGGTTGGCCAGGCCGCTCAGCGCCTCGGTTTCCCCGCTGGCAGAGGGGTGAGGGCAGCAGGCTGGGAGAACCGAGCACAGGCGCCGGGAGACCCACCTGGGCCCCACCTAAGGCCTGGGCAACACTTAAGGTAGCTGGACGCAGCTGATGCCCCCAAGTGCCGCCCTGCACCAAGCCAGCCTGCGGGGCAGCCCTGGCCAGGTGGGTGGAGGAGTCCCACCCCCGGCTACCATGCTCAGGGTGGGCTACCCCCTCACCAGCCGCCCCCGCCCCCTGCATTGTGGGCTGCTCGGGCGGGGGCGGCGGAGCTGCGGCTCCCTGCGGTGCCAGGCAGGTGGGCGCTGCCAGCTGAGCAAGCAGCCAGCAAAGGCTCCGGCGAGGCCTCCGCACGTGGGAACCCGGGCCCGGCCCAGGCCTGAGCAGAACTGAACGGGCCAAGCAAAGGCCTCTGCAGCCTCCGTCCAGACCTTCCCCAGCCCAACCCAGCCCTGATTCCATGGCTCACGCTCACCCAGGTCTGGGCCCGGGGACCCACCAACCCGCCTCCCATCCACGGGACCAGCACAGCTCTGGGGGCGTGAGAGAGCAGGGGCTGCGGGGTGGGGGTGAGGGGCACCAGCGGGCTGGGGGACAGGGCTGGGCTGGCAGAGTGGTTGAGGTGAGGGGCATGGGCAAGGCTGGGGGGCAGGGCTGAGGGTCGGGGGTGCAGGGCACCAGCACGGCTGGGGGGCAGGGACTGTGGGTCACCAGCAGGGCTGGGGGGCAGGGACTGTGGGTCAGGAGTGAGGGGCACCGACAAGTATGGGGGGTAGGGGTGAGGGGCACCAGCAGAGCAGTTTGGGGGAAGGTTGCCTTCCTCCCACCCATGGGTCCCAGGCACGGCCGCTGCTGAGGGGCAGGGAGGCGGCTGAATGGAGCTTACAGACCCTGGGTTCTGCCCCCAGGGCTGGCTCGGGCAGCTGCGAGCCAGGTGCCCCCACTCTGGCTGGGCAGGGGGCAGGCGCCAGGAGCTTGGTTCCGGGGCACACGCAGCCATGCCGCAGACCCTGTGACTTCCCAGGTGCGTGCCCTGCCCTGCCCTGCCCTGCCAGGCTTGGGGCCAAGCCAGACAGCTCCAGGCTGCCCCTCTGGGCTCAGCCACTCACTGGCGGCCCCAGGCCTGGGTGCCCTGCAGGACGGACACACGGGGCCCTGCTCCTCCCTGCCAGCCGTGCTGCCGCCCCCATGAGCAGGCCCCACAGAGTAACTGAACCTGACCCAGCGCCACGGACTGGCTCCTGCCGGGGCACGGCAGGGGCACCGGGATCCTGGCACCTCCGAGGACACAACCCAGAACCGGGCACCAAACCCGGCTAGAAACCCGAGTGCAGCTGCCAACCTGGTGCCCCGGCCGGGGCGGATGGGGGGGGGCAAAGCTGGCTGGGGCCTGCGTGCCAAGAGGGGGGGGCGGGCAGAGCTGGCTGGGGCTGGGGGGGAGGGGCAGAGCTGGCCGGGGCGGATGGGGGGGGCAGAGCTGGCCGGGGGGGGGGAAACGGGCAGAGCTGGCTGGGGCCTGCGTGCCAAGAGGGGGGGCGGGCAGAGCTGGCTGGGGCTGGGGCTGGGGCTGGGGCTGGGGCTGGGGGGGGGACGGGCAGAGTTGGACAGGGCTGGGAGGGAGGGGCAGAGCTGGCCGGGGGGGGGGGGAAACGGGCAGAGCTGGCTGGGGCTGGGGCTGGGGGAGGGGGAGCGGGCAGAGCTGGCCGGGACTGAGGGGGAACGGACAGAGTTGGCAGGGGCTGCGGGGGGGGGGGGGGGAAACGGGCAGAGTTGACCGGGGGGAAACGGGGCAATGGGCAAAGCTGGCCGTGGGGGAGGATGGGGGGGGACGGGCAAAGCTGGCTGGGAGCTGCGCGCATAGGTGGGGGAAAACAAAGCTGGAAAGCTGGCCAGGTGCTGCGCCGGGGAAGGGGGGGTACTTGGAGGAGGAGAGGCTCAGAGCGGGGTGGGGGAGGCGTAGAGCTGACCCGGGGCTGCGGGGGGGGAGGGGGGGGCGAGTGCGCGGAGATCTAGCCGGCGGATGCGCGGGAGAGGACGCGCAGAGATGTCCGGAGGCTGCCCAGGGGAGGTTGCGCGCAGAGGTGGCCGGGGACTGCGGGGGAGGGAAGGACGCGCAGAGGTGGCCGGGGGCTGCGCGGTTGAGGTTGCGCGCAGAGCCGGCCGCGCTGCGCTCCCCGGTGCGCGGGTGCGCAGCTGGCGCGGGTCGAGCTCCACTCACCGGCGGGCGGGCGGCTGGCGAGCAGCGATCCGGCCAGCAGGACCCGGCACAGCGCGGCCGCGGCCATCCCCGCCCCTCTCAGCGCCCCAGGCGGCGCGGGGCCGGCGCGCAGCGGGCGCCCATGGCCGGGCTCGGCGGCGGCGGCGGGTCCCGGCGCCCCCAGCTGCCGGGAGCGACTGGCCCAGCCCGGTGCCGGCGCAGCGCAGCGCAGGGGAGCCCGGCAGCGCCGCAAAACGCGGACTGGATCTGCCGCGGAGCGGAGCGAGCAACAGCTGGTGTGGGGCGAGCCCAGCGCCGCCGCGTCCCCCCCTCCGCCGGGCAACGGGCCCGTCCCCGCCACCATCCCCCCGCCGCGCAACGGGCCCGCCCCCCCTCACCGACCTCCCAGCCCGGCAACGGGCCCGTATCCTCCCCACACCACCCCCCCGCCGCGCAACGGGCCCGTCCCCGCCACCATCCCCCCGCCGCGCAACGGGCCCGCCCCCCCCAGACCGGCAACGGGCCCGTATCCCCGCCACACCGCCCCCCGCTGCGCAACGGGCCCGCCCCCCCTCACCGCCCCCCCCCAGACCGGCAACGGGCCCGAATCCTCCCCACACCACCACCCCCGCCACGCAACGGGCCCCCCCACCGCCCCTCCAGACCGGCAACGGGCCCGCCCCCCCCATCGCCCCACCAGCCCGGCAACAGGCCCATATCCCTCCCACACCGCTCCCCCCGCCGCATAACGGGTCCCCCCTCCACTGCCCCCGCAGCCTGGCAATGGGCCCATATCCCCCCACTCCGCTCCCCCGGACACCTCCCCCCGTCACCGCCCCCCCAGCCGGGCAACGTCCCCCCCTTCTACTACCTCTCCAGCAGCAATGGGCCCATCCCCTGCACCACACCCCTCTCCGGGCAGCGGGCCGCCCCCTGCCACTGCCCCACAGGACCGTTCCCCCTCCCCACTACCAGGCACCAGTCTCCCTGCCAGATCAGGGCCCTTGGCCCACCCAGCCAGGTTCCCAGGCGTGCACAGGGCCAGAGTCTCCCTTGTCACAGCTGCCTGCCAGGCCCTGGCACCTGCTGGGCAGACAGAGCAGGCTGATCTCTGGCCCGGCCCTCCAGAGGGACAGCACAGACCTGAGCCGGCCGGCCGGGGCAGACTGTGCCCAGACACCTGGGGTGGAGGGAGGCCATGGAGCCGACCTCTCTGTCCTGGGGGTGACGGAGCCGTTGCTCCCTGCAGCGCTGCCCCTGGCCTGCCTGCTCCAGTGCCCTGCACCCAGACCGCACATTAATAACCCTGCAGGTGCCCAGGTGCTGCGCCGGCAGACGGGCTCGGGGGGGCCGCTCCCAGCCTGACAGACGGTGCAGAGACCCTCATGCCACCTATACAGCTCCCCCAGGTACAGACATACAGACCCCCAGGTACAGACTGTGACGGCGCGTTGGGGGGCCCCCGACCCTGCACCCCCAGCTGCAGCCAGAGGTGACTCTCCGCCCGCCAGTAGAGTGAAAGGTTTTAGTGCTTCTCCGAGACACAGCGCAGCGCAGGCTCCATGTTAACACTGGAGCCGGGGCAGAGCCTTAGTCCTCTTGGGGGGAAGGTCCACAGGCCCCTGAACCCCCCTGGCCTGGCCTTAGTCTGCTCTCTTCATGCTTCCCCCAGCCAAGCCTGACCCAATTCCCAGCAACTGGTCCCTGAGCCCCACAGGCAGCTCTGCCTCCTGCACTGTCCTGCTCCCAGAGCCCAGGGCTACATCTACACTGCAGGCTTTTTGCATAAGAACTGTTTTGCGCAAGAGTTCTTGTGCAAGAGAGCGTCCACACGGCCGTGTGCTTTTGCACAAGCGTGTCCATGGCAGCGTGGACGCTCCCTTGCGCAAGAAAGCTCTGCTGGCCATTTTAGCCATAGGGGTGTCTTGCGCAAGAAACCCCTGCTGCCCATCCACACTGCCTTCTTGTGCAAGAGCTCTTATTCCTCGTGGGGAGAGGACTAACTCTTGTGCAAAAAGCCCTCTGTTCCGACACTTTACTGTACATTTACTTGCACAAGAACATGCGTGCAGTGTAGACGTTCTGCAAGTTTTTGTGCAAGAATGGCTGTTCTTGTGCAAAAAGTCTGCAGTGTAGATGTAGCCAAGGTGTATCTCGTCATCTGGTCTCCAGGAGGTGAGACGCTCACGCTCACATACTTCCACAGTGAGTCGTGCCTGCCCTCTCCCCTCTCATACAGAGAGCGCTGCAGGGGGGAAACTGAGGTACACACACACAATACAGCAGTGACTATAACAGCACTCCCACTACGTCACACAGACACACAGACCCCCCAGGGCACAGACACACAGACCCCCCAGGTGCTCCCCCCAGGTACAGACATACAGACTCCCCCCCAGGGCACAGACACACAGACCCCCCCCAGAGCACAGACAGACAGACCCCCCCAGGTACAGACACACAGACCCTCTCCCCCGGCCACGTGCTCCCTTTCAGGCCGCTAGATCCTGGCCTTGGGGTTGCTGCTCCCTGTGATGGCGAGTCGGGGTTCCCCCTGGTCCTGCAGCCCCGTAGCAGCAAGAACAGACTCCACCAGCCAGTAGAACAGGGGGGTTTATTGCTTCTCCAGGGTACAGCCCAGCACAGACGTGATGTGTCTACAGGAGTCAGGGCCAGGATGCCTCAGCCCCCTTGGGTTAGGGGGTCCATCACCCCCCTAGACCCTCAGCCCTCAGCTTAGACTGTTTCCTTCATGTTTCCCAGCCAGCAACTGCCCCTGCCCCCAAACCAGGTGTTCGTCCCCGCCTCCCTCCCTTTGTCTCTCCCTGGGAAGAGCCTTGTTACCTGCCCAGGCTGGGCCGAGGTGTCTGGGCCAATCCACATGGGGTGAGTCAGTGGGAATCACCTCCCAGCGCAGGGGGACCCCGGGTCACAGAGCAGACAGCCCCCCCCCCATGTCACACTGCCCCTTTCCCCATGAGCCGCCCCACAGGCTCCCCCATGGACACCCCTCGCGGCCCCAGGCCAGGCCCCTGCAGCAGAGAGAGCCCCCAGCCCCATGCTGTCCTGCCTCGCTCTGCCCTACTGGAGCAGCCATAAAGAGGAAACGCGCGGCCACTGCTCTGTGAATGTCATGGAAACTGGCCAGTGGCGGGAAGGGACCCACACGCCAGATGCCCTGCTCGCCAGCACCAGCTGCTAGCGCCTCTCCTGCCCCTTCCTGCCCCAGCTGCCCCATGCCTCTCACCTGCCCCGGCTGCTCCCTCCTGCCCCCTGGCTGTCCCCCAGCTGCCCCCTCCTGCTCATGGCTGCCCCCACCTGCCCCCTCGCTGTCCCTCAGCTGCCCCCTCCTGCCCCTCACCTGCCCCCTGGCTGTCCCCCAGCTGCCCCTCCTGCTCATGGCTGCCCCTTCCTGCCCCTCACCTGCCTCCTGGCTGCCCTCCAACTTCCCCTCACCTGCCCCTCCTCGCCTGCCCCTCACCTGCCCCCAGACGTCCCCCTCCTGCCCCCTGGCTGCCCTTTTCCTACCCCCTGGCTGCCCTCGCCTGGCCACTTGGCATGCCAGTGGGCCTGCAACACTGATGCCAGCCACGTCGGGGTTTCCATAGAAACCCCCATTTTCTGGCCCACATGCACCAGAGCCTGCTGACCCGAGCTGCCTTGCTCAGGTCACCTGACTGGGGGTTTCAGCAGCCCCCCGCCGCCCGAACTGGAGGGGATACTCCAGGGCTGGGTCTCAGCTCGCTGCTCCATGGGGCGGTGCTGGGCCCCGGCCTGGTCTCCTGGGGCAGGGCAGCTGAGCTCCCCACACGGGGGGCTCCACTGCTGGGCCCTGTGCAGGAGGGGACCCCCTGACCTGGCATTGGCTTGTGGGCAGCCTCTGACTGCCAGCTCCACCCTGCGTTGGGACTGGTGCCCCTCAGGCCTGCCCGCAGCCCCCGTTACCCCAGCCCCACCGCGCAGCCCCACCCATGCAGACTGATGCGTGCTGGGCTCGCCCTGCCGCAGGGGGCTGGCACTCGTGTCCGGGGTGCTGCTGCCAGGGAAGCCCATCGGGGTGACGCTGACACCTGCCTGGGCTGGCTCCCGCCGAGGAGCACGGCCCGGGGGCTGGCCAATGCAGGTGCAGGGCGTGCAACGGGCTGGCGAGGAACAGGGGGGCGCAGGCACGGGACAGGCTCGGGCCGGTGGAGATGGGGGCAGGTGCTGCAGGAAAGGGGATGGAGAGGGTGTGGGGGGTGTAGGGCTGTGGGGAGGGATGGACAATATGCGAGGCTGGGAGCACTGTGGGGGGAGGGGGTGCATGTGGTGGGGCACTGTGGGGGGAGGGGTGCACGTGGTGGGGCACTTTGGGATGAGGGGTGCACGAGGTGGGAGCACTGTGGGGGGAGGGGGTGCAGGTGGTGGGGCACTGTGGGGGGAGGGGTGCATGTGATGGGGCACTTTGGGATGAGGGGTGCACGAAGTGGGAGCACTGTGGGGGAGGGGTGCATGTGGTGGGGCACTGTGGGGGGAGGGGTGCGCGTGGTGGGGCACTTTGGGATGAGGGGTGCACGTGGTGGGGCACTTTGGGGGGAGGGGTGCGTGTGGTGGGGCACTGTGGGGGGAGGGGTGCGCATGGTGGGGCACTTTGGGATGAGGGGTGCACGTGGTGGGGCACTTTGGGGGGAGGGGTGCGCGTGGTGGGGCACTGTGGGGGGAGGGGTGCACGTGGTGGGGCACTGTGGGGGGAGGGGTGAGCATGGTGGGGCACTTTGGGATGAGGGATGCACGTGGTGGGGCACTTTGGGGGGAGGGTGCACGAGGTGGGAGCACTGTGGGGGAGGGGTGCGTGTGGTGGGGCACTGTGGGGGGCGGGGTGCACGTGGTGGGGCACTGTGGGGGGAGGGGTGAGCGTGGTGGGGCACTTTGGGATGAGGGGTGCACGTGGTGGGGCACTTTGGGGGAAGGGGTGCACGAGGTGGGAGCACTGTGGGGGAGGGGTGCATGTGGTGGGGCACTGTGGGGGGAGGGGTGCGCGTGGTGGGGCACTGTGGGGGGAGGGGTGCGCGTGGTAGGGCACTTTGGGATGAGGGGTGCACATGGTGGGGCACTTTGGGGGGAGGGGTGCGCGTGGTGGGGGCACTGTGCGGGGAGGGAAGCGGCTGTGATGTGCTCCCCGCGGAGCCTGTTGTGAGCTGGGCAGAGTTAATTTCATTAGTGGCGCCAGGGGATGAACAATTAACGAGCTGCTCTGATGCCTTGAAGAGCTTAAGTGGGAGAAGTAAACTGTCTTCGCGGGCGCTGCCAGCTGCCTCCCTCTCCCCACCCCCCGCCCCTCGCAGGGTAATGTAGCAGCACCCTGAGCCCCAGGAGACAGGCTGAGCTGGGTGGGCAGCAGGCACATGCCACACTGGACGGGTGGGCAGCAGGCACACGTTGAGCTGGGCGGGTGAGCAGCAGGCACACACCGATCCAGGCGGGCAGCAGGCACACGCCAAGCTGGGTGGGTGGCAGCAGACACGCGCTGAGCCAGGCGGGCAGAATTTGATTGTAATAACACCGGGATCTGATTAAAATCTCACAGAAGCAGCAGGCGTCTCAGCCGCCTTGAGCCCTTGAAAGTAAACGAGGCACCGGGTGCTGGACCCTGGCGCGGGAGCTCCCTGGCTGTGCTGCAGGCCAGGGTGGGCGGCGGGGCTGGACCCTGGCTCAGGAGCTCCCCGCCTGTGCTGCAGGCCAGGGTGGGCGGCGGGAGGGGAGGGTGCCTGCTGCACTGATCGGCATTGGCACAAACAGGATGGTTTTGCTTCTCTTGGCTCCATCTGCTCCTGCTGAAGTCACAAGCACCGTGCATGAGCTCACTAGGGTTGCCGTGGAAATGCCAGTGAGCTCACTAGTGAGCAGTGTGACCTCACAGTGGCGCCTGTGTCCTGGCAGGGCTCTGGCAGCCGGGGAAGCCGGCACAGTGACTGGAACACCCGGCACAGGCTGGCATGAGACAAAGCTGCTCCCAGCCCCCCAGCTCCCTGCCCACACGCCATTCACCAGCCTCTCCTGGCCAAGGTGCCAACAGCTGCAGCCTGCCCCAGGTCTGGCAAAGCTGCTGCGCCCAGGGGACCCTGCAGCGCCCGCCAGCCAGTGCCTACCCAGCCACTGTGCCCAGGGGACCCTGCAGCGCCTGCCAGCCAGCGCCCACCCAGCCACTGTGCCCAGGGGACCCTGCAGCGCCCGCCAGCCACTGTGCCCAGGGGACCCTGCAGTGCCTGCCAGCCACAGTTTTGGGGGAGCCAGGTGTGGTGCAGTGTAAGTTCCTTGCTGGTCGCTATGCTTGGGCTGTGGGCTGTGGGGGACCCCCACGGGCGGCTATCTAAGCACGGCCCAGCAGGAGGTGCCTTACCGCCCCAGGGCAGTGGCTAAAACCAGCTCTACAAGTTAAGGGAAGAGGCTGAACAAAGGAAGTGTGTGCTGGGGGAAGGGGCAGTCTTGGGCTGGAACCATGAGGGAGACAGACTGAGGTTGCTGGGGCTAGGGGTGACAGACCCCTAACCCAAGGGGTCTGAAACATCCTGGCCCCGAATCCTGTAATCACCCCACGTCTGTGCTGGGCTGTATCCTGGAGAAGCAATAAACCCCCCTGTTCTACTGCTGGTGGAATCTGTTCTTGCTGCTAGGGGGTGCAGGATCGGGGGAACCCCGACTCGCCGTCACACCAGGCCTGTGCCCCCCAGTGTCCACACAGTGAAGGGGAGAGGCGTCTGGACCAGCCGGCCGAAGGGCAGTCCGCAGCACATGTCTCTCAACAGCCCCCTGGGGAAATGAGCCAGAGCTGCCTGCACCGTGGGGTAGGGGCTCTACCCTCCCCAGCCCCCCTTCCCGGTATTTGCCTCTGCCCCGGCCCTGTGGCGCCCCCTGGGGCCATGCAGGCACAGGAGCGCTGCGGGGGCAGGGAGGTCAGTGACCGCAGCCTGGCTTCAGAGGGTGGGGTGCCCAGGTGTGTGTGGGTGCCAGAGAGACTGAACACTGGGCCCCTCTGCCCCTTGGGGGGACGCCTGGGGTGGGTGGAAGGACCTGGGCCCAGCTGATGAGAGTTTGAGGGGGGCTGGCAGGTGGGGCTCCGGCTGCTCAGGGTTTTGGGGGGGGCTGGCAGGTGGGGCTCCGGCTGCTCAGGGTTTTGGGGGGGCTGGCAGGTGGGGCTCCGGCTGCTCAGGGTTTTGGGGGGCTGGCAGGTGGGGCTCCGGCTGCTCAGGGTTTGGGGGGCTGGCAGGTGGGGCTCCGGCTGCTCAGGGTTTTGGGGGGCTGGCAGGTGGGGCTCCGGCTGCTCAGGGTTTTGGGGGGCTGGCAGGTGGGGCTCCGGCTGCTCAGGGTTTGGGGGGGGCTGGCAGGTGGGGCTCCGGCTGCTCAGGGTTTTGGGGGGCTGGCAGGTGGGGCTCCGGCTGCTCAGGGTTTGGGGGGGCTGGCAGGTGGGGCTCCGGCTGCTCAGGGTTTGGGGGGGCTGGCAGGTGGGGCTCCGGCTGCTCAGGGTTTGGGGGGCTGGCAGGTGGGGCTCCGGCTGCTCAGGGTTTTGGGGGGCTGGCAGGTGGGGCTCCGGCTGCTCAGGGTTTTGGGGGGCTGGCAGGTGGGGCTCCGGCTGCTCAGGGTTTTGGGGGGCTGGCAGGTGGGGCTCCGGCTGCTCAGGGTTTGGGGGGCTGGCAGGTGGGGCTCCGGCTGCTCAGGGTTTGGGGGGGCTGGCAGGTGGGGCTCCGGCTGCTCAGGGTTTGGGGGGGCTGGCAGGTGGGGCTCCGGCTGCTCAGGGTTTTGGGGGGCTGGCAGGCAAGGCGAGGGAGGTGCAGCCTCTTAGACTCCCATCCTGTTTCCTCCCTGTCGCACGAGGTGGGAGGCGGCTGCAGCCCCAGCTTGGCCCAGTGCCCTGCCAGGTGGTGCCTGCGGTCGCGGCCCTGCGGGGGGGGGGGGGGAGGGTGCTCAGGGATGCCAAGCGATGGAGACTCCCCTGCGCTGGTTTAATTTTCTCTCCTCCGGAGCCGGGTTGCAGCTCCAGCTTCTGACACTGCGCCCCCCAGACCAGCAAAGCCACCGCTGGCCTGAGCCCCAGAGGGGCGCTGGGCCGCCCGCTGGCTCCTGGAGTAGCCCCCACACCCTGGGCTGGCGCCGGGCACTGGCCCTGTAGGGACAGCTGGGTCCCTGCAATTTCCTGTCCCCCTGAGGAAACCCCTCCCCCCCCGCTGCCTGGCAGAACCGCGCTGCTGTGCCCACGAGCGGGCGCGAGGACGCTGCCCCAGCACCGCCCTGGCTCCAGCTCTTCTGCTGAGCAGGCGTCACATGGGCAGGCCGGCCTGGCTGAGCCCTTGTGGAAGGAGAGGGGAGCCGGGTGGGGGGCGCCGCCCACCCCTGCAGGCTGCAGTGCCGGGGGGGGGGGCCTTCCAAGGGGCTGTGCCACCCAGACAGCTCAGCATGGCCCTGCCCCTCGCTGCGCCCTGCAGCCGCGCTGGCAGGTGCCTCGGCCAGGAAGCAGCGGGCGGTGGGGCCGACGCACTGATGAGTTAATAGAACCTAATTAATACAGATTGGGGAGATCACTTCCAATTGTGCTGCCTCTCCCTCTCGCGGAGGAGCTGCAGGGCGGGGGCACTGGCTCCGGCCGTGCAGCAGCTGGCGCCCGCCCCACAGGCACTGACAGGCTCCCACCTGCACTGGGCACAGCCGGCAGGGAGCCGCTGTGTCGGGAGAGCAGGCGCAGGGCAGGGCAGAGGCCGAGCCTGCAGGTGGCCTGCGTAGCTTTCCCGTTAGGCGGCAAGGCACCGGCCAGCCGTGGGCCCCCTGGCCTGGCTTTGGCACTCATGACGCAGGCTCGGTGCCTCCATTCCAGCAGCCTCCCCAGCAGGCCTCGCCCAGCCGCCTGCCCTGCCTCTGTCGAGGTGCCCGGCTGCTCCGTGGGCTTAACTAGCTGGCACTGGCTCCTTCGCCCTTCCTGCCAGCCCAGGGGCACCCCAGGTGCTCTGCTAAGCAAGACTCTGAAACTCGCCTGGGGTCCCCCGAGGCCACGGCTGAGCCCCTCTGTCCCCAGCCCTGTTCCCTGCAGGCCCTGCCCCAGGGGCACAGGAGGAACGGGAGGGCCGGGGCCGGCAGAGGAGGAACGGGAGGGCCGGGGCCGGCAGAGGAGGAACGGGAGGGCCGGGGGCCGGCAGAGGAGGAAGGGGAGGGCCGGGGCCGGCAGAGGAGGAACGGGAGGGCCGGGGGCCGGCAGAGGAAGGCCCAATAAGGCCCAGAGCGAGCTCTGGGGGGTTCCCCTGGCCCAGGCAGCGCCAAGCGCCAAGCGCCGCACAGCAGCAGCTTAGAGCCCGGATTAGCCTGAGCCTTTCTCTGTGAGCCTGAATGTTCTTGCCACCCAGCGCCAAGAGCCGGCTGATCCCTCCTGCTTCCTGCTAAGTGCTGCGTTCGTGTTCGTGTTTAGCAAGTGTATCGCAGCAGTGCCAGAGCGCCCCCCCCCCAGGGTTACCAGGTAGCTTCAGAAAAAATACCGGACACACTTGATCGGGGGCGGGGGGTGGCGGGTGGGAAAGGGACCGGCCAGGATGGGAGTGGAGCTGGCTGGGAGGAGGGGGGGGAACGGGAAGCAGGGCTGGCGGCGGGGGGAGGGCTGGGGCAGATCGGGGGGTGGCTGGCGGGAAGCAGGGCTGGTCGGGGGGGTTGAGGGGAGTGGGGCTGTCCGGGGGAGATTGGGAGGAAGAGGACCGGCCGGCGGGAAGCAGAGTGGCCGGGAGGGGAGCAGGGGGGGGAGAGAACCGGCCGGCAGGAAGCAGGGTGGCCAGGAGGGTGTCAGGGGAAGCAGGGTGGCCAGGAGGGGAGCGGGGGGGAAGCAGCATGGCTGGAAGGGTGTCAGGGGGACCGGAGCTGACCGGGGGGGGGGGGGGAGAATCGGTCGGAGTGGAGCAGGACTGACCCGGGCACACGCAGATCCCAGGGCGCTGCCCATCCCGTGCACGGTCCCAGTGGAGCACGAATGAGTCCGGCTACGGCTCCACAACGCACTTGACCAGCGCTCAGGAGCATGGCCGGGGCTTCTCCTCCTCCCCAAGGCGTCACTCCTACGTCAGATGCAACCAGAGGCTCCCAGCACCGATCGCGCCCCCTCCCAGCCACTCCCCCCGCCCCCTCCAGCTTTCATCGGCGCCCAGCCAGAAAACCAGAAAATACCAGACATTGCACGTGTCCGGTATTTTATGAATTTTTTTACTGAACAGAGGGCCCAAAAACTGGACTGTCTGGCTGAATACCTGCCACCGGGCAACCCTACCGCCCCCCCCCCCCGCCTGATCACAGCCCCATCGGGCCGGGCGCAGCCTGTTTGCACCAGGCAAGGGAAAGGCAGGGGCCCTTTCCTGGCTGTCACGGCTCTCAGGTCCTGCTCACACTTGGCCCCTCCGCTCCTGGGCGGACCCCCCCCTCCAGTGCGGCAGCCCCTTCCCGGGGAGCCCCTCCAGCCCAGCGGCAGTGAGACAGCCCTTCCTCAGGGGGCCACTCCAGTGCAGTGACCCTCTCCGGGGGGGTCCGCCCCTCAGCCTCCAGGACGGCGCCTCTCAGGGCCTGCAGCTGTCTGCCTCCACCGTGAGCCCCCTCGGGGGGTCCCCTCCCCCTGGACCCTCGGGGCCTCCACTCCCAGCGGGAATAGCGCCCCCCTGTTCTCCAGCCCAGAGCGACTCCCAGCCAGCACCCAACAGGAGGGGTTATTGAGCTTTGAACACGACAAAGGATCCCTCAGCCCACACGTCAGTCTCCCCGCAGCCAGCTGAGTCCTCAGCCCCCCAAACAGCCCCAGTCTCCCAGCAGAGCCTCCAATACCCCAGCAACAGCCCCTCCCCTGCCATTGTCTTCTTCCCAGGTCAGAGGGTCGCCTGCGCCCCTCTTCTCCCCCCCTCCCCGTCCAATGTTCTCCCCTCGCTGGGACCCGCTGGGCCGGACGCCGGGGTCCCCCCTCTGCTGCCCCTTGTCTGTGGTCTGGCCAGAACCGGCCGTGTCCTCTGAGCGGGGCCGGGGGCACCAGGGCACCAGACACACGGCTCCAGTTCTGGGCTGTTCTCTGCAACGACAATCTCCCCCCCTTTGTCACATTGAACCAGTAACTTCCGGGCACTGAGCGCCCCCCCCGTGTGCAACCCCCCCTTGAACCGCCAAAACTCCCCACTGCCTCACGTCGGCCCATTCAGCACGGTTAGTTTGTAAGAGCCGAATGGTTGCAAGAAGCCAGTCACAGCTCTGGCTCGAGTTGCTGGCTGTGCAGAGCCCCCTTCATTCACCAGGACGGGAAGGAGCAATTAAGCTCCTTGATGCTGTGACGGCTAGAAATAGTAGGTCACTGCCCAAGGCCCTGGGCTGCCTGGTGCAATATCCCTGGGGGTCTGGGGCACCACTGAGAGGGTCAAATCAAGGGCTCAGACCCAGGGCTGCTTACAGCCCCAGCCTGGAGTCCTCCTCTCTAAGGGTATGTCTACACTACAAAGTTAATTCGAACTAACAGCCGTTAGTTCGAATTAACTTTCATAGGCGCTACACACGCAAACCGCTAGTTAGAACTTAATTCGAACTAGCGGAGCGCTTAATTCGAACTAGGTAAACCTCATTCTATGAGGACTAACGCCTAGTTCAAATTAAGTAGTTCGAATTAAGGGCTGTGTAGCCACTTAATTCGAACTAGTGGGAGGCTAGCCCTTCCCAGCTTGCCCTGGTGGCCACTCTGGGCCAAACCAGGGAAACTCTTCTGCCCCCCTCCCGGCCCTGGAGCCCTTAAAGGGGCACGGTCTGGCTACACTGCTCATGCCAGTTGCAAGCCTGCGAGCACCCAGCCAGCAGACCCTGCACCTGGCACGGCATGAGCCAGCCACCCGCTGCCACCCAGCCCTCCCCCTCTTCCCAGGACCAGGCTGGCGGCTCCCAGGAGCCTGCTTGGGGCCACAAGAGGCGGGCGCCCGCCCGCCTGGTCTAGTGCGGAGATCGTGGACCTCATCGAGGTTTGGGGGGAGGCCTCCAACGTCCACAATCTCTGCACTAGCCACAGGAATGCGGCTGTCTAGGGCAGGATAGCTGCCAGCCTGGTCACCAGAGGCCACATGCAAACCCAGGAGCAGGTTTGCATGAAAATCAAGTTGGTCCAGTGAGACCCCCGACCCTGAGCCCTGAGCTTAGAACATAAGAACATAAGAAGGGCCGTACTGGGTCAGACCATAGGTCCATCTAGCCCAGTAGCCTGTCTGCCAACAGCAGCCAACACCAGGTACCCCGGAGGGAATGGACCAAAGACAATGACCAAGCCATTTGTCTCGTGCCATCCATCTCCAGCCTTCCACAAACAGAGGCCAGGGACACCGTTCCTACCCCCTGGCTAATAGCACTCCATGGACCCAACCTCCATGACTTTATCTAAATTCTCTTTAAACTCTGTTATAGTGTTATAGTGAACTCTAGTGGTGTTCCCCAGGGGTCAGTACTGGGACCAATCCTGTTCAACTTGTTCATCAATGATCTAGAAAATGAGGTAAGCAGTGAGGTGGCCAAGTTTGCAGATGACACAAAGTTGTTCAGGACAGTCAAAAGCAAAAGGGATTGTGAAGAACTACAAAAAGATCTCAGCAAACTGAGTGATTGGGCAGCAAAATGGCAAATGAAATTTAATGTGGGTAAGTGTAAGGTAATGCATGTTGGAAAAAATAACCCAAATTACACGTACTACATGATGGGGTCAAATTTAGCTACGACAGATCAGGAAAGGGATCTTGGAGTTATAGTGGATAGTTCTATGAAGACATCCACGCAGTGTGCAGCGGCAGTTAGTAAGGCAAATAGGATGTTAGGAATTATTAAAAAAGGGATAGATAATAAGACAAAAGATATCATACTTCCCCTATATAAAACTATGGTACGCCCACATCTCGAGTACTGCGTGCAGATGTGGTCTCCTCACCTCAAAAAAGATATATTGGCATTAGAAAAGGTTCAGAAAAGGGCGACTAAGATGATTAGGGGCTTGGAAAGGGTCCCATATGGGGAGAGGCTAGGGAGACTGGGACTTTTCAGTTTGGAAAAAAGGCGATTGAGGGGTGATATGATAGAGGTATATAAAATCATGAATGGTGTGGAGAAAGTGATTATAGAAAAATTATTTACCTTTTCCCATAATACAAGAACTAGGGGACACCAAATGAAATTGATGGGTAGTAGGTTCAAAACTAATAAAAGGAAATTTTTCTTCACACAGCGCACAGTCAACCTGTGGAACTCCTTGCCCGAGGAGGCTGTGAAGGCCAGGACTCTATTAGGGTTTAAAAAAGAGCTTGATAAATTTTTGCAGGTTAGGTCCATAAATGGCTATTAGCCAGGGATAAAGTATGGTGCCCTAGCCTTCATAACAAGGGCAGGAGATGGATGGCAGGAGATAAATCACTTGATCATTGTCTTCTGTTCTCCTTCTCTGGGGCACCTGGCATTGGCCACCGTCGGCAGATGGGATGCTGGGCTCGATGGACCTTTGGTCTGACCCAGTATGGCCATTCTTATGTTCTTATGTAGTTCTAGCCTTCACGGCCTCCTGTGGCAAGGAGTCCCACAGGTTGACTATTTGCTTTGTGAAGAAGAACTTTCTTTTATTAGTTTGAAGCCTGCTACCCATTCATTTCATTT
The DNA here is from genome assembly GCA_032595735.1 of Pelochelys cantorii. NCBI lineage: Eukaryota > Metazoa > Chordata > Testudines > Trionychidae > Pelochelys > Pelochelys cantorii. The sequence continues at coordinate 1,396,657 of CM064340.1, forward strand.
GGTGTCCTCTAGTCCTTCTATTATGGGAACTAATGAAGAACTTTTCTTTATGCACCCTCTCCACACCACTCATGCTTTTATAGACCTCTATCATATCCCACCTCAGTCTCCTCTTTTCTAAGCTGAAAAGTCCCAGTCTCTTTAGCCTCTCTTCATATGGGACCTGTTCCAAACCCCTAATCATTTTAGTTATCCTTTTCTGAACCCTTTCCAAGGCCAAAAATATCTTTTTTGAGGTGAGGAGACCACATCTGTACACAGTACTGAAGATATGGTGTACCATAGTTTTAGACTTCCCCTCCTCCTTCTTCCCCTGGCTTCCCCCTTCCAGCTCCCTCCTCCCAGGTTTCTACCTCCCCTCTCCCACCCTCTCTCTTCCCCTCTCCCACCTCCTTTTTCCAGTCTCCCCAGAGGTTAATCCCCCCACCCCCAGTTTTGTTAAATAAAGAGAGTTTCTATTTTTGAACACGTGTCCTTTATTTTTTACATCAGGAAGGGGGGCTAGGGAGGGGTAAGTGGAAGGAGGTGAGGGAGGAATGGGGCACGAGCCCCCGATGGGGAGGACTGGGTGGCTCTGCGGGCTCCTTGGGGTGGAAGCTCTCCTGCAGGGCCTCCTGGATCCTGACAGCCCCCCGAATGACTCCCCCCCACCTCGGATGGCAGCCTGTGGCAAGTGCAGCCGGGCTGATGGCCGAGTGCTGTGATGTGCCGAGTGAGGGCACTCAGGGCACTCCAAGACAGGACTGCTTTGCTGTCCCCCATCGAGGCAGAAAAGCAAGTGGGGAACCCTGAGAACTGTCTGTCCGGGGTGGGGCTCAGGTCCCTTTAAGCACAGCCCTCGGCTAGCCTGAGGCAGCAGCTCCACGCTCTAAGTCCTAACCTGATGCCCTGCCGGCACTGGTTCCGGCCAGCCTTAACTTCGGTTCTGGGTCCACTCAGTGTGGACATGCTAGTTCCAATGAGCAAAACGCTAATTCGAATTAGTTTTTATGTCTAGATGCACTAGTTCGAATTAGCTTAGTTTGAATTAACTAATTCGAATTAGTGCTGTAGTGTAGACATACCCTAAGGCACCAAACCCCACACCGAGCGCCCAGCTGCCACTCTGGACAGCAAGAAGTCGCACAAGCAAATCCCCTCAGACACCCCAGTGCTCCCTGCATCCCAACCAGCCCCCCCCTTACACAGGGGAGAGGGTATAACCCATCCCCCACCTCCCCTCAGACACCCCAGCGCTCCCTGCACCCCGACCAGCCCCCCCTTACACAGGGGAGAGGTTATAACCCATCCCCCACCTCCCCTCAGACCCCCCAGCGCTCCCTGTGCCCCCCCAGCCCCCCCTCACACAGGGGAGAGGCTGTAACCCATCCCCCACCTCCCAATCCCATTGTGCTCCCAGGCGTGGCACCTCCTAAGCAAGCCGGTCACACGATCACTACGCTGCCCATGTCCCTTTGGGCAGGGGCCCTGGGCGCCTGCTGGTCGGCAGGTTCCAGCCGCATCCCTCGGGCGTGTGCCGGCGTCCCTGCGAGCCCGTGTGGGTGCGGCATCGCTGTTAGCGCCGCCGGCCCTGGGGCACTGCCCCCGGCAGGGTGGGCGGCGCCTGCTGCTGGGCCCCAGCCGGAGAACGTGTCAAACCCAGCCCAGGGCCCGTCCTCGGCACGTCGCCCACCCCGCGAGCCCGGGGCAGCCCAGACAGGCAGCAGCTTCCCTGGGCACCTCGCTTGGCCCCTCCGCACAGAATCCGGGGAGCTGCATTTCCTGTTCGATCCAGCACGGAGACACATGGCAAGAGCTGCTTAGGGCTGTGGGTCAGGATGGAGGGGCCCCACAGAGCTGTGTGTCTATGGGGAGCCCTACGGGGGCTGCCCGCCATGAGCCCCAATCCCCCCAGGCCCAGGCCTGGCTGGCGTTTCCCGTGCAGGCCTTGGTGCTGGAACGGCGCGGGCAAACCGGGGAGGAGGGGACGGGGTGCGCAGGCCGGCGCAGCGCCCTCCCTGGACCCACAGCCCTCTGCAGGGCTCCTGGCCGGTCGGGCGCCGCGGGCGTTGGTCATGTGACCGCGGCGGCTGGCTGGGGATTGTTGCTCAGAGTAATTAAGATGGAATTAAAAATTAATTCGTCCCTGCGAGCGGTTGCGGCGCAGGGCTAAACGCCCTGGTGCAGCCTCTGAGTGACGCCGGCTGCGCATGGGGAACGAGCTGGCCCAGGCGTCTTGCTGGGAGGGGCCCGCCTTGCTCAGCCCTGCCCCCCAGGGCCCCTTCTGGGGGAGCCAGAATCCAGCCCATTTGCCTCCCCCCAGTACCCAGGCTCAGGGGACCCGCTCAGAGCTCCGGGGCAGAAGGGCACAGGGGCATGTTCTCCTGGGGCAGGTCTGAGCAGGCAGGACAGGGGCTCCGTCCAGCTGCTGGGCCCTGCAGGAACTGCCTCTGCCCGTGCACAGTGGAAACAGGCAAGAGTGGGGTGGGGGACCGCAAAGGGGGCCTGGCTTTGCAGCACATGGACACACAGACCTGCCCGTACGGACGCCAGCAGAGAGATGGGTGCTCCGCTGGCCGTGCCCAGCTGTCCAGGTGACCCAAGCCAGTCCCTCGCCCCCCAGCCCCTCCCCACATGCCCCTGCAGCCCCTTGCCAGCTGCCTGTGCCCTCGCCAGCACCACCCGCTGGACGGGTGCAAAGGGGCAGGAGCCAGGGGGCAGCCATGCAGTCTGGAGTGGCCCACTTGCTCCCATGTACCCCCTGCCTGGCAGCAGCAGCCCGAGAGACCCCCATGCCCTGCATCCTGCCCCAGTGCATTGGGGGAGCTATGGAAACCCCGCCCCGCTGCCCAGCCCTGGCGCATGCTGGAATTCGCATTGAATTCTCCTCTGTGCAGGGAGAGGCTCTGACTGCCCATGCCTGGGACACAGTTTGCTGGGGCCATCAGGCGTGGCAGAATCCCCCCGATACAGCCTCAAGGACCATCCCCCAGACAGGCAGCAGGAGGCAGGGGCCAGCCATGAGGGGTCTGCCTGGCACACTGACAGCGGGAGATCAGAAGTGAAGGGTGAGAGGTGGGCATGGCTGGACACTGCCCCATAGTGCAAAGAGAAGATCCCATGGGTCTGGCCAGCTGAGCTGGAGAATTGGTGACAGGCAATGCCTCAGACTCATGGAACTCCCTGCTGCAGGATTCCTGGCCACTAAGACAATGCCCAAGGGCTGCAGGGAAGGGCTGGAATATCCTGGAGGCCTGGTCGTGCAGGGAGTGACTCAAGCATGTGTGTGAGGGGGCAGTGAGGAAACCGTGCCCACCCCGTGTCACATGGTATTGTCCAGCCCAGCAGAGGTGACTCATGGCTGGCGTGCCCCGCAGGCAGGCCTGGCACGGCCGAGCGTTCTCTCCCTCTCTTTGCTGGTGCAACTCACCAGGCCTAGCACTGCGAGGTGCCTGGGGACGGAGCCAGCCCGTGGGAAGCCCGTGGGAAGCCGACGCCGGCATGCAGCCCGGGAAGTGAGAGGCAGAAATGAGGCTGCTTCACCCTAATGCTGCTAAGAGGCTTTTCCAAATGAGCCATTTGCGAGTCGATTAGCCCACAGGGCTGGGGCAGGCACTCGCGGAGCCCTGGCACCGTGCACCACCCTGGCACCATGCACCGCCCTGGCACCATGCACCGCCCCCGCGCCCTTCTCGGCTACGAGCGGGGGGCTGGTGTCAAGGCGATCTGGCAAAGGCAGGGGCCCGGGGGATGCAGCGGTCATGCGCCCCCAAGGGGCCGGCTGGGGCCGGGGAGGATGCAGGGAGCTGGGTCGTGCGCCCCAAGGGGCCGGCTGGGGCTGGGGAGGGTGCAGGGAGCTGGGTCGTGCGCCCCAAGAGGCCGGCTGGGGCTGGGGAGGGTGCCAGCCTCAGAGCTCTTGGAGCGAGCGGCGCGTTGGCGTCGTCTTTCGTTTGTTCCTGCTGACACGTCTCAGCCATCTGGATACTGCACGGCACGGCTGTGTCCCAGAATGCTTTGCAGCACAGGCCTTGGCAACCTGCCATCAGGTTTGCATCTTCCCCTGCCCCCCCTGCCCCCCCATCCTTTGAGCCCAGAGCCAGGCTGGTGCCAGCTGTGCAGAGCAGGGCTCCCCATTTGGCCTGGGGGGAGGGGCAGGGGGCAGGCTGGGTCCTCCTGCCACCGTGCCGGTGCGGGTGCACCCAGGGGCCAAGCCCAGATTGGGCAGCCACTGCACACACATCCCTCCCAGTGCAACTGGGCACTGCTCCAGGGACTGGTGCTCCCAGACGTGGGGTGCAGGCAGGAGCTGGCTGGGCACTGGACTGGTGCTCCCAGATGTGGGGTGCAGGCAGGAGCTGGCTGGGCGCTGGACTGGTGCTCCCGGACGTGGGGTGCAGGCAGGGGCCGGCTGGGCATTGGACTGGTGCTCCCGGACGTGGGGTGCAGGCAGGGGCCGGCTGGGCACTGGACTGGTGCTCCCGGACGTGGGGTGCAGGCAGGGGCCGGCTGGGCACTGGACTGGTGCTCCCGGACGTGGGGTGCAGGCAGGGGCTGGCTGGGTGTTGGACTGGTGCTCCCGGACGTGGGGTGCAGGCAGGGGCCGGCTGGGCGTTGGACTGGTGCTCCCGGACGTGGGGTGCAGGCAGGGGCCGGCTGGGCGTTGGACTGGTGCTCCCGGACGTGGGGTGCAGGCAGGGGCCGGCTGGGCACTGGACTGGTGCTCCCGGACGTGGGGTGCAGGCAGGGGCCGGCTGGGTGTTGGACTGGTGCTCCCAGATGTGGGGTGCAGGCAGGGGCCGGCTGGGCACTGGACTGGCGCTCCTGGACGTGGGGTGCAGGCAGGGGCCGGCTGGGTGTTGGACTGGTGCTCCCAGACGTGGGGTGCAGGCAGGGGCCGGCTGGGCACTGGACTGGTGCTCCCGGACGTGGGGTGCAGGCAGGGGCCGGCTGGGTGCTACCCCTGGGTTTATATCCCAGGGCAGACATCAGGTGCCAGCAAGCGCCAGGCTCTGCCAGTGGCACCAGCCCCGAACTGCCTGGCGGGGAAGCACAATCAGCTCAGAGCTGCCAGGGCTGGGTTTGCTGCTGGCTAATTACGGGCTAACGATGCTCACTGGCAGGGCTGGCACCGCGAGGGGCAGCAGGATGCCACGATGCCGTTGGCCCTGGCTCAGACACCAGCCCCAGCTTGCAGCTTCCCTGGCAGCTGTGCCCAGAGCTGCAGCGGCACCGTCTCCCTGCCATGGCCTGCAGGGAGCTGGCACCTGGTGCTGCCTGGGGACACCGTGCTTCTGCTGGATCCCGCGTGGCCCGAGGGCCCCTTGTCCCACCAGCCAGAGCCAGTCCCTGCACCATAGGGGGAACCTGTAACAATGGGGGCTCCCCACCTGCCACCCCATCCTGGTGCCCCCACCCTCCCCATGTCCCACTCCCACCTCGCCTCTCTGGGGAGAGGCAGCCCTGCCCGCCGGGGGCCGCGTGCTGCGTTCCCACATCCAGCCCTGGCGGAGCAAGCCCAGTGTTCCTGGACCCCCCCCACCCCCCAGCAGTTCTAACTCATCCCCGTCCGGGGGGAGAAGCTAGTCGAGTCCTTTTGGCAGGTCCATCCCCCAGGGAGCAGGACAGGGCAGGGCCCGTACCCACATCAGGGGCCTGTCTGCAGCGCGGGGAGGGGGGTCCCCAGGACATCCCATAATGCAATGCTGAGCTGGTTCCACTAGGGGCACTGCTAGGGAGCCGCCCTCACCCATGCCTGGGGAGCTGTCAGCCCTCGTGATGAACACGGCTGTGGCCCGGCCAGAGTGGGGCGTGGCTCGGAGCCAGGCACGGAAAGGACAACGGAGGAGAGCGCCCGGGTGCCCCGCTCTGCTGTCTGAACGTTGGCCTGCGGCTGGGGGGGTGCAGAACTCGAAGGCCTTCAGGCCAAATGCATCATGTGACAAATCAATGTGGAAGTTACGATCTGCTGCGCGTGGCCGTTTGATTTCTGTGCCTGGACCACGCGTGTCCGGGAAGTTAGACGCACGCAGGGTGGCCCCGTTCATAAATCTAGCCATGCTGCCGAGCCCATAGTGAGACCCTGGGAACAAACTGGCCCAGGGCTCAAGCCAAGTCTTGTTTCTCCTGCAAGCGAGGACTGGGCTTGATCCTGCCAGGACGCGTGGCCAGGCCACTGGATGCTGAAACCCACGTGGCTCCGGAAATTTTCCACTCAGGGTTAGAAAATGTGAACTGAGCACAAAGAATTCCCGCCTTGGGCAAGGGGGGTGTAGGGGGGACCAAACCATGGGCGCCGTCGCTAGATGCCAGGAACAGCCCCCCCCAAGATGCCTGCTGGAAAGATCTAACACTGAACAGGGGAGGATGGGCCCCAGCGAGGAGGCTGCCAGCTAGGGGAAAAGATGAGCAGAGGTGCAGCTCGGGTAAGAATTTCCATGGAGCAAGCGTCCGAGTATTGGAATTAGCTGGTGTGGGCTCCGTTATTTTTGCACTTACTTTGATCTGTCTGCTATCTCGCGCAATCACTTCCACCCTACTTTTGATACTCAATCAAAACCCTTCGGTTTAGTATCAAATCCAGAGTAAATAATTGTTACCTGGGGAGCAACCATTATGCATCTCTCCTGCACTGGTAAAGGGGGAACCTCCTTATGCACTTTCTCCATGTAAGTCTTTGATACAGAGTAAGACAGATTTACTGGGGGGGTTTGGTCCCTTTTGAGGGCTGTGTGCCTGGTGCAGTCCAGTCCCTATAGCTGAGCCCCCCCCCACCCAGCTGAGCTGGTTCAGTGTCTGTTACTCGGCTGGGGGATGTTACCATCACTCAGGGCCTTGGCTGGGGAAGATCAGAGCTTCTGGCCCAGCAGAACAGGTGGTGGGGTGCTCCAGAGGGCAGGCTCAGTGAGTTGATCAACCTACCAAGTGACAGCCCCCAGGGGATCCCTGTGATCCAACCCATCCCAGCGGTATCTCTTCAGCATGGCCCTCTTCAACACCCCAGACAATGGCAGCACAAAGCAGCTCTCCCGAGGACAGCCTGGGAGCAGGACTTGCTCGAGTGCCGCGTGCAAACAAACCCACAAAGCCACCAGAGACATACAGGTATCTTCCTTCATGTATACTGCAGGGGAGCAGGCAGCGCCGCCCTCTACCACCGCTGACTTTTCTGACGAGTCACAAAGAGCACAAGGAGAGGGCGCTGGCTTCGCCGGATACCTGCCTTGTACCTCCGAGAGATGTGGGTTATGAACGAGCCCGTTTTCAGCAGAGACTGCGAGAGGCAGGGGGGTGTTGAATGTTTTATAAGGGCTCCGCATGCATTGACTGAAAACTCCCCACTTGGGATGCAAAACCCAAAATATCAGAGACAGGCTGGATCCTCGGCTAACAGACAACGTCAGCAGCAGCCAGATTTCACCCTAGCTACACAGCTGTGCAGCAGGCAAAGCACCCAGAACTAGTTATGCACCAGAGCAAGAAGCAGGAGCCACCCGAAAAGCCTGAAACTAGCTCCGAAGGTATACGCAGACCCCTGGGGGGCTAAAAGTCACTGCCCTGAAATCCAAGGCTAGGAGAAAGAGAGACATTCCAGACGAAGGGCACAAGGCGTGGAAAACGCCCCCATGCCGAGAGATGATGCACATCCAGGCAGACAGAGTGCAATCAGTGCCCCAAATCCAGACCCTTTGCAGCTGACTTGGGGGGTACAGACCATCCAAAGCCTGGCTGTGTTGAATGTGCCCCTTGTGCTCACAGCAGGGCCTGCCCGAGGGCAAAGCTGAATGTTCATAGCCAGCCTATGGGCTCAGGAGCCGAGCTCAGGGACTTGCAACCCCCTGGAGGCCCCCCAGGACTGAAGGCACCTGAGCCCACTCTGACTAGCCCTGCCGGCCCCCAGAGCAACAGGGCAAAGGCTCTGCAGTGCGTTCCCGCCACCGGGCCCGGCGAGACAGGGAGCAGGCCAAGGCCAAGGCCTGGACGCAGACGTGCGGAGCCCAGCAGGAAGTGGGAGCAGCCGCCGAGGGCGTTATGGCCATGGGATCCGCGTCCCCAGGCGCCCGCGAGATGTCGCCTGCCTCACTCATGCTCAGCTGCCAGTGGGCTCCCGTTGAGCCGCTTGCCTTTGGCCCGGCTTTGGAAGGAGGGCGGCTCGCCAGGCCCCCGGGAGGGCGACGCTTGGGTGTGTTACCTTGCCTGGGACGCCACTTGCAAAGGCAGCTCTGTCACGGGAGGGCTGGCGGCAGAGCTCAGCCGGCCAGCGCAGGGCGAAGGGAGTCACAGCCGCAGCCCCAAGCCTGTGAATGGGCCGCTGGCCAGGCAAGCTTCATCCCCACAAGCAGCTTCATCAGAGCATCCAAACGGCCAGACGGGGTCAGCCCAAAGGCCCATCCAGCCCAGTGTCCTGGCTGCCCACAGCAGCCAGGGCCAGGTGCCCAGAGGGAGTGAATAGAGCAGGGAATCCTCACATGATCCCTCCCCTGTCACCCACCTCCAGAGAAACTGAGGCTAGGGACACCATTCCTAGCCATCCTGGCTAATAGCCATTGGTGGACTTAACCTCCATGGATCTATCTAGCTCTGTTTTGAACCCTGTTAAAGTCCTGGCCTTCGCCACATCCTCTGGCAAGGAGTTCCACAGGTTGCCTGTGCGCTTCTTCCTTATATATATACCCCTGCCTCTGTAACTGCCACTCCAACTTCTCTGATGAGGTGGGTTTTACCCATGAAAGCTGATGCCTAAGGCACCACAGGACTCCTCGTTGTTTTTGCAGAGACAGACCAACACAGCCCCCCCCTCTGAGACTGTGTCCGGCAAGTCTGGGCTGGACTGGCGCTACCCTGGGGGACTGGCAGAGAAGACCCGCGCATCAGCTGGCACCTGGCAGGGTCTCCTCGGGAGCCTGCTGAATACTGGCGTCACGTTAGCTGCCCTCGCGGCCTGGCGCCAAGCCACAGCAGCTCTGCTCTGTCCATGCTCCCCCAGGTTGGCCCCTCTCAGACAGAGCCGGCTCTAGGCACCAGCAAATCAAGCACGTGCTTGGGGCGGCACGTTTCCAGGGGTGGCATTTCCAGGTAAGCAGCCGCCCCCGGCAATGCCCGGCCACGCCCGCCACGCCGATTTTAAAGGCTCTGGCTGCGTGTCCCTGGGAGCTGGCTGCAGCGCTCTGCCCTGCCCCGCCCCGCCGGCTCCAGTCCTGCCGCAGTCCCAGCCCCCTTCGCCAGCGAGGGACGGCTCCCTGCCAGCTGCCCGGCTCGCTGCACCCACCCCGCCCCTCCCCGTGCCCCTCTGGCTCCGTGCCGCCCGTTCCCCGCACCACCCCTGCGCCCCTGCACCCCGGTCCCCCTGCTCTCCCTGTTCCCTGCGACTCTCTGGCTCTGCGCCGCCCATGCACCCCAGTCCCCCTGCTTCCCCCGGTCCCCACACCCCTCTGGCTCTGCGCCTCCCATTCCCCACGGTGAACCCTGCTCCCCCTGTTCCCCACGCCCCTCTGGCTCTGCGCCACCCATGCACCCCCTGCGGGTCGGGAGTAAGGGTGCTTGTCCGTAGGGAGGGGCTGGACAGGGAAAAGGCAGTTGTGACCCAGCAGCGGGTGAAAGGGGAGGAGGAATTTACTTGAAGCGCTGTTGCCTTTATGGAAAAAAAATCGTTACAATGATATTTGCTATTTATAGGGCTACAATGCCGGGACAAAAACGAAAATGAAAAAGCCCATTGCAAAGTGCAAATGTGTAAAAGCCAACAAAGAAGGGGGGGGCAAACATTTTTTTGCTTGGGGCGGCAAAAAACCGAGAGCTGGCCCTGCTCCCAGGGGCCACTCTGTCTCGGGGGTTCAGCCATAGGCCCCTCCGCCTCCAGGGACTGCACCTCACGGAGCCTCCAGCACGCGAGGCTCCCGTGGGCCCTGCACCCCCAGGGAACAGGGCAGCCCTGGTCTCTAGACTGGAGCAATTCTCCTCCCTCTGCCCTTTGTCCCCTGCCCCCCCAGCTGGAACCAGCTGGCCAGGGCACCGGGGGCTTCTCCCCGCAGCCCATTGGCCTCCCTCTGGCCAGCCCCAGCCGTGCCCTTGAGCTGGGTCGCCAGGCACCAGGGTACCTCACTGGGGTCTCCGTTCTCCAGACCACTGGCCGGGCCCCATTTTTGTGCTGGTCCCTGTGACAGCAAACTCCCTCTCCCCTCGCCAACCCAGTCACCCCCAGGGACGCTGAGCACCCCCTCTGCAGGGCACCCCTTGGAAAGCCCCCACAGACCCTCCCCCCTCATCAGGCAGTGTGTGTTTGGGGGGGAGAAGCCAGCCAGGCACTGTGGCGGGGGGGGGGGGAGAAGCCAGCCAGGCAGTGTGGCGGGGGGGGGGGAGAAGTCAGCCAGGCAGTGTGGCGGGGGGGGGAGAAGCCAGCCAGGCAGTGTGGCGGGGGGGGGGGGAGAAGCCAGCCAGGCAGTGTGCGGGGGGGGGGGGAGAAGCCAGCCAGGCAGTGTGCGGGGGGGGGGGGGGGAGAAGCCAGCCAGGCAGTGTGCGGGGGGGGGAGAAGCCAGCCAGGCACTGTGCGGGGGGGGGGGAGAAGCCAGCCAGGCACTGTGCGGGGGGGAGGGAGAAGCCAGCCAGGCACTGTGCGGGGGGGGGGGAGAAGCCAGCCAGGCAGTGTGCGGGGGGGGGGGAGAAGCCAGCCAGGCACTGTGCGGGGGGGGGGGAGAAGCCAGCCAGGCAGTGTGCTGAGCGCTGGGACTGGCTGGGGATTGAAGGGGGGGCTGCTGGTTTGTTTGCTCGGTTGGCTCAGCAGCTGCCTGCTCAGCGGGTGCTGTACCAGGTCCCTCCATTGCTCTGGGCACAGCAACCAGCCACTGGCACTCGCAGGCCCTGGGGGGGGACAGCTGGGGGGGGGGCTTGTCCATTTCTGCAGCACCCCACCCCCCACTGCCGGTGCAGCGCTGCTTCCTGCAGCTGCTTCTGGGGCGGAGCACAGCTCTCCTGCCCCCCCCCGCCCCCGCCCCCGCCCCCGCCAGCCCCAGCGAGTGCCCAGCCGGGCAGGCTCTGAGCAGCAGGTCAGCAGCCCAGACTCCGAGCCCCCGGCGCCCCTCGTGGCTGCCGCCCCCTGCCCACGCCGGAGCTGCGGCACGGTGCTGCCTGGCCCTGCCCAAGCCGAGCGTGGCCGTGTCTGGTGGCGCGAGCCGAGCGTGGCAGCGCGGCGCGTGGGGGGAGCTGTCCTCTACGCTGCCCTCACTCCATCACTCCCGGCGGCGGCGGGAGAACAAACGGCACGTGACGGATGTGCGTGGGGGGGGACTGGCAGCCAGCCAGCGCAGTGCGTGGGCCAGTGGGGATGGGGGAGGGGAGCTCCTGGCCTTGGCTGGACTCCAGCCCAGCCAGCGCAGCCGCCAAGGTGACCCTGGCGGAGCGGACAGCCGCGCCGCGCCGAGCCGAGCGCCTGGCTGCAGCTGAGATAAGCCCCAGGTGCCCCGTGGGAGGCAGGGCCCAGGGCTGGGCCGCCTGGGGCCTGGTGCTGTGGGCGGGGAGTGACCAGGCTGTCCCCAGAGCCAGCCCAAGCAGCCCCCGGCATGGGCGAGGGCACAGAAACCCAGCGGTGCCCGTCCCTCCCCACCCTCTGCCCCCCCCGTCACTCTCACCTGTCGGCAGCCCCCTGCATCCCCACCCACCCCCGCCCAGCGCCCTGCCAAGGCTTGGGGGACCCAGCAAAGGTCACGCAGTGAGTCGGTGGCAGTCACAAGCAGAACCCCAGGCCCTGGCTGCCCCCCCCTCCACCCTCTGTGCCCGTCCCATGCCCACACAGGAGCCGGGCTGACCCTTCCCCCCGTGCCCAGGCAGGAGCCGGGCTGCCCCCTCCCCCCGTGCCCGCGCAGGAGCCAGGCTGCCCCCTCCCCCCGTGCCCGCGCAGGAGCCGGGCTGCCCCCTCCCCCCGTGCCCGCGCAGGAGCCGGGCTGCCCCCTCCCCCCGTGCCCGCGCAGGAGCCGGGCTGCCCCCTCCCCCCGTGCCCAGGCAGGAGCCGGGCTGCCCCCTCCCCCCGTGCCTGTGCAGGAGCCGGGCTGCCCCCTCTCCCCGTGCCCGCGCAGGAGCCGGGCTGCCCCCTCCCCCCGTGCCCGCGCAGGAGCCGGGCTGCCCCCTCCCCCCGTGCCCGCGCAGGAGCCGGGCTGCCCCCTCCCCCCGTGCCCCGGCAGGAGCCGGGCTGCCCCCTCCCCCCGTGCCTGTGCAGGAGCCGGGCTGCCCCCTCCCCCCGTGCCCAGGCAGGAGCCGGGCTGCCCCCTCCCCCCGTGCCCGCGCAGGAGCCGGGCTGCCCCCTCCCCCCGTGCCCAGGCAGGAGCCGGGCTGCCCCCTCCCCCCGTGCCCGCGCAGGAGCCGGGCTGCCCCCTCCCCCCGTGCCCAGGCAGGAGCCGGGCTGCCCCCTCCCCCCGTGCCCAGGCAGGAGCCGGGCTGCCCCCTCTCCCCGTGCCCGCGCAGGAGCCGGGCTGCCCCCTCCCCCCGTGCCCAGGCAGGAGCCGGGCTGCCCCCTCCCCCCGTGCCCAGGCAGGAGCCGGGCTGCCCCCTCCCCCCGTGCCCAGGCAGGGCCACAGTGAGCGTGCGGGTGCCGGCTCCCCAGAGCGCTGCTGCCGCGGGTGCTGGCGTCGTTAGCTGTGCTGCTGGCGCTGGGCCGTGCCCGCCATCCAGAGCCGGCTGCACGTGCTGCCTGGGCTCCTGCTCTGCCATGGCGCCATCTGCCACTCCCGCGCGAGCGGTAGCTGGCAGCAGGCAGGGAGCCGAGCCTGGGCCAGTGCAGCCCAGCAGAGCTCCCACCGCACTGGGCCACGGGGCCCGCACGGTGCCAGGGAAGAGGAGGTTCCACCCGCCCAGCCCAGCCCAATACCGGCCGCCCAGAGGAGCCGGCAGGGCCCCGAGCTGGCCCAGCCAGGCCCCTGCCTGGGCAACGCTGCCCAGCCTGCGGGGATGGGCCATAGCAGGTCTCCTGGGGAGCCGGGCACGGCAGCTCCTCTCCCACCCAGCTGGGGAGCGTGGGTGGGGCAGAGAGGCTGCTCTGGGCTGTGGGCGGCTGGGAGAGAGGGCAGCACGTTTGTCACGGCTCTCAGGTGGTGCCCACACTTGGCCCCTCGGCTCCTGGGCGGACCCCCCCCTCCAGTGCGGCAGCCCCTTCCCGGGGAGCCCCTCCAGCCCAGCGGCAGTGAGACAGCCCTTCCTCAGGGGGCCACTCCAGTGTAGTGACCCTCTCCGGGGGGGGGTCCGCCCCTCAGCCTCCAGGACGGCGCCTCTCAGGGCCTGCAGCTGTCTGCCTCCGCCATGAGCCCCCTCGGGGGGTCCCCTCCCCCTGGACCCTCGGGGCCTCCACTCCCAGCGGGAATAGCGCCCCCCTGTTCTCCAGCCCAGAGCGACTCCCAGCCAGCACCCAACAGGAGGGGTTATTGAGCTTTGAACACGACAAAGGATCCCTCAGCCCACACGTCAGTCTCCCTGCAGCCAGCTGAGTCCTCAGCCCCCCAAACAGCCCCAGTCTCCCAGCAGAGCCTCCAATACCCCAGCAACAGCCCCTCCTCCGCCATTGTCTTCTCCCCAGGTCAGAGGGTCGCCTGGGCCCCTCTTCTCCCCCCCTCCCCGTCCAATGTTCTCCCCTCGCTGGGACCCGCTGGGCCGGGGTCCCCCCTCTGCTGCCCCTTGTCTGTGGTCTGGCCAGAACCGGCCGTGTCCTCTGAGCGGGGCCGGGGGCACCAGGGCACCAGACACACGGCTCCAGTTCTGGGCTGTTCTCTGCAACGACCAACTCCCCCCCTTTGTCACATTGAACCAGTAACTTCCGGGCACTGAGCGCCCCCCCTGTGTGCAACCCCCCCCTTGAACCCTCAAAACTCCCCACTGCCTCACAGTGTTCCCTGCTCATCCCCACACCGGCCAGCTGGACTGGGGCTGGCTGGTCTCCCTGGTGCTGGCAGCAGCGGGGGGGACACTCCCACACGGTGCCAAAGCCAATGCCCTGGGCAGGGGTGCCAGGAGCCCCCCTGTAAGCCAGGCAGCAGGTGCCCGGCTCCGTGACAATGCCAGCCGAGGGTACGGCCCCCTGACCCCGCTGGGGCATTCCTGGCCTGTAATGGGGACAGTCGCTGGTGCAACCCCTCCTGGGTTGGTGCCAACCCTTGGGTCTGCGTGAAGTGCCCAGTTCGCTGGCTGTGGCTGGGCTGCGCGGGCAGGGTCAGTTCTGTGCCACACGTCCGAGGATCAGATCGGTATCTGCATGCACCCGTCAGCGCCTGGAGTGAGCCTACAGGACAGCCGGCCAGCGCGGCGGGGAGGGCCAGTTGGGCCGACTGGCACAGCAAGGAGCACCCGATGGTCAATGGGCCCAGGGCGCTGCCGGTTTCCTGGGCACGCTCAGACCCACACAGGAGCCGTGGTGGCTGTCATGTTACTGGATTTTGAGGAGAGCAGCCAGATCACTGCTGCACCCATGGGGGGGTGTTTGCCCCAAAAGTGGTACAAAGGGGGCCATGTGAGGTGTCGAATAGCTTACTGTCTGCTGATTCTGTATATGCTATTCATGTAATTGTATAATGTCGGTGTGTGAAGTTATAAGCATGTACTTTGTGTGGGTACTGAATGTTTCTCTGTGTGTGGTTGAGCCATGGGCAGAGCTCGGCCTATGGACTTGCTAATTAGCAAGGCTCCGTGGAACAATAGCCCTCAATAGGCCAAGGACACGCCTTGGGAATGGGGACTGACACCTAAGGGCTACCAGCAGGGGACACAGGGACAGGCCGCTGGCCAGGTGACCTGCTGCAGCCAAGAAGAGACCAGGAAGGAGGTATAAATACGCCATGTGGCCGACTCCATCTTGGTGCTCAGCTCAGCCCTTCATCCCAGAGGCAGCAGTGCAGGGATCGAAGAGCCGGAAAGAACTGTGGACCCATCCTGGCATAGGATGTGCACCAAGGACTTTTAAGCCAGCAGTTATAACATCTCTGCTGCGAGCCTGCATCGAGAACTGGGAGATTCGATGCATGTAATGTAGGATACTTTAACAACCTCACTCTCATGCTTTGCTTTCTTGTAGTAATAAACCTTTAGACTGTAGATTCTAAAGGATTGGCTCAGCGTGATTTGTGGGTAAGGTCCAGAGTGTAAATTGACCTGGGATCTGTGGCTGGTTTCGTGGAACCGGACAGAATTTGTTCGGGGAAGGTGAGATTGGGCTCTAAGACCCCTCACCTGTGTATGAAGCCTGGGGCATCTGGGACACGGATATTGCTGGGGTGTCGGAGGGGTTTTGCTCGTGAGGCTTCAGGCAGGCAGCTGGAGCGCTCTGTGGGGCTGGTTTGTGGCCTGTTTGGGAAGGTCTCCAGTCTGGGGGCTGTAAGGAGCCCCGAATTTGAGGAATTCGCCCTGAGCGGACGCCCTCAGCTGTGCCCAGACCCAGCCCGGTCTGTCACAGTGGCCACCTGCAAAGCTGAGTCAGGCCTGGCCCGGGGACTCCAGATGCCAGCTTGGGACGCAGCAGAGCAGTGGGGTTCCCTCCCCGGGGCCGAGGGGAGAAAGGGCCCTGGAGGTCCCTCCACTGGGTCTCCAATCTGGCTCTCCCCGCCAGAGAAGCTTTGCTCAGAACTGACGCTTGGAACAAGGGCCCATGGCCCCTCCCAGCTGCGGATGGAGCCGCAACTCAGCTGGAACTGGCCGACGGCTCCATCTCCTCTCCAAGCTGGAGCCCAGGGCTTTGCTGTTGGTGCCCGTTTGATTCCTTCAGCGCCGTTACCCCTC
Source organism: Pelochelys cantorii (assembly GCA_032595735.1). Lineage (NCBI taxonomy): Eukaryota > Metazoa > Chordata > Testudines > Trionychidae > Pelochelys > Pelochelys cantorii. The sequence goes on from CM064340.1 coordinate 1,412,380, forward strand.
CCAGGCGCTGCCCCCCAGCCAGGTGGCCGTCTCCACCTCCCTTCCTTTGTCTCTCCCTGGGAAGAGCCTTCTTATCTGCTCAGGCTGGGCCGAGGTGCCTGGGCCAATCCACATGGGGTGAATCAAACCACACAGCCAGGAGAGCTCTGGGTTACAAGGCAGATAGCACTCCTACAACGTCACATCTCTCCCCCGCCGAGAGCGAGCTGAGTGGGGCCACTCTGCCAGTGGCCTGGGGAGGTTCGGGCCCCTCGCTATGGGACAGCGCGTCGGCGATGATGTTGGCGTTCCCCTTGACGTGGATTACTTCCATGTTGTAGTCCTGCAGTAGCAGGCTCCACCTCAGCAGCTTGGCGTTGGTCCCCTTCATCTGGTGCAGCCAGGTCGGGGGCAGTGGTCGGTGTCACCGTGAAACGCCGGCCAGACAGGCACGGCTGCAGCTTTTGCAGGACCCACCCCATCGCTAGGCGTCCCTCTCTACGGCCGTGTAGCTCCGCTCCCGGGGCAGCAGCTTCCTGCTCAGGTACACGATGGGATGGCGTTCCCCCTTCTCGCCCGCCTGCATCAGCACCGCCCCCAGCCCGGTGTCCGAGGCGTCGGTAAACACGATGAAGGGCTTGTCGAAGTCTGGATTTACCAACACTGGGGCCTTGACCAGGGCTTCCTTCAGTGCACAGAGAGCCCCCTGGCACTGCTCCATCCAGACCACCCTGTCTGGCCTCCCCTTCCTGCACAGCTCTGTGATCGGGGCAGCGATGGAGCTGAAGTTGGGCACAAACCTCCAGTAGTATCCCGCCATCCCAATGAAAGCCTGGACCTGCTTCTTGGTCTGGGGAACAGGCCAGCCTCTGATGGCCTCCACCTTGGCCGGCTCTGACTTCAAGCAGCCGCTCCCCACCTTATGGCCCAGGTAATGACACCTCAGCCATCCCGACCTTGCACTTCACAGCCCTTACAGTCAGCCCAGCCCCCCACAGCCGGGCCAGCACCTGGCTGACCTGAGTCACGTGGTCCTCCCAGGACTGGCTGAAGACACAAATATCACTGATGTACACCAGGGCAAAGCTTGCCATCCCTTGCAACAGCTGGTCCACCAGGCGCTGGAAGGTGGCCGGTGCCCCTTTGAGGCCAAAGGGCAGGACCAGGAACTTGTAGAGCCCCACTGAGGTGATTAATGCCGATTTCAGCCTGGCCTCCGGGTCTAGCGGCACCTGCCAGTAGCCCTTGGTGAGGTCCAGGGTGGTCAGGTAGCGAGCTCCCCCCAGCTTGTCCAGGAGCTCGTCAGGCCTGGGCATGGGGTAGGCGTCAGACACTGGGATGGCGTTGAGCTTCCGGTAGTCCATGCAGAACCAGATCGACCCGTCCTTCTTGGGGACCAGAACTACCGGAGCGGCCCAGGGGCTGGAGGACGGCTAGATCGCCCCTAGCGCCAGCATGTCCTGGACCTCTCTCTCCAGGTCCTGGGCCATCTTCTCCGTGACTCTGAACGGGGAGCAGCGCGCCGGGGGAGGGGGCCCATCTCCACCCGGTGGACAGCCAGGCTGGTGCGACCAGGCTTGTCGGAGAACAGCTGCTGGCGGGAGCGCAGCACCTCTCGGATCTTGGCCTGCTGGGCCGGGGGGAGCTGGTCCGAGAGGGAAATTGACTCCAGTGAAGAGTCCTCTCCGGTCCCAGGGAACAGGCTGACCAGGGGATCCTCCCCCTGCTCCTCCCAGGGCCTGCACACGGCCAGCACCAAGCTCTCCCGGCCCCAGTTCGGCTTCATCGTGTTAACACGATACACCCGCTGGCCACGCGTCCGGCCTGTCAGCTCCACGACATAGTTCACCTCGTTCAGCTGCTTGATGACCTTGTCAGGTCTCCCCGAGGAGCTGGCCTGAGCAGCCACCCCCGAACTGAGGGTGGCCTGCCAGCCCCTGCCCCCGGGGCAGTCTGCTCCTCCTCCAGCCCCAGCCAGCTAACCCTGGGAAGTCTCGGATTGTGGAGCCTGTCTGGGGCTTTGGGGCATTGAACTCTTTTGTGGCCCCTTTTCCCACAGCAATGGCAGGTCAGGTCCCGCGGGTCCCCTCGAGCCAGCTGGTCCATCTGGGTACTGGCTGACCCTCTGGGGGCGGATGGCTGGCCCCTGTTTCCTGGGCTCGCCCCGTAGGTGATTTCCTCTGTCGCTCAGCTGAGAACCAGTCTCTGCACGATTCCCTTCCTCTCTGGGACTCTCTTTCACCCCCGGACCAGCTGTCCATGAACTCATCATCCGCCAGCCTCCTGGCATCCCAGGGGTCCTCTGGCTTCCGGTCCTTGAGCTACAGCCTCAGGTCGGGCAGGCATGCTCCATAGAACTGTTCCAGGATCATCAGCTTGACCAGCTCCTCTGCGGTCTGGGCCCCCACCCCGAGCACCCACTTGCGGAAGTATTGCATCAGGCGGGAGGCCAGGTCTACGTAGGTCTCCTCTGGCCCCTTCTGCACCTCTTGGAACTTCTTCCTGTACGCCACAGGGGTCAGCCCGAACTTGTGCAGCAGGGCCTGTTTGACCCATTCGTAATCCCCCGGCTGCAGACTCTCCAGCTGGCCAACCACCCCTGAGGCCTCCTGATCCAGCAAGCGAGTGAGCTGCTGGAGCCAGTCGGCTGGAGGGACCTGGTGCAACTTGCAAGCTCACTCAAAGGAGCTAAGAAACCCGTCCATGTCCCCTACGTCCTTACACTGGGACAACACGAACCTCTTAAAGTGACTGACAGTCCCGGGCCCCTTGGCCCCTCCCCACTCACCGCAGCCGGGGCCTCTCGGCTTCTCAGCTCTGCCACGGCCAGCTCATGCTGCTGCTGTCTCTCTCGGTCCTGGTGCTCCTTCTCCCGTTCCTGGCGCTCCCCCCTATGGTCCTTGTGCTCCTTCTCTTGTGCCTCCAATTCCTTTAGCCGCAGCTCAATCTCCAGCCGTCGCAGCTCTGCCGAGGGGGACCCCACCCGAGACGAACCGCTGCTAGCAGAGAGTGGCCTGGTGGGCACCGCATCTCTCTGGTGGGCTCCAGCCCTCCCTCCTGAGAGTCTGAGATGCTTCCAGGTGGTGTCTGGCTGCTCCCTGTGGGGACAGGATCCAGGCCTCTGGACTGGTCATTCTCCTCCAGCCGGGTAATCAGCTGGGCCTTGGCTGCTTTTCCCACGGGAAGGCCCCTCTCCTTGCACCGCCCCACAATGTCTGCCTTCAGGAGTTGGGTGTAGGCCATCTCCCCGCCGTTACCTGGGGTGCAGACTCACCGGCCAATGCTGCAGTGTCCCCCAACTCCCAGGAATCACTTCGCTCTGTCTCCAGCACACCTGGCTCTCACAAGCCCCTTCCTTCTACTGAGCCCTGTCACTTGCTGCTGGAAGCTCCATCCACGGGGCGCAGTGCATCCCATCCCTGACACCACTGTGGCGGTGCGTCGGGGAGCCCCCGAACCCTGCACCCCTGTCCGCAGCCACGTGTGATCTGCCAGCCAGCAGAGTAGAAGGTTTATTGGTTCGCAGAGATACGGCCTAGCTTCGGGTCGATGTTAGCACAAGAGTCAGGGCAACGCCTTGTTCCTCTTGGGGGGACAGGGGCTCACGGGCCTCTGCCCCCCACCTCCTTGTTCTGGACTTACTCTGCTCTCCTCACGCTTCCCCCAGTCAAAACTGAGACGTCTCCCAGGCCCTGCCCCCCAGCCAGGTGTTCGTCTCCCCCTCCCTCCGTCCCTTTGTCTCTCCCTGGGAAGAGCCTTGTTCTCTGCCCAGGCTGGGCCGAGGTGTCTGGGCCAATCCACATGCGGGTGAATCAAACCACACAGCCAGGAAAGAGCTCTGAGTTACAAGGCAGGCAGCCCCCCCGCGACCTTGCACCCCACAAACGCAGGGCCATGCCTGCGCCATGGCACACGGTGTGGGGGGGCCTGCCAGCACGCCGTGCGGCACGGAGGTGACCTGCCTTGCCCCAGCTAGACCCATGTGCAGGCTCCCGTGGGTGCACAGGGCTAGCTCTGCCCCGCCATGGCACTGCCAGGCAGGACCAGCCCCGGCACGGGGCACAGGGAGCTCACGGTGCACCCACTCCCCCATGCGGGCAGCCCCAGGCAGACGCGCCTGGAGACGGGCCAGTGCCCGGGGCCCCAGAATGCCGGGGTGAGGCTGGGGTCTCCAGCTCCCCACCCTGTTACCCGCCCACTGTTCACAGCCCCGGGCCCAGACGCTGGGGCAGGAGGGGCCAGGCTGCAGCCACCAGGGCCTGTGCAGGGCAGGCAGAGGGACATCCCCCTTCCTCCCCCCCCCCCCCCCCCCCGAGGGCTGGTGGGTGGGTCTCCAGCAGGGGCAAAGCAGCTCCCTGCAGGTCACGCCAAGTCCACCAGGCACAGAAAGAAGCTGGTGAGGGGCGCCCCCATGTGGCGAGCAGCCGTGTGCACCCACAGCTCAGCCCAACAGCTGAGAAGGGGGCCAGCGTGACCCCTGCCAAGGTGCAGTGTGTGGGGTGTCATCCAGCCAAGACAGACACTGCAGCCTCCAGCGAGGGAGATCCCTCCACCTCCCCCCCAGCCCCCATGCCTGCTGCTCCCCCAGCGAGAGAGATCCCGCCACCCCCCGATCCCCAAACCCGCTGCTCCCCCAGCGAGAGAGATCCCGCCACCCCCCGATCCCCAAACCCGCTGCTCCCCCAGCGAGAGAGATCCCGCCACCCCCGATCCCCACACCCGCTGCTCCTCCAGCGAGAGAGATCCCGCCACCCCCCGATCCCCAAACCCGCTGCTCCCCCAGCGAGGGAGATCCCGCCACCCCCGATCCCCACACCCGCTGCTCCTCCAGCGAGAGAGATCCCGCCACCCCCCGATCCCCAAACCCGCTGCTCCCCCAGCGAGGGAGATCCCGCCACCCCCCGATCCCCACGCCCGCTGCTCCCCCCAGCGAGGGAGATCCCTCCACCTCCCCCCCAACCCCCATGCCCGCTGCTCCCCCAGCGAGGGAGATCCTGCCACCCCCCGATCCCCACGCCCGCTGCTCCCCCAGCGAGGGAGATCCCGCCACCCCCCGATCCCCAAACCCGCTGCTCCCCCAGCGAGGGAGATCCTACCACCTCCCCCCGACCCCCACGCCCGCTGTTCCTCCAGCGAGGGAGATCCTGCCACGCCCCCCAGCCCCTGATGCTCCCCCAGCGAGGGAGATCCCCCCACCTCTCCCCAATCCCCAAACCCGCTGCTCCCCCAGCGAGGGAGATCCCGCCACCCCCCGATCCCCACACCCGCTGCTCCTCCAGCGAGGGAGATCCCGCCACCTCCCCCCGACCCCCAAGGCTGCTGCTCCCCCAGCGAGGGAGATCCCGCCACCTCCCCCCGACCCCCAAGGCTGCTGCTCCCCCAGCGAGGGAGATCCCCCCACCTCCCTCCGACCCCCAAGGCTGCTGCTCCCCCCGCGAGGGAGATCCTGCCACCTCCCCCTGACCCCTACGTCCGCTGCTCCCCCCGCGAGGGAGATCCCGCCACCTCCCCCGACCCCCATGCCCTCTGCTCCCCCAGCGAGGGAGATCCTGCCACCCCCCCAGCCCCTGATGCTCCCCCAGCGAGGGAGATCCTGCCACCTCCCCCTGGCCCCCACGCCCGCTGCTCCCCCAGCGAGGGAGATCCCGCCACCTCCCCCCGAACCCCACGCCCGCTGCTCCCCCAGCGAGGGAGATCCCGCCACCTCCCCCCGACCCCTATGCCCGCTGCTCCCCCCGCGAGGGAGATCCACCCACCTCCCCCCGACCCCCACGCCCGCTGCTCCCCCAGCGAGGGAACGCGCTGAGCATTAATACTCTGCCCCGCTGGCACTCGCCCTGCTGCCCCAGCCCAACCCGGCCTCCCTTGCTCTGCCCAACAAATGGACAGGGACAGGGCAGGCAGGACCAGGCTGGGAGCAGGGAGGGGAGGGGCTGGGGGCAGGGTGGGGCCAGGCTGGGAGCAGGGAGGGGAGGGGCTGGGGGCAGGGAGGGGGCAGGGCCGGGAGGGGCCGGCTGTTGTGAGCAGAGGGGTAGCCAGGGGGCAGGGAGGGGAGGGGCCGGGAGCAGAGGGGTAGCCGGGGGGGGCTTGGGCTCCCCTTGCTGGCGGTGGCTGGGTGTCACGCAGGCAGACAGCGCACAGCTTGGGCAGCCCCCCAGGAGTGATTCAAATGCCTCCCCGCTGATGGGGAGAGTGCTTACAGCACCCACAGCAGCAGCGTGTTTGATTGGTGGTGCACATCCGCACATGCGTTGGCGCACATAACAAAATGCATTCTGCACATGGGGCCCCTTTTCCAGCATGATGCGTGCACCAGGGCACTGGGGCCAGAGGCAAGCAGTGTCAGCAACATGGCTTTTCTGCAGCCTTCTTGGAAGGGCCTTCCCCTGCAGCCAGACCCAGGCGGCCTTGGCTGCAGAGCTGGGAGTCCCAGCCCCACGGGGCAGCTAACCTGCATGGCAAGGGGCACTGAGCGGGGGGGGGGGCGTGTTTCAATTAACAGGGCAGTGCCCTGAGCCCCAGGCACTGGGGGGGGTCAATTAACAGGCTGTGCCCTGAGCCCCGGGCACTGGGGGGGTGGATTTCAATTAACAGGCTGTGCCCTGCACCTCCCTGGAGAGTAGGAGAGATTTCTGTGCAGGGAACAGGGGTCCCCACTGGCAGGCAAGCCCTCCACGCAGCCCCCACCTGCCCCCCCGTCAGCCCCAGGAGGTGCCCCGGCACATGCAGTGCTATGCCCTGGGCAGTGCCAGAGCTGGGGCCTACCCATCAGGATCACGGGCGGGGGGGACGCCAGGGAGTCTCCACCCCTGAAAGGGGAGACCTGAGTATATGGGGCTGGGGCAGCAGTGGGGAGGAGAAAGGCCCCGCCCCTTTCCACAGGGGATAGGAAGGGCCCCGGGGCGGGGGTCTCCCACCCTGAGTGCTCGGGGCTAGTGGCAGGGGAGGTGGTTCCCTGCCTTGCCCCCGACTCAGCCTGGCACCAGCTGGGAGATGCCCCAGGGCGATGACACGTGGGGCAGGCGTGGGGCATGTCCCTGGATCTCCGCCCCACGGCCCCCTGCATCCCTGAGCTGCCCCAAAGCACGTACCTCCCCCTCCCCCACAAATACTGTGCGCAGCCCCCGCAGTGCGGAGCCCACGAGGCCGCGAGCCCGCCCCACAGGGCAAGGGGAGGCGCTGCTCCCGCCCAGCCCGGGACACCCCTCCCTCCCGCCCGCCTGGCACCCCACGGCACCCTGGACACCCAGAGCCGGCCCAGCAGCGCCCGGCCTGCCATGGAGCCACAGTGACACCTGGTGGCCATGGCTGGACGTGCAGCCACCAAGCAGTCAGCCCCGCCAGCCCGGCCCCCAGTGCAGAGGGGTGGGCCCCAAGGGGCTCAGCCCAGGGGCCAGGCACTGCCGGGCCCTCGCAGCACCTCCGCTCTGAGACAGGCCCAAGGGGCTCAGCCCGGGGGCCCATCTGGCCGGGATCCACCTCTGCCACAGGGCAGGTCCCTCCGAAGCCCCCCTCCACCCCCAGAGGCAGGCCCGGAGCACCAGTGGTCACATCCCTGCGTAAAAACCTCCCACCTCAGAGGCCACTGTCCCTGGGTTGCAGCTGCCCAATGGCAGAGCAGGGCAAGACCCTCTCCCGCCTGCCCCACCCACCCGCCCAGAAGACTCCCCCCTGTGCCCTGCTGGGCGGGGAGCACAGAGCAGGCTGGGGGCCACCAGTCACCCTAGGCCTCCCCCCCCACAGGCCCCACGCATGGCCAGGGGTGCTTGAGAAGGGGCAGCATTCCCTGTGAGCTGGGCGCTTGGGCGGCCACCCAGGAGAGATCCCCAGGCCGCCCAGCTGATTGCGCTGCCGGCGCTCTGCTGTGTTGTGCCAGGTGGTGCACATCTGCACATGCTTCTGTGCATGGAACACAATTATTCTGCACACGGCTGGAAAAAAAATCCCCAAGCCCAGCTGCCAACGCGGACACCCACAGCCAAGCCCAGCCCAGCCTGGTGCCAGCTCTGGGGCTGCCTCAGCCTGGCCAGGGGCTGCAGCCAGCGAGCGCGCCTGGCCCGGCTCACGCAGCAGAGGCCAGAGGCGACGTGCAGGCGCCTGGCACAGAAGCTGAGCTGGGTCGTGGCAGGGCCTGGCTGTTGTCACCCACCTTGCTGCACCGGCTCAGGGCGGCACTTCTCCCTTGCCCCCGTGGGAGCCGCCGGCCCAGCCTGCCCAGCTCCCTGGTTCTCCCCAGGCTGTTCCCAGAGCGCCTTAGGCCAGGCAGGGGGCACAGGCCAATCGGCCCAGTGCCCGAAGTTCTGCCCATCCACCCCCTTCACTTCTCTGTTCACCGCCACCCAGGCCAGCTTCTCCCTGCAGCCCCGCCCCCCAGAACCCAGCGCTACAGCAGGGTGCCACTGAGTGGGGCCAGCCCCAACGGCTCTCCCCTGGCCATGCCCACCCTGTGCACCGAGACATGGGCAGTGCCAGGCCGAGTGCAGCCAGGGGGCTTCGCAGGTGGGTGCAGAGCCTAGTGCATCATGCGTGGGCAGCTGGCCTGGCTCGGCGGGTACATGGCATCTCGCTGCCCCAGCCCCTGCTCAGGGCGGCCACACAAAAGAGCGGCCAGACTGGGTCAGCCCAAAGGTCTATCCAGCCCAGTGTCCTGTCTGCCCACAGTGGCCAGTGCCTGGTGCCCCAGAGGGAGGGAACACAACAGGGAATCCTCACGTGATCCCTCCCGTCGCCCACCTCCAGAGAAACAGAGGCCAGGGACACTGTTCCCACCCATCCTGGCTAATCGCCATTGATGGACTGAACCTCCATGGATCTATCTAGCTCTGTTTTGAACCCTGTTAAAGTTCTAGCCTTCACCACTGTGACGTAGTGGGGGGCTGTCTACCTTGTAACCCGGTGTTCCCCCCTGGCTGTGTTGCTATGTGTGATTCCCAATGACTCACCCCATGTGTAGTGGCCCCAGACACCTCGTCCCAGCCTGAGCAGATAAGGCTGTTCCCAGGGGAGAGACAAAAGAAGAGAGGCAGGGACGGCCACAGGCTGGGGGGTAGGGCCTGGGAGCTGGGTCAGTCTTGGCTGGGTAGGATGAGGAGAGGGGCCTGAGAGCACAAAGGGGAATAAGGCTGTCTGGTGTCTGCACTAACACCAATCTTACACCGCGCTGTGTCACTGAGAAGCAAATAAACCTTCTACTCTACTGGCCTGCTGACAGTGACATCTGGCTGCAGACGGGGGTGCAGGGTCGGGGGCTCCCCGACATGCCGTCACAACCACATCCTCTGGCAAGGAGTTCCACAGGTTGGCTGTGCGCTGAGTGAAGAAAAACTTCCTTTGGTTTGTTTTAAACCTGCTGCCTGTTCATTTCATTTGATGACCCCTAGTTCTTATATTGTGCGAATAAGTAAATAACTTTTCCTTGTTCACTTTTTCCACACCAGTCATGATTTTATAGACCTCTGTCCTATCCCCCCTTAGTCTCCTCTTTTCTAAGCTGAAAAGTCCCAGTCTTTTTAATCTCTTTTCATATGGGACCCATTCCAAACCCCTCATCATTTTTGTTGCCCTTTTCCGAACCTTTTCCAATGCCAATGTATCTTTTTTGAGATGAGGTGACCACATCTGTACCGAGTGTTCAAGATGTAGGCGTCCCATGGTTTTATAGAGAGGCAATAAGATATTTTCTGTCTTATTCTCTATCTCTTTTTTAATGACTCCTAACATTGTTTGCTTTTTTGACTGCCACTGCACACTGAGGGGATGTTTTCAGAGAACTATCGACAGTGACTCCAAGATCTCTCTTGAGTAGTTGTAGCCAAATTAGCCCCCATTACATTGTACGTATAGTTGGGATTATTTTTTCCAATGTGCATTGCTTTACACTTATCAACATTACATTTCATTTGCCATTTTGTTGCCCAGTCACTGAGTCTGGTGAGATCTTTTTGAAGCTCTTCACAGTCTGCTTTGGTCCTAACTATCTTGAGCAGTTTAGTATCATCTGCAAACTTTGCCACCTCTGTTTACCCCTTTCCCTAGATCATTTATAAATCAGTTGAATAGGATTGGTCCCAGGACAGACCCTTGGGGGACCCCACTAGTTACTCCTACCCTTTGGTTCCTGTCTTTTAACCAGTTACCAATCCATGAAAGGCTCTTCCCTCTTATCCCATGACAACTTATTTTACCTAAGAGCCTTTGGTGAGGGACCCTGTCAAAGGCTTTCTGGAAATCTAAGTACACTAGATCCACTGGATCCCCCTAGTCCAACTGTTTGTTGACCCCTCAAAGTACTCTAGCAGATTAGTAAGGCAGGATTTCCCTTTGCAGAAACCATGCTGACTTTCCCTCAACAAATTGTGTTCATCCACGTGTCTGACAATTTTATTCTTTACTATAGTTTCAACTAATTTGCCCGGTACTGACATTAGACTTACCGGTCTGTAATTGCCAGGGTCACCTCTAGAGCCCTTTTTGAATATTTGCCTCACATTAGCTACCTTCCAGTCATTAGATATGGAAGCCGATTTAAAGGACAGGTTACAAACCATAATTAATAGTTCTGCAATTTCCCATTTGATTTCTTTCAGAACTCTTGGGAGAATGCCATCTGGGCTTGGTAACTTGTTATTGTTAACTTTATCAATTTGTTCTAAAACCACCTCTAATGACACCTTAATCTGGGACATTTCCTCAGATTTGTCACCTAAAAAGAATGGCTCAGGTTTGGGAATCTCCCCAATACTCTCAGCCGTGAAAACTGAAGCAAATAATTCATTTAGCTTCTCCGCTAAGACTATCATCTTTGAGGGCTCCTTTAGCATCTTGATCATCCAAGGACCGCACTGGTTATTTAGCTGGCTTCCTGCTTCCGATGCACTTAAAAACATTTTGCTATTACTTTGCGTTTTTGGCTAGCTGCTCTTCAGACTCCTTTTTGGCTTTTCTTATTATATTTTTACATTTAATTTGACTAAGTTTATGCTCCTTTCTATTTTCCGCACTAGGATTTGACTTCCACTTTTAAAAAGATGCCTTTTTATCTGTCACTGCTTCTTTTAGCTGGTTGTTAAGCCACGGTGGCACTTTTTTGGTTCTCTTAGGGTACGGCTACACTGTGGGGGGTTTTCTGAAGGTATGCAAATTGCACTTGCATTTGCATATCTTCTTCCGATTCTTTTTCCGGAAGAGGATTTTCTGATATTTGACCCGTCTACACAGGGCCAAATGTGAGAAGAAGAACCCTCTTTTGGAAGCCCCCTTATTCCTCATAAAACAAGGTGTACAGGGGGCTTCTGAAAGAGGGTTTTTTCCAACATTTGGCCCCATGTAGATGGGCCAAATATCAGAAAATCCTCTTCCGGAAAAAGAATCGAAAGAAGATATGCAAATGCAATTTGCATACCTTCTTCAGAACCCCCCCCCCCCAGTGTAGCCATATCCTTACTGTGTTTTTTAATTTGGGGTATATATTTAAGTTGGGCCTCTATTATAGTGTGTTTGAAAAGTTTCCATGCAGCTTGCAGGGGTTTTACTTTTGTCACTGGACCTTTTAATTTCTGTTGAACTATTTTCCTCATTTCTGTGTAGTTCCCCTTTCTGAAATTCAATGCCACAGTGTTGGGCTGCTGAGGTGTTTTTCCCCACCACTGGGATGTTAACTTTTATTACATTATGGTCACTATTTCCAAGCAGTCCAGTTCTATTTACCCCTTGGACCAGGTCCTGCGCTCCACTTAGGACTAAATCAAGAATAGCCTCTCGCCTTGTGGGTTCCAGGCCCAGCTGCTCCAAGAAGCAGTCAGTTAAGGTATCAAGACATGTTATCTCTGCCTCTCGTCCTGAGGAGACGTGTACCCAGCCAATATGGGGAGAGTTGAAATCCCCCACTATTATTGAGTTTTTTAATTTGATAGCCTTGTGACAGCAAGCTGGGGTTTCCTCGATCCTGCACTCCCGTAGCAGCCAGAACAGTCTCCACCAGCCAGTAGAACAGAGAGGGGTTTATTGATTTTCTAGAATACAGCCCAGCACAGATGTGATTTGGCTACCGGGGGCAGGGCCAGGATGGCTCAGGCCCTAGGGTTAGGGTCCATCACCCCTAGCCCCCAGCTTGGCCTGTTCTCTCCATGCTTCCCAGACAGCAACTGCCCCCCCGCCCCGCGCAAGTCCTTTGTCCCTCTCTTCCCTTAACTTGTATAACCGGTTTTGCGACCATCCTGGGAGCGGCAGGATACCCCCTGCTGGGCCGGGCTTAGACAGCCGCCAGTGGGGGGTCCCCCACAGCCCAAGCATAGCAACCAACAAGGTACTAACACTGCACCACAGGCCTCTCTAATCTCCCTTAGCATTTCATAGCCACTAGCACTGTCCTGATCAGGTGGTCGGTAATAGAACCCGCCTGCTCTATGCTTAGTATTGGAGCATGGAATTACTGGCCATAGAGAGTCTATGGAACATTTGGGCTCATTTAAGATTTTTACTTCATTTGATTCTACATTTTCCTTCATGTCTAGTGCCCCTCCCACACCAGCACAACCTGTTCTGTCCTTCCGATGTATTTTGTACCCTGGTATGACTGTGCCCCATTGATTGTCCTCATGCCACCAAGTTCCTGTGATGCTTTTTATATCAATATCCTCCTTTAAACCTAGGCGCTCTCGTTCACCCATTTTACTGTTTAGACGTCTAGCGTTTGTGTATAAGCACTTTAAAAACTGGTCCTTATTTATCTGTCTGCCATTTCCTGATGTGTTAGACTCTTCCGCGTGACTGTGTCTCCTCTGATCCGACCCAGACGCCCACCCTCTCCTCCTGCCTGGAGCACAGGGCCCAACTTTACAGGCACAGGGGCCTACCCCCCCACCCCACAGTTCACAGCGCCTCCTGCTGGTCACTCGGGGAATTAGCTCTTCAGCCCTGCAGCCCCCCCCCGCTGGCCCGTGTCACACCTACTGTTAGCTACTATTGGTTCTGCCTCCTTGTGTTAGTGCCCCCGTCTCTCCCAGAAGCACCCTCCCCCCTGGGTACTGCCCTGCCTCAGGACCCCCTTCAGGTAACCCCCTAGACCCACCTTGCCTCAGTGACCCATGGCCAGGTGTCAAGTAGGGGCGACCTGCATCCAACATGGCTACTCAGCATTGGCAAGGGAGTGGGATCTGCCACCTTTTCCTGCCCTGGCTGTGTCCCTGCAGCCTGGCCAGAGCCCCCCAGCTCTACCTTCCCCTGCCCCATCTCAGGAAGCCTCCAGCTCCCCTGGCACCCAGCTCCCTCCTGTTCCACAGCCAGAGCCACAGTGTCTGTTCCTCTCCCTCCTGGAGCCCTTATTCATACAGCCCCAGCTGCAGGCTCTGCTCACCCTCTCCTCTGTGTGAGGTGGGGCTGGGGGGGGGGGCACAGGGAGTGCTGGGGTGTCTGAGGGGAGGTGGGGGGATGGGTTATAACCTCTCCCCTGTGTGAGGTGGGGCTGGGGGGCACAGGGAGCACTGGGGTGTTGGGGGTGAAGAGATGGGTTATAACCTCTCCCCTGTGTAAGGTTATCACATTATTGGATTTTAAAGGGAGCAGACAGATCACAGTTGCACCCATGGGTGGTGCTTGCCCAAATTCTGCACAAAGGGGGCCATGCGAGGTGTCAAACGAAAACTTGTGCTCTACTCATTCTATGTGTGCTACTCGAGTGCTTGTGTGATGTCTGTGTGTGGAGTGATGAATATGGGCTCTGCACTGGTGCTGTGAATGTTCTCTGTCCGGGAGCGAGCAATGGGCCAGGACTGCCTGTGTGAAGGATTGGTCAGGGACTGGCTGTGTTAATTAGCACTGCTGATGGACAACGGCTCTCGCAATGGCCAATACACACCTGCGCGATGCCTCTGGAAACCTGCAGACTGGCCAGGGCATAATGGCTACTGCCACGTGACACACAGACAGGGCACTTAATCATGTGACCAGCTCCAGTTTGGGAGACACTAGAGATATAAAGGTGCCATGAGGCTGCCTCCACCTTGTCTTCAATCGTGCTACTGATCCCTGCTGCAGCCTTGTGAGGGACAGAGACCGGGAAGGATTGCCGAGCCATCCTGACACAGGATGTGCACCAGAGACTTCTAAGCTGGCAGGTTGTAAGCTCTCTGCTGAGAGCCTGCACCGAGCACTTGGGGATTGGTGCATGTGATGTATTCTCCTTAACCTCACTCACCGCCTTTTCTCTTTCATTAATAAACCTTTAGAGTTTAGATTCTAAAGGACTGGCCCAGCGTGATCTTGTGGGTAAGATCCAAAGTGTGAACTGACCGGGGATCTGTGGCTGGTTCTTTGGGGCTGGGAGAACCCATGCAGGGGAGGTGAGATTGGGTCCTATTACCCCTCACCTGTGTTAGGCCTGGGGCTCATTGTGGCACAGGGAGAGCTGGGGTGTCTGAGGGGTTTTGCTCGTGAGGCTTCCTGCTGGCCGGAGCAGCAGCTAGAGCGGTCGGTGGGACTGGTCTGTGGCCTGTTCGGGAAGGTCTCCAGTCAGGGGCTGTAAGGAGTCCTGCTTTTGAGCAATTCACCCTCAGCGGGGCCCAGACCCCCGCTATCCTACTCTGACCCTCAGCCCCTTTAGCCCAGCCCTCAGCTTCCCCCAGCCTTACAGCCGCTCCTCACTCCTCTCCCCCCTCCCTCCCCCCCGCTCTTTGAGGCAGTGATGCCCGCACACCCAGGCACCCCCGGCTTTAGGCCCTTGGGCACCACAACCTCCCACCAGGGCAGAGGCGCTGCGGACACTGCTCCCCGCGGCCCACGCTGGGCTGCTCACCCCCAGCAGCTAGGCAGCCATTCCCCCGCAGCCTGGACTTGGGGGCCAAGGGGGCTCAATTCCTTTGCCCCCCCCCACCTTCCCACAGCACCAAGCACACCGAGCCCTCCCGCCCAGGGGACCCCCCCCCCACTCTGGCCCCCTTCTTTCCGGGGCAGCAGCTGTCTCGTGGGCTCCTCCCCCGCAGCCCACCCAGCTGCCTTGCCAGGTGCCCCGCGGCTGGGCCCAGAATGGAGCCAGGTGCTCTGCACCCTCCCCTGCCCAGCACACACAGCGCCCAGAGGTAGCACCCGGCGGGGCCAGGCCAGACTGGGGCCCAGCTATGCAGAGGGGCCCCTGGCCCGGATGCTCCTGCAGCAGTGAGGCCGAGGGGAGCCCTGTGGACAGCTCCCCAGGAGCGGAGGCTGGGCTGCACCATCCCACAGACAGAGCCGGGGCACAGGCCTGCCTCACATCAGGTGGGCACAGCCTCCCCCACCAGGCCCCCCACGCCACCTTTGCCACAGCTGGACGCAATGACACCCCCCCCCCCCCGCCCCAGACAGACACAGAGTCGGGGTGTGACTGCAGCACCTGCATTGTGGGACTTTACAGCTCGTGCCCCACGGCCAGTGGAGGCCCCCTTCCAGGCCAGCCCCCCTCCTCTCCCAGGCAGCTCCCCCGGCAGGCGCTGCCCTCAGGCCCGCTGCTCACACCACAAACTTGTTCTTGGTGAGGGAGCCGCTCTTGGTGGCCGTGTCCGCGTGGGCCTGGTACCCGATCACCACCTTGTGGGACAGCCCCAGGCGCTCCTTGTACACCCGCCTGGGGGAGAGAGCATGCGCTAAGGTACGCCCTGACCAGCCCCATGCCCCCCCAGTTCCAAGGCCCCCCCGGCCACCTGCCCCAGGTGCTCCCTGTACACCCATCTGGGGGACAGAACATGCTCTAGGGTCTGCCCTGTCCAGCCCCACACCAGCCCCAGCTCCAGGGCCCCCCAGCTGCCTGTCTTGCCCACAGGGCATGGCTCCCAGCAGGGCACTAATACAAAACAGCTCCACTGCCCACCCACCCCTGCAGCAGGGCCACCCTGCTTGGTGCTGATCTGACGAGGCCCACGCCCAGCCCATGGCTTGGGGGCACCGGCCCAGCAGTGCCCAGCCCCCCTGGCAGAGCCTCGGTGCCATGTTACCCGATGTGGGTGACCCCCTCCTTGTTCTCGGCCTCGCGGGTCCAGAGGGCGATCTTGTCCCCCTTGGCCCGGATGTTGACGACGGCCCCACAGACGTCCTCACTGAACCGGCCGAATGTCTCGCCGATCAGGCACAGCAGCTGGAAGGGGGGTGGGGGTGGGGGGGGCAGTCAATGTGGCTTCTTGCGCCCTCCCCAGAGCCAGGCCAGCTCCCTCACTGGCAGAACCGGGGGGGGGGGGGGGGGGGGGAAGAGAAGAGACGACGCTTCACACACTCACCGTCTCCAGCCAGAAGCGGTCCAGCTCCGTGTGCCGCTGCTGCTTGGCCAGCGTGATGAGCCAGCGCCCGCCCCACTTGTTCTGGGGGTCCTCCCACATGGGCTCAATGCCATCCTGGCCAGGGAGGTGCTGAGTCACGGGGTGCAGGCAGCAGCCCTCCCCCAACCCCCTGTACCCCAACCCGGCCAGTGCCACCCTGCCCAGCCCCCGGAGACCAGCTCGGCCCCTGGCAGGGCCCAGCACCCCAATGGACCAGCCCGCTGCCGCTCTGGGGCCCGGATGGGCAGGGCCCTACCTTGAAGAGGGTGTAGTCACAGCCCGAGGTCAGCTTGCTGGCCAGCTGGATGTGGCTGTACAGCCTGGCGGTGGCGCATGAGACAAGCAGGTCAGTGGCTGGACTGGACGGTCTGGGGCCTCAGCCCCCCAGAGCTCCTGGCACCCTCCCCCACAGCGCTGCACTGGGCAAACTCACCTGAACCCCCCAGTCAGACATGGAACCCCCCTCCCCCCTAGTCAGACACACAACCCCTCCTTGGTGCCCCCCCCGGTCAGACACGGAACCCCCCCCTCCCGAGCACATGGGGCCAGCAGAGCCAACAGGCACCAAGGGAGCCAAGTCCCAGCAAGCTCCGCATTCCCCCCCCCCCCAACCACCAGGGGAGAGACCAGGCTGGGCACTAGTCCTTCAGTGCCCGGGGCACGCGCCAGCTGCCCCTTCCCCTGCCTGCAGCCTGGGACAGGGGAGCCCCCAGCAGTGCAGAGCCCGGGGGACTCACGCCCAGAAATCCTCCACCGTGCTGAACTTGGTGACCAGGCGCAGGTTCGCCTGCCACGTCTTGCTCTTGTCATTTCTGAAGAACCACAGAGCCCACCTGAGGGGGGGGGGGGAAGTTAGTACCACCAGCTCCTCCTGCCACAAAGCCCAGAGAGCAGCCCACCGGCCCAGCTGCCCACCCAGCCCCCAGGCAGCCGGCCAGCCCCTCAGCTGGCCACCCGCTCCCAGCCAGCCGGCCAGCCACACCCCCAGCCAGCCCCAGGCGGGGGGGAGTGACAGGCCTAAGGGAGCCAGGGAAACTCCCCCCACACCACCACCCCACCCAGCGGTACCTGTTCTGCAGGGGGTGTTTGTCCAAGGTCTCGGGAGCCAGCACCTCCCGCCGGGTCTTCTGCTGCCTCTGCGCCTCTTGCCTCTGTGGAGCCCCCAACCCACCCCACATGGGACATGGGCCCTGCAGGCTCGGGGGCAGGGCCAGTCCTGATGGGCCCCAGGGGAGGTGGGCAAAGCCCCAGGAGTAACAGCCCAGAGCGTAACCTGGCTGCAAGGGCCCCACACGCCCTGAGCACCCTGCTCAGGACCTGCCTGTGGCAGCCCCAGGCCTGCCCAAGTGCTGGCAGTGCCACGGGGGCTACTCGGTGTGTCCCGAGCCTCGGCCCCTGGTGGGCAACCCCCAGCCAGCGCAGCCCCCTCCCTCCGCTGCCCCCAGCACTGCAGCTGCACAGCTGGGACACCGAGGGCTGGCAGTGCCAAGCCAGCCCCTCTATGGGGCCCAGCAGGGCAGAGCCTGCACAGCCACACTGGGGCCCCAGCCACCCCAGACCTGCACCCCCACTGCTACTCAAGCTAGGGCCAGGCAGAGCCATGGGAGGCACCACCCTGCACAGGCCTAGGGAGCTGGTAAGGAGCCACACGCACCAGCCAGGCAGGAACGTGGGGTTAGTGCCAGGGGAGCTCCAGCCAGGCCCCGCAGGGCCACATGGGGCCCACTGGAGCACCATACCAAGCCAGTGCCAGGCCCCTAGCCCCACAGGTGCAGCCAAGCACCCATAGGTGCAACTCACCACCACAGTGGCAGCCATCTTCTTGGAGCAGGGCCCAGCCCCTGCAGGGCTCCTTTTATCTGGGACCCAGACTCTTAAAGGCCCAGCTGCCCCGAGCAGGGCTGGGTGTGTGGGTGGCAGGGGAGCCACCCTGCCCGCGTCCTGCAGCCACTTTCTCCGCTTGCCAGGACATCCTGCCCCGGGGAGCCACTGCCATGTGGAGAGAGCCATGTTTTCTGGCAGAAGGGGGGATCCCGGGCCAGGACCCCTGGGAAGGGGGTGTGGGCAGGGACAGGGCAGCCCAGCTGGGTCCTCTGGCTCCTTTGGTGCCCATGCTGGATCTTTGGGCGAGGGGCCCGGGCCCAGCAGAGGGACACACTGCCCTTAGGCTGCACCTGAAAATCCACCGTGCCAGGGGCAGAGCAGGCGGGAGCCGGGTAGATCCCGCCCCTGCACTGGGCCGGAATCCCAGAGCCAAATGCGCCAGTGGCCCAGCCTGCAGGGCCTGGGGCTTTGCGGGGAGCCATGACACTGTAGGGGCCAGGCAGGTCAATTGCCCCTGGCCCTGCCAGCCACGGGGGGCTCCGGGGCTCTGCTAAGGGCCCTGGGGCACAGGTGCCCATTCAGTGACATGGCGCAGGGCCCACAAACCTAGAGGCCACCCTGCCGGCCCCACATTGGGTGTGTGGGCACCAGGGGCCACTTGCTCCCTATGCTGCCCCCTCACAACCTGGAGACTCCGGGAGGGTCCCTGCCCCCCCTGCATGGTGAGTGTGAGGGGCAGCCCCCCACGCCGCGAGCCGCCCCCCCCCGCCGCAGGAGCTTGCAGGGTCCAGGCGCGCTCATCCGGGCAGCCGGGAGGGGCGGCGCAGCCCGCCCGCTGCTGATGAAATCCCCTCGCGGCAGGGGCGCGGCGCAGCGCGATATTCAGCGGGCGCAGCGCTCATGGCAGAGCGGCGCTGAGCCCCGCCCGGCATGAGCTGAGCCCCCCCGCGCCGCCCGAGCCAGCTAGCGCCGATTGCAGGTGAGCGGCCCGGGCTGCCCCCTCTCTGCCTGCCTGCGGGGGGCTGGGCTCGGCCCCGAGCGGGACCGGGCGGGCCCGCATCCTTCCTGCGTTTCAAGGGCACGGAGCCGCCCAGGCGGGACCGGAGCCGTCGGGGCAGGGGCACCGGGGGGAGGGGGCGGAATCTGGGGCGCTGGGCTCGGAACCGCGCCGGGGGGGGTCGCACCGAGTCCTCCCCCCCCCCAGCGGCACCAAACGACCCAGCCGTGCGGGGGGGGGGGGGCGCAAGGAGGAGTCGGCACCTGCGCCGCGGGACGAGGGGACACAGATGTGCAGGGGCGGGGGGAGGGACAGATGTGCAGGGGCGGGGGGGCCCCCGCGGCGCCCCGGGGGCTCCGGAGCCATCTTGCGGGTCTGTCTCCGCAGAGCCGCCGCCATGGACGCGATCATGAAGGGCTTGTCCAGGGCCAGGGAGGGGGTGGTCGCCGCCGCCGAGAAGACCAAGCAGGGGGTGGCGGAGGCTGCGGAGAAGACCAAGGAGGGGGTGCTCTACATGGGTAAGCGGGGGGCCGGGGGAGGGGGGCTCTACGTGGGTAAGCGGGGGGGGGGCTGGGGGAAGGGGGCTCTACGTGGGTAAGGGGGGGCCCCGGGAGAGGGGGGGCTCTACGTGGGTAAGGGGGGGCCCAGGGGAGGGGGGCTCGGTGTCGGTAAGCGGGGGGCCGGGGGCTCTACGTGGGTAAGCGGGGGGGGCCCTGGGGGAGGGGGGCTCGGTGTGGGTGCCACCCAGGGCTGGGCACAGCCCCAGGCAGGCTCAGTGCCCACGCCCAGCACTGGCCCAGGCAGACCCTGGCGATGACAGAAGCTGGGGCAGCAGGCCAGGCTGAGCCCAGAGCTGGGGGTGCCCGGCAAGGCTCAGCGCCCTGGTGGGAGCCAGGAGTACCAGGCCCTGCCCCTGGCCACGGAGCCTGCAGCTGCCACCGGCCTGCACTAGCCACGAGCCATGTTAGTGCCTGGCGCTCCCCCCTGCTGTCCCCTGCCCTGGGCAGCTCAGCAGTTGGAGGCCCTGGCCTGGCACCCCTGGGCAGCACCCCCTTGCGAGCACTGCTGGGGGACCCTTGTGGGCGCCCGGTCCATATGCAGTGGGTGTGCTCTCCTGGCTGCTGGGGGTGGCACAGAGAGGCCTTGCGCCAGGGCCCTCTGCCCACCCCCCTGCACACAGCTCCTCACTGCCACCTGTGTGCTGCCTTGGCGAACCCCAGCAGCTCTGGCCTTGCCCAGCTGGTTCTCAGCTACAGCCTCAGCGAACATGGCAAAGACAGGATGCCTAACGGCACCAGGGCTGCCTGCCGGACGGCGCAGGCTGGGGCTTCGGCAGCAGCTTGGAGCTCCCACCATGTCCTTGTGTGTCCCGCCTGCTTGGTCACTAGCCGCTGCAGGCCTGAGGCCTGGGTGGGAGCTGCCTGCCCCCCACCGTTCAGTCTGTCTCCCAAACAGCTTCTGGGCCCCTGGCCCCCGCCCCACCGGAGCGACGTCCGCACAGAACACGAGATGCAGGAGCCGCGTTGCAAAGGCCCAGTGGGACAGCAGAGGGCGCTGGGGGGAGGGGGTGTTGGTGCTGGGGGCTCCTGGCCCAGAGGGGGCACTGTGGGGAGAGGGCTAGGGTGCTGTGGGGAGGGTCAGGGTGCTTGGGGAGGGGGTGCTGGTGCTGAGGGAGGGGCACTGTGAGGAGGAGGTGCTGTGGGTGGAGGGAGAGGGGGGGACACTGGGGGGAGGGGCAAGGGCGCTGAGGGAGGTGCTGTGGAGACACTGGGGGAGGGGCGCTGTGAGGAGGGAGTGCTGGTGCTCTGGGGGGATGCTGAGGGGTGAGGCATTGTGGGGAGGGGGTGCTGGTGCTGAGGGAGGCGCTGTAGGGAGGGGGTGCTGGCGCTGTGGGGGGGATGCTGGGGGGGAGGGGCAAGGGCGCTGGGGAGGGGGTGCTGGTGCTGTGGGGAGGATGCTGGGGGGAGGGGCATTGTGGGGAGGGGGTGCTGGTGCTGAGGGAGGCACTGTGGGGAGGGGGTGCTGGCGCTGTGGGGAAGATGCTGGGGGGAGGGGCTAGGGCGCTGGGGGAGGGGCGCTGTGAGGAGGGGGTGCTGGCGCTGAGGGAGGTGCTGTGGGGAAGGGCGCTGTGAGGAGGGGGTGCTGGCGCTGTGGGGGGGAGGGGCAAGGGCGCTGGGGAGGGGGTGCTGGCGCTGTGGGGAGGATGCTGGGGGGGAGGGGCCAGGGCGCTGGGGGAGGAGCATTGTGGGGACAGGGTGCTGGTGCTGAGGGAGGTGCTGTGGGGAGGGGCGCTGTGAGGAGGGGGTGCTGGTGCTGAGGGAGGCGCTGGGGGGAGGGGCATTGTGGGGAGGGGGTGCTGGTGCTGAGGGAGGTGCTGGGGGGAGGGGCATTGTGGGGAGGGGGTGCTGGTGCTGAGGGAGGCACTGTGGGGAGGGGGTGCTGGCGCTGTGGGGAAGATGCTGGGGGGAGGGGCTAGGGCGCTGGGGGAGGGGCGCTGTGAGGAGGGGGTGCTGGCACTGTGGGGGGGATGCTGGGGGGGAGGGGCAAGGGCGCTGGGGAGGGGGTGCTGGCGCTGTGGGGAGGATGCTGGGGGGGAGGGGCCAGGGCACTGGGGGAGGAGCATTGTGGGGACAGGGTGCTGGTGCTGAGGGAGGCGCTGGGGGGAGGGGCATTGTGGGGAGGGGGTGCTGGCGCTGAGGGAGGCACTGTGGGGAGGGGGTGCTGGCGCTGTGGGGAAGATGCTGGGGGGAGGGGCTAGGGCGCTGGGGGAGGGGCGCTGTGAGGAGGGGGTGCTGGTGCTGAGCGAGGCACTGGGGAGCGACCCGTTAAGCACTGGTGTCGGTGTGAGCCAGGCTGGGGCCCAGATGACGTCCGTGTCTCAGCCCCAGTGCTCCGTGCACTGGGGCTGCCCATTGGCCCCTCTTCCCCAGGGTCTGGCCTGGGGATGCTGACGAGCCCGGGGTGCTGGATATGCAAATGGCGCTAGCGCAGGGGCCGTGGCTCGGAGCCAAGGGATGTTTCTGCCCCCCGTGTGATGTGGCAAAGCCAAGGCTTGGCTGGTCTGTCCCAGAGGTGCCCCAGAACTCGGAGGCTGGTCTCCCTACTCTCCTGCAGCCCAGCAGTGTCAGCCAGGCCCAGTTCAGCCGTGTGGTCCGGGTGAGGGTGCGCCACACGTGGCAATGGGTTGTAGCACAGCTCCCACCCAGGGCTGCAGGCCCCTGCGTTCCTTCACCTCCTGGTCCCGCCACTGATTGCAGAGGCCATGTTTTGGGAGGACAGCCCCTGCCTGGCCAGCCCAGCCCCATGGCACTGCCTGGCCCTCCAGGTTCTGCCAGGGTTGTCCTCGCTGCGCTAGCAGAATCCCACCGCAGGCACCAGCTGTCACCCTGCAAGCATCCATGCTGGGCAGAATCTGGGCTGCTCAGGTGGGGGGAGCACTCTCACCTTGCCCCCCTCCCCCCAGGTTCTGGAGTCAGTTTCACGACAAACCTGTAACCTGTGGCTCTGGCTTCCCCACACTGGAAAGCCCATCTGCTCTGGGAGGCGCTGTAGGGGGCCTGTCTCACAGCGGGGTACTCCCCGTGTCCTTTCCTGGTGCCCAGCTCTGCCCCACACCGGGGCTTGGGGCTGTCTGGACTGATCTCTGTCCGGAAACTGCCCTCAGCCCAGGGGCCTGGCCAGTGCAGTGGTGCCCCTTCAGGGTGCCCATAGCTTATTCCAGAGCCCCCTCCATCCGGTTCGCTCTACGAGGGCCCATGGGGCGCCCAGTGTCACTACACCGAGCTCAGCCTCCTGCAACATCCAGGCACTAGCAGCCACAGCCGGGTATGCCCCGCCTGGGTAGCTTCTCCCTCAGGGAGCCACTCAGCGCTGCCTGCCTTCCGTGGCCTGGGCCGGCCAGTACCCTCCCCCCAATATCTGTTCCCAGCTCCTGAACCCCCTTGGCTCCTCGGCCCAGAAAGGGGCGGGTCTGTCCCAGCAGGCTCCCTGGGCATGGCTCTGGCCCCGATCCTGCTCTTGGCTGGGGAAAAACAGGCTTCTGTGAACTCCTGGGGCCACCCATCCTGAGGGGCCACAGACCCCAAACCTTCCTGCCCCCCAGCCCAGGGAGCCAGGTGAGCAGTATCCAGAGACAGCCCCTCCCTGCACCCCACAGGACTCCCCCTGCATAGCAGCTGCCTGCAGCGGGGAGCAGGGTGTGTGCCCCCTGAGGCACCTGAAGGCTGGGGAGAGACCAGGGCCTGTGGCCTGGGGGGTGCATTGGGGGCAATGCAGGGGCTGGTTGCCCCAACTGCAGCCAGCACCGCCCCCCCCCACCCGCCATGGAGATACAGACGTGGGCCAGCCTGGGGCTGGGATTGCATGGGGCAGGCCCAGGCGGAAAGGCATCAGCAGAGCCAGGCAGCTGGTTTTATCCCACAGCCCTGCCCGGGCACCATGGTTCCTCCTGGGCAGCCCCGGGGCACCGGCCCCTCTCACCCGTCTCTCTCTTGCTCTCTCTCTAGGAAGCAAAACCCAAGGCGTGGTGCAAGGCGTCACCTCAGGTACCCACTGCCGCTCCCCGGGCCAGCACCCGTGGGTGGCTGCACTAACGAGCTCAGGCTAAACAGGGCTGTGATGTCACCGGCCTAAAGCCCCTTATGTAATGGGCCATGCTTGAAACCCAGCTGTGAGGAGCCTGACCCAGGCCTGGCCACGTGGGGTAGGGGCAATCCTGCCCCCTAGGGCATGTGGGGGCAGGTGCCAGGGCCCCCCCAGGATTGGCTGGGCCCAGCCTGGCCATGTGGGGGGGAGGGGCGAGCCTGCCCTCCTGGGCATGTGGGGGGAGGGGAGAGGTGCTCAAGCCCCCAGGGCTGGCTGGGCACAGCCTGGCAGTGAGGGCTAGTGGTGAGAGCACAGCAGTGCTGCCTGGCTCTTCCAGTGGCTGAGAAGACCAAGGAGCAGGCGTCCCAGCTGGGAGGCGCCGTCATGTCAGGGGCGGGGAACATCGCGGCGGCCACCGGCCTGGTGAAGAAGGAGGAGTTCCCCACGGACCTGAAGGTGAGACCCCCTGCAGCAGCAGCCTCTCCCATGCTCTGGGCTGACTTCCCCAGCGTGGCTGTCAGGCCCCGCCCACATCTGCCTCAGTTTCCCCTCTCCTGCCCACCCAAGAATCATCCCAAGCTGCAGTAATTCCCCTGCTCCCTGTTCCTAGGACTGATCCAGGACCCCGCTGCAGCCCCTGACCACATCGGCGCCTCCCCTTCTCCAAAGGGCTCAGCATCGGGCTCCTAGTCTGGCCCACTGTTACCAGCATCCCCTGGGGGTTGTCTGCACCCATCCTCCCTGGGTCCAGCTCTGCCCCCTGCCTGCCTCCTTCCCACTCGGCCAGTGGTCCCCAACCTTCTCGCGCACGTGGACCTTCCAATCTGTAACCATTTGCTGCAGGAAGAAAGGGCCCCCAGTGGGACTGATCCTTGTTTTTAAACTTTCCACGGACCCCCTGGAGAACCGTCACAGACCACAGGTTGGGAACCACGGCGCTAGGCCCAGGGGCCCTCGCTGGAGCCGGGGGGAGGGGGGGGGGAGGAGGGCGGGTCAGCTGGCCAGGCACAGCAGCACTGAGCAGCATAGCCCTGGGGCCGGGACTCCCCCGGAGCAGCAGGAACCAGACTGTGGAGGAGCTGGAAAGTCCAGCTGCCAAGCGGTTCAAGCAGCCCTGACTCCAGACCAGCCACCCACAGCCTGGTCTGGCTTTCCAGCAGCTGCCTGCCTTGCCTGGATGGCTGGAGAGAGCAAGAGGGGTAGGGCCCCTTGCTGGGTGGGGTGGCTGGCTGGAAGGGGATCACAGAATGGGGGCTTGCGTGTACACGGCGTGGCTGTGGCGGGTGCACTGGGATGTGCATGGGTGGCTGGAATCAGATGCGTGTGAATGGATGTAGCTGGGCATGTGTGTACTGGGATGTACATGGCTGTGCATGGGTGTACAGGCTGTGCGTGGCTGTGTGTGCAGGTACAAGGCAGTGCATGTGTACAGGGACATGTGTGGGTCTAGGTGGCTGTGTGTAGCGTGGGCATACAAGACCGTGCAGGGACGTACACTGCTGTTCTCACTAGAGCTGTGAGGTGCCTGGCAGCTGCAGCCTTTGCCAGCCAAGCTGCTACAACAAACCAGCTTATCCGAAAATAGCAAGAGCTGAAGCAATGAGGTCAAGGCAGGCAGGCAGCCCCCCTCCCCCTCTCTCTTCCCCCCACGCACTGAGAGGAGGCCAAGGCTGTGCCAGGCCAAGTGCAGGGGCTGAGCCTCTCCTGGGGCAGGGGCTGCAGGGAGCCTGAGGGGGTAGGTGGGGGCTCTGGACAGGGCCTGTTGCAATTCAGCAAGACCAGGTTGTGAGCTGAGTTGCCCAGGCCAGAGCAGAGCCGGGCCTGGGGGGGCGTGGCCCAGCCTGGCTCCTCCCACCCATCTCTGCACCAGCAGCCCAGCAGCTGCCCCCGCCTGTGGCACTGTGGGCAGGACCCAGTGCCCTCTCTGGCAGCGAAGCTCAGGGCTGTGGGGCCTGCTGGCAGGCAAGACCAGGCCAGTGCTTTTGCTCACCCTGCACAGGGGCAGGGGCTGGGGGCACTGGCAGGGGCTGTGGGGCACTGCACAAGTGAAGTCTGCCCCACACTGGAGTTTCACAAGTACCAGCCGAAGCCCCACCAGGCCCCTTGAGGCTGTACACTGGTGCCCTGGCGGGGGGGGGGGGGGGGGGGGGGGAGAGAGAAGAGCAGCCCATTGCCTACAGCTCCAGGGGCCTAGGCTGGCCTTGTGCTGATCCCTGCCCCCCTCCTCTCCCCACAGCCCGAGGAGGTCGGGCAGGAGGCAGGGGAGGAGCCACTGACAGAGCCTCTGCTGGAGCCAGAGGGTGAGGCCTACGAGGAGCCCCCCCAGGTATGTCCGGGGGGCGGGGGTGGCGAGCCCAGAGGCCGGGCCTGCCTGGCTCATGGCACCAGCCACCACAACCCAGCTCTCATTCCCACACTGGTGCCCCCACCCTCCAGCAGCTGCAGCCTTTCTGCCTGGGGTGGCCCAGGTCCTGCCCTGAGCTTGCAGCCCCGCAGCCTGCCTAGGCCGTGCTAGGGGCCAGCTCCCTGCACTGGGGGGTTGTGCCCAGGGAGCCGGGGTGGAGCAGACTGCTGGCGCAGGCACCCCCCTGTGCCTTCAGGTGCTCCCCAGGGCCAGCTGGATCCCTCACCCAAACAGCCTGAGGGAATGGCCCATGGCAGGGCCCTGGCCAGGGCTTCCAGGGCCAAGCACCCTGAGGCTGCTGTCCCTGGTGCTGAGCTGGGCTGCAGTCTGGGCCCCCTTTCCAGCCAGGCGGCTCCCCGCGGCGCAGTGCCGGGCGCCCTGGCACTGTCTCACGCCAGCTGCTCTCTTCTCTGCAGGAGGACTATCAAGAGTACGAGCCGGAGGCATAGTGGCCGTGCCTGCCCCACCACCTCCACCAGCAGCACAATGACAATACCCCCTCGTGCCCCTCCCTGGCCTCCCCCAGGCCTGTGCCAGCGCAGGGGTGACGGACAGGACCCCCGCCCCGTCAAGTCACAAGTTCTTCCTGCTCCCAGGGACCTGGCTGGAGCCGTGTTGCTGTCTCGTGTCCTGTAGCCTCTGCGGCAGGGCGGCCAGGCCC
Source organism: Pelochelys cantorii (assembly GCA_032595735.1). NCBI lineage: Eukaryota > Metazoa > Chordata > Testudines > Trionychidae > Pelochelys > Pelochelys cantorii. Next base: position 1,439,109 of record CM064340.1, read on the forward strand.
GGCTTAGCGCCCTGCATCCCTCCCAGCGCGCTAAGCTGGCCGCAGCCCGGGAGCGGCCGGGGCGCGGCCTGGCCCCAGGGCTGCTGTACATTCGCTTGCATGCGCCTCGCGGCGCTGCGCCCCGGCTGGGGAACTCTTTTGATATCTGATGGATCGGTTATGCCCTTGTGAGCCGCCCCCACGTGCAGCTGTCGTGTGTGTGCACCCAGCTCGAGCCCCCAGTGCTGTGTTGTGACGTGGCATGGAACCCCCCCCCCCCCCTCGTGTGCTATCAGGGCAGCTGCCAGTGACACAGCTGCCCTGCCCGTGAATAAAGCCAGCTCCTGTCAGTAGCCTCCACGGCCTGTTATTCCTAGGCTAGGGGACACCGCCCGGGCCCTGGGGCAGCAGGGCCCATGGGCCTGGGGGCACTAGCCACTTACCCCTGCCCCAGGGCAAGTAGGGGCCAAATCCCCATGGGGCCATACTCACAATCTCTTCGCTGCCTTAGAGACCCCGAGTCCTGGTGTGACCCACTGCAGCCCCATGGCTGGAGAGGGTACAGCACTTACACCCTCCCTAGGGGCACAGGGCCGGGGTAAATCCCCCTTGCAGGCCCCGGGCCACCGGCAGCAGGGAGCCCCAGCGCACTGATGTTTGCAGGACCCTGCTGCGGCATGGCTCAGCAGACGGGGCGCAAAGCCCTGCCCCGCAAGGATCAGGGCTCCCTCGGGCCTGGACTGCAGCCAGCACGCGCATGCATGGCCTGCCCCTGCCCGCTCAGTAGCCATGGCACAGCGGCTAGCAGCCAAGGCCTTTCCCGCCCCCGCAGCAGCAGCCGGAGCAGAGGGGCCAGGCGGGGCCCCTTCAGGCCCAGGTGCGGGGTGGGGTGGAAAGGGAACGGTTGCTGGAATCAGGTTCTCGGCTACAGCTGCGAGCGAGGCCGTGCCCACAGGAATGGCTGAGTCACACTGGGCCGCTAGCGGGCAGCCCTCACCGCCGTGCTCACACCACATCGCTGCTGCTGCTTAGCCGGGGCCACGAGCTACGGCAGAGCCGGCCCGCCCTCGGCCAGGGGCTGGCGCTCTGCCTGCAGCGCTTTTCACTGCTGCCTTTGCAAAAGAAATCCGCCCGCGGGCGGGGCTGCTGCTCCCCACGCACCCTGGCTGCAACCCCTCGACGCGGCCACACGGCTCCTTCGGAAAGGCGGAACTTTACTTCTGACAAGCAAGCACCAGCTGGTTCAAAGCCCCCACCCGCTTCCGCCACGCTCCCAAGCCCTGCTGCACACCCCCAAGCCCACCCGCAGAGTCCTGCAGCCCCCTGCCCAGGGAAACACCAAGAACCTGGCCCAGCTCACCCCCATCCTGGCCTGCTCGCTGGATTTCCCAGCCAGTGCCATGGGGCAGCCTCCACCTACCCGTCTGCCTTAGGGAGGGCATCCCAGTCACGAGGGGCTGCACAAGCAGGAGCGTGACTCTAATGCTCACACCACTCGGGAGCGTGCAGAGCCGGAGGGCAGGCCACGAAGGCCGGCGAGCTGGCGGCCAGCACCAGGGCCCAGGATGGGGGTGCCTGGATTTCCCTGGGGCGCAGTGCTACGGCATCACCCCGCCCGCTCTAGGCTCTGCCCTCACTCTGCAGGAGAGCCCTGCCTGGCACTCCCACAGGATAAATGCTGAGCCCCCAGCGGGGTGGGGCGCTGCCACGGTGGCACTCGGGCACAGAAGGCGGGGATGTACAAAGCAGCAAGGGCAGAGGATGCCCTGCCCCCCGCGAGGGGGTCTCTGGGGGCGGGGCGGCACAGCTGTCAGTACGCAAACCCAGCCTCGTTGTACACCCGGAACACCTTCTCGATGGCGCAGAGGTAGGCGGCCGTCCTCTGGTCCAAGCCCAGGCCGTAGCGCGAGGCGATCTCCATGATTTGCTAGCAAACAGACAGCACAGGCCACGGGCTGAGCCAGCGAGCCTGGCCCCACAACTGGCCCCTCCACGCCCACAGCGGAGGCCGGGCTGGGAAGCAGGGAGGCTCAGGGCTGCCCCTCGGGCAGTGCCCAGCCCCAGCACGCACACTGGGTGGACCTGCAGCCTCTCCACCAGCAGCGCCAGGTGTCAGTCTCAACTCCCTGTCTGGGCACAGCAGCGAGGCCACAAGTGGGTGAGGCTGTGCCACTGCCCTGGGAGGGGCTGACGCCAGCAGGCCTCACTCAGGGCCCCAGGGGCTTCCTAGAGCAGCCCTGGGACGCATGTGGCCAGAGGGGCTTGAGCTGCAGGGGGCTGGGTGGGAGTGCCCGCCAAGGCCAGCCGTTCTCTGGCGCTCCCCCTGGGCACGCTCCGAGCAGGGCCAGGGGTCAGTCTGAGCCGCTTAGTCCAGGCCCTCCCTGCGGATGCCCCTGGGTGCAGCAGTCAGGGAGAGGGACCCGCTGGCACACGCTGCCTGGGGGAGAGGCACCTACCTGGGCCGAGCGGTCCATTGTATAGGCCAGGCCCGAGTGCACGATATCCTTCTCGGAGGCCCCCTGCAAGGAGGAAACCAACAAATCCCTTGTGAGCACAAGGGGGCAGCACTGCCCCCCACCCCCATTTAGCATCGAGCCTGGCGCAGCCCGACGGCCTGCCCACCTCCTGCTCGGTGGAGGGAGCCGCATGCTCCATGGACGGGCTACCAGCCCAGGCTGCAGGCCACTGTGCTGCTCCCCCACCCCCCCAGCTCAGTGGGCTGCCCCCGGCAGACACATCACCGTGGCCTGGGCTCTGCCCAGCTTGGGGACCCCGAGCTCAGCAGAGCTCTCGCCCCTGGCTACACGAACCTCCGGATCCTAGCCGCCGGCCAAGGTGCAGGCTGCCTGTGGCCGCAACCCGTCTGCTGGGAAGCTCAGCAGGGCCCCAGACGCTCCACTCCCCTCAAAGGGAGCTGCCCACTGGGCCTGCAGCCAGCATTGCCCTTCCTCTGCCTCTGCCCCCTCGCCCTTCTGGCCTGCTCAGCATGTGCCTGGGCCCTGCCACACCAGTGACCCGGGGCAAAGGGCCGCAGGGCTGCGTACGGTCCTCCTGGGGGCCCCACAGCAGATGGAGCCAGCTCCGTGCCCCTCCCCGCCAGTAACCCCAGGTGCAGCAGCCTGCTGGGGAGGGGGGGGGGTTGTGCACTGGTAATTCCTCACCTTGCAAGGGCCCAGGGGCCCCCTGCCGCCGGGACAGCCCTCAGAGCTGCCTTGGCCTTTGCCACGCCAGTGCCCAGTAAGGGAGGCCCTGCCCCAGCCCAGCAGCTCTGAAGGGAGGCTTCTGTGCGGCCAGAGGCCCTTTGCCCAACGCCCAGCCGCACTTACCGCCACCCTGGCCTGGAACTCGGGGGAAGGGATGATGGGGATTTCCCCGCTGCCCTTCCGGAAGGTCTGCTCCAGGCTCTGCTGCACAGACATCAGCAGGTGGTAGTTGGAGTCCCGCTCGTACTTGAAGGTGAGGCGCCCGTAGCTGACGTGGTTCAGGTTCTTCAGCCACTCGAAGAAGGAGACGGTCACGCCGCCCGCGTTCACGTACAGGTCCTGCCGGGGGAGAGGCCGGGCTCCAGGCCAGCCTGTGACTGCGGAGAGCCCCTCCCCACACAGCGCAGAGCCCTGACACAGCCGCCCCAGCTGTGCAGGCAGCCCCTGGCTTTAGGGCCCTTGCCCACTGCTGAGGCAGGAATCAGAGCCCTCGGGAGGCTGCTTCCAGCGGTGGGCAGGAGGGGGCGCTGTGACCCTGCAAAGCTGGCCGGGGGTCGGGTTCCCATGCAGCTGGGCAGAGCAGAGCCACCGGGGCAGGTTCCTGGCCAGCATCTGTTCTGTGCCCCACGGGCCCCACAAGGGACTCAGGCCCTGGAGCGCTGTCAAAGGGCAGCCACCGTGCCGGCTGCACTGGGATCTGGAACCTCGCAGTGCAGGCTCGGAGCACAACTGGGGGGCAGACACAGCCATCCTTCCCGCTGGGCCATGCTGCGTTTCTCGGCCAAAAGGGAGGGAGGGGGAAGCATGGGGTGGGGTCCTGCTTCCCTGGGCGGCGCTGGGACAAGGAGCGAGCCCTGGAGTGGGCCTGAGATCTGGTGGGAAAAGGGGGCACAAGGCAGGTACGCCGCCTGGCGTTCCCTGGCACGCAGCTGGGTGCAAGGGAGTGCCGGCGGCCCCACGATCGACAGTGGAGAACCCTGCAGCAGCCACCGGGGTCACTGCGATTGACACCGAGGAGCTTGGCCCTGCCTTTGGGTGCCTGGGGCACTATTCGGGACAGTGTGACGGGACGGTGCAACAGAGCACGGCTCTCGCACCTAGCCAGAGGTAGCCCAAGCAGTCTCCTGGACTCCAGGCACAGTGCCACGGTGTGGGCACTGCCCAGCCGCCCACGCAGCCCTGCTCGTACCTCCGCAGGGCTTGGCCCTCGCCCGCGTGCCTGCCCGACGGCTCCAGCAAAGCAGTGCTGGGAAAGGAGCCCGCGGGGAGGGGGAGCCCGCTGGGCCGGGAGAGGGAGGCGTCCTCCGTACCGGGATGACGAGGATGTTTCTCGCCAGGAAGATCTCGTGGGCTGCCGGGGTCGTGGGGCCGTTGGCGGCTTCAGCGATAATCTGGAAGCACAAACGGCCGGGAGGTGGGCACAAGGCTGCTGTCGCAACAGGAGACTTGCTGCAGCCCTGCTCCCTCCTCCCCAGAAGGGCCATTTCCCGCAGCTTTCCCAGCTGGCAGCGGCCACCGCGGGCTCCACCGCAGCGTGGTTAAGCGCTGCCCGGGGCTCCATCTATCGCCACAGCGAGCTCCACGGCCTCCTGCTCCCCGGGATCGCAGGGAGACTTGGCCAGCAGCTTCCCCCAGCTACCGCGTCCCTTTTGGTGCCTGTGCCCGTCTCCGTCTCCTTCGCCCTCTGTGGCTCCCAGGGCCTTCCCCTGCCGTGGGGCGGGTTAGTTGGCCGGGAGACACACAATCCCCCATTCCCCAGCTGCAGCGAGATGTGAGGGGCTGACTCACCCCATAAGCCTGAAACCCAGGTTTCCATAAGGAACTTGGATGGTGGCAACCAGAGCCTGGAGGCCACCGCAGCGACTCGCCCCCACCCCACGAGGATGCCCGTGCGAGAATGCTTCTGTGCTCTCACGAGCCTGTCTGTCCAGACCCCTCTGCACACTGGGCTCAGCGCGCATCTAAACCGAGCCATTTACGCGTCTGGAGGGCCAAATGCTGCTCCTCGGGGCCGGGGCAGCTGCCTCCGGACGGGCAGGGCTGCTCTTTGCACGCCATACCTTGGCTTTGACCCGATGCGCGTTCTCCTTCGTCAGCTGCTTCTCAACAGCCGCTGGGATGAGGATGTCGCAAGGCACCTCGAAGATGCAGCCTTCGTAAGGCTCTGCTTTGGGAAAGCCAGTGATGGTGCCGTGCTCCTGGAAGGACAAGCACAATTCAGCAGTGCCCCACGGAATCTGCACTCCCCACCTCTCTTCTGCGTCCGGGACCGGGCTGGCCCCGCCCCTTCGAGCGGGACCGCAGTGGCCGTACCTGTTTATAGTCTCCCAGCTCCTTGGGACTGATCCCACTGGGGTTGTAAATGGCACCGTCCGCCTCCCCGACGCACACACAGCACGCGCCGTAGCGGTGCAGGTACCGCATGGCGTGGAAGCCCACGTTGCCAAAGCCCTAGAGGAGAGATGGGAGAGCTGCCACGGGGGGACCCAAACGGCCACGAATCCGAGGCCCTGGGCGGTGTCTGGAGCTGGGGACCCAGCGTCACTGCTCGCTCTGGCTCCACGAGCACCGCTAGCCAGAGTCTGCTGCAGGGCGGGCAGCCAGCCTGGCGCTGCTCAGTGACAGGGAGAGTCACGCAGCCCAGGCGCTGCTGCCGGGTGGCTCACCGCCCCGGAGCGGGGAGCTGTGGGGTTCAATGTAACGCACCCAGAGAACAGCCAGGCCAATGCCTGCCACGGGCCTTCCCCAGGCAGGCTAGACCTTAGAGCTTTCACTCTCCCGAGCCCGCCCACTTAACTTCCAGGAACCCAGAGGGAGGCGGAATTATTGCAGGTAATGGCAGAGCCCGTCCTCTTCCGGAGGGTTCTTCGCCCCCGGATCCTAGCTCAGGGCAAGCCAGGGTCAGGGGCTTTCAGAAAGCAGCCCCGGGCCTCTCCCCCTCCTCCGCTTCATCAGCCCAGAACGTGCATTAGCCAAGGCTCGCAATCCCTTTAAGCCAGCCCCGCCTGCCCCCCTCCCCTCATCCCACACGCTGCTGCCTCTCTAGCAGAGGCAGCCGCACGGGGGCGGGACTCCGCACGCGCAGGGACATGCTTGTAACCGGCTCTCCACGGACACCGGCTCCCACCTGCCCCCGTGCGTAACCACCTAGCTACTAAAAACGCCAGCGCCTCCATGTTTCCACAGACGGGATGATTAACACCTTGGCGCAAAGGGCAGCAGTGCCAGACACGAGCTGGTGGTCGCAAAGGAGACCAGGCTGAGAACACGTAAGAACAGGACTTCCCCCTGCCGCCCGGCCCAAGGGCCAGCCCGGGCATCTCCGCACCGGCGCCCAGTGGCATCCAGCAGAAACTGGCGCCGCGTGCAGCAGGATGTGCCACGACTTCCCCGGCTGTTAGTTAAACATGCAGCCGGACCCCAGCAGCGCCCCTGGAGCCCCAAGCACGTGGCCCATGCAGACAGCGCCGCATCTGTGCTCGGTCAGAGTCCCGGGCTAGAAGGGAGCATGCAGAGCAGGCGAGGGGCCGGTAAGCGACCACACCGACCACCTCCCGGGAACACGAGCTCTGGCCCGTTAGGGTGTCAGGACCCTGGCTTGCCAGTTAGGAGCAATGGGAGCAGCGGCCGCTGCGGGTCAGAGCTGACCGGCGCTCCGAGAGTCCCCAGGGGCGAGCAGAGAAGCTCCTGGGCGTCAGCTCGCAGCAGCCCCTATGTGGGTGCGCACGGCACAGCAGGCTCCAGGAGACGGCCAGGCTACGTCGACAGGGGAGCTCCCTGCGGTGCAGCTCCAGCCTCGTCCCAAAGGAGCCTGTCCAGCGCTTTCCACGGGTGACCCCGGGAGCTGGAACTCAACCCTGGGTGTGGGGCTTACTGCAGCAGTCTGCCACCCCCGAACCCCCCCTTGCCCGCCCTCCCCACTCCCGCGTGAGTTAGCTAGCTGGGCCTGGGACACTAGCCTGGTACCTCTGTGTAGCCTGAAAGCTCATCTCTTTCCCAGCCAAACTCTGCCCGTCTCCCTAATACCCAGGTATGGTCGGGCACACAGAGCCTCTTCACAACTTCTTGCCTCTGCACACAGATTTAGAAGGAACACCCACTGCAGGAACCCTGACCACCCCCACCCCAGGGCCCCCAACCACCCCCCACTCCATCCCGGGAACCCCCGACCACCCCCCACTCCATCCCGGGAACCCCCGACCACCCCACCCCAGGGCCCCCCAACCACCCACTACCCCATCCCGGGAACCCCCGACCACCCCCCACTCCACCACGGGAACCCCGACAACACCCACCCCGGGGCCCCCCCCCACCACCCCTACCCCTGGAACCCCAACCACCCGCCACCCCAGGGCCCCCGACCACCCCCCACCCCACCCCGGGGCCCCCATCACAGGACCAGAATGAACTCCCTGCACTTGGGCGGGAGAAGCTATTTTGCTGGGCTTTGCTGGGGAGACTCCGCTCCCAACCACAGGCTTCCTCCTGCCCGGGAAAGCTCTGAGTGAGGGGCTGAGGCGGGGCGGGGAGCAGGAGCTGTGCTGCCACCGGCAGTCAGTACATTAGCACCGGACACTCCAGGGCACCGGCCGCCTTGCAGGGGAGATGCTGAGAGACCCAGCAGGGCAGAAAGCCAGGCGGGCAGCTGGCTGAGCAGAGCCTCAGCACATTGCCGAGGGAGTCGGCAGCCCCTCAAGAGAGCAATGCTGGCAAGACACAGCAGGGAAGCATTTCCAGGGTTACAGGACCCCTGCAGAGAGGGCAGGGAAGCAGCAAGCGCCTCTGGCTAACCCAGCACGAGGGGACCCAGGACAGCCGCCCTACAGGGCCCATGCTCCACAGCAGGGGCCTGAGTCAGACCCGCTGGGGCAGGCTCAGCTACACAACCTGTGTGCGCAGAACCTCCTGGATTTTCACAGCTCCCTGAGTTCACCTGCCCTTGCGGGGGCTTTCCTCTCTGCGGATCAGGCCCTGGATCCACACAGAGCCCCGCGCACTGGGGACATTGTAACCGTGCAGCCACTACCAAGGTTATTGGTTACACAAGTACACGCTGTCACCCCATGCTGCACATTCTCATACAGAGTCAGCAGTGCAGGGTGGCAGTTGGCTCTCCGGGAGCCGGTATGTGCAGAGAGCTGGATGTTAAGCCGGCTCCTTGTACGTATCAGCTCCCAGCTGCCACCCCGTGCTGTTGCCTCTGATGCAGCGGCAGCAGTGCGGGGCAGCAGTCAGCTCTCTGGGAGACTGCACATCAGGAGCCAGCTTTTTAAGCTGGCACAGAAGTGGCAGCACGGGGTGGCAGCCGGCTCCCTGGGCGCCGGACAGGGAGCCACATGTAGCCATTTGGTTAACCGATAAGCTCATGCTTACCGTTTACCCATTTCAATGGCTACTGCAGACTCGCCAGTTCCATGGAATTCTCCCCATGCCACAGAATGGCAGCGTCTTTAAAAACCAGCTGTCTGTAGCCCTTACGGTTGCACAGGTTGGCTGGAAAACAGGAGTTGAGTGTAACTAACGCAGTCTGAGGCCCTGCAGTCTGCAACCGCTGCCTTCCCGAGTCTGCTGAGCGCCTGAGAGCCCAGCATGAAGCGCCAGCCCCCCCATTTGTTTCAAACTGGGACCTGTGGACTCCACATCTCCATAACCAGGCAGTTCTCCAAGATGCAAAGTTCACCTTTTTCACTCTGTCAGTCTCTATTTTGCAGTAGCCGGGCACCTGGTGTTTAGTCACCAACTCCCTGCCCTGCCGTAGCCGTCTCTTCCACTGCAGCTGGCCTCCAAGGGGCAGCAGGGGCACAGCCCATGCTCTCTGCACTAGTCCACAAGTCCAGGCACAGGGGACAAGCCAGAGCCAGAGTCCAGCTCGCTGCCAGGGAGCGGGAGCTGCTGAAGCTAGCAACAAGCCCGCCGCGTCCCTGGCGCAAAGGGAGGAGACGCTGGGCCGCAAGGAGCCGAGTTGTCTGGTGAGCACGGCAAAAGCCCACCTTCAGACAGAAGCACCGTGGAAAATGGTCAGGGATGAAGCTGCGTGTTTGAGGGGCTGGGGAGAGTGGGAACGAGAGGCTGTTACAGTTGAAAGCTCTGAGATTTATTGACGCGCAGGCATTGCTTGTTACTCGTAAGTGAACGGGGCTCTGGATTTTAGGGGTTGCTATCTGGGGCCGGACACGGGCCTTACTTGTTCCTGCAGGTACCTCAGAGGGGAACCTAGCAGGGCACAGCTGCAGGCACCGAACTGTGAGCACCTGGCCTCAGCCGCTAAATCAGCATGCAACGGGTCCCTGCAACAGGCTTTGTTTCCAAGGTATTAAATGCCTCACGAGCTGCACTGGGGACGTTCCTAGGCTAATGCAGGAGGCTGCACCAGCCCACGGCACAATTCACAGAGCTGCAGGGCGTCAGCTGTTGAGACCAACTGTCTCCCCATCTGGAGAGGGGCTGTGTTCTCAGCGGCCGACGAGAGGGTTGGGAGACAGGGCTGCAGCTGAGCCCGAAAGACAAATCAGCCTGCGTGCCTGCAAGGAAGGGGGTGCAAAGCCGCTGACTCCAGCGAGATGGCAACCCAATGAAACAAGCCCTGCCCAGTGCTTACCTGCAACACGAAGGTCTTGCCGGGAAAGCCGGGGCTCAGGCCAATGAGGTCCATATACGTAGCGCTGTTGATGTAGTTCTCAATGCCGTGCAGCAGGCCCCGGCCTGGGGCAGACACCCGCCCGTGGATTCCACCCTGACTGATGGGCTTCCCTGTCACGCAGGCGTGGGCGTTGATATCCTGCCATCCAAGGAGAGAGCAACGCTCAAGGCCTCGTCCTGCCCGGCTGGACCAGAGGAAGTGAGCCCCCCGCAGAGCGGGGGGAGGGGGAAGAGACAGACTGTTTTTGGGTTGGGGGCCACTGGCCCACGTGGGAATCTATTGGGTGCCGCACACAAAAGTGAGAAGCAAAACCCAAAGCCCTTGCTGTGGCCCCCGACTGAGGAGACAGACCCTCCCCACATTCCCCTCCCACCCCAGAGCCTAGAGGGGCCCAGTCCGGTAGATTGTGTGTGCTCCATCCCTACAGTAGGGTAGCAGGGGGGTGAAATGCCAGCATGGGGTCCCCAGTGCTGGGGGGCCCCTGAGCCTCAGGGGCCAGATCCAGGCAAGCCGGGGCCCGGGCCGGAGGTTCCCCAGCCCTGCCTTAGGCTTTCCTTGCCCCTCACAGCCCAGTCGAGTAAAAACAAAGCAGTTTTCTTGTCACCTCCATTCAGCACCTTCCCCACGCCGAGCAGAGCTCCACACCAGGCCACCCAGCCGGCTGGGGAACGGGCCGCCTCCCGCAAAGCAGCGCCGTCTCCAGGAGGGGTCTAACAAGCCAGCGTTACCTTGTAGCCCAGCGTGCGGGAGTAGGTGTCGGCGATCCAGGACATCTCCCTTTCCCCTGTGCTTATGTCTGGAGCAGCAACATCCGTTCCAGGCCCTGCCCGGACACGAGAGCTGTCAGTTCTGGGTCCTTCCCAGTTCAGTCTGTTCAAACGAGTTACCCTGCCTGGGCTGCTGAAGGCCAGTTCAGCCCAACCCACTGAGTCGAACAAGGGCCCGTCTGCAACATGGCATTTCCTCCCCACTCTGGTCACCCAGCTTCCCTGCCCGGGGGCTTTGCCGGGCCTCTTCCCAACCCTCACCGCCAAGAGCTCTGCGTTGTCACAACTCCCCCTTGAGCTGTAGGTCACATGCAAAGGGAGGAGGAACTACAAAGCTTTAGACTCCCCACGCGCCCAGGTGTCTGGGCTGGGGATCTCCATGGAATGCAAAGGCCACAAATCTGCAGCTATTTGTACTGCCGGAGCGCCTAGGAGCCTGGCCCTAGACAGACCTCTGGTGCGCGGGGCTGTACACACACAGACCTGAAGGCCAGGCTCTTAGCCTGGAAGTTGGTCAGTCTGAGGACAAGCCAGGTGAACACACGTGGCTCCAGACAAGGAAACCACAATGCAACGTCCATCGCTGTGGGGCACAGGTAACTCAGCACACCTAGCCACTCGGTTCCCTGCTGGCTCCTTTGCAAAGCAGCTGTTTTTCATACCGCCCAGGAGGAACACGTGGGAAGGAGCCACCCTCACCTATAAATCCCTTCTTGGCCATTTCCACTGTGAACTGCCTTGTTATTTTCTCCAGCTCTCCTTCCTGTGGAAGAACACCAACATTCAGCCAGTATTGGGGGCCCCAAGAGAAATACGAACACCCCAGGCATGGCACCCAGCCGCTGCCATACACCTTACAGGGGCAGCCCCAACTCCACACGCATGCGCTTTGTCACCTCCCGGCTGAACATGCTGAACCATAAGCCTGCTTTCCACAGCCACCGGAGAGAGCCGCTCCCCACCAGCTTCCCTTAGCTGGTGCTCGTGCGGCCCCAGCTAGGTGTGTCTTTCCACTGATGGTGCACGTCAAATCACGTATTCCGCGCGTGGATGGAAAAGGTTGGAGGGAACGCTGCACGCTGCCAGTGCCTCTGCTTTGCTTGCCAGAGTGTCCCCTCAGGCTGGGCACGCTGAGGAATGGCTGCAAGAATCCCGTGCAAGCGGCGCAGGAACAACAAGAGAACAAGGCCAACTCACCGAATACTTCTTAGGGTCAATCTTCACCCCAGCCATGGCGCCGCCAAAAGGAACATCTGCAAGATGCCAGGCAGCCAGTCAGTGAGAGGCACGCCTTCTTTGCTAGCGCACGCGGCTGGGACGAGGGGCTGAGCCGACTCCTAGGGCGGGGCTCTAATCCAGACGGGCGCGAACACCATGCCAAGTACGGCTGGTAACTAGAGCACAGGGCCAGAGCCCCTGCCACGGCAGCCACTCATGGCCTCCAGAACTACATCTGACAGGAAGGACCAGGTCCTAAGCGGAACGGTTAGTGCACCTGCACCAGTCACAAAAGTCACCAGCAGCACCGACCCCAGGAGACAAAGTAGTTCAGTGAAACTACTTAGAGGACAGGAGGGTGGGGCAGTTCCAGGACTCCCTCTGCCCATCTCCCTCTCAGGGCTGTGGGGGGGGAGGGGGGGAGGAAAGGGGGGGGGGAGACCCTGTCCGAGCCAATGCCCCCTCCCCCGCTGGCCCTGCCCTGCTGTCCCCTTTCCCCTTACCATCCTGCCCACCGGTGCCAGGACATCTGGGGCACACCTGGGACTGCCGGCCCGCTGTGCCCAGTGCTAAGCCACCAGCAAGCAGCCACCCCTCTAGGTGGGGTGATCACTCAGCCCTCAGCATTTGCAACCACACGCCCACCCAGCTGCATGAAGGCTCTCTAGATACGCAGCGGTTACACAAAGGAGGCATCAGCAAATCATCCCAGCCTTATGCCCAGAGATACACCAACTTACATGGCTCCAGATTCTCTTGGGCAGCGCAAGCTCCTTAACCACTTCACCACAGACCATGCCCGTGCACCAGCACATGTTAACCCTCACAGCACGGCAGCTCTCCCAGCTGGAACAGAACGGCCTGATCCCACCACTCAAGAGTACCGGGGCATCGCAAATCCAGAGCAATGGGCCTTTAGGCACTTGAGTCCTGCCCCACCACGCAATTTGCATCGCTAACAACTCCCACCCTCGCACGCGGCACTCTGAGAGTGGCCCCTTAGCCAAGCACTGAATGAACTCTCCCAGGTGGTGAGCAGTAGGACATTCCACAAGCCCCACCACCCCAGTGACAGAGCCCAGTGGGCCCCAGCTCTCATGACTTACCCACCACAGCACATTTGTATGTCATTAAGGCAGCCAGGGCTTTTATGTCATCGATGTTAATTGACTCACTGAACCGAACCCCTGCGGAAAAGCAGACAAAAATGAAGACGACCTGCGTATCCACCAAGCCAGCAGGGCTGTAAACTGGCTAACCATGAAGTTTAACCAGTTACCCAACTAAGGCAGGCGGCTCCACCTCAGGTGGGCTGGAGCACTCCCCCTCACCCCATAGCTGGGCTGGAGCAGCCCCTGCTTGCGCCCCCCCCGCCCCATAGGCCTCCACAGGTAGCGGCAGCCAGAGTGCCCAGGCCCGTCGATGCAGCTCCTGTCCGCGGTTGGCCCCACAGAGCTGGAGCAAGGAGCTGCTCCAGCCCCCACTGGTTAACCAGAACTGGGAAGCATCACCCGGTAAGGGCAACGCTTACCAATTAACCCTTCACATCCCTACAAGCCGGTGACACAAAGGACACTCAAAAGGGCCCAAACTTTCCGCAATGGCAGCACCTAGTCACTAGATCAGACTGGCCACCACTCGGTAGCGATGTAATAGTGGAGTCGATTAACCAATAAGCAAAAGCTGATAGGTTAATGCTGTAGACTGCACACATTTGCCCCCCCTTCCCTTGGCCAGTAAATTTTTTAGCAGGCTGGCCAGCAGCCCGGCTCAGTCCTGGCTCACACCAGGTCTAGGACCCACCCCTGCAGCAGCTCTACATTTAAAGTGTATTAGGAGCCAGGCAGGCAGGCAGCCCGGCTCAGTTCTGGCTCATGCTGGGTCCAGGAGCTCAGCCCTCTCCTGGACGGGGGCTGCTGCCACTCTGTGCTGCTTCCCTGTATCAGAGGCAGCAGCACAGGGCAACAAGCAGCCAGTCCGTGAGGGGAGCTGGTTTTTAAACTAGCTACCCTCACGGACCAGCTCCCGCCTGGCACCCCGCACTGCTGCCTCTGTATCAAAGCAGCAGCGCATGGTGCCAAGGAGGCTCCTTGGGAGTGGGGCCAGAGCACACTGGCTGCCAGCTCCACCCCCAGGGACTATCGAATAGTCGAGGAACCGCTAAGAATTCGTGAGGTTGCTCGACTATTCAATTACCCGCTATTTCCCAGCCCTACCACTCAGGTCTTATTCCTCTCAGGGCCTGGGCCTGGAAGATTACATCACAGGCACCAAACACCATGGAGGCGCAGCCGCTCAGGTTTCATTCAGCAAGCTGGGCGGAGGGCGCCCGGGCGGGGGCCCTTACCCCCCTTGCAGGGCAGCATGTGCTGGCTGTGCTGGGCCCGCCAGCCCTCCACCACCTCCCAGTGGCCGCTGTCGCGGCGCACGGGGATGGAGACCTCGAGCACGTGGCTGCAGCGCTGGATGGTTTCCAGGATGCCCTGCACCCACTGCCGCTTCTCCTGGGCGGGCCGCGAGCTGCGCAGCTTCTGCACCAGGTCGGCCTCGGCCACGCGCACCGCGCGCCCGCAGAACGCCTCCACCATGGCCAGTAAGCCGGGCGCGTCGGGGCCGGCCTGCGCCGCCACGTGCTTCCCCCGGCGCCGCACGAGGCCACCACACCCGCCTTCCGGGGCGTCACTTCCGGCCGGCGCAGCCCCGCCCCCGTCTCCTGGTTGCCGTAGTAACGAGGCCCTGCGCCACCCCGCCTCCGCAAGGAGCCGGAGCCCCGCCCGCCCGCTCGGCCCCGCCGCCGCCTGCCCGAGCAGCGCCCCGGCCCCGGCCCCGGCCCCCAGCGCCCTCTGCATGGCCACGGCCCAGCAGCCTCCCGGGAGCTCGCTCCTGAGAGAGGCACTGGCGGGCGGCGAGCCACGGGCACCCCGATTGGCTGAGGGACCGAGCGAGCTGGACGTCAGATGGACGCCCCTGACTGGCTGAGAAGGCAGTGGGCGGGGCGTCGTGCTCCTTTCGGATTGGCTGAGAGGCCGGCCAATGGCTGACGAGGCGGGAAGTGCACCTGTGACCCAAGCACGTTGCATTGGATGGCGGTGAAGGGGCGGGGCTCAAGGGCGTGGCCTTAGAGGACGGGGGGGGCAGCTCCAGGACTCCCTCTGCCCATCCCCCTCTCAGTGCTGCGGGGGGGCCCTGTCCGAGCCAATGCCCCCTCCCCCTCCCCCTGCCCTGCCGTCCCCTTTCCCCTTACCATCCTGCCCAGCAGGGCCCTCTGCCCCCCAACTGCCCTGCCCAACCGGACCCTCTGCCCCCCAACTGCCCTGCCCAGCGGGGCCCTCTGCCTCCCACTGCCCTGCCCAGCTGGACCCTCTGCCCCTCAACTGCCCTGCCCAGCTGGACTCTCTGCCCCCCCAACTGCCCTGCCCAACCGGACCCTCTGCCCCTCAACTGCCCTGCCCAGCAGGGCCCTCTGCCCCCCAACTGCCCTGCCCAGCGGGGCCCTCTGCCTCCCACTGCCCTGCCCAGCAGGGCCCTCTGCCCCTCAACTGCCCTGCCCAGCTGGACTCTCTGCCCCCCAACTGCCCTGCCCAACCGGACCCTCTGCCCCCCAACTGCCCTGCCCAGCGGGGCCCTCTGCCTCCCACTGCCCTGCCCAGCAGGGCCCTCTGCCCCCCAACTGCCCTGCCCAGCTGGACTCTCTGCCCCCCAACTGCCCTGCCCAACCGGACCCTCTGCCCCCCAACTGCCCTGCCCAGCAGGGCCCTCTGCCCCCCAACTGCCCTGCCCAGCTGGACTCTCTGCCCCCCAACTGCCCTGCCCAACTGGACCCTCTGCCCCCCAACTGCCCTGCCCAGCAGGGCCTTCTGCCCCCCAACTGCCCTGCCCAATTGAGCCCTCTGCCTCCCACTGCCCTGCCCAGCAGGGCCTTCTGCCCCCCAACTGCCCTGCCCAGCGGGGCCTTCTGCCCCCCAACTGCCCTGCCCAACCGGACCCTCTGCTCCCCAACTGCCCTACCCAGCAGGGCCCTCTGCCCCCCAACTGCCCTGCCCAGCTGGACCCTCTGCCCCCAACTGCCCTGCCCAGCAGGGCTCTCCACAGGTCCCCCACCCAAAGCTGGGCGGCAGCAGCCTGGGGTCTGTGTGTGGTGCACTGTCTCTGCCCGCTGGCCACCAGAGCAGTTCCTGGGACGAGCCTCGAACCACACACGCACCCAGCCGGTGTTGCATGCCCGGGCTGTACCATGGGCATCTCTCCCACACCTGAGCTCCCCACACCAGGAGAGCACACGCCAGCCACGCTGAGCCACACCCTGCTGGCACACTTGCTCCAGCCCAACGGTGGGCGTCGCTCACCGTTTCACCCCATCCAAATGCTCCAGCTGCCTTGGAGCCGGGGTTAGGACTTGGGATTGGGGAGGAGTTTGACCACCCTTTGTTTCCCCAGTCTGACCCCTGGTGGAGACTGAACTCACGTCATGGGGACAGGGCTTCCCCAACGTGGCTGTTGCACAGTGCCTGGTGAGCTGGGCCGGAGAGCGCCAGATTGTCTGCACGCAGACCATGCCGCCCACAAGAGGATAAGGGGGGAGCTGCCCTGGGGCCCAGTGATTTAAAGGAGCCTGGGGTTCCCGGTGGCCACCACTACCACAGCAACAGCCGGAGACCTGTGCGATGCAGTCTGGGTGGCACTGAGGGCTGGGTGAGGCAGGCTACTCCAGTGCTGCCCCTTCTGCCTGATGCCCAGCCCCTTCCAGGGGGCCCAGAGCCAGCCCCACCCATCTTGTCCAGAGCCTGAGTGAAATCTGACATCAGATCAGTCTAGCGCCTTGTTCTGAGTTCACAGGCACCAACTAAGTTCAGTTTAAAACATTCTCAGATCAATAGAACTGCTTCATTTGTGTTCAATATTTGCTCCCGTGAATTAGCTCTTAAGTAAATAACTTGTTTTACAAAACAAGTTTAATGAGGCATTTGCCTGATAGATCCCAACCTGCCAGGTAGCGCTTGTGTCTAACTCAGAGTACCAAGACCCATTGGAATTTTCATTCTGAAATGCCGAAGTAATTAAAAGGATATCATCAAGCTGCTTTTAAAATAATCCTGAAACGTTTGTGTCTTATCTTCAGACTCTCTGAAGACTGACAAATAAAGACTTCCTTGCTCTGGCTTGCTTTTCCTCCACGGCCTGCCTGCTGTTTGGTTTTGTAGGGCTCTTCGTGATGAGTGCGGAGCTGTGCTAGTTTGTGGAGTTGTGTCTCTTCCCCAGCTTCCCACCCGTGACAGAATCTCCCCTCTCCTGTTACGACATTGATTCCTTACTAGCACCTTGTGAGAAATGGCATCAAAGCTTATTGAGAGTCCTAACACATTGTGTCAACCTGCTCTGCTTCGTCCACTGCTTTGGCGCCAAAATCGCTCTGGTAGCGCTTGCCCCGATCTCCCTCTTCCAAAGCCGTGCTTGTCAGCCCTTCCCAGGGTTTTCACACTGCTCCTGTGTGCCCAGTACTGACATGAGGCTGGCTAGACAGGCCCTCAGCGAAGTATCCCTGCCGCCTCGTCATACAGGTACAGCCCGTGTCACCTTTCCAGGCCCTCAGCACAGACGTGGTGTTAATGAGGTTTTAATTAGCAACTCAGCCACTTCACCCTGAAGTTCCTCAGAGCTGCTCCAGCCAGTGTTGCTCTGTCGCTGCTTGCCAGGCTGTTTATTCCCTCGCTGTCCGGGGAGGGAGCCCACGGTCCCCTTCCGCTTTCTTGTCTAGCGTCCAGGAGCCTTGCTTGTCGGCCCAGCGGAGTGGAGCAGTGGGAGCATTTCACTGCCTGTCTGCGAGGTGATAGGCTGTGCCCCGGAGCCAGCCCTGCCGGGGATATTCCAGAGCCCGACAGCTTGGGGTGGAAATTGGCAAACTGGAAGAGGGAAATGGGGGACAAGTGGAGCCCCTGCCACCTGGTTAGCACAGCCATGGCCTCACCCCCCTGGAATGGCCCCTAGCTCAAGAACCAGTGCTGGCCCCTGGGATAGATAGGGCCCGTATTGATTTCGCCCATGTGCTCTGTCTCCCTCGTACACTGGCCAGCGGGTGGGCGATACCTGATTAGGTGGGGAGAGAACTCTGGGCTCCTGGGTTTGAACTGTAGCGCCCCTCCCCCGCTTCCAAGCCCTTCGACTTGCTTCATTTGAATCTCTAGCCCAGGCTCTGGGAAATAAACTCCCATTGGTTGGCCTGTGGGCACGGCCATGGATGGATGGATGAATGGACGGGTGGGTGGGTGGATGGATGGACGGACAGATGGATGGATGGGTGGGTGGGTGGACGGTTGGCCGATGGATGGGCAGGCGGATGGATGGACAGGCGGGCAGATGGATGGGCAGGCGGATGGATGGATGAACGGATGGCTGGGTGGATGGACAGACAGATGGACGGGTGGATGGATGGACAGATGGATGGATGGACGGGTGGGTGGATGAATGGATGGGTGGGTGGATGGACGGTGGGCAGGTGGATGGATGGACAGAGGGCAGATGGATGGGCAGACAGATGGATGGACAGAGGGCAGATGGATGGGCAGACAGATGGATGGACAGACAGACAGATGGGTGGGTGGATGGACAGATACATGGACAGGTGGGCAGATGGATGGATGAACGGACGGACGGGTGGATGGATGGACCGGCAGACGGATGGATGAGCAGGCAGGCGGACAGACGGATGGGCGGGCAGGCGGACGGACGGAAGGATGGACGGGCAGGCAGACGGACGGATGGATGGTGTGGTGTAGTGGGGGGCTGTCTGCTCTCTGACCCGGGGTCCCCCTGCGCTGTGATGGGAGATTCTCACTGACTCTCCCAAATGTGTATTAACCCAGACACCCAGGCTCAGCCTCCCAGGGAGAGACAAAGGCAGGAGGGCAGAGACCAGCACCTGGCTGGGGGCCAGGGCTGGAAGAGAGTGGGGTAGTTTCTGTCTGGAATCATGGAGGAAGCAGCCTGAGCAAGGGGGCTGGGATTTAAGGGTCCAGTCTCCCCCATCTCGAGGGGGGCTGAGGCATCACAGGCCTAGCCCTGTAACCGGATTACATCTGTGCTGTGCTGTATCCCGGAGAACCAATAAACTCCCTCTATTCTACCGGCTGGTGGAGTCTGTTCGTGCCACTACGGGGGTGCAGGAGGTGGGGGAACCCCGACGCGCCATCACAGATGGACAGGCAGGCGGACGGACGGATGGACGGGCAGGCGGACGGACGGACGGATGGACAAGCAGGCGGACGGACGGATGGACGGGCAGGCAGGCGGACGGATTGACGGACGGGCGGATGGACGGGTGGATGCCTGCATTAGCAGCCCAGGCTTCATCGCTCCAGCACGGTAATGCCCCACAGCCTTGCCGCGAGCCGTGCCCCTAACAAGGCTTTGTCGGCCACGCTCCGTGTCCCTGTCTCCCCTCGTGCCAGCAATGCTCTGCTCTCAGGCTGTGCTGGGCGCCTTGGGGACTGGGGAATTCTGGGAAATGCACCTTGCCTGGCCTGCCCAAGCAGAACTGGGAATGTACCCAAGCTGAGCCAGCGAGGCAGGGATCTGTGGGGGTTCCAGCCCCCCCTTGGACACCAGTGCCTTTCACGCCCTTTCCTCCTCGCACTGTGGCGGCCCATGGCCTGTGGCCGTTACTGTCTGGGGAGCCGGATCTGCTGGAGGCCTCTTGCTCTTCCCTCGGGAGACTTGGAAGGAGATTTATTCCCCGAGCGAGGGACGTAGCAAGGCAGGGCTGGAAGGGACCTGGAGAAAGCACCACATCCAGCCCCTGCGCTGGGCTAGTCATGTATTGGCACACGGGTTCACCTGCCCCCATTTCTGCAGGGTTTGCCAGCCCCACTTGGTCCCGTGTGCAGCCACACCCTCTCCTGGGCCAGTGCGGAGGCAGGAGCGACAGCTGGGAGCTGCAGGGGGGGCGCCACTTGAGCTGTTTTGGGGATGGCCCCTCCCATCAGCAGCTATGGGTCATCTCTGCCCCGGTATAAATGGGGGTGCTAGCGAGTGACTTTGGCCCTGCTCCCACAGTCCATGGGCCAGGGCAGGGCGGTGCCCTGCTGGCTGCTCCCCGCCAAGGCTCTCGCTCGCTGACCACAGCATGGATGCAGCTGCCAGGGCTGCATGAACTTGGGCCCTGCGCTGCCTGGGGTTGGGCCAGGCCCCACGGAGCCATCCAGAAATGCCACGGAGCCATCCAGAAATGCCTCTCCCTCCACCATCTGTCCCTCGGGCGGGGGCGGGCGAGCGACCTGGCGAATGCTGCCCAGGCTGCTCCACTCTCTGCAGTGCCAGGCACAGGGACAGGCGCCGTGGCAGACTCGTGCCGGGGGCAACGTGTCCAGGGCAAGGTGGGCCAAGAAGGGGCACCCTGGCTGGACGGAGCAGAGGGGCGCAGGCTGGGGGCTGGCAGGGTGCTGAGGGGGAGGCCTGGGGAGAGTGTGGGTGAAATGTAGCTTGGAGCATTTCCTCCCTCCACGTCTGGACCCTTCCCCAGCAGGAGCTGCTGCTTGGTGCTGGGGCAGAGGTCCCGGCCCCTGCGGATGCAGACCGAGCTCCTGACCTTACTGCCAAGGCCCAGAGGGCAGACCTGGCACGACATCTCCAGCGCCCACAGGGCTCTGTGCTGCTGGCAGGCCAGGTGCCACCCCGTGCCACGGTCCCCACGTCTCTAGGGAAGGCTGGTACATGCACAGCGGGATCGCTCTGCCCCTCCTGCCTGCTAGCGCTGGTCAAACAGGCATTCCCAGGAGAGGAGTGAATGGGGCACGGCCTCACTCTCACACCACAGCTGTGAGCCACCTTGTGCCACGTGGGCCATGGAGCCGTGCGTGTGC
This sequence comes from Pelochelys cantorii, assembly GCA_032595735.1. NCBI lineage: Eukaryota > Metazoa > Chordata > Testudines > Trionychidae > Pelochelys > Pelochelys cantorii. Next base: position 1,459,771 of record CM064340.1, read on the forward strand.
AAATCGCCAGGCAGAGGGAGAGCGTGGCTCGTGGCAGGGCTGGTCTCAGCGGGAAGGGTGGTGTCCAGCCCAAGGAAAGGTTATCCACACCAGACAGGCCACGCGGGGCTTCACAAGTGGAGTTCCCTGCGCGCCCTTTTGGGTGTGGCTCTGCCCCCTCCCGCGCGCTGAGCCGCGCAGCCGAACACACGTAGGCAGGAGAGAAGAGACCCGGTGAGCTCTGTGTGGCTGGCTCTGGGGGCAGCAGGGTCCAGGGCCTGCACTGGAGACCCCCAGCTGCTCAGCTAGCAGAGCAGAAAGGGCAAGCGGAGCTCACTGGCGCTAGGAGCCCTGGGTGCCTCTAGGAACCTCAGACTCACTCACCCAGGCGTCTGCGAGTCGCTGCCTTCACCCTGTCTCCAGGTCTCTGGCCTCCTCCCTATTTCCTGTCGGGCGCCCACCAGCGTTGGCTGTGGGGTGCGCCTGCAGCACGGCTGGAGGAACCTGGACCCTGCCGTGACTCCTGGGGCGGGGCCCGTGGCCAGAGGCGTGGGGTGAGAGGCTCGCGCTCCTGGGGGCTGCCTGGCACTCTGCTAGGGGAGGATCTCGCCCGGCCAGCTTTGCCCTGCTGCAGCTGGCTGGTGAAATGGAAGTTCTGCGCTCGCAAGCCACATGGGGTTGTACCCGTTGCCCTGAGGCTGGGACTCGTGGGTCCCCATTGGGAGCCTACGGGCTCATGCTCCTGGCCCCAGCTCCGGGGAGCGAATTGCCGAGCTCAGAACAGGGGCTGCGGGTGTCCAGATACCTGGGCTCTGCCCCCATCTCCTCCCAGCCGGCCATGGGGAGTGAGCCTGGCCCGGCCCGCAGGGCAGGGAGCCCCTCGGAGGCTGCAGGATGAAGGATGGAGACACTATCTGGCACGTGGCCGGGAGCATGGGGCAGGCTGCCTGCGGTGCTGCCTGGCAGCGTGGGGGTGGGGAGAGGCGCTCTGTGTGGCTGGCTGGATGGGGGGGCTTCACACAGGCAATTCTTTGCCAGCCAGCCAGCCTCTCCCTGCATCCTGAAGATTTTGCTTTCCATCTGCCAGACCCACATCTGCCCGGGAGCCTGGCCTTTCCGCATGGCTGCCTGCACGAAGCCGGCCCAGTGCTCTGGCAGAGAAAGCGCCCAGCCATGTGTGAAGGGGGGATGGGAGAGAGCAGCCTCGGGACATGCCTTGCCTTCCTGCCATCAGAGAGTGAGCGAGCCTCCCCTCCCCACGCCAGCCAGGAGCCCCTTGGGGAATCGCTGCCGGTTCCAGCGACCTTTCAACTCTGTTCCCCCATGTCTGTGCCAAGGGCCAAGCCACCTCTTGCTCTTTGGTGGTGAGATCAAACACGCCCATTCCCCACTGGCCTGTGTGGCAGCAGGGCTGTCCTGGGGGAGAGAGTCCCACAAGTCCTGGGCCAAAAGTGGGCCCCACCAGAGGGATCCACAGGCCTCCAAACGGAGCATTTGCGGTGTCCCAGATGCGTGGGGCTCCATGCTGAGTGCCCTGCATGTGCCATTGGGAGGTCCTGCCACAGCCCCATGCGTCAGAAACCAGCCCATGTGTAGCGCCGAGGGCTGGGGGAACAGGGGCCTGCGTGCAGGTGACAGCACGGGAGGGGGGGTTGCCCATGGCTCTGTGCGGACATGGCCAGGGAATGCGGGCGTGGGCTGGGCGCGCGGGCGTGGGCTGGGAGAGCAGGCGTAATCAGGGAATGCAGGCCTGGGCTGGGCACACAGGTGTGGGCTGGGAGCACGGACATGGCAGAGAGTGCGGGTGTGGGCTGGCAGCGTGGGCATGGGCTGGGAGCGCAGGCATGGCCTGGGAGCCCGGGCGTGGCCAGGGAGTGCAGGCGTGAGCTGAGAGCGTGGGCGTGGCCAGGGAGTGCGGGCGTGGGCTGAGAGCGCGGGCATGGCCTGGGAGCGTGGGCGTGGGCTGAGAGCACGGGCGTGGGCTGGGAGCGCGGGCATGGCCTGGGAGCGCGGGCGTGGGCTGAGAGCGCGGGCGTGGCCTGGGAGCGCGGGCGTGGGCTGAGAGCGCGGGCGTGGCCTGGGAGCGTGGGCGTGGGCTGAGAGCACGGGCGTGGGCTGGGAGCGCGGGCGTGGCCTGGGAGTGCGGGCGTGGCCAGGGAGTGCGGGCGTGGCCAGGGAGCGCGGGCGTGGGCTGGGAGGTGGGTGGCTGTGACAGGGCCGTAGCGATCGCTGGGTGATTGTGTGAGACAAGCGGAGCGGAGTCGGGTGGTCCCCAGGCGCCGTGCTGGCCGGGGGCCGTGCAGGAGGGAGCTGGGCTGCCTTTGGGTGGGTGCTTTCCCAGGCACTCCCAGTCCCCAGGCCAGGAACCGATCTCGAGCTGCCCCGGCCTGACTGGCCCACGGTGCTCAGCTGGGCTCCCTGCTCCATTCCTGCTTGCCAGGGGAGCTGGCGAATCTCCTCCCTCGGCATGTGTGTGCACTGTGCCTCCGGAGCCACGTGGCTCCATGCTGCGTGCATGCCGGAGCGTACGTGGCCTTGTGCGTGGGCTGTGTACTCACGTGCCTCCTCCCGTGCTTGTGCGAGCCGTGCCGCCCTCCCGACGGGCATGGGGGGAGCGGAAGGCAGGCGTGGGGGCGGGGTGTGCCGCCGCTCTTGGGCTGAGGGTGGATTTCGAAGGTGGCGGGCGCGGAGCGGGTTTCCAAGGCAATTGGGATATCTGACTCAGCCGGCTCCTATTGTTAGCCGGGGAGCCACACGCCTCGTGCCGGCGGGGGAGGACGCATTCGTCCTCCCAGGCCCCCCTCGCTTGTGCCCCCCGAGCTGTGGGGCCGACCCTGTGTGCCCTGAGGAGCCCGAGTCGAAGAGCTGTGGCCGGGAGGCAGTGATTCAGGCAGGGGCTGCAGGAGGCGCGAGTGTGCCGGGGGGGGGAGCAGGCGGCGAGCACACCGCGGGCGGGGCCAGTCTCAGGAGGGGCGCGGCGTGGCGCGCCCTCGTTGCCCAAGGCTGGGGGAGCAGGAGGCCCGGGGCAAGGCAGGACTTCGCCCCCTTCGCTCTCCACTTCCAGTGGGGCCTTGGCGTCTGCGGCGGGGGGGCTGCATCTCGCCACGCCGGGCATGGGGCCAAACCCAAAGGCCACGCCAGCACTGCCGACTCTCCTGTCCCGCCCCCTGGCAGCTGCCCAGGCACGTGGGCCCCACCTGGCAGTGCCCTCTTGGGGCCGGGCATCCTCTCCCCACAGGCCGGGCGGGGGCACTGGGGGGCCTGGGGCAGATGGGGGGGTTGGGACCGGGCCCATCTCCCTCCAGCCAGTGGCACCGCAGGACGCCTGCTGCCGGCCCTTGGGGCTGGGGGGGGCAGCGCTGGATCCAGGCCCCAGCCATTGGCAGCCTCTGAGTTTGCATCTTGGGTAAGAAGCAGTTGCCATGGCGACTGCAGGATATCAGTGGGGTTGCTGTGGGATCTTGGCTGCTGGGGATGGGGGAGGGGGAGTGTGTGGCGGGGGCGGGGGCGGGGGGGGCGTTGCAGGGCACACCTGGGCTGGGCCTACCTCTTGCGCTCTGATTGGCTGTTGGGGAGCCCCGTGCTGGTCCTGGCGGCGCTGAGCAGGGGCCAGAGCAGACAGGGAGGTCTTACCACCTCTGTCAAGCCATGGGCCGCCCACAGCCTGGATGCTGGTGCCTCCTCTCCTCACACATCTCTTGGCATTGGAGGAGGGGCAGGAAAGGGCAACACAAATGAGGGGCTTGGCACAGCTGCCATACGAGGAGAGATGAGCAAGGCTGGGACTTGCAGCCTGGAGGAGACGGCTAAGGAGGGTAGGCTAGAGATCTGTGTGATCATGACAGGTGTGGAGAGAGTGAATAAGGAAGTGCTATTTACTCCTTCTCCTAACACGAGATCCAAACGAAATTAACAGGCAACAGGTTTAACGCAAACACAAGGAGGTTTTTCTTCACGCACTGCACAGTCAACCTGTGGAACTCCCTGCCAGAAGATGCTGTGAAGGGTGAACACAAAATTCGTGCAAGGCTAGTGCTTCCCCACACTGGGGCACACACGCACACTAATATGTCATCACACTCATGTGTCTGCACGCTGTCATGTGCCCAGCCACATATGCATGTGCACAAGCCTGCCAGAACAGCCACGGATGTGCGCACCCTCCTGCGCATGCACACGCAGAGTGGCAGGCGCCCACACACACTACACAGGCACTGGGGGACGGTGGGTGCTGGCCCAGTGCCACGCAAGGACCTGTCCTGCCCCATCCGGTGCTGGCATTAGCCAATTTATTTTTGTCCTTTTCCCCTATTTTTAGCATTGGGGTTTTTGTTCCAATATTGCTGTTTACTGTTTTTGCTGCCTACAGCCCCATGTTGCCAAGCAACCAGGTGCATGGCTCATGCTGATTGGCTCCAGCAGCTGAATGAACCCTGGACGTCCGGTGATGCCTCCCCCCCAGCCCCTCTGGGGCCCTGGGCTGCGGAGGAGGGCCAGCAGGGGGCAGCGGGCTGGGCGCTCGCCGCCCAGGGCAGCCTGGCTAACCCATGGTCCAGCCCAGCCTCTCCGCACGTGATCTGCTCCCCCGCCCTGCTCAGGCTCCGCCCATGCTGAGGCTCAGCCAGACGAAGGGCCCCAGGAGCCTCCGAGTGGGGGGGCAAGCCCCTGGGGAGTAGGGATGTTAAATATCGATGAGCTAATCGAATAGTCGGTGGGATTTCCATCGACTATTCGATTAATCGAGACGGGCTAGCGCGCGTTCCGCCTTTGAAACGTACACGAGCCCCGGCAGAGGCTCTCGTGCACTCCAAAGATGGAAATGCTGCGCGGAGCCCAGACCCTCCAGCGGGAGCCCCCGCTGACCCCAGGCTCCCTGCGGGCACGTCCACTTTGAAACTTACACGAGCGGGCGCCGCGGCGCCACGTCCGCTTTGACATGTCTAAGAGCCCCAGTCGCCCGCGCTCCCAAACTTGCGGCTTAGGCCTCCTGAGCCCCCTCCCTGCACGCCCTGGAGCACCCCTAGCATGGCCCCTGGCCCCCGCGATCTGGGGCGGCAGGGCGGCACAGAAAGGTGAGCTCCAGCCCAGCCCAGCCGTGGAGGGTGGGAATCCAGCTCTCCCTCCGTACAGGCCCTTCTGAAGGCTGAATTGCCACGCCGCTTTGGGGGGGAGAAAGGGGCAGGGCAAGGGGCCCCAGAGAGCAAGACCAGGGTTGGACCCTCACCCCCACAGCACAGTGGAGCCAGCCTGTCTTGTCCCTGGCAGCCAGACAGGCTGGAGCTGCAGTCCGTGTCCCCGTGTCCCTTGCTGCGGTTTGGCTGGGGAGTCAGGCCAGTGCCCCAGATGTTGCCATAGAAGCCAGTGCAGAGCCTTAGTCATCTTGGGGGGAAGGGTTCACAGGCCCCTGAACCCCCTGTCCTGGACTTAGTCTGCTCTCTTCATGCTTCCCCCAGCCAAGCCCAGACAACTCCCCAGGCCCTGCCCCCCAGCCAGGTGGCCGTCTCCACCTCCCTCCCTTTGTCTCTCCCTGGGAAGAGCCTTGTTACCTGCCCAGGCTGGGCCGAGGTGCCTGGGCCAATCCACAGGGGGTGAATCAAACCACACAGCCAGGAGAGCTCTGGGTTACAAGGCAGGCAGCCCCCCCACCACGTCACACAGGTCGCACGAGGGCAGGGGTACCCGGCCTGCCCTGCCTTAGGCACCGCCCGCCCAGCAATGCAACAACTGCACCAGCCTCCCGGCTCCCCCAGCCCAGCTCAGCTCCAGCAGAGCCGGTGTGAGAGCACTGCTCTCCTAGGCGCGCCCGCTTTCCCTGCAGAACCGCTGTGGGAATCACGCCCTGGCTCCAAGGGAGCCGCCAACCGGACCGTCCCACCAGCCTCTCCCAGCCGTGGGGCCCGCGCTCCCTGGCCACAGTGCCCAGCGTGGCTGAACGTGGGTCACGCCCCAGGAACAGCGCGGCCCCGGGCCCCTGCCAGGACGTGGGCTGAGCGCAAGGTGCTGGATGCCCATTGTCTGGGCCAGGCCCAGCAGGGTCGCTCCTGCAGCTGCCCCCCAAGCCCTGCGGCAGAGGGGGGAGCTGGTTCCAGCGCCTTGTTCTGAGCAATAAAACATGGTGTGAATTAGCAACGGGAGAGTGATTCATGCATGAGTCACCGCCACAGAGCAGAGGTGGCAAGGAGGAAATTACAGGGCACCGAACCCTGCACCGCCCTCCCCCGGCGGGCTCGGCTGCACGGCGGGTGGGGGCACCCCTGCCCCCGGTGCTCACAGTGAGGGAGAGTGCGCGGACTGCCCAGTCAGTGGGCAGAGCCATGGGTGCCCAGTGGGCGAGCCCTGCCCGCTTGCTCTTGCGCAGCGTGGCTGGCATTCGTGTCCCCTGCCAGAGGTCACCGGTATTCCTGCCGGGGGCACAGCCAGCTGCCAGGCTGGGCGAAGGAAGCCCGGGCTCACACGGGCAACACCACGGCGTGAAGATCCCTGCCCTGGGCACCCCACATGTGCAGGCGTCGGCCTGGCTGTGCTAGGGCACCGGCTCCATTCTGCCCTGGGCACAGGGAGCAGCCGGTCCAAGGCAGAGCTGACAGGCAGGGGAGACGGGGATCCCCCGGCAAAGGGAGAGGGGACGGGGGATGTAGAGACCTGCAGCCTGCAGAGAGAGGGGATCCTCACCCCCAGGCAGCACAGCAGAAGAGGGCAAAGGCTGGAGAGCCACGCTGGCCAATGTGTAGAGTCCCTGGCAAGGGCAGCATGGCAGGGACCAGGCCTGGCCTTCCCCTCCCCGGTCACCCCACTGCTCCCATCTTTGCTGGGGGCATCCAGGGACAGGATGGAGAGGGCAGGGGCCTGCCCCTCCCCCACCATCCCAGGTCCCAGCTGCTCCAGGCCAGGGGCTGGGGGGGAGTTGGGGGCTTGAGGGTTCAGCTGTGGGGGCTGCCCAGTGATGTTGCTGCCCCAGAAGGCAGAGGGGTGGAGGCCCAGGCCCAGCGCGCAGGGGACGGGAGAGAGCCTACTGCTGCTGAGAGGGGAGGGGGAAAATTACCAGGGTGAGCAACATGCTGCCCCTGCAGGGCCCAGCGCCGGGGGAGGGGTGCGAACCCGGGCAGCTCAGCCCCACCCTGTGCGAGCATGTGGCCGGGACGCCCGGGGCCTGGCTCGGGGGAGCGGGGACCCAGAGTGGTGCTGTTCCCCCTCCCCAGGCTCTCATGGCAGGCTGGGGGGGGTATCCTGCGCTGTGCCCTGATCTCCAGAGCTGCCGAATAGGCACTTCTGGCTGGCACAGGTTCCAGCTGGGCTCAGGCAAGCCGGGCGGCCAGCCGTGCCCACGGGGGAGCAGCGGAGTCTGTGCCAGGCTGGCCACCGCGCCCCCCACTCGCCTCCTTGGGGGTGACCCTCGGGGAGCTGGGAGCCCCCCAGGGCCAGGGCCAGGGCCAGGGCAGGGGGCCCGGCATCCCCAACTCCCGGCACCAGCCCCAGAGCCCCAGCCTGGCACAGGCGCCCGGCTCGCTGCCCGGCGCAGTCCCACCCCACGTGCCATGGGGCCCTCTCGCTGGCTGGGAGCCGCCTGCCCCGGGGGAACCCGGCCCGTGCCCGGGCACTGAGTCCGTCTGCCACCCCCCGGGCACCGCAGCCCCAGCGCCCGGGCAGCCAGCGCAGGTGCCGCTGCCCGCCCGCCCCGGGGCCGCTCGCTGGGCGCCGGCGCCGCCTCCTCTCTCGGAGCCCAGCCGCCTCCTCACGCATGCTCCCAGCCGCACTCGCCGGCAGCGCCTGGAGCGGCGGTGCGGGGCGCGTCTCCCGAGCCGGAGCGGCCGGGCTCCCGCAGGTGAGAGCCGGGCGCGGGTGGGAGCCGAGCCGCGGGACCTGTTGCGCGGTGGCGGGGCAGAGCCTGGCTGCGGGGCGGGGGTCGGTTTGCGGGGCGCGGGCCAGGGGCCGGCCAGCCCGCACCGGGGGGGGGGGGCGGAGAGAGTGGGAGTCGTGTCTACACGGGGCAGGCGCGTGCTCCGGAGTCGGGTCCAGTCCCAGCGCGGGGGCGCCGGAGATGCGGGGTCTGATTCCTGCCCCCCCGATTCCGAGCGCGCAGCACCGGGCTCGCTCCCCGCAGCATGTTCCCCTCCGCCCCCGTTTATTGCTGCCCAGACGGGTCCGGGCACTGCCCTGCCTGGCACCGGCCGTTCCCGGCCGCTCTGACTGAAGGGGGGGTTGCTCCGTGCCGGGGGGGGGATGTGGCTGAACCCACATTCCTCACCTGGGGGGTGTCCTGGTACCTGGCAGGCTGTCCCTAGCGAGTATTTCAGCAGCCCCAGGGTTCGAGCTGGGCAGTGCCAGGCCCAGCATGGCTCAGCCCTTGCACCCGCCCCACTGCCAGCCTGGGGCCAGGGGGCTGCTGGGTAGCTGGGCTGCAGGCTCCGTGGAGGCTGGCCCGGCGGTGCTGTGCGGAGATGGGCGGTCGGGCCCCTGGGTGCCAGGTGGGGCCCCATGGGCCACTGAGCCAGGCCGCGGACCCTGCTTGCTGGCACACGTCACGCCCCATCCCGCTGTGCCCCCTTCCAGCAGCCCGCGCTGGGCTCTGCGAGCGGCCGCTTTACCCACATGGCTGGGCCTGCCTGCCCCAGGGGAAGCCGAATGCCCAGCCCCCTCCCCCCTCCCCAAAGCCCCGGGCAGGGCGCATGCCGGGGAAGGCGAGGGGAGGGGAGGGGCTTGATCCTGAACCTGGGCGGAGGGGCAGCACTTTGCATCCCTGGCGTTCCAGGCGGGGCTGGGGCAGCGCGTTAGAGCTGCCTTGGGGCTGCTCCGAAGGACACTCAGGCAGCCCCTGGCAATAGAGCGTGGGGGACTCGGGGCCTGGGATGGGGGATGGGCTGTTCCACCAGCTGGGGCTGCTGAAATCTGCTGCCTGTAAGGCCCCTTGGCACCACTGGGGGGGGGCCTGGAAAGGGCTGTGGGGCAGCAGGTCCCTGAGCAGAGGAGCTCCCAGTCCGGGGGGCTGCTGGGCCCCATTCACCCACCTGAGCCGGAGCGAGACAGAGCAGGGACAGCTGCGCTGGTGCCGGGCTCCGGCGTGCATGTGGCACCTTGTGCTGCCGCTCCAGCATAGCCACTGGTCTGTGCTGGGCCCATCCCTGCGCCCCGGCAGCCTGGCCCCAGGTGCCCTGCCCAGCCAAGGGGCGAACTGCTCAGTGCTCGCCTGGCTCTGGAGAGGACCCGGAGCCCCAGAACCGCCCAGCCTGGCCTGCAGGGGGCGATGTGGGGGGCCCAGCAAAGCGGCTGGGAGGAAATCCCACCCTGCCCCGGGGTGTCTGACCCTCGCAGACTCCATTACCGCCAAGGGACAGAACTGGCCTGTCCCGCGGGCAGGGAGCTGGGCGCTGTGGCCAGTTCTGCCCCGGGTGGCACTCACTGCCTGGCTCAGTGGCTGTGCTGCTCTGCCAGGGGCTCTGCCTTGCCCCGGCAGAGCCCCGTGGATGGCGGGGCTGGAGCTGCCGTTGGGGTGGGTTTGCCCCGACACTGAAGGAGCGCAGCAGGCCCCGGCGCTGTGGCCGAGCGTGACACTCCGCCGGCCCTGCTGTCTCCCACCAGCGCTGGCCCCTCTGGGAGCAGCTTTCTGGAGGGGTCTCGTCCCCACGCCCACTGGCAGGCGGATTCCCTGCGCCCCAGCCCACTGCTCCGCAGGTGTCACAGCCCCCGGCGGGACAGGCCGCTGGGGGGCGGGGTCCTGCTTGCACAAGGGGGCGGGTTCTGCATGGCGCTGTGCGGTAGAGGCCAGTGTCTCTCATCAGAGCCAGGTGACCCCCGCGCAGCTGGATGGACGTGGCCCCCTGGCACAGACCATCAGCACCCCAGCCCTGTCCTGGCATGCCCTGTTTATGCCCTCGCATTCGGCAGCAAGTCTGGCACGGAGCTGCCGGGCAGCATCCGGGGGTCCCCTAGAGCAGGGCCTAGCTGCCCACACGGCTCCTGGGTTCAGGCAGCAGGAGCCAGGATCCGAGCTGGAAGCCGCCCCAAGCCCCAGAAACGTGGCCATCGCTGCCTGTGTGTGGCACAGTGCGCACTGCCCAGAGCGGGCTGGCATGGGGAGCAGGGATCGCGCTCCCCCACTGGGCTGGGCATCTTGTTATAGGGCGTCTCGTGGCTGCCCCCTCCCCACTCCCCCCCTCCCCCTTCGGACTGCCCCCTCCCCTATCCCTTTCCCCGTGGCAGGGCGCCATGCATTTGTAGCTCCTCAGTGCTGGGAGAGGCAGCCGACGCTCCCGTGGGAGGACTCCAGCTGTGCGTGACACGGCCGCCACCGCCAGCACTGGGGGGGGCCCGCAGCTGTCTGACAGCGCCCGCGGGGGAGGCTGCACCCGGCGTGTGGCGCAGCTCCGGGGCTGGAGGGGGTGGAAGGCAGTTCCTGGAGGGCGGCTGGCTGGGTGAAGGATCCTGGCTCTGGGAGGGGACACGGGGACCCAGGCGCGATGCCAGCCCAGTGCCCCGGACCCGCCCCGGCTGTGAGCTCAGCGCTGTGCCGCCGCTGTGGTCTCACCCTTCCATGGTGCGCCTGCCGGGGTAGCTGGGTGGGGCGCACAGTGCGCGGATCGGCCTGTGCCCGGCAGGGACGGGCTTCTCCCAGCAGCACCACGCCGGGCGGCTCGTCTGGCTGGTGGGGGCAGCAGCCCATGCCCAGCCCGGAAAGGGCTCTGGAGCTGCTCCCCTGCCTCCTCAGCACACAGCTGGGCCAAAGTGCCGGCTAAGTGGAGGCCAGGCTGCTGCCCGTGTGGCCAGTGCCCACACTGTAGAGCGGGGCTGAGTCTGCTCTGGCGCTGGGGCGTCAGTGGGGTGAGGAGCGGCCTGGAGCTCTCAGCAGAGGTTACGGCCTCAGGGCCGACAGGGAGCCAGACGGGCAGCGGCCGGCAGTCGGGGGAATGAAGGTGCAGCCGAACGTCAAGGGGCAACTCAAGATCCCTGCCTGCCCCTGCACCCCCTGCCCCAGCCCCACGCCCGCCCCCCAGCTCAGATCCCTGCCTGACCCTGCACCCCCTGACCCAGCCCCATGCCCGCCCCCCCAGCTCAAATCCCTGCCTGCCCCTGCACCCTCAGCCCCAGCCCCACGCCTGCCCCCAACTCAGATGCCTAGACCTGTCCCTGCACCCCCTGACCCAGCCCCATGCCCGCCCCCCAACTCAGACCCCTTTATCTGACTCTGTATTTGCCTCCTGACTTGCCTCCAACCCCACCCTGACCCCATATCTGCCTCCAAATCTGCCTCCCGTCCCAGGTCCCTGTACCTACCAGCCCCGCCAGCCCGACTCCACGTCTCCCTGCCCCAGAGCGCTGTACCTGGTCCCCTGGCCCCCAGCCCCCTGCCAGAACAGAGCTTACAGGGGCGCAGTGCAGAGTCCTATACCTGCCACCCGGCCCTGCCCCAGCCATGCCCCACTCACGGCACTGCGTGTCACCCCATCCACGCACACACTGCAGTGAATGCCCCCCGCCCCCGGCACTGCGTGTCGCCCCATCCACGCACACACTGCAGTGAATGCCCCCCGCCCCCGGCACTGCGTGTCGCCCCATCCACGCACACACTGCAGTGAATGCCCCCCGCCCCCGGCACTGCATGTCGCCCCATCCACGCACACACTGCAGTGAATGCCCCCCGCCCCCGGCACTGCGTGTCGCCCCATCCACGCACACACTGCAGTGAATGCCTCCAGCCCTGGCACTGCGTGTCGCCCCATCCACGCACACACTGCAGTGCATGCCCCCAGCCCCTGGCACACTGCCAGGTGCACCCACTGTGGCCATGGCCCTGGGGCTCATGCCCTCTCCCCAGAGGTCACCATGGGTCCCTGTCACCAAGGTGGGGGAGTCCCTGGGTCCTGCCCCCGCAGCCAGTGGGACTCCCAGCCGGTGGGGAGCACACGGGGGTTATTGGCTCCCAGGGACCCAGTGCAGCACTGGAGCCATGAGCAGTCAGGGCAGCCCAGCTTGGGGGGAGGGGCAGAGCCAGGGCCCTGCCCCTCCCTGCGTCCTAAGCCAACGGGAGTCCCACCCAGCCCATCTCTGCCTGCCGCCAGCCCCGCCTCTGGCCTTCGCCCGGCTTCCCGGGCCAAAGGGTTCACCTGCCCCCCCCAGGCATGAGTTACAGAAGCAGCAGCCTGTGTGTGGTGGGAGGCTGTCACTGCGAAATTCCCACCCGCATGGGGGGATTAGTGCAGTGCCCAGGGAAACTGAGGGGCACACGGGGGTTACTCCAGAACTCATGTGCGACGTACCAGAGTGAACACAGCCCCACTTGGTCACACTGCCCAAGAGGGCTGGAAGCGATGAGTCAATGAGTCGACTAGTTCCTCGACTAGTTTCTTCTCCCCCCCCCCTTGCTGCCTCTATCAGAGGCAGCATGGGGGGGAGCAAGAGCTGGTGCTGGGGGGAGCTGGCTTAAAAGCACCATCTCTGCGGGGGGCAGGGAAGTAGCAGGGACCAGCCAAGAATCAGCTGATTCCTGACTTGCGCCCAGTCCGAGACACTGCACCTCTGCTGTTTAAGACCCTGCCGGCTCTTAATCCACTGAAAAACCAGAAGCTCAGCCGGGGGGGCCCAGCGGGAGCCGGCAATCAGCTGCCCCCCTTCCCCCCCACCCGCTGCGCTTCAGCCTTTTAAATGTACGAAGAGCCTGCCGGATGCTAATCCGTTTCGCAGGCGGAGCTGCCGCTCCCCTGCTCATCCACTGGTCCATGGAAAGTCCACCCACTAGAACACCCCCACTGCCCAGAGCTGGTGCTGCAGACGGGGGCCCAGAGAGGAGGCGGCAGCCGGGGTCGCCAGGCAGCACGTGGCAGTGCCAGGCCCGGCTCCCAGACGGAGCTGTGCGGCTGAGTGCCGGTGCTGGGCTGCCTGGGGACTGGGGAAGTGCCAGCTGCTGACGGCGCCGCTCCCCTGGGAGCCTGTACTAATGGGGCAGGAAACGCTGCTCCCCCCTGGGCGGGGACTGGGCGGCGTGCGCCCGCTGCTGCTCCCCCTGGGCGCGGACTGGGCGGCGTGCGCCCGCTGCTGCTCCCCCTGGGCGCGGACTGGGCGGCGTGCGCCCGCTGCTGCTCCCCCTGGGCGGGGACTGGGCGGCGTGCGCCCGCTGCTGCTTCCCCCTGGGCGGGGACTGGGCGGCGTGCGCCCGCTGCTGCTCCCCCCTGGGCGGGGACTGGGCGGCGTGCGCCCACTGCTGCTTCCCCCTGGGCGGGGACTGGGCGGCGTGCGCCCGCTGCTGCTTCCCCCTGGGCGGGGACTGGGCGGCGTGCGCCCGCTGCTGCTCCCCCTGGGCGGGGACTGGGCGGCGTGCGCCCGCTGCTGCTCCCCCTGGGCGGGGACTGGGCGGCGTGCGCCCGCTGCTGCTCCCCCCTGGGCGGGGACTGGGCGGCGTGCGCCCGCTGCTGCTCCCCCCTGGGCGCGGACTGGGCGGCGTGCGCCCGCTGCTGCTCCCCCTGGGCGGGGACTGGCGGGCGCTGGCTGGTTGCAGCGTGTCTCTGGTGCAGCCCACAGCTTGCGCCCGGTGCCTCTCAGGCTGGGGGGGCTAGTGGAGCAGCCACAGGACTGGGAGCCAGGTTGCCAAATGCTGGTGTTGGGGGTGTCACGGGGGGGGGGGAGTTTCCCTGTGCTCCCTCTGGGTAGGCTCTGCGCCGTGTTAAGGGGGGGTGGGACTCGCTCTCTGGCCCAGCTCATCCTGTAGGTCCTGCCCAAATCTGCCCCCCAGATCCCGCACTGCGTGTGGGGTGGGTGTGATGGCGAGTTGGAGTCCCCCCCCCCCGATCCTGCAGCCCTGTAGCAGCAAGCACAGGCTCCGCCAGCCAGTAGAACAGGGGGGTTTGTTGCTTCTCCAGGGTACAGCCCAGCACAGACGTGACATGGCTACAGGAGTCAGGGCCAGGATGCCTCAGCCCCCTTGAAATGGGGTCCCTGGGCCCCTAGACTCCCAGCCCCTCCTTAGTCTGTCTCCTTCGTGGTTCCAGCCCAAGACTGACCCTTCCCCCAACACTCCCTTCCTTTGTTCCATCCCTTCCCTTAGCCGGTAGGACCGGTTCGGTCACTGTCATGGGGGCCCTCAAGGCGCCCCCCCGGCTGGGCAGTTCTCACAGACTGAGGCCAGTAGGGGTCGCCCACAGCCCAAGCACCGCGACCAGCCAGGTACTGACACCACATCACAGCGGGCGCATCGCGGGGGACGGGGGCAAGGCCTACACTGACTCAGCACATCTCCTGGGCAGCCTCAGCTGGAATGCCCCCCCCCCGCCCAGCCCCATGCAACCCTAGGATGGGGGTGGCAAGCCAGGGTCTTAGCTCCCGCTGGGTGCCAGGGCGTGGCCCCAGACATGGTGCCCAGTCTGCGGGGGGGGGGGGGTCCCTTTTCGGGGGAGGGCATTTGGGACAGGCCCCTATTGCATGTCGCTTTCTCTGTCCCCTGTGCTGGCTTGCAGAGCGCGCAGGGGGCCCGTGTGCCGGCTGGGCTGGGCGGGGCTGATTGCTGGGGCAGAGGTGCCATTTCAGATTTAGGTGGGAGGGGGGAGGGACCTGTGCATGCCCTGATGGGGGAGAGAGTGAGGGCATGGGGGGGCAGACTGGGGGCAGCGGCTTCAGTGGTGTTGCTGAGCATGCTCAGTACAAGCCAAGCAGCGAATGGGGGGAGACCAATTCCATCCCCCCCCCACATCTCACCTCTTTCTAGGGCTACTGAGGCGCTGGCAAAGTCCAGGTTTCTGGCAGATCACTTAGCAGGTGGCTGGCAGGAGCACTGTACCCACCTCCCATGGAAAAGAAAGAAAATGCAATCAATGTCAGACCCCTCAGCTCTAACACTGGTGTGTTCTGACATCTGGTGGCAAGTCATGGAAGGGACCCTGGTTCGCCTTCAGAGGTTAACAGGTCGTCTTACCAACTCTGTGGGGAGAGACCCCGTCCGGACTCCTGGCCTCTAGCTCAGCTCTGGGAGGGGAGTGGGGTCTAGTGGTTACAGCAGGAGGCAGACACATCTGGACTCTGTATAAGATCAGAGCAGCCCAAATGGGTCAGACCAAAGGTCCTTCTAGCCCAGTGTCCCATCTGCTGCCAGTGGCCCATGCCAGGTGCGTCAGGAGGCATGAACAGATGAGGCAGTATCATGATCCTTCTGCTATCACCCATTCCCAGCTCCTGGCAAAGGGAAGCTAGGGACACCAGCCCTGCCCATCCTGGCTAATAGCCACCGTGAATCTAGCTAGCTCTTTTTTGAACCCTGTTAAAGTCCTAGCCTTCACCACATCCTCTGGCAAGGAGTTCCACAGGTTAAGTGAAGAAATAATGGTTTAAATCTGCTGTCTATAAATGTAATTGGGTGAGCTCCTTGTGTTACGTGAGTGAAGGAATGGATAACATTGCTGCCTTCTATTTTCCCACCCAGTCATGATCTCCTAGACCTCTAACATGTCCCCTACCCTTTAGTCATTTCTTGTCCCAGTCTGGTTAATCTCTCCTCCTGTGGCACCTGTTCCAAACCCCTCCTCATTCCTGTTGCCCTTTTCCAACTCCAGTAGTGCTGTGTTTAGATGGGGTGACCAGATCTGCACACCGTATTCAAGCTGTGGGCATACCATGAGTGTATAGAGGGGCAATGTGCTATTTTGTCTCATTACCTGTTCCTTTCCTGCTGATTCCCAGTGCTCGGTTTGCTTTCCCGTTTTCCGACTGCCAGTGCACACTGAGCAGGGGTTTTCAGGGACCTAGCCACAAGGGTTCCAAGATCTTTCTCGAGTGGTAACCGCTGTTTTAGACCCCACCATTTGTCTGCACAGCTGGGATTCGATTTTCCCCTGGGCATCACTTTGCACTTAACCCGGGACTCCATCTGCCCTGGTGCTGCCCAGTTACCCAGTGTGGGGAGGTCCCTTTGCAGCTCTTTGCAGTCCGCTCTGGAGTCATTTTGTATCAGCTGCAAACTTTGCCACCTCCCTGTTCACCTTCAATTCAAGAACATTTGTACGTGGGGCAGGCCTGGCGCCCACGCCAGTCCCAGCAGCACAAGGCCCACTGCTGCTCTTACCCCCTCGCTTCTAAGTAGCCGGCCATGCTTTCCTGCTGACCCGAGGATCTGCCCATGCGGGGGCTGCCCTTTGTTCTTAACCCCCTGCCTCCTGTCTATAACCAGCTCCCCGCCCCAAAGACAGGGCTGCAGGCAGCCCAGACTCCCTTGCGGTTACGAGCTGCCCCCGGAGCCAGGGCCTCGGCTTTAAGCAGCCTTGAGTGTGAAATCCAGGGGTTCAAACCCTAGCCCCCCTCGCCCCCCCACATGGCACCTTGGGCCGAGGAGGCAGCGCAGCACAGCTCTGTCCCCGCGAGCTCCCATCCCCCTCGGTGTGTGCCTGGAAGCCCAGAGGAGCCGCTTGGCACAGTGGGGAGCCAGGGCTTGCTGGCCTAGCCTGGCCTGCGGAAGTTGCCCAGAGGCACAGAGACCGGCCTGCTCGCTGGGAGATTTTGGGGGTGTGGGGCCACATCAGTACCTGGTGTAAATCCGCTGGCTTCCAGGGTTACACCGGGGGTGCGTTGGCCCCTGGAGCAGGCGAGAAGGGGGGTGCTGGCACTGAATAGCCCCATGTGACGTAGTGGGAGGGTGCTGCAGTGTGTGCATGTGGGGGTACCTCAGTTCCCCCCCTTTGCAGCTCTTTCTGCATGAGGGGGGAGGGCAGGCAGGACTCCCTGGGGAAGTGTGTCAGAGCCTCACCTCCTGGGGTCCAGGTGACAGAAGATTCACCTTGGGTCGGGGAGCAGGACAGTGGAGGAGGCGGAGCTGCCTGGGGGTTCGGGGGCCGGTTGCTGGGGGTTTTCTGTTTAGTCTTGGCTGGGAAAATCTGAAGAGAACAGACTAAGTGGAGTGCTGGGGGTTCAGGGGCCTGGGTACCTGCCCCAAGGGGTCTAAGGCTGCCTGCCCCTGACCCCTATGTCCACATGGAGCCCAGGCCATGCTGTATCTCTGAGAAGCAATAAACCCTCCCTATTCTACTGGCTGTGGACAGAGGTGCAGGGTTGGGGGCCCCCCACGCGCCATCACGGGCCCGGCTATCTGGGGAGGCCAGGGCTGGGGTGGGGGGCTGGCTGGAGGTAGGCCCTGGCAGAACGGAGGTTAGCAGGGGCTCGGGCAGGGCAGGGGCAGCAGGTGAGAGCAGGGACATACGGGCGGGGACAGGGGCTTTGCTGCCGGGCTGCAGGAAGGGCTGCACGGCGGGAGGGGGAGGTCAGACCCAGGACTTGGGGGCAGCCTGCAGGACCAATTTGCCCTGGGGTGGATTCTGCAGCCACCTTGGCCTGGCCTGGGGTCAGGGCTGTCTCACGCCAAATCACCCAAATCAGCTCCAAATCACCCCCTTTCTCTGCTACCCGCCTCCCCCACCTGCTGCCCCCGGTAGGGTTACCAGATAATTTCACAAAAAATCCTGAACGTGGTGGGGAAAAAAATTGGTTGAGCAAAAAAAAAAAAAAAAGGTCTGGTATTTTCTGGGGTTTTTTACTGGACAGGGCCACAAATACCGGACTGTCTGGGCGAAAACCGGGAGCAGAGTCCCTGCTATAGTACGGTGGGGTTCCTGGGGGCCCAGGGTGGATTGCTCAGAGCCAGGGCCACTCTCAGCTCCAGACTCAGGGTCCTCCCTGTACAGCACCAACCCAGCCACACCGAGCATCTCAGCTCTGGACAGCAGGAAGTCACACGAGCAACCCCCTCACACACCCCAGCGCTCCCTGTGCCCCCCCAGCCCCCCTCACACAGGGGAGAGGGTATAACCCATCCCCCCACCCCCCTCAGACACCCCAGTGCTCCCTGTGCCCCCCCAGCCCCCCCCTTACACAGACATACCCTTGTAGACTAGAGAGGGGTTTATTGTTCCTTCAGGATACAGCCCAGCACAGATGTGATGTGGCTACAGGGGCCAGAGCCCGGATGCCTCCGCCCTAGGGTTAGGGGCCCATCGCCCCTAGGCCCCAGCTTAGCCTCTTCTCTCCATGCTTCCCAGACAGCCACTGCCCCCCTCCCAGCCCTGCCCCCCAGCCAGGTGCTGGTCTCCACCCCCTCCCTTTGTCTCTCCCTGGGGGAGGCTGAGCCTGGGTGTCTGGGTTAATACACATTTGGGAGAGTCAGTGGGAGTCACATCCCAGCGCAGGGGGACCCCGGCTCACAGAGCAGACAGCCCCCCACTATGTCACAAACCCAGCCCCCACCTCCCCTCAGGGCAGGGGGCAGATGCGCTGGCACATGCCGTTCGGTGTGGCCATTGTGCCGGCCCACACTTGGGTCCTGGGCCCTGGCTCCCGCCCAGCGTCTCGAGGGCAGTGCGTGGGCACAACCGTGTGCCCGGTTTGCCCGTGCGAATCCGGCGGGGGGGCTGGCAGCAGCACGACCGGGCACTGTGCTGCCAGGTGCACCCACTGGCTCTCGGGCCGGGCTCTGTCTGGCCGCGTGCTGGGCTCTGGCTGCCTAGGCTCAACAGACTTGGGTCCTGTGGGTTGGCCCAGGGGTCCCAGCCGGCCAAAGCTCTGCCCACGGGGATGCTCCCCCAACACTGGCTCTCACCCCCGGACACGACACTGGGCCGAGCACCCTGCCCCCATCACCCTCCTGCCTCTTCCGTCTGTCCGGAGCAGAGTGCGGGCCCCACCAGGCTCTGGCTGGGTACAGGCGGCTCCTGCTTCTCTAGCGGAGACCAGCACCACAGGGCTGGCTGCCTTTGGAGGGCAGCTGGGGAGGGGCTGAGGCCGGGAGGGCAGCTGGGGAAGGGCCGGGGCCAGGAGGACAGCTGGGGAGGGGCCGGGAGGGGGGGCAGCTGGGAAGGGGGCGGCTGGGCCGGTAGGGCATGGGGGAGGGGGCGGCTGGCTGGCGCGGCACGGGGCAGGCCCAGCGCTGCAGCGTAACCCCTGTTCTCTGTTGCAGACGGCGCCAGCAGGGCAGTAGCATGGATGAGCCCCGGCTGAGGCATGGGCAGCGCTGAGGAGCCGGGGAGCCTGCCGCAGCTGGCGCAGGAGGCGGTGGCCGAGGACGCCTGTTCCCCCTGCCACCAGCAGCCCAGCAGCTGCCTCGCGAAGCCCCACTGTGGGGCTGGCGCGCTGGCCATGCGGAACCGCTGCAGCATGGAGCCCGGCGGCCGAGGCAGCGCAGAGAGCCGAGCCGAGGCCCCCGCCGTGGCCCAGCCGGCCGCACTGGAGCCAGGGGCTGGCGGGCGGGCCGAGGCGGAGAAGGCTGCCGGAGTGGGGCCCATGGAGAAGGGGGAAGAGCCGGTGCCCGTGAGCTGCTCGGGACAGAACGGTGAGCGGAGCCCAGGCCTGTTGGTGCTGCCCGATGGCTCCATTGCCCCCCCGGGCTCTCCAGTGGGGGAGGGCACGGCCGTGGCCAGCGCTGGGGCACCGTGTCTGCGCCTGCTGCCGGAGCCATGCCTCAAGGGGCGCAGCAAGGACCCAGGGAGCGCGCCAGCGCCTCTCAAACACGTGGTATTTCTCGAACCCGCCCACACAGGCCCCGAGCCAGACGGTGCTGGAGCCGCCGCGCTCAGTCCTGAGCAGGGTCCGGTGCCTCCCACGTGCCCACAGGAGCGAAGCCAAGAGCAGCCCGGGGCCTCTGAGTGGGACCTGACCTGTGGGAGCAGGAGAGCCCCTGGGGCAGCGCCTTTGCCCCCTGGTAGCATGGGCGCACCCCCCGGAGACGCTGGAGGGAAGGCCCCTGCGTTGCTGGCAGAGCCCAAGGCCCAGCTGGGATCCCCGGCTGCCCCAGGGGCAGGGGACAAAGGGGACCCAGCACTTCCTTCTCCTCCGGAAGGTGCCAAAGAACCCGCTGCCGGCGCGTCAGGAGCGGGAGCCGCGCTGGGCCTGGGAACGAGGGCGGATGCAGGACAGAACCCGCTGGGACAAACCAAGGGGACGGGTCCCGCCGCCCCTGGCTCCAGCCAGCCAGCCAGCGCAGCCGGGCGTGTGGGAGCCCTGCCCGAGGCCCCCGCTGCTGCTCCCAGTCTCAAAGGCCAGGGCAAGCCAGGGCAGAGCCAGGTGGCTCCAGCTGAGGCCGGAGGCGGGTCCGGCCCGCCCCAGAGCCCAGCCCCGGAGCAGCAGAGCGCGCCGGGGCCTGGCGAGGAGGCTGCGCGGGAAGGCCGGACTGCAGAGCTGCTCTCTAAGACCTACTCGTTCGAGCTGACTCCGCCCCCGCAGGACGCCGGGACGCAGGACGCCGGGACGCAGGCGGGCAGCCGCGTGTCGCTGGTCTCCGTGGCCATCAGCCCCATCAACCCCCCGGACGGGGCCCCGGCCTTCACCTTCCACAGCCGGGGCCCGCTGAAGAGCCCCGGCCCGGGGCTGAAGCCCGCCAGGAAGGATGCGGAGATGCAGGTGTCCATCCCGGTGGAGACCCGGTCGGTGGCCACGGGGCCCATGACGCCGGTGGCCAAGTCTCCCCAGGCCTCCTACCCCGAGGTGCGGGTGAAGGGGGCGCAGGAGGAGCCCCCCGAGCCCATCCGGGAGGTGAGCTGGGACGAGAAGGGGATGACGTGGGAGGTGTACGGCGCCACCATGGAGGTGGAAGTGCTGGGCATGGCCATCCAGAAGCACCTGGAGAAGCAGATCGAGGAGCATGGGCGGCAGACGGTGATGACGCCGCAGAGCACCCGGGCCAGCTCCGTCAAGGGGGAGTCCAAGCGCCAGCCCAGCATGTTCCGGGCGCTGCTGCAGAGCCTGCGCCGGCCCCGCTGCTGCTCCCGGGCCAGCCCTGCTGCAGAGTGAGGCCGCCGCGCCCCGGTGGGCTGGGGAGGGCAGCCCCTCGCCTGGCTTCTCAGCCCCCTGGCAAGGACGCCCCGGACTCCTGCTCCCAGCCCAGGCGCTGGCCAGAGCCCCCCCCGAGCTGGGTGCCTGCAGGCGCCCCCAGAACATCTGTCCCGTGGCCAGGGAGCACTGCATGCTGGGACAGGAGCCAGTGGTTGGATATGGCCCACAGTGGGGCAGAGGGTGCAGCCTACGCGGCCCCCCTACTGCTGGGCAGTGTCTGGACTCCTGGGGCAGGGCAGGGCAACGGGGGGGGGTGTTGCAGGGCAGCCCTCGGGCGTGTGTCTGGTGGGGGCAGCACCTGCCTTTCCCCAGGGCCCTGCGGGGGGGGCTCCTGGCAGCGCCCCACCGGGGCCTGACACTTCCGTGGCCCTTGTGTGTTCCCAGGAGGTGCCAGCTTCCCGCCAGCCTGCGCCCTCCCCGAGCCAAGTGCCACTGTGCCAGGCCCCCGGGGGACGGAGGTCAGCCCGGGCCCTGGTGGGAGTCCTGGGATGGTTCGGCCTCCCTCCAGTCCCTGAGTGGCCCTGGCCCCCCCACGCCGGAGCCCGGGGGCAGGTACTGCCGCTTGCTGAATCCCTGCTGTAGCTTCAATAGCCGTGCGGCCTCCCTGGCTTCCCCCCGCCACTGGCCACCACTGCCTGCTCCGCTGGCACCATGGGGGGAAGGCTGGGGGGCAGGGAGGGGCCCAGTGCGTGTGCCGGAGGGCAGGGGCCCAGGGGCAGGCAGGTGCCCAAGGGGCATGCTGGGGGGTGGGGAGGCACCCAGAGGGCATGCTGGGAGGGGCCGGTCAGGGGGTGGGGAGGCACAGGGGGGTGGAGGGGCACACGGGGCATGCTAGGAGGTGGGGAGGCACGGGGGGAGGGTCCAGTGCGGAGGTGCCTACGCGTTTGTCCTCAGCAGTGACCTGACAGCCAGGCCCTGGAATCTGAGCTGGTTCTGACCATGTGCTTGCTCCCCGGCCCTGGGCAAGAGGGGGCTCCACAGGGCAAGCAGCGCCGTGTCAGGTCCGGCCACAAACCCGCCCCTATGGCAATGCTCATGTCCGATCTGGGCGGCCCTGTGTCTGCGCATGGGCGTGCTGGTGGGTCCCAGCGTGGGCGTGTCCTGGTGTGGGTGTGCTGGTGGGTCCCACTGTGTGCGTGTCCTGGTGTGGGTGTGCTGGTGGGTCCCAGCGTGGGCGTGTCCCGGTGTGGGTGTGCTGGCAGGTCCCAGCATGGGTGTGTCCCGGTGTGGGCGTGCTGGTGGGTCCCAGCGTGGGCGTGTCCTGGTGTGGGTGTGCTGGTGGGTCCCAGCATGAGCGTGTCCCGGTCTGGGTATATCCTTGCCTGGGCATGTCCTGGCGTGAGCGTGTCCCGGCATGAGCGTGCTGGTGGGTCCCAGCGTGGGTGTGTCCCAGTGTGGGTGTGCTGGCAGGTCCCCATGTGGGTGTGTCCCAGTGTGGGTGTGCTGGTTGGTCTCAGCGTGGGCGTGTCCCGGTCTGGGTATGTCCTTGCCTGGGCATGTCCCAGCATGGGCGTGTCCCGGTGTGGGTGTGCTGGCAGGTCCCCGCGTGGGCATGTCCTGGTGTGGGCATGCTGGTGGGTCCCAGTGTGGGCATGTCCCAGCGTGGGCGTGCTGCTGGGTCCCCATGTGGGTATGGCCTTGTATGGGCGTGTCCCAGCGTGGGTGGGTCCCGACAGAGCATGTCCCAGCACATCTGGACGTGTCCCAGCACGGGCGTGCTGGTAGGTCCCTGCATGAGTATGTCCTTGTATGGGTGTGCTGGCGGGTCCCAGTGGGGCGTGTCCCGGCGTGGGGGCGCGGCCAGGCCCCACGAGCTCCATGTTTTTCGCACACCAAAGGGGGTTGTGGGCACTTTTCACAGGGGTTGGGGGGGTTATGGAACCATGTTTGATTTTCCGGCTTTGTAAAGGACTCGCCCGGCACCGTTTCCCCTGAGCCACAGTCGCCCGCCAGCCTAAGGAGCCAGACCCTTTTGTGCATCTTTTCTGTCCTGTCCTCTCTCCAGACGTCCCGGGGGGCCCTTGTGGGTTGCCTTTGGGAACCAGCTGGCAGGCTGGGGCCCGCTGGGCAGGGCCAGGAGCCACAGCTCCTATGATGCGTCCTGGCTGGAGCTGGGGCAGCCCCGTTCCCTGCTGCTCCTGACATTCACCCCACACCACAGCGGGGCTGGGGCCAGAGCCTGCCGGTGGCGCCTGTGTCGAGCCCTCCCCGTGCCCGCACCCGCACTGGCCGCATGGCCTCGCCCAGCAACGCGGCGGAGCCACGCTGCCGAGGGAGCTGAAGCCCTGGATGACGAAGACCAGAGCCCCGAGCCGGCGTGAAGGAGCGGAGAGGGGCTTGGCTGCAGGGCACTGCCCCCCGCCAGGACGGGCTGGGCTCCCGGTGAGACGGCCCTGGGCTGGGTGCCCTCACCCACTGAGCCAGCAGGCCCTGCCGGGGGGCGTGAACAGAGGACAGACCCCGCTTGTTCTGAGTGGTGTCTCTGCAGACCTGGGGGAGCCGTGCCCGGGCACTAGATGTGCCCCCCACCAGCCAGCCAGCCGAAGGAGCAGGGGGGTCGGGGGCTCTACCCAGCTCCCAGCTGTGCCCTGCCCAGGCCCAGCCTGCAGGCTCCTGTGCCCAGGTGCCCACGTCTGCTCCGCCCAGGCCGTGCTGCAAACCAATGGTAGCGATGGAACGAAGCGTCAATCATGCGATTCCCCAGCCAATCGGCCTGCACGATGCCCTGGCCCGCCCCTGCCCCGGTGATGGGTGTGTCTCATGCAAACAGCCCACCTGGGCCTGGCAGCACCGGCCAGCGGGGGAGAGGGAGGGGAGGGGCGCCCTGGAGACAGCCAATCACCACCCAGGATCATGGATTGCCATGCAACCTTTCAGCCAGTCAGTGCACAGGGTTCACAGGGAGCTGATTGGCCAGTGAGGATGCAGCGGCTCCCCACAGAAAGGTGCCAATTGGCTGGAGAGAGGCAGACTCTGGCTCCCATTGGCTGCAACGTTGGCCCAGGTGGCTGGGCAAGGTGTGACCCCAAAGGGCCCCCTGCCCCAGACTTGCCCCCTCAGGGCCCAGCCGCTGGGGCAGTGTCTGCAGGGCCACCTGGCTGCTGGCGCACGCCCCGGCCCGAGCGTGGCCCGGCGTGGCTCCGGGGCGGCAGAGCACGGGGCGCATGGACATAGCTGGCCAAGCTGCTGGACACAAGCAAATGCCCCAGCCCTTCCCAGCCAGGTGCCCCCCTGCTCTCCAGCCCCCCACCCCACTCACCGGCCAGGTGCCCCCTGCCCCACTCATTTGCCAGCTGCCCCTCCACCCCACTTGCTGGCCAGCTGCCCCCCCACCCCGCTCACCAGCCAGCTGCCCCTGGCTCTGCCCCCCAGGTCCCACTCTCACTGCCCTCCGCCTCCAGTCTTTGCCACGGCCTGGTGCTGTTCATCTCGTGTCCAGTGGCAGCCCCAGGGGTCTGGCATGGAGGGGGGAGCTCTTGGCTCCTATTAAAGGGCTGCTGCCAAGGGCACCAGCTCTGTGCTCCCTCAGCCAGCTCAGTGTGTGCTCTGGCCCCCAGCCCCGGGCCTGCCCTGTGCCCCCGCGGCGGGCTGTGGCGCAGAGCCCCGAGTGCCTTGCAGCCGTGGGGACAGGGCAGCAACTGGCACCTGCAGGGGGCACGTCTGCTCCCGGGAGGGGTCCCCACAAGCTGCCTGCCAGTCCTGAGGCGCTGGCTGGAGCCATGGCCCCACTGCTGGGGCGCTGGTCTGCCGCAGCCGTCGGTCACAGGCCTGGGCCGGGCGCCGGGAATGTGCCATTTTCTTCTTTCTCCTTGTTTTTTGGGTAAAACGTGTGAACTTGGATGTTGGGTAATAAAACCTGGAAAATTTGCTGTGGGAGGCTTCCTTCCCGTGGGGGGCGGGGATCAGGCACTGCCCAAGGTGCCAGGGCAGAATGGCCCCGGCTGCAGAGCCTGGCTGGGGTCGCCGAGCCCCAGAGAAGAGTTTCTGGCCTCCCTGGGGTGTGGCACAGAGCCAGGGGCCGCTGGGCTGATGCTGGCTTAGGTGCCCTTGGCACAGGAAATCAGCCAGGTCTGCAAGTGCCTAGGGCCCATGTGCATCCCCTGGCCAGCCCCTTGTGCACCACAGGCCCTGCCATAGCGTGCACCTCACCCCCGTGTACCCCCCTGGCCAGCCCTCAGTGCACGGCAGGTCCCGCCGCAGCATGCGCCTTCCTCTCCGTGCACCCTCCCGTGTGTACCCCCTGCCCAGCCCCTTGTGCACCACAGGCCCTGCCATAGCGTGCACCTCACCCCCGTGTACCCCCCTGGCCAGCCCTCAGTGCACGGCAGGTCCCGCCGCAGCATGCGCCTTCCTCTCCGTGCACCCTCCCGTGTGTACCCCCTGCCCAGCCCCTTGTGCACCACAGGCCCTGCCATAGCGTGCACCTCACCCCCGTGTACCCCCCTGGCCAGCCCTCAGTGCACGGCAGGTCCCGCCGCAGCATGCGCCTTCCTCTCCGTGCACCCTCCCGTGTGTACCCCCTGCCCAGCCCCTTGTGCACCACAGGCCCTGCCATAGCGTGCACCTCACCCCCGTGTACCCCCCTGCCCAGCCCTCAGTGCACGGCAGGCCCCCCCCGTGCACCACCCATGTGCATCCCTTTGTACACTGCAGGCCCTGTCACAGCGTGCACCACCCCCGCCCCGTGCACCTGGCAGCCCAGCGGTTGAGGAAGGTAACACGAGGGGCGTGAGCTGCTGTGTCTGAGGGCATGGGGGCCATGGCACCAGCCAGTGGGAGCCATGCAGGCCTGGGCTGGGTACCAGGCTGTGCCCCATGTATGTCAGGGCTGCCTCCTACCCCAGTCCCTCCCTGCGGCATCGCAGCCCAGGAGGAGGCTGGACCGGGCGCAGCAGGCTGCAGTCCCTGGCCTTTGCCTTGTCCCCCACACTGCCCCCTGGGCACTGTCCCTAGGGGTAGCTGCACACGCCCAAAGTCCCCCTGCCCGTGCTGGACTCGGCCCCGTCCCACATGGCTCCTGGCCCTGCTCAGAGCTGCCAGCCACGCCAGCGAGGGGCTGGCATGGCTGAGGGATTCAGTCCAGCTCGGTTGCCCCCAGGTGGGCAGGTTTATTGGCAGGGACGTGACTGTCTGGAGGCCCTGCAAGTCCCGCTGTGCCAGGGCTGCCCCCGCCCCACGCCGGCCAGGCGCTCACAGGTCTGTGGTGTCCAGGCAGGGGTTGCTGAAGGTGAGAATTGCCTGGTTGGGGTCTCCGGTGTGGTGAGCCTGCAGGGCGGCCGTCAGGGGCTCCTCCCAGCTGCCCAGGTGCGTTGGAGCCGCCTCCTCGCCCAGCTGGGGAAGGAGAGCGACAGGCAGTGCCCAGCGGAACAGCTCTGTGCCAACTGGCTGCCCGCCCCATGGCCCTAGCAAGGAGCCAGCCTGATAGCCGCCGCAGCACCATGGGGAGCCAGGAGCCAAGGGCACAGGCCTGCCCACCCCCAGCATGGCTGCCTCCCACGTCAAAGCTGCTGTCCCTGGGCTCCCATCCCCGCCTGCCCCAGATGCGCCTGGCAAGCCCGCAGCAATGGCCGCCTGGCCAGGAACCTGCCCGAGCACTAAAGCCTGGGAGCGGCCCACCCTGCAGCCGGGCACTGGGGTGGTGGAGCAGAGCCGGGCTGCTGAGGGGCACATGCCAATCGGGCGGGCGTCCCGCAGGTACAGGGGCCACTCGCTCACCTGCAGCCCCCGGGGGACGGGGCTGCCCTCTGCGGGGTTCTCCACGCTGTTCTCGTCCAGCGAGTTCACACTGCAGGAGGGAGCAGCACAGATTAGCCAGGGACCCCCAGGGCAGTGCCCACAGGCGGGGAGGGGACACCAAGAGCCCAGCTGGGTTGCCCTGGCTTGTCCCCCTGGGACCTGGGGCATCACAGCCCAACCCCCTTAAGGGCTGGTGCCTGGCCCACCTAGCGGCGTCAGAGTCCTCGTCAAAGCCCAGGTCCATGGGCGTGTCCAGGGTGAGATTGAGCACTGGGTTGGCCCTGGGGAGAGAACAGCCAGGTGAGCAACGCAACAGCACAGCAAATCACCACAACCCCGGCACAGCCACAAGCACCACAGCAACAGCCACGGCACAGCCATAATCACCACAGCAACAGCCGGCACAGCCACAAGCACCACAGCAACAGCTGGCACAGCCACAGACACCACAGCAACAGGCAGCACAGCCACGGTGCAGCCACAGTCACCACAGCAACAGCCGGCACAGCCATGGTGCAGCCACGATCACCACAGCAACAGCCGGCACAGCCACAAACACCACAGCAACAGCCACAGCACAGCCACAGTCACCACAACAATAGCCGGCACAGCCACAATCACCACAGCAACAGTTGGCACAGCCACGGCAGCACGGCACCCCCCCCCCGCTGCACCGGGAAGTGGGCCGATGCCTGCAGCTGGGTGGCACATGGGCCAGAGGCTACCTAAGGAGCTTTTGCTCTCGGTGCCCGTCGGGTGCCGCACGTGGGGAGAGGCAGCGTGGGGCCCAGAACATCCAGCAGCTCCCTGGCACGGCCGCCCCCTCTCTGCTTCCCAGCAGCCTCTGGCCGGCCCAGAGCTGGGCATACCACCCCTGCCTCCAAGGCCCTGCCCGCTTGGTACCACCCTGCCAGGCTGCAGCCCAGCCCCCAGCATGGGCGGCTCTGGGGGCGCGCTCCCTGCGGCCGGCAGGGCCCATGCTCACCCCTCAGCGTTGTACTTGTTTGTCCCGGGGATGGCCGGCCCCTGCTGGGCCGCGTTGGCCACCCGCGCGGACGCCGCCTTCAGCGCTGTCATGGCCTTCAGCTTCCGGCGGTAGCTGCGGGAGGGGAGAGTGGGGGGTGAGCAAGGGTCTGGCACTGAGGGCGGGTGGGGGGGGCAGGCGCGGGAGGGGCCGAGTGGGGCGGGGGGGGGCTCCTACCTCCTGCTGGTGGCCACCAGGGCCAGTGTCATGATGAGGAGCAGCAGCACCAGGCCGCTCGCCAGGCCCACGATGATGCCGATCAGCTCCTTCTCCTTGCTGGGCGGCACCACTGCCCCGGGGCCCTGGGCACACGGACGCATCACCCCGCGCCAGCGTCGCCCCAGCTGCCCTGAGCGGCTCCAGCTCCCCTCCCGCCGCACCCCGGGCAGAGTCTCACCTGCCCTGCCCTGCCCAGCCCTGCCCTGCCCCCCGTCCTGCCCCGCCCTGCCCTGCCCCGCCCCCCGTCCTGCCCCGCCCTGTCCTGCCCCTGTCCTGCCCTGCCCTGCCCTGCCCCCCGTCCTGCCCCGCCCTGCCCTGCCCCGCCCCCCGTCCTGCCCCACCCTGTCCTGCCCCTGTCCTGCCCTGCCCTGCCCCCCGTCCTGCCCCGCCCTGCCCTGCCCTGCCCCCGTCCTGCCCCGCCCTGCCCTGCCCCCCGTCCTGCCCCGCCCTGCCCTGCCCTGCCCCCCGTCCTGCCCCGCCCCGCCCTGCCCTGCCCCCGTCCTGCCCCGCCCTGCCCTGCCCTGCCCTGCCCAGCCCTGCCCTGCCCCCGTCCTGCCCCGCCCTGCCCTGCCCAGCCCTGCCCTGCCCCCCGTCCTGCCCCGCCCTGTCCTGCCTCTGTCCTGCCCTGCCCTGCCCCCGTCCTGCCCCGCCCTGTCCTGCCCCCCGTCCTGCCCCACCCTGCCCCGCCCCCCATCCTGCCCTGCCCCGCCCTGCCCTGCCCTGCCCCCCGTCCTGCCCTGCCCCCGTTCTGCCCTGCCCTGCCCTGCCCCCCGTCCTGCCCCGCCCCGCCCTGCCCCGCCCCCGTCCTGCCCTGCCCTGCCCCGCCCCCCATCCTGCCCTGCCCCGCCCCCCATCCTGCCCTGCCCCGCCCTGCCCCCCCGTCCTGCCCCGCCCTGCCCTACCCTGCCCCCCGTCCTGCCCCGCCCTGCCCCCATCCTGCCCCCCGTCCTGCCCTGCCCTGCCCTGCCCCCATCCTGCCCCGCCCTGCCCTGCCCCCCGTCCTGCCCTGCCCTGCCCTGCCCCCATCCTGCCCTGCCCCCTGTCCTGCCCCCCGCCCTGCCCTGCCCCCTGTCCTGCCCCCCGTCCTGCCCTGCCCCCCGTCCTGCCCTGCCCTGCCCTGCCCCCCGTCCTGCCCTGCCCAGCCCTACCTAGCCCTACCCTTCCATCCTGCCCTGCCCTGCCCAGCCCTACCCTCCCATCCTGCCCTACCCTGCCCTGCCCTGCCCCCCATCCTGGCCTGCCCAGCCCTACCCCCCCATCCTGTCCCACCCTGCCCTGCCCAGCCCTACCTAGCCCTACCCTCCCATCCTGCTCTGCCCAGCCCTACCCTCCCATCCTGCCCCACCCTGCCCTGCCCCCATCCTACCCCACCCAGCCCAACCTGCCCTGCCTAGGCCTACCCTCCCATCCTGCCCCACCCTGCCCTGCCCTGCCCTGCCCCCCATCCTACCCCACCCAGCCCAACCTGCCCTGCCCTGCCTAGCCCTACCCTCCCATCCTGCCCCAACCTGCCTCGCCCTGTCCTGCCCAGCCCTGCCCTGCATGCCCCAGCCAAACAGCTCACGATAATGGTCAGTCCCAGCTGGATCAGCTCCGTCAGGGCCTGCGGGTGGCTCTGGACCATTCTGCCGAGGACACAACATGGATGGGAAGCCCCCTTGTGCTGCCCCAGATGGCCCGTCTTGGCCCTGCCCATGGCGCCCCACAGATAGTGCCAGCCAGCACCCACCCACAGTGCCCCCATACAGCCGTCTGCCCCCCCCGCCCACAGTGCCCCCATACAGCCCTCTGCCCCCCCGCCCACAGTGCCCCCATACAGCCCTCAGCCCCCCCTGCCCACAGTGCCCCCATACAGCCCTCTGCCGCCCCGCCCACAGTGCCCCCATACAGCTGTCTGCCTCCCCTGCCCACAGTGCCCCCATATAACCCTCTGCCCAGAACCACTGCCCACAGCACCCCCCCCCCCACCAGTTCCCTTCTGCCCCCCGGCTCACCCCACTCACATGCTGAGGTCGCTCAGCCCCAGGGCCGTCCCGTTGCTGTACACGAAGTACGCCTCCATCGCCGACCTCACCTGGGCCCTGCAGGATGCCAGAGGCCGTCACCCCCAGGGACACTTCGGTGCCAGCCCCCAAGCCTGGCCCTGCTAGCGCCCAGAGGTGCCAGCCCTCCCCCGCGACCCCAGCCCTGGCTTTAGCACCCATGAGTGCCTGGCAACACCCTGTCCCAGCTCCCTGCAGACCCACGGCCCAGGACCAGCAGCTGCCAACTGCCCAGCCACAGCTCCCCCCAGCCTGGGCCCCCCGCCCCTGCTCCCTTCCCACGCCGCAGCACCTTGCCGATCTGGACTGCGAGGCCTCCATCATGGCCTGGATCGCTGCCACATAGACCGTCGTCCTCGTCGCCATGGTCAAAGCCCTGGAGCAAGAGAAGGGGGCCTGGTACATGGGCTGTGCCCCACATCCAATGGGCTGGGCTCACTGCCTCAGCCCCCACTCACAGATCCAGGCGGGTAGGGCTGTGCCAGGTAGGGCTATATCATGGGGCATAGCCCTGTGCCACGTAGGCCTGTGCCACAGCGGTGTGTCACGTAGGACTGTGTACCACGTGGGGCTATGCCACATAGGGCTGTGCCACGTAGGGCCATGCCATGTGTGGCTCTGCCACATGGGGCTGTGTACCACGTGGGGCTGTGCCACGTAGGGCTGTGCCACTTAGGGCTATGCCATGTGTGGCTCTGCCACATGGGCTGTGCCACGTGGGGCTGTGCCATGTAGGAATGTGCAATGTGGGACTGTGTGCCACATAGGGCTGTGCCACGTGGAGCTGTGCCACGTAGGGCTGTCTCATGCTCTGGCCAGAGCCAGATGGCAGCAGCTTCTCCCCTCCAATGTCACAACAGAGCTGGTCCTGAGCGGAGGACCCTCGGCACATGGTGCTCCCTGGCCCATGCTACAAGGGGGCAGGGAGGTGCCGGGCTGAGAGGAAGGCAGAACTGGGCTAGTGGGGTGGGGGCTGGGTGGGAGATGGGCCTTGAGCCTGCCACATGTCCTGGGCACCCAGGGTCCCAAAGGTGAACCCTACCATGTGGCCTGCACATGTGGGTGTGAATGGCCGGCCAGGCCCTGGTGAGCCACCCCAGTGACTGTGCAGATTCAGGGTGGGACATCTCTGCCCCGCAGGCTGCCCCCCCCCCCGGCCGTGCCCCACACCCAGCCCCTCACGCTTTGATCCTGTCCACGTTCTCCTGCACTTCATTCACGGAGGTGGAGAACACCAGCTGGACCCGGTAGCTCTGGTCCACGGTGAAGATCTGTGGGTGGGGGGAGGCACCGGTGGGTGAGCCAGGCTGGGCGTGGGCACGGAGCCGGGCACAGCGCTGGCTGGGCATGTACGCGGGAGCGCACTCACCAGCAGCACGGCCGAGGAGCTGAGCGATGGTGTCCCGCCGTCCCTGGCCTCCACTGTCACCTGGTACCGGCCCTTCAGCGACCCGTCCAGGCTGCTGGCAACTCTGTCAGGACAGCTGGGTGTTAGCTGTGCCTGCTCCCCCCGCCCTGTGCCCACGCTACTTCTGCACCCCACTGGCCCCAGCCCTCCCTATGCCCCAACTCCCCCTGCGCCCCACTGCCCCCAGGCCCCAGCCCTCCCTGTGCCCCAGCTCCCCCTGCACCCCACTGCACCCAAGCCCCGGCCCTCCCTGTGCTGCAGCTCCCGCTGTGCCCCAGATCCCCCTGCCCCCAGCCCTCCCTATGCCCCAGGTCCCCCTGTGCCCCACTGCCCCCAGCCCTCCCTATGCCCCAGCTCCCCCTGCACCCCACTGCCCCCAGGCCCTGGCTCTCCCTGTCCCATCACCCCAGGCCAGGCCCATCTACCCAGCTCTGTTCCTCCCAAGCCAATGCCCTGGGGGGCTGGCGCTGCTTGGAGGGCGGGGTAAGGTCTGTGCTCCTCTGAGAGCCCCATCCCCGTCTGCCGGGGCTGCCCCCTCAGTGACACCGGGGCTACTGCACCCTTGGCCCAGGGCTGCACTAGGAGGAGCCAGGCCAGCTGGGGCGCAGGGATTGGGAGCGGGGGGCTCCTGCTTGGAGATCCCACCCCCAGCCTGGCGCTGCCTGTGCCAAGCCCCCTGCTTGCCCCCCCGGGCAGAGCCGCGCCTGCCGCGCCTACGTCCTGCCCATGCGCCCGCCCGCATTACTGGACGCTGCCGACGAAGAGGCCCCCCTCGGCTGCCGTGGCCACCGTGAAGACGTTGCTGAGGGTGTGGTTGGGCCCATTCTCCTGCAGGAACACCACCCCGGAGATGCTGAAGGTGACGGCTCCCTGCAGCCCCGAGTCGGCGTCTTTGGCCTGCGGCAGGAGACCTGGGTTGTCATGGCCCCCAGCACAGCCCCCCCCGGGCTGTACCCCCGCCCCCCCAGCACAGCCCCCGCCCCCCAGCACAGCTCCCCCTGGGCTGCACCCCCTGCCCCCCAGCACAGCCCCCCTCTGGGCTGCACCCCCACCTCCTCAGCACAGCCCCCGCCCCCTAGCACAGCCCCCCCGGGCTGCACCCCCGCCCCCCCCAGCACAGCCCCCACTCTGCGCTGCACCCTGCAGCACAGCCCCCCCTCCCGGCTGACCTCTGCCCTAGAGCCCCTCCAGGCCCCACACAGACACGCCGCCGGCTCACCTTGACCACAGCCACCGGCAGGCCCACGGGAGCCACCTCAGGGACCACCACTGAGAAGGAGAGAGAGGCTCAGTCCCTCCAGCCTGCAGCTCGGCTCCCCAGGGCGCGCGGCCCTGGGGCCTGCAGCGTGCAGGGGGTTCCCCTCCGGCTCTGTAAGTGCCGCTGCCCGACACCAGCCCGTGCCCTTGGCAGGCCCCGGAGGCCTGGCACCGGGGCTGCCCCGCGGGTGTCCGGGCACTGCTGGGGAGGGCACATGCCTGAGAAATGGCTTCACTGCCCCCGGCTGGCTCGGTCCCGGACGCCGCCTGCTTGTCGGGGTGCTAGCTCCTCCGGGATGGGGCAGGGCCCCACACAGCTGTGTGCTCTGCCCACGGCCAAGGCCGGTTCTGCCTGGCGCTGCTTCCCTTGGCACACGCCAGGCTCCCCACCCCGGCAGCGGGCAGCGCGCCTGCTCCTGCCCCGCAGCTCAGGGCTCTGCCAGCCAGCTCAGGAGCCACCCCGCCAGGGGCATGGGGACGCAGCCTGGCACCCCCAGGACCCCGTGCGCCCGGGCGGGGTCTCACCGAAGGTGTCAGTCGTGGGCTGGAACCTGGGGCTGTTGTCGTTCACGTCGCTGATCAGGATCTTCAGCGTCTCTGGGAAGGACCCAGAAGCCAGAGCCCCCGTCACAGATCGCGGGTCTTACGGCCCCCCAGCCCCAGCATCAGGCACCCCTGGGGCCTTCCCAACCTTCCTCCGCCCAGCCACAAGTCCCTGCTGCTGGGCCAGGGTAGCCAGAATCACGCCCCCAGCCGGGGCTCCAGCTCTGCACCCCCCAGCTCCCCTGCTGGGAGACTCTGGGGCTGGAGTCTCCGGGATCCCCCCAGCCAGCACCCCATCCCCCCTCACAGCGCCCCCTGCTGGGAGACTTGGGCTGGAGTATTCGGGAACGCCCCCCCAGACAGCACCCCATCCCTCCTCACAGCGCCCCCTGCTGGGAGACTCTGGGGCTGGAGTATCTGGGAACCCCCCAGCCAGTGCCCCCGCCCCTCCTCACAGCGCCCCCTGCTGGGAGACTCTGGGGCTGGAGTATCTGGGAACCCCCCCAGCCAGGGCCCCAACCCTCCTCACAGCGCCCCCTGCTGGGAGACTCTGGGGCTGGAGTATCCGGGATCCCCCCAGCCAGGGCCCCACCCCTCCTCACAGCGCCCCCTGCTGGGAGACTCTGGGGCTGGAGTATCTGGGAACCCCCCAGCCAGGGCCCCACCCCGCCTCACAGCGCCCCCTGCTGGGAGACTCTGGGGCTGGAGTATCCGGGAACCCCACAGCCAGTGCCCCCACCCCTCCTCACAGCGCCCCCTGCTGGGAGACTCTGGGGCTGGAGTATCCAGGATCCCCCCAGCCAGGGCCCCAACCCTCCTCACAGCGCCCCCTGCTGGGAGACTCTGGGGCTGGAGTATCCGGGAACCCCCCAGCCAGTGCCCCCACCCCTCCTCACAGCGCCCCCTGCTGGGAGACTCTGGGGCTGGAGTATCCGGGATCCCCCCAGCCAGGGCCCCACCCCTCCTCACAGCGCCCCCTGCTGGGAGACTCTGGGGCTGGAGTATCCGGGATCCCCCCAGCCAGGGCCCCACCCCTCCTCACAGCGCCCCCTGCTGGGAGACTCTGGGGCTGGAGTATCCGGGATCCCCCCAGCCAGGGCCCCAACCCTCCTCACAGCGCCCCCTGCTGGGAGACTCTGGGGCTGGAGTATCCGGGAACCCCCCAGCCAGTGCCCCCACCCCTCCTCACAGCGCCCCCTGCTGGGAGACTCTGGGGCTGGAGTATCCGGGAACCCCCCAGCCAGTGCCCCCACCCCTCCTCACAGCGCCCCCTGCTGGGAGACTCTGGGGCTGGAGTATCTGGGAACCTCCCCAGCCAGCGCCCCCACCCCTCCTCACAGCGCCCCCTGCTGGGAGAGGCTGGCGCAATCAGTGTCACGCGGGGGTGGGGCCAACCCACCATTGTTGCTGTAGGGGTTGCCCTTCTCGGTGTGCGTGTCTTCCACTCGCAGGGTGAGGGTCACCCGGTCGCACGCCTCGTAGTCAATCTGCGAGCTGTTCACAAACACGGAGCCGTTGGGCGCCAGGTAGAACCAGCCCTGGCACACGTGGCCCGCGGGATCCGCACCTTTCTGACAGGCCGTGGCCAGCTCCTGGAAGCGCAGCGCGTGGTTGGTGTCGGGGTCGGAGGCCTGCAGGGTGGTGAGCAGCCCCGGCGGGGCATCCTCGGCCACGCTCACGTCCTCCAGCGAGGCCTGCACCAGGCTGGGCGGCTCGTCGTTCACGTCCAGCACCTGCACCTGCACCGTGGTGGTCACCACGTTGAGCGCGTCACCGGTGCCCGTGTTTTCTGCCTGCACCGTCAGGGTGAAGTTCGCTGGGCGCAGCCGGTCATAGTCCAGCGCCACGTCCGGGTCCAGGGACAGGTTGCCCTGGTAGTGCCCTGGGCCCAGGCGGATGGAGCGCAGGAGGAAGCTGCTGGACCCACCACCGCTGACCAACTGGAAGGAGATGCGGTGATGGGCCTCGGTTTGGTCTGCGTCCTCCGCCTCCACGCTGCCCACGAAGGCACCTGGGGGTGGGGAAACCATCAGCACTGCCCCTGCCCCACCCCTGGACTGTCCCCACTGCCCCTGCCCTGCCCCTGGACTGTCCCCACTGCCCCTGCCCGGCCCCGGACTGTCCCCTCTGCCCCTGGCCTGCCACCGGACTGTCCCCAATGCCCCTGGCCTGCCACCAGACTGTCCCCACTGCCCCTGCCCTGCCCCAGACTGTCCCCACTGCCCCTGCCCTGCCGCCGGACTGTCCCCACTGCCCCTGCCCTGCCGCCGGACTGTCCCCACTGCTTGCACCTGTCCCCGCTCTGCTGCTGGACTGACAGTGCCCCACACCTCCCCACTATCAGCCCTGCCCCCACCCAACTGGCCCATTGCTGGGGTTCAGAGTTCCCCACAATGCCCCACCCCACCGTGCAGCCCCCCTACCTGCCAGGCCCTCCCGCACAGAGAAGAAAAAGGGCTCCTTGAGGAACACAGGCGGGTTGTCGTTAACATCCTAAGGGGAGAAGCACAGGCCGTTAGTGGGCCCCACAGTGCCCAGCTGGACCGGGGCAGATGCGGCGGAGGCAGACTGTGATGGGGTAGACAAAGCCCGACCATCCTGCTGGAGGCCTTTCAGCACCCTGGCCAGTAGCAGGAGCAGTGGAGAGGTCCTCCGAGCAGGGTAGAGGGGCATCCTTCACTGCAACCAATCAGGACGTGGCAGGATGCTATATAAGGAGCTGCTAGCTAAGACCTGTCAGTTCCTTCCTGGAGCTCAACCCAGGTGGACCTCTGGGCTGGCTGGGGAACACCCGAACCTTGGACAGCTCCGAGTGGGAGCTGGGCCCCCGTAACTGGGCGGAGCTAGATCCTGCGGCCAAAGGCTAGCCGGCGACAACTCTGCGGAGCCCCAGCCAAGGGGAATCCAGCAGCAAGGCCCTAGAGATGGGCGGGATGAAACGGCATCCCGGGGAAGTGGCCCATGGACATGATCACAACTATGGACTTTGACACTTGGCGGGTAACTGCTACATATAGGGTCCCTGGGCCAGGTCCCAGAGGAGGGGGGAGCCTGGGTCCCTGCCCCCCCCCACACCCTGAGTGAGGGGGGAGGAGTAGAAGAAGAGGCCTGAACCCTGGCCACGGACTAGACGTTGACTCGCCTGCAGACAGGTGAGTAACTATTGCGAGACCCCCTTTCAGCCACCAAGGGGTGCTTGTACACAGGACCAGACTTGTTACACAGACGCAGGGGCAGATGTGGCACTCCCAGATACCTCTGCCCCACAAGAGAGATTCGGGAGCCCCCATATCTCACCACAGCATAGCCAGGGCCCTGCCCACCTCAGCCTGGCACCCTCACCACGGGCAGGGCCCTGCCCACCCCAGCCTGCCCCCCATCCCTCACCCCCTTTACCTCCACAGTGATGGTGACGTTGACGAGGGAGCTGAGCGGTGGGACACCCAGATCATGCACCCGCACGGTCACCACCACCTTGCCCTGCAGCGCTGGGTCGATGGCCTCGCAGTCCAGTGGCCCCAGGCTGTGCAGCACCCCGGTCTCCGGGTCCAGGCTGAAGTTGGCGCTGTAGGGCCCGGGCTCCAGCTGGAAGCGCAGGCGGCTGTTGTTGGTGCCCGGCTCGTCGCTGTCAAAGGCCTGGAAAGGAGGCCGCTGGCGCGTCAGGGGGGGATACAGGGCCCCCCGGGTTCACAGAGCACCGAGCTCTCCCCACCCACCCACAAGCCCAGCAGGCCCAGGGGCAGGGAGCCCATCTCCGCGGTACCAGGCTGGCCATGCTCCCTGTGCCATGCGGCCTCTTTTCACCTGCCACCGCCCTGCCCATTCTGCCCTGGCACCACTGGGGTCCCTGGCCAGGCTTGGCCTCCGTGGGCGAGCAGTGTCCAGGGGCTCCCCACAGCCCGGAAGGGCCCCAGCGCCCCCACTGGAGGCTCCCAAGGCAGCACCAGGCCTGGAAGGTGCCCGGGCCCTGCCCCACCTGGATCTGCACACTGACGTTCTGCCCCTCGCTGACGAAGACGTTGTAGGAGCCGCTGAGCCTGGGGGCGTTGTCGTTGGCGTCCAGCAGCGTGATCTCGAGGAGGGTGGAGCCGGTCATGTTCCCCCCGTCCATGGCCTGCAGGGTGGCGTAATAGACCGAGCGGGTCTCGCGGTCCAGCCAGCTGCCGTTGCGCACCAACACCTCCCCGCTGCTGGCGTTCACCGCGAACACATCCAGGCTGCGGAAGGGACGGACAGACAGCGCCTGCATCACCAGCACGCCGGGCACAGCCCCCGGGCCCGGCCCATGGCAGCAAGGGCGCAGCCGGCCTGGCCCCTGGGGCACCCGCGGGCAGGCGGGGGACGTACATGCTCTCGGGCAGCAGCCTGTAGGTGATCCTGCCCCGGTCCTCGCTGTCCGGGTCAGTGGCCTGCAAAAGCCGGAAGAGCCCGTTGGTGCCGCAGCAGTGGGACCCCCAAGGCCACCTGCCCAGGGCACCCCAGAGCGTGCTGCCCCGCAGGCTTCCTCACCGTGATGCTGCTGGAGACAACGGTGCCCGGCGGGCTGTTCTCCAGCACCTGCAGCCTGTAGACGGCCTGCCCGAACGTGGGGCTGTGGTCGTTGACGTCTAGCAGACGGATGGTCACCGTGGCGATGGAGCAGCTGTTCCTGGTGTCGTTGGCAACGATCTGCAGGATGGGGAAGGGGCCATGTCACCCCCAAACACACCAAGCCCCCTCCCGGGGAAGGGAATGTCTGACCCCACACCTGCTAAGCCCCCCCCCCCCATTTGGGGCAGGGATTCCTGCCCCTCACCCTGCTGGCCCCACTGAGCTATCCGTGGGGCTGCCTGTGGCCAAGGCCAGGGCCATGAGGCTGGAGCTGCCCTGACCTCGGGGGCTGCTGCCCAGCTCCCCCCTGCAGCGATGTGGGTCCGGGCCCTTCGGCATGCTGGGCTCGGAGTGCAGGCTGGACAGTGCCTGTCACACGGTGCCAAGGAGGATCTTTGGGCAGCCCCGGGAGAGCAGGGCGCCTCCTCCCCCCCCCCGCCGGGCCGCGGCTCCCTGCAGCCATCTGGGAGCTGCCAGGAGGGAGCCATCAAGGAGTCGGGGCCGGACGTGCTACCTGCCTCACCCTGCCAGGTCTCACAGAGCACAGCGCTGGCCCCAGGGCGAGTGGGGCAGGCCGCAGGGCCCCCGGCCGGCAGCTGGCTGGGCCCAAGGCTCGCCTGGCTCGGGGCCCAGTGGGGTGCTACTGAGCTTTGACCGGGACAGCAGATCAGCGGTGCAACCGCTGCTCTAGGTGTGCACTGAGTCCTGTGACAGGGCCCGCGCGGGGTCTGTGGGCAGCCGGGGTGGACGGTGGGTGTGCCCCTGTTGCTGGCTGTGTGGGAAGCGATGGGGGTTGGCTCTGTGCTTGTCTGGCGGCTGTTTGCAACCCCAGGAGGCTTGGCCAGCCCGCTGTGAATGGACGCACCCGACGGTCAATGGGCCCAGGGTGCGGCCGGTTTCCTGGGCATGCTCAGACCCGCACGGGAGCCGTGGCAGCCGCCTGCAAAGCAAAGTCAGGCATGGCCTGGGGCCTCCAGACGCCAGCTTGGGACGCGGCAGAGCAGTGGGGCTCCCTCCCCGGGGCCCTGGAGGTCGCTCCAGTGGGTCTCCAATCCAGCTCTCCCCGCCAGAGAAGCTTTGTTCGGAAATGACACTCAGAACAAGGGCCCAGGGCCCCTCCCGGCTGCAGATGGAGCCGAGACTTGGCTGGAACCGGCCGACGGCTCCATCTCCCCTCCAAGCCAGAGCCCAGGGCTTTGCCGCTGGTGCCTGTTTGATTCCTTCAGCGCCATTCCCCCGCCCCCTCCCGGCCGCCACAGTACGCACGGCCCTTTAGGCTGCAGGTCCCAAAGGACGGGCCCCCTCCGGTCTGGGGGGATCTGAGCAACACATTGCCCTGGGACATGGCTGGTACACTGGGATCGGAAGCACCTTCCCAGGCAAGTGAGACTGCCAGGAGCGGGGCTGGTGGAGGCACAGGGGG
This sequence comes from Pelochelys cantorii, assembly GCA_032595735.1. Lineage (NCBI taxonomy): Eukaryota > Metazoa > Chordata > Testudines > Trionychidae > Pelochelys > Pelochelys cantorii. The sequence continues at coordinate 1,498,779 of CM064340.1, forward strand.
CTGGCGTGCAGGGGCACTGCTGGCCAGCCGGGCAGCGAAGGGCCCAGCCTTGGGCGGGAAGGAGCCCGGCCCCCAAGCAATTCACCCGGATGACCCCCCTCCCCCCCAGCAGCACCTCCCAAGACCCCCAGGCTCTGTCCATCTCCCCTGCACCCTCTGTGGCTCTCACCTCCACGGTCATCTGATGGGACTGCTCGTAATCCACGGTGCCAGGGTCCTTCACCAGGACCTGCACCGCTCCGGTGCCCGTCAGCCGCGGGGGCGAGACTGTGAAGGAGGTAGCATTCGGGCCCTGCAGCCGCAGCTCGAAGGTGCCATTGGAGCCCTGCCCAGGAGAGAACAGAGAGACACCTGGCAGCTGGGGGCCTGCACCAGGCCGGCCGGACCCTACGGGAGCAGCCGGGTCTGGCCCCGGCCCTGGCCCCAGCCCTGCCGATGGCCCCGACCCAGCCCCGCTAGCCTAGTGTGGCGTAGAGGGGGGCTGTCTGCTCTGTGACCAGGGTCCCCCTACGCTGGGATGGGAAATTCTCACTGACTCTCCCAAATGTGTATTAACCCAGACACCCAGGCTCAGCCTCCCCCAGAGAGAGACAAAGGGAGGAAGGTGGAGACCAGCACCTGGCTGGGGGGCAGGGCCTTGGGGGGAGGTTCAGTTGCTGTCTGGGAAGCATGGAGAGAAGAAGCTAAGCTGGGGCTAGGGGTGATGGACCCTAACCCTAGGGTCTGAGGCATCCTGGCCCTGCCCCCGGTAGCCACATCACGTGTGTGCTGGGCTGTATTCTGGAAAAGCAATAAACCCCCCTCTAGTCTACTGGCTGGTGCAGACTGTTCTGGCTGCTACGGGGGCACAGGATGGGGGAAACCCCAACTCGCCGTCACACCTAGTCAATGGCCCCGACCCGCTATCCCAGCCCTGCCAATGGCCCCGATTCTGACCCCAGCTCAGGTCTCCCAGCCTGGCTGATGCCCCTGGATTCCCCTCCCAGAGGCAGGGGGCAGCCCAGCCGCGCTCACCTTGTCTGGGTCGTGGGCAACGATGCTCAGGCCACCCACGGGCACCTGGGCGGGGGAATGCTCCTCGATGAAGCCCTGGAAGTGGGTGCAGGGGGCGGCGGTGAAGTTGCAGGTGGGGAGCTCGCACTGGTAGAACTGGGGCCTGTTGTCGTTGACGTCGGTCACCTGGATGGTCACCGTAGCGCTGGCCTGGGCCACCTGCGCGTAGATGTCCAGCTTCTCCTCCTGCGCCTGGGCGAGGGCAGGCCAGTCAGGCGGGGCAGAAGGGGGAAGGGCACCGGGGTGGACGGGGGCACTGGGGGAAGGGGGAGGGGATGAGTCAGGTGTGGGGGCGAGGCACTGAAGGGCAGGGGGTGGGTCCCAGGGGCCAGGGCACTGGAGGGAAGGGGCTGGGGGCACTGGAGGGGAGGGGCCACTGGAGGAGAGGGGCGGGGGGCAGGGCTCAGCGGAGGGGGCACGGGAGGGGAGTGGAGGGCTGGGCTTAGGGGCCAGGGCACTGGAGGGGAGGGGCGGGGGCACTGGAGGGGAGGGGCCACTGGAGGAGAGGGGTGGGGGACAGGGCTCAGCGGAGGGGGCACGGGAGGGGAGTGGAGGGGTGGGCTTAGGGGCCAGGGCACTGGAGGGGAGGGGCGGGGGCACTGGAGAAGATGGGCCGGGGAGGGGCGGGGCTTGGGAGCTGGAGGCGGAGGCACAGGAGGGGAGGGGGCGGGGCAGGGTTCCCCCAGCCGCCCCTCCCTCACTCACCAGTACGTGCAGCAGCACCTCTTCGCTGGGCAGCTGCTCCCTGTCCAGGGCGCGGCGCAGGGTGATGGTGCCCGTGGTGAGATCGATGGCGAAGGGCCCGCTGGAATCTGGGGACGGGCGGGGGGCTGAGGCTGGCTGGGGGCCGGGAGCACTAGGGGCGCTGTCAGCCGGGGCGGGGCACAACCCCGTGGCACTGTCCCCTGGGGGGATGGCGCCTGATGTGGCCCGGCCGGAGAGGGAGCCGCCCGCCCCACGCGGCCCGCACAGGCGGCTCCTGCCCCCGGGGCTGGGCCCGGCTGCCCTGGTGGGATGGTGGACGTGATGCTGCTCCCCGTGTGCCAGGCGATGCCGCTGGGGGGCAGGTGCGCTGGGTCTCCCGATCTCCCGCCCCTCCCGCCAGGGCCGCCCCTCGCATCAGCCTGGGGCGCTGCTACGTGGGCCTGGATTGCCACCCCCAGGGCTTGATTTGCACCTGGGTAACGGCGCCCTGCTGCTCCCCAGTGCCCCCCAGGGCCGCCTGCCCCAGATGTGGGGGCCGAAGGGCCGTGGGACCCCCCAGCTACTGCACAGGGCTGGGCCCTTGCTCCGGCCTCTACCGTCCCCCTGCCCCCCAACTCATCCTCTGTGTGACTGCCCAGCCCCCTGCCCCCACACTGATCCACCTGGTGACTGCCCCAGCTGCCCCATGCACTCGAGTTCCCACCCGTGCTGGCCCCTGCTCCAAGGGGCATGGCCCCCGAGGGAGCTGACAGAGCCCCCGGCCCGGCCCACCCACTCACTCAGGAGGCTGTAGTTGACGGCGTAGTTCACACCCTTGTCTCTGTCGATGGCCGACACGCTCAGCACCGGGGTGCCCTGGAACCAGGAGTTGGTGAGGGGGGGCCTGGGCCTCCCCCCCTCCTTCCTGCACTGCCCCCGCCCGCCTGGGCCCAGCTCACCCCTCCCCACTGCCTGGCAACAGCTGGGGGCGCAGGTCTGGCTTGTCCCGGGGCGAAGGGGTCTCCCCTGGCTCCTGCCCCCCAGTGCGGGTGTGGGACCCTCCCAAACTCCCCGGCTCCCGCAGCCAGCCCTGGCCCAGGGCATGCTGGGAGCTGGGGTCTCCATGGGCCATGCCAGCCAAGGGCAGACAATCAAGGGCAGGGGCCCCCCCGACATCGCGGCTGCGGCATGGCGGCAGCGGGGCGTCTGGCCGGGGGGCGGGGCTGCTTACCGGGGGGCAGTTCTCGGGCACGGAGGCCACGTAGGGCTCGCCCACGAACTGCGGGGCCAGGTCGGGCTCGTCCAGCACGTTGACGGACAGGTAGGCGACCGAGCTCTGGTGGATGAACGCGTTGCTTAGCTGGCCCCCGCCGTCCTGGGGAGCAGAGATCAGGTGAGACCTGGCCAGCAGCCCTCCCCCCGGCCCCTGAGCCTGGCCCGCCGCCCCCCGCGCACCGTGGCCTTGATCTGCAGCTGGTAGTACATGCTCTGGTTGGTGTAGCTCAGGGAGCCGTTCAGCACGACCGTCCCGTTGGGCAGCACGTAGAACAGCAGGTGGTTCTTCGCATCGTCTGGGGTCACCTGGGGGGCCAGGAAGGGGCAGCCCGTGAGCCCTGGGGGCATGTTCAGCCCGAGCTGGGTGCAGAGCCAGACCCATCCCCCAGCAGAACATCTGGGGGGCACCCTCGCCCCCACCCCTGAGAGCCCCAGGGCCATGGGGGAGCAGCCGGCCAGGCCCCCCCGCAGCCCATGCTCCTCCTAGGCATGGGCCCCCCACAGCCCTGACCCCCAGTGCCTGCTGTGGCACAGCTACCAGAACCCCCCCCTCGCCACCAGCTGCCTCCCCCCCCGCCCCCTCCTCACAGCCAGGGCAGGGGAGGACGCTGGCAGCCAGCGCGGAGCAATGCTGCTCTCTGGCGGCTGCCAGGGGAGGTGGCCGTGCCGGGCCGGGGAGTCCCCAAGGTGGGTCTGCCGGGCGGTGGCTTGGGGCAGACAGACAGACAGACGTCCGTGCGGGGGGGCCCAAGAACGGGGCAGGGCGGGCGACTTGTCACATCCTGCGGGGCCAGGCCCTCGCTCCCCGGCCCGCCAGGCTCCCGGAGACCCACCTGCCGGCCCGGCCTCACCATCCGCTGAGAGCTGCCGTGCCCCTCGGCCAGCGCAGGGCGGCTCTCCCGCCCCCACCCCAGGCAGCTCCCCCTGCCCCGCCCCCCCAAGGCAGCTCCCGCCCCACGCTGCCCCCCAAGGCAGCTCCCCCCGCCCCGCCCCCCAAGGCGGCTCCCCCCGCCCCGCCCCCCCCAAGGCAGCTCCCGCCCCACCCTGCCCCCCAAGGCAGCTTCGCCTGCCCCAGAGAAGTAACTCACCCCCTCTGCCCCCCCAAGGCAGCTTCCCCCGTCCCAGAGATGTAACCGGCCCACCCCGCCCCCCCGAGGCGGCTGCCCCCCGCCCCAGAGAAGTAACCGGCCCCCCCTGCCCGCCCAAGGCAGCTTCCCCCGTCCCAGAGACGTAACCGGCCCACCCCGCCCCCCCGAGGCGGCTGCCCCCCGCCCCACAGAAGTGACCGGCCCGCCCCCCCGAGGCGGCTGCCCGCACTCACCGATGCGACCTCATAGTACACTCTGGAGGCGTCGCCCAAGTCGGGGTCCTTGGCCAGCACCGTGTAGATGATGCTGCCTCTGGGCCAGGCCTGGAACACAGGATGTGGGTCCCACTGGCTGGGGAGGTGCCAGGGGCAGCCTCCAGCAAGGGCCCAGGCCCCGAGGGCTGCGGCCTGGCGGGGGCTTGGCTTGGGCCAGTGCCTTGTCCCTCCCCGCTACCCACCTGCATGAGGAACCGGGCGGGGGCCGCGTGGGGCGGTTCCTCTGACCAGCTGTGACTGCTCCCGTCTTTCTTGCTCTCATACATAGCCCCTTCATGTTTAGACCCTACGGCAAGGCTACTCAGCACGTGGCCCGTGGGCCGCCCGTGGCCCCATGTGGCCGGCAGCCGGTTTGTTTGTGGCCCGCAGGGCGCTTTGGGCTTATGTGGGGCTCAGCACACGGCCCGCGGGGGGGAGCCGAAACAAGACGTTGTCATTAGAAGGGTCTCTGTCGAGATGCGGTTAGCAGTTCAATGCCTGCACTGCCGTTGCTCATTAACAGTGCGGCCAGGCGGGCGGGAATGGGGCCGGTTGCGTTTTGTTAATAGCAGCAGAACCGACTTAAAGGGGGCCTGCGTGTTGTGTAGTCTGGCCTCAGTCTGTGTATTCACGCCCGTCAGTGTGAAAGAAGCTATTTGCATACATTTGCATATATATCTGCACGTACACCAACAGCCCCGCGACCCTTCACATCCCCCTGAGGCTGCCATGGGGCCAGGGCCTGCAGGTCCGTCCCAGCATGCACTGCTCCACAGCCCCCCAGAGGCCATACCAAGCCGCCCATGGGGACTGGCTCAGCACCCTGCGGAGGATAGCGGCTGCCCGTCCTGTTCCGGCCCCGTGTGGGGCAGTCAGTGGGGGAGATGCTGGCTCCGGGGGCTGAGAAGAAGCAGGGCCCGGCTCTGCTGCACTGCCCGGGGAGGGGGCCAGCCATGGGGAAGCAGAGCCCAGGTGTGGGGCATCGCCGTGGCACTCGGGGGAGGCCTGGCTGGGCGCGTACCTCGGAGACGTTGGCGAGGTAGGGCTGGCCCTGGAAAATGGGGGCGTTGTCGTTCCGGTCCTCCACAATGATGGGCAGCTTCTTCGAGACCTGCCAGAGCAGAGGCACTGGCTCAGGGATGGGCGGCTCTGGACTCCACCCAGCCCGGAGCCAGTTGGCCCCGTAGCCGCTGCCAGGAGTCACCAGCTTATGCCAGGGCTGGACTTGACCCGCCCAGACCAGCTGCTGCCCCTTCCCGCTGCCCTGGCCACTGCCAGCCCCTGCCCTGCCCCCAGGCACGGACGCTGCCAGCCCCTGCCCTGCCCCCAGGCACGGCCGCTGCCAGCCCCTGCCCTGCCCCCAGGCACGGCCGCTGCCAGTCCCTGCTCTGCCCCCAGGCACGGCCGCTGCCAGCCCCTGCCCTGCCCCCAGGCACGGCCGCTGCCAGCCCCTGCCCTGCCCCCAGGCACGGCCACTGCCAGCCCCTGCCCTGCCCCCAGGCACGGCCACTGCCAGCCCCTGCCCTGCCCCCAGGCACGGCCGCTGCCAGCCCCTGTCCTACCTCCCCAGGCACGGCCACTGCCAGCCCCTGCCCTGCCCCCAGGCACGGCCGCTGCCAGCCCCTGCCCTGCCCCCAGGCACGGCCGCTGCCAGCCCCTGCCCTGTCCCCAGGCACGGCCGCTGCCAGCCCCTGCCCTGCCTCCCCGGGCACGGCCGCTGCCAGCCCCTGCCCTGCCCCCAGGCACGGCCACTGCCAGCCCCTGCCCTGCCCCCAGGCACGGCCACTGCCAGCCCCTGCCCTGCCCCCAGGCACGGCCGCTGCCAGCCCCTGCCCTGCCTCCCCGGGCACGGCCGCTGCCAGCCCCTGCCCTGCCCCCAGGCATGGCCACTGCCAGCCCCTGCCCTGCCCCCAGGCACGGCCACTGCCAGCCCCTGCCCTGCCCCCAGGCACGGCCACTGCCAGCCCCTGCCCTGCCCCCAGGCACGGCCACTGCCAGCCCCTGCCCTGCCCCCAGGCACGGCCACTGCCAGCCCCTGCCCTGCCCCCAGGCACAGCCACTCACTCACCGGGGCATTGATCTGGTCTGTCACTGTGATGGTGACGCTGAGTCTGGGTTTCGCCTGGACGGAAGCACAAGGGGGGTGATTTGCCCAAGGGACACCCCAGCCCCTCCCCCGTGCCCTAAGTTGCCCCAGGATTCACGGTGACTCCTCCCAAAGCAGCTCCTGGTGGGGCCTAAGCAAGCTGCCCCTGAAGGGGGTGTTTGGGGGGGAGCCATCCTGTAGGGGACAAGGGAACCGCGGTGCCCCTCACTATCAACCTGCAGCCCCCGCTCGCCAGCCTGGGATGCCTTCCATGTCTCCCCTTGCTGGCCTGGGCTGTGGTATCCGCCCCCCGCATTCAGCCCCTGCCCCGTCCCGGAGCTGCTCTGGGCTCCCTCCAGCACCCCACGCAGCAGGCAGAAGCTCGGCTGCCCCCTCCCCCTGGATCCGCGAGCACCAGGCCCCGCGGGGGGTGGGTGTCTTATGGCTGCAGCCTGGCACCGCCCGGGGGAGGCGGCAGGGAGCCGACGAGGTGCCCGCTGGGCAGCTCAAGTGCCAGAGTGGCTGTGAGGGCCCTGGGCAGCGCCCGCAGCCCTGGCTCTGGTCCCCATCGCTCTGCCCCACGCCCACCGGCCCCCTCACCTCCCGGTCCAGCGAGGCGGCCAGCAGCACCTGGCCCGTGGAGGCGTCGACGGAGAAGTAGTAGGCGTCCTGCCCGGTCATGCTATAGAGCAACTGGTCGCTGTCGGCGTCCACAGCCGTCAGCGAAAAGGCCCTGTTTCCTGCAGGCGAGGGGAGCCGTGCTGGTGGGGCGGGGCCTGGCGGTGGCTGCCCAGCAGGGATGGGGAGATGAGCGCCGCCTGCCAGGCCCTCCCGCCGCAGAGACACGCCAGTCTAACAGGCTCCCGCATGGAGCCGAGAGAAGCTGGCACAAGCCAGCGGCAGGAAGGAAGCCCGGTGAAGTGCACTGACTTTCTGAACCCTGCGTGCCTCGGTTTCCCCTGCCCTGTGCCTGGCTGCAGGGGGGTGCCCTCAGGCAGGCTGGGCTGGAGGAGTGCATGTCCCTGCTCTCTGTGCCGGGATGGGGCCCAGCGAACACAGGCGGAGTCTGACCCATCTCAGCAGTGAGTCCCCACAATGGCCCCGACTCCTCACGCCCAGCGCCCGGGGAGACGGCTCCCTCGTGGCGGGAGCTGGGCACTGCCCCCAGCTGCGGAGCAAAGGCTGGGGAGCAGCGGTGGAGTGGTCAGGGCTGGCTCTGGGAGGAGCTGGGCTCTCCCTGGGCTCTGGCCAAGCAGGCCAGGCAGAGACAAGGCCCTGCCCCGGGCTCTAGGCTGGCCAGGCTGGGCTGCACCTAGACTCCCCCGTGCCAGGCCGCGTCTCTGTCTCGCTGGGCAGAGCTCCGGGGCGGGGAGGAAGTGCCTGGAGGAAGCGTGAGCGCCCGCACTCTCTGGGGGCTCCCCGCCACTGGCCCTGCCTTGCTCCATGGGGCAACTTGCCAGGCTGTGCCGGCAGCGCCCTCCCTGGGCCCAGCAGGAGGTGCCGTTCGGGGAGAGGGTGGGGCGGGTGGAAGGGGGCCAGGAGCTCGGTCCCTCCGGGTGCCCCCCAGGCCTGGCACCTGCGCTGGCTCTCGCCGGCCCCCCACGCCGCACTCACCCACGGGCAGGTCCTCGGCCACGTACTCGATGGTCATGTTGAAGGTTGGGGCCGTGTTCCCGGAAACTGCGATGAGATGTTGGCCCGGCATTAAGCCCTGTGTGGAGCCCCTGAGCCTGGCAGCCTGGGCCCTGCCCGCCCAGCTCTGGCACGGCAGCCATGGGCCACTGCTGGCACTGGGCTCTTGGGCCTTCAGCCCCCAGAGCTGGCAGCTGGGTCTCCAAGGTTGCCTGCTGTGGGGCGGCCCTGCCCCTGCCCCTGCCCGTTGCACCCCAGCTCCAGGGGGCCCGGGTGGGGCACCACCAGCACCCACTGCTGCAGGGCCGGACGGGAAAGGCCCCCGCAAACGGGGCAGTGGCTCTGGGGAATGGAGTGAGCCTCCCCACCCCGTCCTTGCCCCCCGCGGGCCGTGCCCCCACCTTACCCGCCGCCAGGAGCAAGGGCAGCAGCAGGCACCAGGCCATCTTGCCACGGGGTCCTGCCGGCACCTGGGGGGGGAACAGAGCTTCAGTGAGGGCACCCGCCCCCCCCCCCCCCCGGTGCGCGTCCCTCCCCCCCAGAGCAGCCTCCACTGGCCCCAGCTGCCGGGGTGTGGCCTCCACGCCCAGCCAGGCCCCTGGTGGCTCACCTGGGCGGTGCTGCTAGCAGGGCAGAGTGCGGCCGGGGGGGGCACCTGGAGGGGGCAGGGAAGTGCCGCGGGGGCGCCCCAGGCAGCTGGCTCTCCGACGCCCAGCACACCCGGCAGCTCCGGGACTGCAGGTGCCACGGCGGCAGGGAGCCCATCCCCCGGAGTGAGCAGGCTGGGACCTCGGGGTCCAGGGAGGAGGCAGGGCCATGTCGCCCCTGGCACTCAGCAGCTCTGCTCAGCCCTCCGAGCCCCACTGGCCTGCAGGGCAGGTGCATGGGGGGGGCCTGGCCAGGAGGGGCTGGTCTGGGGGGGTGGCGGGGAGCTGGCCAGGAGGGGCTGGCCCAGGGGGGGGTGGGGGAGGCTGGCCCGGCGGGGGCCTGGCCAGGAGGGGCTGGTCTGGGGGGGTGGCGGGGAGCTGGCCAGGAGGGGCTGGCCCAGGGGTGGTGGGGAGCTGGCCGGGAGGGGCTGGCCCAGGGGTGGCGGGGAGCTGGCCGGGAGGGGCTGGCCCAGGGGTGGCGGGGAGCTGGCCGGGAGGGGCTGGCCCAGGGGTGGCGGGGAGCTGGCCGGGAGGGGCTGGCCCAGGGGTGGCGGGGAGCTGGCCGGGAGGGGCTGGCCCAGGGGTGGCGGGGAGCTGGCCGGGAGGGGCTGGCCCAGGGGTGGCGGGGAGCTGGCCGGGAGGGGCAGAGGGGCTGCCAGGGAGGGCGAGTGACGCTGATGATCTGGACTTTCTCTGCCGGCCCCTGGGCGCCGCATCGCTTGGGACTCGCTGGTGCTCGGCAGCACCCTGGGCAGGGAGCCACCCTGCCCCCGCCCCCAGTGCCCCCCTTGCCAGGATGCTGCTCCGTGACGCGGTGTCCCCCGGCCGGGCCCGGTGCCCCTACCTGCATCCTGGGGCTGGCTCCGGGATGCCACCCCACTGGCTGCTTGGCTCCCGGCTCTCTGACCACAACAGACCTTTGGCTCCTGCTGTAATGGGGCTGATGAATCATTAACTGCAACTGGCGGGTCAGAAATCATCTCTCCCCTTCCTGCTTCCCCTGCCCCTCCTCCCCACCGCGCTGGGGCAGGCGCCAGTCCCGGCCCCCAGGTCCCAGGGGCAGCAGGCAGAGCCCTGGATGGGGCGGCTCCTTGGTGCCGAGCTCCCGGGCACTGCGGGAGCATCGGGACCCCCCTCTGCTCCCCCCGTGGGGTTGGACTCCACCCCACGGCTCTTGTGCTGGGCATCCACTTCCGCTTACCCTCGCTCTGCCCATCCTGCCGGGCGCCTGGCAGCTGCCCCCTCCCCCTGCCACCCAGCGTGGACTCCTAGGGACCCTCCGAGCTGGGCGGCAGGCAGGGCCAGGTCTGCTGGGGAATGGGCAGCTTGGCACCACCCTCAAGCCCTGCTCACAAGGGGACAGGGGCACGCTGTGCTCCCCAAGGGCTGCTGGGCCAGGTGGGAGCGTTGCCGTGGGCAGCCGCACCGTGCGGGGCCCAGAAGCCAGGCGTCTGGCTGGGAGGGAGGCTGGCGCGGCGGGACGGCCTGGGAGTGCCAGGAGGGTCGACGCCAAGATCTCCTGCTCCCCTCTGGCCTCGACCGCCAGGCATCATGGGACAGCAGCGACAGCCGGCTGGGAGCCAGGACGCCGGGGGTCCCTGCCTCTCCGTCCGCGTGCGTAGCAGGGGATGGAGAATGCGGTCCATTGCGGGCACTGCAGGGCAGGGGGTGGTGACCCCGCCCGGGGGGGCCATTCGGTCCCTGGCGGGCACAGCTACCCCGCAGGGCAGGGCAGGGCAGCCTCCCCAGTGTGGGTCCCCATGGACGGAGGCGGGTTCCCCGGAGGGGCAGAAGGAGACAGCTGATGGGCGGGGGAGGAGTGAGGGGCAGTTCTGGTCCCAGTTCGGTGCCTCATCCCAGGATCCTGTCCTGTCCACTCTCACAGCCTGTTGTCCGGGAGCCCCGCAGAGCTCGGGGGCCCCTGCCCCCCACCCTCCCTTTGGAGGGGGTAAGGAGCCCCCCCATGCAGCAGAGCCCCTTGCTCACCCCGCACTGTTGCACTGAACGGGCGGGGGGGGAGGGCAGATTCCCAGCGACCCACTTCCAGGGCTCCGGGACAAGGGGGCATTGTGCGGCTCCTCTCAAGCAGAAGATGGGCTGGGGGGAAGGCAGGGGGGAGCGAGGGGCCCTGGCCTGGCGGTGGGGCCAGCCCCTTGCCAGGCAAGGGCTGTCTGGGGGCAGGGGCACACAGACAGCCCCATGCTGCTGCCCATGCTGCTGGTGTGTGGGAATGGGAGAGTCCGGGAGCAGGAACTTTAGAGCCCCCAGATCCACAGGGCCCCTCTGGACATGCTGGGGGGTGGCAGCGCCTGGCAGCTGGGTTCCCTGGCACAGCAGCAGCCCTGTTCCTGGGCTAGGGAGCTCTGCTCAGGGCCCTGAGTCCCACTGCTAGCCCTTTGGGGGGGAGGAGTGAAGCAAGCCTCCAGCCAGGGGCAAGTCTCTGAGAGGAGGGAGCTGCCCCCTTTACGGCAACAGAGTGTTCACTCTGGACCCTAATGATGACACATCCTGGCAACAGTTGATGGTCTCCCGAGGTTGCCTCCCCAATAGCCCACTCCCCACCCCCCGGACCCAGAGCCTCCAGTGCCCAGCCAGCTTCCCAGGCACATTAGGGGCTTTCAGGCCAGCCCCTTGCAGGGCACTGGCAGTGCAAGAGCCTGCTGCAAGCGTGGGTGGGCGAGCCCAGCCCCAGTGTATGCCAGCACCCATGGCCCCTGAGCCTGCGTCCCAGCCAGAAACAGGCCGGGTAGCTCCCAGGCCCCCTTCCCCCTCCAAAGGCCTAGAAGCTGGAGCAGGGTGCTCTCCAGGCCGCGCTGGGAGGGGTTCTCCTGGGCAGGCGCTGAAGCTGCCCCATGCCAGGGCTCCCTGCAAGCTGAGCACTTGGGCGGCCACCCAGGAGCGAGTGCTGCTGCCCAGCTGATTGGCAGAGTGCCCACAGCTGGCAGCAGGCGTTGCTACCGGTGGTGCCCATCCGCCCCTGCCTCGTGCACAGAACAAAACTGATTCCACACGTGAACGGAATAAATGAAAGAGACTATTGCCCCATGCAGCAGGGTCCTGCCTCTGGGAATCATTGTGCCCCCGGTGTGCTGGCGCGGGCGGGGGATCAGTGTGCATGACCCAAAGGCAGCCAGAGGCACAGGCAGTGGGGGTCCGGCGCTGGCGCCCCAGGGCATCGCAGGCACAGCCCCAGGGGCATTCGGGGCCAGGTTCCCAAGGTTCTGTGCTCATGTGGGCACTGCACCTGGAGCACGATTCCCCCAGGGCCCAGCTCTGCTGGGACCCAGTGGAGGCCCCTGAGAGAGCCTCGTCTGGAGTCTTGCAGGGCTGGGCAGGGACCCACCTGGCGCCCGCCAGGGCTGTTGTCAGACGCACTGGCTGTGGCTTGGAGCTAGCAGCCAATCAATATGCAGCAGGGGCAGGCGTCAGGTGTCCAAAGGGCATGGGGAAGGAATCCCCACCCTGGGCCGTAGGCTGCCCCAGGAGGGGCAGGCCGCGGTGGCTGGCAGCGGCTGTGGGCCGCAGCCTGTGTCTGGCTGGCCTGGTCAGCACCATGAGCCGGCTCTGGTTCGCCACCCGCAGGCTCCTGGGCGGGGAGCCCTGGCCAGCCCAGGCTCCTTGGGCCTCGCAGCCCGTAACGTGTGAACAGCCGCCCTGTGCGAGGGCCACGGGTGTCACATGACAAAGTGGGGATCGGATTTCGGTACGCCGCACGTGAGTTCTGGAGCAGCGCCCGTGTGTGCCTCAGTTTCCCTGGGCACTGCACCAATCCCCCCACACGGGCGGGAATTTCGCAGTGACAGCCTCCCACCACACACACACAGGCTGCTGCTTCTGTAACCTGAGCCTGGGGGGGACCAGGTCACCCCTTTGGCCCGGGAAGCCGGGCGAAGGCCAGAGGCGGGGCTGGCGGCAGGCAGAGATGGGCTGGGTGGGACTCCCGTTGGCTTAGGACGCAGGGAGGGGCAGGGCCCTGGCTCTGCCTCTCCCCCCAAGCTGGGCTGCCCTGACTGCTCATGGCTCCAGTGCTGCACTGGGTCCCTGGGAGTCAATAAGCCCCGTGTGCTCCCCACCGGCTGGGAGTCCCGCTGGCTGCGGGGGAGGAGGCTCCCCCACCTCGGTAACAAGCTGCCAAGACGGTTCCCCTGGCCCCAGCGCTGCCCGGCGTGGTGCTGAAAGGCGCATCGGCCAGCAGCCCCCTGCCCCCAGGGGCCAGTAGACTGGGGCCGTGCCAGCCGGGGCAGCTGGCTGGTCGCGCTGCGAGGTTTGACCATGGGACTCGGAGTGAGAAGCCCTGCCCTGGCGGGGAGATGCTCCGCTGGGCCAGCCTGGCACCTCACAGCTGTGCCCAAGGCACAGGGTCCCCAGGGACCGCCAGCCCCGCCTGCTGGCACCTGACATCCCACACTGGGACCCAAGCGGTTCCCTCTCCTGGGAACTAATCTCCCCAGCGCCTGCTGCCGCACTGGGTGCCAGGCCTGCCGTGCTGGGCTGCGTCCTTCCAGCCACGCAGCGTCCAGCCTGGTGTGCTGGAGCCACCGTGCCAGGCACTGGAGCCGCTCTGCGGGGCTTGGAGCCTCACATCCTGGGTGGGGCTCTGGTCCATGTGCGGGGGGGCTGGGCTCTGACTCACCCCAGGCTGGCATGGGGCTGGGCTGTGGGAAGAGTCCAGTCTGAGCTCTGCCAGGCCGGGTGCTGAGGGGTGACCAGGTGGGGGGAGCAGACCCGCGACGAGGCTCTGCTTTTCTGCTCAGCCCGCTGGGAAGGGGCTGAGGGGTTCATCAAAGCAGTGCCAGGGGGGCGTGGCGGGCTCCGGCTCCTGGCACTGCAGGGAGCTGGGGGGGGGGGCACGCCGTGGGTTAACATGCCGCTGTGGAAACAATGCCAGGGCCTAGGAGGTGCTTCTAGGGCCCCCAGCTCCTGGCATCCCCTGGCAGGGACACTTCCCCCACCCTCCCTGCCCTGTGCAACACTGGAGCACAGGGGCGTTTACACCAGGCTGCTCTCTGGGGCCTGGGCCCTTTGCTTGTGGGCAGCTGCAAATCTGGGTCCTGTCTGGGGAGGGGGGGGGTTGGCGAGTGTGGGGGGCAGGGAAAGGAGTTACTGCCAGGCAATTCCCTGGCTTGGCCTGTACAGGGAGGGGCCAAACTAGGTAATCCCATCCATGCCACCTGGCCTGGCAGGCTGAGGTGCTGCCCCTCTGCTGGGTGCCTCTGTGAGTGGCCTCCAAGGAGCCTCTCCCTTCCCCTCTGCCCCATGCCTGGCCCCTCCTCCTGGCTGGTGCAGCGCCAGGGCAGGTCCCAGGACTGAGCCAGGGGAGCAAAATCCCCACTGCTCTTGCTCCAGATTTGGCTGTGCAAAGCATTTCCTTGCGTGTTAGCACAGAGTCTGTGCCCGGCTTGGGGAGGGCAGGAGGATGTCGTGGTCAGAGTGTGAGTGGCTGGAAATCAGGCCTTGTCCACCAGCTCACTGGGTGATCTGAGACAGAGCCATCCCTCCCTCTGTGCCTCAGTTTCTCCATCTGGGGCTAAGCCCAAGATCCATGGCTGGAAGGGGCCATAGGCCATGTTTTGCCCAGCAGGCTAAGATAGCCTGGTAAGCAGTGAAGCAGCAGGCACAGCAAGTCGGCGGCTGGGCCACGGATTGCTATGGGCACTTTGCTCTATGGACCTTCCTGCCACCTGGCCCCACGGGGCCCACCAGGTCCTGCTGGCTGTGCCAGACATCTCCAGGCTGGGCCAGTGCTACCCCGGGCAGCTTTGGTGCCTTTGGCCTGTCCCCTCCTGCCCTGGACCCACTGGAAGCTGTGCCACCTTAACAGGGCCGAGCAGTGGGGGCCCAGGCCCTTGTGCTGGGCATGCTGGGAACCCCCTTTAGGGCTCAAGGGGTTGCAGCAGTAGATGGACTGCAGGCCCTGCTTTGGGGGGGGGGGTGCAGCCTTTAGTAGCCCTTCGCCTGCCGCTAGCCAGTTTGGGGCCCCGCTCTGGTTGCTTGGCGCTTGGTCGGGGGGTGGGGCAGAAGGACGCAGGATGTGAGTGTAGCCCAGGATTTGGGGGGCGCAGCCTTTAAGCACGTCACGGCCCCGGCCTCGGGAGGTTGAGAGGCGCAGCCTTTAGGCGCACTACGGCCCTGCCCTGGCTTGCCCCGAGCTGTCCCCAGTCGCTGCGCTAGTGGAGCGCGCCGCGGGCCGACCCATTCATGCCGCGGGGAGAGGCTGCTCCTGCGTGCGGCGCGGCCGATTCCATCGGGCGGCCGGGGGGGGGGGAGGTACCATGGGGCGGGGCTGAGCGCCGGGCCCGAGGAGCCAGCGCCAGGCAGCTGCAGCGCCCGGGCCGAGCCCGGCCGGCGGCGGCAGGTAGGGACCCCGACCCCGTGGACTCGGGGGGAGTGCCCGGTGCAGGGGGTGTGGGCCGGGGGGGGGGGTGCAGGCAGTGCCCGGTGCAGGGGGTGTGGGCCGGGGGGGGGGTGCAGGCAGAGCCCGGTGCAGGGGGTGTGGGCCGGGGGGGGGTGCAGGCAGAGCCCGGTGCAGGGGGTGTGGGCCGGGGGGGGGGGTGCAGGCAGTGCCCGGTGCAGGGGGTGTGGGCCGGGGGGGGGGGTGCAGGCAGAGCCCGGTGCAGGGGGTGTGGGCCGGGGGGGGGTGCAGGCAGAGCCCGGTGCAGGGGGTGTGGGCCGGGGGGGGAGTGCAGGCAGAGCCCGGTGCAGGGGGTGTGGGCCGGGGGGGGGTGCAGGCAGAGCCCGGTGCAGGGGGTGTGGGCCGGGGGGGGGTGCAGGCAGAGCCCGGTGCAGGGGGTGTGGGCTGGGGGGGGGGGTGCAGGCCGAGCCCGGTGCAGGGGGTGTGGGCCGGGGGGGGGGTGCAGGCAGAGCCCGGTGCAGGGGGTGTGGGCCGGGGGGGGAGTGCAGGCAGAGCCCGGTGCAGGGGGTGTGGGCCGGGGGGGGGTGCAGGCAGAGCCCGGTGCAGGGGGTGTGGGCCGGGGGGGGGGGGTGCAGGCCGAGCCCGGTGCAGGGGGTGTGGGCCGGGGGGGGGGGTGCAGGCAGAGCCCGGTGCAGGGGGTGTGGGCCGGGGGGGGGGAGTGCAGGCAGAGCCCGGTGCAGGGGGTGTGGGCCGGGGGGGGAGTGCAGGCAGAGCCCGGTGCAGGGGGTGTGGGCTGGGGGGGGGTGCAGGCAGAGCCCGGTGCAGGGGGTGTGGGCCGGGGGGGGGGGGGAGTGCAGGCAGAGCCCGGTGCAGGGGGTGTGGGCCGGGGGGGGGGAGTGCAGGCAGAGCCCGGTGCAGGGGGTGTGGGCCAGGGGGGAGGTGCAGGCAGAGCCCGGTGCAGGGGGTGTGGGCCGGGGGGGGTGCAGGCAGAGCCCGGTGCAGGGGGTGCGGGCCGGCGGGGGGGGGTGCAGGCAGAGCCCGGTGCAGGGGGTGTGGGCCGGCGGGGGGGGGTGCAGGCAGAGCCCGGTGCAGGGGGTGTGGGCCGGGGGGGGGAGGAAGTGCAGGCAGAGCCCGGTGCAGGGGGTGTGGGCCTGGGGGGGGGGGGGAAGTGCAGGCAGAGCCCGGTGCAGGGGGCGTGAGCTGGGGGTATAGGGTGCAGGCAGAGCCCGGTGCAGGGGGTGTGGGCCGAGGGGGGAAGGTACACGCAGAGCCCGGTGCAGGGGGGACATGGGCTGGAGGGAGAGGTACAGGCAGTGCCTTGTGGTGGGGGGCGGGGCAGTGAGGGCAGAGCCCTGCACAGGAGGAGCCCTGGGGGGATAGAAGCAGATGGAGCCTGGTGGGGGGGGGGGGTGGATGGATGCAGGCAGAGCCCGGGGTGGGGGTGGGACTGGGTGGGGGGCTGGCAGAGCCTGGTGCGGGGGTGGTGGGTGCAGGGGTGGTGGGACCGGCGGTGGGGTAAATGCAGGTGGAGCCTGGTGTGGGCCTGGGGGAGTCAGGCAGAGCCCAAGGTGGTTGGTGTGGAGGGCAGGGAGAGTGTTAGAGGAAAAGCCTGTGGGGGGCGGGGATCAGTGGGTTTATCTTTTTTGTGTGCTCTGGGACTTGGGGAGCTGTGCTCCCACTGGGCCCCTTGACCCTGGGGCTGGCCTGGCGTGGGGCCGGGGTCCCTGGGGGAGTTGTGCAGATCAGGGTACGGTGCCAAGGGGCCGGGGTCCCTGGGGGGGGTTGTACATTTCAGGGTACGGCACAAAGGGGCTGGGTTGCATTGTGGATACTGTGTCTCTGCAGAGGCTGGGCCCTAGACATGGGGCCCACCGGCCTCACTCACGAGTCCTCGGGGGCTGGTTGGGGCTGCGGCTTGGGGAATGTGAGCGCTGCAGGGGAGGGTCCTGACTTCAGGCTTTGCCTGTCACTGTGGCATTGGGACAGCTCCCGCGAGGTCCCGAGTGGAGGTCAACGCAACTGGCTCTCCAGGCTGCCCTGCATGCACTGTTTTGGGGGGTTCCTAGATCATCCAGCGAGAGCTGTGTTGGCAGGTCACCTAGTGCTCGAGCTGAGCCGGAGCCGGCTGCTGCGGGAGGGTGCAGGCCCTGGAGCCAGTGCACAGAGCCGTGCTCCGAGGCTGGTTGGCATCTCCCGCTGCACGTGGGGACGGAGTCGCAGCCCACGCCGGCGCAGCGCTGGAGAGCCAAGTCGGACTGTGTTGGCTCCGGTATGACGTCAGCTCCTGAGCCACGTGCGGGGGAAGGGTGCTCCAGTGTCCCTTGCAGCGCCTGCCAACCGGGGATGTGACTGGTTAGCCGGTTAACGAGTAACTGTCTCCTTTCCCGGGGGACATTAACCAGAGGGGGCTGGAGCAGCCCCCCCATTTGAGCGGTTATTTGGTGACGTGGGATTTTACATCCCTATGGGGGCCTGGCCAGGCTGGCTTTGCTGGAGGGGGCCCTGGCAGGGAGAGGCCTGTGCGAGTGGGGCTGCGTTTCCGGTTACAGAGGCTGCAGTGCCGAGCCACGCACGTGGCCTCTTGGGCAATGGCTGCGCCGTGCCTGGGCCACAGGGCCGCCCGCCTGCCTGCCTGCCGGTTCTGTCCTGCTGCCCCTTCCTTGCCCCGGTAGGCGAGTGACGCGCCCGCCTCGGCTCCGGCCTTGAAACCTTGTTCCCATCTGCGGGAGGGTCTTCAAACTGCTCCCCCCCCCCCCTCGAGGAACTGGAGTGCTTTATGCAGCCCTGAAGCCCCCGAGCTCCCCGGAGCAGGCAGCTGGCCACTTGGCCCAGGCTGTGGGTGCTTGCTGTCCCCTTGCAGTTCCTAATGTGCAGCCCCGCTCAAAGGCAGGGCGCCAGGGTGTCCCCTGGAAGGGCAGGCGGGATGGGGCAGGCTGTAGTCCAGAGGGAGGCTTACAAGCCAGTCTGTGGAGGCAACAGGCACGTGGCCTGGCGGTTATTCTCCAGCGTGCCAGGGCCCGCGGGTGGCCTTCAGTCTCGGATGCCTTGTGTGCTGTGGGCTGGGCTTTTCTGCACGCCTAGGGACGCGTGGCCGGGGGTGAGGCGAAGTGCTCTCTGACTCATTAGCTCAGGAAGTACTAATACTGGTGCAGGTGGGGTCACCTCCTCTCCTGGCTTTGGGAAAGGGTCAGGAAAGGGCAAAAATGCTGAGCAGTTTGGCACAGCTGCCGTATGAGGAGAGGTTAGAGAGACTGGGACTTTTCAGCTGAGAGAAGAGGAGACAGGGGAGATAGGATAGAGGTCTAGAAAATCATGACAGGTGTGGAGAAGGGAAATAGGGAGAAGTTATTTACTCGTTCCCATTACACAAGAACTAGGAGGTCACCAAGTGAAATGAAGAGGCAGCAGGTTTAAAACAAACCAAAGGAAGTTTTTCTTCATGCAGCGCATAGTCAACCTGTGGAACTCCTCGCCAGAGGATGTTGTGAAGACCAGGACTTTAGCAGGGCTCACAAAAGAACTAGATACATTCAGGGAAATTAGATCCAGCAGTGGCTATTAGCGAGGGTGGGCAGGGCTGGTGTCCCTGGCCTCTGTGTGTCAGGAGCTGGGAATGGGCGACAGGGGAGGGATCACGTGATGATTCCCTGTTCACCTGGCCCTGGCCACTGTGGGCAGACAGGACCCTGGGCTGGATGGACCAGTCGTCTGACCCAGCGTTGCCGCTCTCATTAAACATAAGCAGGGGGCTCTAGCACGGGGTCCAGCAGATGGCTCTGGCTGCTTCT
This sequence comes from Pelochelys cantorii, assembly GCA_032595735.1. Classification (NCBI taxonomy): domain Eukaryota; kingdom Metazoa; phylum Chordata; order Testudines; family Trionychidae; genus Pelochelys; species Pelochelys cantorii. Next base: position 1,517,638 of record CM064340.1, read on the forward strand.
GTAGAGCGGACGTGGAGCTGGCCCAGCGCGGTTGCCAGTGCAGCGGTGCCAGAGCAGAGGCGCCGGGCGTGCCTGCCAGCTGCTCTGGCCTTTCCCCTCTGCTGTGGGCAGCACTGCCCTCCTGGCCGGTCAGCCCGCCCGGCGCCTCCCTGCACCACGGCCTGAGTCTCTCTCGCGCTCTGGCGGCTGGAGCTGGTAGCAACCCGCCCGCTGCAATCGCTTTTGGCCCGTTGTCAGCCTCTCGCCCGCGCCTCCGGGCCGCCTGCTGGGGCCTGTCCCGACGGGTCCCCGTGGTAACGGTGCCCTGCACACCCGCTGCTCCTGGGCGCCCACAAGCACTGCCCCAAAGCCTAGCTCTGCTCTCGGCACCGCCCGGCTCCGGCTCACCAGGGAGGGATGGCGCCGCCCTGCCTGGCACCTGCGTGGGGATGGGCTCGGCAGCTGTGCCCCAGGAGAGCTGCAGGCTCTTGGCCAAGGGAGGGCGAGCGGGCTTCTCGTGCCCCTGCAGCGCGGTGTGGGGATTACGCACTGGGCGCTGGCAGGAACGAGGCCGGCTTCCCAGCCGTGCCCACTAGGGATGTGGAAACGCGTTAATCGACTAGTCGACACGCACTTCCGCATTCCTCCTTTGAAAAGTGCATTTCAACGCCATGGAGCCCGGGGTCAGCTGGGGAGTGCCCCGCTGCCCCCGGGTGCCACAGCTGCCACTTTGAAACCCAGAGGCGGCGTTTCAAAGGGGCAGCCTCTGCACAGCTGATCCCTGGCTCAGCTGTGCGTCACTGCCACTTTGAAGTACCCCTTCCCCCCCTTGGAGGTGCTGCCTGTGGCCGGAGCAAAGCCCGCCCAAGAACTCGCCCTGGCGCCCCCCGGGTCTCCCGTCCCTGCCCAGAGCACATGGCCCCTCTGGGTCCTGAGGGGGCCTCTTGCTTCCCCCAGAGCTTTGGGATCGGTACGGCCCTCTGAGGGCACAGCCTGGCCGGGCCAAGCAGCTGTCCCCTCCCGACGCATTGCGAGAGGGCGGCTGGTCGGGGGGAGCCGCAGGAGGGGGCCTGCTCTCCGTGGGTGGGAAGTGGGGGGCGGTGGCAGGGTTTTTTTGGGTCGTCGCGCCCGCAGGGGGGCTTTGGGCGGGGGGAAAGGCCTGTCTGCCCCGGAGCAGTGTGGGTGCAGCAACACCCCTCTCTCGCCCGCCTAGCTGTGTGGCGTCCCGGGGAGGTGGCCTGCAGCAGTCTGGCAGGACTGGGGACTTGGACACTGCCTGCACCCTGCAGCCCGGCTGTGACACTGAGACGCCCTTAGGGGCTCTGAGCTGCACTCAGCCTGCAGGCGGGTGAATCTGCAACGGCCTGGGCCCTGCAGGCTCCGGGAGCCAGGAACTCCCCTGCGGGAAGAAGGGGCAGATTCCCTGGAAACCCTGAGTACCAGATGCAGCCCCTGGCTGCGTGGTGGCTGGAGCAGCAGGCGCCCGCAGGGGCGGATGCAGAGCTCTGGGGAGCAGCAGGAAGTGGTGCGGCTGGGCTCGCAGGTTTGCAAGGAGAGCACCTTCCGCTTCTTGCACGAGGAGCTTAGAGCAGCTCCTGCCTGGGCTGGGCAGGGCTTGCGCAGCAGCCTCTGGCTGTGCCAGCCAGACTGGCCACCTGGTGGGACGAGCATTTCCCAGGCCCAGGCTGGGTGTGTGGCGCGGAGATGCCGGTGCCCACAGCGTGCAGGGGGTGTGAATGGCTCCATCTGACTCGGGAAGCAGCGGGTGGCTGGTCCCCAGAGCACTCAGACTGCCTCTGGCTTGTGCGGTTCCTGGCTCCCTTTCCTGCGGCACAAGGGCCGGATGGGGGGGAGATTCTGTGCCAATCCCCACTGATCTGCGCAGTGGGGGCGGCTTCGGGCTCTGGACTGGAGCTGGAACGGAGGAGAGGTTAGAGGCAATGCAGTGGCCCAGCGGGTGGCCCTGCTAGAGCCAGGCTGGGCTGAGGGTCTGGCCGGCAGCTCTTCCGGCAGGTGCCTGGCTGTGCTGGGCTGCTCTGGGCCGAGTGTGGCTGCAGCTGGAGGAGTGCGGGCAGCTCTGTGATGAGGGGGGACCTGGGAGAGCCGATGGGACTGCTCTGCCCCAGCTCTGGCCCTCGGGCTGGGCTAGGCGGGAAGGAAAGCAGCTCTCTCCACCCTGGCGGCAGGCTGTAGGAAAGGGGAGGTCTGACCTGGAGAGACTCTCTTGACACCCTGTGTTGCCCCCTCCGCGCCCAGGCTGGCTGGGGCAGCCAGCGTCCTGGGCGGTTAGGGTGGAGTCTTGCACACGGAAGCGGCAGGGCCTGGGGCTTTCTGCTTTGGGGCATGTCTGGCCAATGCTAGCTGCAGCCGCTCACTCGTCCTGCCGGCTCCTTTCGGGGCCCCGCCTGGCCCAGCGGCGCGCCAGCTGGGGGCCGCTCCGCATGCTAGCTCCTTGGGGGCCGCTAATTGTTGCCCGGGGCTGGCAGAGGCCTGGCTCTCTCGGGCCTCCGGCCTCGCAGGCAGGGTGCATGCCGGAGATGGGGAAGTCCCTTGTACGCGGCGTGTTCCTGTGTGTGGGCCGCTCTCTCGGCCCTCCAGGCTCATTTTGGGAAGGACTTGTTAACTCTCCAGTCGCCCGTGTCCCTTCAAAGCAGGGGTCAGCAACCTGGGGCTCGGTATGGAACCAAAGACGGCTCTTGTGTCATTCCCAGAATGCCCAGCTCTTTATGTCAAATGGAAAATGGATTCTTAATTTAAAAACGTGTGATTACTCCTGTCCAAATGGTCTTTTGGGTCTATTTCACCAGCAGCCTGGCCACGGCGGCCCAGCTCGGGCTCTGGCCAACAAAGCCCCAGTCAGCATCCAGCCCCCATCTGGCCGCAGCGTCCTGTCCCTGACCCTGAGTCTGGGGCAGGCCCCATGGCCTGGCCCCCATCTGGCTGCAGTAAGAGCTGGCAGCGATCCCCCTCCTGCTGCAGCACGGGTAGGAGGGGAGGCCGCGATCCGGCTGCGGCGATCCTGGCCCGGACCCTCGTCCAGCTGCTACTGCCCGGTGCAGCTGCCCAGCCCCAGCCAAGTAAGGTAACCTGGCCCCAGAGACCCCCCCCCACGTACTCTACTTCCCACCCCCACAACCCTGCCCCTCCCACACACCCCAACCCCCTGCCCTGAGCCCCTCGTACACCCAACCCTGACTCCTGCACCCCCAGCAGCTGAAGTCTCCCTCCCCAAAGTCTGGAGGGCAGTGTCTGGTTGAAGCTGTCAGTTATCAATAATACAGCCTTGTCTGTTGCCAGTCATGTGAATGGGCACCCTCTGCGGCGCGTTGCCAAGGACTTGTTGAATTGGGATGCCGCTCGGTGCTGTGGTTAGCAAAGCTGCCAACTGCGGCTTGTGAGGGCCAGTCACGGGAAAAGCCCCGCCCAGCCGCCTCGCTTGGCTTCTCGCACCCTCCTCGTCCTTCCACTTGTAGCAGCTTACACGCCAGCGGGATGCCGTGCGTCCGTAGAGTAGCGAGGCGGGGCGCCTCGCCTTCCAGAGCCCGGCCCATGTGCACTGCCACCTCAGCCAGGAGCCTGGGCTGGGCGCCCAGGTGGAGGCCCTGAGAGCCGGGGCTCCTGTCCAGGCCGGAGGGGCACAGCGTTCTAGCACGTGGCAGTGGGGTGATTCGGCTGCACAGGGCGTGTCAGGCCGCCCTGGGAGCTGCTGGCCTGTCTCAGAGGCTGGTGTTGGTGAGAACAGCCCAGGGCTGCCCGGGTGGGAATTCCCGAGGAAGGGGGTTGCTGTGATGGGAAGGCCTGGCCGAGGAGAGGGGACCTTGCCCAGCCCCTGGGAAGGGGAGTTGTTTGCTGGAGCAACCTCGAGGCAGCACGGTCTGTGGTGTGTTAATGTCCGATACAACAGTGGGCCCAGGCAGACCAGCTCTGTGGCCCTGCTGGCATGGGCCCTCTGAGACCCAGCTGGGGAGCTTTGGTGAATGGGGGGGCTCCCCTACTGTGTGAGTGGCCAGGTCAAAGCTGCAGCGTCTGACTTGCTGGGGACACAAAGTGCCAGGCCCCCGGGATACGGTGACCTTGGGCAAGTGACGAAAGAGAACGTGTACACCCGTGTGCATAAACACCTGTGCCCGTGTGTGTGCGTGCCCGTGTGTGCTCAGGGACTCCGGGAGCATCCAAGAGCTTGAACGCCTGCAGTACAGCAGCCCCCAGAGCCAGGCGACTCGGGCCAGCCAGTGCAGACGTCCCTGGAGGGATCTATGGGCTTGGGTAGCCAGTCGCCTTGTTTGCTTTCTGGGCGGGCAGTTTCAGAGCCCAGCTTTGGGGTCCTGAGGCTTTCCCCCCCCTACTCCTGGAGACAAAACTACAATGAGCCTGAGGACAAATGTGTAGCAACTGGGAGGTTTCCAAGAGGATCAGGGAAGAGGATTCTGAAGGGGAGATGCACTGAGCCACTCAGACCCACCGGATCTAATCCCGCTACAGCCCTGACCTATATCTGGGGCATGAGAAGCAGCTCGCGTCTGCCGCAGCAGATGGTGTCTTAAGGAGGCTGGACTCGGCGGGGTTTGGGTGAGGCGCCCGGGAGCGGATGGGCTGTGTATTTACTCCTGCTGGAAAGGCGCCCGGGAGTGCCTCTGTGGAGGAAGCGCTGGCGCGCACGGCCGCAGCCTGGTGGAAGTTGCATGGGAAGCTCCTGAAGGCTGCGGCGTGCCGGGCGGGCGCAGCCGTGTGGCTGACGGGTCCCGCAAGTCCGCTCGACGGGGGGAGGGGGACGGGGACCAGGGGACGGGGGCTGGAATTTCTCCTAGCTCAGCTTAGTGCTGACTAGGGATGTGAAATAACGTTTAGAGAGGTACCTGGTTTAACGATACGTTAAAGTTGTTAAAATGGCTAACTGAGATCCCGCGGGCGGGGGCCACTCCAGCCTGCCAGTTAACCAGTTACCCTGGTGTGCGGGATGCGTGTCGGGTAACCCTTGACGTCCCTAGCAGTGACCAGTGACCACACGCTGGGGCAGAGGTGAAATGGGCCGAGCAGGTCTCCATGCTGCAAAGTTGCTGCTACTTATTGGCAGCCTGGGCACGGAGGCCCAGGGAGGATGGGAGCCCAGAGGCTGACCTCCCTCGTCTCGGGCTGGGTGCACTAGCGTGGTGACTGGGTGTGACGCTCGCACGCCTGCCGAGGAGCTCAGCGAGAGGCCTTCGCGCTCTGCAGCTGCCTCTCCTCAGCACTCAGCTCACTGTGGTCAGGGAGCTCCCCGGGGAGGGTGGGAGCGTACGCCCTTCAGCGAGGGCGTGCCCCGCACCGTGTGCCAGCGAGGAAGGGACCGTCCCATCTCAGAAAGCTTCCGGTCTAAGCTTGCGGGGAGCACTAGGAGCATTTCACTCAAGCTCTGTGAGAGCCGTCTGGCGTGTCCGGGGCTCGGCCTGAGGCAGCCAAGAGCTGCAGGGCTGGCTGATGCTGAGGACGGTCTGGTCAGTGTGTGTGCCCATCCGCTGTGGGGAGAGCGGCAGTGTCCGGACTCGGGGCGGTTAGTCGCTGCTTAGGTCCAGTAGCACCCTGAGACCTCATGGGACGAGGTCCCTGTGACTGACAGGCCCTATATCACCCTTCCCAAAGACCTGGTCTCTGCCCCAAAGAGCCTGCAGGCTGAAGTGAGTGATGTCTGGCAGGGAAGGGGAGAAGGAGACTCCAGTTAATTTAGAGCGGGGGGGGGGACATTTTTTGGGTCAGGGGCCGCTGACCCACAGAAAAATCAGTCAGGGGCCGCACACAAGGGAGAAGCAAAAACCCCCTCACTGATGTGGCCCCCGACAGAGAGAGAAAGACCCTCCCTGCATTCCCCTCGCACACCAGTGCTGGGGGGGCAGGCTAGTAGATTTTGTGTCCTCCAGCCCCGTGTGGGGGTACTAGGGGGCTGCAGCGCCAGCACAGGGGCCAGATCCAGACAAGCTGGGGCCGCATCCAGCCCCAGGCCTTAGGTTCCCCACTCGTGATTTAGATCTATAAATATATGCCACATTTCATGCACAAACATACTGTTCTCCCCCATCCCCATGCCCTGAATCAAACAGTTTGTGGGGTTTTCTTGGCAGAACATACAGACTGAAACTGCTGATTGGAAGGCAGCATGGCTGGCAGGGGACAATTGTGCGTATGGTTACGGGGGTGCCCGCACAAGAATAACAGTTAAATCTTTGCTACCGTTCTCCCGATCTGCCCGCTGTCGAGTACTTGGGCTGTCTCTACCCTTCCCCGCTCTTGCTGTGGCTGGGTTCGCGTGGTGTGAATGGGCCATGTGGCGGGCAGGGGCGTGGAGCAATGAGGCTACATGTGGCAGGGTGCTTGGACAGGGACCTGATGGCAGAGAGCCTAATGCTGCTCAACAGAGCTCCAGGGATGTGCCTTTGCCATCAGTGTGCCTTGCTCAGGAACTGGAACCAGTAGAGTATGTACTGGCTGGTGGGATATCGATGGGCGAGGGATGGTGGGAGCGCACGGCCCACCCTGCATTCCTGGCTGGCCAGAGTGTGGCAACCACGTGGGTCGTTTGAGTGATGCACTTGGTATTGACTGGTGCCACGAACCCTTTGTCTTGCTAACACTGAAGGGATGTTTTGGTGCCCGTAGAATAGCCTTCCCATTACATCATGGCTGTAAGCAGGCTCTTTCTGCCCGGGGACTTTCCATGTGTCACTAAATGCATCTGTCTTAGCCCAGGGAGCTTTTTGGACGCCGGGTCTGGCTTTGTTTGGTCCTTAACTGTTTACGGGGTGTGCCTCTCAGAGAGCAGCCCAGTGAGCCTGCAGAGGTCAGTAGTACGGCCTCTTGGCCTGCTCCCCGGGCCCTAGACACACATCACCTGGCTTCCTCAGTTTGCTTCTGGGGCAGTTCCTCTGCGCGCGTGGGGCTTGGGGCGCGCGTGGGGCTTGGGGCAGTTCCTCTGTGCACGTGGGGCTTGGGGCGCGCGTGGGGCTTGGGGCAGTTCCTCTGCGCGCGTGGGGCTTGGGGCAGTTCCTCTGTGCGCGTGGGGCTTGGGGCGCGCGTGGGGCTTGGGGCAGTTCCTCTGTGCGCATGGGGCTTGGGGCGCGCGTGGGGCTTGGGGCAGTTCCTCTGCGCGCGTGGGGCTTGGGGCAGTTCCTCTGTGCGCATGGGGCTTGGGGCAGTTCCTCTGTGCGCATGGGGCTTGGGGCGCGCGTGGGGCTTGGGGCAGTTCCTCTGCGCGCGTGGGGCTTGGGGCAGTTCCTCTGTGCGCGTGGGGCTTGGGGCGTGCGTGGGGCTTGGGGCAGTTCCTCTGCGCGCGTGGGGCTTGGGGCAGTTCCTCTGCGCGCGTGGGGCTTGGGGCAGTTCCTCTGCGCGCGTGGGGCTTGGGGCGTGTGTGGGGTGCGCGTGGGGCTTGGGGCGGTTCCTCTGCGCGCGTGGGGGTTGGGGCAGTTCCTCTGTGCGCGTGGGGCTTGGGGCGCGCGTGGGGCTTGGGGCAGTTCCTCTGCGCGCATGGGGCTTGGGGCGCGCGTGGGGCTTGGGGCAGTTCCTCTGTGCGCGTGGGGGTTGGGGCGTGTGTGGGGTGCGCGTGGGGCTTGGGGCGGTTCCTCTGCGCGCGTGGGGCTTGGGGCAGTTCCTCTGCGCGCGTGGGGGTTGGGGCGTGTGTGGGGTGCGCGTGGGGCTTGGGGCGGTTCCTCTGCGCGCGTGGGGGTTGGGGCAGTTCCTCTGTGCGCGTGGGGCTTGGGGCGCGCGTGGGGCTTGGGGCAGTTCCTCTGTGCGCGTGGGGGTTGGGGCGTGTGTGGGGTGCGCGTGGGGCTTGGGGCGGTTCCTCTGCGCGCGTGGGGCTTGGGGCAGTTCCTCTGCGCGCGTGGGGGTTGGGGCGTGTGTGGGGTGCGCGTGGGGCTTGGGGCGGTTCCTCTGCGCGCGTGGGGGTTGGGGCAGTTCCTCTGTGCGCGTGGGGCTTGGGGCGCGCGTGGGGCTTGGGGCAGTTCCTCTGCGCGCATGGGGCTTGGGGCGCGCGTGGGGCTTGGGGCAGTTCCTCTGTGCGCGTGGGGGTTGGGGCGTGTGTGGGGTGCGCGTGGGGCTTGGGGCGGTTCCTCTGCGCGCGTGGGGCTTGGGGCAGTTCCTCTGCGCGCGTGGGGGTTGGGGCGTGTGTGGGGTGCGCGTGGGGCTTGGGGCGGTTCCTCTGCGCGCGTGGGGGTTGGGGCAGTTCCTCTGTGCGCGTGGGGCTTGGGGCGCGCGTGGGGCTTGGGGCAGTTCCTCTGCGCGCATGGGGCTTGGGGCGCGCGTGGGGCTTGGGGCAGTTCCTCTGTGCGCGTGGGGGTTGGGGCGTGTGTGGGGTGCGCGTGGGGCTTGGGGCGGTTCCTCTGCGCGCGTGGGGCTTGGGGCAGTTCCTCTGCGCGCGTGGGGGTTGGGGCGTGTGTGGGGTGCGCGTGGGGCTTGGGGCGGTTCCTCTGCGCGCGTGGGGGTTGGGGCAGTTCCTCTGTGCGCGTGGGGCTTGGGGCGCGCGTGGGGCTTGGGGCAGTTCCTCTGCGCGCATGGGGCTTGGGGCGCGCGTGGGGCTTGGGGCAGTTCCTCTGTGCGCGTGGGGCTTGGGGCGCGCGTGGGGCTTGGGGCGGTTCCTCTGCGCGCGTGGGGGTTGGGGCAGTTCCTCGGCGCGCGTGGGGCTTGGGGCAGTTCCTCTGCGCGCGTGGGGCTTGGGGCGTGTGTGGGGTGCGCGTGGGGCTTGGGGCGGTTCCTCTGCGCGTGGGGCTTGGGGCGCGCGTGTGGGGGGGGCGCGCGGGGGTTGGGGTCCCAGCTGACTCTGTGCCGGGTGGTGTCGGGGTTCGGCCCTTGCCGCGCTACTCGCAGGGGCGGGGCGGGGCGGGCGACGTTCACGGGCCGTTCGGACTGGCCCGGGGGCCGGGCGAGTCCCGCCGGAGCGAGCCGCGTTCCAGCCGAGCCCCTCCCCCCGCAGGTACCGGGCCTGGCCCGGGCCGCGGCGCCCCTGGTTGCTAGGGCCCCGGCCCCCCTGGTTGCTAGGGCCCCGGCCCGCGCTCCGTGGTAACAGTTGCTAGGATACCAGCTGCCCCGGGTTACGCCGAACCCTGGTGCCCCGCGCGGGGGGGGGAGGCGGCTCGGTGCTCCCCCTCCCCCCACAGCGGGCAAGATGGCGGTGGCGTGTGACGCGCCCGGTCACGTGCCGCCCCCGGGAGCGCGCCCCCGCCCGCCGCGCGCGCCCGGCCCGAATGTTGTGAATCAAACGCCCCGGCCGCCGCTCGCCGCCGCCGGGTCTTAAAGGGCCAGAGGCCGGGGCGGGGCCGCGCCGGGCCAGGTAGGGCCGGGCGGGGGGGCGCTGCGGGAGCCGGCACGTGCTGCGCGGGGGGGGCGCTGCAGGCGCGGGGGGGGACGCGCGGGGCGGGGGGGCGGGGCGCGAGCTGCCTCCGCGCCCTTTGTTGTTGCTTTTGTGCGGCCCGCGCACGTGGCCTGGCGCGGCGGCCCCCGGTGGCCCCCCCGCTCGGAGCGCCCCCCCCGAGCACCCCCCCCCCGGGGCCGCCCCGCCCCTTTATGCGCCCGCCCCGCCAGCAGGCGGCAGGTCCTTGGACCGACAACCTTGAGCCGGGGGGGTCGGTGCGGGAAGGGGCAGCGGGGGGTTACGGGGGGTCAGTGCGGGGGGGTTACGGGGGGTCAGTGCGGGAAGGGGCAGCGGGGGGTTACGGGGAGTCGGTACGGGGGGGTTACAGGGGGGTCAGTGCGGGAAGGGGCAGCGGGGGGTTACGGGGGGTCGGTGCGGGAAGGGGCAGCGGGGGGTTACGGGGGGTCAGTGCGGGGGGGTTACGGGGGGTCAGTGCGGGAAGGGGCAGCGGGGGGTTACGGGGGGTCAGTGCGGGAAGGGGCAGCGGGGGGTTACGGGGAGTCGGTACGGGGGGGTTACAGGGGGGTCAGTGCGGGAAGGGGCAGCGGGGGGTTACGGGGGGTCGGTGCGGGAAGGGGCAGCGGGGGGTTACGGGGGGTCAGTGCGGGGGGGTTACAGGGGGGTCAGTGCGGGAAGGGGCAGCGGGGGGTTACGGGGGGTCAGTGCGGGGGGGTTACGGGGGGTCAGTGCGGGAAGGGGCAGCGGGGGGTTACGGGGAGTCGGTACGGGGGGGTTACAGGGGGGTCAGTGCGGGGGGGGTTACAGGGGGGTCAGTGCGGGAAGGGGCAGCGGGGGGTTACGGGGGGTCGGTGCGGGAAGGGGCAGCAGGGGGGTTACGGGGGGTCGGTGCGGGAAGGGGCAGCGGGGGGTTACGGGGGGTCGGTGCGGGAAGGGGCAGCGGGGGGTTACGGGGGGTCAGTGCGGGAAGGGGCAGCGGGGGGTCGGTACGGGGGGGTTACAGGGGGGTCAGTGCGGGAAGGGGCAGCGGGGGGTTACGGGGGGTCGGTGCGGGAAGGGGCAGCGGGGAGCTTACGGGGGGGGCGAGTCGGTGCGGGAAGGGGCAGCGGGGGGTTACGGGGAGTCGGTACGGGGGGGTTACGGGGGGGTCAGTGCGGGAAGGGGCAGCCGGGGGGGGGGCTGGCAGGCTATGGGCAGAGGGGGCAGGACGGTTTGGGGGGTGATGGGGACCCTGGAGCCAGGCACACGTATGTGCTGGAAGAGGCTTGGGGAGCGGGTCCGTGCTGCCAGCTGGGGGGGGTGCGGATGCTTCTGGCCGGCCCCTTTCTGGGCACCGCTTTCCCACGGGGTTGGTCCGGCCCAGCGCCGGGCAGGAGGAGGGGGCCGCGGCTGCAGGTTCAGTTGGCCGGGCAGGAGGAGGGGTGTTAGAATGGACTAGAGACCCCTGGCACGCAGACAGCCGCCTGCGTCCTGCAGGGCCGGGCCGGGGGGGCCAGCCCTGCCAGGCAGGTGCTGGGGTGCGGGCAGCTAGAGTGGGCGAAGGGCAGCACCGACATGACTGGAGGGGCAAGGAGCAGTGCTGAGCACAAGGCCCCAGGCCTCCCTGCGCGCTCCCTGCTGGGAGCAGAGCAGAGCCCTCTGAGTGACCGGCAGCAAGGAGGAAGGAAGGGGGCAGCCTTCATCGGGGGTGAATGTGAGGGAGCAGAGCTCCCCGGGTACTGCTCAGACAGGGACCGGGGCTGCACGGAGGTGTTGGAAGGCCCTGCAAAGCCAGCGTCTAACAGCCACAAGCGTTGGGCCTTCCTGCCAACCGAGGGGGGCCTTCTGCCTTGCTTTCTTTCCTGTGCCTGCCCTCAGGGGAGGTAGCTCTGGCAGGGTCTCTGGGAGTGTGGCTGTGCGATGCCTCTGCATACGCCCGGCTCCCTGCACCTCCCCTGCAAGTAGCCAGTGTGGAGTCCCAAAGCGCTGTGAATCGCAAGCCAGTGGCGGCCTGCTGGCAAAGGCTCACCAGCTCCCACGCTGTCGCCCGGAGGTTGCTGCTGTGACTACCACTGTCTGCTGCTCATTGTTTAGGTAGGGCCTATCTTAAAAAGAATTGCAGCAGATTCCAACTCAGTGTTGAAGAAACTGGGCCTGTTGAGTCCTGCTGGGCAGCCCAGTGACGGAAGGGGAAAGGAGTAGGGGCGGAGCGTGGGGACCGGAGGGCGAACTCCACTTAGCTCTCCGCCCTGGGTTCAGGGGTGTGTCCAAACGCAGGAGGAGCAAGCTGCTGCGGGAAGCGGGGTTCCCAGCTCCTGAGATGATGTTGCAAACTAAGATTAGACCTGGCCAGAGCTTCCTCCTTGCGCTGCCCCCAGAGGCTTCAGTTTGGAGGCCCCCTGCTGATATTGGCCCCCATCACTCCGCTTCTTCCAGCCTTTCCTCCAGGCTGACCTCAGGCTAGGCCTGGCCTCCGCTGGGTGGCTGGTCCCTGCTGCCAGTTCTCTGCTCGCCAAGGCCCTTTGGAAGGCACCCAAGTCACTCCCAGCATTGCCTCAGCAAACCTCGTGTGGGACGTGGGCTTTGTAGCGCTGGGCCGAGGGCGGCCCAGGGGTGCAGAGCGCTGGCAGCCTTGCGCTGCGGAGAGGGCCAGGGTGGGCTCTGAAAGGGAGACGGGGGCTGCCAGTTTATCTGGCCAGTGTTTGTAACAGACGACCTGGGGCGGCTGCCCCCCCCCCCCCGCGAGCCATTGGCGCATTGACTGGCTCGGGCTGGCCCCTCCCGCTGAGCGTTCCGGGGGTCCCTGGCTGCTGAACTGTAGGCTCAGAGCTGCTGCAGCAGGTCTAGGGGGTGTGGGGGGGTCTCTGCGCGTGGCACTTCCCGGAGCGGTGGTCCCAGCCCCATTTCGCGGTGCACGGCCCCGGTGGGGAGCGGTGCTGCTGAGGGTCGGCGCACTCCATGGGAGGAACGCCGTGACCTTGAGGACTGAAGAAGTAGGAAAGGGATGAAGTGCCCAGGGCAAGGCCCCACTCTTGGGGGCTAGCGAGCAGAATTGGGGCTCGGGGCCTGGGCCTGGTGTGACGGGGAGGCGAGAGGCATGTGCTGCCTTGCCTGGGCCAGGCGCTGCATTTCCGGCTCAGAGGAGTGTGAGCGCATGGTATGGGGCCCTGCTGCAGAGACGGGCTGGCGTGGCGATGGGGGCCTGGCCGAGCAGGGGCTGGGGGCGGGGGAGAGCCATTGGAGCTGGAGGTCAGCGCTGGCCCTAGAACAAGGGGGTGGAAAGCGGCCCCCATTTGGGAGAAGGGCCTACCCAGCAGTGGGGTGTGGCTCTGGAGCAGCCGCCCTCAGGAGCAGCGGAAGGGGAGGAAGGACCAGTGCGATCATAGATGTCAGAGTGGGGTTGCCTGGGATGGGGGCAGGTCTCGGCAGCCTTGGGGTCCCGTCCATAGGGCCCTAGGTTGGTCACCGCAGGGAACCCTCCCCTGCAGCTGGTGTATTCTGGGTTTGGCTTCGGGTCTCCCGGGAAGCCGGGAGCCCTGGCAGGTGAGGTCAGGGGTTCTGCGATAGGACCAGGCGCCTGCCGCTGGCTGGATTGTGCTCGCGTGGTCAGGGTCTGACTGATTGCTGTGGGGGGGTCAGGAAGGGCCTCCCCCCCCCCCCAGACTGGCAGGGATCTTGGGGAGGAGGGTTCCTCTGCAGCGTGAGGCTCAGGTTGCTTGCTGGGATTGCCTCGGGGCCTCTCCCCCTTGCAGGGGCCTGGGACATTGGGCCCCTGTTGGTGCAGCGCAGTGGTGCTTTCCCAGGGGCTGGGCGTGGTGTAGGGGTGGCCCGGGATGTACAGGAGGTGGGGCAGGACAGCGGGGTCCTGTCTGGCCTTGTGCTCTGTGACTGACTCACTCGGGCGGAACAGGAAGCCTTTGGCAGAGCAGGGGCCTGTACATGGGCCCCCGAGCCCTAACCACTGGGCCAGCCTGCCTCTGCATTGCTGACGCTGTCACCTGTGTCTCTGTGGGCGCGCCACACGATGAGCAGAGCATGTTGGTGGAGCACTGTCCCGGGGTGGGGACTATATTGCACCCGTGTGGCCCCTCAGAAGCATTGCTGCCTTTAGCTCGCGAACCTCCATGGCCAGGCCGGGCCGGGGCAGTTCTGGGCTGCCCAGCACAACTGGCTCTGCGAGGGGCTTTGCTTGTAGTTCCTTGCCTGTCCTAAAGCTCGGGGCGTTCGGAGAGCGGCGTGTCTGCACCTTGTCTCTCGTTGGGACGCGTGGTTTCTCAGGACTCCTCTGCGGCATCGGGAACGTGGTGTGCCCAGCGCGGGGAGCCCTCTGTAACTGAGGGCATGTAGGAAACGTGCTAGCAAAATGAGACACCCCCCCCTGTTCCACCAGTGGTCCCGCTAGGTTTTTCTGTCCATGTGAGAATAAATTTTGTTACGTGCGCAGAGGCATGGGCGGATGGGCACCACCAGTAGGAACACCGGCTGTGGGCGCTCTGCCAATCAGCTGGGCGGCGTGGGAATCTCAGCTTGCAGGGAGCGCTGCCCTCGCCCAGTGCGTGAATGGCAGCTGGGCTGGCGGCCTGGCTATCTAGGCATGAGTGCCGCCTCCTTTCCCGTGTGTGCCTGTGTGCAAGGAGCTCGTTGGGAATGGTGCTGAAAGCACCCTCCTTGGGCTCCAGAGGGGTCAGCCCCTCCTGCCCCTTGAGCTCTTGCTGCAGGCGGTGTGCGGCCGCGGCCAGCCGGCTCCCGTCATGCCTGAGGCGCACGCGAGGGGATGCTTGCACCCAGACGGGCCAGTGTGAACAGAAAGCCGAGCTTCTGGAGCAGGAGCTGGATTCCCTGGGCGTCCTGGGGAGTGTCGGGTCCAGGCCTGCCCCGGATGGGGGGCGCTGAGCGCCTGCCCTGAAGCTGCCGGGGGCCAGCTGTCTTGGCAGAGCGTCCCAGACGGTGGGTTTAGGTCGAAGTCCTCCGAGGGGTCTGACTTCTCCCCTGCCCTGGGACGGCATTGGGAAATGCATGCGCTGGCCGGGGGCGGCCCCAGGCTGCCCCAGCCCTGCTGGCTGCAGTCTCGGGAGCCGGCGGGGTTTGCGGTGCCCCACTCCCCCTGCTTGGGGGCTGGCGTGGAGCCCTCGCTTGGCGGGCCCGGCCTTCACGTTTGTTGTGTGTCCCGCTCTAATGCCCAAGGGCCCCGGAGCCGCTCCCAAGGAGTGGGCTCGCCCCGCTGGGCTGGGCTGTGGTCCAGCTCCCCCTCGTGTGGAACGTGGGTTCCCGGCATGCCCCACAGCACAGAGGGCACCTCGCTGCAGGGCTGGTCCCCCAGGCGCCCGCGTCCCTCGGCACTAGCAGCCGTGCGGGCTGGACGGGAACCTGGGAGGTGGGTGTCCGGCCTCGCCAGGCCCTGGGCATTGTGGGAAATCCTGGGGCTTAGCTGCTGGCCTGGCGTGAGGGCTGCCCAGCCCCTTGCAGGGGGCAGTCGATGCCACAGCTGGGAGCACCCGCAGGGTGGGCCACGCTGAGCAGGCCTGTGCCCTACAGGAGGGAGATGGGCTGGGCCTGAGGGTCAGGGCCCCCCCCCCCCCAGATCTTGTCAGCTCCTGTTTCTCCCTCCCTCATGGCCAAACTCGTCAGGGTGGCCAGTCAGTGCAGGGCTGACTCTGTCCTCTTGTGCCACTGCTGGGGAGGGGGGTGGAGTGACAGCTTTGCAATGGGGGGGCCCTTGTAGCCTCTGCTCTGCACCCCTGGCCCCTGTGGGGAGCAGCAAGGAGGTGGGGTGGGGTTCTCGCAGCCCTGGGGCGGGCTCTGGGCACGGACCCGTGGCTGAGGGAGGAGCGAGACAGGCAGAGGGTCTGTGTGTGGGAGGGGTGGCGTGGGGGCCCGGGGCTGTTGCCTGTGGGTGCTGCCCGGGGGCTGGGGGTTCACTGCCTTCTCCTTCTCAGCAGATTGTGAGGTGCTGGTGTCTCGTCCCTCTTGGCGCCTGAGGCCCGGCACATCCTCCTGCCTCTCCGACATCACCAATGCGACCATGGGACCTGGCAGTCAATAGGCGGCCGCCCTCTGCCCCCTGCAACCCGCGACGTTTTGCAGGGGGGCCCTGCAGCAGGCCCAGGTACTGCCCCTTCCTCGCCAGGGGGCGGAGCCGAGCATTGCCCAGCCGGGCACCACGGAGCCACCCCCGCTTGGTACCCGGGTGCAGGCTGTCGAGCACCTCCCCCCCATGTGGCGTGGCGTGGCTCTGCCACGGGCTGTGTCAGCACCTCCCAGCATGCGGCGTGGTGTGGCTGTGCCACAGGCTGTGTCAGCACCTCCCCCCATGTGGCGTGGCGTGGCTGTGCCACGGGCTGTCTCAGCACCTCCCCCCATGTGGCGCGGCGTGGCTGTGCCACAGGCTGCGTCAGCACCTCCCAGCATGCGGCGTGGCATGGCTGTGCCACATTGCGTGCTGGAACCAAGGGGCCCCAGGTGCGCTGGAAAAGCCCTAGGCGGGCTGGGCTTCCCTGTGGCCACTGGCAGTCTCAGCTCCTTGGGTCATGCTGCATTGCCTGCCCTGCCACCACCTGCTCGCGACCACCACAGAAGGGCCTTTCCTTCAGCTTCCTCGATGGGGTGCGCTTGACTGTGGGACTGGGGCAGCCTCAGGCTTGCCGGGGTCGCCGTGGGGCCGGGTAGCTCTGGGGCCATTGCAATGAGAGGAAGGGGATCTCCCCGGGCCCACCAGCAGCCAGTCAGGATGTGGGGGGGTGACCTGTAACGTGCGGGGCACCCCCAGCCTGTGGGCGGGAGCAGCCCAGCCCCTGAGTGCTGGGTCCCCAGTGACAGCCTTGGCTGCAGCCGGCAACACGCTGCCCGTTCCTGGGGGGCCGGCTGGGCCTTGCAGCGCGTGCTGAGCTCTGAGCCCACTCCCAGGGCTGTGCAGCTCGGGGCCCCAGCTCGGGCCACGTCCCTGGGGTCCGTGGCGCTGTGCCGGGAGCACTACCTGGCCCGGCTCACTCCTGCTCTGTTCCTTCCCCGTGGTGGCCCAGCCCCCCTTCCAGGCGTGCGTGGGGCCGACGCGAGCGAGGTGTGCACGCCCTGCTGGCCCAGGATGAGAACCACCCGCCCCCTGCCTTCCCCCCCCAGCAGCAGCTCCCGGTAGATGAGCCCCGAACGTTGGCTCTTGCCAGCACGCCGCCACGAATGCTTCACCCGGCAGCTCACCCGCCCCACCAGAGCCCATTCATGGTGGATCTCCACGAGCAGGTAGGGCCGGGCGGGAGCGGGGGCTGGTCTCTGCAGCCAGTGCGTGGCCCCGGGCGCCGGAGATCTGACAAGCTGCCGTGGCCGCCATGCCCGAGTGGAGGCTGAGCGCCCGGCGGCTGAAAGGCCCTGCAGTGGCCGTGTCCCTGCGCCCGGGGCTCCCAGCGCGTGCCCTGGCCTGGCCCTGCGGGGAGCGGGGTTCTCCTCCCTGGTGGCTGCATGGCCGTGGAGTCTGGCTTCTGGGCCGGCGCCTCTTGGCCACGCGCCAGTGGCTGTAGGGCAGAGGCAGCTGTAGCCAGGCTGTGTGCGCAGGCAGCCGCGGGCCACGGACGCCCCCGCCACCTGAGCACAGCCCACGGTGTGGATCCTCCGCCCATGCGCCGCTGGGAGCCAGCCGATCCCCACGCTGCCCCTCCGGCACCGCAGAGAGCAGGCCCGGGCCCCAGCTGCCACGGAAGCAGGGGTCTCTGTGCCTGGCCTTGCTGCCTGTGCGCAGGCCTGGGACCCCGCCTGCCTGGCTTCCCTCAGGTGGGAGCGGAGGGGAACCCCAGCATGGCACATCCCCCTCGGCTCATGCCAAGGCCCAGTGCCAAAGGGGGGAGTCCCCCAGGAAGCCCCTCACCATGCAGAGAGAACCTGCTGGGCCCGGCCCCAGCCTCAGCCTCATCAAGCAGAGCCAGTGGCAGCACTGCCAGCTGGGGGGCTGCAGAGCTGTGGGGTGGGCTGGGGCAGGGTTGGGGGGCTGCAGAGCAGCGGGGCAGGCTGGGGTGGTGCTGTGGGACAGGGCTGGGGGCTGCGGAGTGGCTGGAGAGCGCTGGGGCGGGGGGGGCTGCGCAGCGGTGGGGCAGGTCTGCGGTGGGGGGCCACAGAGTGGTGGGGTGGGGTTGGGGGCGGGGGACCGGGGGGGCGGGGGAGGCGGGCGGGGCACCGGCCGGGGGAGGCGGGAGGGGCGGGGGCGGTGGTGGTGGGGTGGGGGACGGGGCGGCGGGGTGGGGGAGGTGGGAGGGGCGGGGGCGGCGGTGCCGGGGCGGGGGACTGGCTGGGGGAGGCGGGCGGGGCGGGGGCGGGGGAGCCGGGAGGGGCGGGGGCGGGGGACTGGCCGGGGGAGGGGCGGGGGACTGGCCGGGGGAGGCGGGAGGGGTGGCGGCGGTGGGGCGGGGGACTGGCCGGGGGAGGGGCGGGGGCGGGGCGGGGGACCGGCCGGGGGAGGCGGCGGCGGGGGAGGCGGGAGGGGCGGCGGCGGTGGGGCGGGGGACCGGCCGGGGGAGGCGGCGGCGGCGGGGCGGGGGACCGGCCGGGAGGGTGGGGGACCGGCCGGCGGGGCGGGGGAGGCAGGAGGGGCGGGGGCGGGGGACTGGCCGGGGGAGGGGCGGGGGACTGGCCGGGGGAGGCGGGAGGGGTGGCGGCGGTGGGGGCGGGGGACTGGCCGGGGGAGGGGCGGGGGGGCGGGGGGCGGGGGACCGGCCGGGGGAGGCGGGAGGGGCGGCGGCGGTGGGGCGGGGGGACCGGCCGGGGGAGGCGGGAGGGGCGGGGGACCGGCCGGGGGAGGCGGCGGCGGCGGCGGGGCGGGCGGGAGGGGCGCTCCCACGCGCGCTGTCTCTGCAGGTGCACCAGGGCCCGCTGCCGCTGTCCTACACGGTGACGACGGTGACGCAGGGCTTCCCGCTCCACGCCGGCCAGCACATCCCCGGCTGCAGCGCCCAGCAGCTCCCGGCATGCTCCGTCATGTTCAGCGGGCAGCACTACCCGCTGTGCTGCCTCCCGCCCCCTGTGAGTGCCCCCCCCCCGCGCCCCTCCGGCCGGCCCATCGGGGGGGCCACTGACCCGCGTGCTCTCCCGTCTCTGCCAGCTCATCCAGGCCTGTGCCATGCAGCAGCTGCCCGTCTCCTACCAGACCTTCCCGCCCCTGCTGTCCAGCGAACACTACATCCTGCACCCGCCCGTGCCGCCACACCAGCCCCCGCACATGGCCCCCCTGGGCCAGTTCATGCCGCTGCAGGCCCAGCACCCGCGCATGGTGAGTGGGGCTGGGGGGCCTCGCCCGCGCCTCGCAACCCCCCCAGGCCGGCCGGGCGGGGGGAGTGGCAGTCCCGGGAGCCGCTGGCCTGGGGGCGCCCGCGGGCAGAGCCAGCAGCGGAGCTCCCCCCCCCCCCGGTGCGCCAGCAGGGCCCTGTAACCGCGTGCGCTCTCCTCCTCCCAGCCTCTGCAGCGGCTAGACAATGAAGTGGAGCTGCGAGGGGAGCAGCATCCCATGGGGGGCTTCGCATACCCGCCCTCCCCCCACGCCCCCGCGCTGTCCCCCTCCGTCCCGCTGCACTACCTCCCCCACGACCCGCTGCACCAGGAGCTGCCCTTCGGCGTGGTAAGTGCCTGCGCAGGGAGGGGGTGCGCGGGGAACATGGCCACGCCCCCGAGAGCCCTGCTGGTGGGGGAGGGTGTCCCCCTCGGGGGCCGCTGGGACAGCTGTGCGGGTGGGGGCTGGCCGGGCTCCCCTGTGGCCCCTGACCTGGCCCTGTGCTCTCTCCCTGCAGCCATACCCCCCCATGATGCCTCGGCGACTGAATCCCCAGCGCTACCGACTGCAGCAGCCACTGCCGCCCCCCCCGCCGCCGCCTCCCTACTACCCCAGCTTCCTGCCCTACTTCCTGTGAGTCCCCGGGGCCAGACAGGGCCGTGTCTGGGGCAGCGCGGTGGGCGGGGGCGGGGGCCGTGTCTGGGGCAGCGCGGGGGGCGGGGGCCGTGTCTGGGGCAGCGCCGGTTGGTGGGGCGGGGCGGGGGCGGGGGCCGTGTCTGGGGCAGCACGGGGGGCGGGGGCCGTGTCTGGGGCAGCGCCGGTTGGTGGGGCGGGGCGGGGGTGGGGGCCGTGACTGGGGCAGCGCGGTGGGCGGGGCGGGGGCGGGGGCCGTGTCTGGGGCAGCGCCGGTTGGCGGGGCGGGGCGGGGGCGGGGGCCGTGTCTGGGGCAGCGCGGTGGGCGGGGGCAGCGCGGTGGGCGGGGGCGGGGGCCGTGTCTGGGGCAGCGCGGTGGGCGGGGGCGGGGGCCGTGTTTGGGGCAGCGCCGGTTGGCGGGGCGGGGCGGGGGCGGGGGCCGTGTCTGGGGCAGCGCCAGTTGGCGGGGCGGGGCGGGGGCGGGGGCGGGGGCCGTGTCTGGGGCAGCGCGGTGGGTGGGGGCGGGGGCCGTGTCTGGGGCAGCGCGGTGGGCGGGGGCGGGGGCCGTGTCTGGGGCAGCGCCGGTTGGCGGGGTGGGGCGGGGCGGGGGCGGGGGCTGTGTCTGGGGCAGCGCCGGTTGGCGGGGCGGGGCGGGGCGGGGTGGGGGCGGGGGCCGTGTCTGGGGCAGCGCCGGTCGGCGGGGCGGGGACGGGGGCGGGGGCCGAGTCTGGGGCAGCGCCGGTTGGCGGGGCGGGGCGGGGACGGGGACGGGGGCCGAGTCTGGGGCAGCGCCGGTCGGCGGGGCGGGGGCGGGGGCGGGGGCTGTGTCTGGGGCAGCGCCGGTCGGCGGGGCGGGGGCGGGGGTCGTGTCTGGGACAGCGCCGGTCGGCGGGGCGGGGACGGGGACAGGGACAGGGGCCGTGTCTGGGGTGGGGCGGGGCGGGGCGGGGGCCGTGTCTGGGGTGGGGCGGGGCGGTCGGCGGGGCGGGGGCGGGGGCCGTGTCTGGGGCGTCGGTGGGGCGGGGGCCGTGTCTGGGGTGGGGCGTCGGCGGGGCGGGGGCCATGTCTGGGGTGGGGCAGCGCTGGTCGGCGGGGCGGGGGCCATGTCTGGGGCAGCGCCGGTCGGCGGGGCGGGGTCGGGGGTCGTGTCTGGGGCAGTGCCGGTCGGCAGGGCGGGGTCGGGGGCCGTGTCTGGGGCAGCACCGGTCAGGGGGGCGGGGGCCGTGTCTGGGGCAGCGCCGGTCGGCGGGGCGGGGGCGGGGGTTGGGTCTGGGGCAGCGCCGGTCAGCGGGGCGGGGACGGGGACGGGGACGGGGACAGGGGCCGTGTCTGGGGCAGGGCGGAGCGGGGCGGGGGCCATGTCTGGGGTGGGGCAGCGCCGGTCGGCGGGGCGGGGGTGGGGGCCGTGTCTGGGGCGGGGCAGGGCGGGGCGGGGGCCGTGTCTGGGGCAGCGCCGGTTGGTGTGGCTGGAGGGGGGGGTCCCTTGGAACACCCCTCCCATGGAACGTACCCCCTGCAGGGTCCCGCTGCCCTTGGGTAATGGCCCCGTCCCCTCTCCCCAGCTCGATGCTGCCCGTGTCGCCGACGGCCGTGGGGCCCACGCTCAGCCTGGACCTGGATGTGGACGACGTGGAGATGGAGAACTACGAGGTGCGCTGGCCCCGGAGCTTCCCGCGGCAGGGAGCAGAGGGGGCCCAGGCGGCGCGGGCTGGGGAGGAGCCCTGCCGTCAGCGTGGGGTGTGGGGCAGTGCCCGGGGGGGTCGGGGGCCTGGGTTGAAGGCGGGAGCTGAGTCATCTGTCCGTCCGTCCCCAGGCGCTGCTGAACCTGGCTGAGCGGCTGGGCGAGGCCAAGCCGCGGGGCCTCACCAAGGCCGACATCGAGCACCTACCGTCCTACCGCTTCAACCCCGAGAGCCACCAGTCGGAGCAGAGCCTGTGAGTGACGCTGGGGGGGGCGCGCTGGCGCCCAGGGGCCCGGGGCTGACGGTTCCCTCTCCCCAGGTGTGTCGTGTGCTTCAGCGACTTCGAGGCCAGGCAGCTTCTCCGAGTCCTGCCCTGCAACCACGAGTTCCACGCCAAGTGTGTCGACAAATGGCTGAAGGTACCGGGCGGGGCGGGGCAGGGGTGGGGCCACGCACGCTGCCACGGGAGGCCCCGCACTGCTGCCTGTGCCAGAGCCACAGTCCCTGGCGCAGGCTGAAGGTGGTCGTAGCCTGCCAGAGCCTTCAGCCTGGCGTTGCTGGCTCCCCGGCCTGCGGTCCGCGCTCCCGGCTCGAGGGGAGCAGGGCGCTGAGGGCGGAGGAGGAGCTGTGCCCGGCAGTATCCCGGGCCCCGATCCCAGCTTCTGAGCCGGGCCCCCACCTGCACGTGGCCGCTAGCTGGGCGCGGCAGGGAGACCTGTCACTGCAGCCGTGGCCCTGCGCGGTGCCCGGGGACGGGAGGAACGGGACAGGCGCCACACAGGGGGGCTGTGCCTGGGTGGGTGCCCCGTGAAGGACAGAGCGAGGCTGGCAAAGCGCATGGTTCCTGCCCCACCCCGCTTCCAGCCCTTGTCGGCCGGGGCCAGGGCTGCAGCCCCTCGAGCTGTCCCTGTCCCGGGGGGCTGGGCTGCGCTGGGGAGGGGCGGGGCCGCCTGGACTCACTCTCCGCCCCTCCCGCCCAGGCGAACCGCACATGTCCGATCTGCCGGGCGGACGCGTCCGAGGTGCACCGGGAGGCCGAATGAGGCCCGGCGACTCTGCCGCACAACTTGCCCGAGGAAGAGGACTTGGGCCACCAGCCGGCCCGGGCCCAGGCGTGCGCTTGGCCCCAGGCTCTCCTCGGCTGTGGGGAGAATAGAAGCAATCCAGGCCCCCGGCCGGCACAGCCTGGGCTCGCTGCGCTCCCCGTGGGGCTGGAGCGGTGCTGGGCGTGGGCGGAGGCGCACTCCAAAGACGCCAGCGTTGCGCCGTCGCTCTCCGCTCTGGGCTTCGCGGTTTGGTTGTGGCTGCGCCGGACGAGGGAGCCCTGCGGTTTGATCCCACCAGCAGCCCGAGCGGGGCCGTGCGGCGGACTGGGCCCTGGCGGCCAGCAGCAGAAATTGGCCAGTGGAGCGCCGGGCCTCTCCCACTCCCCAGTCCAGCCTCCCACGGAGAGCGGGCGGGGCTGGGCCTGGCGCTGCCCCCCTTCCGCTGGAGCCCGGGCAAGGGGGATCCTCATGTTCTGCATTGCCCTTCCCCCCGTGCCCGCCAGCCACTCCCCCCCGGCATCAGCCCATCCCCAGGTGGGAAGCGGGAGCAGCTCCTGCAGCACTCCTGCCAGCGTGCCTGGTGGGGGCCTGTGGCCAGCCCCGAGCAAGGACCCCGCCTGCCCCAGGGCGCCTGCCCTTCGAGGGGGCTAATGCGGAGAGGTGCCCCTCGTGCGGGGAGCCCCCGGTGGGCCCAGCCCCCTTCTGTCTCATTTCCAGATACAATTCACATTGCGAATCACTGCGCTGTGCCCCCGCCCGCCCGCCCGCCGGGCGCTGCGCCACGGGGGCACGGATTTGAGTCTGGTCCCTGGCCCCAGCTGCTATCATGGAGAAGTCTAGCTGGGGCCTCCTTTTCCTGGCCCCGTGGAATGGAGACGCCGTGTGCGACGCCCCGGCTGCACGGCCAGCGACTTGTCTTCCCTGCCCACGGGAGGCCGAGGCCGCTGCCTCCATCCCGGAGCATGTGGCCTGGCTCTGCCCCTCCCAGGGACAGGAAGGCCGCGCCAGCCCGCCCGGGCCCGCCATGTGTGTCGTGGAAGTTGTGCTGCATGATGTACGGAGAGGAGCCCTCCTGCTGCGGGGCCGGAGGCGGCCAGCCTGTGTCGATGTTCCCAATATGCATGCGTGTCTGCCGGCTTGGCCCGTGGCGCTGGCTGCTGGCCGGCGGGGGGGGCTCTGTGCTCAGCTCATACTGCCATGCACTGGACTGCACGTCCAGCGCCTCAGGAGGACCGTAAGACTTTCAGGACATCCCCCCTTCCCCCCCAAGGTAAACCGAGTCAGGAGGCGCTCAGCGCGGCGGGAGCCAAACACACGCACTGACATCCCCCTGGCCAGAGGGGAGGGGGGGCCACGTGGAGCGGCTCCCCCCTGCTCAGCGTCCCGCAGGCTTTGTACCCTCCCCGTGGTACAGGGAGGGGCTGCAGCAGGGGCTGCGGGGAAGCCCTAGGTGGGTCAGGGTGGTGGGCTCTGTGCTGCCAGGGATGTGGGCTGGGCCCCTGCAGCTTGTGATCTTGGGCAGGGCAGCTCCCTGGTGCTCCTGGCTGGGGGGGGCTGGTGTGCAGCTGGCCCCTGGAGAACTTAGCTCAAGGCAGAGCCAGGAGGCGCCCAGCCCCGTGCTTTGTGCCCCATGTGCCTGGGCACAGGAGGCCGAACGGCAGCCAAGCAGCAGCTTCAGGCTGGCCCAAGCGAAGGCCCTTCCTGCCCTTGGCCCATAGAGCGGCGACAGCAGCCTCCTGCCGGGACCCAGCTACTCCATCCTGGACAAGCCGGCTCGTCATGGAGGCTTTTATGCTGCCCCGGGCGAGCTGCCCCCAGCGGCACCTGCAGCCGCCTGCCCTGGCTTCTGCCCACCAGGCCAGCACCAACTCCTGCTCTCAGGGATGGCTGGGGGCTGGGGCAGGTAACTGCACAGACACCAGCAGCCCCCCCCCCCCCCCCGGACTGGGTGCACCCCCGCCGGCCCTCTCCTCCCTCCCAGCTTTTTCCGTTTTTAGTTCCCGGACACGAATAACCAAAGGTCTCTTCTGTACATAGCCGCAGGCGACTCTGTGTATAGCCCGGCGGAGCTGCCCTGGCAGGCGCCTGTTTTAACCCCCCGCCCCTGCAAGGGTGCCCCGTGAAAAGCCTTACGGTTCTGTTGATGGTGACTCGGGTGCTGCAGGATTTATTGCAATGAGCAGCTCTCGTGGAGCCCAGCCCCCATACCTTAGGGTGTTTGTGATTGCTGAGTGCGCTGTAGATACCACTGTTCCCAGTGCGTTCCTGTGGGGGGGTAGTGGACTGTTTCTGTTCTATTATTCCAGTCCCCGGGCCCTCCAGAGGGACAGCTCAGCTCCTCCCGCAGCGAGGCAGCCCCCTGGACGGTGCTAGGGCGTGTGTGCTGTATTAGAAAGGGGTCTATATGTATATAACTATATATACGTTTTTTTGCTCTGTTACTTGCACATTTTACAGTTACCTCATTTCCCCATGTATGTATTTGAAAAAAGGCTAATATATAGACAGAGGTTCTTAAAGCTCGAAAGTGTTTGTTTTTCCATTCCATGGGACTCCTCGTGGTCTGTAGCATCGGCCATCACTAGTATGTTGTACTATATATATGTGTATTATACGGATTGAAATTTTTAACAGATTTGTACTTTTTTTAAAATGAAAGTTGCTAGTTCGGCTTGATCAAGTAGTGCAATCATTATTTTTTTTAATGTTGTGGCTGATTTTGAGAGGGATATTCACTAATAAATGTATGATGTATACCCATGGGCCGCGCCTCTCTCTTCTCGCTGCCAGGGGCAGTGCCAGCCCCTCCACCTGCCCAGCGCTGCAGCAAGCCCCAGAGCCTGCAGGGTCCTCCCCTGCTGCACCCCCTTCTGGCAACAAAACAACCCCCGGGGGACAGATGCCCCATTACGATGGGCTCATGACCTCCTGGGCAGCTGGCCTATAGTTTGCCAAGCTTCCCTTGGTCCCTGCCCACCTGCGGGAGTGGTGGCTGTATCTTGGCTGCGGCCAGAGCTCCACGGGGGGAGAGAAGCCCTCAGCCTGCCCCTGCCCATTCAGCTGGCTTGAGCTCGCAGGCCCCCTGGACCAGAACCAGACAGGACAGTTGAGCTGCACTTTGCCCTCTGTGGGTGGGGGGTTTGCTGCAGGTCAGCACTGTCCCCCGCCAAGATAGCTGGGGAAGGCTGCTGGGGCCCTGGGCTGCAGTGCCCTCCGCGTGGGCAGGGCTTAGAACAATGAGCTCAAGGTGGCTGTTTCCAACAGGCCCTGCCCATGTCTCACTTCCAGCTGTGGGGCCTGGGGGAGCTGTCAGGGCCCAGGGGTGCTGCTCCAGGCACATTTCAGTTTGGCCAGTGGGTTGCGCTCCCTCACTTGCCCACCCTGGCCCCTCTGCCTTTGCTCCTAGCCATGTGGCTGAGACTCACGCTCTCCGCGGCTTCATCTGCTTTGCCTGTTTGCTCCTTACTCCCTGTGGCCCAGGCAGCAGCTTGAAGGGCACAAGTCTGGGGTACTGCCAGGGGCTGGGCTTTCCTCTCTGGGCCCGGCCCAGCAAGGCTCCAGCTGCTGCTACAGAGCTGCCGTGTAGGCTCAGGGCCTTGCCTTCAGAGCCAGGTGGCAGCGATGAGCTTTAAGGCTGTGAGGGACCATCCTGATCAGCTACTATGAGTCCCAGAACCACCCCCCACACTCCTCCAAGAGCCCAGAACTGCCAGCTGAGCTACCGGGCTGGGTGTGGAGACATCGCAGTTCAGAGACTCCACCATGTGCACAAGTTTAAACCCACAGATGCCCCCAGCTTCAGGAAGGTGAAAATCCCCAGCTATGGCTGGACCCTGAGCACAGGGTGAGACCACCCAGCCAGAAGGCCCTGGAGTAACTCTGAGCCCCCTGCAGCTGGGGTCCTGCCCCTGGCTGTTGAGTGTGGCTGAGCAGCTCCCTTGCTGGTGCAGGCCATGCCAGCATCCTCTCCCCTCCCAGAGCTTCGCCAGGTCGGTTGTTCTGGTTCCTTTACAGGCTGCCAGAACTTCCTCCGCTGCAGCTAAAGCCTTGGTCTCATTTCCAGCCATGCCATGATGGCCAGCTTGGAGCCAGTTCTCGTACCAGTAACTACCTGCATTCCCACCCTGGCCTTCAGCTCTCTGCTGGAGTCCCAGCAAGCCACCTGCTCTGCCCCCTGCCTTCCTCAGGCTAGGCCAAGCTCTTGTGTTCATTCCCAGACCAGCCTAGCAGCCCTTCTGCTCCAGACAAGGCCCCACCAGGGTACAAACAGCTTCCATGAGCCCCCAGCACAGCGCTCCCCAGGGGCCAGCCCCAGCCTGCCCCTCCAAAGCAGGGATCAGCCTGTGCCCAGGTGGGATGCAGCTGCTGCTGGAGGTGCCCAGCTCTCAGTGGGCACAAGGGGGCAGTGCCTGGCTGGGCTGGGCTGGGCTTGCAGAGACCCAGGAGCTGCTCACTTGAGGAACAAGGGTCGGAAGAGGGCGTGAAGCACCCAGCCTGGACTGTTGCAGCAGAGGACTTGGGCCAAATCGACTGGGGGAGGGGGAATCTGTGGGCGAGCCCCAGTGGTCAGGCCTGACCCCTCTGGCAGCAGGGAGCCTAGGCTTGGGGGAAGGGGCCCAGCCCTGCAGCAAGGACAGAGTGGAAGATGCCCCCGAGATGTAGCTGAAGCAGAAGTGACCAGGCCAGGCTCTTGCAGGGCTCCAGGCCCCTGGCTCACAGACCCAGTAAATCAGCAGCCACAGGCTGGTCACAGGAAGGGCCCTCAGGCAGCAGTCCCTGCAATCAGCAGGACAGGAGTTAGGCTTCCTTACAGGGCCCACTGATGCCCCTGAGCTCTGCTCCCCCCTTTCTGGCAGAGGAACTCAAAGCACACGCCCTCCCCTCAGTGCTCCCCTCCCTTCACAGGCACAGGCCGGAGCCCCAGCACATGGGCAGCTCTGGACATGCTGAGGCCAGCCTTTGAGCAACTCAGCCAGCCATGGTAAGGCCCCAGCTGCTACTGCAAACACAGGTACTGTCTCTGGCTTTGCCAGTAGGACTGGGTGGCTCCGACCCTGGAGAAAGGTGGGGCTGCAATCTGTACTTGGAACCCAGGAGCAAGGGGGCTGGGAGAGGCAGTGGCCGACCCAGGCACAGTGCCGCGGCAACAACTCTGGGCAACAAATGGTCCCGCAGCACCGGCTCTCGCAGCCCTCCCGCAGGCAGTGCAGACCTGCAGCAGCGAGGGGGAATTCTGCTTCCCACGGAGGTGGCCAGTACCAGGGAGAAGCCTTCAGGCCACACAGCAGGGCTCACTGGAAGGAGGCTGCAGAGCAAGGTGCCTGACTAGAGCCTCTCAAGGGTTGGCACGATCCCAGAAGGGCTCCCTGCCCCAGGCAAGCGCAGGCACTAGCACAGCCGAGCTGCCCCCAGGGGCTTCCTGCACTGGACCCCTCTGCAGGCAGCACCTGGCCTGCTCAAGTGACCTAGTCTGGACTCTCACCCCATGGCCAACCCCGCCCCGAGGGCCAGGAGCCATTTTCAGCTGCCTCCTGCGCTTCTACAGCCCAGAGGGCGAGGCGAAGACAAGGGCAGGGCTGGATGCCACAGCCCAGGATCCAGAATGAGACTGCCCCACAGAGCCTCAGACTAGCGGTGCTCCAGCTGTATGCAGGCAGCTCGGCTAGCCCCCACCCGCCCCGCTGCCTGCATGGGGAGCAGCAGCAAAAGCACGGACACCACGCAGGGCTCGCACGCTAGAGGCAGAGTTTATTACACTACGCAGGCTAAGAACCCTGGGCAAGATCCCATGGCGGTAAGAACTCCAACCAGCTCTTTATCAAAAACTGAACACCATTGTCAACTCCAGTCTCCTTTGGTCGGTACAAAGCAAGAGAGCTAGTCAAAGGGAGGGATTTATACACAGTGGGAAGCTGAAGAAATTCGGTCTGTCCCTGCCCACCCCACACAGCCGCACACGTGCAGCGAAGTATCACATCTTCACACGACAGCAGGCCTGGGCTTTAGTATTTCCGAGAGAAGCCATTGCTGCCCCTGCCCGGGGAGCACGGAGGGTAATGGGCCCCCCTCTGCCCTCCAGTGTAGGGGGTGACTGTGGAAGTGGGCGAGCCGTGGCCAGCGCAGACAACGCGGCTGGCGCAGTGACACGTCTCTGATCCCTCATTTGTACGCAGCAGTCTTTAAAAAAAATATCGTGTTAGATTCATCTGCATTTCTCCTCCCAGCGGGTCTGGGAAAGTGTCAATCGTCCGTGAGGTCCTGAACAAAGAGAACTTCCGTGTGGCTGAGTCCCGCCTCCTGCAGCGTGGGGGGGTTGGGCCACTCCTCTGTCGGGAGGCAGGGCAGGACGCGGCGAGGGAAGTTGGCCTCGATCTGGAACTTCTCGGGGCTCTCTTTCAAGGAGAACAGGAAGTCATGGATCACCTGGAAGGGAAATGCAGAGGCATTTGCGGATGGAAAAGCAGTGCACAGGGATTCGGGGAGGTGCTGCGAGGCCCCGCTGGTGCAGGCACCAGACTGCTAGTCTCTTAGCGGTCGGCAAGAGAACCACAGCATGAATCCTGCACAGGCCACCGAACCAGGCTGCCCACTAGGGACAGCTGGTTGGTTTCTCAAGACCCCGCTTAAAGCATGCCAGAGGCTTGTCTCCACGCTCCTGGGGAATCCAGAGCACAGGCCCCCCAGCCCCTGGACGGAACAGCAGAAAGCCCAGGGTTAGGAGGGGATTAGCAGGATTTCACCTTCCACCTGGTCTAGGACTCTTCTCTTGCTTCCCTGCCCAGTAAGCTACTCCCCCTCCCCCATGCAAGCACATCCCCTCTGCCTCCTGAGGCCTTGCAAGGGTGCTTGGCAGCCCTGAGCCTGGCCACTCCCCACCGGGCCAGCCAGCCAATGCCAACCCCTCACCGTTAGCGACTGGGTGAAATGGAATCGCCTCTCCACTCTGGAATCATTGGGCAGCTTGAAGATGATCTTCACGCTCTCTGGGTCGTCGGGGTGTGGCTCTGGGGGGAGGCATTCTGACCGGCGCACCTTCTCCTCCTGCAGAGTCTGAAGAGCAAGGAGGAGCTCAGTGCCTGGGCCTGCACAGAGCCGGCCGCGCCCCGGCAAAGTCCGGAGGGGGACGAACGAGGCAGGTGCAGGACTATGCGAACTCAGTGCCTGACAGGAAAGCACCAGGCAGGTCGGTCATGAAGGGAGGAAGCCCCAGTGAGGGGAACAAGTTGGAAGCGGCAGCAGTGAGCGAGCTTGCAGCCAGCCACACCTGTCTCTTACCTGGCGCCGTCTCTCCTCTGCCAGCTTTTGCTGCTGTACCTCCTCTTCCCTTCTCTTCTTCCTCTCCCGCTCCTCCTTCTTCTTGCGCTCCTTTTCCTGGTCCGCCCGCAGGGAAGCCAGGTACGCCTCGTCCTGCTGCTGCCTCAGGACCTGGGTTTGGTTCCTCTCTTCCCTGCAAATGCCAGGGAGCGAGGGCTGGGTAATACCAGCATGCCCAGAAGGTGGGCAGGGCCAGGGAGAGCACAACAGTGCCTGCAGCATGGACACCTGCTCCAGCGAGGAGCACACAAGGTGCCCCGCTCCCAAAGCGGGGGCTGGGGTCTACGGGACTGGATCCTGGCCCAGGCGGTGATTTAAGGCTCAGAACAAAAGGCACAAAGGGCCGCAGTGTGGGGAGGTGCCAGGCACACGCTGCACACGGCGCCTACCCACAGGCCTGAGCGCCAGAAGGGCCCGTGGCGCCGGGGGGGGGGGAGGGGGGGAGGGGGCAGGGAAGGAGATGCAGCTGGGGTCCTGCTGACTCCCAGAACAAGTGGGGCCCACATTGGTGCTGGGACAGGGGGCATCAGCGAGGCACCAGCAGGACACCATAGCACAGCCATGCAGAGATCCAAGGCCCAGCTGCTCCATGGAAGGTGCCCCACGTTACTCAGCTTTGAGCAGGAGTGTTGCCCACAGAGTCCCCAATTCCCAGCATGCAGCACGGCCTGAGCGTACGGGTGCTGTGGCCACACCAGCACCTCCACTAGCCACTGAATGCCCTGCCGCTCCCCTCCCCCACGGACCTCAGCTCCACAAGGTGTGACCGGGGTCCCAGGTCCCAGCCGAGTACCTCTCCATGCGCTCCGACACCAAGTACGTCTGGTTGGCATCCATGAGGAAGGTCAGCTGATTGATGAGGTCATCAGGCTGGATGAGGCCCTCTAGACGTCCCACCACCGTCATCCTGCGATCTTTCAGCATGATCATGGCCAGGAATGGGTACGTGTTCTCACGCAGCGCCTGGGACACTGGGGCACCGACAGACCCACCATCGGCACTGGCTCTCCCAAGAGAGGGACCAAGGAGTCCCGGGAACGGAACCGCCTCGCTCCCACTCTCTTGCCAGTCCTTCAGACTCCAGGAGGCCAGCCCACTAGTGTGACCCAGCAAAGCTAAGCCACAGCATCTCGGCCAGGACAGAGCTGTTCCTCCTGAGACCTCCCAGGCCTCCGCCGCTGCTCACTCTCGGCCACGAAGGGCCTGAGCTGCCACACGAGCCACTCGCTCAGCCGCATTCAGCACACCCCTCGCAGGCACCCCAAAGGGCAGGTCCCCACTTCTCGGGAGGTGCTTGTAGGTGGCAGGCTGCAAAACCTGGCACTGGACTAGCAGGTGGATATTCTCATCCTGAGAAACAAGAGGACCTCAAAGAAAGCACCTGTGGCCATTCTGTCCCTGGGCACACCACAAACCACTGTCACCAGGCACCGGCTTCCCCACTCGGCCCAAGGCCCCACTGACAAGGCCTCTGCAGAGAGCCAGCTCTGCCAGCTAGCTCTGCCGACACGGCCGGCAACAGCCAGCACGGAGAGAGGTCTCTTTGGGCTGCAACGCTCCTCGCTGAGATGGCAGGGCCTCTGCTCTACAGAACGAGGCTGGGAGCAGCGCGCTAAGGTGGCCCAGGCTTGTCAGCCCAGCACCTCCACCTGGCGCAGAACACACTGTCTGCAATGCCCACTTTGGGCTCAGCAGGGGGCGCTCACCTCTATAGCCCTCTGGCTTGTTGGTGGAGCATGCCCAGAAAAGCATCCGAGTGTTGATGAGGGTGATCACCTCTGGGGCGCACAGGGTGGTGCTGAGGAAGAGAAGAGAGTGCAGGCATGGAGCGGTGTCCCACGCCCCCAGACAGTTACCAGAGAGAACTCTCGCCAACCTACCGACAGAATTCGTCTGAGTCTTGGTGCTCGTCCCCGTGAAGATAAACCAACAGGAAGCGCAGCTCCCGCTTGGCATCATTCAGCGCCTTGGGAGGGGCAGGGAAAGCGGAATTAGAGGGGTACTGGCACTCTGCCAGGGCTTCCGTGTCAATGTTTCAGGCTAACACGCCAGAGCCCCTCACACCGGGGTGCCCGGCCGAGTCTCAGCAAGCAGGAGCAGGGCAAAGCACTGCACATCTCGGGCACCTCTACACAGCAGGGCCAAGCCGGATAAGCTACGCAACCCGAACGGCATCAATTGCGTAGCTCAAGCGGAAACAGACGGTTTGGGCCTTTGGCGCTGTGTGCACAGCAGTTATTTCGAGAGAGCACTCTCCCCCGACTCCCTTGCTCCTCGTACAACTAGGGTGACGGAATCGGAGTGAGCAGCCCGCTATTTCAAAGTAACGGGCTTGCTATGTAGACGTGCACGACGTTATTCCGAAGTAACGCTGCAGTGCAGACAGCCCGAGTGACCTGGGAGGGCTCCCACGGCCCAGAATCACGTGCAGCATTTAGCTCCATTTTCCAGTCTGGATGATGTAGCTCCAACCTTCAGGCCACATCTACTGAAACACGCTACTGAGCTGATCCATCACGAGGACCCTTCCCTCTCAGCTGAACCACTTCGCTTCCCTAGTTGCCTGATTCCACCACAAGCCCAGCACTGGCAGATGGACTGACCGGCCGAGTCGCTGAGAGCCCCCTGCCCCGTGGCAAGCTAGGCTTGGATTCTGGGGGAGAGGCCTGCTGGAGGAATGACCTCAGGCCGAGTACTGCTGAGGGAGAAACTGGCGCAGCCGAGCTCTCTGGCACTCCGCTGCCTGCAGAGATGGTCTGCCACAGAGGGTGGGGGAAGGAGACACTAGGGAGCGTCTCCTCTTCCGGGAGGAATCGTCACCAAATCTAGCAAAGCTGGATCTATTCTCTCCTTTTAGCTCCTGGACTCAACGGGGCCCCTTCCCCAAGTTTCTGAACTTACAAGGCTAAAGCCTGCCCAGACGTGCACCTTGGTGCTGCCCCAGTCACCTCCAGCGGGGTGCGCCTCAGGACGGACGTCAGCCCACTATGGCAGCTTGTAAACAACACTAGCCGAATTGAAGACGAGGCGTGGGCTTCCAAACCACAGCGACAGCCGAGGAATGGCCAGAGCGGCTTCACCTTCCCAGCTCCAGTTCGGCATGTGGCTGAGCCTGGCAGGGACCCCACCAGGACAGATGCCTTCAGTGGGATGGACCTAGCACACTTTGTAATCACGGGCTCCATTTCCTCATCACTGAGTCTGAGCATTAGTACTGGACTTTTAACATGCAAAATGGCTTTGGCATTCCTCTTTGGGCCAGTGCGCCAGGCAAGACCAGCACGACTCTCCCATGTACCTTTGCATCAGCACGCCGTACTGACCTGGCTGTATGTCCCCCGGTAGAAGACAGGGTGTATCCGCCCATATTTTTCCTCAAACATGTGGATAAACGAAACAATATCACGCACTGGGTCCGTGACCCTACTGCGAGGGTCAGCGCGTATAAAACTCAGAGCAAACCTAGGAGAAAAGCAAAGGATGCCAGAAATTCAGCTTACTGACTTTCCAAAGAACACTCTTCGACCAACACATACAGCTCTCTGTAACACACCTGACTACCCTGACTTGAAAGCACAGTGATGAGCCCCCTATATTTGTACAGTGCCTAGCACCACGGAGCTGTCCTGAACACTACTCTCTTATACCTCCTGCTGTTCAGAGCTGGCAAACAGGGACACTTGTAGACAGACAGCATCAGCCACTTCCAGTATTCATAGGAGCCCAGAAACGACAGACTCTCTCTCCCCCAAAATACCAACGCCTAGATTCTGCCTGCTCCTTGTGGAGGGGGCCAGTGGGCACGGGGAAGGATGCCGAGAGGGGGCAGAGTTAACTCCCTGCTCGTGTTTCTTGAGTGCTGGCTGGCCAGAAGGGAGCAGGAAGGAGGCAGGCCATGACTCTCCTGTGCCACAGGCTCACTCGCTATGCCCCAGGGAGCTTCGGGAAGCACACTGCCTCCTCGACTCGCCGTGCCTCCAACGCAGCCTCTGGCTAGCATGTCACTTACACACACTCGCTGCCATGGTGTCTGCAGGGGCACATATCCCCCCCAAGTGCCTGTGTCTATCTGGCCCTCGCAGGAGAGGCTCTTCAAACCCACCAGTACCCCACTGACAGACCACTGTAGAAGCACCCTCCAGAAAAAATCTAAGGCAGGTAAAGTTCCATGCTCAGAGGCATGAGCCGATTGCCAGAGGTCAGGGCATTTCCTCACCTGCACTCCCACCGCAAACAGCGCTGCCCAGAGGTAGCGAGTGAGCACACGCGGAAGGGACAACGCTCAGATAAGCCACAGCCAGAGACAAGATACCAGATTTAAGGGATCAATCGTCTTAGACTGGCTGGCAATTCACAGGGAGCTGATCAGACAAGTCTCTCCAGAACTGCAGTTCTGGTGCCCAGAGGGTGCAAGGCACAACTGTCCCTTTTAGGGCACTGCTGGAAGAGGAGATTATACCAGGGAACACACACTTAGATAAGAACAGAATTACACCCTCTTGTCTGTGTCTCGGCTCTTGAGACTAAGCTGGGAGGCAGGGATAGTATTATCCTACACACTTGTTCCTGAGGGGAACCTCAAGCACTTCCTCAAGAGACATTCATAAGCATGCCCATTCTTTGTTTGGTCTCCACTGTTTCCTATTTAGGAACTGCAAGTGTCAGCCTGACTGAGTTAATACACCTGTTTCCTTTACAGATTCATAAGACACTGGTAGAAATAAAATCATAAAGCTGTAGGACTGGAAGGGGCCTCAAGATGTCACCAAATCCTGCCTCAGCACAGCAGGCTGGACCATCCCTGGCAAGAGTTTTTCCAACTTGTTTTTAAAAACCTCCAGCGCCTATACCAGAATTTAACCCCCCTTAGAGTTAAAAAGGTTTTCCTAATTTCTAACCTAAATCTTCCTTGCTGCAGATTAAGCCCAACACTCATGGTCCTACCTTCAGTGGACATGGGGGAACAATTGATCATCCCCTTCTTTATAATAGCCGTTAACATATTTGAAGACTTATCAGGTGCTCCACTCTTTTCTCAAGTCTGAACAGGCCCAACGTTTTCAAACTTTACACACAGGTCAGGTTTTCTAAACCTTCTGTTGTTTCTCTTGCTCTCCTCTAGACTTGCTCCAATTTGCTCCTGAGGTGTGGAACCCACAACCGGGTACCGGACTCCAGCTGAGCAGAATGGGTTGGTTACCCTCCGGTGTGACACTTCTGAGACTACAGCCCAGAATATTGTTAACTTTCACACAGCTGGCTCATCTTCAACTTGCGATCCACTAGAGCTCCATGTACTTCTCAGCAGTGCCAGCACCTAGACAATTATTGCTTGTTGTCCTCCCTAAAGGCTGCCTTTCCTGGCTTTCATCTCGAACTCAGACCAGTTCTCCAATCCGCCAAGATCGTCTTCCACTCTAATCCCGCCTTCCTAAGTACTTGAAACCCCTCCCAGCATACGCTTATCTGCACACGTCAAACTTCATTATCTATGGACATGACTGAAAATATTGAACAGTATCAGATCCAGGAATGACCCCGCTGAGATCCAACTAGATAACCCCTCAGTTTAGTTAACAAAGGTTCACGGTCACTTTGAGTACGGCTTTTCCACCCGTTATGCACCCACTTGGTACGAATTTAAATCAAGACACATTTTCCTAGTTTGCGTATGAGACTGTCATGTGCGACTGTGTCAAAAGCCTTACTAAAATCAAAACATATCTGTTTCCCCCATCCACTAAGCCAGTAACCCTGCGGAAGGAATGAACTAGGTTGGTTTGGTGTGATTTGTGCTTGATAAACCCGTGCAGGCTATTCCTTATAGTCCTGTTATCTTAGCGCTCACAAAACAATTATGTCAGAATTTGTTCCAGTATCTTTCCAGGCACTGAAGTTAGGCTAACTGGTCTATAATTCTCTGGATCCTCTGTTCCCCTTCTCCAGCTCTTGCGACCTCACCTGCCCTCCATGAGTTCTGGAAGATGACACTTCTCGCAAATCCATTTTTTGCGATGAACATTCATATGTTACTAACCACTGTATTCTAGATCTCCAAGACACGGAAACCATGCAACGCTACCAAGAACTTTGGATGTGTACGTAACTATTCGATTACTAGAAAACCTGATGTCTTATTAGGCTTAACAGAAAATTCCAGCCAAAAGCAGTGCAGCCGTACTGGAGTTAGATTTTGCATTGCTACAATCAATAAACAAACCAGCACAAAAAAGTACTTACCTAAATATATCAAGTAATGTGTAATAGGTAAATCGGAATGGAAGCATTATCAAATAGTAACCCCATCCTAACAGGCCCTGAAATTACAAACAGATTGTTAGGTATTTATCCCTGCCCACATTCATGCAAATGTTCCTCTCTCCAGCATCAAACACGCTGCCAACTATGTGAAAGAGACTGTGTAGCCAAGTGCTCTGAATTCAGGCAACCCAAATTTTCGAACAGCCACCAACGGGTTTCTCACTTGAAGAGCCCAACCTGAGACATTTTAGGCATCCGAAAGCCAGTGGCCAACAGGGATGTTAAATATCGGTTAACTGAATAGTTGAATAATCTCATGAATTCTTCTCGGTTACTTGACTATTCTGTAGTACCCGGGGGCGGGGCAGGCAGCCAGTGCACTATGGCCCCACTCTGAGCTGCTGCCTCTGTATCAGAGGCAGCAGCATGGGGGCGCCAGGCGGGAGCTGGTCCTCATGGACCGGCTGCCTGTCACCCATGCCACTGCCTCTGATACAGACAGGGCAGCACAGGGTGGCAACAGCCCCTGTCGGGGGGGGGGGGGGGGAGAGAGACACGGTGGTGGTGTCTGAGCTTCCAGACCCGGCACAAGCCAATACACTTTAAATGCAGAGCCACAATGGGGGGGGGAGGCCCTGGACCTGTCACAAGCCAGGACTCAGCCAGGCTGCTAGCCAGCCTGCTAAAAATTTTATTTGCTGGGGGAGAGAATGCGTGTAGTCTATAGCATTAACCTATCAGCTTTTGAATATCAGTTAATCGACGCCACTACTACATCCCTAGTGGCCACTTTCAACAATTAGGCTTTAAACTTCCATCTCACTTTCCCACCCTGTGAAATAGGGATAAAGCTCTTACTCATCTTAGAAGTTCTGTGGAGACTGGAGTGTTATGCAAGTGCTATATATTAACTCTGCAGTCAGACTAATTGCTAGCAAAGTCGACTGCATCACTTCAGCAGAGTGTCATACAAAGAGATCACCTCCAGCAGGAACAGACTTTCATTCTAGCTGAATTGGGCCACGTGAGTTGGAGTTCTGCTGCCCTCACTCCCAACTTCCTGGGCAGGAAGGAGTTTGCTGTGTACAGTGAAAAATACAGGAAAGGAAACCATCCCAAGCTATAAGGGAGAGGGTAAGAACCGTTCTGCCCAGGCAGCTGCACTGTTTGTAGCTTTCAAGAAAAAATATTTAGAACCAAGAAAGCAGATCTGTTATGAACAAAGAATTTCTTTCCCTGTTGATTTATTCCTTTCCGTCTTCAGAGATCTTACCCATTCTCAAAGAGACAAACCCAAACTAGTATATAACTTGCCCTTGGTTGTGGCCTTGAAACAACATAGCTGTAGATCCTGTGGTCAGCTGTATTGACCTGCAACGGCCGGGATGGCGGCGGATTGAAGACACTTGGGACTCCTTCTTGCTCATTCAATCGGTCCTGTACAGCTGCCTGTCACAGAAGCAGCAAGAAAAGGGGTTCATCAGAAGTTGCAACGGATACATGCAGATTAGAGAAAATACACTGGCTCCATTCTGAAGTGTGTGGTAGGTCTTAGTTGTCCCTCTGCCTAGAGCACTGGACATGTGCAACGTAACATCACTCTCAAGCAACTGCTGCCAGCTTCCAGATTAGGTGTTTCCAAGATGCCTTGTATCTGTACAACCGTTTACATGGTGCTGTCCAGCTGGAGAGCTGTGCCAAACAAGCCCTGTTCATAGCCCTGAGTACCAGTCTCGGCCCTTGAAGTGGCAGTACCGGGAATAGTGCAGGCACATGGCCGGTGGTCAGAAATGGAATGTCAACCACCATTAGGAAAGGGATCGGAAGAGAGAAAACCAAGTGCCATAAACCATGGTACACCCCTAGGCGAAGGCTGAATTCCATTCTGTCCATCCGCTCTCAGCCAGAGAGAGACTGAATTTCAAAAAAGGGCAACACAATGATCGGGGCGGGGGGAGGGTTGAAACAGACTCCATACGAGGAGAGGTTAAAAACGAGTCTGCTCATCGTAGAAGAGAGACTACTGAAGGGGAATATGTCTATAAAATCATGACGGGTGTGGAGAAAGTATGTAAGTGTTATTTACTCCTTCCAAGAACACAAGCAGCAGGGCAGGAGCTACCCAATGCAATTCATAGGCAGAAGGTTTAACACAACACAAGGAAGTATTTTTCACACAACACAGCCTGTGGACCTCATTTCCAGAGGATGCAGTGAAGGCCAAAAGTATAACAATACCTAAAAGAACTAGGCAGGGGGATGTAGGCCAGGTCCAGCAATGGCCATTAGCCAAGAGTCCCTAAGCCTCTGACTACCAGAAGCTGGGAATGGATGACTGGACGGATCACATAATTGTCATGTTCTGTTCATTAGCACCAACCACTGTCAAAAGAGAGGACGCTGGGCTAGATGGTCTGCCCCCATATGACCATTCTTATGTGTCACGATCTCAGAGGGTGTTAAGACCATTCCAAAAGGAGCGGGACAAAACCACGTGCATGCTGGCTGGACGGCTTGTTGAGGGGCAGGGGACAGCATGGCTGAAGACCGAGCCGTGTGGATGGGTGCTTGGGAAGCGAGCCAGAGGAGCAGAGGCGCAGAGATCTGAGGCATGGACCAAAGTGGCAATAGTACTAGGCTTCACAGCACGTGTGACTGGGCTGAATTCAGTTCACAGCTGTTGTGAGGTAGGAATGTGGGTAATATTTCTGATTCCACTGGAGGCCTGGGCGAGGCTCTGTGCTTTGCTCTGTGTGTACAGAGCGTGAAGGGTTAAAAAGCTCTTGGGGGAGAGCAGGGGCCATGGGGTGGGTGACTCACATACTCACAGGGTGGCTAAAGGACTGGCTGAAACCAACCCTGCCTGGGTTGCAGGCCAAAGGCCCAGGGACAGGGAGAAAGCCAAGGCGGCTTTGATAGCAGCATCGGGCCCCCTGGCCTGGGACTGGTCAGTCTGAACTCCTCCCAACCTTCACCTCTCTCTGCAAGCCTAAGGCCATTCAGCGTTGGTATGCCAGGCAGCTGTGTTTGGAAAAGGTCACCTAGGTGGCTGCAAACACTCCCTTAGCATATTGCACCCCGAAGGGGGGCAGGACAAGCCTCCCACAGGAATCTGGCTGGGCTGGATTCGCTGCAGGGAACCATGAAGACGGACAGGGATTGCTGATGCCTGACGGTCCAGTTTCGGAGTCCATGGCCTGCCCCTGTAGAACCACATAGGCCCCGGAGGCTGGCGCACTAACGTGGTCACTTCCAAGGGACAGGTTGCAAGCTGGAGCATAGCTCAGTCCCTGACCGCGCTCATCACATTCCCCATCATTAGCGAGATCTGAACGCAGCCGGTACATGTTTTCCCACTTCCAGTTCTTGGTCTCCAAGTGCAGTTTAGAGACTTGAGGGTACAATCTCAGTTCAATGAGCAACTCACTATGAATGGAAATTGTGAAAGGCCACAATTAAATGAGACCACCTAAGGTTCTTACCAATAAGCAAAGGAATCGAGCTTGCTGGGGTGGGGGCATTAGAAGCTGGGCAGATTACTTCTGAAGTGTAAGTATGATGATTTTATAACATGGCCTTGGTTATAATTACTCCTACCACTATAAGGATTCTTTAAGAAAGGAAATTCTACTTTAAGAGACCCACAGTTATTCAGACTCTTCATCTTAAATCACTGAAAGAAAAGTGCCCCTCCTATCCTTCTAACTCATACCTCTATGTTCCAGTTGTGTTGCTCCAGGGTATGACGACAGTGGTCCATAGACTCTATGCCAGTCAAGTCCTGGAGAAGGAAGGAACAAACCAAGGATGAGTGCCAAGCTCACTGCTGTATTTGAACAGATGAGTGTTACCATAATACAAAAATAACAACCAGAACCTGGGGGGAAAACTTCCCCTCCAATTCAGCATGAATGCTTCCAGTGGTTGCCTATGAGAATTTTGCAGCTTATGTAGGTATTCTTATTTCTGCTGTGAAACGCTGAGCTCTCGGGCAGGACTTCACATTCTCCCAATAGCAAGTAATCCTCAGCATTTCTGCAAGGCAGGTAAATCTCTTACCCATTACCGGCTTCTAGCCAGACTGGGAAATCCAATCAGCCTTACTGCTGGGAGCCTTCCCCTCCACTTCAGAAGGAATGGGAGGCTACTTCTAAAAGTCAGTGCCCCAGAGCTCCTCCCCTAGGGAGTGAGGGAAGTCACGGGCAAGCCTTCAAGCCTGTTATCTCAACCACAATCCATTGCAACAGGAAGGCAATTCAGGTGAAGTGAGCGATATTATTGAAGATGGAGCATTTTTCAGCTTTGCACTGTTTGCTGAAGTGTTTATACAAATACAGCACTAAACATTGCACAAGTACTGAGTTTCAAATCACCTTGCACTAAAACCATCAAATCACCACCTACAGACCTCATAGCCACCGGGGTTCTCTGTGTTCAACACCAGCAAGCACAATTTGAATTCTTGCTAATCAAAACTTCTGCACAACACCTCACATGGATGTGGGCATCTGATATGATAATATATCAAGTTGGCATAACTTCTGGATGAGGAAAAAATCTTTGATTGAAGTGAACATTCCTGTCGTCATTCTAGAGAAAAATTTCTCCCTCCAACTACCCACTGTGCCCATCACATGGTATCAGACCAGATATATAGATTTATGGAAAACCATAAACGTGCTTCTGTTAGCCCTGTACTAAGCTCTTTTAGAACAGATTGCCAGGCAGGGTGGATAAAAAAAAAAATCCGATTTTTTTAAATAAAAAAGCAGTTTTTAATTTAAATTGAATTTTTAAATTTTGTTTAATTATAAATAAAACACTACATTTCTCATTAAAAACAACAGTTATTAAATCTTATCATAAACATGCTTCACCTACACTCTCAGTGTGGCTCTAATCTGGCCAGCCTAACAACCAGCTTTTGCTTCTTGAAAGTTCTGGGCTTTCAATTTGTTTCTCAGCAGAGTGACATGTGCACAGACAGACCCAGGCTGGATCGGATTGTTCTGGTTCTGAGCTTGTGGTGGCAGGTCTGGACCAAGCACAGCAGAGTTAGTTAAGACAGTAAGACAACGTATAGGAAAGGATGGAGCCAGCATAGAAAGGAACAGTGGACTGGAAAGACAAAGGGGAGACATTATTCATCACACACAGAGTTTCCTATATTCCCCTAAACTTTTGCCACAGAAAAACAGTCATGATTTCTAGGTGTAAAAGTGTCTATCTAGAAATAGTTTGAAGACATTAGTTCCTTGGGTTAAAAAAAAAAAGTGTCAAGTGTTAGAGCAAGATGATGCAGGGCCTAACTAAGAATGAAACAAGGAAAACTGCTTATTGGACAAAATGATATGTATGAACACGTGGCTTTGTCTGAAGAACAATGTGGATCAACCTTGCGATGCATCATTCTTCAAGACTCTCTCGATGCCTTTTAGTACAGCTGTGATTGCTATGTTGGATGTTGCTAGAAAAAGAAAGCTTGGCTTAGCTAACCCTTATGGCTTGATACAGAGGCCGCAGTGCGGGGGAGGGATGGTGGGCAGGCAGATTGGCTTTTAAGCTAGCTCCCAGTGCGCACCAGCTTGCACCTCCCTCCCCACACTGCTGCCTCTGATAGAGAGGCAGGAGTATGGGAGGAGGGGGCAGCCAGCTCGCTGGGAGCCAGGGTACATGGGGAACCAGCTTATAAGCTAACTCCCCCTGCGTACCGGGAGCTCGTGTGTAACCGTAAAAGTTGACCAACAAACCCAGGCATACCTGGTTACACTTTCATATCCCTAGTTCACACTGGACTCCTGGCATCTGTGCTGCGCACACTCACCAGGAGTGGGTGTTCCAATGAATAGCACAGTGCACCATGGGGAGGTATCCCAGTGCACAACCAGCACTCTGTCTTTTGGGGAAGTTTTGGCAATGCACGGTGGGGCAGAAACTAGCTGCACAGAGGTGACTGGGAGCAAGATGTCAATTTCTCAGCTTACAACTGTCTCCATTCCAGGTTCTCTCTAGCCCACCCTTTCCTGTGCAGCCCTCCTCACTATCTACCAACTCTGACAACCACGGAGCCCGAACAGCTCTGCACTACTATTCTAAGTGCTGCAAGCACATAACACACAATCCTCCAGTGTTAGCAAAGCCGCAAGAGGAGCCACAGGGAATGTGATGATTTGCTGGAGGGCAGATCGCAGTGGGACATAATGAGAACCAAGTCAAGATCGTTGGTGGCATTCATGAAGCAGCTGCAAATAATGGAGTGCTGCTTCTAGGCCTGAGAAACGAGCACTGACTGGTGGGAATGCATCATAATGCAGGTTTAGGACTAGGGATGTAAAATCCCAGTTAACCGCTTAACCAACCCCCCCACCAGGCCACAGCAGTCCCCCCCCATGGTGTGGTGGACCCAGAGAAGCTCCCAGTTAATTGGTCATGTCCCTACTTAGGATGATGAGCAGTGACTGCAGAACGTTTGGACGCACAGAGCCATGTTCCTGGATCCAGATGCTGAGCTTGCCCCAGCCCTCCAGTGCAGGGACACCGGAATGAACGCTGCACGGACAGTGGAGAACCGAATAAATCACACTGTGGTGATCTGAAATGCTGGATCGCTACCAGTCAGTAAGAAGTCATTTCAGAGTTGCAAAATCCGGTCTGGGAGTCATTATCCTACAAGTGTGCAGGGCCATTAACTGTCTCCAGTTAGGCAGGACTGCTCTTGGCAACATGCAGGACACAGTGGATGGATCTGCAGTGGAGAAGAGACAGCATGCTATCCCTAGTTTGGCATCAGATCACCTTGCCACAGGATGTGTCAGCAGAAAGGGCTACTTTTCTATGGATACGTAAGCACTGGATCGTCAACACCCATACTGACTGGTCAGGGAAGGTGCAGGATGCTTGAAGCCTCAAGAACACAGCTCTGAAGAAAGCTATGAGCAGGTGCTCTCTCTTTCCCAGCCAAAAAGACTTGGGCTTCTTGTAGGTGTCCATGGTGGCGTGCACGGTGGTAGCGGGGTCTCTGTCAAGTAGGCATGCAGCCCTTTGTAAAAGCAGCAGGTCTGCAGTTCAGCACTGGATGGATCCTTTGCCTCCTGACATGCCTGTTGCAGCTCCTTTGCTTTCATGCAGTACTGCCACTGCTCTCTCTTACATCCCTTCTGCAACTGCCACGCAATCTGTTCCCAGGTGTCCTCTTCTCCCCACAGGTCCAGGAAAACCAATACTTCTGGTCTATTCCCAGCCAAAATGCATCTGGAGTATGCAGCTGGCATGCCCAGCTAGGCAGCTGCGCACAACAATAGAGAGCTGCTAGATGTGCTTGCCACACTGGCCAATGCATGTCAAAAATCTACCGAGCTTTAACAGGTTGCGGGAGGGGGAAGGCAACGGTCTCTGTGACCCCTGAGCAGTGGGGTTCATAACTGCAACCAGAATGGTTGTTTCAGGGGCTAAGTTGAGAGACAGCTGCAGGGTTCCTGTTAGGGTTAACACAGGTAATGTAGCTTCCACACTTGTACAGTGCCGATCTCAGTCCATTGACCGTTACTGCATTACACTAACCGCGTGCTTACCTAGCCAGGAGACATTTAAATGTAGCCCAGTTGTGCACATGTCTGTCACAAGGAAGTTTACATTGACCCAACTTTGTAGTGTAGCTCAGAGGTCAATGCATGTACATTCTGGATGCCTTTTCAAAGCACTGGACCTGACTGGATACAAGCACATCCTTTATCCCTGTGTTTGCTATTTGTTCAAGCATTTGAGTTTTTACAATGGTGCATCTAAGCCTTTGAACAGAATATGCTGTAAAGTTCCTGATCACCATCTCTTAACCTTGAAATGCTGCTAGTGATTGCCTATTTACAAGACTCAGAAATTTGTTCACATCTTTGTTGCTAATAGCACCTAGCAATAATCCTGATGTTAACAGGACCGCCTGCCCTGACAAAACATTCTCTCCTTTTTAAGTTATGCAAAATATAGCGCAGTTGAACCTCTCTAATCCGGCACTCTCTGGTCAGGTATATCCGTGGCCCAGCATGATTTTAGTTAGCTGGATGTCCACATATCAGTGTGGCCAAGTTTCCCACCGTCCCATAAAGTTTATTTACAGCCACCAGTCCCAGATCTCAGGGTTCTGTGCTGATATTTAGCTCCAATTTACCCCAAAATATATCTCAGAGCACTGGAAGTGTTGGTGGTGCTGCTAGATAATATTGACCTCCCGTGGTTTGGCAAATTCTCTGCTTTGCAATCGGTAAGGTCCCAAGAATGCCAGAGTAGAGAAGTTCAACCTAGAGCAGTCTGAATGAAAAGCAAATATATATCAGTTTGTTACTAAGGATGTTAAAGAGGCGGGAAACTGACTAATCGTGCATTCAATACAATTTGTACCAACTACACAATGAGTCGACAAGGGAAGGCACTCTGTCCCAGTTTGTGCCAGTCCAGGAGCTACCCCCTGGCAGCTCTTCAGTTTAAATGTAATAGGAGCCAGATGTGCAGGCAGTCCGGCTCCTACTACATTTAAACTGCAGAGTTGCCGCAAGGATAGCTCCTGGACAGGCACGAGCCGGGCTAGCTCAGTCCCAGCTCATGCCAGGTCCAGCAACTCCTGCCCACCACCAGCCTGGGCCGCCACAAACAGGGGCTGCTTAGCAGCAGCCTCCCCTATTGCTTGCCACTGTCTCGGGGGGCGGGGGGGAAACGGGAGACAACAAGTGACATGGCAGAGACAGTGCTGGGGGGAACCGGCTCGTTTCCCCCCTTGCTGCCTCTATCAGAAGCAGTAGGGGGTGGGGAGAGAGAGTAGTCAACTCGACTACTCGCTTACACCCCTCTTTGTTACCAA
This sequence comes from Pelochelys cantorii, assembly GCA_032595735.1. Lineage (NCBI taxonomy): Eukaryota > Metazoa > Chordata > Testudines > Trionychidae > Pelochelys > Pelochelys cantorii. Next base: position 1,561,964 of record CM064340.1, read on the forward strand.
GTTCCATTAGTTTTAAAACTAATGGAGTTTGGGGAATAAACTTACGTATATTTGCTTTTTTTTAAAAAAACCCTACATTTCACTTTAGTACTCCCACCATTGTTACGACCAATGGAGATTAGGGATGTGAAAGGTTAACCGGTTAACCGGAAAGCATTATCCTAAATGGGTAATGCTTACCAATTCCAGTTGACCACAGGGGCTGGAGCAGCTTCCCACTGCCCTGGGCAGGGGCTGATCCAGCTCTGCAGGGCCCACTGCGGACAGAGGCTGCTCCAAACAAGAGCAGCCCTTGTCTGTGGCAGACCCCCTGCAGGGCTGGGGTATGCATGGAGCTGCTCCAATCCCCATGGGTTACCAGTTAACTGGAAACGGTAAACACCACCTGTTTAGGGTAATGTTAACCGATTAACCGTTCACATCCCTAATCGCTATACAGTAGAATCTCCAGTATGTGAGCATCAGAGTTACAGACCTACTGGACCACCTTTGCAACCAGAAGTCAATCACTCAGGCAGCAACACAGACAAAAACCCTACCAAACAAACAGTAAATATTGTATCGCCGTGGGGCTGTAGCCCTGGAGTTCATGGCTTCAGCCACAGAAGCTGGGACTGCAGCTGCAGGGGCTTGAGGGGGGCATTCAGTCAGAGACTCGGGGCACTGGGGCTCAGGGCTTCAGCCCCACTCCTGACATAGCCCTACATGAATGCCAGGGTGTTAGCTACGAGAGGAGCACCTATTTCAGTCCTACTGCTCCCCCCCGGTAGCTAAAGCGCCAAGCCCCAGTATTCCTACCTGGTCTAAAGCCCTGATCCTCCTGTGAGGCAGATGCCTTCCATCACCCGAGTATGTACGTACTGTATCACTCTGAATTCACAGGCCTTTCACTTAATTCTTGTCCTTTTACTTAATTCTTACTACACCATCAGATAAATATAAAGAGCTAACAAAAAAACCCCGAATCCCAGAAAACTAGCACTCACAAGCAGAAGACAACTTAAAACAGGAGCTCAGAACAAGCTGAATGCATTATATAACTAAAAAAAATCCCTTAAAATATCAAGAACCACAAAAGCCCCATTAAAAACAAGCATCTGGAAAGTTCAACATTTGTCTCCCATATCCTACTTCAACTTCTCATACAAGGTACAGAATCCTAAGGGAAAAAGGTTGAATCTGCTTTATGAGACAGTTCATTTCTTTCGGTTTTGAGACGCAGATTAAAATCCTTGATAGCTACTTAGATCAAAACCATGAGAAGTGGAATTCAGTGCTTCAGTAGCATATTTGCTTAAGAGGTTAGGCCTAGCAAGAATAAAATTGGGGGGTTCATATATTAGACTTTAAGGAAGTTGCTGTTCCTCTGGTAGATCAATTTGTTGAAACATCATATGAAAGATCAAGTCTTTATACTCTCATAACTGGAACCACTGTTAATTCACAACCCACTGCCAAATTCCAGAGAATTATGTTTCCAAGGGTGAAGAGCATCTGACGTCTAGCAATACAAAAGCATTTCTAAATCTTTTTAGAAGAGACTTTCTTTACAAGTGTGTTTATCCAGTGTTTTTATATGAACTGTGATGTTCCAAATATCAGAGGCAGTTTGCTAACAAGGTTCATATCTCCACACTCCTCGAACTAAAGAAATGTTGGGCTCCTTTCAGCCTGACTGCCACTATTTTACTTTTGTTAATTAGTTTATATTAAAGGTAGGTTTGTTGCCTTTTTGAGTGGCAATTCAGTTTTGAAAGCAAATTTCTTTCCATCATAACAGAAACTATCCCATTCTGCGTCTACAGAGGAAAGCCAATGCTCAACCATCATTATATTAGAACAGTCTGAAGTTTGAGAATCAGGCAAAGCAATATCACAGGAACATGGATTGATAATGTCTCGGGGGGGGGGGTAGCTGTGTTAGTCTGTAACTTGTAGAGATGGGAAAGTGTAACCGCGTGTATGGTTACATGCAGGATCCCAGTACGTGTCCTGCACTGCTGTCTGATACAGAGGCAGCAACGCAGGCAGGAGCTGGTATGCATGGGGAGCCCTGCCCCCTGGGTGAAACCGCTTACATGATTACTTAAACCCACTTTAACGTCCTTACTCTTGTGGCACCTTAGAGACTAACAAATGTACTAGCTTTTGTGGGTAAAAACCACTTCATCAGATGTGCTGGAACCCTGAAAGCTTATGACTTAATACATTGTTAGTCTCTAAAGTGCCACAGGACTGCTTGTTGTTTTTATAATTAATAATGAAATCCTACAAAAGCAGCTTCACTATGCTCTAGCTAGTAACAATCAGAATGGCATCTCTTTCTGGAACATCCAAACCTACTGCTTCCAACTCCATTAACCACCTTCACCCACTCTTAGCTGTATGCCTTTTTCATTCTGTCCCTGAAACAGCATCTGGCCACCTCCCAGATACCCTCTCAGTTACCACACAGTCCTGTCTCTCCTTAACTACTGGGCTATATCTTGTTGTCTTTCCATTGCCAGCAGGGTGGGTGGGTATAATGTGCCTTGTACACCTACGGTGCAGTATAAATTACTTCGCCTGCTTGACATTTACATGTACAGACTATTCAGAAACACACATACCTGGCTGCTGTGTGGTTTGTGAAATTTATCCATTGGGACATCTACCAATCTGTAACTAGCAAGAATGTTTAAAATGTATTTGACACATTTATGCAATGGTGCATGAGCTTACCACTGTTACCAAATATTTCAAGATGTGGCAAATGGCATTAAATAAGTCTGGGGGCTGACAAGTTACCATGCACTAAACAAAGGACCAGACTTATTAGTAGGTTTAAATATGAAAGATGAGGGTGGGGACATCATCATGAGGTCATGGGGCAACCCTAGAGAAAAGCCAGCCCTCTGTACCACCTGCTGCTGAGACAGGAGACTATTCTGGCCACAAAGCCTGCTAGGGGACTCCATCTTTCATATCAGCCTCTGGCTAGCAGGTGTCTCAAGTCTGAAATTCCCTCTTACTTTAGCAAATTAGCTGTCTTGTCTCTTCTCTCCTCCACCCGGACCCAGAGTTACTTGGCTGCTGTAAAGAGGGAGGAAGACTCCATATTATATTCCAAACTTTAGGGGGTGGGGGGGGTTTAAGTCATCCTCCTCCCTTATGAATAGTCCAGGTTAAATCTCTTTTTTATTAAGAATTTATTTAGATTTCTATAATCATTTAAAAACTGATCAATAACTAAAGTCCACGTGGACCTTGCAAACTACGCAGGGATGGGCCTCCTGCTTCCATTGTGACTGTCTCTTTCTTATCTGCCAATGTGGTTTCCTGACTTCCACTCCCCCCCCCTCCCATGTTCACCTATATCTGGGCCACACATGCTTTGCAAAACACTCTTGGGGTCACATCTTCAGCATGTGCTTTTTAACCATGCACATTTTATTATGTATGTGAAAAATCACAATTAACATCTGAATAATTATAGTCAACGTTCACAAACAAAACTTATGGGTAACTGACGTTCAATGCCCTATGTTATTTAGGTCAGATTACATCATCAAAAGGGTCCCTTCTGGTCTTAAAAAAATGACACTACTACTTAGTCACCATTTTCCAACAAGACTACTAGAATAAAATGGATTTTGTTTGTAAGCTAAGCCATTTTGAAAACACTTTTCCAAAATGAGATTTCCCATTTTCTTAATCACAGCATCGCCAAATCATCTTGGCCAATACTATTGTAAACAAATACTGGAATGTATGATTTCAGGCAAGCAGCCTAGTTTTAGTGAAGTTAATGGTGCGGACTCAGAATGCTTATAACAGAATAGCAATCTCTCCATAAAAAAAACAACAAATGGTCTGGCAGCACTTTATAGACTAACAAAACATGCAGATGATGTCATGAGCTTTCGTGGGCACAGCCCACTTCTTCAGATGACCAGAGTTAGAAGAAGTGGGCTGTGCCCACAAAAGCTCATGATCCCATCTACGTGTTTTGTTAGTCTATAAAGTGCTACCAGACCATTTGTTGTTTTTTTCTGTAACAGACTAACTTGGCTACCCCCTGAAGCTCCTGAACATGCAATCTCTCCATAGTTATTTATGTATATCGTGTAACATTTGAGCATGGCATTTACAGATAAGTGACTGAACCCTGCCTCCCTGTGTATCTAACAGGAATGAAAAACACCCAACCAGTTAAACAAATTGTTTAATCGGCTAACTACTGGTCACAGGTGAGGGAGCTGTTCTGACCCTGCTAGCCTGCTGCAGCAGGGGTCCTGCTGGCCAGGCCGCCCTTGGGCAGGGGAGCTTCTCCCAGTGGCCGGATCCTCCAGTTAACTGGTAAGCATGCCAATAAGGCTAATGCTTACTAGATAACTGTTTAATCTTTTATATCCCTAATATCTTTCTCCAATACCATCAAACTGACAGAGAGATAGCTTTGTAGTTAAAATACAGTATTGTGAACCTGAAGATTGGGAGTTATTTCCTATTCTGACTCAGACTATTATTATTTGTATTGCAGTAGTACGCAGGAGCGCCAATCATGGACCAGACATAATCACATACTTCTTGTGTGGCATTGGGCAAGTCACTTTGCCTTACCTTGCTTCATGTTCCCCTTTATAAAATGGGACTAACTAATCCGCCTTTTGTAAATTGAGATAATTAAGAGCAGGGGCGGGCAATAAGCCAGAGGCAGTTTACCAGCTATTTATTTACCTGCATGTCTGCAGGTATGGCCACTTGCAGCTCCTGAGGGATGCACATCGCCATTCCTGGCCAATGGGAGCTGCGGGAAGTGGCATCCCAGTCCATGCTGCTTCCCATGCCTCCCATTGGCTAGGAATGGCCATTCACGGCCAACAGGAGCTGAAAGCAGCCGTACCTGTGGAGGCACAGGTTAATAAAGCACCAGTGGCCCACCGAGAGCTAACCGTGGAGAACTCTGTCTGGTCCATGGGCCACTTATTCCCCACCCCTGCTTAAGAGTCATAAACCATCAAGCTCTTCAGTAGCAAGGTGCTACTGAAATGCGAAGCAGCTGTAGAGTTTGAAGCATCTACTGAAGAATACTGGCTAAAGGTGGATATGAAAAATTGGAAACCAGGAGAGTAGACCATCAACATGATCCAGGATAACAGTCCCAGTGCTTAGACTGTTTATGGCTTTACAAAACAGCCTCCAAGTGAAAATATAATAAACTGTAATTTCTATTAATGCCAAAATCTTTACTATAGTTAGCTTTGTTGCTGGCAACAGGTTTCTGAATAGCTGCAATTAAATTAATTGGTTTCTTGATAGCCACTTTACTGAAGAATAAAATTCAGAAGCAGCAAAAGTAGTGCTGGAGTTGTCTGTAGACTCAGAATGACAAGATCTACTTAATCATATTTGGAAGGTTACTTGGGTAAGGGATGTGAATGATTAGTCAATTATCCGATAAGCAAATGCTCATTAGATAGTGGATACACTAGTTGCTTCCCCCCCTTGCTGCCTCTATCAGAAAGAGGTGGGGGGAGAGGGAGAAGAGGTGAGGGTGCTTCAAAGTGGCAGCGCCACGCGGAACCCTGAAACGCTGTGTACAGCCCAGGTCCCCAGCTGACCCTGGGGGCTCCGTGCAGCACTGCCGCTTTGAAACGCTGCAGGGAGCGCAGGGCCAGCGGGGGGCTGCTTGAGTCCCCCACTGGCCCCGTGCTCCTCCCAGTGCTTTCACCTTTAAAGTGCAGCAACAGCCCTGGAGCTGATGCTACACTTCAAATGCACAGGCGCCTTATCGACTAATGGAACAGTCGATGCAAACTGCACTGAATATTCGATTAGCCAATTAATCTAAATGTAACACCCCTAATTTGAGTGACAGATTCTCTATCACCTGAGATCTTTGAAACAAGGCTGGCTGTCTTTCTACAAAGTATGTCCGAGTTCCTAGAGCTACATGCCGGTTTCACGTACCTAACGCTACACTCTACGCCCAGGAGCACGCTGTAGGAACCTATGCTGACCAAAACTGAGGCGTTCAGACAATGCTTGTGGCGGGTGACTGGCTGAAGTGCCACGGCCTGTGTTTTACAGGGCAGGTTACATCGCCACAAGGGCCCCCTCCGGCCTTAAAAAACCCAACAGAGCTTCGCACCCTAAGTCCCGAGACTACTCAGCGAAGTGAAGGACTAAGTCCCAAGGGCCCCCCCCGCCCCCGTCCATGCGAGGAATCTCCAAGCCCGAGTCAGCGCAGAGGCCGGCCCCGGCCCCGGCCCCGCCCCCGCCCCCGCCCCGAGCGCCTACAAACCTGGGCAGCCGGGGAGGGCCCCGCGCCTGCTCCGTGGGCCCCGGGACGGCGGCTACGGGCTCCGCACAAGCGCGAGGCGGGGCCCGCTGCCGGAGCCCCCCGCGCCCGCCCCGCCCCCTCGGCCCGGCCCGGCCCGGCCCGGCCCGCACCTGGAACTGCAGCAGCTTCTCGGTCTGCTCCGCCGTCAGCTCGCGCTCCTCAGGCGCCGCCATTTTGCTGCTGCCTCTGACCCGCCGCTCCGTCACTCTCCGGAACTGACGTAGCACGCCGCCCCGCACTTCCGCCCTGGCGGGCAGCTACGCCGCGCCCCTCCGGCTGGCAGGAGCCGACGCCAACGGCCGCTTCTCGGGGCCAGCCGGAAACGGCCGAGCGCCATCCGGAGATGCCCGAACCTCCCTCGGGGGGTCGTCCGGAGATGCCCGAACCGGGCACAGGTTCCACGTGACCGACCGGCGGAGGCTCCCGAGCGTGGGACGTAGCTCTGCAGAGAGCCCTTGGAGCAGGGGTTCGAGGCTGGCTCCCGGCTCCACCCCCTGAGACATAGGCCGGTGCCTGCCCCTGCTCAGAGGCAGAGCCCTGCCGGGCCCACGTGGGGAAAAGCTGTCCCTGCGCAGGCCTCCTCCTGGCTTCACGGGAGCCCGGTTTAATCCTGGATCAGGAGGCTTGGTGTCCCTGCCCAGATGTTTGTGGGCTTCAGGGCCGGATTAAGGGGTGGGCTAACGGGGCAGCTGCCCAGGGCGCCAACCTATGGGGGGGTGCTAAAACACACCCCGCTTCACCTGCGGGCACCTTAGGGCTGGTGCATAGAACGCAGCGGGCGGTGGCTGCTTGGCCGGGCCGCGGCCCCAGCTCCTCTGCTGAGACTTGGCGGCTCCTGCCGCGGAAGGGGCGGTGAGTTAAAGGCAAGGGCGCTGCTTCTGGAGCCTCTGTTTTCGTTCGGCCGACAGAAAGCGAGTCCACGGGCGGCTGGCGAGGCTCGGGGAGCAGCGGCGCTGGTCTCTCCCGCCTGCAAAATCCGCCGCACGGGGCGCCCAGAACCGGGGCTGAGCAGCCGCTGCCCCTGCACCCAGCGCGCACCCGCCACGGGCTACGCGCTTCCCAGCTGCCCTGCGCTCAGCCCAGGGAGGCTGCGCCATGCTCCTGCTGATCGGGAAGCCCTTCCTCTTTGCCCCAGCCCAGCTGGAGCAAGGCGCAGCCTCCCCAGGCTGAGCGCGGTGCAGGTGGGCTGGAGCAAAGAGGAGCGGCTGCCCGGCCGGTTGGCCATGGCGCTCAGCCCAGGTGTGCCATGCTCCACATGGGCTGGAGCAGAGGGAAAGCCCCCCGATCGGCTGCAGCGTGGCATAGCCTCTGCTGAACACCGCGGCCAGCTGACCAGGCAGCTTCCCCTCTGCTCCAGCCCAGGTGGAGCGTGGTGCACCTGGGCTTAAAACCACAGCCAGCTGGCTGGGCAGCCGTCCTCTTTGCTTCAGCCCAGATGCCCTGCGCTCAGCCAGGGGAGGCCGAGCCACACTCCAGCTGAGCGGGAAGCCCTTCCTCTTTGCCCAGCCCAGCTGGCGTGAGGTGCTGCACCTGGGCTGAACACCACAGCCGGCCAGCTGCTCCTCTTTGCTCCAGCGCAGCTGCATTGCGCTCAGCCCGGGGAGGCTGCGCCTCCATCCAGCTGGGCTGGAGCAAAGGGGAGGGCTGCCTGGCCAGCTGGCCATGGTGTTCAGCCCAGGTGCACCCTTCTCCGCGGGAGGGGGGAGTTGGCCCCAGAGGAGGCACCTGCTGGGTCTTCCCTGCTCCAAGGGGGGAGTGAGGAAAGTCCTGGGAGGAGGCAAGTGCAGGGGACTCCCTGCTCCCACTGGCACCTTGTCCGCTGTTGCGGAGCCCTGTCCCCTCCCCACACCCCAGAACCCCGTCCCCTCTCCCGCACTGGCTCCATGTCCCCTGCTGCAGAACCCTGTCCCCTCTCTCCCACTGGCTCCCTGTCCCCTGCTGCAGAGCCCTGTCCCCTCCCCGCACCCCAGAACCCCGTCCCCTCTCCTGCACTGGCTCCCTGTCCCCTGCTGCAGAACCCTGTCCCCTCTCCCCCACTGGCTCCCTGTCCCCTGCTGCAGAGCCCTGTCCCCTCCCCACACCCCAGAACCCCGTCCCCTCTCCCGCACTGGCTCCCTGTCCCCTGCTGCAGAACCCTGTCCCCTCTCTCCCACTGGCTCCCTGTCCCCTGCTGCAGAGCCCTGTCCCCTCCCCACACCCCAGAACCCCGTCCCCTCTCCTGCACTGGCTCCCTATCCCCTGCTGCAGAACCCTGTCCCCTCTCTCCCACTGGCTCCCTGTCCCCTGCTGCAGAGCCCTGTCCCCTCCCCGCACCCCAGAACCCTGTCCCCTCTCCTGCACTGGCTCCCTGTCCCCTGCTGCAGAACCCTGTCCCCTCTCCCCCACTGGCTCCCTGTCCCCTGCTGCAGAGCCCTGTCCCCTCCCCACACCCCAGAACCCCGTCCCCTCTCCCGCACTGGCTCCCTGTCCCCTGCTGCAGAACCCTGTCCCCTCTCTCCCACTGGCTCCCTGTCCCCTGCTGCAGAGCCCTGTCCCCTCTCCCCCACTGGCTCCCTGTCCCCTGCTGCAGAGCCCTGTCCCCTCCCCGCACCCCAGAACCCTGTCCCTTCTCCCCCACTGGCTCCCTGTCCCCTGCTGCAGAGCCCTGTCCCCTCTCCCCCACTGGCTCCCTGTCCCCTGCTGCAGAGCCCTGTCCCCTCCCCACACCCCAGAACCCCGTCCCCTCTCCCGCACTGGCTCCCTGTCCCCTGCTGCAGAACCCTGTCCCTTCTTCCCCACTGGCTCCCTGTCCCCTGCTGCAGAGCCCTGTCCCCTCCCCCCACCCCAGAACCCCGTCCCCTCTCCCGCACTGGCTCCCTGTCCCCTGCTGCAGAACCCTGTCCCCTCTCTCCCACTGGCTCCCTGTCCCCTGCTGCAGAGCCCTGTCCCCTCTCCCCCACTGGCTCCCTGTCCCCTGCTGCAGAACCCTGTCCCCTCTCTCCCACTGGCTCCCTGTCCCCTGCTGCAGAGCCCTGTCCCCTCCCCGCACCCCAGAACCCTGTCCCCTCTCCCGCACTGGCTCCCTGTCCCCTGCTGCAGAGCCCTGTCCCCTCCCCACACCCCAGAACCCCGTCCCCTCTCCCGCACTGGCTCCCTGTCCCCTGCTGCAGAACCCTGTCCCTTCTTCCCCACTGGCTCCCTGTCCCCTGCTGCAGAGCCCTGTCCCCTCCCCACACCCCAGAACCCCGTCCCCTCTCCCGCACTGGCTCCCTGTCCCCTGCTGCAGAGCCCTGTCCCCTCTTCCCCACTGGCTCCCTGTCCCCTGCTGCAGAGCCCTGTCCCCTCCCCACACCCCAGAACCCCGTCCCCTCTCCCGCACTGGCTCCCTGTCCCCTGCTGCAGAGCCCTGTCCCCTCTCCCCCACTGGCTCCCTGTCCCCTGCTGCAGAGCCCTGTCCCTTCTCCCCCACTGGCTCCCTGTCCCCTGCTGCAGAGCCCTGTCCCCTCTCCCCCACTGGCTCCCTGTCCCCTGCTGCAGAGCCCTGTCCCCTCCCCACACCCCAGAACCCTGTCCCCTCTCCCCCACTGGCTCCCTGTCCCCTGCTGCAGAGCCCTGTCCCTTCTCCCCCACTGGCTCCCTGTCCCCTGCTGCAGAGCCCTGTCACCTCTCCCCCACTGGCTCCCTGTCCCCTGCTGCAGAGCCCTGTCCCCTCTCCCCCACTGGCTCCCTGTCCCCTGCTGCAGAGCCCTGTCCCCTCCCCACACCCCAGAACCCCGTCCCCTCTCCCGCACTGGCTCCCTGTCCCCTGCTGCAGAGCCCTGTCCCCTCTCCCCCACTGGCTCCCTGTCCCCTGCTGCAGAGCCCTGTCCCCTCCCCACACCCCAGAACCCTGTCCCCTCTCCCCCACTGGCTCCCTGTCCCCTGCTGCAGAGCCCTGTCCCCTCCCCACCCCCGACCCCGCTCCCTCTCCCGCACTGGCTCCCTGTCCCCTCTGCAGACCCTGTCCCTTCTCCCCCACTGGCTCCCTGTCCCCTCTGCAGAGCCCTGTCCCCTCCCCACCCCCAGAACCCGTCCCCTCTCCCCACTGGCTCCCTGTCCCCTCTGCAGAGCCCTGTCCCTTCTTCCCCACTGGCTCCCTGTCCCCTGCTGCAGAGCCCTGTCCCCCACCCCAGAACCCCGTCCCCTCCCCCACTGGCTCCCTGTCCCCTGCTGCAGAGCCCTGTCCCCTCTCCCCCACTGGCTCCCTGTCCCCTCTGCAGAGCCCGCCCCTCTCCCCCACTGGCTCCCTGTCCCCTGTGAGGCCCTGTCCCCTCTCCCCCTGGCTCCCGTCCCCGCTGCAAGCCTTCCCCTCCCCACACCCCGACCCTGTCCCCCTCCCCCACTGGCTCCCTGTCCCCGTGCAGAGCCCTGTCCCCCCCCACTGGCTCCCTGTCCCCTGCTGCAGAGCCCTGTCACCTCTCCCCCACTGGCTCCCTGTCCCCTGCTGCAGAGCCCTGTCCCCTCTCCCCCACTGGCTCCCTGTCCCCTGCTGCAGAGCCCTGTCCCCCTCCCCACACCCCAGAACCCCGTCCCCTCTCCCGCACTGGCTCCCTGTCCCCTGCTGCAGAGCCCTGTCCCCTCTCCCCCACTGGCTCCCTGTCCCCTGCTGCAGAGCCCTGTCCCCTCCCCACACCCCAGAACCCTGTCCCCTCTCCCCCACTGGCTCCCTGTCCCCTGCTGCAGAGCCCTGTCCCTTCTCCCCCACTGGCTCCCTGTCCCCTGCTGCAGAGCCCTGTCACCTCTCCCCCACTGGCTCCCTGTCCCCTACTGCAGAGCCCTGTCCCCTCTCCCCCACTGGCTCCCTGTCCCCTACTGCAGAGCCCTGTCCCCTCTCCCCCACTGGCTCCCTGTCCCCTACTGCAGAGCCCTGTCCCCTCTCCCCCACTGGCTCCCTGTCCCCTACTGCAGAGCCCTGTCCCTTCTCCCCCACTGGCTCCCTGTCCCCTGCTGCAGAGCCCTGTCCCCTCTCCCCCACTGGCTCCCTGTCCCCTACTGCAGAGCCCTGTCCCTTCTCCCCCACTGGCTCCCTGTCCCCTACTGCAGAGCCCGGGCCCCTCTCCCCCACTGGCTCCCTGTAGCTGTTTGAAGGGGCGCCCGCATGTCTCAGTCCGGCCCTGGCGGGCTTGCACGTCTCGCCAGCTTTGTTTCTACAGTTCCTACTCCTGAGCGAACTTCGTTCTTGCCCGTGGGAATTTCACCCCCTCCCCCGTCAAGGCTGCTCCCCACTCCGGCTCTTCCCGTGCAGAAGGTGGGGGCCTGTTTAAAACAGCTCCCCGGTGCCACATTCCCTGGAACACCGGACTGCCCCCCCCAGTGCAAAACCCCCTTGAGCGCCCAGGAAGATGCACTTGGGAATTTCTTCCTGGGGGGGGCACCCCACGTTCTTGAGCCCTTCCTCGGGAGAGAGCTGGGAACATGAGCCGGCCTTCCGTTTCAGGGGCGCGCCCGGACCTCCCGCCCTGCAGGACGCTGGGGGTAGGGGGGACCGCAGCCTCGCAAGGGACAGCTGATTAGCGAGAGCGAGGTTTGGGAGCACGCTGGGTTGCTAGCACCCCGCACAAACTCATCTGCCCCCTTCTTCTCGCACCAAAGGCCGGGGGGCGGGGGCAGCTGTCCCTTGCCCCTGCTGGAGCGGCGGGCGCAGCACGGCAGGCACCGCCAAAGCAGAGCGGGACGAAGGGGAGTTCGGGGGGCCGCACGCTCCAGAAAGCGCCCCGAGCCGTGCTGGAGCGGCCGGGCGCTGGAGCGGTGCGTGCCGGGCTGTGGTCCCGCTTGGGGCCCGGTGCTGCTTTGCCTCGGCTCGGCTCGGCTCGGCTCTGGTGCACGGCGAGCCCTTCCTTTGGGGGGCGGAGAGCGCCGGGCCGGGCCGGGCCGGGCCGGGCCTCGCGCTGCCGGGGGGCGTCCCCGCTCCCTGCACAGGCTCCGCGGCCCTTTGCTGGCGTCCCGCGCCCTCCTCCCGGCCCGCCCCGGCCCGCCAGGCTCCTCCCGCCGCCGCAGTGACAGCTGCGCCCGGGCCCCGCTCCGGCTCCGGCTCCGGCTCCGTGCGCGGCGCCAGCATGGCCGAGAGCTGCGGCCGCTCCTCGCCGCCGGAGAGCGCCCCGGAGGAGGACCCGGCCGCCGCCTTCCTGGCCCAGCAGGAGAGCGAGATCGCCGGCATCGAGAGCGACCATGGCTTCGGGGCGGCCGCCGGGGGCCCGGAGCAGGCCCTCGAGACGGGGGGTGAGAGCGGAGCGGCCTGGGGCCCCCCGGGGCGGGCTATGCCCCCCTCGGGGCTGAGCCGGGTCTAGGGCGTCCCCCTCCCCGGGCGGGGAATGGCCCCCTCGGGGCTGAGCTGGGCATAGGGCGCCCCCCCGGGGGGGAATGGCCCCCTCGGGGCTGAGCTGGGTCTGCCCTCCCCTGGGTAGGGCATGCCCCCCCGTCGCTGTATCCAGCTGAAACCTCTACTCGGGGAGGGGAATGACCCCCAGGGCTGGGGCCCACGTGGGGGTGGGGAATGGGCACCCTGGGGGCTGGTCCTGGCCTGGGGTCCCTGCTGGGGGTGGGCAATGGCCCCCTGGGCACACTTGCTCTCTGTCCCTCTGCTGACTGTAGGTGATGTGACGGTGGCTGCCTTTGGCTTGACAGGCAGACCCCCCCCCTCCCCCTCAGGAGCACACCCCTGTCTTGGCGGGCTGCCCTGAGCCCGTGGGCTGCCCTGAGCCCGTGGGCATTCCAGTTCGCGTTCTGCCATGCGTGGGGGTCGCCTGCCTGCTGGGGAGCAGGGCTCTCAGGGTGCCCCGGCTGTATAGCACTTGACGCTCTGGCCTCGGCCCAGCGTGCGCTGTTGCCCTGGAGCTCGGCGATCAGCGTGCCAGGCTGCCCCGATGTGGGTCCCTGGGAGGGGCTGGTGCCGCTCGCTCTCCGGACAGCTTACTAAAGAGTGGGAGGCAGTCGCCCCCTGGTCTCTGCTCCTGCCCCGTGGGCCTGGACTGATGTCCCCCAGCTGCCCCAGCTCTGCCCTGCCACCATCCGTCTGCAATGGGGAGGCAGCTCAGTCTTTGGGGCTCAGCCAGGAATTACGGGGCCCCTCACGCTGGCTGGGGGGTGAAGGGGGGAGGGCTGCCAGTCACATGCGACACCAGCTCAGCAGGCCTGGCTCTCTAGCCTGGCCGAGGGACCCAGCAGCGGAGTCCTCAGCAGAGCCTGACGCCGGGCCCAGGGAGGCACCGGGAGTGGCAGCTGGAAATGCTGCCTGACAGGATCCAGCAGCCAGGAGCCTGGGTGTAGCCGCCTACTTGGAGTGTGTGCGAGCATGCGAGGGGAGGAGGAGAAGGGCGGCCGGGGCTGTGCAGGGACAGGAAGCAGCAAGGGGATGGAAGGCCCTGCTGGGGCTGGAGCAGCTGGCAAGTTGGGAGTCTGCGTCCTCACCGTGCCCCTGTGTCCTGCTGCCTCTCCCCAGTAGCATCCCTAGGGTCCTGAGCTCAGCTGGGCTGTGGCTGTGGCCTGGCTTGATTCCCAGGAAGGATGCTGGGAGCCCCAGGGCTGGTCTGACCCATGCCCAGCTGCACTGGCAGCGTGAATCCAGGACACAGGGTCTCACTGGGCTGACTGTCACCCGGAGAGAGCCCAGAGCCCACTAGATGGAGGCAGAGGCCTCTCTCGGGTGCTCCATCACCCCTCCAAGCCTGTTCCACTGGCTGGAATCAGGCTTCCCTCTGCCCCAAATCGCCTTCAGTGCTGCTGGGATTATTCATGGTATCCAAAATAATGAACGTGGGAGACTGCGAATGCAGCCAGGCGTTCCTTCCTGAGTCCCAGCGCCACACACTGCTTTTTACCATTGCTCTCAGCATGCCTGACTGCCAGGCATAAGCATCAGGGACCACCACAGCGTACTCCTAAGCATGTCCTTGGTGTACCTACAAATGGGCCAGCCTAGGGAACCGGACTCTGCTCCAGCAGGATGAGGCAGGGTCTGACAAGGCACCTTCGGGTTCATCACTCTCTGTGCCTTTAATCTAAGGGCTGGGGGAAAGCCGACGGGTGCGGAGGAGACATGGATCGGACAGAGACATCCCTTAGGGGAAGTTCTATTAATAGAGATGCTCTGTGTTCTAGGCAGGAGGAGAGGATGGACGTCTGGGTCGGATCAGATGAGACACAATCAAATGAAAAAGTCTAACACATCAGGAAATGGCAGACAGATAAATAAGGACCAGTTTTTAAAGTGCTTATACACAAACGCTAGACGTCTAAACAGTAAAATGGGTGAACGAGAGCGCCTAGGTTTAAAGGAGGATATTGATATAAAAAGCATCACAGGAACTTGGTGGCATGAGGACAGTCAATGGGACACAGTCATACCAGGGTACAAAACATATCAGAAGGACAGAACAGGTTGTGCTGGTGGGGGAGGGGCACTATACGTGAAAGATAATGTAGAATCAAATGAAGTAAAAATCTTAAATGAGCCCAAATGTTCCATAGACTCTCTATGGCCAGTAATTCCATGCTCCAATACTAAGCATAGAGCAGGCGGGTTCTATTACCGACCACCTGATCAGGACAGTGCTAGTGGCTATGAAATCCTAAGGGAGATTAGAGAGGCTATTAAATTAAAAAACTTGACAATAGTGGGCAGGGGCAGCCCATCCATAGAGGCGAACTAGGTGGTCGCCTAGGGCGCCAAGTTAAATGGGGCGCCAAATGGTAGCGCAATATCATTGAGGGGTTTGGAGGTGGGGGTGCCGATTGCATGGTTCGCCTAGGGCGCCAGTTGCTGGCAGCTAGTCTAGGGCCACCCCTGATAGTGGGGGATTTCAACTGTCCTCATATTGGCTGGGTACACATCACCTCAGGATGGGATGCAGAGATAAAATTTCTTGATACCTTAACTGACTGCTTCTTGGAGCAGCTGGGTGTGGAACCCACAAGGGGCGAGGCTGTTCTTGATTTAGTGCTAAGTGGAACACAGGATCTGGTTCAAGAGGTAAATAGTACTGGACCACTTGGAAATAGTGACCATAATGTAATACAAGTTAACATCCCAGTGGTGGGAAAAACACCTCAACAGCCCAACACTGTGGCATTGAATTTCAGAAAGGGGAACTACACACAAATGAGGAAGATAGTTCAACAGAAATTAAAAGGTCCGGTGACAAAAGTAAAATCTCTGCAAGAGTGCTACTGTGGCTTAACAACCAAGTAAAAGAAGCAGTGACCAATAAAAAGGCATCTTTTAAAAAGTGGAAGTCAAATCCTAGTGAGGAAAATAGAAAGGAGCATAAACTTTGCCAAATTAAGTATAAAAATATAATAAGAAAAGCCAAAAAGGGGTTTGAAGAACAGCTAGCCAAAAACTCAAAAAGTAATAGCAAAATGTTTTTTAAGTACATCAAAAGCAGGAAGCTGGCTAAACAACCAGTGGGGCTCTTGGATGATTGAGATGCTAAAGGAGCCCTCCGAGATGATAAAGTCATTGCGGAGAAGCTAAATGAATTCTTTGCTTCTGTCTTCACGGCTGAGGGTATTGGGGAGATTCCCAAACCTGAGCCATTCTTTTTAGGTGACAAATCTAAGGAACTGTCCCAGATTAAGGTGTCATTAGAGGAGGTTTTGGTACAAACAGATAAACTTAACAGTAACAAGTCACCAAGCCCAGATAGCATTCATCCAAGAGTTCTAAAAGAACTGAAATGGGAAATTGCGGAACTATTAACTCGTTTGTAACCTGTCCTTTAAATCGGCTTCCATGTCTATTGATTGGGAGATAGCTAATGTGACACCAATATTTTAAAAGGGCTCTAGAGGTGATCCTGGCAATTACAGACCGGTAAGTCTAATGTCAGTACCGGGCAAATTAGTTGAAACTATAGTAAAGAATAAAATTGTCAGACACGTGGATGAACACAATTTGTTGAGGGAAAGTCAACATGGTTTCTGCAAAGGGAAATCCTGCCTTACTAATCTGCTAGAGTACTTTGAGGGGTCAACAAACAGTTGGACTAGGGGGATCCAGTGGATCTAGTGTACTTAGATTTCCAGAAAGCCTTTGACAGGGTCCCTCACCAAAGGCTCTTAAGTAAAGTAAGTTGCCATGGGATAAGAGGGAAGGTCCTTTCATGGATTGAGAACTAGTTAAAAGACAGGAAACAAAGGGTAGGAATAAATGGTCAGTTTTCCAAATGGAGAGAGGTAACTAGTGGGGTCCCCCAAGGATCTGTCCTGGGATCAGTCCTATTCAATCGATTTATAAATGATCTCGAGAAAGGGGTAAACAGTGAGGTGGCAAAATTTGCAGATGATCCCAAACTGCTCAAGATAGTTAGGACCAAAGCAGACTGTGAAAGCTTCAAAAAGATCTCACCAGACTAAGTGATTGGGCAACAAAGAGGAGGGGGATCACATGACAATTACGTGTTGTGTCCCCTCCCTCTGGGGCATCTGGCATTGGCCACTGTCTGTCGGCAGACAGGTTGCTGGGCTGGATAGACCGTTGGTCTGACACCACTTTAGCGGGCAAGTGCCTGGGGACGCTTCACCCTAATTTTGAAACCTAATTCAGAGGGATTTACTGTCCCTCCCCAAGGTCTTTCCTCTCCTCCCCTCCTTCCTGCTGTCCCAGCTTTCTCCGGGCACCTGGCTTCACCTTGACTGGCACAGGAAGGTGGGGTGAGACAGTCCCTGTTGGCTCCTTTTGGGACGATTGTCTAATTTCCAGCCATCTGCAGTCACCTTCCTGAGTGGGGGCCTTCTTTGTAGAAACTCTCCCTTGTTGCATTCATTATTTTGTAACCAGACATCCTCCCTCCTTCACTCCTGCTGGCCTTGGGATGCATGATTCACCAGGCCTGCCTTCTGATAGCTAGGCAGGGCCTTGCTTCACACGGCAGAGGGAACTCTAATTCTTCACTTTCATGTGTTGCCCAGCCGAGCAGCTGGGAGCCTGGTCTGGCTTCCACGCCCGGCATGCTTGTCTCAGGGACAGGTCTCAGGTGTGTGTGGGTGTGTGTGACTTTTGGCCCATGTAATAGAGGGCGGCACTAAGCCACAGAGGGAGGGGACCTGCCCAGTCACAGGGCGTAAGGACCAGTGTGGCGAGTAGGACCAAGAGCTTCCAGTTCCCAGACCTTACGCAATGTCACTCCTCCCAGTTCTGCCCTGCCGGAGCATTTCTCGGGTGTGGCACTGGGAGCCGCTGGCAGCAGCCGACTCCCCATGGGCCTGTGCTCCCACAACAGCAGCACCGCCCCATGGGCCTGGCTGGCTCACAGCCCATCCGAGGCTCTGGGACCGCTCCCCTGGAAGCACTGTCCTTCCTACCTCCCTGTATATCAAATGGTCAAGCCTCTGTCGGGGATTCCCAGGAGCTGGGTGGAGGGATTCAGCTGATTGCCCTTGTGAGCGACCAATCACATGTGCCCATGACCGCTCAGGGGCCCGGCACCTGGTGGGAATGTTTGAAAGAGGGGGGCATATTGCTGCTGCTAATTACAGTCTCAGTAACAGTGTGTGCAGCTGAAACCCGCCCCCCTCCGGCCTGGGTGCTTGGGAGCAGAGTGCTGCGATCGCACTAATCACTGGGTAAAATAAAGCGCCAGGAAAAGTGTCATAAACACGGAAGCAAATCAAAGTACCTTGAACACAAGTCTCGGGGGGGGGGGGTCACTCTCTAGGGCTGGCACTTAGTCCCCCCCACGGAGGGGGCTGAAGATTCCAGATTCCCACCAGCAGGTGAGTCAGGGATGGCTCTGCTGCAGCTGGAACCGGGGTCGCTCTGCTGTAAGGACTTTACACCCCAATGTGGCAGCTTCAAATCTCCCCACCCCTTGCTAGGCAGCCCCCCCCACGCTATTCTGCCAATGCCCTTCACGTCTGACTCACTGCCCCCTCTCCCCTGGCCCGGGCTCCCCACACACCGGTTTCCCCGTGCCATTCTGTCTGATCCCCTGGCTCCCTGCTGTGGCCACCATGAGCCCCTGGCATTGCCGCGGGAACGTACGCCAAGCTGAGCCCAGCAACCGGGGCCCGCGCCAGCTGTCCCGCCTGGGTAACAGGTTTCTCTCTTGACTCCCATGCAGCTGGTTTCGAGGACACGGGGGCGACTGCCAACGGCGATGTCTTTCAGGTGAGAGCCAGCCCCTTTGCCTGGTCTGCCTTAGGGACGGCAGCCAGTGGGTGTGCTTGGACCCTGGCATCCTGCCTGGGCACCCTGGTGCTGCTGTGATGCCCACGACCATACCCCATGTCAGCGTCTGAGCGAGGGAGCCCTGGCTGCTCCCTGCCAGCTCGTCTGTGCCAGGGCTCAGGGCAGGGACCAATCCGGACTGGGGGGTGTCACCGGGCCCTGCACCCCCACCCACAGCCAGGCGGGACTCCCTGCCGGCAGGTAGAAGAGAAGGTTCATTGGTTCCCAGGGACACAGCGTGGCGCAGACTTGTTGTTACAGGAGCCAGGAGCAGCCAGCACAATGCATCTTGGGAATGGAGGGGGCAGAGCCAGGGCCCCGGGCCCCTGCCTGGCCCCCTCCAAGCCAGCTAGAGGGGTGTCGAGGAGCAGCGAGCGAACGGCCCAGAGCTGGGGGCAGCCTGCTGGAGCTGGATGGGGAGACAGGAAACCCAGGGAGGCCCTCTCTCCAGCCCACCCAGGCTCTTGGCTCCTTGGGGCAGCCGAATGGCCTCTGGGCAAGGAGGGTGGGGACAGCAGTGGCATCCAGCCTCCAGCAGCTGGCCACCTGTGGGGGGGTGACGCCTCCCCTCTGAGCTGGAGCAGCCCGGCTGGTTCCTTGGCCTGCTTCTCCTCTTGCTTCAGCTTTGCGAGTCAGGGCCAGCCCCAGCGAGGGGGGAACCAGGCCCCCGTGATCCAGGGGCCCAGCCGGGCTCTGGGGTCCCGTCGCTGCCACGTGTTCTGCTGCAGTTGGACTCCAGAGGCCCCCGGTCACAGTGCCAGCCCCACCTAGGGGCGTGGGCCTGGGCCACCTTCCTCTTGCATCCTCCGGGGGCTTGCCTCCAGCACCCCAGGGGGCCAGGGAGTGTTGCCGTCCGGGCCCAGAGAAAGGGGGGGCTGGTTCCCAGCAGCAGGACGGCGCCCATGGGAATGATTGTGACATCACCGGCGTGTGGGCTGCTCTGCCCTGTGATGTCACTGGTTAGGATGATGTCACAAGCGTGCAGCCCGTGGCCCCTCCCCAGAGCAGGGCGTGGCGTGGCGTGGCGTGGCGGCCATGAGAGCAGTGTTGGTAGCGAATGGCAAGTTCCCCAGGGCTGCGCCGGTGAGGGCTGCTCCGCGGGAGGTGGGGGGGAGGGGCTGGGGCTGATGCTGTCACACAAGGGGCGCAGAGGGCTGCTTTCCATGGGGAAGTGCTTGTGTCCCGCAGGAACCCAACGGCCCCATGGACGCCTACGAGGCCATCGCCCGGGCCGACAGGCTGACCCAGGAGCCCGAGAGTATCCGCCAGTGGCGGGAGGAGCAAAAGAAGCGGTTGCAGGAGCTGGGTGAGTGGGGCAGGAGCTCCCCGGGCAGCGCAGAGACCCTGCCCGCCCCCGTCCCTGGGCACTTCCAGCCTCAGACCTGCTGCGATGCTCCCGCACCCAGGGTGCCTGGGCAGACGGCCTGCCCTTCCCTGCCAGCCGGTGCCCCCCCCCCGCCAGCCGGTGCCCCCGGCTCCTTCCCTAAGCCTGGCTGGGCTCTGGCAAAGGCGCGGTGACCCCGGCAGGACGTGGGGGTGGGTGCCCCAGGCCCTAGCTGGCTCCCTGAAGCGTACTCTTCAGCACTCTCCCAGGTTTCTGGGGCAGGCAGTTGCTGCCCACGGGGAGGGGGAGGCGGAGGGGGAGAGGGCTGCATGCCGGCACTGACAGCCAGGGCGGTGGCCTTGTGGACTGCCGAGCTCCTGGGCTTGTGACTCTGCTGGGAGGGTGGGAAGCGCCTGCCACCTTGTGCCAGAGCAGCGGGGTGCTCGGTGACAGGAGCATCTCCCCACTGAGCCGTGGGGACTCCCCGGGCACTCTGACCGGCCCTGCCGCCGGCAGCCCTGGCTGCTTCTGGTCCCCCCCCCAGGAGCGAGCTGGGTGGCCCCAGCCGAGAGGCTGCTGTGCAGCTGCCTGCCACTGTCCCGCTTGTGCCTAGATGCTGCGTCCAAGGTGCTGGAGCAGGAGTGGCGCGAGAAGGCCAGGAAGGACCTGGAGGAGTGGCGCGTGCGGCAGACTGAGCAGATGGAGAAGAACCGAGTTAACAACAGGTGTGCGGGGCTGGGGGGCGGCCGGTGCAGGGAGCCCGTCTCAGCGGAGGAGGAGCTGCTGTGGCTTGGTGCACCCAGGGCCTCCCTGAAGCCAGAGCCATGCAGCTCCTTGCCAGCCTTAAGAACTCAGGCTCCTGGGGCCTTGAAGTGCAGCCACCTCTGGGCTGGAGCCCAGCTGAGCAGACGTGGGGCTTTGTCAGGAAGTGGCCCCCCCGGAGATGCTTGCTCAGGGAGGCCTCACCTGGATGTGCACGGGGTTGGTTTCCGTGGTGCTGGTGCTGAGGGCTCTCAGCACTGGGTGCGGCCGGTTGCACTGCCTGCCTGGCCCGGGGGCTCTGTGGCGCTGCCCTGCGGGTGGTGCCTGGCCGTGATCTGTGGCAGGCTCCCTAGCGCAGGGGCCCAGCCCCGCTGCCCGGCACGCTGGGGAAGGGCACTAACCCGTCTCTCTCTCTGACCCCTCGCTGCCTGGCCGCCCGCCTCTGCTCTCCTGCCTGCACTAGGATTGCTGACAAAGCCTTTTACCAGCAGCTGGACGCCGACGTGATCGGCTACGTGTATGTGCCTCTTGCTGTCCGTGTCCTTCCGCCGGGGGCCAAACCTCACAGACCCTCGAGCCCAGCCGGGGGCTCCTGGGGCGCCGGCACCCCACTGACCTCGTCCCACTAGATTCCAAGGAGGCGAGTGGGGCTCTGCATGTCCCTCAGGCAGGGAGAACGGAGGCAGCTGCCCCATCAGGCCCCCGACGCCATGCTGGAGAGAGCCCAGCTCCCGCCCAGGGAGGAGATTGCTGCACCTGGCTGGGCAGCGTGCCCGGCGAGCGCAGGCCTGGGTTGGAGCACAGCGAGGGGCAGCGCCTTGGGTGCCTGCGCTCACGGTAGACAGACGGCTCCGCTCGCTGTGGGAGCCAGGGGTTCAGAAGCTGGCTGCCCCGGGCCTGCAGGTCTGGGAGCAGGCACCCTGGGCTGGGCGGGGCAGATCGCTGGCAATGTGCAGGGTTCCCCAGCCCAGAGAGCAGCTGTTTCTCTTTCCAGGGCTGGCCGGGCTGAGCCCAGCGGCTCTGGGACAGTGGTGCAGCCCTGGGCGGGCTGTTCCCAATGCCCTGTTTGTGACACTGGCTACCCAGGTCTCCCACCTCCCCAAACACAGGGGTGGCGTGTGGGCTGGGAGCAGCTGCCTGGGGCCCGGATCTCCCACACGCTTGCTCCGGGATGGCCCAGCCAGGGCAGGAGAGGGCTTTGCCTGATCCCAGGAGAGGAGGTGCAGGGTGAATCGGGCAGCCCCGGGTCCTACCCACTGGCACCAGAACTTCCCTAGTCTCAGGAGGGAGACTCCGCAGCCCCTTAGGACTGACCCCTGCACCTTCCTGCCCCCCCAGGGCCTCGGAGGAAGCCTTCCTGAGGGAGCACGAGGAGGAAAAGCCCGGCACGGAGTGGGAGAAGGTGGCCCAGCTGTGTGATTTCAACCCCAAGAGTAGCAAGCAGTGCAAGGACGTGTCACGAATGCGCTCCGTGCTCATCTCCCTCAAGCAGACACCCCTGTCCCGCTAGCCGCTCCCCACCCTGACCAGCGCGCAGGGGGCGGGGGGGCTACTGGTGGCCCCCCACCGGCCAGGACAATCACAGCAGGCTGGCTCGGACGCCACAAGGGGCACTGCTGCCCCTGCCTCCGCTCCCCGCCCCCTGCTCCTGCTGGCTCGCGGCTTGTCACCCTGCCCCGACTTGCCTTTGCTTAAAGGGTGCATTGGGCTCTTTCAACACGTATTTATTGCCATGGTGATTCCCTGGGCAGCGGCTCCTGACCTCTGACACTGCGAGAGATCCCGGCTCTCCTGCTCCCACCTCTGCTCACTGACTCTCCCACGCAGCCCCAAACCCAGCCGGCCTCTCCCCGCAGAGCGGAGAGCTGAGCCCAGCCCGGGGGAGCGAACTGGCTCAGAGTGGCTGGGGGGCAGCATTGCCTAGCATCCTAGCAGGGGGCTGGGAGCCAGGACCCCCAGGTTCTAATCCCAGCTCCTCGTGGGCCCCTGGCCTTGTGTGCCCACCTCGAAGGGGGGTGGGCTGTGACACAGAGGGGCAGGGTCGGCTCCTGGTTGCCCACCTGTGACATCAGCTGAGGGCAGCAGCTGCCAGGGAAAAGGAGACTCCCAGGCATGTGATGCAGGCAGGGCAGAGCTGAGCGCCAGCTGGGGTAGCAATGCCCGCCCCTCCAGTGTGTGAGTCTGGCAGTGACGTACCAGAGGCAGTGGCTAACCCTGCCCTGCGGAACTCTCTGCCACAGGACAGCGCAGCGCTCACAGGCCTGGGCAGGCAGCCGGCTAATGGGACAGGCTAAAGACACATCGCTGGGTTTGACAAGGCTAGGTCCAGCCCCAGAACTTCCCCAGAGAACTTCTTATTCCTCCCTCTGGAACATCTG
The DNA here is from genome assembly GCA_032595735.1 of Pelochelys cantorii. Classification (NCBI taxonomy): domain Eukaryota; kingdom Metazoa; phylum Chordata; order Testudines; family Trionychidae; genus Pelochelys; species Pelochelys cantorii. Next base: position 1,584,937 of record CM064340.1, read on the forward strand.
CTGCTGGTGACGGGAGACCAGGCTAGAGGGGCCCAAGGGGCCCCTGGACTGAGCTGCTCCAGCACGTTCTCTGGTCCGAAGGGAAGGCGGCTGGGAGGGAAGCTGACCTCAAGCAGAGCTGCCCCTGGCTGCGGGAGATGGTCCCCAGCATGGACCTGATACTGCCCGAGGAAAACTCCCTGCCTGCCTCGGAGCACAGCCTGGGCCCTGGGACAGGAAGGGGAGAACCTGGGTGGGAGGGTATGGGGGAGACAGGCACCAGCCAGGGCAGTCTGGGACAGTAAGGGGAGAGCCTGGGGGACGGGTACTGGCTGGAGCAGCCTGGCCTAGTGGTTGCACATTCTCTCGCTGCCCATTCCTCCCTGTCTCACCCCCTGGCCTGCCAGCTAGAGGGACTCTACTCTGCCCCCGAGCGATGCTGATGGCCAGGGCAGCCCCAGCACAGGGGCTGCGTTTGCCACGAGCACGTGAGCCCAGAGGCCCATCTCGCCATGTCCTTGTGCTCTCTGCCCTGGCTGCACCGCCTGGTGTCTCTCAGCGCAGCAGGGAGGGGCCTCGCAAGGGGCACGCAGCCTGGTGCTGGGCGGGGGAGGAGGAGAAACTGGCAGGGAGCTCGGTGCCACATCCCTATAGCCATGGGCATGGCCCTCGCCCAGGAGCCCCTTCCAGCCAGGGGCCGAGGCCCAGGGGAACCGTCTCCCCTGCATGCCCAGCCTGCCCTTTAGCTAATGGGACAGGGCTGCCGTGGGGCTGCGCCAGACCCTGCCCCAGCAGTGCTGGGGCTTAGGCCAGGGTTCGGGCTGCGGCCCTTGGCGGGAGGATGTGGCTGCTCGGCGACGCCCGGCCCGACAGCAGCAGGAAGTGGCCCTGGCTCTTGCATGAATGGAGGTGGGTGCTGGTGCCAGTGGGGCCTCCCGCCAGGCCGGCCGCTCCCCGGCTTCCTTGCTGGGCCGGTCAGTTACTGCCAGCGAGTGAGGGGGCGGCCTGGCCTGCTCGCCCTCGGGAGTCCCTGCCTTGCACACCTACCAGCCAGCACAGGGCCTGGCCATCGCCCCTCATTCCCGGCAGGGAGCAGGACCCTGGGGGCCTCGCTGGTGCTGCTGCTGGCTCCTGTTGCTCTCCATCCCATGGGGCCGTTCTGCATCCCCCCAGCTGTGGTGTCTGTGACCTTGTACAACCACCTGTTACAAATAAACTGACCCGACTCGACCCAGCAAGGGCCAGCCGCTTGCTTGCTTTCTAGGCTGACGCGTCTCGCTGACTTGGGGGGGGATCCACCGCAGCTGCTGCATTGAGGCTGCAGGCTGGGGCCTGGCCTGCCGAGGGGACAATGGGAGACCTCAAAGGAAAAGCAGGAGGGAGCTGCGTCAGGCAGGAGCGCAGAGTTCACAACAGTTGTGGGCTCGGCTCAGGGCTGGCAGGTCAGGCTGGCTGATGAATCCCGACCCTCCAGGAAACTGAGAGCTAATCAAGATCCGGCTTTGGTGCTGGTCTTCCCCCCTTGCCTACACCCAGCTCTGCTGCTGGCCCTGCAGCCCCCCGAGCAGACACTGACTGTCTCCCTCCATTCGGATTTAGCAGCCGGGGTGCCTTGGTTCTGCAGACTAACAGACAGAGATCCCCCCTGGTATGGGGCCAAGTGGCATGTGGCCCTTGGGGAGGTTGCAGAGAGCCTGGATGGATCTGATGGTAGAAGCAGCTTCCCCCTGGCCTGACACAAGTCAGCCCCAGGGTCCAATGCAGAGCTCTCTGGCTGGAGCTAGAGTCAGCGACAGAGCCAAGATGTGGTTTCGTCACAGAAAGGCAGGTTCATTAAGCAGCGGCCTGCGCCCATATGAAGAGAACCCATTTGGCCTGTGAACGCGCCGGCCTCCTGCAGGCCGCATGGCAGGCCCAGAGCGTAATGTGACAGCACCAGCTCCCCTCGCTCGGACTGCTTCTACTGGCTACTGCCCACGCGGAGGCTTCTTTGACCTGGCTGTCCTTATTGCCAAGAGAGGACCTCCGCATGCCTAGGCTAGTGAAACTGTCCCATAGCCCTGAAATGAATGCCCCCCCCACCCACCTGCCTGTTGTGAAGCAGACCCTGGCAGAGCGAGACGAGCAAACCCCGGCCCTCTGAACCCGACTGGATTTCAAACGAACAAGGCGCTAACCAGACCAATCCCTCCTCTGCTAAGATTTAATAACACAATGCCCTCGTCTGAAAGAAAACGCCTGTCCACCCAGGAGGCTCGTGTAACCCCTGGGGTCTGGCTGTGGGGGGTGTGTAACTAAGGCTCTGGTTTCTGATTCTCATCTGTCCAGCCTTGCCTCTCAATGGCTTTATTCTACTCAAAGCAGTTGCTTTCCTAGGCTCCCACAATCACCGGCTCTCCAAGACTCCAGGCCACTTGGCTGTTTCCAAGCACAGGGCAGCAAACCGCCTGGAACCTGAGAGGCAAGGCAGGATCCACCCTAGTGATCCCTGGACACAAGATGGCCTAGAAACCCCCGTGGAACAAATCTGCATAGCTCACCCCCCTGCTGTGTGTAGTGCCTTCCTTCTGTCAGCTGCTCAGTGCTGGACCCCCACCGCCAGGCCGGCGCTGTCAATACCATCCGCTTTCTGCCTTTCTCCAGCAGAGTCCTGCACTAAGCAGGATGGGAAGAACTACACCCAGCAGACATGATGATTAGATCCAACAGGCTTTTTCCTGCCCTCTCATTACTCTTACTAGGTCAGACAAGCCGAGCTGGGACAGAAGGATTTAAAGATTCTTTACAATACTTGGGAGTTGCATCAATATCTGCTAAGAAGGATCCTTATTCATTTTTGCCTTTATCTGCCCCCCACCTGATTTTTCAATGTTAATATTAAACACATTCCAATGAGTGCATGGAGAGCTCTTTCAGACAGAGCCCCCTTCTGGGAAGTTTGGGACAGGAGCAAGCGCATCCTATTGGGCATCAGAGACTCAGAGTGCAGGAAGTTTTACGCCTTGGCAAAGGTTGATTAGTTTCATAGCCGTTAAGCCCCACCCAATATAATATTCAAAAGTCCACAGACCTTATCTGAGCCAACTACCAAGGAGCTGCATTTCCTGTGTCCTAATCTCCATCACTACAGCAGCAAGAGAGCCGTTATTTCATATAATACATGAGAACCCTTCACCGTTTCCTCTGTTTTGGAATTCAATGTCCTGATCAGAATCTCGCTACCGGTTTCCCTCTGCTAAACATAGGTGTATTTGGCTCATGGCTGGTAGCCTAATAAATCTCGCCTGCTCTCCAGACAAGCCCGGGGTGATCTCGCTATACAGGATCTAACCACAGAGAGAGGGACTGCTCTCTCCCATGATGAGTATTTTGCTCCCACTCTCTGCCTAGAAAGGTGCATCACTTGATTGGGCCTAAGCATCAGCACAGCCCAGGCCCCACGGGAGTCCCCAAGGTAGTGGTTCCAATGGCCATTAATGCTGGGGACTGGAGACAGAGCCTTTTAGGGGAGGGAAGGCCCTGCACAGACACTGTCTCTGGGCCTCCCAGGAAAGGATGAGCACCCCTGGAGTCAAGAAATCTTGCAGGTAAGGTTTTAGGTTGAATCACTCAGGTGTATTAGCTGCATTTCCAAAACTCCAGAACCCAGTAGATCCTTACCACCACCACCACTGAGATGGTTCCCCAGCCAGACAAGAGGAGCTCTCTGTCCAGGGCCAAAGGGTCCATTTCTAATATGCAAAGCACAAGTTCCTGATCCGCTCCGGGGGGTACAGCTCATCACCAGCCTGACCTCACTTCTGAGTTTTCATTGCTGTCATTACCACCCCTACCATGAGGGCAACAACGGTGAAGCCCTGAGCCAGGACCCGAGCTCGCATCATTATCTGGGACTGGCGGGTGTTCCCCTTCTGGAAACAAATGAGTCCATAGGTCAGAGCCCCTGCAGTGGCGAGGCAGCCTGCAGAGAAGGACAGAGGAACAACGGTGGGAGGTTAGTAGGGGGTGTTAGGCTGAGATCTGTGGGGCAGGGTTCGGGGCCCTGGGGGCTGTCACCCTTCACTCTCTCCACCCCTCTCTTCAAACCTAAATATCTCCTCCCTCCACACCTCATCTCCCCTGCTTCAGCTCCCTCTCCCCAGCCGCTGGTTGGAAGGCCTTGGACCACACCCCCAGGCAGAGGGGGCCACAGGTCGTACCCCATGTCCTGAGCACTCACACGGAGCGGGGGAGGGGTATTAACTCAGCTCCACTGCCTCCAACATGCCTCAGTTGCTCCCCACATCATCTCTGCCCTGGACTCTGGCCCCAGGCCCCCAGGCCGACAACTCCCCCTGCACCCCAGGATCCGCCCTTTTCCCAAACTCCTCCCCCAGCTCCCTCGGATCCGCACCCCCAGTCCAGCAGCCCTCAGCCCCAGCCCCTCAGCCTCAGCCTCAGCCCCTCCCCCAGCCCCTCTGACCCTCAGCCCCAGCGCCCTTCCCCCAGCCCCTCTGACCCTCAGCCCCTCTGACCCTCAGCCTCAGCCCCTCCCCCAGCCCTACAGCCCTTCCCCCAGCCCCTCTGACCCTCAGCCCCAGCCCCACAGCCCTTCCCCTAGCCCCTCTGACCCTCAGCCCCTGCCCCACAGCCTCAGCCCCAGCCCCTCCCCCAGCCCTACAGCCCTTCCCCCAACCCCTCTGACCCTCAGCCCCAGCCCCACAGCCCTTCCCCCAGCCCCTCTGACCCTCAGCCCCTGCCCCACAGCCTCAGCCCCAGCCCCTCCCCCAGCCCTACAGCCCTTCCCCCAACCCCTCTGACCCTCAGCCCCAGCCCCACAGCCCTTCCCCCAGCCCCTCTGACCCTCAGCCCCTGCCCCACAGCCCTTCCCCTAGCCCCTCTGACCCTCAGCCCCAGCCCCACAGCCCTTCCCCTAGCCCCTCTGACCCTCAGCCCCAGCCCTACAGCCCTTCCCCTAGCCCCTCTGACCCTCAGCCCCAGCCCCACAGCCCTTCCCCTAGCCCCTCTGACCCTCAGCCCCAGCCCTACAGCCCTTCCCCTAGCCCCTCTGACCCTCAGCCCCAGCCCCAGCCCCTCCCCCTCCCCCAGCCCCACTCACCGACGGGCACGAGCGGGTTCTCGCGAGTCTTGCGCATGAACTTCTCCCGGAAGCCCTCGCGGTACAGCGGGGTGGGGGCGAAGCCCTGGATGAGAGGAGGGCTGCTGGGGTCAAAGGGCGGCGGGGCACTCTGAGCCATGGTCCCGGCCGCGCAGGAAGGGGACTGGCGCGGACCCGCCTCAGCCACCGTACCCGGGTCGGAAGCGGAAGGCGGCGGCGGGCGGCGCGAGGCCTGCCGGGATAGGTAGTCCCACGGGAGCGCGCAGGGCCGCCGCGCAGCGGGACTCCATTTCCCATCGCGCCCCGCGTGCGCCCCCCCCCGGCCGCGTGCGCCGGGCCCGCCGCGATGCCCAAGGCCAAGGGGAAGAGCCGGCGCCGGACGTTCGGCTACAGCGTCAACCGCAAGCGGCTGCACCGGCGCGTGCGCAAGCGGGCAGCGCCCCGCATCGCCTGGTGAGCGCGGGGTGCAGGAGGGGTGGGGCGGAGGGGGGGAGCAGTGGGGAGGGGTGCAGGAGGGCCGGGCCGAGCGGGGGGGGGAGCAGTGGGGAGGGGTGCAGGAGGGCCGGGCCGAGCGGGGGGGGGGAGCAGTGGGGAGGGGTGCAGGAGGGCCGGGCCGAGCGGGGGGGGGAGCAGTGGGGAGGGGTGCAGGAGGGCTGGACCAGGCCGAGCGGGGGGGAGCAGTGGGGAGAGGTGCAGGAGGGCCGGGCCGAGCGGGGGGGGGGGGGGAAAGCAGTGGGGAGGGGTGCAGGAGGGCCGGGCCGAGCGGGGGGGGGGAGCAGTGGGGAGGGGTGCAGGAGGGCTGGACCAGACCGAGCGGGGGGGAGCAGTGGGGAGAGGTGCAGGAGGGGAGGGCCGGGCCGGGCCGAGCGGGGGGGGGGGAGCAGTGGGGAGAGGTGCAGGAGGGGGGCAGGGGACTCTAGAGAGCTGGTCTGTGGAGTGTGGCAGGTGGGCAGTAGGTGGGGAGGGGCTGGTCCCGTTAGGAAAGCTCCAGCACAGGGGTGTGAGCGAGCCCCTCTAGGAAGGGCTCAGGCACTAGTATTAATCCCTGCTCCTGGGAGTGCCTGGCCTCAGCCCCAAGGGGCTGGTGTGTGGGGAGCTCCTGAGGGCCCTTCTGGCATAGGTGGTGGGAACAGCCCTCTTGCTGCATGGCCGGGCCCACAGCTGGTGCCCTGAGGGGCATGAAATGACCACTCTCCTCACTCTCTTGTCTTTGCCAGCTCCCAAATCAGACATGCCTGGGACAGTACCAAATCCGTGGCTCAGAACCTGGCTGAAATGGGCCTGGCTGCAGACCCCAACAAGGCGGTTCCCATCAAGAAAAGGCAGCTACCGGTAAGCCCAGCCCAGTTCTCCCAAGAGCCTGAACCACACCGAGCAAGGCGGGAGGGATAGGAAAGGCCAGAACCCAGCTTTATGGTTTCCCTTGCCTGGCACCACTCCCCAGTGCGGCTGGGTCACTGGCGATTCTCCAGGGCACGTGGTGGCCCACTCGCAGGAGAGCCCTACTAGATCGGCTGAGGTGCTAGAAAACATGCCCTGCCTTGGCTGTGGACCCACGTGAGGTCTGCCAGGCCTCAATTCTGCAAGGCGCCGCTGAGTTGCAGACGGGAATTCGTCCCCCAGGGCAGTGGGGTTAGCATGGAGACGCTCCACAGGGCTCTCGGGCAGAGACTAGTGCTGAGTGCCCCTTTGGTAAAGCATGTGCTGTTGGGCCAAGCTTGGCACAGCAAATACTGTCCCACTGGGCTTGCGATCAAGACTCTGACAGCAACCATGGTGTTGCTGTCAATGTGGCCGCTGGCTCTACGGCAGCCACGCAGCATGAGAAGTGACAGTCAAGGCGGCTTTTTTAACTCCCCTGATGGCGGTTACATGGCCTGGAAAATGTATTTAAGCTGGTCACTGGGGAGTGGCTGGATGGGCAGGAGCAGCTCCCAAACAGGTGTCTGAGTGCACGAGCCCCAGGTGACTGGCATTTTCTTGACCTGTCCTGCCTCCCATTCAATGCAGGTGATGGGAGTGGAGGCGGCTGGCCAAGAGAAAGGGAAGAGAATCGTGCAGAAGCCTTACGTCCTGGCTGGTGGGTACCATCTCCTCTGGCTCTGAGGCTGGCTCAAAGGCTTTGCTGGCCGCTGCAGCCCACCAGAGCAGGGATATGCAGCCTCTGGGCCACCGAGCTCCTTTTACACAAACTGGGGCAGCTCTCAGGCCCCTGGGGGCATCGGTAAGGTGCCCGCAGCTGGGCAAAGCTGTGGGAGTTTGCTGTGCTGCATGCACCCTTCAGCCCCGGGTTACGGATCCTCCGGTGCCATGACACCGGGCTGTGTTCCCGCTGCTGCTCAGCTGTCTGAAGCACTCTTCTTGTGGTGCTTCCAGCCGCGTGTGGCTGAACTGGAGAACAGCCTGTGTCGCATTGGGCCTGGTGGTTAGGGAGACGGTCCCCTACTGTTGGGGGAGCTGAACCTTGGCCCCACTGGGTTGTAGGATTTATTAGCCGATGAACGTTACCATCTTAAGCCCTTCGCATGTCCATCTGGCAAGTGCCAAAGACCCTTATTTTGCACTGCCAGCTTCTGCGCTGGGCTAGGGATTGAATAGCTGTCTTGGGGTGTATCGTGAGTGCTCCCTGCGACCATCCCTCTCCTGCCTGCTCTCAGACCTGAGCACTGGAGCTGGCCCTGAGATTCACATCAGGTGCGGCAGAGGGCCTGAGTCTGGGACCTTCCAACTCCTGTTGTGTGCTCTAGATACGAGAGCTGCAGAGCCAAGGGCTACTAGGTTCTGCCGCCTCTACCTGCACTCCTGGGGAGTGGGTACAGATGTGGCCGACTGGCAGAATCCCTGCCAGAGGCCAGTCCCTGCCAGTGAGGCATGGCTCAGTCTCCTTCCCACACATACCAGGGCTTTGTAGAAATTAGGGATGTTAAAGTGGGTGATGGAGGAACCACTGACTCATCGGGAGCCGGTGCACACTGGGAGCCTTAAGGGCTCCTGTCTGCAGCCCTGCTCCCAGGGAGCTGGCTGCTGCCCCACACTGCAGTGCAGATGGCAGCTGGCTCCCTAGGTGTGTGTAACCTTGCACGGTAACTGCTAAGCCCAGACTTCTCGGTTGCCCATTTAAACGGTTAGACTATTACACCCCCAGTAGAACTGTGCATGGTTCTGCCTCTTGCCCCCTTGCATCACTGGGTGTCTCTCTCGTGGCGGCCTAGAGCTGGAGTACGAGGCCAGTCTCCCGGAGAAGAAGTCAGAGACACTCTCCAGAGACCTGATTGACTACGTGCAGCACATGATACGGAACCACGGCGAGAACTACAAGGTGGGGGGCTCTGCCTTCGTGGGGGGATGGGCGGGGGGTGCAGAGGAGAAGTCGGGGGGCCTCTGCCTCGGTGCACTGCAACTTAGCCCCTGGCTGGGGGGCCCGGGCGGCCAGAGGTGTTCAGCATCCTGGGGCCTGCCTGCTGCTGTCAGGGAAGTGGCTCTTTGAATCTCCTGGTTTGCATGTGACTCCCTTTGGGCTGCACGAAAGCACAGCCCCTATGGGTGGGGAACTTGGTCCCAGCCCCATGCTGTGTGGAGCCAGCTGCAGAGGTGCTCATCCTTGAGCTGTGCAGGTCTCCAGGAGGTCCACTCCATCCCCCGCAGCGAGGCAGCTTCCCTGACTGTCCCCTTGCCCCCAGGCAATGGCCCGTGATGAGAAGAACTACTACCAGGACACGCCCAAGCAGATCAAGAGCAAGATCAGTGTGTACAAGCGCTTCTACCCCGAGGAGTTCCAGGCTTTCACTGCAGCCCTGCAGCCAGAGAAGATGGACCAACAGTGACTGCCCCACCCTGCCCTGTGGGACCCCCCCCTCAGCTGCCACCTCCAGGCACGCAAGGGCAGACTGTTTCTGCTCTGCGGTGGCTCTAGGGCCTGTGAACAGAGCCCTGAACTAGATGTGGCTTGTGGGAAGGATCCACCCTCTGGGAAAGGGGGGACGAGCATGCGGTAGAAGGGGCTCTGTGGGGCGGTACCACTGGGCAGAGGGCCACTGTCTCTGCACGCTGGGGGTGAAGGGACCAGACTCATGTCCTGCAGCTGTCACTTGCAATAAATCAAACTCTTCCAAACCAGCAGGAACACACCTGCCTGCAGCTGGCTCTGGGCCTTCACCTCCTGCCTGGACTCTGGGGGGGGAGGCCTTGGCACTAACCCAAGGCAGCCACTTCCTGGGGCCTGCTCTGGCTCTTCATGGGGGCACAAGCCACGTGGCTGGGCAGTGGTGGGGCTGGGTTGTTTGCAGTCTGCATGCAGGAGTGCACAGGGCTTCGCTGCTGGCTGCTATGGGACACTAGCCCCGGGCGTGGGTGCTGAGGCTGGCAGGGTGCTGCTGTTCCCAGTGCTGCACGGCCACTGCCGCGTGCCCTCCTCTCTACCAGGGATGCGCAGGCCTGGTGGGTCAGCAACCAGTGACCAGCCAGTTGTGGAAACTTGTTTGCTACAGGTTGGACCTCCCTGGTCTGGCACCCTCGGGGCCTGGGCTGTCCTGGACCAGGGAAGGTCAATGCTCCCTTGCTGACGGCTCCTCTCCCTGGGGCTCCCTGCCCTGCTAACTCTGGTTTAGCCGAGGCTCCTAGGGGTTCCCCAGCAAGGGCCACCTGGCTGCCACCAGCCCCGCTACCTCTGGCAGGAGCCCATTAACCCCAGGGAGGGACCCTGCTCCCTTCACACCAAGGACAGACGGTTCCCCAGCCAGGGCCACCTGGCTGCCACCAGCCTTGCTACCTCTGGCAGTCCCTTGGCATGCCCCAGGCTACTGCTGGTCCCGCTGCTGTTCCCCTGCCCCCCTGCTACTGAGGGTTTGCTGGCCTCGCTGCCAGGGGTTTGCTGGCTCTCACGGGCCCTGCTTCCAGGGACTCTCCAGCCACCTGCCCCCACTGACATCAGGGCTCCCCAGTGCTGCCTGGCCCTGCTGACAATGGGGTTCCCTTGCCTGGCTGCTGCTGGGACTCTGCAAACCCCGAGTTCTCTCGGCTGGCTCCTGGGGCTCTTTGGGCCAGCAACGTCCGTGCTGGAGCAGAGTCCCGGATTTGGGAGGCTCAGCCTACGGGCTACGTCTACACTGCAGGCTTCTTGCGCAAGAATTTCTGAGCAAGAGCACATCCACGCTGCCCTGTGCTTTTACACAAGGGATGTGCTTTTGCACAAGAGCGTCCATGGCAGTGCGGACGCTCCCTTGCGCAAGAAAGCTCTGATGGCCATGTTAGCCATAGGGGTTTCTTGTGCAAGAAACTCCTGTTGCCCGTCCACACTGCCTTCTTGTGCAAGAGCTCTTATTCCTCGTGGGGAGAGGACTAACTCTTGTGCAAGAAGCCCTCTGTTCCGACGCTTTACTATAAATTTGCTTGCGCAAGAAGGCGCGTGCAATGTAGACGCTCTGCAAGTTTTTGCGCAAGAACGGACATTCTTGTGCAAAAAGCCTGCAGTGCTGACATAGCCCATAGTGTGCAGCCACGGCCCAGCAGTCAGCGGAATCCTGAGGATTTAGATAGAAATTCTCACAGCAGAATGACTGAGCTCGTATCTTATCAGCTACTGTTGGTTCCTATGGGACAAGCTTCTTGAGTGGTTAATGACAGACTGGTTAACCATTAAATCGCTGTTTTATTATCACATGCTCCAAAGAGGCCCTGGGGGTTCCCTCTCCTCAGGCTCAGTAGCACCAGCCCCTCCTGCAGGTGCCTGTCACAGCCAGGGGAGTCACCTGCCTGCAAAGCCTTTTAGGGGAAGTGAAGAGTCCCTGTGAGGGGGAGGGAAAAGCTGTCCAAATGGGGTGGCTCCTCCCCATCCCTCCATGGGCTGAAGTTGCCCTGGCTATCCAGCTCTAAGGAGACACAAAAATGCCTCCTCTCCCCAGCAGTGCTGGCAGCAGAGGGGCCGTTCTTGCCCCAGTAACATGGGCCCTATGTGGCCAGACTGGCTTGAGGGGCCTGTTCCCAGCGAAAGCAAGGCAGCCAGTGGATTAAAGACTAATCGATTCAGGAGGGCAGAGGCTTATGCCCTGATGAACTGGTTAGTCTTTGAAGTGCCACCGGCCTCCTTGTCGGTACTGAAAGCACCTGAGAGCAGTTGCCAACAGCCCTGCAAAAGGCAGGCAGTTGTGTCTGCACCGGCAAGCAGGCAGGAGCCCATTAACCCCAGGGAAGGAGCCCTTCACACCAAGGACAGACAGTTCCTGCCTAGAGCCTCACTGCAGATGTCGCTACGGCTCCATCTCCTGCCCTCCCTGTGCCAGATGCACCCAGTGACCTGTCTACCTGCAGTGTCACAAGAGGCTACCAGCACAGCTGCCTGTTTGGGCTGGAGCGTCCCGTGCCCCATGCTGAATGCTGCCCACCTGCCCCTGCCATTCTTCCATCTCCCCCGAGGTCCGTGGCTGGGCCAGCCAGCTGTGTGCTGAGGGCAGCCTGCATGGGCCCTGAGGGGGTGCCACTGCACAGCATCTCCCCCGGGGGAGCTAGTGAACCCGATGGAGGCAGAGCAGCTCTGGCCGGACAGCAGAAAGCCAGCCGTCTCCAGCCCAGCGCCTCTGGTCCAGGCAAACACGGGTCAGTCCAGCTGGCCCATCTCGGGCACGGAGAGCAGTTCCAGCAGCAGAGACTTGACGTGCCGGATACTGGTGGCGGTGGCCAGCGCAGCGTGGGTGGCGCTCGTGGGCAGCAGGAAGAACTCCCTCTGACCGTTCAGCGTGTGCAGGGCCAGTGCCCGGTGCAGCTCGGCCACGCTCAGAGCATTGCTCTTGTCCTAGGAGGAACCAGGACCGGCTGAGTTTGAACAGTGTCACCCCGCTCCTAAGCCTACCTGCCAAGCCACTGTGGACCTTAACCCAGGCCGCTCCCCTTCCACAGGCAGCCTGGCTCAGCTGGGGCCACGCACACATGCAGCTGCTGGCGTTTCCAGCACGGTCCTTGCAGCGCTGGGGGAGCGCAGAGGGCTGCAGATGAGCTGAGCCTCAGCCCGCTCTCACCGAGGTCACTTACCACTGCGTTTCTGCGAAAGCTCAAGGTCTCGTTCTCTGCTTCAACTAAGCTCTGGTCTGGGCAGGTTCTTAGGTTGCTTGTCACCCCCCTCTTTGTGCCGAAGCAGCCCTGCCTTGGGGCTCTGAAAAGCCTTTGCAGCCGGAGCCTTACAGGGTCCCAGCAGGACCAGCTGCTGAGTTTCTCACCTGTTTATTGGCCAGGACGACCAAGGGCAAGCGCTGATCCTCAGCCAGCAGGCAGTGCAGCTCCTGTCGAGCTGTGGGGAGGCGCGGCGCATCCGCAGAGTCCACTACAAACACCAGCACGTGGGCCTGGCTCAGGTACTGGTTCCAGTAAAATCGCAGGTTCTGGCTGCCGCCGACTGACACACAAAGAGCCAGAAGTCAGGTCCTCAGCCAGCCCAGCAACAGGGACCGGAGGGGCTGGTGGTTCCCCTCTGGGGCCCTGCACCCCAGGCTTAACCTGGGGAAGGGAGGGGGACATGGTGCTTTGGGAAATGGTAGCAGAAGAGACAGAACTCTCTCCTGCTGCAGGGAGAAGCAGTGCCCAGGGGCCTCGGCACCCCGAGTCACACTAGGCAGCCCTCACACAATGGGCCTGAGAAGTGTGGGCAGATCATACCCGGGCAGCCCGGTGCTGGCATTCTCTGGCCAACCCTGCGAGCAAGTTGACAAGTTCCCCTCTGTGGCACGGAGGCCAGGGCCACTTACGCTCCAGCAGGTCGATCTGGAAGCCGCCTGCGTCCATCTGGACGGAGTTGAAGCCCTCGGTGGGTGCTGTGCGGTCCTTGGCGGCCTCGCTGGCCATGTAGTGGAGAACGCTGCTCTTGCCAGCCCCATCCAGGCCCAGCACCAGGACCTGCCGCATGGAGAAATCCAGCTGCAGGAGCACAAGGCGCTGGAATTAGTGGGAGCAGTGAAGGGCTGATGCAAGGGCCCTGGCAAGGGGATGCCCTTCTCCCAGGGAGCTGTGCAGTCTGCAGCCCTGGGTCCAGCACAAGCAAAGCAAGTGAGCATGAAGTATGTGCCTTGTGGGTTCACCCTGACCTGGCACAACTGGGGGCGCTCTGCTTTTTCCAGAACGGCAAGGGCAGGGCGGGTGCTGCTGTGGGGCAGGCAGAGGGGGGCTGATGCCAGCCTAGAACATCATCCAGGAAGCAGTCCCAGCTCTCCAGCAGAGGAGCTATCCCCGGCTGCTCTGAATGGCAGGGCCGGGACCAGGATGCAGGGACCAGAGTGCCGTAGCAGGGACAGAAAAACGGTGGAAACAGAGGTGACATGCAAAGCTCTGCAGGGCTGAGGGCGGGACTGCCACCTTCACACCGACTCACCTTAGTGAGCCACCCAGCCTGGTGGGATTGGGGAAAGAATAAAAAGTTGACCAATGTTCCCTCTAACTTTTCCCATCCATGTGCAGAATAAATGTTATGTGCACGAGGCACGGGCGGATGGGCACCACCAACAGGAACACCTGCTGCCGGCGCTCTGCCAATCATCTGGGCAGCCGCCCAAGCGCCCAGCTCACAAGGAACGCTGGGCACAGCCCCTGTGCCATTCAGGGTGCAGTGAAAGACAGAAACTGGCAGGGGCACCAATATGCTTGCAGGGTTGCCCAGTCTCAGCCCTGCTGGGGGAAGGGGGCTACAGGCAGCTCAGTTCATTTGGAGGCAGCACCCACTCGGCTCCACAGAGTGGCTCGTGGGGGGAGAAGGGAGGCACCCCCGGCCCTGGCACCCCGCTGCCCAGGGAGCCCAGCATCGCTCTGCCCCGGCAAGCAACGGGCGGGGGTGTCTCCAGCCACGTGCGCGACCCCCGGGATCGGGGCCCACGCCGCCTTACCTGTCCCGCGGACACCGGCGGCTCCCAGCGCGCCCCCCAGCGGCCGCCGCCCGGGAAGTAGGTTCTCCAGGCGATGATGAGGAGCGAGCCCAGGGCGGCCACGACGGCGCCCAGCGCCAGGCTCAGGCGTTCGAGGGCGCCGGGAGGGGCCATGGGCGCCCGGCTCCCCGCCGCGCGTGGGGAGGCCCCGGGAGTGCGGCGCCGCTTCCGGCCGGGAGCCCAGGCGGGGCGGGCGCGTTCCCATGGCTCCGCGGGCCGTGGCGTGAGTGGGTGTGTGCGGGGAAGGGGGAGGGGCGAGCCCCGCAGGAGCCCGCGTGGGCGAACCCGGCTCGTCCCGCTTAGCGCCCGGCTCCCAGGGGGGCGGCGCCGCCTCCCGGGCCACGTGGGGTGGGGTGACCGTCACACCGCCCGGCTCAGCCACCGGGGCCGGGCCACGCCCGCGGGCCGGCCTCTGCGGGACCTGCCGCCTCGGGGGCTCGAACCTGCCGCGCGGGCGGGTGCAGCGTCCGCGGCGTGGGCTGGGCGGGCCCCGGGCCGCGCCCCGAAGCGCCGCCTTTGCGGGGCTGGCCCCTGAAACCTCGGGAAGCGGGCTGCTGCCCGCTGCGCATGCTCTCCGGCCACGGGGCGGCGGACTACACTTCCCAGCATGCCCTGCGGCTGCCTTCGCCCTCCAGCCTGCGTCACCCAAGTATCGCGACATCTGCCCAGCCCCTCCCCCAGCCCGCTGTCGTTGCTAAGGCCGGGCCGAGGGGACTGGGCCGGGCCCGCGCCATGGCGCCTGCGAGCCGCCTGGACCCAAGCCCCGTCGCGGGCGGTCCCCTCCGCCTCCTGCCGCGGCCCCGCCCGGCCTGCTAGTGGCGGAGCCAGGTACGGGCGGGGCGGGGCGGGGCGGGGGCTAGGCCGGGGAGGGGGGCCCGCAGGGGAGTTGGCGGGTTGGGGTCTGGGGGTGGGGCTGTTCTGCGGCGGGGGCTGGACCGGGGCGCGGCGGGGAGGGGGCTCCCGGCGGGTGGGGCTGGTCTGCGGCGGGGGGCTGGTCTGGGCCGGGGCGGGGGCTCCCGGCGGGGCGGGGCGGGGCGGGGGCTCCCGGCGGGGGCCGGGCCGGGGAGGGGGCTCCCGGCGGGGCGGGGCGGGGCGGGGCGGGGGCTGGGCCGGGGAGGGGGCTCCCGGCGGGCCGGCTGCGCTCACGGACCCGGCTCTCTGGCTAGCGCCAGGCGCTGCGGACAGGGCCGCTCCGGGCGGCCACGTGGCGTGGGGCCGGGGCGCTCCCGCGACTCGCGCTGGCCTTGGGGGAGGCTCCCCGGGCTGCGTCGCTAGCTCCGGCCTCTGGGCGATGTGCCCCCTGGCACCCGCCTGCCAGCGACTCTATGCGGCACCTGGTGCGGTAAGACGCTCCCCGGGCCCGGGGGGCTCCCTTGGCTTTAAAGGAGGGAGAGGGCTGCAAGCACAGGGCTGGGCACAAGTCTCACCCAGGGGCTGGGCCTCCTTGGAGCAGTCTACACTGGATCATTTGCCGCCCTACCCATTGTCTGCACAGGTGTTTGGAGCTGGTGCTCCGGAAGGTTGGCTTGGCTCGGCTCGGCTCATGGAACCAAGATCTTTATTTACTGTAGCCTTAGTGCCTCTTGCAGATGAAACACATTCTCTGTTTTATCAGGTAACGGGAATCAGTTCTGGATTTCCAGATAGTGAAACATCTGGATTACAATCATGGCTTCAAGACAACCAGATATTCCTGGTAAAACTAATTCTTTCCAGTAAATATTAGTCTAATCCCTTCTGCGATTGAAAATTGTAGGAAGACATGGTTTTATTTGGGCCCTGAAGTCTGGATTAGGGATGTTAAATATCGGTTATTTGAATAGTTGAATAATCTCATGAATTCTTATCAGTTAGTCAACTACTCTGTAGTTCCTGGGTGTGGGGCTGGAAGCCAGTGTGCTCTGGCCCCACTCCCAAGGGGTCCCCTGCCACTCTGTGCAGGGTGCCAGGTAGGAGGTGGTCTGTGAGGAAAGCCAGTTTTAAAACCATCTCTCTTCACGGTCTTGCTGCCTGTTGCCCTGTGCTGCTGCCTCTGATACAGAGGCAGCAGTGGCAGGATGGCAGCAGCCCCTGTTCAAGGGAGGGCGGGGGAGGGAAGTGCGTGTAGTCTATAGCATTAACCTATAAGATTTTGCTTATCGGTTAATTGGCTACACTGTTACATCCCTAGTCTGGATCAGGGCTATAACCTTGTTAGGGCATTTGGTGTGCAATTGAAGCTACTGTGGCAGCTTTTAATAGTGCTATTGTATCCATACCTGCCAGTGAATAATTTATGTTGTATCACACTCCCGCTATGCTGAGTGCGGTACAAATATATTGCAACGCAAAGACTGTATCCTGAAGACCTTAGGATCTAACCCAGTGGGAGCTTGAGGCTGTCACGTGGTCGTAGCTGTGGGTTCAGAACCATTGGTTGAACATGTTCTTGTTAGTGGTTGCCTCAGTCATTACACTACTGATAGTCACATGACTGCTTTTGTCAGAGTAGGCTGCTGTTAATTTGACAAGGCAATTAGCAGAATCTAGAAAATTGGCCAGACTCCTGCTATTCTGAAGAAGGTATGAAAAATGAAGTGGGAGGTGTTCAGAAGTGAGGCTCTCCATTGCATGTGTCTTTTGGGCTTTCCAAGTTGGGGCACCTGGGTCTGAGGCAGCCTCCTTCTCATCCCACAGCTGATTGGACTTGTATCTAGTGCTTTCCCTAGACCCCGCTAGCAGCCCTATCCCTTAAAACTGTCCAGAGACTGATGTTTGTGTTCGACCCTCTCCCCATCACTGTTTAATTAGGGAAAACTTGATTAGATTTGTTGAGACTTGACAAAGTATTGCATGTTTCCCTTCACCCAAGGGTCTGAAAATAGCTGCTTGATTGTTAGGCACTAAATTATAGGAATACCTGATCTCATAAATAGATCTTGTAAGAATGCATGCTAGTTGCAGGCCATGTTTTGGTAGAACAAGCTTCCAAATATGTAAATGAAATCAGAACCTGTATTTCCATAGTGCTTTTGCATTGTACAGATAAACTCCCAACTATGGGATCACATCAGAACTATGGCTAAAGCAGCCATATATAAGGTTAATCTTAATCTCTGAACACCTGCATTGTTTAGAAAATAGCACTGCTTTTTCTCCCAAAGCAGGCTTAGTGCTCCTGTTCAGTGCAGCCTTACCACGTAGATTTTATTTAGCTATTGGTGAACTTGGTGTTTTAGCCCACAGTATGTGCAGTTGCTTAATAGATTGCTACTCAGGGTGTGTTTCGTGAAGTACTGCTATTAACTGTGACTGACAGATTTGAAGCAGTAGTTATAGGATAACTTGTTTGTGATTCACTTGTCCCATCTAATCTGATAGTTTCGAGTGAGGCTACCAAAACATTTAAAAAAAAAAAAAAAAAGCTCCTAGAATTTTGCATGTAGAAACCTGTTCTTTCAAAACAGTGAAACTGGTACTAAGGATGAACTTCTTTAGCAACCACATCAAAATATCCCCACGGTAACTGCCTATAGAAAGGCCCAGACTTTACTGGTCCTTTAGGAAGCTGCTTAAGGCCTCCTCTCCAATAACCTCTGCTGTCAACCTAATCTATGTCGCTTCAGCTACTCAAATAGCATAGCTGAAGTCAACGTACTTATTGTGGTGTCTTGCGTGTGGCAAGGTCGATGCCCGATACTCTTCTCATCCTGGTGGAGTACCAGCATCGACAGGAGAGCACATGGTGATTGATTTATTGCATCTAAGCAGACGCGATAAATTGACGGCTGGTGGATCAATTGCTGTAGCATCAGTCCCCGGCGTAATGGAGACAAGCCCTGAGATAAGCTTCATAGCACTTGCTTCCTTATAGAATTACCTGTCTCATTTTGGAGGTAGGCTTTAGTGGCGTGGGCTGTACTATGTCCCTGAAAGTGACTAGAACAAGAATCGGTGCTCTTAATTAGTACAGAGAGAATCAGTTTGGGTCCCACTGTGAAAGCTGCCATCTTTGTTCTTAGCTATTGAGCATGGCTCTGGAGGGCTTCTAGGAAAGATGTCCCTGCCAATTGGAATGCATCGTCGGGCATTCAGCTATGATGATGCCCTGGAGGATACAGCGCCGATGACCCCTCCCCCTTCAGATATGCGCTCCAATGTCCTGTGGAAACAACCAGTCATCCCAGAGCGGAAGTACCAGGAACTTTCAAAGGTAGGCACTCTAGAATGGGGGAGGGGGTGTCTGATGGATTCTAATGGGATGAAAACCAGGAACTTTTCTGGACTCAGCAAGTGACTAGTACTTTAAGGTGTCCTGCAGAGGCAGAGGAAAACTGAGAGTGTTCTCATCAAGGACAATTTCCTGATTGACTTAAACGTTAGGAATGTATCTCCTGAGTCTGCCTGGAGGAGTAGCAAGTGCAAGCCAAACAACTGAGACCTTTAGTCAGAGAGCTACACTGAATCTTGGCCAACACTGACTTAACACTAAGGACTAACCCAGACCTCCATCCTCAAACTATCAATTGTGAAAAGCCTACCCCTTAAACTTCTAAGACCAAAGCCAGACATTCCTGCTGCCCCCTCCCCTTTCCTTTGGGCAGGACTGAAATAACTTTCCAGGGTTTCTTTCACCATAAAGAAACAGGAATAACTCCAGTTGTTTAATTGTTCACAGTTAAACATTTTTCAACATATGTCCTCTGTGATTTTGTCCACTTAAACGCACAGTGTCTGGTGAGCATAGAGTGCTCTGAGGGCAGGTTAGTTCAACTGAAGCAAGTCCCACCTATACTGAGCCATGTGCCCATGCAGTCTTTTGAACTGTATCAGCTCCAACTGGTTTTTATTCTAGCACTAGAACTTCTTGTGGCGCTGAGCCTTAGATTGGAGCACGGTCAAAGAGCCAGTGCCCAGCCGTGAGAAGAGGAGTAACTCTTGCAACTTGAGCAGTGTGCATGTTTGTCGCTTTGAAAGGGGCACTCGCTTTCGAGTCCCGCAGGCAATCCCCAGAGTCTAGTTAAGAATGGCAAACCTTTGGGTATGAGCTACTTGACTGAGTTTAGAATGGCTTTAAACCAATATGAAGTACTGGGGTGGGCAGTAATTTTTGATGGCCGCTCTAAGAATTTGGTAAGTGCTCGAGGACCGCACTTTTCCTTGATATGGCTAGAGGAGGTACAAGGTCTGGGAGGGAGGATGGGTGAACAGGGGGGTTGTGACCTGGGGTGGGGGCAGGAGGGGTGCAGAGGCCAGGAGGGGATGTGGATATGGGTGCAGGAGAGGATTTTGATCTGGAGGAGGGGTGTAGAAGGGGGTGCAGGGTCTGGGAGGGAGTATGGGGGTGATGTGGGGTAAGGGTGCAGGTGGGGAAGCAGGAGGCGGGGGTGGGGTGCCAGGTTCAGGTGGGAGACGCTCACCTAGCTGGCTTCCAGGCAGCAGCCCAGCGGGAGCCTCAGGCAGACCCCCTGCCTTCTATGCCCCTGCCCACTACTGCAGAGGCCATGTACTTTGTGTGCTGTGAGCCCAGGGGCAGGGGGGCATCATGCACTGCCTGTGCTGCAAACAGCCCTGGCAGCTCCCATTGGTTGATTTCCGTGTGGTTGTGCGAGAATTGCTGGGGATGGGGGCAGTGTACAAAGCCTGCCCACCCCAGGGGCTCAAGGTGCCCAGAGCACAAGGCCCCAACAGCCGGCCGCATCGAGCCGTGTGTGTGGGTGTAGAAAGCAGGAAGTTTGCCTGAGGTTCCTGCTGGCAGCGGGCCGGATTTGGGCCGCATTTTGCCCACCCCTGGCCTAGACTAATACCATTATGCTTGGAGTGCCCTGGCTTATACGTGGGTCTAATCTCTCTAACCAGGATGCTGGCTAGCAACTGTAGTGCCAGCTACCAGAGAATCTTCTTTTGTGGGGAAAGACCTGCCGTGTTTTGGTCCGATTGGGCTCTGAGTGGAAGGAGAAGGGGCTGACCTTTGCCACTCAGACTAACACCCTCCTGGCTATAAGCCCAGTGTTTACAAATCCATGTGAGAACGAGTCCTGCTGTCAGTGGAGAACAGGAACGTCCTATCATGGAAGGACTCTCAAATGTCCATTTCCTTAGGAACATGGAGGTACCAGTTGTGACTCTGTGACACAAGCTGACTTTTTTGTTTCACCGGGTATGTGAAGTCTCTTGTGATGAGACTTCAGGGAAGGCATGTAATGTTCACACGGTAACTTTCTCCCCTCTGTCTTCAACTCTACCCCACTTCCCCTGCACAGGTTGAGGAAGGGGAGGCTAGCGTGTATCCACCTGTCATAACCCCCTCATCTTCCACTGAAAGTGTGAACAAGGTCCCAGTGGTGAAGGCCAAGGCCACCCATATCATCATGAATTCGCTCATTACAAGTAAGGACTCTAATGTCTTTGTCGTAGGCTGCTCAATAGGGATGGGAATGGGGTGTGTGCCGTGATCACGTCCAAAGCTCTGTCACCCATGCAACCAGACTTCCTAGCCTGCTCTTTCAGCTACCCTAGAGACCTAACTGTGGAATGTGTGTAGGAAAAGCAGGGGCTCGCAAGCTTTGTAGATGCACTAATGGAACTGTGCAGGAAACTCGGCCTTCAGTCGAGTGAGGGATGGCTACATCTGAAACTCTGCAAACTTTCTTTCTCCCTTGGAACGGGGTTGGTGAGAGGCTGTGCAGAAATTGGCTTCTACAATTCATGTCTGCTGCAGCGGCTTATTAATAGCCTTATTTTTGTTACAGGAGTAATGAGAGCAGGTGCTGCCAGCTGTTACTTGTTTGCTTATTAGCTCGTTCTGTTTAACCAGTAAGCATGATTTTCAGTTGGAGCAGAGCAAAGGGGAAGATTGACCCATCATGCTGATACAGAGTGCTTAAGTGTCACTCCCTGGCTCTCGTGTGTTCCTCGTCAGCAGTCTAGCTGTGCTGGTAACAGGGACACTTTACAATGTGATTGGATTTGCAGTGCTGCAAGATCTGCTCACTCCTTAGGGTAGATGCTAACCACTAGGGTGTAACTTGGTCTCTGGTTCTTACTTTGTTGCTGCCTGACTGACTAAAGCTCAGACTTTAATATTGAGGCAATACTTCCAGCCCAGTTGGGTTCTTAGCCCCGTGTCCGGGAAGCTCACAAAGATGGTTCCCTACAGCATGCTAAGCCATAAGTCCCCCGGAGAGCTACCCTGCACTGGAAGCATTCTCTTGGAGTAAAGAGCACTAATCCGAGCAATCCTGTACCTAGTTTTTCCCCAGCTTACAGAAACTATTTTCAAGCCCATTGGCATGTCCATTTCATTGCTTCGTAATGGACCCACGAGCTCCCGAATTTCTTAGGGACATCGAGATTCCATAGCCAGTCCACTAATGAAAAGCCCTGGCGGGAGCATACAGCCCCCTGCTGGTAACAAAATGGAAGGGAGCAGCATTAAGGACAATCTCTTTCTCACTGTAATAGCGAAAATCAGAGACCCTACGTTTGAGATGCTGACACTTCCAGCTCTGTCCCTGAGCAAGGCAGGTTTTGCATCACTCTAGACCAGTGTTTCTCAACCTCTTTTTTTTTTAAATAAAGTACCCCTTTAAAAAAAATAAAAATAAGTACCCCCGGTACCTACAGTTTTCAGACATACACACGATTTTTGTTCTGCCATTGCAACACATTTGTTTAAACAGCTTAATCGTAGCCGGGCGGGCCATGACTTTTTTGGGTGTAAAAAGTACACAAATAATAAAACGCTGTAAAACTTAGATTCGGTTTTCTCCAAATTTCAGTTGTGTTGAGATACTCTCTCCTCCCCCCCCCCCCGACTTCTTTCGAGTACCCCTATGGGTACTTGTACCAGTGGTTGAGAAACACTGCTCTAGACTTTACCAGGAGTTATACATAAGAATTAAAACCTTCAAAACCAGCTACCAATTGTGACAAACGTTTGAGAGGCTGCTGCGCTAGCTGTTCACCACACCTGAGTCTGGTGGAAAGCGCTGGCCAACCCTTGTGTATTGGAACTTGGCTGGATTATGATAATTCTGAGTGGTTATTTTAACTGCCTGGCGCCTTAGAAACATTCTAATTCAGGAGTAACACGAGCTTCCCCCCCTCTGGCTGAGATGGGCATGTGGGAGCCGCCTTACTGCGCAGTTCCAGGTTGTTCTGTTTACTTAGAGCCCCCTGAGTCCCATGCCTTTCTGAGCTGTCTGTCATGTTCTGTCTGGGCTGACTCCCCACGCTGCAAACCCCTGGAGAAGGGAAGCCCCGTTTCTCGTGCTGCCTGTGTTTTTTTCCTAGAGCTGCAAGCAGGCAGCAGTGTTTTCCTCTGCTTGTATGAATGTGTCATCTCGTCCGTTCTAGAGCAGACTCAGGAGAGCATTCAGCGCTTTGAACGGCAGGCAGGGCTCAGGGATGCTGGCTACACTCCTCACAAGGGCCTCACTGCGGAGGAGACAAAGTACCACCGTGTGGCTGAGGCGCTCCATGTAAGACCCTCGTCTTGTACTCTGATTTTGTTTCTTTGCGGCTTGTGTGCTACTTTCTCTCGGCTTCTCGGGCACTCGACTGGCCCTTGAGCAGCCAGGGTTCATGGAACTGGTTGGGGGATTACTCATCCTGTCTGTAGCTCTTGGTAGAACTTGGCTGGTAACAGTGCCAGTGTAAATAGCCTGTTGTGCCTTTGTTTCGTAGTCCTGCACCTCATTAGCTGTGCTGTCACTAGGAACACTCTGTGGGTCCCCAAAATGTAACTCAGATTCTAGTAGGCGAGTCTTCGATATGTAACTCTGTGTCTGTTTCAGTATTGCTCAAACAGTCAGCCACCATCAGTTGGGACTCCTTTCCAGTGGGGGCGGGATCCACCCTGAAGATAAATTACCCTTTAAATATGTAAATTGTGAATCTGGCCCGTGGACCTGTCTGAGGCTGGACGTGCCATCCTGTCGTGTCCCAGCATGCGTTCCAAAGGATGTTAATAGTTCTTAAAATACGCAAATAAAGCTTCTGGCCTTCCTGAATAACTCTGTTCTGCTTCCGGCCTTTGTACAGATTATTCGTTGCTGTTGCTCTCTGGGGCATGTAAGAGGCCAGCTGTCTTCCAGCTTCCCTTCCCCTTCATGGGGTAGTAACTCAGGGCCACACTCACTCTGTGGTAATGCAGCTGCTCTAACCACTTGGCATGCTTGCTTCCCATCCCCTCCAGAAAAGAAGCCAGTGGGCTCCTCTCCCCTAAGCAGCTGGCTCCCTGCATGTACCAGCTTCTGCGGAGCCACTGCCCCCCACACTGCCTCTGTATTGGTGGGAGCCAGTGCTCTCAGGGAGCTGGCATAAAGGCTGGCTCCCTGTGAGCACTGGCTCCCGCCGGCCCCGTGTGTGTAAACATGTAGCTGCTGAGAAATTCAGCGGTTACATGTTCACAAAACTAGCCGTTTGCCAACATCCCTACTCTGTGGTGCTCATGAGAGGAGAGCAGCAGCGGTGTGTCTGTCGGGAATGCAAGCTGTCACTGAAGCAGATGAGGGAGACATTCCTGAGTCCCTCTTCAGACCGTGACTACCATTGACGTTAGCATTGTGCCGTCAGGAAGGGTTTGAAATGACCGGGTTGGCGTGCAGTCGGTCCCTGACCGATCTCCTGTTTGCAGAGGCAGGAAAGCCTTGAGAGCCTGATGCTGGGCACGGCTTCCAAATAGTACAGTGGCGCTCCCTTGCGAGGTAGTCACTAGGCAGCTAAGTTAGAAGCATGAGGCCGGTGGGTCACTTAGCACCTCACCAGGGCAATGCTATTGACGAGTACAGCAAGGAGCCAGATAAAGTAGCTTCCCTGCAGTCGGGATCCTACCGAGGCCCTGGCAGAGGGCAGTGTGACTCTAATGAGAGCGTGGCTTGACCTGCTCCCTTAGGCCGGAGTAACTCAAGACCTTCTTCCTGAAATGCTCTGGGAGCTAAACTCTGTCTGAGACGTGGCGCCCTCCGTGTGATGAACAGGCACCCAGCACGCAGCCCTTGTGACGCACAGGTGCAGCCCACTCGCTTACTCCCAGTGCTCATGCTGCTTTTGTTTTCCTCTTGCCCTTCTAACAGACGTTAAAGATGCAAAGTGGCGAGATGGCCAAAGACGACAAACCGACGTCTTCTACTCAGTCCACTCCAAGCAGCACCCCTCACTCCTCTCCCAAACAGAAACACAGGTACAGTCCCACGCAGGACAGCCCCGTGCCTCCCAGGGGACCTGGCTTCCTTCAGGCCCTAGAAACAGAGTTGCAACAAACAGCCTCCCTGCCCAGCACCCCAGAGCTCGGCGGTCTCCTGGTGGGTGGGGTTCAGATCCTCCCAGGGGTTTCCGTAGGAGTAGTCAGCATTGGATGTTCAGAGGGACTAGAGTCCTGTGAGAGCTTCTAGAACTCTGGGGGGTGCACATTCTCGCTTCTGGGATTGGGCGGCAGACGAAGAGAAGTAGCCTTAGAGCAAAAGGCCAATTAATGCTTGTTTGGGACTGGCTACTTCTGGTGGGCCCAAGGGGGCACAGACAAAACTGTCATTTCTCCCTTCCGTTGGTAATGCTCCAACATGATTCTTTTCTTCCAGGGGCTGGTTTAGTCAGGGATCCTCCACTTCTATCACTGGCCCAGACCTGGCCTCCATGGACTCCGATGTGGGGGACAGAGACAGAATAGCCTCTGAAAAATGGAGCCTCTTTGGACCCAAAGCTGTCCAGAAATCTGCTAATGACCCAGGTATGTGCCCTCTGGAGGAGGAGACGCCTTCTCAAAAGCTGGCTGAGGTAGTGGGAGAGGCCGGTGCAGACTCTTCATTCAGAGAGTGGCTGACTTGGGAGGGTGCACCAGAGCCGCCGGCACTGAAGTCTAAGTGGTCAGTGAAAGGCAGCACACAGTGGCCATAAGTAGATTTCACACGAACTTGGCCGTGTTGTTACAGCCGGCAGCCGCAGTTTGTAGCGGCCGCTTCTGGTGCCCAGGCTTTTCTTGGCGTCGAACTAGAGCATGTTGTGGCCCTGCTGGTGGAGACAGAACAGTGGCACTGCCACTGGTCTCTTTGGGAACAGTAGTGACACTTCCCAGCCTTCGTGTGGAAGCAGCCTGCCAAACATGGCCTCTCGCCTGTCGGTGGCTAGCTCTGAACCGATCCCATCTCGGTCACTTGCATACCAGGGAGAGCCGTCTCCGGCTGCCTGTCTGTGCTGCTTTCCCAGCTCGGAGCTCTTCTGCAGGGGTCTGTGGGGCCAGGCACTGCAGGGCACTAGCCACCCCCTGGGGCGCTGTGGGGAGAGCAACGTGAGATCTGTGTGCCTTTGCATACATCAGGGCAAGTACTTAGCCCTTCAGCTCGAAGAGCAGCTTCCTTACGGTGCAGGCCTTGCTAGTGTGCCTGTTCTGCAAACTGGGTACCGGACTCTCTCCTTATGTGCTGTCAATGTTTTCCCTTAGGGGCCTTTACCATCCAGCCCTACAAGGGTGCCCAGAAGCCATCCCCAATGGAGCTGATCCGTGCCCAGGCCACCAGGATGGCAGAGGACCCAGCTACCTTCAAACCGCCCAGGATGGACATTCCCATTATGGAGGGGAAGAAGCAGTCGGCACGGTCCCATAACCTCAAACCCCGGGATATGAATGTGCTCACTCCCACAGGCTTCTAGGAAGATGTTGCCTCCGAGGAAGGCTGGCCTTGGTGTGTTCATAATGGAGTAAAGGGTGGTTTCAGGGTCACGTCCCCATCCCTGTCTCTGCAGTTACCTAGGAAAGGCTTTCTCATGTCAGAACACTGAGGAGCTAGAAAGAAGGTCCGGAAAACAGCCGTCGCTACTTCTGCAGCAAAGGCCGAACTGCCCGCTTTTTTATGTCCATCCTCCTGTATCAGCAGCAGTCCTGTTCCACTGGCAGCGCACACCCCTCTAGCACCCGAAAGCCCTGCCTTGTGGGGAGACCTCTTCCCGGCAGCTGGCTGTCCTGCCCACCTGTGCTCCAGGCTTCTGTGCTCAGTGCCCGGCCAAGGGACCGTGCTGATGTCTGTCTCTTGGAGAGAGAAGCCGAGACCAAAACCCTCCAGCCAAGCCCATCAGACACTGGAGTGTTTGCTGACCGCCTCTCGCGAGATCCCTGGCTCTGCATTGTCAGCTTCTAGTAGTTCCACATCTGGTGTTTGGTCTGGGGGCAGTGGCTGCTCTAAAGATCAGTCCTTAGTGTTAAATTCTGTATGGGTGAGACCTTCACTTCTCCTGCCAAAGGGTTTCATTTCCTGGTGAGCCAGAGGTGGAGGTGAGGGGCACAGGTGTGGCTTGGACTAACCCCTTTATTCTCTTCCCTCACCTTGGCATGGACACACCCTTCTGCTGCTGTCACCAGGGAGCCAAAGGGAAGTGCAGGTGTGGTCCACGAGTGCTGCTGTGGGGGGCGGTAGCCATTAGAGAAAGTTAGAACTAGATGTGGGCAGTCCCCCTCATGTAGGACAGCCGTGCTTGCGGGCGTAGAGGGAGCCAAAGGGAGAATTGAATCGTACATTCCTTCTGTGCTCTCGTAAGGTTAATATGTCTCCTCGCCTAGACTTACACATCGCCATGGGGAACAATCCTCAGGACTTCCCTTTCCTTAGTGGTCAGCGTCCAGCCAGATAGCAGGGCGTGCCCAGTCTTGTGGGAAAAGCCTCTCGGCCTGAGATGGCGTTCCTTGGGGCCGCCCGCTGCAGCGGCTAGGTGATGTGCCCCTTTGCAGAAGCCTGGCTTGCAGCACCGCTTCCTCGCTAATGCCAGCCCCCCTCCCACGTGTCGCATCGATAGCACCACGGCCTCCCACCCCAGCAATGGATTGGCAGTGGGACTGCTCAGTGGCAATCGGACTTCACTTAATTTATTTGTGCGGTTTTGTGCTCACGTCTTTGCTTTTCGACAAGCCTGACTGTTCGGTCCAAGAGAATAAAAGCCCCTGTGGATGGGAATGTGTGGTGGGTTCTGCAGCAGCACAGCTGCTGAAGTGCCCGAAGGACACAGAGCCAAACCTGAGCTCCACAGGCCTCTTGGCGCCCGTGGCCTGCGAGCACGCATTCGCTCGTAGCAGTGCTTGGCCTTGCACGCTCTGTCGGGCGCTCCGCATAGGGAGAGCGGCGCTTGGGCTAGCTGCCAGGCGGCCGTGCTGCTGCAGATTGAATGACCAGATGTGTCCGTACCGCTAGAGTTCAGGGGAAAGTTGGTGAGGGGTTTGCTCCCTCGCTGCACTGATATGTGCAGCTCCCACGCGAGACATGGCATGTGGAATAAGGTGGCCCCCTCAGCTCCTGGGACCTGCTGGAAAATATGCTAGAGCAGGGTGGGGAACCTGAAGCCCAGATGCAGCCCCAGCTTGCCTGGCTCCAGCCCTGGAGGCTTGGGGCTCCACCCCAGCACAGGGAGCCCATGCTGGTGCTCCAGTCCCCGCGCCATCCCCCTCCATGGGGTTGGAGCACATAAAATCTACTATGGTGGGCCCCCTAGGTTCTGATGTGGGGAGGGTGGCTGTTGGGCCGGGGTGTTTTGGCTTTGCTTGTCACTTGTTTGTGGCCCCTGACTGATTTCTCTGGGGGTCAGCGGCTGCGGATCTAGAATACCCTGTGCTAGATGGGAACGTAGTTTGTGGGGCAGCAGGGAGGGGTAGGCTGGGGACCTGATGCTGTGCTGTAGCTTTGACTGGGTGCTTTTTCTGCTCTGAAGGAATGGCAAGGCTGGAATGTTTCTCTGTCCTGCCCGGCAGGGGGAGCTGCCTGTGTGCAGAGCCCCCCTTAGCACTGTGTACAACTGTGAACTTCGCTGCACTGGCCACTGTCGGCAGACAGGATACTGGGCTAGATGGACCTTTGGTCTGACCCGGTACGGCCGTTCTTATGTTCTTATGTTCACTTTTCTAGCGCGTAACTGAAGTGCTAGAACTAGATGAACTCAACCCGGGTTCCAGCAGGGCCTTTGCCATAGCTTGCTCCCCCTGCGGAGGTGAACTCTGCTCTCAGTAGCATGGCTGCTGGAGTCCCAAGCTAGCTTTGGGAGCAGAGAAAGTGGTTTCTTCCTGCTGTGTCATGCTGCAATAGCACATAGAACCATAGAGCTGGAAGAGACCTCAGAAGGCGATTAAGTCCAGCCCCCTGCTCTAGGCAGGACCAATCCCAATTAAATCAGCCCAGCCAGGGCTTTGTCAAGCCAAGACTTAAACACCTCTAGGGATGGAGACTCCACTACTTCCCTAGGGAACCCATTCCAGTGCTTCACTACCCTCCTAGTGAAATAGTTTTTCCTAATATCCAACCTGGACCTCTCCCACCGCAACTTGAGACCATTGCTCCTTGTTCTGCCATCTGTCACTACTGTGAACAGCCCCTCTCCATCCTCTTTGGAACCCCCTTCAGGAAGTTGAAGGCTGCTATCAAATCCCCCCTTTCTCTTCTGCAGACTAAATAGACCCAACTCCCTCACCCTCTCCTCGTAGGTCATATGCTCCAGCCCCCTAATCATTTTGGTTGCCCTCCGTTGGACCCTCTCCAATGCGTCCACATCCTTCCTGTAATTGGGGCCCCAGAACTGGACACAATACTGCTGATGTGGCCTCACCAGAGCCGAATAAAAAGGAATAATCACATCTCCGGATCTGCTGGCAGTGCTCCTCTTTGTGCAACCTAATATGCCATTAGCCTTCTTGGCTACCAGAGCACACAGTTGGCTCATGTCCAGCTTCTCATCCCCTGTAACCCCCAGGTCCTTTTCTGCAGGACTGCTGCTTAGCCAGTCAGTCCCCAGCCTGTAACCATGCTTGGGATTCTTCTATCCCAAGTGCAGGACTACACTTGTCCTTGTTCAACCTCATCAGAGTTCTTGTGGCCCAATCCTCCAATTTGTCTAAGTCACTCTGGACTCTATCCCTGCTCTCCAGTGTATCTACCTCTCCCCCCTAGCTTTGTGTCATCTGCAAACTTGCTGAGGGTGCAACCCATCCCCTCATCCAGGTCATTAATAAAGATGTTGAACAAAACTACCTGCTGGGCCTGACCTTCCAGCCAGCTTTCTATCCATCTTACCGGCCATTTATCCAATCCACATTCCCTTAACTTGCTGGCAAGAATATTGTGGAAGACGGTATCAGAAGCCTTGCTAAAGTCAAGGTATATCACATCCACTGACTTTCCCATATCCACAGAGCCAGTTACCTCATCATAGAAGCTAATCAGATTGGTCAGGCACGACTTGCCCTTTGTGAATCCATGTTGACTATTCCTGATCACCTTCCCCTCTTCCAAGTGCTTCAAAATGGATTCCTTGAGGATCCCCTCCATGATTTTTCCGGGGACTGAGCTAGGACTGACCAGCCTATAGTTCCCTGGATCGTCCTTCTTCCCTTTCTTAAAGATGGGCACTACATTTGCCTTTTTCCAATCATTTGGGATCTCTCCCGATCTCCACGACTTTTCAAAGATAATGGCCAAAGGGTCCTCAATGACATTTGCCAACTCCCTCAGTACCCTCGGCTGTATTAAGTCTGGACCCATGGATTTGTGTATGTTTAGCTTTTTTAAATAGTTCCTAACCTGTTCTTTACCCACCAAGGGCTGTCCACCTTCGTCCCATATTGCATCACTTAGCACATTAGTCTGGGGGCTGACCTTGTCCGTGAAGACAGAGGCAAAGAAAGCATTGAGTACTTCAGCTTTCCCCACATCTGTCACTAGGTTACTGTCCTCATCCAGTAGGGGCCCCACACCTTCTCTGATCACCTTCTTCTTGCTAACATGCCTGTAGAAACCTTTGTTATCCTTCACATCCCTTGTGAGTCGCAATTCCAGTTGTGCTTTCGCTTTCCTGATAACTCCCCTGCATTCTTGAGCTATACATTTTTAGCTCTCACTGGTCATCTGTCCAAGTTTCCACTTTTTGTAAGCTCCCTTTTTGTGCTTAAGTTCACCAAGGATTTCCCCCCTAAGCCAATCCGGTCTCCTACCATATTTGCTTCTCTTGCTACGCATTGGAATGGTTTCTTTCTGTGCCTTCAATAAGGCTTCTTTAAAATACTGCCAGCTGTCCTGGACTCCTTTCCCCTTCATGTTAGCATCCCAGGGGATTCTGCCCATCAGGTCTCTGAGGGAGTCAGTCTGCTTTTCTGAAGTCCAAGGTGTGTATTTCACTACTCTCTTTTCTTCCTTTGGTCAGGATCCTGAAATCTACCATCTCATGATCACTGCTTCCCACGTTGTCACCCCCCTCTACTCCCCTATTAGTTCCTCCATTTGTGAGCAGCAGATCCTTCAGCACTTGTACCAAGAAGTTATCCCCAACATTCTCCACAAACTTCCTGGATTGTCTGTGTACTGCTGTATTGGTTTCCCGACAGATGTCAGGGTGATTCAGGTCCCCCATGAGAACTAGGGCCTGCAATCTGGAAACTTTTCTCAGTTGTCTGAAAGCCTCATCTACCTGGTTTGGCAGCCTGTAGCAGACACCAACCACAGCATCACCACTGTTGCTTCCACCTCTAAACTTAACCCATAGATTCTCAACAGGCTTTTCTCCCTCTATATATTGGAGTTCTGAGCAGTCATACTGCTCTTACATACAGTGCAACTCCTCCTCCTTTTCTCCCCAGCCTGTTCTTCCTGAACAGTTTATACCCTTCCATGACAGCGCTCCAGTCATGCGAGTCAGACTTGGTGGGATGTTACCCAATCAAATCGTAGGTCCTGGACTGGGCATGGGCCTCCAATTCTTCTGTTTGTTACCCAGGCTTCTTGCAGTGGTGTATAAACACTGTAGCTAACCCGTTGATCGCCCTACCCTCTGCTTTTGAATGGGGGTCCACCTTTGTTGCTCGTTCCTCTTTGCATTTCTTGCTGGTATCTGACTTCTCCACTCCCCTCAGGGTTTTAGTCACCATCCCCCAATGAACCTAGTTTAAAGCCTTCCTCACTAGATTTACCAATCAGCAGAGGCTTCTAGATTTCAAACTTTAATTAGGAGCCAACAGTTTCCAGCTGCCACTCACAGCACCCACGCTGGGGGGGGAGGAAAAAACCCCCACACCACACTCAAACACAAACTCAGCACACAGCAAGGAAGCCCCAAACACAATACACACTTCCCTCGAGTCCTCTAGTCACTTCTCCCTTACCTGGAGAACTCCCTCTCTGCAATCACCTGTTCACAAGAGGAGCCATCTCTGCTCCCCTCTTGGCCCAGCCCAAAGTGGGGAAGCTCTTAGAAGACCAGCTTCCAGTTCCGGAGAAGGGGCACGTGTGTGCTGCTTGTGGCTCTTCCTGCTGTTCCATATGTTATCCTGCAGTGCACCCCAGTGCTGGGACACTCAGTGTCTCTGGGCGGGGGCTGTCTCCACAGCTCTGAACAGCTGTGTTGGGGGGGGTGACAGCAGCCTAAAATGCAAATGGCACCAGTGGCTGCTATAGAGAAGTTGCAATAAGGTCCATGGCAGGCTGGGGGGGCTAATGGTTAGTGTCCACTTAGCTAGGGCTAGGGAGCCTGGGCCCACAGTCACCAATCTCTGCCCTATGATCCTAGGAGGGGCAGCAGCACTGACCCTTTTGGGGGGGGGGGGGGGAGAGAGTGGACCCCCTGGTACTTTCTCTGGGTCGCTTCCTACCATCCCCCTCTGCTCCTGGTCATAAAAGGAAAGAAAATTGTCAGCCCCAGCTAGGCTCAGCATTCTCCCCCGCCTCTGTGGCAGGGCTAGCTGGGCTCAGCATTGCCCTTCTGTCCCAGCAGGCAGTCTGTCCGTCCCATCCCAGGGTGTTCTGGGGGCAGATCCCTTTGCGGGAGTGGGACAGTGGGGCCCCCGCATTGTTCTGAAACACGGATCTGTCCTGGACCTGCCCAGTGGCAGCAGAGCAAGGTGAGTGCTTCCTGCTAGCAAGGAGCACGGCTAGTGCAGCTCAGCAAGAGGCAGGACACAGCAGCCAAGGGGCTATACCTGAAGCTTTCATCCTATGTTCTGCCTTCCCACACGCACTCTAGGCTCAGCCTCGGGCAGGGAGACCAGCCAGCTGTTGCTCTCAGAGCCCTGCAGCCCACAGCCTGATTCCTCAAGGCCAGCTGCTCTGCCGCAGAGGTGACCTGAGACGTGGCTTGTTCCTCTGCCTGAGGACCCAGGGAACCAGCTCTGGCCTGCACAGGGAGCCCTCCTGTGGCCCAGAGGAACAGAGGGTTAACAGGCAAAGCTTGGCTAGGGAGATGCTGCTCTATCACTACCGGTGGCACGCAGCCACTAGCCAGAGCCATGGAAGCACGTGACTGGGTAGGAGCACTTCCTCTCTGGGAACGAGCTGCCTGAGCGCATGGTTAGAGCCCAAGGAACCGACAGGCAGCCCTAGCCCACATCTACCTGTCTCGTGCTAGTTCCATGCCCTGGCCTAGCCTGGCCAGCCCCCATTTCTCCAGTGGCACCATCCTCCAGGTGCAGCTGCAGGCACAAGCTGAGCCTGCCCAGGTTAGGTTACTGGGAGCTGGAGGACAGATCCAGCAGGAAAATAATTTAATAGAATCTGGACACAGTTTCAAGAGGCTCCTCAGGCAGCCTGGCACCTGGCTTTGAACAGAATCGCGGACATCTGCTGCAAGCAGGCAGCAGCCAGGCACCAAGCTGGCCCTACCCCTGCGCTGTAAGGCCGAGGCGTGGCCCGGCTCTGTCAGGCGGTGGTGGTGAGCAGCAGCTCCCGCAGTACACACACCTTGTCCTCGAGCTGCGATGGGAGGGGCTGCCCCAGGACGTGCCGCAGCCGGCTGCTGAAGTCCTGGATGTGCATCTCGACGTCCGCGGGCGTGAGCCTGTCGCTCTCCTGCACTTTGGGTTTGGCATTGGTGATGATTAAATCCATCCGCTCACTGAGAGAACTTCTTAAGTGCCCTGCCAGAGGAAACGGGGGTGAGATGGGCTGTTGGCAGACTGGGCCTAGGGGCAGCGTGCGGCCCCACTGCCCTCCAAATCCCTGCTGCGCAGCTAGGCATGCCCCCTTCTATGGCTGCAGGGGGGAGCTGATTTTCAGCTTCACTCAACCAAACTGCAGTGGGAAGGCCCCAGGGCCCAGCCTCAAGCAGCCTGGGGTTCCAGAAAGCAGCGGCATCCAGCACAAAGGGCTCCTGCCAGCTGCCCCACATGCTCGGAAGTCTGAGCTGGGAGGCGTGTGCTGGGGCTGCGTGCCAGGTGCTGTCTAGTTTAACAGTGCGTGCCTCAGGGAAACACGCTGACGTCATTTCCTGCCGGGGGCCAGGGCTTTGTCACATCAGTCAGATTTTAGTCCCAAAATACGATTGTACCCTCGTTTCCAGATTAACCTAGCGTGGCACCTTTCCCTCCCCTGCCTGAGCAGGCGAGCTGGGTTGGCACAGCTGGCTGGCCAGGTTGTCGGCTGAGCGAGGGAACAACAAGCAGCACAGTGGACCACAAACCCTTAGGGAACAGCCTAATTCTTGGGGGTTAAAGTCTGGTGGCGTGGGCAGGATTGTCCCTGTGCGGGTTCTCCTGTATGTACAGCCGCACCCAGCAGCTTTCTGGACTGAATGGTGAGATCCCAGCGCCTGGCTGTGAAGGGCCCCGGGTGGTCTGGCCACCGGATTCTCGCTTGCTCCGACTGGACTCGCTAAGGCTGAGCCAGCTCGCGGGCGGGGGGCGAGGCTGCTTACCCAGCACTACGTGGTGGTAACTTAGCAGCAGTAAATTCAAGTGCTGAAGCATCTCCTCCCACCGTTGCCACGTCACTTCCTCATCCTAGGCCAAGAGCAGAGGTGGGGTGAGCAGGCGGCTGTAGGTGTGCGGGGCGGGGCGGGGCGGGGCGGGGCGGGGCGGGGCAGGGTACCTGGTACTGCAGCAGCAGGGAGGAGTGGCCCAGGAAGTGCAGGGTCTTGGGCAGAGACAGCGGCAGGGCGGTGGGCACGTCACAGCTGTGGTGGAACAGGAGCTCCAGCACCTTGCAACGCAGAAGGGGGCTCTCCATGCTGTTTAAGAAGGCCTCCCTGGAAGAAGGGGCGGGACTGAGTTGGAAGCACCGCTCAGAGCAGCCCCCTGCCAAAAGCACCTGCCCGGCTGCCCCTGGCCGAGTACGCGGCGGGCCGACTAGCACCAGCACTCAACGTGCCGGGTCTCCGGCATGCCAAGGGCCAACGCAGCAGCCGCCTAGGCCTCGGGACAGGCGTTAGGCACCCTCCTGCCCCAGCTGGTCGCTGCAGTAAGGTCAGCGCGCCCCCAGTCTGGCTAGTGCGTTCTGGGAGACCCACCTGTGGCCATGGGGGTCAGGAAAGGGGCTGGCTGCAACCATGGTGCAGACAGGACCTGGGGGCACAGGCTCTGCGTCTCTGCGCACCAGGAACCGGAAGAGGGCTGAGCTGGAGCGTTAGGTGCTGCGGGGATCGGAGATTTGCCCCTTGTCGTACGCCGAGGGCCTGAAGCAGAGCCCTGCGTCCCACAGGCCCAAACGGGCAAGACGCATGAAGCTGTGAGCACGAGGCAGGCCCTGCTCCCAGAAGTTGGCGCAAAAACTCCGACCTCCCTACCCAAGGCATTGGCGCATCCCTGACAGCGACTGAGCCGAGTCCCTTGTCACAGGCCCACGTTCTTAGCCTACCTGGGGGCCTCTGACGCAGGGAAGCTCCCCCTGGGCTGCGTATACAAGAAAGCGGGCCTGGGGCCTCTGGCCTTGGGGGCCCTGAGAGCCTGCTGCGTGGCTACTTGTGCGCACAGAGGGGCCACCTGCCGGGACACCACTCCAGTGACTTCTGGCCGCCACACCCCCCTACTTGCCACTGCCCAGGGACACGGCCCTGAGAGCCCACTGCCGCTCGGGCCTCTTGCTGATGAAGGGCCCCGGTCGGGGGGGATCCCCCCCAACCACCACTGTGGGGCTGTATCAGAGCCTTGGTGTGACCATGCAAGCCAGCTCTCTGACTTCCCAAGGGCCCCCTGCTGCCCACTGCGTCACCCGCGAGGGCGCTGTTCCCCTCCCCGCAGGGCTGCAGAGCACGTTAACTGCTGAACAGCCGAGCTGCGGGTGGGCGTACGCAGAGGGCTCAAGCCATTCCCAGCAAGAAGGGCCACGCTGGGGGGGGGGGGTCTCACCTTTGGCTCCGCAGAGGAATGTTCACCACGTAAGGAAACACCACTTCGGCCATCTTGTTGGTGCTGCAGTTGGGAGACATGTCCACCTCCACCGCGATGGCCAGCATCCTCTGGAGGAGCAGCACCTCCCTAGGCCGGAGAACAAACGTCAGGGGCGGCCGGCGCTGCCTGGGGCCCTGCTTCACAACTGCCCCGCCAGCTGGCACAGGTGGCATGAGGAGGAAGGCTCGGCCCAGCTTCTCGGGGACAGCAGTTACCTCGCACAAAAGCACCGCCCGCACTAGTGCCTGGCCTGAGGGCAGGCGTGAGGTGCGTGGGCAGGGCAGTGTGGGGAGGCTGGCATCAGCCACTGCTCACGCCATCCCGTGTGCTCCAGCCCAGGGCGGGGCTGTCAGAGGCTCCCCGCGGCACTCACTCCCTTCTGGTCAGAGAACAGGATCTGCCCTCGCCAGGCTGGGCCTGGGCTCCTGGCAAGCAGGCACCATGCTGCAGGCACCGCTTGGCTTTCTCTACTAGAGACCCTGGCTGGCTACATCTCCATCCTACTGGAGCAGCCCTGCGCCACGGCCACGGGCCTTACTTCTGGGCCAGGCAAGCGGGGAGAGCGGCCTCTGAGCCCCCAGCTTCACTGCCATCCTCTGCCAAGTCTGGCCCAGGGAAGGGGGCATGGCTGCCAGCTCTGGAGCCGTCCGGTGAGGGACAGGATGCTTTGTGCTGCTGCTCTTGGGGCGGGGAAAATCCAAGTCCGGTAACCGCAGCGACCAGCCACTCGATCACCTCCCTGGCAGGGGAACACGAACGTTAATCAGGCCGATGCCTGGCTTCCAGCGGCAAGTTCAGACCCATGTCCCAGGCCACACGCAGGGGGTGGGGCTCCGGAGAGCCACTTGTGGTGCTGTGCAGCCCTCCTGTCTCGTGCCGTCTGGTCCCCAGGCTGCTCTGACCGCGAGGCATTTCCCGCCGCCAGCCTCCTGCAGGGCCCGGGACACGTCTCTGCACCCCCAGCTCCTGGAAGGATGGAGCTGCACTTTGCACCGCGGCCCTGCCTCAGGGGATCAGGGTTCTCAGTGTCCTGGCCCCGGGGAGGGCTCCTTACTTGACGTTGCTGAAGCACCGGTCGCAGGACAGCACCTTCTTGGCGATGGATTTCTGCAGGCAGCGCAGCCGGAGGTTCAGCTGGAAATCATCCTCCAGGGTTTGCACCACGTACTGCAGGAACAGGACGCGGCCCGGGAGCTTCTCCTCCTGCGGGGCAGAGCGTGGGAAGGTGGAGCACGAGGCCAGCGGGGAGAGGGATGGAGCAATGGCACACGCTCCAGCAAGGCGGCCAAGGGAGCCTGTGCTCCAGCAGGAAGTGCCTTGCCTGGCTGGCTGAGGGGGCAGCCCCCCGGGGTCCATCACCTTGCTGGGGCTCCCCACGCACCACTGCTGAGGGCCTGGCGGACCGCACGGGCGAGCCCCCACAGAGCTTAGCTGAGGCGCTGCAAGGCTGGGCTCTGGCACTGCTCCAGGCCCGGTCCGTGGGTCGTCAGAGCGCAGGCGCCTGCAGCAGGCGAGGGGGGGGCTATGAAGCCTTGCCAGGGGGGCAGAGCTGGGCCTCGATGAAGGAGGAAGGTGGCCGAGCGCTGGGCTTCCGCTGTGACTGAAGGCAAGCTCTGAGCAGCCCTGCCAGTGTGGCGTTGGTAGGGCTCCCTGCGGGGCTGGCGGAGGCCTGGTCTCTCCGACAGGGCCTTGCTGTCGGGCTGAGCGCCACAGGCTGCTCCAGCAGCTAACCCCCTTCTGCACAGGGAAATACAGGGCAACTGCCCCTGCCCCCCCCGGGAGCCATCGCCTGTACCTGCTCCTCCAGGACGTACCGCAGCAGGTCCCAGTCCCAGCCCAGCACTGCCGTGGTAGCCGGGTGAAGCCTGGAACGAGAGTGATTTGCAGGAGCCCCCGGAACTGCTCCCCCATTGTCAGGGGACAAGGGGCCTGAGCGACAGGCAAAGCGACCCCGAGAACTCAGCAGCCCTGCAGCCCGTCACTCGCCGGAACCCCGTCTCCCAGGGTTTCACCCCAGCACCGCGTTCTCCCTCCTCCCGCCTTCTGCCCCTGACTCCGCAGATTCTACAGGCTCAGGACCTCGCAGGGCTGCTCCAGAGCAAGGCACACGCTCGGCGCTCGGGGGAGGGGCCTGCACGGTCCTCTCCACCTTGAGCAGGGTCGAACCCCGCCCCGTGTCAGACCAGCCAGCGTCCAATGGGCCGCGTCGGGGAGCCGCTTCCCCAAAGCCCATTTCACCCCAGCTCCGGCTGGTCGCGCCCCTGGAACTCTGGCTAGTTAGCAGGTAGAGCCAGTCCCCCGCGAGCAGGTGCAGCCGGGCTACCTGTGCGTGTGCCACCCCGGCCGGGCGCTAGCCTCTACCAGGCCCTCGGACCCACCATGCTCCCTGCCAGAGTGGCCGGCGGGCCAGCGCCATAAGGGGAAGCAAGCTCCCCCACCAGGCAGCACGGAGCCGTGGCAGGCAGGCAACACAACACCTACATTTGGATTTTCATCAGCAGCATGTAGGCATCCTTCAGCAGAGGTCCGGCCTCCGAGCTCAGCAGGATGTTCCTGGTCACGTGGGACACGATCTCCTTCGGGGGGTAATGCTGGCAGGACACGAAGTCCGTGAGGAACTGCAGGGTCCCCCGGGGGAAGTTCTCCTCCATGGTGGTGACCACCATGCTCAGCTTTCTGCTGGGGATGGGCTGGGCCTTCCGGCGGGCATTCTGTCAGACAGCAAGGCATCAGCTGTGCGAGGCGCCGAGCGAGAGCCCCGTGTCACACGGGGCCCCGTGCACAGCCTGCCAGGAGTCCAGGCAGGACTAACCGAAGTTTCACACCCTGCCTGGCCGTGCTTCGTCCCTGGGGCTGCTGAGAGCTGGCGGGGGTGGAGTGCCCCAGCACGGAAACTTGCCTTAGCTCCCTTTTCGCTGATTTGGGCGCTGCCTAGAGCACTGGCTGGAAAAGAGGCCTCTTTCCCAGGAACTCTCCCGGGGCAGGAGAAAGGGAAGGGTACACAGCCAGGGGCCATGCCGCGGTCACCCAGGTGGGGCTAGCTTGGACAGCTACCCAGCCCCAGGAGCAGCACCACGACTACCGACTGGTGCAGCCGGGGGGTGTCACGCCCCGCGGGGGGCTTTGAGCGATGGCTCAGTCACCCAAAGGCAGCTGTGCTGTCACCCGGCCGGCCTGCCCCAGGGGGCGGCCACGCAAACCCGCCCTCTCCAGGCAGCAAGAATGCCCTGCATCCGCCTCTAGGAGCTGAAAAGATGCATCTAGGCCCTGGGCAGTGCAGGCACCCACGGCTCTGGGGCTGCCAGGGCCACAGAACGGATTGGCCTGCAGCCCAGGAGGCCATCTCAATGGACCGTTGCTGGCCCGTGCTGACGTGCCACTGGGTTCCCGGCTCGCCGGGCACTTTGCTAACGGGGCATTTCCCCTGCACCAAACCCAGCAGGACGGCGGAGCTCACAGGCCGGCCCAGCAGCTCCTCGGGCTGGTGACGTAAGCTCCGCACAGTGCTGCCCAGAGGGGATTGGCACGGGCCCATCGGCGCAGAGACCGTGGCTTTCCCCTCGGTGCACACAAGCGGAGACCTGCTGTCCCCTGCCCTCAGCAGGACGTTACCAGGAGTGACCCGCTGCTCGAGTTCTGCCTTGCTGGGCCGCTGCTCAGGGTACCGAGCGGGCGCAGCTGGCACAAGGCAGCCAGAGGCCAGGACGGGCGCATTGCAGAGGTGGTGGCCCAAACCCCCAGTCATTAGTAACCCCCCCGAATTTGCAGTGCCCTGGCTGCAGGGTGGGCCGCAGAGCCCGGCTGGTGGGAAAGGCCGGGGTGCAGCCCAAGCATCGCCCCCAATGTGAGAGGCGCCACCTGGCCCCGGGAGGGAGGCAGGGGCCTCGCGCTCACCTGGCGGGTTTCCTCATCCTGCACCACGCCCTGGAGGAACAAATGGTGCACCGGAGTCCTCCTGAAGTAGCGCAGCTTATGCAGCCAGGCCTGGTTGAGCGGCTGCCGCCTGCCTGGCTCTGGGGGTTCCTGCTTCGCTGCAGCCAGCACCCAGCGACTTGTCTCCAGCAACGGCCGCTCTGGAGACCCGCAGCCGCTTGCAGGGGGGCATCTGGAGAGGGCGGGAGAGTGTCTCTGAGCAGGGGGCAGGGGCACGCAGTCCGGGTCTTCCCTTGGCTGGCAGCTACCGCGAGGTTCGGGGGCGGAGCAGTCCGAGCCTGCCCTCCAGCTGCTGGCCGAGGAGGAGAACACGTCGGAGTCCAGCTGGAGGCTGGCCAGGGAGCCCAGGTCGCTGTTAGTGGTGGTGCTGCTGCTGGAGGCGGGGGAGAAGCAACCTCCCAAGTGGGTGCCCTTTGTCTCTTCGTGGGCGCTGTCCCAGGTGGCCCCACAGCCTTGCTCGGCCTCCTCTTTGCTTCCCTGCGTTACGGCGGGGAGCAGGGGGGCGTGGGGAGGGAACGCACACTCCGTGCCGGCAGCGCCCACCTCGGGGGAGCCCTCCCCCTCGGTCAGGTCAATCACAGCGAGGTCCTCGCCCGTTAGATCAATGACCTCCTGGGGACAGAGAGAGCCGTCAGTGCTGCCGGCAGGGGCACCCCCAAGCCTTGGCACGGCACCGTGGGGTCACACAGAAACCAGGGCAGCGGCAGGCGGATGCCCACCCCCCGCCCTGCCCTGCCTCTCCCAGCGCAAAGCACCGGTCTGAGCTGTGCTCTGAAAAGCCTGCGAGGGCCCCTCGCCCTACCACATGGCAAAGGGGCTGGCGGGCAGCATCTGGGCAGGGGACAAGCCCAAGCTGGGGGGCGAGGGGAGGCTCTTTGCTGCTCTCAGCCACTGCCGAGTTCGGCGTCAGGCCCTCTGGCAGCGGGGAGCAGGGCCACAAGGACTGCCCCACTAACCACTGCCCGGTGCCGCAGCTCGGAGGCGGTGCCAGTGCAGGAGCCACAGGGAGCCACGCAAGCCACACGGCTGGGTGTGCACTGAGCCTCACCAACTGAGGCGAGCCAGGCCCCGCGGCGCCCACATGCGCGCATGGGGCAGAGGCTGGATTCCAAGACCTCTGCCTCCCTCCCACTGCAGCAGCAGCACAGCCCCCCCTTCCTGCCCCCCGGCGCCGGCCAGAGGCCCAGAGGGACCCCTCTCCGCTCGGTGCACCAGCGCTCACAGGCCCAGCGGCTGAGGCCCTCCCAGCCCAGGCAGCGCGAGGTTCAGCGCGCGTCCCCCTGGGCACGGCCCAGAAGGGCGGGCCCCGCTGGCAGACACAAGGGGCTGTACACCACACGCCTGCGCCTCAAGCCACAGAACAGTCTCCGAACATGCCGAACGACCAACTTTCTCCTGGGCTCTTCCTCCGGGAAGCAGCCGTGCTGGCCTGAGTTCTGGGGGCAAATCACTCCTGACTGCCTGGCCCGCCCATGCTCCTCTCACCCTCGGAGGGAAGCGATGGAGCGCGGCCCGGCTCACGCCAGTCCCAGCACACTGGATTCACTGCGTGCGACCCCCGGACCCTCCCTGCAGGGGCAGGTTTTCTGCTGTGGGACTAGAGCCGTGCCAGAGAAGCCCTGTGAGTTCCACTGGGCGCGCGTGTAGCTGGAGGGGAAGATACTGCAGAGACAGCAAGAGAAATTGATTGCCCCCAAGCTAGAAGGCCCCAGCCTTTTCATGAGCCGGGGTGAGGACTGGCTTCCGTTCCCCTGCTACCCTACCCCCATGGGCAGCTGAAAGCTGCATCAGAACAGGCCAGGCAGTGGAGTTCCATCCAGGCCTGTGCTGCTGCCCCTTCTGGGAAGGTCCCTTCCCCATGCCCTGAAGTCACATCCCCATCCGTGGGAAAGTGCATCTCCATCACTAGCCCCCCCTTCTGTGGAGACTGCTCCCTTCCGTCCTGTTCAAGGTCTGCGGCAGCCGCAGCGAACTCAGTTGGACTAGAGCCCTGCAATACACCTGCAGCCCTTGGGAAACTCCTCTGGCCCAGAGCACAGCTCTCCAGCAACGTGACTGCGAGCCCAACAGACCTGCCCTGCACGGGCCAGGGCTTGACCCGTTTTCAAGGCACTCAGGGCCGGGAGCAGGACTGCATGGAGCTCTAGGAGGGAGACTGCTGTTGACCTTCTACTCCACAGGCACAAGGGAACTTTCTACCTGCAAAGGAGCTTTCTCCAGCCCTGTGGAACAAACTCTGCTGGAATTAAGAACCATGCCAAACCTCCCACGTGCCGTTCCACCTGCAAGCAGCACGTCTCTGACAGACAGAGCAGCATGGACTATAGCGGGGGGGGGGACCTTTTTGGGGTCGAAGGCCACTGACCCACAGAAAAATCAGTCGGGGGCCGCACACAAGTGACAAGCAAAAAACCACCCACTGCGACGGCCCTCAGCTGAGGAGGAGAAAGACATGCCCTGCATTCCCCTCGCAAACCAGAGCCTGGGAGGGCCCAGCCTAGTAGATTTTGTGTGCTCCAACCTGCCGTGGGGAGGCTGGAGAGTGGGCTTCCCAATGCTGGGGGAGCCCCAAGCCTCGGGGGCCCAGATCCAGGCAAGCTGGGGGCCACATCCGGCCCCTGGACCTCAGGTCCCCACCCCGAGGTATAGGGATACCCTACCAAACCCCCGCGGGGCGCATCGGACAGATATTAGCTATCTTGCTTAACGCCCTCACATACATCAGCGATGGGAGCAGTACGAGAACCCACAGAGAACCGGCTACACCAAACAGCAGTGAGTCTCCAGCTAGCCTTCCCAACGGTCCTCGCGCTGCCTTGCCCCTAACATGGATGGGCCCTGTCCCCAGCCCCACAGGACAGGAGCTCTGCTTAAACAGCCCACATGAATGTCTTCCTCACGGGCAGCATCAGCAAACAAAAGGCACCTGCTGGGACCCCATGTTCACACTTGAAGAAAGAGGACTGAAAAATGGGAGCAGGCTCCCGGAAGAGTCACAGGAAGGATTAAAAGGCTCAAGAACAAACGTGAGAGAGACTCCGGGAGCTCAAGCTATTTAGCTTGACAAAGAGACGGTTAAGGGGTGACTTGGGCACAGTCTGGATGTAGCTACGTGGGGCTTCGACATATCAAGGACACACGATCCAATGGCCAGAAGCAGAAACTAGACAAATTTAGACTAGAAATAAGGCAAATTTGGAAGAGTGAGGGTAATTAACCCTGGGCCAGCCTACCAAGGCAGGGGTGGATTCTCCAGCCCTGGCAATTCTGAAATGAAGATCAGATTTTTTCCTAAACGCTCTGCTCTTTGCGGCCAGCGCCTTGGGATTTGGCCCAGAAATTCAGAGCAGTCTTCGGTTCTGCTGCTCAGATGTGATCACAGCAGCCCCCTTCTAGCCCTAGAATCACGGACAGGTTTATGCAAGCCAGTGCTGACCGAGAGTGCCGGGAGGCTGAAATACGGCAACTGGTCAGGGTGAAAGTAATTTAAAAAGCATGCTGGTACAGGAGCCCAGCTCCCAGGGCCACAGTGGGAAGGGGTGGAGGCCAGCTTCCCCAGCCAGCCTTTCAAACCAGGGCCTTTAAACCACCAGGCCTGGGGGCAGCTGCCACACTTGCTCGCCCCCTCATGGGCTGTGCCCAGGACCGTAGGGGCAGCCACTTCTCACCGGCACGCCATACCCAC
Source organism: Pelochelys cantorii (assembly GCA_032595735.1). Lineage (NCBI taxonomy): Eukaryota > Metazoa > Chordata > Testudines > Trionychidae > Pelochelys > Pelochelys cantorii. The sequence continues at coordinate 1,627,632 of CM064340.1, forward strand.
CCACTTCCACGAGGAACCGGACTGAGAACAGCCCCTCTCAACTCGCAGGGCCTCAGCCGACGGGATCAGCATTGGCAGCCACGGCCAACCTGAGCCACGTCTGACCCCCGAGCCAGCCAAAGTGCTGGTACCCCTGCCAGCCACACCAGCTGACTGGCTCTGAGGATCAGGCCTGGCCCACGGAGGTCTGGTTAGGCATGGTGTGTGTGTGCGTGCGTGTGCACACAGGGGGGCGCCCGGCAGGAAGCAAGGGATGTGGTACAGAGGAGCAGCATTAGGGACACAGGGGCTAAAGCAGTAGGGCATGAGAGTTTGGTTTTAGGGTTGGGCAGCGAAGGGGATGCAGGGGGGCAGCATGGGGGGGCATGTGGGGCAGCATTAGAGGGCCCAGAGGGGCGTAAGGGGCAGCACTGGGGGCCCCAAAGGGATGCGTGGTGTGTGTGGGAGCAGCACTGGGGGGCCCAGAGGGGTGCGAGGGGTTGTGGGGGCCCAGAGGGGTGCAAGGGGGGTGTGTGGGCATAGTGCTGGGTGGCCCAGAGGGGCGCGGGGTTTGCGCAAGGGGCAGCATGGGGGGCCCAGGGGGAACAGTGGGGGGGCCCAGAGGGACATGGGGGGGCAGCACTAGGGGGCCCAGACGGCACAAGGGTGTGTGAAGGCAGCATTAGGGGGCCCAGAGGGACAGGGGGTGTGTATGGGGGTAGAATTGGGGGGCCCAGAGGGACATGGGGTGTGTGTGGGGGGCAGCACTGGGGGCCCAGAGGGGCGTGGGGGTGCAGCACTGGGGGGCCCAGAGGGGCGCAGGGGTGTGTGGGGGGCAGCACTGGGGGGCCCAGAGGTGTGTGGGGGGCAGCACTGGGGGGCCCAGAGGGGCGTGGGGGTGCAGCACTGGGGGGCCCAGAGGGGCGCGGGGGTGTGTGGGGGCGGCACTGGGGGGCCCAGAGGGGCGCGGGGGTGTGTGGGGGCGGCCCTGGGGGCCGAAGCAGCGGGAGGCGGGAGTCTGGTGCCGGGGGGGGGGCCTAAGCGAGCCAGGCGGGGTGCGGGGGAGCCCCCCCATGCCGGACACCGCCCCGCCGGACGCGGCGCCATCTTGGCGGGCCCGGGACTCACCACTTGGCCCCGCTCCGAGCCCGAGTCGCGGATGCGCTTGGCGCCCTGGGCCATGCTCCGCCCCGCCCGCCTCAGGACAGCGCGCCGGGCCCCCCCGCGCAGGAGCGAGCGGTTCCCAGGCTGCCTCGGGCCGCGCCGCCGCCATCCGCCGCCCGCCCCGTTCCACACGGTCCGTGCGGCGCTAGGAGCCGCTCCCCTGTGACCCCCCCGCTGAGACAGGCCCGGGGGGGCCGCCTGGCAGCCCCGCCCCCTCCCCCTCCCCCTCCCCCGGGCGCGGCGGCAGCTGAGGCGTTTGCTCTCCCCGCAGCCAAGGCTGCCGGGCCCGGGGGAACCGGGGAGCAGGCGGGGCGGCGGCCTACACGAGCCGCGGCTCCTGCGGCGGGGGAAGGGCCGCTCTCGGGAGGAAGCGGCGGGCGGGGCGGGGCGGGGCGGGGCGCGTGGTAGCCCAGCCCGGGGGGCACGTGGCTGGGAACGGCCCAGCCCGAGCAGCCTGCGCCCGGCGCTTCAGACGCTGCGGCGGGCACGGAGCCCTGTTCGCCCCCCCCTCCCCGGTGCACGGGGGGGGGCGCTGGCAGCGCGGGGGGCGGGGCGAGTTTCAGCCACCTGCAGCCAGAGCCCCGCCCTCGGCACAGCCCCGCCCTCTTGCCCCGGAAGCGGAAGTGGCGGGCGCGGGCCGCGCTCCGGAAGCGCTGGCGGGGCCGCCGGTTGCCATGGCGCTCTCGCCGTACGTGCTGGCCATGCAGGAGCTGTTCCGGGCCAACACGCGCAGCCGCGAGTTCCCGGCGCACGGCGCCAAGGTGCACTCGGTGGCCTGGAGCTGCTGCGGCCGCCGCCTCGCCTCGGGCTCCTTCGACAAGACCGCCAGCGTCTTCGTGCTGGAGAAGGACCGGCTGGTGCGCCCCCCCCCCCCCCGGCACAGGCGGGACGGGCCGCGGGGCTCCGGCCGGGGCGGGCGGTGCTGGGGGGCTGGAGCACGTGGCCTGCGAGGGGAGGCTGAGGGGTTGGGGCTCGTTCAGTCCGCAGAAGAGCAGAGCGGGGGGGGGGGGGTTGGTAGCGGCCTGCGACTCCCTGCAGGGGCTTCCAGAGCGGCTGGAGAGGGGCTGTTCTCAGTGGGGCAGGTGGCAGAGCCAGGAGCAATGGGCTCAAGTTGCGGGGGGGGAGGGGTGTCTAGGAGGCCGGGGAAGCGCTGGGAGGGTCCCCTAGGGAGGGGGGAATCTCCACCCCTAGAGGTGCTTGTCCTGCCTTGACCGAGCCCTGGCTGGGCTGGGCTGCCTGAGGTGGGATTGGCCCTGCCTTGGGCCTCAAATGCCTCCTGAGGTTTCTGCCAGCTCGGGGTTCTGTGACTTCCTGACTGATCTCGCACGAGCCTTGGTCCCCTCCCCCTCGGAAACGGCGCGATCCTGTTTCCTTGCCTCGCGGGGGCACGGGTAGGCCACCAGTTGGGGTGAGTTCTAAGAAGCTCGTTTCCTGGATGAGTATTTCACCGTTTTGTTAAGCCTGCGTGTCTCATGGCTTGCAGGGGCGGGGGGGTGAAGGCGAACAATTATCTTCCTGTAGGTGAAGGAGAACAATTATCGTGGCCATGGGGATAGTGTGGATCAGCTGTGCTGGCACCCCAGTAACCCCGACCTCTTTGTTACTGCCTCTGGAGACAAAACCATCCGTATTTGGGACGTCCGCACCACTAAGTGCATCGCTACCGTGAACACCAAAGGTGGGTGCTAATGTGAGGAGGTTAGAGGGACCAGCACATCTCAATACAGCTACAAACACTGCTTCCTTTGCAATGCATCCTGCTCCCAACATGGATGCCAGTAAATTCAGGAAACCTGAGAGCTCTATATGATCAGGGCTCGACAAACTATAGAATCTACTTGCCCGTGGAGAGTAGATTTCAGCCGCGCGCCCCGTTTACCAGTGGCGCGTGCAATGCGGCTCTTGCGCATGCGCAGTGCGGGGCTGGCGAGCGGCTTTTGCCACCGTTTGTCAAGTCCTTTATATGATGTTTGTGTGGCAATTGCATCTTTCTGGTTCTTAGGAGCAAATTATAACTATACATTACACCAGGGGTTCCCAACCTTTTTCGGTCCCCGTACCCCCTTGGCTTTTAGTAAAACTTCCCGTACCCCCTATTCAATATGAAAGGAAATAAATTCTAGACTCTAGAATCCACAACTTTTTTCACTAACACTACTACTTTTGGAATATTTCAATTAGGATAATCTAGTTATTTACCAAATATTCCCCGTACCCCCTTGACAAGCTTCTCGTACCCCCTGGGGGTACGCATACCCCAGGTTGGGAACCCCTGCATTACACTATCTCCAGGGAGAATTTGTGTGTGTACCCAGCATTAGCCATGTTCTGACACAGTGTTAAACACCTGAACCTGTTTACATTAGCGCTAGTATTGGTGGAGCTGCACCTATGTTAGACTGTCTCAAAATTTCTCTGGTGTGTGTGGCTCTAGGGAGAAGGGATAGCTAGAAGTTAGAAAAAAAAGTTGAGTCCACCCATTTCTATTTTTTAAGCACCTTTTCGTCCAAGGTTTAGTTATGTGTTCATTCCAGTCAGTATATAGGCGCCGGAAATGGGTGCTATGCAGGTGAATCCTGCCCTCCCCAGCTCAGCTGGGATTAGCAGCACTCCTGCAAATTGTTCCAGTACCCCTATGTCACTACTATGTAAAAAAAATTGTTCAAAAACGAGGAGTCGTCCTCTGGCGCCTTAAAGACTAACAGACATATTTGGGCATAAGCTTTCGTGGGTAAAAAGCACTTTGTCAGATGCATGGTTTTTACCCACAAAAGCTTATATCCAAATATATCTGTTAGACTTTAAGGTGCCACAGGGCACCTTGTTTCCATAGATACAGACTCACGTGGCTACTCCTCTGAGACGACAGATTTGTTGCACAATGTATTTAGCATTGCACAGTGGCTGTGCAGAGAGATTTGGACAGGGAAGAGACATGCAGCAGGTGTAATTGTGATTCTCTGTTTTGAGGCCACAGTTTTGTTCAGTTAATTTCCCGTAAAGCTTTTGTAGTTGTGGAGCAGCTAGTCAAGCAAAGCTAGGCTGTCACATGTTAAGCTTGGTGTTGTCTGTGCATTTTGCCACTCAAGGCAGAAGGTTTGTGGGGCAGACCTGGGCCTTGGGTTAAACGTACAAGAGTCTATCTATGGCACTTGAGTGGCTCTTGCCCCTGTTAATGGTGCGGGGTGATGGGAGGACCTGAGGCACTCTCTTCCCTTCCAGGAGAGAACATTAATATCTGCTGGAGCCCCGATGGCCAGACCATTGCTGTGGGAAATAAGGATGATGTGGTCACCTTCATTGACGCCAAAACACATCGCTCCAAGGCTGAGGAACAGTTTAAGTTTGAGGTGAATGAGATTTCCTGGAACAATGATAACAACATGTTCTTTCTCACCAATGGAAACGGCTGCATCAACATCCTCAGGTACTTCCCGGCATGGTCTCTAGTGCGGGGCCCACCTCTTACATTTCCTGCTCTGCGCCCTCCGGCTGTCTTTCCTTCTCATGGCTCTTGTGTGGACTGATTGCCTTGGCAATAGCTGAGGGCTACAGTGTGGTCTGGTGGGGGGGGGGGGGGCATGTGCTGTCATAAGCTGGCTGGTAGACAAGGCTGAGAGGTTCCCATTGGGGCTCTAGTCTGCCATCCTTTGATCGCTAACCCCTTTAGGGTTCCTTACTAGGGGGTGGGCCTATCTCAGGGGAACAGGGTGTTAAAAACAACTAAGTGCCTAGAAGAGGCGGCTAATGGGAGTTTTGCGAGGCAGATGTACCTAGCAACGGTATTCTAAACCAAACGGCAATATAAACCCCTTCAGGAGTTACTCTGACGGGCAGCCTGCACCAAAAACTTAAAAATGATGTGCACAGTATGTACAAATTCAGCAGATTTTATTTGTCAAATAAATATGGAGGCACCAGCATGAGACTGGGAAGCACGGGACACTGGGTGCACAGAGGTGGGAGATCACTGTGCAGTTATCCCCTGGGACACAGATTCAGCGATGAGGCTGCACCCATCTCTGACCCAGCGCAAGGACTGGGTCTACCCCAGAAAACCTCAGGGTCCTGCACCTCTATGCCAGGTGCACCAGGTGTGGGCAACTCATGGCCCTCAGATTCCAAGTATGGGCTCTTGAGGCCAGGGTGGCTGAACTGGAGGAGCTAAAAGAGACTGAGGTACACAGCAGAGACTTCCAGGGTCACAGTAGAGCAGTCCCACCCCCCCATCTGACAGCCTCTGTGCTGCTGAGAGGGAGGAAAGTCTTGAAGAACATCAAGCTCGAGCAGTCCCATAATTGGGACTTTCCTTCCAGATGATGTCTTGGTGTTCCTCAGGGGCCCACTTACTAAGAGACAGGTAAACAGTAATGGGGGATTTGGTCATTAGAAATATAGCTAGTCAGTGTGTGATTACCAGGAAAATGACTGGGTAAATTGCCTGCCAGGTGTGAAGGTTGCAGATCTCTCAAGACATAGATACAGTGCTGGGGAGTAGCCAGTGGTCATGGTACAGGTAGGTACCAGTGACATAGGGCAGAGGACCTGGAGGCCCCATTTAGGCTGCTAGGTAGGTCTAGCACCTCCATGGTAGCGTTCTCTGAAATGTTCCCAGTTCCACGCACAGAGCCGGGAAGACAGGCAGAACTTCAGGGTTTCAATGCATGGGTGAAATGATGGTGTTGGCAGGAGAGATTCAGGCAACCTTTTGGGAAAGGAGGAACCTATATGGGAAGGCTGGGCCCCACCTAAACCAAAATGGCACTGGACTGTAATGTGAAAAGGTGGTAGAAGATTTTGAAATGAAGAGCTGTCAGCGTTAAGACAGAAAAGACCATGATGTCGCTATAGAAGAAACCCATGGTATGCCCACATCTTGAATATTGGGTGCAGTTCTGGTGCCCCATCTCAAAGACATTTTTTTGACTAAGAAAAGGTACAGAGAAGGGCAACAGAAATGATTTGAGGCAAGGAACAGCTTCTGTGTGAGCAGAGATGGGAAAGACCGGGACTATTCATCTTATAAAAGAGATGGCTCCGGAAATATGATGGAGGTCTGTAAGATCGTGACTAGGGTGGAGACAGTGAATAAGGAAGTGTTACTTACCTGTTCACAAGACACAAGAACCAGGGGTCATTGAATGAAATTAACAGGCAGCAGGTTTAAAACAACCAGGGGAAGTACAGAATGAGAACCGAGTTAAAAAGCTCAGATAAGTCCCTGGAGCTCGGTCCACCAATGGCTCTTGGATAGGCGGCTCAGGGATGCAAACCCGTGTTCTGGTGTCCCTAACTGTTGAGTGCCTGAAGCTGGGAGTGGCCAGTCAGATGGATCACTTGCTAACCCTTCTGAAGCACCTGGCATTGGCCACTGTCGGAAGGCAGGTTCCTGGGCTAGATGTTCTGGCTTGGTCTGGCCGGGGCGTTGGCCAGGACACACAGCGCCCAGCTGTGGAGGGCACTTGGACCCTGCAGTGTCAGGGATGGGCTCTTTCATTTCACTCTGCTCTCTCCTGTGCACCGGCAGCTACCCAGAGCTGAAGCCCATCCAGTCAATCAACGCTCACCCGTCAAACTGCATCTGCATCAAGTTTGATCCCATGGGGAAGTACTTTGCCACGGGAAGTGCAGATGCTCTGGTCAGCCTGTGGGATGTGGATGAGCTGGTTTGCGTGAGATGCTTCTCCAGGTAGGTGACCCTGCCCGTTGTGTTCCCCTCCTGCCCTGGCGCTGGAGCGGGAAGTCCCTCTGACCCCCCTGTGCTGCAGGCTGGACTGGCCCGTGAGAACGCTGAGTTTTAGCCATGATGGGAAGATGCTGGCTTCAGCGTCGGAGGATCACTTCATTGACATTGCCGAGGTGGAGACAGGTAACTGCTCAGGCGGCCGGTGTCTCTGAGGAGGGGTGGGTTTGCACCGCAGGGCTGTGTGCGGTGGAGTGCGGGGCTGAAGCGGCAGGGTAGGCGACCGGTGGGTTTGCACCGCGGGGCAGTGGCAGGGCTGGGTGCGGGGCGAGAGCAGAGGGGCAGGTGTCTCTGAGGAGTGGTGGGTTTGGATGGCGGGGCAGTGGTGGGGTAGGAGCGATGGGGCAGTGGCGGGGGAATGTGGGGCGGGGAGCAGCGGGGCAGGCGACCGGTGGGTTTGCACAGCAGGGCAGTGACGGGGCAGGAGTGATGGGACGGTGGCGGGAGCGGCGGGGCAGGCGATCGGTGGGTGTGCAGGGCGGGAGGGGCAGGGCAAGCCGCCGGAGAGGGTTCTGTCGATTGCGACTCTCTCGCCGCGTCTCACTGAAGACAAGGCGCACGAGGGTGCGGTTCTCCCTCCTGCCAGCGAGGGGCAGGCTCCTGGCTCACGCCCTGCTGTTTCTTGCTGCAGGGGAGAAGCTGTGGGAGGTGCAGTGTGAATCCCCCACCTTCACAGTGGCCTGGCACCCCAAGAGGCCTTTGCTGGCCTTCGCCTGTGATGACAAAGACGGCAAATACGACAGCAGCCGGGAGGCAGGCACCGTCAAGCTCTTCGGCCTCCCCAATGACGCGTGATGGGTGCCCAGCAGGCCTGGGAGGGGCAGAGAGGTGGGGCTGCTCCCCAGCCATGCTCTGCGCTGCCATTGCCTTTGCCTCGGGATAGGCTGGCTTCCCCCTGGGCTTGGCTGCCTGGCTCCTGGCACTGCTGTGGCCCTCAGTGCAGCTGCCGGTGCCCTGCCCTCCGGAGCCTTTGTTCACAGCAGCCGCCTAGCAAGAACACGGGGGCTGCCAATGGGGCCCTCCCCTGCCTCAGGGCTGCCCCTTGCCCTCACCGCTCAGCAATCTGGGGCAGAGAGGGGCAGTCCCCACGCTCGGCCTCGCTGGGGGGAAGGAGCCCTGCCCAGTGGGACTGAACTAGCCGTGACTGTTGAACCCCCAGCTGCTACGACCGATCGGTCCCCTTCCTTCCCCAGCCCCCACTCTCTGCGGGCTGGGAATCCCCTGGAGGCCGCAGCTCATCCCTCCTTTGGAAGAGAGCTTTGTGTGAGGCTGTTGCCTGCCCAGGCCAGGCTGGTGGCTGTTTGCCCCATTGTTGCATGTGCGGGCAGGAGGGGGGTGTGACTTGGGGGGCTCTTTTTGTAACTTTGCTAAGTCCTGCTCAGTAAAGAAGCGAGGCCTGGCCGAGGGAGTCTGCAGTTCATGGTGTGCAGGCTGCTGCTCGGCTGGGGGTCTGCCCTGTGCTGTCAGCCAGCTGTGTGCGGGGCGACTGACTTCTGCGCAGGGATGCGGCTGCGGATGTGAGGTCCTCGGTTCTGACACCTGGTGCGAGCCTGGCTCTTTGCCAGCCCGGGCCTGCCGGGCCTCAGAGTGGAGGGGCCGCCCCCCTCCTGAGCCGAGTGTCCTCTGGCCCTGGACATGCCTCCTCACGTGGGCAAACAGCCTGCCTGTGCAGGCTGGAAATGGTGTTTGAGTGGCTCTCCAGAGACCCCCGCAAGTGCATGAGGTGGCCTCCCAGGGGGTCTCTGAGCACTTCACGGACAGCAGGGTCCTGCGGGTCAGAGGGGCTGAGCCCCACAGGCAGCGGGGGGGCGGTGCTCCAGCGTGGCAATGACTCTAGGCCAACGTTCTCCTGTCTATTGAGAGAGGCCAGAGCCTGTCGCGGGCTGGGTGTGGAGCCTGGCTCGCGGGTCCGTTCCCATGCCGGCTGGGTCTAGTGCTGGCTGCCGGCGTCTTGGCTGGGCCAAAGCAAGCGTGGGCCCCCCTCCCCAAAGAGCTTGCACCTGGCTCCCTGCTTGCTGGTGCCTCGCACAGGCCTGTGCGGGGCAGTGTCTCCAGCGGAGGGCGGTGTGCCCGCAGCCGAGCTGCCACTCGGGCCGGCTGGCTGGTGGCTGCTTGCACCCCCCCACCCGGCCGAGGGCCTGGCGCTGCCCTGGGCAGGTTGTCCAGGCACCAGCCTCTGGCTGCCTGTGCCGCAAGCTCCAGGGCTGCTGCAAGGAGCAGGAGCTGGGCAGCTGTCCTAGGGCCCAGTAAACAGCAGCTCTAGGGACGTGTGGGTCTGTTCCTCCAGCTCCCTGCTGCCCCACCAGAGCCCTGGCCCCTGCAGTGAACAGGCGAGCGCTGGTGGGGGTGCTGGGGATTCCCAGACACTTGCCAGCTCCCAGCAGCCCACTGGGCACCCTGGCCCTTCCCTCGAGCAGGGAGCTACTGCTCTGCCTTGGGGGTTAGATGCTCCAGGGGCCCCTGTAGCTAGAGCCCAGTGGAGCTGTGGCTGCTCCTAGCAAGTGGAGCTGCAGCCCAAGCTGGGCGTGGCAGCAGCTGCACCTCTCTAAACGCTAATGGCCCCGGCCCCCATGCCCAACAGCCCCCCTCACTGCCCTCTGCAGCTCCCGGCACCTGCTGCCAGCAGTGACAAGTGCCTGGCAGTGCGGCTGCACTGCGCTGCCTACCCCGCCCGGGGTCCTGGAGCAAGCACCGTCTGCTTGCCATGGCTCCCCAGGAGCCGCTCGTCTCTGGCCCTCCACCCAACGGGCTGGGGTGGGCCTTCGCCCCAGGGCCTGGCAGGCACTGTTTGCAGCAGCTGCCCTGCGGACAAGTGGGAAGTGAGGGGCTGGGCCTTGTCCCACTAGCTCTCCTGCCCTGCTCCCCGCAGTGCCCCCTGCTGGGCGAAGCTGTCTCGGACGCTAGCCTGGCTCTGCCTGGCCCAAACAGCTTGGGACCGTCCGGGGCCTCGTGTCCGAAGGGAATGGGCTCAGCCTTCCTCTGCTGTTCCCTGGACTGCCCCCTTTGCACTGGTGCAGGGACGGCCCGCTACTTGCCCGGGGCCAGAGGGAGGGGCTCATCTGGGGAGTGCTGGGACCAGGCCTCCCCCTCAGGCTGTTTGGTGGGGGAAGGGCCAGGCTGGCTGCAGGGTTGGGTGCTGGATCAGGGGGTGCGAAGAAGGGGGAAGGTGAGACTGGCTGGGGGCAGGATCCCTGGGCAGGCCGAGGTGGGGGGCAGGAAGGCGGTGATGGGGTGCTTGGGGTAGGGACTGTGGGCTGGTGAGGGAGCAGGATACAACATTGTCCTGGCTGCTTCCCGTGTAAGTCAGCAGCCCTGGGGTGCTCTCAGGTCAGCTGGGCAGAGACGCCCATTGGAGGCTGGAAGCTGAGGGTGCCTCCAATCCCTGTTAAAGTGACAGCGCTTGCGGGCGGGGGGGGGGGGATATGCTCCCCTGCCCTCCCGCACCCTGCCCCAGGATCGGGGCAGCGGCCTGTATTCCTTGCACTCAGACGAGGCAGGTTTGGGGGTGCCCCACGTCTCCCTCACCCCCTCCTTCCCTTGGGAGGAGAGCTGTGTGGGGTCTCCCCCACCAGGGACAGGCCAGACAGCCCCCCCGCCTGCAGCCTACCATGAACACGCTGCCCTCCTGGAGCCTACACCAACCCTTGTGTGTGGGCCTTCCCCTCCCCCCCTGGGGCTCCCTAGCCTAGTACCTCTCAGCAGGGCAGAGGCAGGCAAGCTCGTTGGCCCCGTCCCGGGGTTGGTGGGGACCAGTCAGGCCAAAGCATTGGGGGCTAGGCCCACCCTGCCCTGCAGCAGAGGCCATGGCTAGCTCCCCTTTCTCCTGCTCCAGGCTGGTCTCGCCTTCCTGTGGGCATGGTGGGCAAAGGGCCTGTCGCTCCAGGGGGACAGCTCAGCTCTCGGGGTGCACTGCTGTGATGTCCTCCCCTCCCCTCTGACGTCCCCTCCTTTGCTCCGACCATAGGGGGATGTTTTCTGGTGTGGAGTAAATGTTTTTATGTGCCCCGAGGCCTGTGCGGAGGGGCACCACCAGTAGAAATACGCACCTAGCTGTGGGCTCTGCTGAAGCGCTGGACAGCCGCACCAGCGCCCAGCTTGCAGGCAAACTGCTCCCCACCTCTCCCAGCCCACCAGAGCAACTGTGGCCAGCTAGGACTTCTCACCCGCCCCGGCTCCTCCGCACTGAGCCTGCCCAAGCCGACCACGGGTCCCAAAGCACTGTGCGAGCCAGTGGGGCATGGCAGGGAGGGATATGGCGAAGTGCCAGCCTGGTCCCAGCCCTGTCCAGGCAGGGAGCCAGCCCTTTGCCTGCCTCTGAAATGCAGCCACTTCTGGGGGGATGCGGCTACTGTAATGTGGCAGAGTACAGAGGGAGGGGCTGAGATGGGCGGGGTGAGGCAGAGGCCTCTGCCCTGCCTGGGCTGCCACAGAGCAAGGCTCGGCCAGGGCCCTGAGGGCAAGGGAGTTCCCAGGAGGGGCTGTGGTCCAGCCCCAGCTCCTGGGCTCTAGGCGGGGTTGCTCTGTGGCCAGCTCTGCCTGTGCTGCTGATCCTGGCTATTATGTTAATTTCATTAGGCAAAGGCCCAAGCCCTCCAGCCTGGAGAGCCGCTATTACCACCCCGTCTAATTGCCACCTTGGGCTCCTCACTGTAGCAATCAGCAGCCATTGGCTCTGGCTGGTGCCGGTGCCCAGGGATGGGCAACCAAGTGCCACGGCAGGCTGGCTCCTCAGGACCCTGGAGCAAAGGGCCTGGCTCTTCGGGGCCTGCCCGTGGGAGGACACAGGAGGTGCACTTGCTGGCTCCAAACCTGGCCCCAGTGGCACCTGTTCCCTGCCAGGCTGGGCTGTGATGATGCCAGGTAAGCGTCCGCTGAGCGGTGCACTGCAGGCAGAACGGTGTCTGGACACCCCTGCTGGGGCGGTGTGCCGTCTGGCAGCGCAGGCCGGGGTGCGCTGGCGACAGCGTGAGGACAACCGCACTGGGTGTCCTGCGTCCTGTCAGCCAACTGGCCAGGCCAGGTGCTCCTGTGGGATGAGCAGACTGGGGCAATTCCCAGTGATCCCTCCCTGGCCGCTGGCCGGCGCGTGGGGGAACCTGCGGGGCGAGGATGTGGCCCCAGCCAATAGCCGCCAATGGACCTGCCCCCTGGGCACTGATCTCACTCTCCTGTGAACCCTGGGCCTCCCACCATCCTCCCTGGCAAGGAGTTCCGTGTCGGCTGGGCATCGTGCGCAGAACGACTTCCCCAGGCTGCTGGCTTTCTGCCGGCTGCCTGTGCTTCCCTGCCTGAGCCCAGGGCCTTGGGGAAGGGGGAGATGGCACTTCCCTAGTCACTTCCTCCACCCCTGCCACGCTCTCTCTGCTGCCCGGGCAGCCCCGGCCCTCCTCTGGCCAAAGCTGTGTGGCCCAGCCCTTCCGGACAGCTTTTCCCGTCCCAGTGGGGCGAGGAGACCTGCGGACAGTGGGCAAGGTGTGGGCACCCCCTGGGCTTACGCGGCCTTGTTCTCTAGCCCTTCCTGAGGTTCCCGCCTACACGTGGAGAGCTCTCGCCCCGCCACGCTCCTCCTGCAGGGACGGCCGGGTTCTGCTTGCCAGGGCCCTTACTTTGCCTTGTCAACGCGGCGTGTCGTCTGCCATCGCTACTTGCTCCCCAGCCACGTGGACCTCAGGCTGGCCTGCCTCCGTTTGTACCCTCCCTGCTCCCCTGCCTCTGTGCGTTCAGCAGTGCTGTGATTCACGTGGGTCGCTGCCCCCCGGAGCAGCGCTTAGACCGCTCCCCGCGAGACGGGCCTGTTGCTCCCTTGTTCTTAAGCTGCCAGCTAGCTGGCTTTATAGCTCAAGCTGCAGAGTGGGGGTGGGGAGCCTCAGGCTTGGGGGCCGGATGTGGCCCTCAGCTCGCCTGGATCCGGCCCCCCCAACATTGGGGAGCCAGTGCTGGTGCTCTAGTTGCCCCATTGCTCCCCTGTGGGGCTGGCGCGCACAATCTACTAGGCTGCCCCCCCAGCTCTGCTGTGTGTGGGGAGGTCTTTCTCCTCATTCAGGGGCCACAGTGAGGGGGTTTCTGCTTCTCAGTTTTGTGCAGCCCCCTGACAGATTTTTCTGTGGGTCAGTGGCCCTTGACTCAAAGAAGCCTCCTTCCCCTGCTGTAGAGGCTCCTACACTCAGCTCCAGGGGTCCCAGGTTCAAATCTGCCTGGTGGCGGTTACATGAACAGGAGGGGGCCAGGGCAGACCCTTGTGCTCTCCACAGAGAAAAAGGAGGAACTCCAGCCTGCCTGGCTCTGTCCCCTGGGTGCGGAGCTGGCAGGGGGCCTGAGGCAGTGCCATGTTTAGCACCTGCTCACAGGCAGCACACACCTTCGCTAGCTCCTTAGCAGGCCCGCTGTGGTGCAGTGTACGTTCCTTGCTGGTCGCTATGCTTGGGCTGTGGGGGACCCCCACTGGCAGCTGTCTGTGAGCACGGCCCAGCAGGGGGTGCCTTACCGCCCCAGGGCAGTGGCTAAAACCAGCCCTACAAGTTAAGGGAAGAGGCTGGGGGAAGGGGCAGTCTGGGGCTGGAATCATGGAGGAACCAGTCTAAGGAGGGGGCTGGAATCCAGGGGCCCAGGGACCCCATCACAAGGGGGCTGAGGCATCCTGGGCCAGACTCCCATAAACACGTCACGTCTGTGCTGTGTTGTACCCTGGAGAAGCAATAGGCCCTCCCTATTCTACCAGCTGGCGGAGTCCGTTCTTGCTGCTACGGGGGTGCAGGAACGGGGGAACCCCGACTGCGTTGTCACACCCAGTACCTGCGTGATGCCGGGAAGGCCTCCGGCAGGTGGCCGGGGCGGCGCTGCCGTGAGCGGAGTGCCACGGCACTCCTGAGGCCTGCCCACGTCTCCCAGGTGCTGCAGCAGGGCACCCCAGGTCCTGCCCAGTGTCCACACAGCAATGTTCAGCCCCAGGGCCAGCCGCAGCCGAGCCATGAGGCTTTGGTCCCAGTGCAGATGTCCCACCAGCTGGCTCAGCCCGAGAGGGTGCGTGGCTGGGATGGTGCAAAAGGCCACGGGAGCAGTTAGTTCTGGCGTCCCGAAGGATGGGCTGTGGACGTAGTGGGGGTACCTTGCTGGTTGCTATGCTGGGCAGCGGGTTGTCAGTGACCTCCGCTGGCTGCTGTCTGCAGCACGGCCCAGCAGGGCAGGGGATGAGTCATTATGCAAGGGGGCTTCGAAACTCGTCAGACAGGTATCTCCCATGGAGCGGAACAATGGGAAGGAAGGGGGCGAGGCCAGACCTGGCTGGGGGCAGGGCTGAAAGTGAGTGGGTTAGTTTTTCTGTCTGGGATCATGGAGGAAGCAGCCTAGGGCCCAGAGGGGCTGGAATTTAGGGGCCCAGCATCCCCCATCTCAAGGGGGGGCTGAGGCATCCTAGGCCCGGTTCCTGTAACCAGATGACATCTGTGCTGTATCCTGGAGAAGCAATAAACTCCCTCTATTCTACTGGCTGGTGGAGTCTGTCCGTGCCATTACGGGGGTGCAGGAATCGGGGGACCCCGACGTGCCGCCACAGTGGTGTCAGGAATGGGATGCACTGCACCCCGCGGATGGAGCTCCCAGCAGCAAGTGACAAGGCGCAGTAGAAGCAAGGGCCTTAGAGCCAGGCGTGCTGGAGACAGAGCAAAGCGGTTCCTGGGAATCGTGGGGCGCTGCAGCACTAGACTGGTGAGTCTGCACCGAGGGGACCAGCGGGGAGATGGCCTACACCCGACTCCTGAAGGCAGAGCTGGTGAAGCTGTGCAGAGAGAGGGGCTTGCCTGTGCGGAGCGCAACCAAGGCCCAGCTGATTGCCCGGCTGGAAGAGAATGACCAGCCACAGGGCTGGGATCCTGTCCCAGTGGGGAGCAGCCAGACCCCCCCCCGGAGTGTGTCAGGCTCTGAGGGTGGGCAGAGCACTGGAACCCACCGGAGAGACGGGACAGCCTCCCAGGGGAACCCTACAAGCCGTAGTCCGCCCAGGGGAGGGTCCAACCCAGCGGAGCTGCGGCGGCTGGAGATCCAGCTGCAGATGAAGGAATTGGAAGTCCAGGACTGTACAGAGCAGCAACAGCATGAGCTGGCCATGGCAGAGCGGAGAAGCGTTAGGGCCCCGGCTGTGCCGAGTGCAGACGGGCCCCAAGGGCCCCCGGCTGCCAGACACTTGGAGAAGCTCGTGGTGGCCCAACTGAAGGACGTGGGTGACATAGACGGGTACCTCAGCTCCTTTGAGAGGGCCTGTGGACTGCAACGGGTCCCCCCAGCTGACTGGCTACAGGAGCTCATCCCCACACTGAACCAGGAGGCTGCCAGGGTGCTCAATCAGCTGGAGGACCTACAGCCAGGGGATCACAACCGAGTCAAGGAGGCCCTGCTGCACAAGTTCGGGCTGACCCCCAAGATGTACAGGAAGAAGTTCCGGGGGGTGCAGAAGGGGCCACAGGAGACCTATGTGGATATGGCCTCCCGCCTGGTGCAATACTGCCGCAAGTGGGTGTCTGGAGTCAGAGCCCAGACCACAGACGAACTGCTCAAGCTGATCATGATGGAGCAGTTCTATGAAGCCTGCACACCCAGCCTGAGGCTGTGGCTCAAGGACCAGAGGCCAGAGAACCCCCAGGAAGCCGGGAGGCTGGCGGACGAGTTCACAGAGAGCCGGTCCGGGTGTAAACGGGAATCGCGCCGAGAGAGGGAATCATGCAGAGACTGGATCTCAGCTGAGCGACGGAGAGAGCCATCTACGAGGCAAGCCCAAGACACAAGTTGTCTGCGCCCCAAAGAACCAGCCAGGGCCTGGACAGAGACAGCCCAAAGGGGCCCGCAGGACCTAACTTGCCATCGCTGGGGGCAAAAAGGCCACAAGAGGGCTCAGTGCACCAGGTTCCATGACCTGGGACTTTCCACTGTTAACTGGCTGGAGCTGGAGGAAGGGCAGGCTGCCCCAGAGGCAGGGGCTGGCAGGCAAACCTCAGCTCAGAGTGGGGGGAAGGATGCTCAGTGCACCCCCCCTGGGAGGTCTGACCCTCGGGAGGTGGATTTCTCCATGTACCGGGTGGGGGCAGGGCAGCCCCTGCAGAGCGAGTGCCTCGTACCCCTGGAGGTGGATGGTAGGAAGGTGACTGGTTTCTGGGACACGGGGGCGGAGGTGACGCTGGCCCGATCCGACATAGTGGCCCCAGACCGTATGCTACCCAACACTCAGCTGACCCTGAAGGGCATAGATGGGACCCCATTTAAGGTGCCTGTAGCCAGGGTGCATTTGAAATGGGGGGCCAAGGAAAGTCTCAAGGAAGTGGGGGTCCACCCACACTTGCCCATGGAAGTGCTGATGGGGAATGACCTAGAGGAGTGGCCCCATGAATCCCAGCGGGCTCTAGTCACCGCCTGTAGTCAGAGCCAGCGAGGGGCTGGCAACCTGGATCCAGGGAAGGACTCCCGGCAGGGTCCTGAGGGTCCCATCGCAGTGGACACGGGGTCCAGTGAAGCTGGGACTCCGGACCTAGGCGAGGGCGGGGAACAGGTCCCGATCCCTGCCCCAGCGGCTGAATTCCAGGCTGCGGTGCAGGCAGACCCCTCCTTGCAGAAGCTGAGGGACCAGGCTGGCCTCCGTGCAGCTCAGCCCCTGGGGAGAGGTGGCCAGGAGAGATTCCTGTGGGAGCGAGGATTCCTGTTCCGGGAATGGCTCCCCCCAGGAAGGTGAGGGCATGGGGGGTCCAGCGGCAGCTGGTCGTCCCCCAAAGGTATCGCCTCAAGCTGCTGTATCTGGCCCATGACGTCCCCTTTGCGGGGCACCGGGGGATCCGGAGCACCCAGCTGAGTCTGCTCCAACACTTCTACCGGCCGGGGATATTTGCAGCCGTGCAGCGGTACTGCCGGTCCTGCGACTCCTGCCAGAGGGGCGGGAAGGCCGAATATGGGAGGAAAGCTGCTTGGGGGCCCCTTCCCCGTACAGAGGAGCCTCTGGGCTTGCTGAGAGAGTTATGGGAGGGGAAGACCTCCCTGGATGGAGCGTCGGGGGTGGAAGACGTCCTGGCTTTCTGGGAAAAGCTCGCTGGGCTCATGGGCCCAGCCAGAGAGATCCGGGCCAGAGATCAAGGGCAGTGGAAGGGCTGGTACAGCCACCGAAGACAGGCCCGTGCTGGCCCCCCCGGAGCTGTGCAGCAACGGGACAGGGGAAAGCTGGCCCCTGCAGGGCATTGCCATGGCCGGCCCGAGTCAAGGGGAGCACCCATGCCCCAGGGCGGGTTCCCATACAGAGCACCCGAACTTCCCTAGGTCACGAGCAGTGACCCTGCTCAGTTCGCTCTCGGAGGGGGGAGAACTGTGACGTAGTGGGGGTACCTTGCTGGTTGCTATGCTGGGCAGTGGGTTGTCAGTGACCTCCACTGGCTGCTGTCTGCAGCACGGCCCAGCAGGGCAGGGGATGAGTCATTATGCAAGGGGGCTTCCAAACTCGTCAGACAGGTATCTCCCATGGAGCGGAACAATGGGAAGGAAGGGGGCGAGGCCAGACCTGGCTGGGGGCAGGGCTGGAAGTGAGTGGGTTAGTTTTTCTGTCTGGGATCATGGAGGAAGCAGCCTAGGGCCCAGAGGGGCTGGAATTTAGGGGCCCAGCATCCCCCATCTCAAGGGGGGCTGAGGCATCCTAGGCCCGGTTCCTGTAACCAGATGACATCTGTGCTGTGCTGTATCCTGGAGAAGCAATAAACTCCCTCTATTCTACTGGCTGGTGGAGTCTGTCCGTGCCATTATGGGGGTGCAGGAGTCGGGGGACCCCGCCGCGCCGCCACACGGGCCCCGCCGCTTTGAACCCCTGCCCGGCAGCTGGGGCCTGGGCAGCTGGTGGCAGCTTGCCGAGGTGCATTTGTAGCTCCCGAGAAGGCGGCTGTTTGCATGTGCAGGCAGGGGCATGGTCTAGGCTCGCAGGCCCAGCTTGGGGCCAGCGGTTGGCCTGCACTGCCAGGGCCCTGACCCTTCGCCAGCCTGGCGCTTGGTGCCCCATGGGCCGTTGGCCGCGCCCTGGACTCGCTCTGTGGCACCGCCGGCGACAAGCAGGCCCCCAGGGCCTTGCCCAGGGTGACGGGGGAGGGGATCACAGAGCTGGGCGCAGAGCTCCGGAGTCGTTGGCTGCCTGCCCTGGTGCGGCCAGCAGCCCCCAGCTCCAATGGCAGCAGGTTAAAGGAGGTGTGCCTGCGCCTGCCATCAGCCCTGGCCTGGGGGACCCACGCCCCCCCGGCTCCCCCAGAGCAGGTTGTGTTAACAGGGAAACCTTTGCAACGCCCGCCCGCCTCCAGCTGGATGTCCGTCCCCATCCCTGTGAGGAGTGCGCCAGGCACCAGCTACTGCCTCCTCAGGCGGCACTGGCGCTGCCCCTCCCCAGCTCTGCTTCACACCCCGCCTCAGGCAGGCAGCTCCCTGCGGGCCAGGAGGGCGCCCGGGTGCCCCCGCCGGCGCTGGCTGGACCGGGCCGTCTGGGGGCTGTCGCAGGTGGGGGCCGCAGCGCACTTGGAGCAGACACAGGCCAACGTACAAATTCCTTTATTTTATTAGTTCTTCAAAGACTAGTTGGAGGGGGATGGTCACCGCATGGCTGGCAAGGGCCTGGCCTGGCCTGGTCCTGCCCAGGGACTTCCCGGAGGGCGCGAGCACCGTGAGCCCGGGGCAGGGGAGGGCTGGGGCTCCGCGGAGATGCTGGAGCCGGGGGCAGGCATGGAGGGGGCTTCCCGTGGCCGGGGGTCACTGCCGGGCTGCAGGCCAGGGCCGTGGCTGGGTTCCCAGAGCAGCCATCGGCAGAAGCCCTGCCCCGGGCCTGCACAGGCAGTGTGCTCCCCAGAGCCCTCCCCCACTGGGGGGCCTGGCCCCTGTGCCATCGCAGGCCAGTCCCAGGGGAGGGGTGACCTGTGGCCTGGCGGGGAAGGGGGGGGCGAGCAGGCTGCTGGATTAACGTGCAGGGCTGGGAATTCCCCATGCAGAGCGCGTGAGAAGGGAGCAGCCACAGGCCTGCTAGCAGGGCCAGCAGGTGAGAGCCACGGCCACAGGTAGCTTCTGGGGGGGGGGGGCACGTGACCAGCTGGTGTCTCTGGGGGCTCCGGCGCTGTTCTGCTGGCCAGCATCCCCCGGCATCCCCGGCACCTGGTGAACAGCCAGGAACACACAGCATGTGCAAGCAGGCGGTCATGCGCCCCTCACCCGTGCAGCTACACACACGCAGGCGTGCGGTCATGCACCTCAGACGTGCACTTGTGCACGCAGGCATGCACCCCACACGTATGTAGCTACGCACACACGGGTGTGCAGTCATGCACCCCCCACACACATATGTAGCTACGCACACACGGGTGTGCAGTCATGCACCCCCCCACACACATATGTAGCTACGCACACACGGGTGTGCAGTCATGCACCCCCCCACACACATATGTAGCTACGCACACACGGGTGTGCAGTCATGCACCCCCCCACACACGTATGTAGCTACGCACACACGGGTGTGCAGTCATGCACCCCCCCCACACACATATGTAGCTACGCACACACGGGTGTGCAGTCATGCACCCCCCCACACACACATATGTAGCTACGCACACACGGGTGTGCAGTCATGCACCCCCCCACACACATGTAGCTACATACACAAGAGGCGTGCAGTCACGCACCCCACAGACATGTAGCTACGCACACACGGGTGTGCGGTCATGCACCCCCCCACACACATGTAGCTACATACACAAGGGGCGTGCAGTCACGCACCCCACAGACATGTAGCTACGCACACACGGGTGTGCGGTCTCGCAGTCGCACATGCCAACCGTCCCTGTGCTCTTGTGCAAACAGCAGCTGTTTACGGGGGGCGCCTGCGTGCAGCACTGCGCCAAGACGGCTGTATTTGCACACTCCCCGCCACATGGGCACGCGTGCTGGCCCACACACCCGGCTGCCGGGCGCCTTGTGCACGTCGGTTTCCAACGTGGGCAGGAAGGCGCGTGGCGAGACGGGAGCCCTGTTGAAAGGCCCATGTGGCACAGCCGTTGGGGGGGGGGGGGCCTGTCCCCACCCACCCGAGAGGCAGGGACGTGGCCTTTGGCACACAGACCTGTGAGCTGTCAGCCAGCCCCTCGCCCGCGCAGCCGCTTTGCCAGCAGGGCCCTGGGTGCTGCCAGCTCCGCCCTGCCCCGCAGCCCAGTGCAGGCCCCCTGGGGAGCCCGGCCCAGCTCAGCAGCCCTTGGCCCCAAGGTGGCATTTGTGTTTATTGCCGGGCGAAGCCAGGGAGCATCGGACACTGGCAGCCGGTGGAATGAGCGGGGGTGCAGGGCAGCGCAGCAGGTTCCCCCCCTTCCTGCCCTGGTGGTTGGGGGGGGATACACAGCCGCTGAGCTGCCCAGTGCCCCCCCGCCCCCGCTCCAGGCACGACGTGGGGGAGCCGCAAGGCCACTGCAGCCTCCCCTCCCCTGTCACTTTCTGTTCACACTGTGCCCCTGCTTGGCCTCAGGCTCCCAGCCCAGCTGTCCCCCTTCCCCATCGGTCCAGGAGGCCAGTGCCAGCACCCGACACAGCGCCCTCCCTTCCTGGGCCAGGGCCCTGGCCACCCTCCTAGCCCGCCCGGCCCGCGGCGGCCTTGGGCCATGCGGTGACCATCTGGTGCAGTGACTAGCAGACAGGATGGACAGGTCGCGCTGAGTTTACCCTGTTACACGGACACGGATGCGGACACACACACGGGCCAACGGGTGGCGTGAGACGTGGACGAGGGGCGGGTGGGCGGTCCCGCCCGGTTCAGCCCCTTTACACGGGCGCGGCAGACTGGGCCGCGCGGACGTATTGCAGTCTAACTGATATGGCTTTAACTATCGGAGAAGGACACAGACATGGAGGGGGACTTTGTGGCTTCTCTCAAACTCAATCCCAAAGCAAAAGCAAAACCCCTGGAAAATGGGGAACCCTGGGATGCCGTCAGGACCCCTTAGGAGCCAGGCTCTGTGTCTCCCAACCCAGCCTCGGGGACCAAGCCCCCCTCGTCTCAGCAGGGCTGGAGGGGAGCCAGCACTGGAGGGGTGGAGGGACTTGGGTCAGGCCACTCTCAGCCCTCTCATGCTGCCTGGCTGGGCGCTGGCGCGGCTGCCTGGGCCAGCTGCTGCTGTAGGGCAGGGAAGAGCCAGGGGAGTTACCCTTGGTGTTGGGGTGGGGTGGGGGGGCCCTGGGGCAGGGCCGAGCGCTGCCTAAGGACGAGTTCCTCCCGATGGGCACAGGTGCTGGAGGGTGGCAGTGCTGGAGCTTTGGTCCCAGATACCACAGCGATGGGCCCTGGCAGGAATGAGGACAGGTGCTGCAGGAGCTCAGGGAGGCTACCCTGCCCACAGCCCGGGGGACAGGTGCTGGCAGCCCTGCAGAAGGGGAGCTGCTCAGCAGGGGGTCCTCTCCCCTCCGGCTCTGGGACATGCCAGGATGGCCCCCCCAGAACCGCCCCCTCTGCGGTGCAGAAGGGCTGCGGGGGGGTTTGTGTGTGTGTGGAATCCCAGGCCCTTGGCCAGAGCTGGCTCCTGGGTTTTTTTATAAATTCACCCCCCTGATGGGCAGGAGCGTGAATGTGGCCGAGGGGCCTGAGTTCCTGCCCCTGCCCGCCCAGGGTGGAGCTCAGCCAGGCACGCCTGGGTGCGCTGGGCTTGCTTTGCGCTGAGACGAACCCCCCCCCGACCCCCGCCGGCCTGGGCTGTGTGGAGGGGCTGGGGCTGCGTGGCGAAGGCTTTGTCTTTCCCTCCCGCTGCCCCCGGCCCGGGCAGGGTTCCCTGGGGAAGCTGCGTGTCCCTCTGCACCGCATCACCCCGGCCGCTTGTAGCACGTGGCTGCCCAGCCCCAGGGGGTGGGCTGGACCCAAGAGCCTCCCACCGCAGGCCAAAGACAACAAAACTGGGCAGCGGGAGGCAGGGCTTTGGGGCGGCGTCACTGGGACCCTGCCCCACGGTTCCCCCCGCCATGTCCCCCCCGCGCCAGCCCCCTGGGGCCTCACCCAGCAGGCGCTGCCTGCCGTCAGCAAGGGGCCCCTCAGCTGCCAGGCCTGGAGATCTGGCCCAGCAGGCACCCCAGGAGAAGGCCTACGAGAGGCTGGTTAATGGAACTGGTGGGCAGAGCCCACAGGTCTGCCCCTTCCCCATCGGTCATGCCGGGGGGGGCTGCCCCTCAGGGCAAGATGCATTTGGGGGTTGCTGAGGCTGCCGGCGCTGCTGCCACGTGGGCGGGGTTTGAACCCTGGCCGGGAGGTGAGGCAAGATATGGGCCAACCTGGCCCATGGGGGCTCCCCCGGCAGTGGCCTGGCTCTGGCAGGCTCACAGTGAGCGCTGGAGTGGGTCAGGAGCGCGTTCCCCCGTGAGCTGCTTCCAGACAGGGCCGGGTCTCGGGGACCCTCTGGCCACCGGCACAACCCTTGCCCCACAGCAGCAGGCGGTGTGGGGCTGAGGAATGTCTGAAGTTAGTGAAGGGGTGGGGCGGGGGGCTGCCTTCCCCTGCCGCCCTCTCCCCCACCCTTCTCAGGCCGTGAGGTTACTGCAGTGAATTTGGTCCCAGCTCGCCCCCCGGCCCGGGGCAGGGGGTTTGCCAAGCAGCCAGCTGGCACTTTGGCACAACAGAGCTCTGGCTCCGTATGGCCGAGGGCGAGAGGGAGCCTGGGGCTCCTGGCAGTGCCCAGCCTGGGCTCCGGCTGCCGGAGCTCAGTGGGGGGGTTTGGTCTGGGTGCCCTGTCTGTGCCCCCAGCACAGCGAGGGCCCCGGGCCCCAGAGACACGTCTGGGATCTTCCCTTTGGAACGGAACAAAACTCAAACGCGGCCAAAGAAATGAAACGGCCCCGGCCCCGGGGGGTGGGGGGGCCGGGCGGGCGGGGCGGTTACTTCTTGAAGATGTCCTGGAGGGGTCCGGGCAGGTACTTGAGCACCGTGTCCAGGATGCTCTCCTCCTCCTCCTCCTCCGCGTCCCCGCAGCCCGCCGGGATGGCTTTCTTGGGGCGTGTCAGGCTGCCCTCGCACGGCTGTTCCATCGCCGCCTTCTCCTCCGCCTCCTTCTCCTCCTTCTTCTTCAGGCCATACTGCGGGAAGGAGACAGGCAGGGCTCTGAGTGCTGGCGCAGGCCCCCGGCCCCCCGCCATGGCACAGGCTGGGGGCCCACGCCCGCCCCTCCTCTGGGGCCAGGCCTGCCTTTCTGTGGGTCTGCGCACTGGCCAGCCTGGCAGAGGCCCCCGCCCCGCGGCAGTAGCAGCCCAGCACTGGGGGTGGCACTGCCATGGAGCCAGCCTTGGGCCAGGGCCACGGTCCTTCCCCCTGCAACTGCCCAGGGCGGGTGGGGGATGGGCTTCGGTCTCCCATGTTTCCCGTGCCCCTCACCTGGGCGTCCAGGTGCTACCATGAGTGGCAATGCCCGGACCGTGCAACCCATCCCGCCTAGAAGGCCAGGCTCCCCCACGCCGGCACCTGCTGCCCTGGGCCCAAGGACACAGCTGGGGAGCCCCGCCTGCCTGGGCCCTGGAATCTCCTGTTCCCATCGCGCTCGGCTGGCAGGAAATTGGCGCGCCGGTGATTAGAGCCAGGCCCCCCCGCGCCTGGCGCGGCCGCGCTATCGGCTCCTCGGCGGGTTATTAAAGATGGCAGATAGGGAGAGACAGCGCCAGGCTGCCAGCGGCCTCCTGCAGCAGGCGGGGAGATAAGGACGCCCCCAGCCCCCTTCCCAGCTAATCCCGGCTGTGCGGCAGGAGGAGAGCGGGGGAGGGGGCGGAGATGCTGCAAAAGGGGAGAAATCTCCAGCCAGGCCTTGCTGCCAGCGGGAACGGCTGGGTCCAAATGCAGAATGAAGGCAGCCGCGCCCTGGGCCGCGCTCCCAGAGGCTGGGCGGGCCGGGGCCGGGGGCGGGCGGGTTGTGTGTGCGCCGCGGAGGTGTGGGGTCCGACATTGTGCTGCTCTGCGAGGGAGCACACAGGGCACGCCATGGGGCACCTCTGGGGGGGCTGGAACAGGGGCTCCCCGGTGCAGAGGGGGGCAGGGCTGCCACACTTGGGGCTGATGGGCGCTAGGCTGCTGGCGCCCCGGCTCTGCCCCGCCCCAAAGCGAGGGCTCAGCACGCACCTGCCGCCGTGAGCAAGGCCCCAAGCACGAGGAGCCAGGGCACAAGGCCTGGCTTCTCCCAGCCCAGCCCTGGCCCCGTCTGCCCTCACCCGGCCCGCTCCTGCTGCTGCGAAGAGCCAGTGAGGATGAGGGACCCCTGGCCGACTAAGTACCAGGCTGAGACCCACCACGCTCCCTGCCCACTGGGCCGGCTGGCACCCACAGCAGAGAGGAGAAATGGCCCCTTTGGCCTCTCCAGCACAGCCCCTCGTCCCGAGCCCCACAGGGCCCCACTGAGCCCCTCCTGCTTTCGCAGCCTGTCCAGAAGGGGAGCTGGGCAGAGCCCCCCGCCTGGGGCAGCTGGAGAGGCGCAGCCTGGCGCTGGGCAGCTGAGAGGCAAATCTCCAGCGAGTCGCCCGCAGGCTGCCAGGAATCCAGGCAAGAATCCTTGGGGCAGGCACTGGCCTGGCACAGAGACCCCAGCCCTCAACCGGGGCAGCGCCCGGCCTGGCACGGAGACCCCAGCCCTCAACCCGGGCAGCACCTGGCCTGGCACGGAGACCCCAGCCCTCAACCTGGGCAGTGCGCGGCCTGGCACAGAGACCCCAGCCCTCAACCGGGGCAGCGCCCGGCCTGGCACAGAGACCCCAGCCCTCAACCCGGGCAGCGCCCGGCCTGGCACGGAGACCCCAGCCCTCAACCCGGGCAGCACCTGGCCTGGCACGGAGACCCCAGCCCTCAACCTGGGCAGTGCCCGGCCTGGCACGGAGACCCCAGCCCTCAACCTGGGCAGTGCCCGGCCTGGCACGGAGACCCCAGCCCTCAACCCAGGCAGTGCCCGGCCTGGGGCTCCCGGCAGCAAGCAGAGCTCAGGCACCGACTGCCCCTCAGAGGCCAGCGCTGGCCGGGATGCGGCCAGGAGCCCGAGATGCGGAGCACAGACCCCCCCATGGCTTCCAGCCCTGCAAACTGGGGGGACACCCTCTGCCTGCCCCTTCCTGCCCGGCAAAGTGGCTCCGTGCGTCGCAGAGGGCGGGGACACAGCGTGTCCGGGTGACATCCCTGCAGCCAGGTGCCCTCCTCTCTGCCTCTGCAAAGCCTATTGCTGGCCGCACGCTGGGTGGTGCTGTGCGCCCGGCTGGGGCAGGGTCTGGGTCTGCCTCGTGCCGCAGAGCTCAGGGTGAACCAGCCTACTCGGGTCCCCTGTCTGGCTCCCAGCGCCAGCTGCCCGTCCGTTCGCTCGCCCTCAAGCACCAGCCGGGACTGGGAGGGAGGAGCTGGGGGGCCAGCTTGCCTGGGCGGGTCCGGCCGAATGCGAGCTCGTTGGGCTGAACCAGACTCACCCCGGCCCTGCTCGCTGGCTGCCCGGGAGAATCACTGCGGGGCGGGCTGGCTCTGAGCCAGCTCTGGGGCGCCCTGCAGCCGCAGGAGGGAGCCGCAGCGGCCGGGGGTATGAATGGGCAGCGCAGGGGGCACCACCCAGCCCAGCCGGCCCACCCCGGGCTCCCCGCTGGCGCCAGCGCCTCGCCCACCTTATCCCGGATCTGTTGCCGGACCTTCTCCCGCTCGGCCTCCATCCTGGCGTGCTTGGCCTTCCGCTCCTCCTCCTGCTGGCGAAGGGCTTCCTGCCGCTCCTCCTCCTTCTTCTGCGCGTCGGGGTCCTTCTCCTCCTCCCCCCCCAGCATCTTGCCCATGTCCTTGGTGGCCCCTGCACGGGACCCAGGGCAGCAGGCTCAGCCGGGGCTCCTGCGGGAGAGGCCCCCTGCACCGTCCGCCAGCCGCGCCCCTGCCTGGCCGCAGGACTCGGGCGGGGCAGGGAGGCGCTGAAGGACCGAGACGCACCCGCCCGCCTGGGCCGCCGTTCCCATGAGTTCGCCGGCCCCGCAGTGCCCATCCCGCAGCGGGGCTGCCAGGACCGAGGCTTGCTCGGCGTGCCCGGGAGCACTGCACCGCCACCCCAGCACCCACCATCCCCAGTGCCACGTGTGACTGGGCCGGGGGTCCCGCGGCGTGAGCTGGGGGGGTGCGGATCCCGGCGCGCTCCCGTGGGGCTGCTGGGTGCCAGCGAAGCTCCCGATCCAGCGAATCAGCCGCTGAGCACGAATCAGAGGGAGCTGGGAGGGGCGCGGCCCCGGCCTGGCACAGCAGAGCCTGGGGCGGCGGGGCTCGGCTGAGGCTGGCTCTGCCCCGTGCAAGCCCGCCGGGGGATGAACGCACGAGGCAGGCGGCCCCAAGGGCGGGGCAGGGGGGGCGGCTGCCAAGGCACCAGCACCTGGGACATGGGAAAGACCCCACCGGCAACGCAGCGACCAGGGGCCCGCTGCGACGCCTGGGGAGACGGGGCAGCACCTTAGCTGGCTCCTGCTTTGCCATGAGCGCGAGCAAGGAAGCCAGCGGGGCTGGTTTGTGGGCGGGGGGAGCTGTGTGAGGGCAGGGGGGCTGTGTGAAGGGGTGGGAGCTGTGTGAAGGTAGGGGGGCTGTGTTAGGGTGGGGGAGGAACTGTGTGAGGGTGGGGGGGCTGTGTGAGGGCGCGGGCGCATGTGAGGGCAGGGGGCTGGGCTGTGTGAGGGCAGGGGGGCTGTGTGAAGGGGTGGGAGCTGTGTAAAGGTGGGGGGGCTGTGTGAGGGTGGGGGCGCTGGGCTGTGTGAGGGCGGGGGGGGCTGTGTGAAGGTGGGAGCCTGTGTGAGGGTGGTGGGGCTGGGCTGTGTGAGGGCAGGGGAGGAGCTGTGTGAGGGCGGGGGCGCTGGACTGTGTTGGGGGGGGCTGTGTGAAGGCGGAGTGGCTGGGCTGTGTGAGGGAAGGGGGCCTCTGTGAGGGGGCGAGAGCTGTGTGAGGATGGGGGGCTGTGTGAGGGTGGGGGGGCTGTGTGAGGGCGGGGGGGCTGGGCTGTGTGAGGGTGGGGGGGCTGTGTGAGGGCGGGGGGGCTGGGCTGTGTGAGGGTGGGGGGGCTGTGTGAAGGTGGGAGGGCTGGGCTGTGTGAGGGCAGGGGGGGCTGTGTGAAGGTGGGAGCCTGTGTGAGGGTGGGGGGACTGGGCTGTGGAAGGGTGGGGGAGGAGCTGTGTGAGGGCAGGGGGGGCTGTGTGAGGATGGGGGGCTGTGTGAGGGCGGAGTGGCTGGGCTGTGTGAGGGAAGGGGGCCTCTGTGAGGGGGCGAGAGCTGTGTGAGGATGGGGGGCTGTGTGAGGGCGGGATGGCTGGGCTATGTGAGGGTGGGGGGGCTGGGCTGTGTGAGGGGGTGAGAGCTGTGTGAGGGTGGGGGGGCTGTGTGAGGGGGTGAGATCTGCGTGAGGGCAGGGGGGCTGTGTGAGGGCAGGGGGCTGGGCTGGGTGAGGGCAGGGGGGCTGTGTGAGGGCAGGGGGGCTGGGCTGGGTGAGGGCGGGGGGGCTGTGTGAGGGCGGGATGGCTGGGCTATGTGAGGGTGGGGGGGCTGGGCTGTGTGAGGGGGTGAGAGTTGTGTGAGGGTGGGGGGGCTGTGTGAGGGGGTGAGATCTGCGTGAGGGCGGGGGGCTGTGTGAGGGCGGGGGGCTAGGCTGGGTGAGGGCAGGGGGGCTGTGTGAGGGCGGGGGGCTAGGCTGGGTGAGGGCAGGGGGGCTGTGTGAGGGCAGGGGGGGCTGGGCTGGGTGAGGGCGGGGGGAGATGGGCGCAGGCCTTGATGGGGCTGACCCTCCCAGCACACCTGCTGGTCTGCCCTTGGTGGGGTTGAACGGGGGAGCCGATGGCAGAGGAACCCCACGTGCGGCCTGTTTGTTTGGGGGCCGGTCACCAAGGGAGCCTCAGCGCCTGGCCAGGGCCCCCAGGGCAAGGCCGTGTGCAGGAGGGAGGGCCTGGCCCTGGCAGCCGGCCCGTGTGGCATGTGGACCGGCTCGCACCCGGCGGGGCTGCTTCTCAGACACCAGCCAGAGGGCTGGGGGGGGGATTGGGG
Source organism: Pelochelys cantorii (assembly GCA_032595735.1). Classification (NCBI taxonomy): domain Eukaryota; kingdom Metazoa; phylum Chordata; order Testudines; family Trionychidae; genus Pelochelys; species Pelochelys cantorii. The sequence goes on from CM064340.1 coordinate 1,655,537, forward strand.
GGCGGAGCGAACGCAGAGACCTACCCCCCAGTGCCTGCTTCATTACAAAGTCCATGGTACCGGCCTGCTCCGTGCGCGCTAGGCGGCAGCCGAACTCTCATCCAGTGCCGGAGCGGGGAGCCTGGGATCTGATGCGACCTGCAGGGGAAGGAGGGAGAGCGAGACGGGCAGAGCGTCAGCCAGAGGCCAGTGAGCCCAGCGCCAGGGCCAGGAGGCAGAGCCAGCCCAGCCTTGGCAGAGGGTGCGCGCCCGGGCCCGGAGGGACCATGCCGCACGCCAGTGCTCAGGCTGGGCAAGCCCTCAGGGTACGTCTACACTGCAAAGTTAATTCGAACTAACAGCCGTTACTTCAAATTAACTTTCATAGCGTCTACACATACAAACCGCTAGTTCGAATTTAAATCAAACTCGCGGAGGGCTTCATTCGAACTAGGTAAACCTCATTCTACCAGGACTAACGCCTAGTTCGAATTAAGTAGTTCGAATTAAGGGCTGCGTAGCCAGTTAATTCGAACTAGTGGGAGGCTAGCCCTTCTCAGGTTGCCCTGGTGGCCACTCTGGGCCAAGCCAGGGAAACTTTTCTGCCCCCCTCCCGGCCTCGGAGCCCTTAAAGGGGCACGGTCTGGCTACAGTGCCCGTGCCAGGTGCAAGCCTGCCAGCACCCAGCCAGCAGACCCTGCACCTGGCACGGCATGAGCCAGCCACCCGCTGCCACCCAGCCCTCCGCCTCTTCCCAGGACCAGGCTGGCGGCTCCCAGGAGCCTGCCCGGGGCCGCAAGAGGCGGGCGCCCACCTGGTCTAGTGCAGAGATCGTGGACCTCATCGAGGTTTGGGGGGAGACCTCCAACGTCCATGACCTCCGCACTAGCCACAGGAATGCGGCCGTCTAGGGCAGGATAGCTGCCAGCCTGGTCACCAGAGGCCACATGAGAACCCAGGAGCAGGTTTGCATGAAAATCAGGTTGGTCCAGTGAGACCCCCGACCCTGAGCTTAGAACATAAGAACATAAGAACGGCTGTACTGGGTCAGACCAAAGGTCCATCTAGCCCAGTAGCCTGTCTGCCGACAGCGGCCAACACCAGGTACCCCGGAGGGAATGGACCAAAGACAATGACCAAGCCATTTGTCTCGTGCCATCCATCTCCAGCCTTCCACAAACAGAGGCCAGGGACACCGTTCCTACCCCCTGGCTAACAGCACTCCATGGACCCAACCTCCATGACTTTATCTAACTTCTCTTTAAACTCTGTTCTAGTTCTAGCCTTCACAGCCTCCTGTGGCAAGGAGTTCCACAGGTTGACTATGTGCTGTGTGAAGAAGAACTTTCTTTTATTAGTTTGAAGCCTGCTACCCATTCATTTCATTTGGTGTCCTCTAGTCCTTCTATTATGGGAACTAATGAAGAACTTTTCTTTATGCACCCTCTCCACACCACTCATGATTTTATAGACCTCTATCATATCCCCCCTCAGTCTCCTCTTTTCTAAGCTGAAAAGTCCCAGTCTCTTTAGCCTCTCTTCATATGGGACCTGTTCCAAACCCCTAATCATTGTAGTTGCCCTTTTCGGAACCCTTTCCAAGGCCAAAATATCTTTTTTGAGGTGAGGAGACCACATCTGTACACAGTACTGAAGATATGGCGTACCATAGTTTTATACTTCCCCTCCTCCTTCTTCCCCTGGCTTCCCCCTTCCAGCTCCCTCCTCCCAGGTTTCCCCCTCCCCTCTCCCACTCTCTCTCTTCCCCTCTCCCACCTCCTTTTCCCAGTCTCCCCAGAGGTTAATCGCCCCCCCCCCCGTTTTGTTAAATAAAGAAAGTTTCTATTTTTGAACACACGTGTCCTTTATTTTTTACATCAGGAAAGGGGGCTGGGGAGGGGTAAGTGGAAGGAGGTGAGGGAGGAATGGGGCACGAGCCCCCGATGGGGAGGACTGGGGTGGCTCTGCGGGCTCCTCAGGGTGGAAGCTCTCCTGCAGGGCCTCCTGGATCCTGACAGCCCCCCGATTGACCCCCCCATATGGCAGCCTGTGGGAAGTGCAGCCGGGCTGATGGCCGAGTGCTGTGATGTGCCGAGGGTGGGCACTCGGGGCACTCCAAGTCAGGACTGCTTTGCTGTCTCTCATAGAGTTAGAAAAGCAAGTGGGGAACCTTGAGAACTGTCTGTCCGGGGTGGGGGTCGGGTCCCTTCAAGCACAGCTCTCGGCTAGCCTGAGGCAGCAGCTCCACGCTCTAAGTCCTAACCTGATGCCCTGCTGGCACTGGTTCTGGCCAGCCTTAACTTCGGTTCAGGGTCCACTCAATGTGGACATGCTAGTTCCAATGAGCAAAATGCTCATTCGAATTCGTTTTTAGGTCTAGATGCACTAGTTCGAATTAGCTTAATTTGAATTAACTAATTGGAATTCAGGTAGTTTGAATTAGTGCTGTAGTGTAGACATACCCTTAGTGAGCTGTGGCTCATGGGCCAGACGCTGCTCTCGCTCACAGCGGCATAAATCAGGATTGGGCCCATGACCTCACGGCCAGGCCCCACTGCAGCCTGGGGCGCACTGAGGGCTCGCCAGGAGATGGCTGTCGGGATGGGAGGCCGGAGGCCGGGGTTGCTCGGGGGCACACCAGTTTGACCCAGATGGAGCCAGGCCAACACGCACAGAACCAAGGGGGGGGGGTGCCCAGGGCGGGGTTCCTGGCCCTGCTCCCCAGCCGCCTTTGCAGGGTTAGACGGGCTCCACTCAGGGCAGTAATCAGACTGGTAATAATACAAGGCAGACTTGTTCTGTCTCTTGTGCACCTCCTGCACACTTCGTGTGCCTCTCCCACACTTGCCGTGCGATCGCACGCACACAGACTCGTGCGCCTCCTGCACACCTCGTCTGCCTCTCCCACGCTCGCCGTGCGATTGCACACACACAGACTCGTGCGCCTCCTGCACACCTCGTCTGCCTCTCCCACGCTCGCCGTGCGATCGCACGCACACAGACTCGTGCACACACGCACTCTACATCACAGCAGCTTCAGACAGACTTACAAGCCTCCTGATGCTGATCTGTTAGATGGATCCAGGGCTCCTGCCTGCCAAGCAGAGGGGACAAAGCCAGTTGGCAGCTTGCCCTGCCCTGGCTGGAGTAGCTGCCTGGCACGTGGCTCCTGGCCACACATGCTAGAAAAGCCCCCCCGCCCCGTACGCAGTGGAGCCGACCTCTCGCCAGTTGGCGGCGGTGGCCAGTGAAGTGCGGCTGTTTAGCCACCTCAGGGTGCCATGTGGAGGCTGGAGCAGCCGGTGTGCAGCTGCTGTGGTTTCTGTGCACACTCCTGTGCCAGCGGGCGGGGTGGGGCAGGGCAGGGAGGGGTGGGACGGGGCTGGGCAGGGCGGGGCAGAGCAGGGAGGGGTGGGACGGGGCGGGGCAGGGCGGGGCAGAGCAGGGAGGGGTGGGACGGGGCGGGGCAGGCCTAGTCCAGGGTCCCGAGATGCCAGAGAAGATGCAACAGGCTCAGCAAGCACTTAGCAAAGCCGCAGCTTCCCACCTGCCTGCCTCTGGCTGGCTGGGGCCCTGTGACCAAGGCCCTAGCTGAGCCTCTCATACCCCAGTGAGGGAGGGCCGTGCCCTCGGGGCCCTGCTATGGGGGAGGAACTGAGGCACTAGGGGACTTGCCCCAGGTCACTTGGGGAGCCTGTGGCAGGGCAGGGAATTGAGCCCAGGTTGCTCGCTGGGGCCCTGACCACTAGGCCAACCCCGGCTGGGAAACAGCCAAAAAGGGCCATCCCGTGCCTCAAGCTATTTCCACGGGAGCATCCTTGGGCCTGTTTGGTGCATACTGGCGTGTCCCATTCCACCTGCCTGCAGAGACCGCTCTGTGTGCGGCTCCGTCTAGGCCGGGCATGTGCTTACGGCTAGCCTGGCTAAGCGCTCCTCGGGCGGCCCTGACAGCACCTGCGGAGAACAGGGGGCTCCTTCCCGGACTCAAACCCACCCCTTGCTGCTGCACCGGTGGGCTAGCAGGGCGGCAAGCGCTAGGGGGCAGCCCGGCCCACAAGCCCGGCTGCTCTGCGGCAAGGGTGGGGCGTTTGCACCCCACATCCGTTCTCCACGGGACCATCTGAAGTGGGAGTGAAGCCTGCAGCTTTGGGAGGGTGCAAACATGTTTGTCTCCAGTGGGGCTTCCCACGGGTTTGTGCACTCGCATGTTAGCCTGGGGCCTGGCCCCGAGACGGCACCCACCGGCCTCACAGCGCATTTGGCAACTGAGACCGGAAACCGTTCCCTCCGCCCTCCCTCCGTTACCGCACGGTCTGCCAGCCGGCCCTGCTCCTGGGAGCCACGCGGAGCCGGTGGGGATGGTACCCAGCCGGCCCTGCTCCTGGGAGCCACGCGGAGCCGGTGGGGATGGTAACGAAATGGATGTGCTGCCTTGGCATGGCTCAAGCCCATTCAGTTGCAGCCAGCTCCCATCTCGAGAGGGGACACAGCCTGGGTTGAGGTGGGAGCCGGCTCCCTGCAGCTGCATCGTGTCCCCTGCCCCAGATCCTCAGTCACGAGTGAGACACACACGTCCCAGGTCCCTGGCCTGTGGCTGCCAGGTGCAAGGGGCGACACGTGCCCCACATAGCTCCAAAGCCAGCACAGCGCCCCAAAGCCCCGCCAGCCCTGGGCCGTGCTCCCGGGAAGCAGGCAGCCTCCCCCGTCCCGACTGGCCCTGCCTCCTGTGAATGAGCCTCTGTCCCTTCCTGATAATGAAGTTCCAGGCCGAGAAGGCTGCTCCAGTGGAGGCCGGGGCCGATAAGGGTTTGTTAGCCGGATGCAAGCAGGCGCTCTGCTCACTCTCAGCCCCTCCCACCCCCCGCAGGCCCCGCAGGCCCCGCATTTGCAGTCAGGTTGCATCCTCCCCTCATCTTTGATTTCATGCTCTGCTCCGGGAGGCTCCGGGAAGATGGAGCTGCGGTTGATACTAAGCCACCACTGGGCCAGGCGCCCCCCCGCCCACGGCAAGCCGGCCTTGGGGCTGGGACCGGGGAGCAGACCCCCAAGTGGTGTGACTGGGGGGGGCCTGGCGCCGGGGAGGGCTGTTCTCGGAGCTGGCATGCAGGGGGCAGCAGGCGGTTCGGAGGGCTGGATGTGCGAGGCAGAGAAGCCCAGAGCCCCAGCTGCTGGGGATGGGGAGAGCTGTGACATCGCCAGCTGGTCTCCCCGCCAATGCAGGCTGGAGCAGGGGCCCTCTTCCTGCAAGAAGGCCCAACCGAGGTGCCCAAGGCCCAGGCTCCAGGCCTTCCACCAGGCCCCTGGGACACGGTTCTGTTGCCTCACAGCGCAGCCAAGCTACAGCGCCCTCCGCCCCGGGGAGAGGGGACAGGAACGGGATTCCCCAGGGCTGGGAGATCTCACCTGGCGCCCTGCCTCACCATGCCCCTTGGGGCCAGCACGGGGAAAAGGTTTGAGACAAACTCCTGGCAGGGACTCCTGCACCCTAAGCCGCCTGGCCACGCCGCAGTGCTGCAGGCCGGGTAACAGGCTGCCAGCCTCACCCATGCCCTGGCCCGTCCAACCTGCATGGGGCAGCCCCACGGCACGCCCAGCAGAGTGCTGTTAGAAACATCCCAGCTGGGCAGTGAGGGGCCAGGACACTTGGGAAGATGTTTCCGTGGCTAGGAAAGTTACACCCCTTCCCTGTCTGCCGCAGGTGCCCTGGGCGTGATTGGGGCTGCCACGCACACCCAGCCACTCACCCCCTGGCTGGGCCTGGGGCCTCAGTGGATTCCCAGGGGCATGGGATGGGGGCAGACACTGGATTGCAGGGGGGCCCAGACCTATGGGGCTGCCCCCTCCAGCCCCGCCTCCATGGCCCCCCCAGCATGGCCATGCTCCCCCTGTGGCCAGTGCCTGGCAGGAGGGGGCTGCAGGGATGGAGAACCGGGTCCAGGAGCAAGGGTGGGGGCTGAGCCCTGAGACACAGCCCCCCCTCAGTGTTACAGGATCATGCTGGGCTCATAGCCCACCCCCCATGACAAGGTGCCTGCTCTAGCCCAGTGTAGCCTGTCAGTATCAGATGCTGGGGGCGAGGAGCTGGGACCCCCATCAGGATGGACACACTGCTCAGCCCCCGTGGGCTGCCCTGGGAACAGGCTCCCCGGCATCTGGCTGGTGGGTCAGCGTGTACACACTGGTGTGTGTGAGAGTGTGCGCAGCTCTCTCACCAGGGCGTGGGATGTGGGCGGCCGAGGGTGTGGGGATCTGGCTGTCATGGCATGGGGCTTGTGGAGCATGAGGGGCGGGGTGTGTACAGTCTGCCACGGGGCGTGCGTGCCATGGGTGAGATGCCCGGTGTGCACAATGTGTCATGGGGTGTACATGCCACAACCTCGGGGGGGGGGGAGATGCCCAGGGTGTGCAATGGGTGGCAGTGTGCAGGTGCTGTGTGTGTGTGGAGGAGTGAAGTGCCCACTGTGTCACGAGGTGTACAGTGTGCATGGAATGTACAAACCGTGGGGTGTACAATGTGCTGTGGGGTGTACAAGATGTGGGATGTACAATGTGCAGTGGGGTGTAGAAACATGAGATGTACAATGTGCCTGGGGTGTACAAGATGTGGGGTGTACAGCGTGCCTGGTGTAGAAGCGGTGGGATGCACAATGTACCGGGGTGTACAAGATGTGGGGTGTACAATGTGCAGTGGGGGTGTAGAAACATGAGATGTACAGCATGCCTGGGGTGTACAAGATGTGGGGTGTACAACGTGCCTGGGGTGTACAAGCCAGTCCCTGGATGGGTGAGGAGGTGGGTGGGTATTTTGCTGGGTCAGGGTGTGTCCCCCTAGCAGGGGATGCGCATGGGATGAGGGCTGCTGCCCTTGAGGATGGGTTGCGGGTGAGATGTGGGGTGCAGGGGTGCTCCAAGCTGGCCCTACCTTGGCCTGGGAGCAGAGCAGAACGGGGGTGCCCCAGACAGAGCCGGGCAAGGGGGGGGGGGCGAATCCCGCAGCGCAGCCCCCCCCCGCTGGTTTGATTCAGCCTTGTGCAGGGAGGAGACGGGCTGCGGTCCGGGGACCGCGGCTCTGCAGCTCCCGCCGCCGGGGGGGGGGGGGCGGAGGGGGAGGCACGGACGGAGCTAGCGGGACAGTCCCGCCAGCAGGAGCTCTGGGGGCGGGTCCCGCCGGTCTACCTGGCACTGCGGGCCGGGACGCTGACCGCTGCAGCGGGGGCGGGAGGGGGGTCCCGCCAGCCCAGGCTCCCCCCAGCTCTGCGGCCCGGCTCGACCCGCACCTCGCATGCGTCCCGGCTGCCGAGGGGCCGCCGGCCGCAGACCCGAGGAGACGGTGAGGGGCCGGCGCCGGAGCTGAGCCGCTGGGAGGCAGCGTGGCCCCGGGTGAGCCGGGGAGGTCCGTGGGATCCCGGGCCGCTTCGCTGCCGCGGCTGTCGGCGGGTCCCTGCGCTGGGAGGCAGCGCCCAGCGCCGTGCACACCTCGAGGACAAGCAAGGACCCCGGCACCCCGCCCACCGCCGCGACCGCTCGGACCAGCCCGACACCGAGCTCCCGGGGCAGCCTTGCGCTTTGCGCTCCTGGGGCGCCCGGATTTGCCCCCGCGCCGGGACGCGAACCCGCGAGGTCTCTGCGCAAAAGTTCCATCTCCAGCCCGCAGCACCCAGGTGCGGGGAGCTGAGGGACGCGCCGGGCTCCTTCCCCACCCCCCCTGCCGCCCGGTCTCCCAGCAGGCCAGCCCCCTCGCCCTCCGCCCGCCCGCGGCGGGCTGTCCGCGGGCCCCACTCACCCGGGACGCTCCAGCAGCCCGTGGCGAGTGAGCGCGCCCCAGCCCGAGCGCAGAGCCCGCCCCTCCGCTCCGCAGCCTGCCGGTGCCTCCCCCAGCCCTGACGCGCCTGCCGCTCCCCGCCCCTCCCCAAGCGAGTGGGCAGGGCCCCGGGCCCGCTCCCTCCTCCGCGCCCGCCCGCCCGGAGCTCAGCACCCTGGCCAGCGCCCACCCTCCGCCTCCTTCCCCGGCCCCCGCGCCACTGCGGGGGTGGGCGGCTCGGCGGGGCTCAGCCTGCGCCGGGAGAGCCCGCACTGACCTGCCAGCAGCAGGATGGGGCCCGTCCGGGGCCGCTTTCACTCCTGGCCCAGCTCCCCGTGTAAACAGGCTGGGGAGGAACGCGGCGCGGGCGGGGAGCGAATCTGTTTCTCCTGCCCCCGGGCCGAGCGCGCGTCCTGCTCCAAAAGGACGCGGACAGAGTGCCCCCCCCCCGCCACGAATGGACCGGAGCCAGCGTCCGCCCCGCCCTGGGACTCCCCCCTGCGGAGAGCCCGGGGATTTTATTCGGGACCCGCCCGGAGCCGGCCCCGCAGAGCCAGCGCCGGGCTCCGACGGGTCCGGACTCGCAGGGTTCACACGCAGCGCCCCCGCCTGCCACGTGCGGTGACTAGTGAACGGCCCGCGGGCCGGGCGGCCCGGGGCGGGCCCAGCCGCTCGCTGCCGCTTCCTCCGCCCCTCGCCGCTCCCCCCCGCGGCGCAAGGGCGCCGGGCTTGCAGCCGGGCGGGGCATCCAAAGGTGGCCAGAGGGGAGCAGCCGGGCTCCCGGGGGCAGGTCTGGCGTGTGTGTGTGTGTGGGGGGGGGATGTGCCTGCGTCTGCGCGTGGTGCCTGTGTGAGGGGACGGGCCTCTGCCAGCGGGGGCAGGAAGGGGGGGTGCACAGAGTAACGAGGCACGTGTGTGTGTGTGCTATTTGTGTGCACCTCTGCACATGGCTACAATGCACGTCTTTCTGTGTATTTGTGCAGGTTAACGGATTCCTGGATGTGCCTCTGTGTGTGTGTGTGTGTGTGTGACACTGTGTGAGTGTGTGTGTGTGCAGCGGTGTGAGTGAGTGTGTGTGCCTGAAGGTTTGTGTGTGCAGGGGGTGTGAGTGCAGGGGGTGAGAGAGAGTGTGTGTGCATGCGGGTGTGTGTGTGTGGGTGTGTGAGTGAGTGTGTGTGTAGGTGTGTGTGTGTGCCTTTGCGTTCCCCACGACTATAAGAACTCACAAGCTCTTTTCAAGGCCAGCCTGGCAGCTCTGCCACGGGAGTGGAGTGGCCCAAGCAGCACCCTGCCCGGCGGCCCTGTGCCACGCCGGCGACGAAGGGGGACCAATTGCCAGGTTGCTGCCCCCAGGGGAGTGGCCCGGCCTCGCTGCAGTGCCTGGGCTGCCACTTTGCCCACTTGCTGCACCACAGGCCGGGCCCCGGGAGCCGGCAGGATGCGTGTGCTGGGGCTGGCAGTGCCCGGGCACAGGCTGGCGCGTGGTCAGAGTTCGTGGGCGGGGCTAGCAGCCAGTGTGCTCTGGCCCCACTCCCGAGGGGTCCCCCGCCTCTCTGTGTGGGGCGCCAGGTGGGGGCCGGTTTATAAACCAGCTCCCCTAGCCATCTGGCTGCCCATTGCCCTGTGCTACTGTCTCTGATACAGAGGCAGCAGTGCGGGGTGGCAGCAGCCCCTGTCCGGGGAGGTTCTGAGCTCCCGGACCCGGCACGAGCTGCCTGCCAACCCAGCTCCTAATGCACTTTAAGTGCAGAGCCGCAGCGGGGTAGGTCCCGGGCCCATTGCTGGCCAGCTGGCTAAAATATGCACTGGCGGGGGCGGGGGGATGCGTGTTGTCTATCGCATTAACCGATGAGCTTTTGCTTATCAGTTAATTGACTCCATTCTCGCATCCCTAGCCGAGAGGGGCAGGGCGCTGGCATCTTATAGGCAGGAGGGGTGGGGCTGGGAGATGAGGCGCGGCCCGTTGGGGGCATGGGGCTGGGGAGGGGAGAGCTGCAACCCCCCTGCCAGGGGGACTAGGCTGCTTGTGGTCACCGCCGGGGGGGGGGAGGGGGTCTGTCTCCCTGGGGAGTGCGCTGCTGCCCGAGCACCCCGGGAAGAACAGGCTGGACAGAGCTCAGTCGCTCCGTGTCCCGCTGCACTGGAGCCTGGAGGAGACGCCGGGAGGCAGGCTTAGACCAAGGCGCTGGCAGCTGTAGCCTCTGACTAGCTGAGGTCCTGGGCCTGTGTCCGCAGAGAAGCTGGGGGCAGGGCCAGGGGCTTGGCATGACCAGTCTGCGGGCTGGCTCAGGCCCAGAACCGGTGAACTGCCCCCCCTCCCCGGCCCCTGCCCTGTGTCACCGGCCCAGGGATGAGAAGCAGACGGCTGCTGGCTAGGACACCAGCACTGGGTGGGCAGGACAAGAGCCAGGAGAGTCTATGGATGTGCTTTGCATCCCACACGGGCTGGGGTGTGCCCAAGGGATGAACGGGGTGGGGGGGGGGGCGGTGACAGGACAGCGGCTGTGCCAGCCCGGCCCAGGGAGGAACCCAGGACAGCAGCTGTGCCAATCAGGCAGCCACATTCCTTGGCTATTGTCACGTCACAGCGGCTTGTGAGCAGGAATTTGCTCCTGCCTGACAGGGACAAGGCGTGAGGCAGTGGGGAGTTTTGGGGGTTCAAGGGGGGGTTGCACACAGGGGGGGCGCTCAGTGCCCGGAAGTTACTGGTTCAATGTGACAAAGGGGGGGAGTTGGTCGTTGCAGAGAACAGCCCAGAACTGGAGCCGTGTGTCTGGTGCCCTGGTGCCCCCGGCCCCGCTCAGAGGACACGGCCGGTTCTGGCCAGACCACAGACAAGGGGCAGCAGAGGGGGGACCCCGGTGACTGGCCCAGCGGGTCCCAGCGAGGGGAGAACATTGGACGGGGAGGGGGGGAGAAGAGGGGCCCAGGCGACCCTCTGACCTGGGGAGAAGACAATGGATGGGGGAGGGGCTGTTGCTGGGGTATTGGAGGCTCTGCTGGGAGACTGGGGCTGTTTTGGGGGACAGAGCGGAGCAGGCAGGACTCAGCTGGCTGCGGGGAGACTGACGTGTGGGCTGAGGGCCCAGGCCGACTGGCCTGAGGGATCCTTTGTCATGTTCAAAGCTCAATAACCCCTCCTGTTGGGTGCTGGCTGGGAGTCGCTCTGGGCTGGAGAACAGGGGGGCGCTATTCCCGCTGGGAGTGGAGGCCCCGAGGGTCCAGAGGGAGGGGACCCCCCGAGGGGCTCACAGAGGAGGCAGGCGGCTGCAGGACCTGAGAGGTGCCACCCTGGAGGCGGAGGGGCGGCCCCCCCAGGTGAGAGCGGGCCCCCCCAAGGGAGGGTCACTGCACTGGAGTGGCCCCCTGAGAAAGGGCTGTCTCACTGCCGCTGGAGTGGAGGGGCTCCCCGGGAAGGGGCTGCCACGCTGGAGAGGGGGGGTCCGCCCAGGAGCCGAGGGGCCAAGTGTGGGCAGGACCTGAGAGCCGTGGCACAAGGCCGGTGGCGTGGGGCCAAGAGGGGAATGGTCCTGTGGCCTGCTCCCTTGCGGATGATTCACCATCCCGGGTTCTTGTTTTGGTCCCAACACTTCTAAGTGCACCGGAGGGAGAGCGGCAGGAGCATTTGTCACCCTGGTGCTCTGGGGCAGGCACAGCCCCTGGGGCTTTACCCCAGGGCTCGGGATTGGAGGGGCATGTGCGAGACATAGGTGCTTGAGTAACTTGACAGCCCCCCTGCTGGTACACGTGGAAGGCATGTGTGCATGCGTGTGCACACACCACGATGTGCATTGGCAACTCCCCACTGGTACACGTGCAAGGCGTGTGTGCATGCGTGTGCACACACCACAATGTGCATTGGCAACTCCCCACTGGTACACGTGCAAGGCGTGTGTGCATGCGTGTGCACACACCACAATGTGCATTGGCAACTCCCCACTGGTACACGTGCAAGGCGTGTGTGCATGCGTGTGCACACACCATGATGTGCATTGGCAACCCCCCACTGGTGCATCAGTTTCCCCCTCCCCCCGCTGTGCAAGGAGGACCTGGCCTCTGGCTGCACCTTCCAGGACCTGACCTCGGGGGCTCTCTTGTAAGCAAGTGGCTTAAGCAGGTTCCTGGCGCGGTTTTCATGCGGCTTGTAGAGTCCTTGCCCCAGCTGGGGTGAGCACCAGGCCCACACTCCAAGGCCTGGTGCTGGGACAGCTGATGAGGAAAAGCTTCTTGGCCCATGGCTGACCCTTCCCACAGCCAGTCTGCCTGCTCCCTCATCTCCACTGGAGTGGCCCCCTGAGAAAGGGCTGTCTCACTGCCGCTGGAGTGGAGGGGCTCCCTGAGAAGGGGCTGCCGCACTGGGGGGGGGGGGTCCGTCCAGGAGCCGAGGGGCCAAGTGTGGGCACGACCTGTGAGCTGTGACAGTCACCCCTGTGGTCGTCAGCATGCCGCCAGGCAGGGAGCCAGCGCCGTTCCTACAGCTCCTGCCTGGCTTGGCGGGGCCCCCATGCCACACAGCAGGGAGCTGCCAGCCAAGCCTCGGCCTGGCTCTTCCGGGTGCAGGGCCCTGGGGGCAGCAGCCTGGGCCCTGCAGCGGTGTCATTAGAGACTCTCCGCATAAACCCCGTTAGTGCATTCAGAGACGGAGTTCATCCGGCTGCCAGGGCACTGCGGCAGAGGGGGGCGGCTCCGGCTGCTCCACTCTGCACCAGGCAGTGGTATGGGCGCGGCCCCGCGGGGTGCTCCAGGCTAACCGCATCATTTACCGGTGCCCACGGGGTGCCAGCTGCCTGCGTTAGTGCGGCACCGCCCGGAGAGAAGGGACTCGCGTCCTCCCTGCCCGGCCGGGCACTGGGACCAGGGGGCTCCAACTCCGGCGGAGCAAAGCGTGAAATGGAATGAGAGCCGCCCCGGCCCCTCGCCCGCCGGGCACGGGCTTCGGAAGGAGCATGGTAAAAACCCACCCCCAGCCCAGGGCACTGGGATTGCTGGGTGGTTCCTAGGCAGGACCATGACACACACAGGAATCATCCAAGCGTGACCTTCCGCCAGCTCCCAGCCCTGACTGCAGTGCTGGGCGGCCGAGGAAGGGGCCTGGGAGCCTGGCCAGCCACTAGACTTTAGTGAGGCATTAGACACGGTCTCGTATGACCTTCTGATCAATAAACTAGGCAAATATGATCTAGACGGGGCTACTGTAAGGTGGGTGCGGAACTGGCTGGATAACCGTTCTCAGAGAGTCGTTATTAATGGGTCACAGACCTGCTGGAAGGGCAGAACAAGGGGGGATCTGCAGGGGTCTGTTTTGGGACCAGTTCTGTTCAGTATCTTCATCAATGTCTAGACATTGGCGTAGAGAGGACGCTTATTAAGTTTGCAGATGATCCCAAGCTGGGAGGGGTTGCAAGTGCTTTGGAGGATGGGTCAGAATTCAAACTGATCTGGACAAACTGGAGAAATGGTCTGAGGTCAGTAGGATGAAGTTAAATAAGGACAAATGCAAAATGCTCCACTTAGGAAGGAACAATCAGTCTCAAACACACAAAATGGGAAGTGACTGTCTAGGGGGGAGTCCTGCAGAAGGGGATCTAGGGGTCAGAGTCGACCACAAGCTAAATATGAGTCAAGAAAAGCAAACATGACTCTGGGCTGGCATGAACAGGAGTGTTGTGAGCAAGACACGAGAAGTCATTCTTCCAGCTCTACTCTGCGCTGATCAGCTCTCAGTTGGAGGACTGTGTCCAGTTGTGGGCACAGCATTTCAAGAAAGATGGGGAGAAATTGGAGAGGGTCCAGAGAGAGCAACAAGAATGATCAAAGGTCTAGAGAACATGAGCTAGGAGGGAAGACTGAAGGAATTGGGCTTGTTTCATTTGGAAAGACCGAGGGGACACGATAGCAGTTTTCAAGTATCTAAAAGGGTGTCACAAGGAGGAGGGAGAAATTGTTCTCCTGGGCCTCTGAGGACCGGACAAGCAGCAATGGGCTTAACCCGCAGCAAGGGAGGTTTAGGTTGGACATTAGGAAAACTTCCTGCCTGTCAGGGTGGTTAAACACTGGAATAAATTGCCTGGGGGGGTTGTGGAATCTCCATCACTGGAGATATTTAAGAGCAGGTTGGACAAGACACCTGTCAGGGATGCTCAGATGATGCATGGTCCTGCCGCGAAGGCAGGGGACGGGATCTGATGGCCTCTCGAGGTCCCTTCCAGCTCTAGGATTCCATACGCCGGGGACAGCAGCGCCTGCTGCAGAGCCAGTTCCAGCTTCTCACTGCTAGCTGGGGAAGATCACGAGGTGCCAGGGACCCCAGTGCACCGAGGCTGACTCAGCTGTGCCTCGATTTCTTCCTCTGTGCCACTGTCTCCACGCTGCCACGGCTTGGCAGCAGCAGGCAAGGGGCACAGAGGGCACCTGACTGCCGGGAAAGGCAGAGCAGTGCAGGTGGGAAGGGCGCCCAGACAGCCCCGCGGGGGTCTGTGGCCAGAAGAGCACAGTCTGGGTCTGGGGCACAGGCGGGGGCAGTCTCAGGGGTGCAGCGTGGCTGCTGCGGCCCAGCGCAGCCCAAGAACCCAGCCCGTCGCTCGCCTGTGTGGACCGGGCCCGGCTGCATGGACTGGCTGGGTCAGAGCCCAGGAGAGGGGCTGGGCTCTGTGCCCCGCAGCCTGCCGGCGGTGCCCCTCCCCGGGCCCTAGCGCACCTTCACGTCTTCAGCCAGAGTCCAACACCTGGGCTGTGCCTCCTTCCACGCACCAGGCTGAGGCCCGGCCCCAGGGGGGTGGGGAGGAGCTCTCCTGTCTGGGGACACCAGGCCCAGCCACCGTCCCTCCTGCCCTGCGGACCCTGGACTCTGGCTCAGGGCGTGAGCTGCCCTCCCCGCCCCGTTATTCCCACCCCCCCGGGGATGCTGGCACCTTCCTCTGTGCGGAGGGGCCTCGGGCTTCCCCCCGCCCATCTTGTCCCAGGGCCGGGGGCAGGCAGCCCCTCTCCCCAGCAGGGGCGCCCCCGGCCATAGCCGCACGGCCAAGCCAGGCGCTCGGATTATGTTAATTACTGTTGTTCTCCCCACGCGCCTGCTTGGCAGGCGGGAAATTACAGGCCTCTTCTTGTCTGGCGCAGCTCCCCTCCCGCACCAGCGCTAATTGCTTCCTCCCCCTTCTCCCCGGGGGCCAGAGCGGGGATAGGTGGGGGAGGGCAGGGGACACACCCAGGGTGCAGGACAGGGCCCATACGGCACAGGCCCTCCAGCCTGCCAGGGCTGCCTGCGCTTTGCTGCCCCCGGACCCTCCAGCGATGGGCAGAGAGGCCCAGGCACCCCCTGGGCTGATAGATGTCACCGCCCCGATTGGACAAGGGAGGAAACTGAGGCACGAGGGAGAAGGGAATTTTTCTCAGCTGTACAGTGAGTCTGACCCTGGCCCCCTGCCCTGGTCAGCGGGGGCCCTCTGTCCAGGCCAGGCTGAGAGCAGGACAGCCTGGACCCCCACGCTCTGTTCAGAGCTAGGCTCTGGGGTGCGGAGGCTGGGGAACAAACAGGCAGGGAGGAGGGAAGCGAGTCCACGGCGTAGATGCCTGGGCCCTGCTGAGAGCTCGCTGGGTGGAGCCAGGCCGCTGCTGGCCCTGAATGCACGGGGCCTCCTCCACGGCATTAATGAAGATGTTGAATAAAACCGGCCCTAGAACCGACCCGTGGGGCACCCCACTTGCTACTGACCGCCAGCCAGACATCGAGCTGCTGATCACTACCCACTGGGCCTTACAGCTTTCTATCCACCTCACAGTCCATTTAGCCAATAGAGACATCTGTGACGGCGCAGTGGGCAGCCCCCAACCCCACACCCCCGTCCGCAGCCAGACGGGACTCTCCGCCGGCCAGTCGAGTGGAAGGTTTTATTGCTTCTCGGGGACACGCCGCAGTGCAGGAGCCAGGGCAGAGCCTTATTCCTCTTGGGGGGGAGGGGCTTCACCCCCTTCCTTCGTCTAAAACCTTCTCACGCCTCCTAGCCCAGCCGCGCCGGACCCAGCTCCCAGGCCCTACCCCCCAGCCTGTGGCCGTCCCTGCCTCTCTTCTTTTGTCTCTCCCCTGGGAACAGCCTTATCTGCTCAGGCTGGGACGAGGTGTCTGGGCCACCACACATGTGGGGTACGTCACTGGGAATCACACCTCACAGCACAGCCAGGGGGACCTCGGGTTACAAGGTAGACAGCCCCCCACTATATCACAATTTCCTTAACTTGCTGGCACGAATCCTGTGGGAGACCATAGCAAAAGCCTTGCTATAGTCAGGGTGTGTCACATCCACCGCCTTCCCCACGGCACAGAGCCAGCTTGTCAGAGAAGGCACCTCACCTCAAACAGCTCCATCTCCAGGCCCTGGGGGCCCCGCATGCGCCCCGTGTGCTGCTCCCGTTCCCTGCACGGACCATTAGCAGCGGGATGGAGGCACAGGCCGGCCCCGCGTGGCCCCTGCTGGAGCCTCCCCCGAGGGCTTCATCTGCACGGAGCCCAGGGGCACGGCAGGCCCAGGCCGCAGGGCCAGTGACGCTGAGGAGGGATAGGCCGTGCTCTGGAGCCCCAGGCATGGGGCCCTCAGGGGCCAGCCGGGCCAGGGAATCACGGCCCAGCCTTCAGCTGCCCCCCTGAGCAGGTGGGTTACTCCAGGGAGTGGGCGGCCGCTCACCCCCACTGCAGCCCCCCTGCCCCATGCACTCCCACCCCCCTTACTCGCAGAGCCGCCTGCCCCTGGACACCCCCGCCCGGGCATGCCCGGTGCCCTGCTGCGAGCCCTGCCCC
The DNA here is from genome assembly GCA_032595735.1 of Pelochelys cantorii. Taxonomy (NCBI): domain Eukaryota; kingdom Metazoa; phylum Chordata; order Testudines; family Trionychidae; genus Pelochelys; species Pelochelys cantorii. Next base: position 1,672,108 of record CM064340.1, read on the forward strand.
AGCCTGGGCTGGGCTGGGCGACCTGCACATCCCCCTGCCAGCCAGGCTGCTGAGTCAAGGCTGAGCCGGTGCCACACGTACGGGCTCCGAAGGCAGAGGTGGAAACCGGGGGTGAGCATGGAGGGGGGAGAGGGAAGGCCTGGCAGGCAGGGCTCCTGCCGTACACCTGCCTGCCAGCCCCTTCCCGCCCCTCGCCTGCCCTACACCTGCCTGCCAGCCCCCTCCTGCCCCTCGCCTGCCCTACACCTGCCTGCCAGCCCCTTCCTGCCCTACACCAGCCTGCCAGCCCCTTCCTACCCCCTACCTGCCCTATACCTGCCTGCCGGCCTTCTCCTGCCCCTCGCCTGCCCTACACCTGCCTGCCAGCCCCCTCCTGCCCCTCGCCTGCCCTACACCTGCCTGCCAGCCCCTTCCTGCCCCCTACCTGCCCTACACCTGCCTGCCAGCCCCCTCCTGCCCCTCGCCTGCCCTACACCTGCCTGCCAGCCCCTTTCTGCCCCCCACCTGTCCTACACCTGCCTGCCAGCCCCCTCCTGCCCCTCGCCTGCCCTACACCTGCCTGCCAGCCCCTTCCTGCCCCCTACCTGCCCTACACCTGCCTGCCAGCCCCCTCCTGCCCCTCGCCTGCCCTACACCTGCCTGCCAGCCCCTTTCTGCCCCCCACCTGCCCTATACCTGCCTGCCAGACACCCCTCCCCCACCTGCTGTGTACCTGCCTGCCAGCACCTTCCTGCTCCCCCACCTGCTGGCCAGCCGCCCCTCCCCCACCTGATGTACACCTGCCTTTCAGCCGCCCCTCCCCCACCTGATGTACACCTGCTAGCCAACCACTCCTCCCCCACCTGCCCTACACCTGCCTGCCAGCTGCCCCTCCCCCGCCTGCCGGCCCCTTCCTGGGCCCCCAGCACCCTGCCCTGTGTGCCATCTTGAGCTTTGCAGCATGGATCTGTGGGACCCTGCGCAGGGCATCCTGCTGCCTCGAGACAGCGCCTGGACCAGGGGATCAGTGCGAGGGGACGACTCCTGGCCCCTGCTCTTTACAGCCCTGTCCAGCATCGGCCGGGGGCAGAGCCTGCCCCCTGCCCCCAGACAGTCCTGCCCGAACCCCGGCGCAGGCTCCAGCTGGATTCACAGCAGCACGGCCCAGGGCGGTGTGAGTCCTGGATCTGCCAGGCCCTCCTCCCCGCTGGGCTGGGCTCGGGGCCGGGGGACCGGGCTGTGCTGCGCAGAAGGTGCAGGGGTAGGGCATCTGCAATGGGCGCAGAACCCAGTCCCCTCGCTGGCCCAAGTGAGCCCGGGCCAATGGCCCTGCCCTCGCCAGGCGGCCGGGGGCCTGACACGGTGGCAGCAGGGCTCCCCCCCCGTGCCAAACCAGGCCCAGCCCACAGCGAAAGCGACAGCGCACCGGGAGTCTTGGTAACCGGGCGGAGCCCCGCCCAGCCGCCCCCAGCGTTGGTCCCGACCCGGCCGGCCGCTTGCAAGCCAAGAGCTTGGGCTGGATACTCAGATGCGGTAACCCGGCAGCTCTGGGGACTTCAGCGTGGGGCCCTGCTCCGTCCTGTGGGCGGCCCAGCTCTGAAAATAGCAGTGCAAGCGTGGGCGGAGCCAGGCCCACCGTGCTGGGGGCGCACGGGCCCCTGAGCCCCCGGCCGGCGTGCAGGGACTCTGAACCTGGCTCCTGATGGCTGGGAACCCTCTGCCCCACCACGGTGCTAGCGCCAGCCCGGGCACACGCGGTGATGCCCACAGCAGGGCCCGTGATCTGCCCACTGCCGGGAGCCAGGGGCCCACAGAGCATGACTGGAGGAGCCGCGTGCCGGTCCCCGGGGGCCACATACCCCCGGCTCCACTGGAGCTCCCAGCAGCGGGACGCTGACCCCTCGACCTGTGCCCACTAAGCCCGTTGCCGGGGGTCCGGTTTTGAAAGAGATGTGTCCACACGCTACAACGGATGCGGCCTCCCAGCCTGCTGGCATCGGGGGCTGCCCAGCCAGAGCCAGCCCCCCGCCCCCACCCCCGCCCCCGCTGACACGGCAGAGAGGGCAGTGGATTTGGCCCAGCCAGGCGGTGGCAGAGCCAGGCCTGGTCCACCCAGGCTGGGGCACTGGGCTGGCAAGAGACGCCGCTTGGGGCGGGGCTCAACGAGAAAGTGGCTTGTCGGGAACCGAGCCAGCCCCCCCAGGGTGCCCCTGCACAAGAGCCAAGGACTGAGACCAACCCCCGGGGGGCCCCCAGGACGCCGACTGGGCAGCAGGGGCGCAGGGCCAGGCGCAGGGAGGCTGGGAACTGCTCGGCGCTAACCATGGCAGGGTTATCAATACCCGGCCCCGGGAGGCCTCCCCCGCGGCACTTCATCTCGCGGGCACTGCTCTCCAGGGAGCCCTTTCTAAGGCGAGCCCCTAGCCTGGCGCCAGGCCCTTTGCATAAGCCAAAGCACCTGGGGAGGGTGGGAAGCGGCCTGGGACAAGGAGGGGGGGTGTGTGACACTGTGGCTGACACACACCGTGTGTCTCGCAGGCCCTGGGCCACGGCACCTGGAGATTTCCAGGCGTGTTTGTGTCCAAATGATGGATGGCCATGTGTCAGTGGAGCTGGGCGAACACGGCGGAGGAGACGAGTGCTATTAGCAGCAGCCTGTAACCTGCGCTGGAGGGGGCAGGCCGGTGGTGGGGGGCATCACAGAAACACGGGCATCCCTGGCAAGAGACAGGCGCGGAGGGGCCAGCTTGTGCTCTGCCCCGCAGGGAAAGGGCCGACGGGGCCAGGGGGTGGCAGGGACTGGAACCGCCCCCCCAGAGCCCTGCCGGGGCCCCTCGCTGCTGACTGGAGAGGTGCAGGAGACACGCAGGCAGAGGAGCAGCCAGGGTGAGCGAGGCTCAGGGCACGCAGCTGCCCCGGCCTCCTGGCGTTCAGGCTTTGCCAGGCAAAGGTGTGGGCGGAGCGGCTAGTGCCTGCCCGACGGCCATTTGCTTAGTGCCGGCTGCAGCCCATGGTGAAATCGCCTCCCCCAGCGACAACCCAGCCTGTGCGGTGGCTGAGTGGCTCCTTGCCAAGCGGCCGCCAGGTGCAGGGCACCACGGGTTCGCCCTCCTCTCCCCTCCCCTCCCCTCCCCCGCGGCTCACGTGGCAACTCCATCCTGCGACCAGGAAACGCACCTGGCGGCCGCCTCCCAGGAGTCTGTTCCAACGGGTTCGCTCTTTCCAGCACAGTCCCCGGGGGAAGCGAATCCCACCACAGCCCACGTGGGGAGAGCAGCCACAGCTCACGTGGGGAGCGGCCACAGCTCACGTGGGGAGAGCAGCCACAGCTCACGTGAGGAGCGGCCACAGCTCACGTGGGGAGCGCAGCCACAGCCCACGTGGGGAGAGCAGCCACAGCCCACGTGGGGAGAGCAGCCACAGCTCACGTGGGGAGCGGCCACAGCTCACGTGGGGAGAGCAGCCACAGCCCACGTGGGGAGAGCAGCCACAGCTCACGTGGGGAGCGCAGCCACAGCTCACGTGGGAAGAGCAGCCACAGCCCACGTGGGGAGAGCAGCCACAGCCCACGTGGGGAGAGCAGCCACAGCCCACGTGGGGAGCGGCCACAGCCCACGTGGGGAGAGCAGCCACAGCCCATGTGGGGAGAGCAGCCACAGCCCACGTGGGGAGCGCAGCCACAGCCCACGTGGGGAGAGCAGCCACAGCTCACGTGGGGAGCGCAGCCACAGCCCACGTGGGGAGCGCAGCCACAGCCCACGTGGGGAGAGCAGCCACAGCCCACGTGGGGAGAACAGCCACAGCCCACGTGGGGAGTGGCCATGTGGCTGTGCGGGAGCAGAGCCAGAGCAATCCAGTCCTGCCCCCACTGAGAACAGCCTCCCTCCAGCCTCTTTGGAACCTCCCTATTGTATTAGGCTAAACTTAAAAAACCAAAACTGGTCTGGTAGCACTTTACAGACTAATGAAACGTCACTGGGATCATGAGCTTCCGTGAGGCACAGGCCACTGCTTCAGCTGAGCGGAGTTTTGAGTTTAGGATGAGCAGACCCAAAATAAATAGGGGAGAAGGGGGAAAAAAAAGGGGGGGGGCAGGAAACAAGGAGCAGAGGTCATGAAAAAACCAAAGGGAAAAACAGGAAGGCAGAAGGGTCGTCTGTAAGCACCGGAAGACTGGCCAGTTAAAATGAAGCAGATAAGGATCAAAGTCAATGCGGGGGCGGGGGGGGGGGGGTTTGCTAACACAGGAATCTACACAAAGAGCCGTTGGACCGTCTCCCCAGTCTGACCCCACGGGGGCTGGCCAGCTCCAGCCCCACACGCCGCGTGCAGCTGGCTGGTGAGCACCCACCAGGCCACGGTGCTCTGGGCTCTGGGCGGGAGCTGGGTTCCCACGGTGCCTGGGACGCGCCCCCTGTCTGGGGAGCCCAAAGTGCCTGGAGATGGTGGGTGCGTTAGGAACCGTGCCTGGATCCCTCCCCCACAGGCCCGTCACAGCCGCTGCCCGGCTTCCTCGTTGCCCCGCCGGCGGGCGTACAGGCTCCCTTCCTTCCGCAGGGGGGCAAAGCGCCGCCCCAGCCACATCTGCTCAGGGTTTGCAGCATGTTGCGGGGGGTTCTGGGTACAGACCCACATCCTGGTGCTGCACCAGCTGCCTGTGAGGCCCTCGTCCGAGGGGGTCTCCCTGCACGCCGGCTGCTCCAGGTGTGAAACTCTGCACGTGGCACAAGAGCTGGGGCAGAGGGGACACACTGAGCCCCGGCTCCCCCCTTTGGCAAAGCACCAGTGAGCACGGCCACGCCTGCCAATAAAGCAATGGCCGAGCAAGGCCCCAGTGCCTCCCTGCTGCTGCCACGTGAGCCAGACGTCGTGCCACGCCGAGTAGCCCCCCCCCCGCCACAGCCATGCCCTCCAATAAAGCAACGGCCGAGCAAGGCCCCAGTGCCTCCCTGCTGCTGCCACGTGAGCCGGACGTTGCGCCACACTGAGTAGCCCCCCCCGCCATGGCCACGCCCATGCCCACCAATAGAGCAACTGCCAAGCAAGGCCCCAGCGCCTCCCTGCTGCTGCCACATGAGCCGGACGTCGCGCCACGCCGAGCAGCCCCCCCCTGCCACGGCCACACCCGCCAATAGAGCAATGGCTGAGCAAGGCCCCAGTGCCTCCCTGCTGCTGCCACGCGAGCCAGATGTCATGCCACGCCGAGTAGACCCCCCCCCGCCACGGCCATGCCCACCAATAGAGCAATGGCCAAGCAAGGCCCTAGTGCGTCTCTGCTGCTGCCATGCGAGCTGGATGTCGTGCCACGCCGAGCAGCCCCCCCGCCATGGCCACGGCCACCAATAGAGCAACAGCCAAGCAAGGCCCCAGCGCCTCCCTGCTGCTGCCACGTGAGCCGGACGTCGCGCCACACCGAGTAGCCCCCCCCGCCATGACCAAGCCCGCCAACAAAGCAATGGCCGAGCAAGGCCCCAGCGCCTCCCTGCTGCTGCCATGTGAGCCGGACGTTGTGCCACGCTGAGCAGTTCCCCCGCCATGGCCATGTGCGCCAATAGAGCAAAGGCTGAGCAAGGCCCCAGTGCATCCCTGCTGCTGCCACGTGAGCTGGACGTCGTGCCACGCTGAGCAGTCCCCCCACCATGGCCACGTGCGCCAATAGAGCAAAGGCTGAGCAAGGCCCCAGTGCATCCCTGCTGCTGCCACGTGAGCCGGACGTCGTGCCACGCTGAGCAGTTCCCCCGCCATGGCCACGTGCGCCAATAGAGCAAAGGCCGAGCAAGGCCCCAGCGCCTCCCTGCTGCTGCCACGTGAGCCGGACGTCGTGCCACGCTGAGCAGTCCCCCCGCCATGGCCACGTGCGCCAATAGAGCAAAGGCTGAGCAAGGCCCCAGTGCATCCCTGCTGCTGCCACGTGAGCTGGACGTCGCGCCACGCCGAGCACCCCTCCCCCCCCGTCACAGCCATGCGCACCTTGCGCCAGACTGACCTGGGCTGCTCCCAGGGGAAAGGCGGGTTGATCGACTTATTTCCGCTTCTTCCCAGCCCCCTGCTAGGCGCAGCAGGCGCAACAGCTGGGCCAGAGCCGACCTGATGCAACACCGTCATCGCTGCTTTGCCACTTTTATCCTCGACACGTCCTGGCCTCCGGCCCCACCAAACAGCAACACCTCCCCTTCTGCCTCCTGGGCTCTGCCCAGACCCGAAATGCTCTCGCCACGGCAGGGCCACCCACTGGATTTCGGGCCATAGGATGGACCAGGCTGCAGAAAGCGCAGTGCAGGGTGGGAAGCTACCATAGGGAGTCTCTGGGGGGAGGGGTGGGCCACAGGGGGATGGGACTCAGCCCAGGCAGCCACTGCACACTGGGTTTATTCCTGGTGATCAGTGGTCCCCGGAAGCTGAGAGCTTGGGCGGCCACCCAGGTGGCACCCAGCTGACTGGCCGAGAGCCCACAGTGGCAGCAAGTGTTGCTACTGGTGGTGCACATCCCTCAGTGCACAGAACAAAACTTATTCTGCCCAGTAGAGGGACCACTGCCAGTGACAGGAGATAGGCAGGGCCCGTCTCTTTCACTGGGGGCTACTGGCTGGTGGTGGGATACGGGCTGTCATGGGATGTTCTCTCCTGGGTGCTGGCGAGCAAGAAGGGGAGCCTGGCACTTACCTTGCTCTCCACCCTGGGGTAGCAGCCAGGAGGCAGTCAGACCCTGGGGAGAGAACAGGAACCAGTGAAAATCCAAAGGCAAGCTCTGTGTTCCGGGGCTCCTAGGAGGGTTGGGATCACAGGCCCCAGGGCTGCCTGGCTGGGTCCAGCTGGGAGCTGCAGGGGAGGGGGGGGGATCAGCCCCCACAAAAGTCCCCTCCCACCCCCCATGGGTTAGGAATTGGCTCTCAGCTGACATTTGCGCCTTTGCAGTTCAGTGGCCCGGGAGTGCGGGGAAAGTGGCCGGATGAGAGGTCAGATACCCGGGGGATGGGCCTGATGCAGGGCAGGCTGGAAGAGCAAAATGATGTCATCTCTCTAATGCATATTCATGAGCTTCCTCCTTCACTGTCCAGCACAGGGCGGAGCAAAGTGGGAGACCCCCGCCACTGCTTCCACATGGGTGTGGTCTGCCCTGAGCTGTGAGACACCCAGGCCAGCAGGCACAGGGAGGCCCCCGGCGCCAGCAGGAGGGGAGCCCCTGTCATGGCCTGGGAGGGGCCCAGCCCTGCCCTTCACCAGAGACCCTGAGCCTTTTACCCTCCCCCGCCCCGGCCCCGGGATGTGGGGGCTGCACCCAGGCACAGATGGCCTGCTGAGTCACACTGGACCCTGTTCCACGGGCCCCCTTTGCTCTGGGGGTGCCTGGCAGGGTCCCCAGGGACTGGCTTAGCGGCAGCAGCTACGCAGGGTCTGTGGGAGACACTCTCACCCGAGGGGCTTAAAGGCAGGAGTCCCACAAGCCCCACTGGCCCCGGGTGCCTCCCGCTGCTGCACCATGCTGTGCGGAGGCAGGAGCATTCCTGCTCCAGGCAGGGAAGGCCGGCCTGGCAGCCCTCATTAGCTCCTGCAGATGGGCCCTTCCTAGTCTGCTGCCTGGGGGCCCTGTTCCAAGTTTACTCTCCCCGCAGCACACAGCAACCCCCCACAGTGCCGGAGAGTGACCCGCCCTGAAGCCAGGTCGCGCCCAACATGCTGCCCCGGAGCCGGGTGCTGGGGAAGGGTTAGCAAAGCCACAGCGAGGGTAGGAACCCGCGATCCAAGCAGCTCACCTGCTTCCCAAAGCAGCCAAGGCCTCCTGTCCCCCGTGCACCCCCCAGGGAGCCCCTCAGTACGTCCCCAGGGCTCGGCCCAGTTCACGTGAGCCCTGGGCAGAGCAGGGCATGGAACCCAAGAATCTCACCCTAGAACCGGGAGGGACCTCGAGAGTCATCGAGTCCAGTCCCCTGCCCTCACGGCAGGACCAAGCACCAGCTAGACCACCCCTGACAGGTGTCTGTCCAACCTGCTCTTATGTATCTCCAGAGATGGAGATGGCCAGTCCCTGGCACCTCCCTGCTTCCACCGCCGCCGTGGGTGCTGCACCCACCCCGCCTCCCAGCAAGGCCTGCAGCCTCCAAGCAAGCACAGGCTACCTGGGCAGCTGGGTTTCCCAAGTAGGTGGCCATTACCCAGAATGCACCAGGGCATGCATGCAAATTATTTGCCATGCAAATTGTCCATTGGCCACCAGGAACTGCAGTTCTCTGTGTGAGGAGCCGCGTCAGGAGCCAGGCTCGCTACTGCTTGGCCTGCCTTGGCTTGCCCCGGGAGCCGGTGCCTGGCCGGTAGCTCTGCTCGGGGGTGCTGCTGGGGGCCATGGTGCTGGTGCTGTCGTGTAGCCAGGCCTGGGGGGTTCACGTCCCTGTGGCTGGCGCCAGTGGCAGAGCTCGTCCCACGCACCCGGCTCTCTGCTGTTACCAGCAGAGGAGATTCTGGGGGCCGACTTCCCCACACAGAACTCTCCCCTCCCCCCAGAGCCTCCAGTAAGCAGCCTGAATCCTGTACCTCTGCAGGGCCGGGCCAGCTGGGGGGCAGGGCAGGGCATGGGGGTGCGCAAGGTAATGGGAGGAGCCAACCCTTGGCACGGGGGGCAGCAGCACCATACAGCTGCTGGGGAGATGGGGTTGGAACGGGGGTGGGGTGCAGGAAGGGCTCGGGGTTGGGATGGGGGTGGGGTGCGGGAAGGGCTTGGGGTTGGGACGAGGCTGGGGTGCGGGAAGGCGGCAGGGTCTGGGTGGCTCCTGGGAAGTGGCCAGCAGGGTGGCTTCGCTCGCTGCCTGTGCCCACAAGCGCTGCCCCCACAACTCCCATTGGTTGCGGTTCCCGGCCAATGGGAGCTGGGAAGCCAGCGCTCAGGGCGGGGGCAGCGCATGGAACCTCCCCTCCCCCCGTGTGCCTACAAGCCGCAGGGCTCTGCCGGCCGCTTCCTGGGAGCCGGACAGACCCAGGGCAGGCAGGGAGCCTGCCCGCGCCCGGCTGCCCCACTGACTGGCCCGTTAATGGCCCAGCCGCGGCGCTGACCGGAGCTGCCAGGGCCCCTTCTACCCAGGCCTGGCCACCCTGCCTGGGCTGTGTGATTTCCTGCTGGGCTCCACTTCCAGGCTGCGGGTGGGACCAGAGAGAGATGCTCCAGGGCTGTCCTTTGGGGAGTCGCCGCTTGGCGGCCAGCAGGATGCCCCGAGCATCTCAAGGGAATGGGTGGGGGGGCAGCTTCCCACCCCCAGGGGGGCCACAGTGCATCACTTGGCTCTTGCCCTGCCCCGGGCAGGCAGCAGCACCAGGAGCCGCTGGGGGAAGCTGCTTTCCCTGGGTCCCAGCAACACTCTAAAGGCCGACCGCGTGCCAAGGCACCTTGGCTTGAGAAGAGCCGGGCTGGTCCCACGGCGCCGTTAGTGCAGACGTGGGAATCAGGGCTCCTGGGGCCGTTCCCCGCTGTCCCGCTCACGCCTGTGGCCTGGGGCAAGTCACGTGACCGCTGTTCCCCCGGCACAGTGCCTGGCCAGGAGCAACCCCCCGCTCTCCCGCTGGGCAGCTGGTGCCCTGTGCCGGCTGCTCGTATCTCACTCTTCCCTCCTGCTCCTGCTCTACACCGGCTCGGCCTTGCCTGCCCCTCAGGCGGGAGCTCCCTGCCGTGTGGATGTGCAGCCATGGGAAGTGTTCCCTGCAAGCAGCCACCCAGGAGAGATTCAGGGGGCCCAGCGGATTAGCAGAGCACCCACAGCCGGCAGCAGGTATTTCTATGGGGGGGTGCACCTCTGCACATGCCTTGGCACACAGAACAAAATTGATTCTGCACATGGCTGGAAACAATTGGAGGAACATTGGCCAGGGGGCCCTGCTGCCTGATGGGCTGTGGGGCAGTACCCCCATAGCGCTGCTCGCTGGGCACACACACCGCTGGCCGCAGGGGGAAGAGGTTGGTGTCTCACTTTGGCTGTACGCTCGCTGGGGCTGAGCTTGTGTCTCTACGTGCCACTGCACAGCTCCCAGCACAGACCGGCTCAGCCCCTGGCTGGTGGCCCGGCGCGCGGCTGTGAGGTGCATGGGAAAGGACAAAGCAGTGTTCCTGCGAGCATGCTGCCGCTGCCTCTCTTCAAAGCCCGCGGGTGGCCCTGCCGTGAGCAGTGCAGCAGACACTGTCCTGGTCACCTATCAGCTCGGGGCCGCTCCGTCTCTTGGGTTTGCCACCTCTGGTCTGGGCTGTGCCCACTAGGGTTACCAGATAGTTTAAAAAAATACTGGACACACTTGATCTCAGATGGAAGGGGGGCTGACTGGCCGGGAGGGGAGCAGGACTGGCCGGGAGGAGGTTGGGGGGAGCGGGACTGGCCGAAGGAGATTGGGGGGGTGGAGGGGAACCGGCCAGTGGGAAGCAGGACTGGCCGGGAGGAGGTTGGGGGGGGGGTGGAGGGGAACCGGCCAGTGGGAAGCAGGACTGGCCGGGAGGAGGTTGGGGGGGGGGTGGAGGGGAACCGGCCAGTGGGAAGCAGGGCTGGCTGGGAGGAGGTTGCGGGGAGCGGGACTGGCCGAAGGAGATTGGGGGGGTGGAGGGGAACCGGCCGGTGGGAAGCAGGGCTGGCTGGGAGGAGGTTGCGGGGAGCGGGACTGGCCGAAGGAGATTGGGGGGGTGGAGGGGAACCGGCCAGTGGGAAGCAGGACTGGCCGGGAGGAGCTGGGGGGGAGTGGGGCTGGCCAGGAGGGTATTGGGGGGAGCAGGGCTGGCTGGGGGAGAGAGGGGCTGGCCGGGGGGGAACTGGCTACCGGGGAGTGGGGCTGGCTGGGGAGATCCACCCGTCCGGGAGTGGGGCTGGCCCAGGTGCACGCAGATACCAGGGTGCTGCCCGTCCTGCACACGGTCCCGGTGGGGCGCACGGGCGAGTCTGGCCCCGGGGGATTCCATCCCGCCCCCCTCCTCTCTACTGGTAGTTGTGTACTGCCTGGCTGGTAGACACATTCACACAGTGCGAGGGTGTCTACCAGCCAGGCAGTACGCAACTCCGTACTGATACTCCTGATAATAAGAAAACGTACGTAATTAGAAAATACCTGACGTTTCTCTGTCCGGTATTTTCTCCACTTGTTTCCGGAACAGAAAACTGAACTACCGGACTGTCCCGTTCAAAACCGGACACCTGGCAACCCTAGTGCCTATGCCGTGCAGAGGGGAGATTCCTGCCTGCCTGGCAACCCCTTCCCCGTGGTCACTGGGCACCTCCCTGTGCCAGGGTGCACTGGCGCCCACCCTCAGAGTGCACTGGGCTCGGCCGGTGCACACACCTGGCTTGCCCGAGCAGGCGGGAATCTGTCCGAAGGGAGCCCTCGTCCTCACGGCTCCTGCAGAGCAGCGTGCGCCTGGCCGGGCTGCGCCATGCATTATTCAACAGGCTGCTGCAGCCCCTCCGTGCTTCCCTGCCTGGGTTTTGCTGCACAGGAAGTGGGCTCTTTGAGCAGACAGTTCTCTCTCCACTCCCTGCCGCGCTCTGGCTGTGCAGCTGGGCTCGCCGCAGGTCCGGGGGATGCTCCTAATGAGTTTCTGAACATCCAGGGCTCTTCTGGCTGCTTTCCTTACCCCCTCCCCATGGCATGCTTTCCATTTCCCAGGCAGCGCCAGCCCCAGGGTTCTCAGCGGTGCCGCGGCTTCTCCGGGCCTTTCCCGCCCAGCAGGGCCCTGTGGCTTTTCCATTGCTAACGCGGGAGCGAAACGCACCCGTGTCCTGCAGCCGGCCCATCAATATGTATGGCAGGCACACGTGCACAGTGCTCTGCGGAGAGCTGGGGAAGGAGCTGTGAGCCAAATACAGCAGCCACTTGGTTCTCTCCCCGTGTGCGAGCAAAGGCCCCTCTCCCGCCACCCAGCCCGCCCCTCCGCCCCTGAGACCTTCCCACACCACCCAGCTCAGGAGCCAGGCTTTGAGATCGGCAGGCACTGAGGGCCGGGGGATAAAGCGCCGGGCTCTCTGCCAGAGCCTGGCTGCTCCGCAGCCCTTGTGGGGTCTGTTACTTGCTTGGCACAGGCGGCTCTCTGCGGGCTGTTCCTCACCCAGTGCTCCCTGCCCGCTGAGTGCTTGGCGCCACACAGGAGAGTCCGACGCCGCCCGCCCCCGCCCTGGTGCGCCCAGCAAAACTGAGTCCACATGGGGGCGGGGAATTCGAGGGGCACGGCTAGTGACTCTGGCTAGGACTGGCCACGCTGGGGGTGGATGCCAGGTGCCTGTCAATGTCGGTTGCCGGGGGCACCCAAACAGGAAGGGGCTTGAGCCCTGGCCAGCGTCTGCCTCCCGCCGCGGGAACCTGCAGGTACTGGCAAGCCAGGCGCCGGGTGCAGGAAGACAGGAAGCGAATTGCCAGGAGTGGTCAGTGCCCGGCCCCCTCGTCTCGCCTCCAGCCCCAGCAGGTCCCCTGGAGCCGAGTGCCCGGCTGAGCCGCACGCTGGCAGCTGGGCCTCGGGGCGGGGCTCCCTGTGGTTCTGACGCCCCCAGACGTATCATTCCACAAGGAGTAATGGTAGTTTGAATTAGGATCTTTAATTCGAACTACCTAGTCCGTGCCGCGTGTAGCCGCGGGCACGGCGTTCGGACTAAGGGGGATTTAAAAATGGCGGCGCCCGGGAACATGCAAATGAAGCCCAGGATATTTAAATCCCGAGCTTCATTTGCAACTCCGGTTGCCCTCATTTGCCCACCTAGCTCGAACTAACGAGCTAGTGTAGACATACCCGTAGCTGGGCTGGGCACTGGGGGGGCTGGCAGGCCAACACGCCCGGCTCTGATCCAGCCCAGGCACCCCTCAATCACTTCCTGCTTCCCGCCGCGCAGCTGGCGCGGTGTTTGGTAACCGGGTACGGCTTCTGAGAACACGGTTCATTCCCCGCCCCCACCCCGTGTCCCTTGCCTTGAAAATCACGGACTGTTCCTGTCAGAAAACTCCCCCCCCACCCCGGGTTTGGTTTTTGGTTTGCATCCATTTTGGGCCCCAAATATTTCAGTTTGGGGGTTTTCAATTAAAAATCCAAACAGTTCGGGGGGACCCCCCTCTGACCAGCCGCCGTGCTGTGTGCCTAGACCCTTGTTCTGCTCTCCAGCAGTGGGGGGACGCTCCAGACCCACTGCCCCGTGCCAGGAGCGGAGAAGGGGCCACGGTTCTCTAGGAGCCCAGGGGCCCAGCACTGATTTTGGCCTGGCGCCTGCTTTGTCCTACTGAGCGCTGGGGGCAGGCAACACCTCTGCGGGTCCCAGTAGCCCCGGGCACTGCGCTGGCCCCTCGCTTCCCGGCGTTGCTCTTGCTGGCTCGTTCCCGGGGAGGGTGGCTCAGGGGCTGGCTGGTCCCTCCACCTGAGGGCGCGCGAGCGAGGTGCCAGTGCCGGGCCGCAGAGGGGTGCGCAGCGCAGGGGAGCAGCCTGGCCTGGGGAAGCTGCCGGGCCTACCTTTGCGTGTCTCTCCAGCCAGCGTGCGTTTGCCCGGGGCACTAGCACCTCGCCGGGGCAGAGCATGTCAGGGGCCGCGGGCGCCCTGGAGAGAAGACAAGGGGAGCACAGGCTGAGGGGAGCTCTGCACCGTCTCCCTGCGCCCAGCTCAGAGGGAGCCCCAGGACGGAGCCCTCAGCCCTCACCCTGCGGGCAAGGTGGCACCAGGTGCAGCAGAAGGCTGCAGAGCGCGGAGTGCCCCCCCAGCGCTGCCTCCCTCCAGGCTCTGTGGGAAGACGGGGGGCCTGGAGAAGGCCTGTCAGTGCAGCCCAGCGACAGCCTGGAGAGCCACATGGGCAAGCAGCGGGCGGAAGGTGCAGCATGTGAGTGGGGTGCTGAGAAGGGCCCCCCCGGCCTGGTGTCCAGACACGGACCCCCGCTCACGAAGGCTCCTGTGCTCCCAGCTTTGCCTGGGATTCATGTGGCCAGTTTCAGGCCAGGGCCGCTGCCTGTCTCCCACGGCAGCCTGCCTCAAATGGGGCTCTCCCCCCTGGCAAGCACTAGGAGGGGCGCCGCACCGGCTCTGCTCCTCGCTGGTGACGCTCTCTGCAGGGCCGGGGCCGACAGCCGCATTTGCTGTCACTACCAGTTCAGGTTCAATTGCGTGGTCTCCCCCGTGAGGGGGAAGCACAGGTCCGGCTCCGGGTGGCCACACGGCCGAGCCGGGCTTTGGAAGGAGCCAGCACCGCCATGCAGGTGGCACGCAGCCCAGGACAAGATGCAATGATCTCTGGTTCTCCCCGGGGCAGAGTTCAATCGCTTTGGGTGTGTCTAGATCGCGGCCATTTCGGGATACGTCTGGTCGCCCAACACGATTCCGTGTCTTCTGAACAAGCCTGTTCTTTCCGAATCGCCGTTCTGCCGGCCTGGGAAACCTGGCTCCAGGAGGAGAGAGGGGCGTTTCGGAACAGCGCTCCATTTCACAAAGAACACTCAGCACGAAGCCATTTCGCAATGAACCCGAAGTAAGCCGCATGCATTGCGGAGCTCCCACTGCGGGGCTTGTTTTGAGATGCGGGTGCAGTGGAGACACACCCCGAGGGCGCTTTCACCAGGCATTTACAGACTTTCAAGCGCTTGACTTTCTTCAAAGTTTTACACCAACCCCAACTTTCCTGGCTGTCTAATTGCAGGTTTTCAATGTAACATTCTTGTCAGTTTTTTTTTAAATTCCAAGAACGTATCATTCTTTTTTTAACCCCCCAACCCCCCTGTATGTCACTGCTAAGTCCTTCCCACTCTCCTGCCAATTTCATGAAGCTTTTTGTGGGGAATGTCCTTAGGGCTTTCAGTGTTTGTGACAAGCCGTGGGAGACAGGTGCAGCACAATGGGAACTTTGGGGCTCTCCTTTTCACGGCTCCTGAGTGTCTCCCGGGTAAGTGTCCGGTACGGCAGCGCCTGCGTCCACCAGTGAGACCTCTCCTGTTGGTGTAAATACGCTGCCTCCGCTGATGTGGTACTGTTTAGATCATAGACTCATAGACTTTAAGGTCAGAAGGGACCATTATGATTATCTAGTCTGACCTCCTGCACGACGCAGGCCACAGAAGCTCACCCACCCACACCTGGAATAACCCTCTCACCTATAGCTCAGATACTGAAGTCCTCAAATGATGGTTTAAAGACCCCAGGATGCAGAGAATCCTCCAGCAAGTGACCCGTGCCCCATGCTACAGAGGAAGGCGAAAAACCTCCAGGGCCTCAATAGATCAATAGAACCGTCCAGAGCAACCTAGCTGGGTGGACCAAACTTTTGAGGATAGCCTTGGTGTGAGTTTGCTGGAGGGGGAGTGCAAGAGATGGGCGGGGGAGGGGGGATGACTAATTGTCCGGGGAGGGCCATTACAGGACTGGCTGAGCCCCACCCAGCACAATGGAAAAGCCAAGAACAATGAAAACCTGCAAGGCCGCTGCCTGGCAACCAACAGGCGAGGAAGGAGTGTCCACACCCCTCCAGAGCGGAGGGGAGCAGATGCCAGGCTGGGAGGGGAGCAGAGGGAGGTTTTGGAAGAGGCTGGACTGCTCCCGCCATGGTCTGATGGGGGAAGGAGGGTCTGTGGCAGCGTGGCTGGTGGGTTGGCCAGATGGACGAGACTTCACTGCCATTTCTCTGGGCTACCGACAGGCTTCCCTGGAAGCTGAGCACCTGGCGGCCACCCAAAAGAGATTCAGGTGCCGCCCAGCTGATTAGCAGAGTGCCCACAGCCAGTGCCAGGTGTTTCTACTGTGGTGCACATCTGCACATTCCTTGGTGCACAACCCAAAATGTATTCTGCACATGGGGGGTGGAAAAAATTAGCAGGGACGCTGGGCAGGATGACAGGTCCTGGCTGGGGCATATGGACTAACTCAGGGTGTTGGTAAGGCCTCCTGCTGGCACAGTCGCAGCCGCTCCGAGCAGGAAGGGGGATGTTCAGAGGCGCAGACATCTGGGGTCTGTTTGTTGTGAGCTGAGGCTAAGCAGCAAGGCCAGGCTCCCCGCAAGGAGGCTCCCGGCGCGGGCCTGGCGTGACGCGGGACACCACAGGAGCAGTCTGCTGAGCCAGGCATGGCGGATGGTGCTAGGCGCCCCGGCCTACGCAGTCACATATGGCTCGCGATTTCGGGGGGCTCCACTGGCCAGCCCCAACGTGAGACTCCGGGGGGCTTGGCTCCCCAACGGCAGATGATCAGCATTGTCCGAGGCTCTGACCCCTGGGTGGTGTCCCAGCCGGGGCCCCTACCACGGAGGCACGAGGCAGCGGGCCCTGGCATGCAGGCGGCCCAGAGCAGTGGTGCTGAGTGGCTTGGCCCTGGGAGCTGCGGGCTCATAGCAGCCTTTGCTTGGCCCGGCGCTGGAGCCGGAGCCGGAGCCCACGCCTGCCGGAGCTGATGGGCTGTGTAGCACCAGTGCCGTGGTAGGGGTCTTCCCCAGCAGCAGGGCTGCGGCTCCCGGGGGAAGGGTTTCGGCGCCAAGGGGCCGGGGCTGTCACTTTCACACGCCCCGGGGGGAGGGGGCAGGGCTGGGGGCACCGATAGGGTTGCTCAGCCTCTTAAGAGGAGAGAGCATCTCCTGGTGGGTCTCGGGCGGGAGGGGCAGGACAGCAGGGGCTGCCGGGAATGGAATGGACTCGGCTGAGGAGAA
The DNA here is from genome assembly GCA_032595735.1 of Pelochelys cantorii. Lineage (NCBI taxonomy): Eukaryota > Metazoa > Chordata > Testudines > Trionychidae > Pelochelys > Pelochelys cantorii. Next base: position 1,688,698 of record CM064340.1, read on the forward strand.
CCGAGGCTGTGGCCGGAGGGGTGGGGTGCATGGGGGAGGGCCGACAGGGGAGAGGCCTGGGCCAGGAAGGTAGCCCTGAATGGGACGAGGGAGGGGGGCTCGGATGGGGACCCCAGGACAGAAGTGGCTGGCTCCCCTCGGGCAGCCAAGATGCCAAGAACCAAATGGGTCAGGGAGACCCCCTTTACCTGTCTCCCCAGGGCAAAGTCAAGGGGATTCCTGGGGTGTGTGTGTACGTGTATGTGTGTGTACATGTGTGCGTATCTCTGTGTGTGTACGTGTGTGCACGTGTGTGTACGTGCATGCACCTGGGGAGAAGCAAACCTGGCACCTTCAGCCAGGACTACAGTCATATTTAAGGAAAAGGGGAGGAGTTTGGGGAACTCCGGGACCAATCCGGAGCTGGCTCCTCTCTTCCTTCATTTTGTTGCATCATCACTGTGTCCTAGCAACATCATGGCCATTACCGCGACAACACACTGTGACATCACCGTCAGCTAGTTCCCTGACTGCCACGGAGGACTCTCCCAGGGCAAAGCGCTGGCTTTTAGCCACGCAGTGGGGCCGAAGGAGGCCACGGAACGGGCAGTGCCCAGCGTGGGCGGGCAGGCCACCGTCTCCACAGGCTTAGCCAGGCTTGGGCAGTGCAATATTCCCCTGCAGCAGGGACCCAGACTGCTCACCCCACGGGAGAGTCAGCAAACGGCAGCTAAGCACTGGCCCAGGGGCACGGCGGGAAAGGCGCCTGAAGCTTCTGGGGCAGAGCGCTGGCTGCCGCGGGGAGGAGGGAGAGGCGGGGTGCCCCGGGCAGGAGACACCATTCACCTGCCAGGCACAGCCAGGCTTGGGGTGCTGAGGAATTCCACTGCGGTCCCCCCACTTCCATCCGCAGGAGGTCGGTTCCTGCGCACACCGCGGCAGATGCTACCTCGCTCCCAGGCTCCTTTCACTGTCCCCAGGGACCTGCCGCCTCCGCCCGCCCCCGGGGCAAGCGCTCCGTCAAGCCGGGCGGGTTGGCCTTTTAAAATCCCTGCGCTTAGAACCACTTCAGCTCAGGCAGCTGTGAGGGCAGAAGGGAGGCGAGCGAACTGCGCCGGAGGGAAAGCTTAGCACGGGGCCTTTCAAGACACGTAGCTCCACAGAACGCGGCCCCAGGGAGAAGGGAGCTCTCCCTGCACGGTGATAGCAGCTGCCCGTTCTGCGGGAGCCGGAGAGTTTGGGTGGGGAAAGGGGGCCACGGAGCAGGTAAAACAGCTTCCAATGAAGACACACCGCCCGCCCTCCCCCAGCCAGTCCCTCCTGGGCTGGAAACGCGCCTCCATGGACCACCAGGCACTGGTGTCAAGGAACGAAACAGGGCAGGCCGGAGCATGTCAGACGGTCCTTAGGGAGAGGGTCGCGTTAAGACCTGCATACTGTCCCATTGCGCTGGCCCGGCAAAGCACACTCTAAACATTGCTCACTCAACACCGCTCAAATGCAGCCACCTCTGGGGCCGCGCCAGCATAAACCTCACCGCCCGGCTGGGCCTTGCCATGGCAGTGCTGCTCCACGGAGTTCAACGGGAGCAGAGTTAGGCCGGGGAGGGGCGGGGTGGGGGGACACTTCTGAAAAGCCAAGGAAAGAGTGGTGCAAAAGCAGCGGAGACGAACATCCTTCCCGCTCCCTGCTCCTCTCCCCAGGCCGCTTCCGGGTGCTGGCCTTCCATTTGCCCGGCTCCCCACCTGTGCGGACAGCTCTGACTAGGCCCCAGCCGGCCCCTGCCCAGCTCAGGGGTTTCTTTCTGCCTTACAGAGGTTTGTGTTATCCAAGTGATCTTGGCTGCTACGCGTCCTGAGTCGCCCCTTCTTCTGATTTCAGATCCGTAACAGGGGAGCGCCAAGAAACCTGCTGAGCCCAAGGGCTGGATGCGCTAGGTGCGGTACCAAGGTCAAGGTAGACACACTTAAGGTGTTCATGGTGGCAACACAACCTGATACTCCCTGTGGGAAATCGAGGGCTTGGCTGCCCCTGAACTTTTTGCTCCTTTCTAAAGAATAGAGACTTCCCTGCAGGCAGTCTTGCCTAGTGGTTAGGTACTGGTCTGAGCAGCAGAGGGCCTGGCCTCTACTCCTGCCACTGCCCTGCTGTGTGCCTTGGGCACGTCCCTTCACCTCCATTTGTTGCCTGCCTTTGTCGATTTAAACTGCGAACTTTGGCCCGTCTGGCTTTGCAGCCTGCCCCTAACTCGTGGAGCCTGGTCTCCGCGGAGGTATCTGGTGGCTGGGAGCTGGGATGACTTTTCCTTCCCGTGCCAAGAGCCCTGACAAAGAGCTTTGGCTCGGCTCAGTCGTGCAGCTGCCAAGGGCTCCCAATCAGCACCAGGAGCCCCTGGGGGGTGACCTGCATTTCCCGGCCCCAGGAGCAGGTGTTCAGAGCGGTGTCTGGGGGGACCATTTCACGGCTAGCGCCGCTGGGACCGAGGAGGGCTTGGAAACAGTCTGGTAAGTGCCCCGGCCCTGGCTCCACGGCCCTGAGTCCAGCCCTTGCCCAGCAAGGAGGTGAGCATGCCCCCTGCGAACAAGCTCTCAGCACACCCAGGGGCAGGCCTGGCCCAGGGCTTAGCTACGAGGCCGGTGCTCCGTTGCTGGCGTACGGCACGGGGCTGATTTCTAGGGGGCAGACCCACACGGCTCTGCAGGGGGCGCTGGGCTGAGCCCTGCCGGCAGGCACCCTGCTCCCTGGCACCTCTCCTAGGCAGCTGGCTGCTTCTAACCACACAGACCAACCTGCTCCCTGCCACTTACACCCAGCACATGGCTCTGACAAACCAGCATCCCACCACCCATTGGGAACCACGGGGTGGCCCAGGGCGACGGAGGGGCAGCCAGCTCGCACGCCGCAGTCTGCAGTCACATGACCCGCCTCTGAGACCAGAGCTTGGCTCCCTCTGCCCCCAGCTCCACCCCCACCCCCACTCCCTGCTCCCCAGGGGCCTGGGGGACGTGCACTGGGAACGGCTGGGGGGGATGGACTGGTTCAAAGCTTAACCAGCTCCAGAGGTGCAGCTCGGCCGGGCAGCGGGTGGAGGGGCCGGCTGAGAGACGGGGAGGCTGTTAAAGGAGGCGGGAGAGGAATTTGGGGGGGGTCAGTGAGATGGTGCTAAGAGAAATTGGGTGAACTGAGGAACAGCAGAGCAGGGAACTGCCTCGGAACAAGGGCCGTGGAGCCGTCTCCCAGGGTCAGAGCCAGGGGGTCCACCAGTGCGAAGTTTAGCCCAGGGCCTAGGCGCCCGGCTAAGAACACGTGCAGGGATGGGGCAGGCTGGTGGCCCTGTGACTCCTGCCCAGGAGGGCCCTGGCTTTAGGGACTCGGGGTGTCCCGAGCCCCCGCTGCAGGCAGCCCAGCGTGGAAGGGCCCAATGCCAACCACGCCGACGGCGGCCGGAGTCGCCCAAGCCTTCCTCTAGCCCTTTGCCAGCCGCCCTCCTAACGGAACAGGGCCCGGGAACTGCTTCCCCCGAGCCAGGGGCCAGAGCCAGGCCTGCCTGGGCCCCTCCCCCGGGCTCTGCTGCAGGGAGCCACCCCTCCCAGGCCTGGCCAGCAGTTGCTGGGGGGGGGGGGGTGCGGATCCCGGGAACCTCCCTGGCAGCTCGCCATTGCCCCAGCCCCTTTGCGGGGAGGGGGAGGAGGGTTTCCCCCCGGGCTGCGCGGCTCGCAGCGGCCCGGGGCCCGGCGGCAGAGGCAGCGGAGCGCGCAGCTGTGCCGCCCGGAGTGGCGGGCCCGGGGACGCCCTGCAGCGCGCTGCCGCCTTCCCCTCGCTTCCATAGGGGGGCGGCCCTGCGGCAGCGCGGCCGGGCGAAGGGGAGGGGAGGCGGGGGAAGCCGCGTCCCTGCGGGGGGCCCCGCCGAGCGCACAGGCCCTGGCCCCGCCGCTTCGAGGCCGGCGCGCCCAGGGCGCAGGGAGCTGTCCGCGCCCGCGGTGCTGAAGGCGGCCGGGCCGGGCCGGGCCGGGCCGGGCCGGGGGGCGGGGAGAAGGGCGGACAAAGAGCGCTACCAACCTGGTCGCCGGAGGCTGCGCCGGGCCGCGACTCCTGCGCGCTGTCGGTGTCGGTGCCACCCGCGCCCCGCCCGGCAAGGGGGGGCGGTGGATATAGCCGCCTCCCGCCCTCAGCGGGGCATGGGCGGCCGCGGGGCAGCTCCCCGGCGCGGGAGCGGAGGCGGAGGCGGCGGGAGAGGCGCGGGCGGGGCAGCCCCGAGGGCGGGGCGCGCAGCACTTGGCTCAAGTTTGGTCCCTGCCAGGCAGGGAGCCGAGACCCGCCCCCTCCCTCCCACAGCGGGCGGCCGGGGGAGGGCAAGGGGGGGCTCTGCCCAGGGTCTTTCCTGCCCCCCACGTCACCAAAGCCCGCCCCCCTCTGCCAGTTGGCGGGAGAAAGGGGGGGGGTCACTTCCCTGCCCGGGCGGATCAGGCCAAACGCTGGGGAGCACGGATCTTCTCCAGGGCTCCCCTGGCACGGCCGGAAGAGGCGGCTGTGGGCTGGGGGAGCGTTGCCCGGGCTGCAAGCTGGGAGCTAGGCCCCAGCCAGGCCCATTCATGGCGAGGGAAGGAGGAAGCTGTGGGCAGACTCGGGAAGGGAGGGTGATGGCAGCAGCCCGGAAGAGCTGGAAAGAGCAGGGAGGAGCAGGGACCCCTGGGCAGCACCTGCCCCCAGTCGTGGCCTGGGCAGAGCTGGGCGCAAAGGATCCACTCTGGCGACTACACCATGGCCCTGGAAATGTCTCCGGTGGTTAATTCCTGCCCCTTTGCCGTTGGCGATGCTTGGCTGGTAGCTGTGCCCAGAGAGCATGGTTTACCGGGGCACTGGCAGGCTGGGCCATTGGCCTGGGGGTGATGCTTGGCTGGCAGTCATGCCCAGAAAGCGTGGTCTGCTGGGTACCGGCTGGCTGGGCCATTGGCCGGGGGTGATACTTGGCTGGCAGCCGTGCCCAGAGATGACCCCAGGGGCCATATTCTGAAAAGAATCTTTCCTGAGCCTCCCTCTTTTGGCCTTCGGCCACCCCCGGCCTTGCCAAGCTCCTCACCAGAGGCAGGCTCTGCCCTGGCCCTGGACCTGCCAGAACAGACACAAACCTGCATCTCCACTTGTGACGGTGAGTTGGGATTTCCCTGATCCTGCACCCCCGTAGCAGCCAGAACAGTCTCACCCCAGCCAGTAGAACAGAGAGGGTGTGACGTAGTGGGGGGTACCTTGCTGGTTGCTATGCTGGGCAGTGGGCTGTGAGTGACCTCCACTGGCTGCTGTCTGCAGCATGGCCCAGCAGGGCAGGGGATGAGTCATTATGCAAAGGGGGCTCTGAACTTGTCCAACGAGTTATCTCCCAGGGAGGGAACAATGGGAAGGAGGGGAGTGGAGCCCTGGCAGGGCGCAGGGCTGGAAGAAAGTGTTAGTTTCTGTCTGGAATCATGGAGGAAGCAGCTGAGCAAAGGGGGGCTGGGATTTAGGGGCCCAGTCTCCCCCATCCCAAGAGGAGCTCTAGGCCTGGCCCTGTAACCAGATTACATCTATGCTGTGCTGTATCCTGGAGAAGCAATAAACTCCCTCTATTCTACTGGCTGGTGGAGTCTGTCTGTGCCACTACGGGGGTGCAGGGATCGGGGGACCCCGACACGTCATCACAGCGGTGTCAGAAGTGGGATGCACTGCACCCCGTGGATGGAGCTCCCAGCAGCGAGTGACAAGGCGCAGTAGAAGCAAGAGCCATGGAGCCAGGCGTGCTGGAGACAGAGCGAAGTGGTTCCTGGGAATCGTGGGGCGCTGCAGCACTAGACTGGTGAGTCTGCACCAAGGGGACCGGCGGGGAGATGGCCTACACCCGACTCTTGAAGGCAGAGCTGGTGAAGCTGTGCAGAGAGAGGGGCTTGCCTGTGCGGAGCGCAACCAAGGCCCAGCTGATTGCCCGGCTGGAAGAGAATGACCAGCCACAGGGCTGGGATCCTGTCCCAGTGGGGAGCAGCCAGACCCCCCCTGGGAGCGTGTCAGGCTCTGAGAGGGGGCGGAGCATTGGAGCCCGCCGGAGAGATGGGACAGCTTCCCCGGGAAGCCCTGCAAGCCGTAGCCCATCTAGGGCAGGAGCCAGCCTGGCAGAGCTGCAGCGGCTGGAGATCCAGCTGCAGATGAAGGAGTTGGAAATCCAGGACCGTACAGAGCAGCGACAGCATGAGCTGGCCATGGCAGAGCGGAGAAGCGTTAGGGCCCCGGCTGCGCCGAGTGCAGACAGGCCCCAAGAGCCCAGGGCAGCCAGACGCTTGGAGAAGCTCGTGGTGGCTCAACTGAAGGACGTGGGCGACATAGACAGGTTCCTCAGATCCTTTGAGAGGGCCTGTGGACTGCAACAGGTCCCCCCAGCTGACTGGCTACAGGAGCTCATCCCCGCACTGAACCAGGAGGCTGCCGGGGTGCTCAATCAGCTGGAGGACCTACAGCCAGGGGATTATAACCGAGTCAAGGAGGCCCTGCTGCACAAGTTCGGGCTGACCCCCAAGACGTACAGGAAGAAGTTCCAGGAGGTGCAGAAGGAGCCACGGGAGACCTATGTGGATCTGGCCTCCTGACTGGCGCAATACTGCTGCAAGTGGGTGTCTGGAGTCAGAGCCCAGACTGCAGAGGACCTGCTCAAGCTGATCATGATGGAGCAGTTCTATGAAGCGTGCACACCCAGCCTGAGGCTGTGGCTCAAGGACCGAAGTCCAGAGAACCCCCAGGAAGCTGGGAGGCTGGCGGACGAGTTCACAGAGAGCCAGTCCAGGTGCGAACGGGAGTCCCGGAGAGAAAGGGAATCGCGCAGAGACCGGTTCTTGGCTGAGCAACGGAGAGAGTCAGCTACGAGGTGAGCCCAAGAGACAAGTCGTCTGCGCCCCAGAGAACCAGCCAGGGCCTGGACAGAGACAGCCCAAAGGGGCCCGCAGGGCCTAACTTGCCATCGCTGGGGGCAAAAAGGCCCCAAGAGGGCTCAGTGCACCAGGCACCAAGACCTGGGATTTCCCAGGGTTAACTGGCTGGGGCTGGGGGAAGGGCAGGCTGCCCCAGAGGCAGGGGCTGGCAGGCAAACCCCAGCTCAGAGCGGGGGGGAGGATGCTCAGTGCACCTCCCCTGGGAGGTCTGACCCTCGGGAGGCAGATTTCTCCGTGTACCGGGTGGGGGCAGGACGGCCCCTGCGGAGCGACTGCCTCCTACCCCTGGAGGTGGATGGTAGGAAGGCGACGGGTTTCTGGGACACGGGGGCGGAGGTGACGCTGGCCCGATCTGACATAGTGGCCCCAGACCGGGTTCTACCCCACGCTCAGCTGACCCTGAAGGGCATAGACGGGTCCCCGTTTAAGGTGCCTGTAGCCAGGGTGCATCTGAAATGGGGGGCCAAGGAAGGTCTCAAGGAAGTGGGGGTCCACCCACACTTGCCCACGGAAGTGCTGATGGGGAATGACCTAGAGGATTGGCCCCATGAATCCCAGCGGGCTCTAGTCACCGCCCGTAGTCAGAGCCAGCGAGGGGCTGACAACCTGGATCCAAGGAAGGCCTCCCAGCAGGGTCCTCAGGGTCCCATCCCAGTGGACACGGGGTCCAGCCAAGCTGGGACTCCGGACCTAGGCGAGGGCGGGGAACAGGTCCCGATCCCTGCCCCAGCGGCTGAATTCCAGGCTGCGGTGCAGGCAGACCCCTCCTTGCAGAGGCTGAGGGACCAGGCTGGCCTCTGTGCAGCTCAGCCCCTGGGGAGAGGAGGCCAGGAGAGATTCCTGTGGGAGTGGGGATTCCTGTTCCGGGAATGGCTTCCCCCCAGGAAGGTGAGGGCATGGGGGGTCCAGCGGCAGCTGGTCGTCCCCCAAAGGTATCGCCTCAAGCTGCTGTATCTGGCCCACGATGTCCCCTTTGCGGGGCACCAGGGGATCCGGAGCACCCAGCTGAGTCTGCTCCAACACTTCTACTGGCCGGGGATATTTGCAGCCGTGCAGCGGTACTGCCGGTCCTGCGACTCCTGCCAGAGGGGCGGGAAGGCCGAATATGGGAGGAAAGCTGCTTGGGGGCCCCTACCCTGTATAGAGGAGCCTCTGGGCTTGCTGAGAGAGTTATGGGAGGGGAAGACCTCCCTGGATGGAGCGTCGGGGGTGGAAGACGCCCTGGCTGTCCAGGGAAGGCTCGCTGAGCTCATGGCCCCGGCCCGAGAGACCCTGGCCAGAGATCAAGGCCAGTGGGAGGGTGAGTGCGAACACAGAGGACAGGCCTGTGCCAGTCCCCCCGGAGCGGTGCAGCGAGTGGACAGAGGGAAGCCGATTCATGTGGGGCCTCGCCGCGGCCGGCCCGAGTCAAGGGGAGCACCCATGTCCCCAGGGCGGGTTCCCATACAGAGGACCCGAACTTCCCTAGGTCACGAGCGGAGTGACCCTGCTCAGTTCGCTCTCGGAGGGGGGAGAACTGTGACGTAGTGGGGGTACCTTGCTGGTTGCTATGCTGGGCAGCGGGTTGTCAGTGACCTCCACTGGCTGCTGTCTGCAGCACGGCCCAGCAGGGCAGGGGATGAGTCATTATGCAAGGGGGCTCTGAACCTGTCCAACGAGTTATCCCCCAGGGAGCGGAACAATGGGAAGAAGGCGGAGTGGAGCCCTGGCTGGGGGCAGGGCTGGAAGTGAGTGGGGTAGTTTCTGTCTGGAATCATGGAGGAAGCAGCCTGAGCAAAGGGGGGCTGGGATTTAGGGGTCCAGTCTCCCCCATCTCAAGGGGGGGCTGAGGCATCCTAGGCCTGGCCCTGTAACCAGATGACATCTGTGCTGTGCTGTATCCTGGAGAAGCAATAAACTCCCTCTATTCTACTGGCTGGTGGAGTCTGTCCGTGCCATTACGGGGGTGCAGGAGTCGGGGGACCCCGACACGTCGTCACAGAGGGGTTTATTGATTTTCCAGAATACAGCCCAGCACAGACGTGATGTGGCTACAGGGGGCAGGGCCAGGATGCCTCAGACCCTAGGGTTAGGGGTCCATCGCCCCTAGGCCCCAGCTTAGCCTGTTCTCTCCATGCTTCCCAGACAGCCACTGCCCCCCTCCCAGGCCCTGCCCCCCAGCCAGGTGTTGGTCTCCGCCTTCCTCCCTTTGTCTCTCTCCGGGGAGGCTGAGCCTGGGTGTCTGGGTTAATACCCATGTGGGTGAGTCAGTGGGAATCACATCCCAGCGCAGGGAGAGACAGCCCCCCCACTATGCCACAGTACTGGTCTAACAAGCAGCCTCACCTCCCACTCTGCCCCTCTTTCCACCCCCAGTTTGGTCGCACACGCCTCTCCCAGCATGGGGGCCTCGTGCAGTGCCCGGAGCCAGACATCACCCCACTCTCTGGGCACAGAGATGCCCCCTGGCGCCTGCAGGGACGCATGCCACAGCACAATCGCTCCTTGCTGCCCGCTCAACACTTGTCCGAGAGGAAACCTGCAAAATGCCTTCAAAGGGCAGGTCTACCAACGTTGGCGCCTCACCTGGGGCCACCCAAAGCCTCAGACGCCACAGGGACATGGGTCCTGGGGCCGGTGGGCAGTGCCCCGCCCGGCCTGCTCCCCTTCCCTGCCTGCTGCAAACCCAGCCTGAAGCCCATGCCAAGTCACACTTGCCCATTTCTCTCCAAAGGGGCGCCCCTGCCCCTGCCCCTGCCCCCGCGAAGCTGCCTCCCCCTGCTCCTTTCTCCAGGCCCCATGAGCTCCTCTGTGGAGCTGGGAAGCATGGACCTTCCAACAGCAGCTGGCTTGCCTTGCCCTGGTCCACACAGGGACCCATTATTTAAAGTAGGCCCCAGTTAACCCAGCCTCCCCCGTGTCCTCTGGGCTTCCTTCTGGGGCGTGGGAGGGACCAGCCATGCTGACACCCCTCCCCGGGGTGCAGGAGGGACCGGCGAGGGACCGGCTGTGCTGACACCGCTCCCTGGGGCGTGGGAGGGACTGGCGAGGGACCGGCTGTGCTGACATCGCTCCCCGGGGCGTGGGAGGGACCGGCCGTGCTGACATCGCTCCCCGGGGCGTGGGAGGGACCGGCCGTGCTGACATCGCTCCCCGGGGCGTGGGAGGGACCGGCCGTGCTGACATCGCTCCCCGGGGCGTGGGAGGGACCGGCCGTGCTGACATCGCTCCCCGGGGCGTGTGAGGGACCGGCGAGGGACCGGCCATGCTGGCACCACTCCCCTGGGCGTGGGAGGGACCGGCCGTGCTGACATCGCTCCCCGGGGCGTGTGAGGGACCGGCGAGGGACCGGCCATGCTGGCACCACTCCCCTGGGCGTGGGAGGGACCGGCCGTGCTGACATCGCTCCCCGGGGCGTGGGAGGGACCAGCCGTGCTGACATCGCTCCCCGGGGCGTGGGAGGGACCGGCCGTGCTGGCACCACTCCCCTGGGCGTGGGAGGGACCGGCCGTGCTGGCACCACTCCCCGGGGCGTGGGAGGGACCGGCTGTGCTGACACCGCTCCCTGGGGCGTGGGAGGGACCGGCCATGCTGACACCGCCCCCCGGGGCGTGGGAGGGACCGGCCATGCTGACACTGCTCAAGAAGACATCCAGCAACCAACAGAGACCCCCCGGACAAGACTTCAGAGGGTCACTGCCATGAAAGAGAGAGCGGGGAGAGACTCTGACTGTAAGTGCTGGGTTCTGAGCTGCCTGGCGAGGGGAGCTGCCAAGCTGTGCCAAAACCCAGCTGCTGACAGCCTGCCTCCGGCAGAGGAGTCTGTGCTCGGTGACAGCCCCTGGCATGGCGGGGGTGACTCAAGGAGCCAGGCCCAGCTCCTGGGGCGGAGGGGCAGCGGAGTCCGACCCAGCGCGCCGACAGGTGGAGATCTGCACAAGGAACATTCAGAGCCCAAACCCTCCCAACCGTGCCTGTGGTGGCGGGGGCAGCGGTTCCCTGGCTCCAGGCTGCAATCCCGCTCATGTTGCAGCCAGTTCCCATCACGGCGTGAGTGACTCAGGATGCTGTCAGCTCACATGCCCCAGGCCAGCGACTGCTCACTGCCCCGGCGCAGCGCAGGAGGGAGAGCACGGCGCCTGCCAGCCCAGGCTGAGCAGAGCGGCCATGTGCGAAGAAGAGCCACTTAGGCTGCTGGTGTCCACAGCGCGCCCCCGAGGGCTGCTCCAGGCCGGGACCTGGGGACCGACGTTCTAACCATGGAAATCGAGGGCCTCAGTCGGACCAGCCGGGGTGGCACCCGAGCCCACCCGTAGCAAACCAGAGCCAGACCTGCCCCTGGCTGCAAGGCGGAGGGTCTGTTACAGGGCCCAGCTCTGAGCCCCCCGGCAAGGTGCTGCCCACACCCCAGGGAGCCTGGCCTGGCCCGGGCAGGCTCACAGTTAAGCAGCCAAGACAGGCCAAAGGCGGGAGGAAGGAAGCACGGCAGCCCCCATTTCAGAGGGGCCCTGACATGCCAGGCCTGCAGACGGCGCACTGCCACCGGACGGGCACTCACCCCGGCGCCTCCTGCTGGTCCCTCCGGGCATCAGCCCCCTGCCCCAGAGCGCCCTCTGCTGGCCAGTGTCCCCGCCCCTGGTGCTGGTCTCCTGCTGGTTAAGCCCCTTGTCCCTGCCTGGCCACAGTGCCCTTTGGCTACGTCTGCACTGCAGGCTTCTTGCGCAAGAACTGTTTTGTGCAAGAGTTTCTGTGCAAAAATTCTTGTGCAAGAGGGTGTCCACACGGCCATGTGCTTTTGTGCAAGAGCGTCTATGGCAGTGTGGATGCTCTCTTGCACAAGAAAGCTCTGCTGGCCATTTTAGCCCTGTTGCCCGTCCACACTGCCCTCTTGCACAAGAGGGCTTATTCCTCGTGGGGAGAGGAATAACTCTTGCGCAAGAAGCCCTCTGTTCTGACACTTTACTTGCTCAAAAACGTGTGTACAGTGTAGACATAGCCTTTGCTCCTAGTACTGCCCTAGGTCGGTGCCCCTGCACCCTGGGGTCTGCCCCTCACAGGGAACTCCCCTGTACCCCCTTGCCTCAGTGACCCAGGCCAGGCATCACTTAGCCCCTGTCCCAGGGGCAACCTGCGTCTGCCATGGCCACTCAGCATCCGCAAGGGACCTGCCACCTTCTCCTGCCCAGGCTGTGTCCCTTAGGACTCTCAGGCCTCACCTCAGGCCCTGCAGCCTGGGATTAAGGTCAGAGCTGCCCTGCCCTGCCCTGCCCTGCCCCGCCTTGTTGTGCCCTGCCCTGCCCCGCCCTGCCCTGCCCTGCCTTGCCCCGCCCCACCCCGCCCCGCCCCGCCCCGCCGTGTCGTGTCCTGCTCTGCCCTGCCCCACCTTGCCTTGCCTTGCCTTGCCCTGTCTTGTCTTGCCTTGCCCTGCCTTGCCCCGCCCCGCCCCGCCGTGTCGTGCCCTGCCCTGCCCTGCCCCGCCCCGCCTTGCCTTGCCTTGCCTTGCCCCGCCCCACCGTGTCGTGCCCTGCCCCACCCCACCCCGCCCCGCCCCGCCCCGCCCCGCCGTGTCGTGTCCTGCCCTGCCCCGCCTTGCCTTGCCTTGCCTTGCCTTGCCTTGCCTTGCCTTGCCTCCAGCCACCGTGGCAGCCAGCTCCCTCCTGCTCCCCAGCTACAGCCAGAGTGTCTGTTCCCCTCCCTCCCCGAGCCTTTATTCATACAGCCCCAGCTGGGCCCTAATTGGCTGTATCTGCCCCAGCTGCGGGCTCTGCTCTCTCAGCCTGCCCCCAGGGCTGGGTTTAACCCTTAAAGGGCCAGAGCGGGGCAGACGCCCCATCACACGCACCTCCGGGAAGAAGCGATTCAAAATCTACTTTAGAGGGGAGGGTGGCGGGGTGGGTGGAGCAGGCTGCAGGGCTGCGCTGACTCCCACTGAGGTGAGTGCGGGGTTGCAACCCCGCCTGCCGCTCCTCACCAGGCCCCCATAAGCCCCGGTCCCTCCTGGCCATAGAATGGCTGTGAGCTGGGCAGTTGGGCGGCCGCCCAGCAGAGATGCCCACACCGCCCAGCTGATTGGCAGAGCGGACAGCCGGCAGCCTGTGTTTCTATGGGTGGTGCACATCTGCACCTGCCATGGTGGACGGAACAAAATGTATTCTGCGCGTGGATGGAAACATTAGAGGGAACATCGGTGGCCTGGGGCAGTCACCCCGACCTGGCTGATGGGCGGGATGGCTCTGGGACATGCTGCTGATTTGTGAGTGAGCCAGAGAGAAGGGGCTGGAGCCTTCCCGCCCTGCTGTGATCCTCCCCAGAGCGGCCAGGCTGGATCAGCCCGTGGCCCGCCTAGCCCTGGATCCTGTTTCTGAGAGGGGCCTGGGCCAGGTGCTTCCAAGGGAAGGGACAGAGCGGGGCCACTGATCCCCTGCCCATCCGCTGGGTCTTTGCTGGGCTCCAGGCCCTGGCTTGGCCTCACTGGGTGGCAGACGGGAACTGTGGCCTTGCCCGTGTGGGGAGGGAGGGAAGCCCCCCGCTCTGTCTCTGCTTGGTGCCCGACTCGGCATGGGTAGCCCTGGATCTCAGAACAGGGCTCGGGCCCGGTGGGGAGAGGGCTGTATCTGTACCGATGCCAGGAGCCAGGGACGCGTCTCCCAGGCCTGGCACTGGGCGTCTCCCTCGCACGCTGCATGTCCGGGGGCAGGGCCCATGTGCCGGCCTTGTGCTCTGAGAACCAGGTGTGACGGACCAGGCCGGGTCCGGGCACCGCTGAGGCCATCCGCTCAGGGCAAATTGCTCAAAACCAGGGCTCCTTAGGATATGTCTACACTAGCCCCCTAGTTCGAACTAGGGAGGCTGACGTAGGCATTCGAACTTGCAAATGAAGCCCGGGATTTAAATATTCCGGGCTTCATTTGCATGTTCCCGGGCGGGCACCATTTTTAAATCCGCCTAGTCCGAACTAACTGCCCGCAGCTACACGCGGCAGTCAGAAGTTAATCTGAACTAAGTCCTTAGTTCGGATTAATTGTTACACCTCATTGCAGGAGGAATAACAGTTAATCCGAACTAAGGGCTTAGTTCAAGTTAACGTCTGACTGCCGCGTGTAGCTGCGGGTAGTCAGTTCGAACTAAGGGGATTTAAAAATGGTGCCCGCCTGGGAACATGCAAATGAAGCCCGGGATATTTAAATCCCGGGCTTCATTTGCAAATTCGAACTAGGGGGCTAGTGTAGACGTACCCTTACAGCCCCAGACTGGAGACCTTCCAGACAGGCCACACACCAGCCCCACCGAGCCCTTCCGCTGCCAATCCGGCCAGCAGGAAGCCTGACCAGCAAACCCCTCAGCCACTCTGTGACGTAGTGGGGGTGCTGTCTGCTAGGTGGGATTCCCACTGACTCCCCCACATGTGCATTGGCGCAGACACCCAGGCCCAGCCTGAGCAGGTAACAAGGCTCTTCCCAGGGGGAGACAAAGGGAGGGAGGCAGAGACGAACACCTGGCTGGGGGGCAGGGTCTGGGAGCTGGGCAGTTCTTGGATGGGAAACTGGGAGTTTGGGGGCCTGTGGACTCCACCCCAAGGGGTCTGAGGCTGCCTGGCCCCTCACTTCAATGCCCACATAGAACCCGGCCTGTGCTGTACCCCGCAGAAGCAATAAACCCTCCCTGTTCTACTGGCTGGCGGAGTCTCATCTTCCTGCAGACGGGGTGCAGGGTCGGGGGGTCCCCGACACGCCGCCACAGTGGTGTCAGAAGTGGAATGCACTGCGCCCCGTGGATGGAGCTTCCAGCAGTGAGTGACAAGGAGCAGCAGAAGGAAGGGGGCTTGCAAGAGCCTGGCATGCTGGAGGCAGAGTGAAGCGATTCCCGGGAGTCGTGGGGCGTGGCAGCACTCGGTCGGTGAGTCTACACCCCGGGGATCGGCGGGGAGATGGCCTGCACCCGACTTCTGAAGGCAAACCTGATGGGGCTGTGCAGAGAGAGGGGGCTAGCCATGGGGAAAGCAACCAAGGCCCAGCTGATTGCCCGACTGGAAGAGAATGACCAGTCCAGGGGCCTGGATCCTGTCCCAGAGGGGAGCAGCCAGACACCCCCTGGGAGCGTCTCAGGCTGTCAGACTGGAGGGAAGGCTGGAGTCTGCCAGACAGATGCAGTGCCCACCAGGCCATGCTCCGTTAGCAGTGGCTTGTCCAGGGCGGGGGTCCATCCCGGCAGAGCTGCGACGGCTGGAGATTGAGCTGCAGCTAAAGGAATTGGAGTCACAAGGGAAAGAGCGGCAAGACTGTAGGGAGGAGCACCAGGAATGAAAGAGGCAGCGGCAGCATGAACTGGCCATGGTGGAGCAGATAAGGCAAGGGGCCCTGGCTGCGGTGAGTGGGGAGGGCTCCAGGGGGCCCGGGGCAGCCAGACGCTTGGAGAAGCTCGTGCTGTCCCAGTGTAAGAATGTGGGGGACGCGGACGGGTTCCTTAGCTCCTTTGAGCAGGCCTGTGAACTGCACCAGATCCCCCCCAGCGGACCGGCTCCAGCAACTCACCCCCTGGCTGGATCAGGAGGCCGCAGGGTGCTCAACCAGCTGGAGAAGCTGCAGCTGGGCGACTACGAACGGGTCAAGGAGGCCCTGCTGCACAAGTTCGGGCTGACCCCGAGACGTACAGGAAGAAGTTCCGGGGGGTGCAGAAGGAGCCACGGGAGACCTATGCGGATTTGGCCTCCCGCCTGGCGCAATACTGCTGCAAGTGGGTGTGCGGGGCCCAGACCGCACAGGACCTGCTTAAGCTGATGATGCTGGAACAGTTCTATGAAGTGTGCCCGCCCAGCCTGAGGCTGTGGCTCAAGGACCAGAGGCCAGAGGCCCCCCAGGATGCTGGGAGGCTGGTGGATGAGTTCATGGACAGCCGGTCCGGGTGTGAACGGGAGTCCTGGAGAGAGGGAATCGCGCAGAGACCGGTTCTTGGCTGAGCAATGGAGGAAATCACCTATGGGACGAGCCCAAGAGACAGGGGCCAACCATCCGCCCCCCCAGAGAGATAGCCAGGGCTTGGATGGAGCCAGCCCAAAGGGGCCTGCAGAAACTAACCTGCCATCGCTGTGGGCAAAGAGGCCACAAGAGGGCTCAGTGCACCAGGACAGGTCCGAGGACCTGGGATTTCCCAGGGTTAACTGGCTGGAGCTGGGGGAAGGGCAGACTGCCCCAGAGGCAGGGGCCGGCAGGCAAACCTCAGCTCAGAGAGGGGGGAAGGATGCTCAGTGCACCTCCCCTGGGAGCTCTGACCCTCAGGAGGTGGATTTCTTGGTGTACTGGGTGGGGGCAGGGCGGCCCCTGCTGAGCGAGTGCCTCGTGCCCCCGCAGGTGGATGGCAGGGAGGTGATGGGCTACTGGCACACGGGGGCGGAGGTAACGCTGGCCCAGCCCGAGGTCGTAGCCCCAGACCACATGATCCCTAACACTCAGCTGACCCTGAGGGGCATAGACGGGACCTCATTTAAGGTGCCCGTAGCCCGGGTGCATCTGAAATGGGGGGCCAAGGAGGGCCCCGAGGAAGAGGGGGTGCACCAGCACTTACCCACGGAGGTGCTGATGGGGAGCGATCTAGAGGAATGGCCAGACGGACCCCACAGGGCCCTGGTCACCACCCGTAGCCAGAGCCAGCGAGGGGCTGGCAACCCTGACCCAGGGAAGGGCTCCCTGCAGGGGGCCCAGGGCTCCATCCCAGCAGACACGGGACCCAGCAGGTTTAGAGTCCCGGACCCAGGCAAGCGGGGGAACAGGTCCCGATCCCTGCCCCAGCTGCTGAATTCCAGGCAGAGGTGCAGGCAGACCCCTCCTTGCAGATGCTGAGGGACCCGACTGGCCTCGGCACAGCTCAGCCCCTGGGGGGCGGCAGCCAGGAGAGATTCCTGTGTGGGAGGGGATTCCTGTACCGGGAGTGGCTCCCCCCAGGGAAGGTGGGGACGTGGGGGGTCCAGCGGCAGCTGGTGGTTCCCTAGAAATATCGCCCGAGGCTGCTGTATGTGGCCCATGACGTCCCATTCGCGGGGCACCGGGGGATCCAGCACACCCAGCTGAGGCTGCTTCAGGCCTTTTACTGGCCTGGGATATTTGCAGCCGTGCAGCGGTACTGCCGGGCCTGCGACTCCTGCCAGAGGGCGCGGAAAGCCCGAGACGGGGGGAAGCTGCCTTGAGGCGCCGGCCCATCGTAGAGGAGCCTTTCCAGAAGGCAGTGAGCGTATGTCTTCACTAGGTAGGCAAATCAGGCAACCGGAATTCCACGAGGAGTAACAGTTAATCCGAACTAAGGACTTAGTTCGGATTAACTTTAAACTGCCGCGTGTAGCCACGGGCAGTTCGTTCGAACTAAGGGGGATTTAAAAATGGCAGCCGGACGGGAACATGCAAATAAAGCCCGGGATATTTAAATCCAGGGCTTCATCTGCAACTCCGGTTGCCTGATTTGCCTACCTAGCTCAAATTAACGAGCTAGTGCAGACATACCCCAATAGAGATACTGGGGCCTGTCAGCCAGGTGATCCCGACGGGGAACAAATACATCCTGGTAGCCGTGGATATGGCTACCCACTGCCCCGGGGCCGTGGCTCTGCCTTCTATCGAGGCAGACACGGTGGCAGACGCGCTGCTGGCCATTTTCAGCAGGGTGGGGTTCCTCCAGGAGGCCCTCACAGACCAGGGATCCAACTTCATGTTGGCCCCGCTCCGGTGCTTGTGGGAGAAGCGCGGGGCCCGGCTTACCTGGGCTCCAGTGTATGGCTCCCGGTCCCACGGGCTGGTGAGGAGGTTCCAGGGGACCCTGAAGCAGACGCTGGAGGCCTTTATGCACCGGCACCCGCAGGACTGGGATAAGTACCTGCCTCCCCTGCTGTCTGCACACAGGGAGGCGCCCCGAGGGTCTGCCAGGTTCTCCCTGACGGAGCCGGGGTGCAGAAGGGGGAAGGACCCCCTGGGCTTGCTGAGAGAGTTATGGGAGGGGGAGGCCTCCCCGGATGGAGCGTCGGGGGTGGAGGCCGTCCTGGCTTCCCGGCAAAGGCTCGCTGAGCTCATGGGCCTGGCCACAGAGACCGTGGGCAGGGCCCAAAGGAAGCGGAAGGGCTGGTACGAACGCAGAGAGTGGGCCCGTGCCGGCCCCCTCAAAGCCGTGCAGCAACTGAACAGGGGGAGCCGGCTGCTGCAGGGATGTGCGAGACCCCAGTGATCGGGTTATCCCGGTGCTCAGCCCCCCTCTCCCAGTGACCTGTCCCTGCAGAAGGGGCGGAGGGTGCTCCCAGCCAGCGGCTCCAGCCCGGTTCTCTCCCTCAAGGATGCGGCTCCTGGCCCGCTGGAGCTGGGCAGGGCCAGGGCCGACTGCGGAGTCATGCGGCGCCAGTTGGCAGTCTCCTGCCCGTCTCTGCCCAGCCAATGGCGGGATTTTCATCCCTTTCCTTTGGAACGCCGCCAGCGAAATCCCAGCCCCTCTCCGCCCGCGCCAGCTGCCCGGCCCGGGG
Organism: Pelochelys cantorii; assembly: GCA_032595735.1. NCBI lineage: Eukaryota > Metazoa > Chordata > Testudines > Trionychidae > Pelochelys > Pelochelys cantorii. Next base: position 1,707,100 of record CM064340.1, read on the forward strand.
GGGTGGGTGTTTTCTTGCTCCTCACGCTCCCTGTTTCCATCTTCCGCAGCCTAGGAAGAGCCTGCTGCCTTCCCCAGCCCGCACGCGCAGCCTGGCCTGGCCGAGGCCCCCTGTGCTGCAAGGGGAGGACCTGCCCCGTGCACCTCTTCTGGGAATTGCTCAGGCCTTTCCCGTGCCCCGTCGCCTGCTGGGCTGCGCTGAGCCCCCGGCTGGAGTCCCAAAGGGCCAAGGGGGCGCTTAGGAGCCAGTCCGTGTCCACGTGAGCCTTTGGCAATGCCCGCCGCCGGGGCAGGCGCTCGGCTAGGGCGGAGCCGTGCGAGAGGCAGGCCGTGCCTCATCCGCCCGCGGCCGCAGGGAGCTCTGAGCGGCTGTGGAGGGGAGGGGGATGGTGCCCACACCGTCGGGCGGCACAGGGCCTAAGGAGCAAGGCCTTGTCACTCCGGTTGGGCCGCTCCTTCCCCAGTGGCGGGGCCCCGAGTCCTCGTGCCCTTGGCAACTTCCGTCCTGCTGCCATGGAGACCGACACGGCCTCAAGCTCTCGGCCAGCAGCAGGCGGCTGCAGGAACGCGCGGGCCAGGCGCCGGCCTGGGCAGCGCCAGGAACGCCGTAAGAGCGAAGCACCAACTGGCGCCTCCCGGGAGCTAATCAAGCGCCCGCAGCCAGGCCATGCGGGGTCCCTGCAGACTGCCTGGAACGGGAGAGCAGCTGCCACCGTGCCCACCGCCAGGGCAACCGAGCCGCATCGGGCGTGCCCCAGGAGTGGGGCTGAAGCCCGCGTTCCCCCGGGCGCTCGGCCCAGGCCCCGCACAGTAAATAAATGCCCCTCTTCCACCCGCCACCCGCCTGGCAGCCCCCTGCCACGGCCGGCACCCCTCGGAGACGCCGGGGGCTCTGGCGCGGAGCCTGAGAGGGCCCACACGAACGCCAGCACGCACGCAGCAGCCGTTGGCTCAGGCAGGAATTCCCTGGCTGCCGCTACCCCGGCCAGTGCGGATGAGCCTAGCGGGGCCTTTGGGTGCTCACACGGGGCCTTTTCAGCGCCGGGCAGTGGCCCCACGGCCCCTGGGATGCAGGCCTTGTCCCGTATTGTGTCCAGTGCTCAGATGAGGCCACTGAGGGGCGGTGCCAAGCCCAGGGAGCTGGCTCCAGCTGGGACCAGACCCCAGGAAGGGCTGGGCCGGTGCACAGACCTCTCACTCCGACCGCCCTGGCTGGGTGGCGCTCGCCGGGCCCGTCACGCCAGCCGATGGATCGGAGGGTGGAATCTGGCACAGGTGTGAGCATGGGGCTGGGGGTTGCCTTGGCTCAGCGCCACACTGGGGGGGGAGCAAGTTGGCTCCATCATGAAGGTTCCTGCCCCGTGTGGCCCCGGCGGTGCCATGCCCGCGGTGCGGCGGGGAGCGTGGCTGGGAGTGAGCAGCTGGGTCTGCCCTGGAAGCTGAGCTGGTGATCCCCGATAATCCCTCCCAATCCCCCAGCTTTGCGATCCCGTAATGGGATGAAAGGGAAGGGAGGCGATTAGTTACTTATCCTGACAAGAGCCTGGGGCCGTGCCAGGCACAGCTCTGCCCAGGGTCCCCCGCCCGCGCCCCGGCGGAACCGCTGGCATGAAACTTCCTCGCCACCCCCCGCCCCGGCCTGGTCTCAGGCAGCCCCCCCCTTTGGCTGAGAAGCAATTCACAGGCTGCATCTGAGTGCCAGGCTCAGGCCCAGAACCGGAGCCATCTCTGTGGCTGTGCAGATGAGCCCCTACCCACCCCCGCTACACACCTGTTGCTGAGAAAGGGGCTCAGTGCTACGTTCCCCGAGCCGGGCCTGAGAACGGCTCCGTTCCCAGCGTGGAGACCCAAGCTCCCCGCCAGCCCCAAGCCGGGCCTGAGAACGGCTCCGTTTCCAGCATGGAGACCCAAGCTCCCCGCCAGCCCCGAGCCGGGCCTGAGAACGGCTCCGTTCCCAGCGTGGAGAGCCCAGCTCCCCGCCAGCCCCGAGCCGGGCCTGAGAACGGCTCCGTTCCCAGCGTGGAGAGCCCAGCTCCCCGCCAGCCCCGAGCCGGGCCTGAGAACGGCTCCGTTCCCAGCGTGGAGACCCAAGCTCCCCGCCAGCCCCGAGCCGGGCCTGAGAACGGCTCCGTTCCCAGCGTGGAGACCCAAGCTCGCCGCCAGCCCCGAGCCGGGCCTGAGAACGGCTCCGTTCCCAGCGTGGAGAGCCCAGCTCCCCGCCAGCCCCGAGCCGGGCCTGAGAACGGCTCCGTTCCCAGCGTGGAGACCCAAGCTTCCCGCCAGCCCCGAGCCGGGCCTGAGAACGGCTCCGTTCCCAGCATGGAGAGCCCAGCTCCCCGCCAGCCCCGAGCCGGGCCTGAGAACGGCTCCATTCCCAGCTCTTAGTATCAGAGTTGTGTCTCCAGAGCCCTTTGTGCTGGACACGGTGCCAAGTCGTGAAGAGACAGTCCCTGCGCCCGCCCGCTTATTGTCTGCACAAACACGGGATGGGAGGCGTGCGTGCAGGTTCCCGCAGGCAGGTCCCTCGCCCCTCGGCGGTGAAGGAGAATGGGGGCCGCACCCTCCCCGCACAGGACCGGTTTCTAAGGCTCACAACCAAGCCTGCAGATTCCTGGCTTCTCAGGCCAGACGGCCGTGGGGGTCAGCCCGGCGGGCCTGCGGCAAGGCTGAGGCCCGAAGGAAGCCCTGTGTGGGCCAGAGCCGGTGGCGTGGGAGACTCCGCCATGCCGGCTGGTCCAGGGGGTGGCTGCAACTCCGGGCTAAAGCTCTGCACCCTGTTTGTCTCACGTCTGTCCAGGCAGCGGATCGCGCTGTGCCAGATGGAAGGGCCCCCGCCAGGCTCCCCACAGAGACACCCACACACTGGGCTCTGGTCTCCCCGCGGCCTTCCCTTGCTCAGCCCCACAGGCAGAGCTCCTGAGTCTGCAGCCCAGTGCTCCAGTCTCTCCCGTGTCTCTTCCCGACACCGGAGCTGGGACCCGCCGTGGTCCCCCAGTGCCAGGTAACCTCCCCCGGGGAGCCAGTGCTGGAGCTCACGCTCGGCTGCGGTTTCTTTGCTATGCAGCCGGGTTAACACGTGGGCACAACACACACCCAGTGCTCCCATGCACGGTTGTGTACATTGTGTGGTGGTGACGGCCAGAAGGGACAATTAGAGTGACCTCTGGGTCTGGCCCCATGGGTTCACAGGCCAGTAATTGCACCCAGGTACTTCTAGACTGAGAGCCAAGACTTTACTTGCTCCCATAACAGAAGAACTAGGGGGGGTCACCCAATGACATTCATAGGCAGCAGGGCCAAAAAAACCATAGGGAGTACTTTTTGCACATAGCGCACAGTCGACCTGTGGAACTCCTTGCCAGAGGATGTGGTGAAGGCTGGGACTTTAACCAGGTGTGACTTTGTGGGGTGTGACGGGGAGGGCTGTCCACTCTTGTGGCCCTGGATCCACTCTGCTTTTGCATTCACTGGTTGTTGTGTTGTGTTGTGTGTAAATCCTACTGCCCTATGCTGGTCTGCAGTGACTCTGTGTGTGTCTGTGTGCAGAGCCCAGCGGGGGATGGTCCCTGAGGGGGGCACGTAGGCCTGGCCCAGCCGCCTGACACCTGGGCTAGGTGGAGGAATCTGGACAAGCAAGGAGCGTGGCTGCCTGGGGGCTGAGGGACCAGTGGCTGGCAGGGTGAGGCAGTCTGGGCTGGGTAGGATGAGGAGAGCAGACTGAGAGCAGGGAAGGGGGGTTCAAGGCCCATGAGCCCTTCCCCCCAAGAGGAATACGGCTCTCTGCGGATTTCCCAGCCCTGTGGCATCGCCCGGCCCTTCGAATCCTGCGGCGCAGTCAGCAGCGCCCAGGAACCCTTCCTCTGCCGGATGAACAGCTGCTAAGGGGGCGGGTGTTCCACTGGCAGCGCTGGCTGCGTGTTCCAGCCTCCGCTAGAAACGCTTCCCTTCGCTGCTGAGAAAGCAAACGCAGAGCGTCAGCTAAGCCGCTGGCCTGCCATCGAACTGGGGCCCAGAGAGCCCCATGGCCAACGGGGGCACCGCAGCTCGGGCGCTCCGCGGGGCAGATCTCAGTGCCTGGTGCAGGAGGGACCCTCCACAGGCCATGCCCCCTGTGACGACGTGTTGGGGTTCCTCCGATCCTGCAGCCCTGTAGCAGCAAGAACAGACTCTGCCAGCCGGTAGAATAGAGGGGCTATTGCTTCTCCAGGGTACAGATGAGATGTGTCTACAGGAATCTGGCCCAGGATGCCTCAGCCCCCTTGCGATGGGGTCCCTGGGCCGCTAGGTTCCAGCCCCTCCTTAGACTGGTTCCTCCATGATTCCAGCCCCAGACTGCCCCTTCCCCCAGCCCTCACTTCCTAGTTCCCTCGCTGTCCTCAACCGGTCAGACTGGTTGGGTCTTAGGCAGCCCACCTGCTGGGCCGTGCTCCGGACACCGGCCAGTAGGGGTCACCCACAGCCCAGGCACAGCGACCAGCCAGGTACTGACACCACACACCAGCCAAGAGTCCGCCGGGGAGTCAGCGCTTTCCTGTGTCCCAGCCCTGCCGCGGCGACGCCGGCCAGCCCTGCCGGGAGCCCCTTCCTGAGACCCTGGCAGCGGTGCCGAGGCCCCGAGCGGGGCTTTGCAGGCTGCGCGGCGGGCACGTCGCTTCTCTGGGACAGAGCCGGGCGACCGGCGACGCGGCAGCAGTGTCCAGTCGGGCAGCGGAGGCTCCAGCACCACAAGGCCCCTGTGGAGGGGCCGCATCCAACCCAGGCCTCGTGAGCCCCGGTGCTGTCAGTGCAGGGGAAAAGCACCCGCCCTCGTCACTGCAATTAGCCCCCTGTGAGCTCCCTCCTCCGGCTCCGGCTCCGGCTCCGGCCTGCTCGGGATCCCTCGGGCGCCTGTGACAAGCTTTGACTGAACAGAGAGCGCAAGGAGGTGCCGAGTGAGGCCGGACTCAGGGAGACTCTAAAGTCTGGCTGCCCCCCTCTCACCCTGCCCATCCTGCTCGGTCCCCACCGGGCCTCAACCTGCCCCAACACTCCCCCGCTAACACCGCGCCAGCAGCTGCCTCCACGCCGCAGAGCCCTGCCCCCGCCGGGCTGGGCCCACCTCCTCCTCCGCTCTCGGCTGCAGGACGATGGGGAGCTCACGCCTCCCGCACAAGTTAGGTATTACCCATGCAGATCAACGCAGGGCTGCCAGGTGGTTTCAACCAAAATACGGACACACTTGCCATGACATCACCGGCGACATCCCATCTGAGTTAGAGAACACCGGACAGGTCTTGTTTCTCAATGTGTTTCCTGGACAGGAAGCTCAAATACTGGACTGTCCAGTTCAAAACTGGACACCGGGCACCCCTAGATCAACGTGTGCATGTGTCTCTCTCGGACGGGCTCCCCCGCACCCTGCGGGGTTCACTTCAGTGCCGAGCCCCCAGCCTGCCAGCCGCCACGGGCCACAGCCCCTGGGCCTGCATTGAGCTCCGGACAGAGGGCTGAGGTTCCAGGCTCTTTGTCTCCGTTGAACTGGTACCGTCTGCAGGCAGCACACAGGGGCCCCAACCCCAACCCCGGCCAGGCAGGAGTCTTCAATCACAAGGAAGCCGAGCGTAGAGGCCAGGAGGGGACAGGCTGGCTCCGTGGCTGTCAGCAGCGTCTGCACTGGGCAGATCCCTGCAGGCCAGCCGCGGGCACCAGCCAGAGAGCGATTCCCTGGCCACAGCTCCGCCCGAGCCAGGAGAGACCCTGCCCTGGGCAGGCCCATGCCCTTCCCCTGCCCGCCTGTGCAAGGCCAGGCCAGGAGGAACCTGCCCCGCCGTTAAACCCCTCTTTCACAGAAGCAGGCAGAGCCCTGCCCAGAGTCCTTGGTCATGCTCCTCCCTTGCTGTGACCGCAGCTGTTTGCGGGGGCGCCGGGCGCGTGTCAGGAATGGGGCAAGAGGCGGCGGGCTGGACTCTGCTGGCCACTGCGTAAGCCAAACTGATCAATGCTGGGCCGCCAGGGAGGTGGCCCCCCTGGGGAGGCAAGGGGGTGTCCCAGGTGGCGGCGGGGGGGCCTGTCCGAGCAGAGCTGGGCTGTGCTACTCCCACCCTGCTGTGGTGCAGTCCAGCCAGGTCCCCTTCAGCCGCTTCCTCTGCCCACGGCTCCCGGTAACCGCGCAAGACCGACACCCTGCATTGCGCCCCCCCCGGCGCCTTCCCCTGGGGCTCCTTCGGCCGCGCCAGCAGGGCGCCTGCCTGCCAGACGAAGCACCTTCCACTCCCCTGCAAGGAAGGCGACGGGGGCAGGCAGGCTCAGTCCGCCTCTGGGGACAGCTGGAGCAGGAAGGCTGCTGCCCACACCTGCGAGGGGGGGGGAAACTCCCGCTGCCCTCTGGAGCATCCCGCTGTCGTGTGGCAGGCCCGGAAGCTCAGCTCTCATTAAACTACTGACCCTGCGGCGAGGCCTCCAGGAGCCATGGGCAGCCCAGCCACGCCCGGGGAACGAGTCCCCTTCCCCCGAGCTCGCCCCCGGCGCAGACAGCGCGACTGACCCCCACTCTCTGCCTCCCGGGGATGTGGCTGGGCAAAGCTCTCCTGCTGGCACAGCGGTGCCGCCACACGCTCCGGGGGGGCACGCTCGACGTGGAGACAAGTCCCAAGGGCTGTTCGGAACCATGAGCCAAGAGCACTGGAGGCCTGCCGAGCTGCAGGCAGCCTGCCGCCAGAGCGCCAGGGGGATGGGCAGCCTCCTTCCTTCCAGCTTGGAACCTGCTGCCCCCCGAGCAGCAGGGCCACCCCGGGGGCAGGGCCATCGGGTGCCTCCTTTGTGGTGTGTGTGGGGCTCTCCGGTCTTCATTCAGCCCAGTCCCGCGAGGAGCCAGGCCCCCGGGCAAAGTCTGCAGCGAGCAGGACGGGGGAAGCCGTCGCAGCCCCCCGTGGCCATGCCGCTGCCAGACCCGCTCTGCCATTCACGCTCCGCGCTGAGCAACGCTGAGAACTCAAGTGCCGGGGAGCAAGGAACAGATTAATATTCGCAGCAAGCGAGCAGAGCAGATGGGCGAGGGACGATGCTAATTGTGTCTGCAGCTCCGTGCGTTACACGGGGGATTATTCCTGCTCCAGAAGGTCGCAGCCCCCTTTGCACGGCAGGAATGCGCCTGTGCTCAGGCTGCCCGAGGGGGGGCTTTGCTGGCTCGTCGGGCCCAGCCCATGCGAGGAGCCATGCTGCCGGTCAGATGCCAGGTGCACCTGTGCGTCTTGCTCCCGGAAAACCCACCGCTGAGCCGGCTGACGGGAATGCTGGTGATCAGGCCCCTGCACGTTTAGTCCCAGCTCTGTGCATGCCCTGTGGTTACTAGCGGTGCCTTTTGCGGGTTCCCCTAGAGCACGGCCTCGTGGCCGGTCGGTCACACATGCACGACGGGCGGGGCCGGAACGTCTGAGCTGTGCGCACAAAAACCGCGCATGCAGCATGATATCATAGTTCCCATAATAGAAGAACTAGAGGACACCAAATGAAGTTAAGGGGTAGCAGGTTTAAAACTAATAAGCAAAAGTTCTTCTTCACACAGCGCATAGTCAACCTGTGGAACTCCTTGCCAGAGGAGGCTGTGAAGGCTAGGACTAGAACAGAGTTTAAAGAGAAGCTGGATAATTTCATGGAGGTTAGGTCCATAAAAGGCTATTAGCCAGGGGGTAGGAATGGTGTCCCTGGCCTCTGTTTGTGGAAAGTTGGAGACAGATGGCACGAGACAAATCGCTTGATCATTGTCTTCGGTCCATCCCCTCCGGGATACCTGGTGTTGGCTGCTGTTGGCAGACAGGCTACTGGGCTAGATGGACCTTTGGTCTGACCCAGTACGGCCGTTCTTATGTTCTTATGAGGCTGCCCAAGGTCACGTGTGCAGTCACAACTGCACGTGCAAACGGTCAGTTGCACACCCAGCTGCCTGTGTGCACGTGCAGTCCCAGGGATTCCTCGTGCCCGCCCAGGAATCGTGCCTGCAAATCATACCCTCAGAAAGTTGGGGCCTCAAAAGTTAAGATTTCCATGGCAACTCTAACTCATTCCTCTGGCACAGATGTACAGCTGCACTGCCGAGGATGCTTCTCACACTCTTGGAACTCCTGCCTTCGACCGTGGGCCCGGCTTTCCATCTTGGATGCCAAACTGAGACGCCCACTCCAGCTTTTTGTGGCTCCGATCAGCCCACACGGGCCAGCGATTGCTCCCTGCTGTCAGGCCCACCCGCAGAGGGAGGGGTGCTCATGGGGGAAGCTGAGTTTGCACATTTGGCCCCTCAAGTGCAAAACGCCTGTCTTGGCGCTGGCCAGCCGGTGATGCACGGCAGTCGGAGCAGACCAGCACCTGGAAATGTACCAGCCCCCGGCAACTCTGGCTGAGGGCAAGGAAACGGCCGAATCCTGCTTGCCACCCCATGCCTAGCAAAGTCAGCCGCAGCTCGGAATGGGTTGATGCTGCAAGCATCCTCTGTCTGCCTGACAGCTGAGACTCGACTGACGGCCGCCTGGGGGCATGAGTCCCCCCCCACGCCCCTCCAGCAGAACAAAGGGCGTGATTCACACAGCTCCCTTGCGCTGTCGATCCACCCAAAGAAGGCCTCTATTAAATAGCACTGGGGCCACACGCTCCCTGGAGGAAACTGCTCTGCCGTCCCGTGAGACGCCCCCAATTCCCGGGAAGAACAGAGCGGCTCTGGAGTTCCTAACATGTCAGGACTCATCCTCCGCAACCTCCCGGGCTCCGTGCGGCACCATGTGGTCCTGGCCAGGCAGCTGACGAGCAAGAGGCCACGGCCGTGGTGTGAAAGGGTAGGGGAGGGGAGAGGAGCCAAGAGACGCGCTATCATCGCCGACTCCTCTGCACGGCTCTTGGCCGCTCTCCTGGGAATTCAGCCCTTTCCGCTGGCTACCAAAGGGGATTTCTCAGGGAGTGTGGGGAGTCCCTGCGGGACTCTCAGGCGGCAGGTAGAAAAGAAGGTTTCTTGGGACACAGGGTAGCTCAGACTTGTTACGGGAGCCAGGAGCAGCCAGGACCACCCATCTCGGGGATACGGCAGAGGCCCCCCAGGCCAGCTAGACTCCCCCTCCCTGAGCCAGCCGGAAAACTAAACTCACCCAGCCAGCGACTGGTCCCAGCCCTCTAAGCAGCCCCACCCCCTCCTTTGTGCTGCGTCCTGGGCCCCAGGTGTTATCTGCTGTCACCTGGTCCTCCGGCGCCTTCTTTTTTCCCCCTCCCGCCTGCCCTTCCCCTCTCCTAGGGTATGTCTACACCACAGCATTAAGCTAATTAGAATTAGCGTTTTGCTCATTGGAACTAGCATGTCCACACTGAGCGGACCCTGAACCGAAGTTAAGGCTGGCCGGAACCAGTGCCGGCAGGGCATCAGGTTAGGACTTAGAGCGTGGAGCTGCTGCCTCAGGCTAGCCGAGGGCTGTGCTTAAAGGGACCCGACCTCCACCCCGGACAGACAGTTCTCAGGGTTCCCCACTTGCTTGTCTACCTCGATGAGGGACAGCAAAGCAGTCCTGTCTTGGAGTGCCCTGAGTGCCCCCCTCGGCACATCACAGCACTCGGCCATCAGCCCGGCTGCACTTGCCGCAGGCTGCCATCCGGGGGTGTCAATTGGGGGGCTGTCAGGATCCAGGAGGCCCTGCAGGAGAGCTTCCACCCTGAGGAGCCTGCCGAGCCACCCCAGTCCTCCCCATCGGGGGCTCGTGCCCCATTCCTCCCTCACCTCCTTCCACTTACCCCTCCCCAACCCCCCTTCCTGATGTAAAAAATAAAGGACACGTGTTCAAAAATAGAAACTCTCTTTATTTAACAAAACTGGGGGGGGGGGGAGGGATTAACCTCTGGAGAGACTGGGAAAAGGAGGTGGGAGAGGGGAAGAGAGAGGGTGGGAGAGGGGAAACCTGGGAGGAGGGAGCTGGAAGGGGGAAGCCAGGGGAAGTATAAAACTATGGTACGCCATATCTTCAGTATTGTGTAGAGATGTGGTCTCCTCACCTCAAAAAAGATATTTTGGCCTTGGAAAGGGTTCAGAAAAGGGCAACTACAATGATTAGGGGTTTGGAACAGGTCCCATATGAAGAAAGGCTAAAGAGACTGGGACTTTTCAGCTTAGAAAAGCATGAGTGGTGTGGAGAGGGTGAATAAAGAAAAGTTCTTCATTAGTTCCCATAATAGAAGGACTAGAGGACACCAAATGAAATGAATGGGTAGCAGGTTTAAAACTAATAAGCGAAAGTTCTTCTTCACACAGCACATAGTCAACCTGTGGGACTCCTTGCCACAGGAGGCTGTGAAGGCTAGAACTAGAACAGAGTTTAAAGAGAAGTTAGATAAATTCATGGAGGTTAGGTCCATGGAGTGCTGTTAGCCAGCGGGTAGGAACGGTGTCCCTGGCCTCTGTTTGTGGAAGGCTGGAGATGGATGGCACGAGACAAATGGCTTGGTCATTGTCTTTGGTCCCTCCCCTCTGGGGTACCTGGTGTTGGCTACTGGGCTAGATGGACCTTTGGTCTGACCCAGTACAGCCGTTCTTATGTTCTAAGCTCAGGGCTCAGGGTCGGGGGTCTCACTGGACCAACTTGATTTTCATGCAAACCTGCTCCTGGGTTTGCATGTGGCCTTTGGTGGCCAGGCTGGCAGCTATCCTGCCCTAGACGGACTCATTCCTGTGCCTAGTGTGGAGGTCGTGGACATTGGAGGCCTCTCCCCAAACCTCGATGAGGTCCACGATCTCCGCACTAGAGCAGGCGGGCACCCGTCTCTTACGGCCCCGGGCAGGCTCCTGGGAGCTGCCAGCCTGGTCCTGGGAAGAGGCGGAGGGTTGGGTGGCAGCGGGTGGCTGGCTCATGCCGTGCCAGGTGCAGAGTCTGCTGGCTGGGTGCTGGCAGGCTTGCACCTGGTACGGGCACTGTAGCCAGACCATGCCCCTTTAAGGGCTCCAGGGCCGGGAGGGGGGCAGAAGAGTTTCCCTGGCTTGGCCCAGAGTGGCCACCGGGCAACCTGAGAAGGGCTAGCCTCCCACTAGTTCGAATTAAGTGGCTACACAGCCCTTAATTCGAACTACTTAATTCGAACTAGGCATTAGTCCTCGTAGAATGAGGTTTACCTAGTTCGAATTAAGCGCTCCGCTAGTTTGAATTAAGTTCGAACTAGCGGTTTGTATGTATAGACGCTATGAAAGTTAATTCAAACTAACAGCTGTTAGTTCGAATTAACTTTGTAGTGTAGACATACCCCTATTTATTTTGGGTGTGCACATCCTAAACTCAGAACTCCGGTCAGCTGAAGCAGTGGGTGGTGCCCACGAGAGCTCATGAGCCCAGCTACATGTTTTGTTAGTCTATAAAGTGCTAGCAGACCATTGGTTGTTGTTTTTTTATACTTCCCCAGTGAGCCATGCCCAACCTCCCCTCCTCACCCAGATAGTGCTGCAGTGCCCAGGGAAACTGAGGCACGCACACAGAATTACTCCAGAACAGCACAGGACAGTAGAATCATGCACAGCACAACAAAGCCAACCAAGTGACCGCAGGGACTACGAGCGGGAATACAGTCTCCACCTTGTCACAGGATTTTTTTTGGGGGGGTGTGACGGACCAGGCTGGGCCTGGGCACAGCTGAGGGCGTCCACTCAGGGCGAATTGCTCAAAACCAGGGCTCCTTACAGCCCCAGACTGGAGACCTTCCCAAATAGGCCACAAACGAGTCCTATAGAGTGCTTCAGCTGCCAGCCTGGCCAGCCAGAAGCCTCAAGAGCAAAACCCCTCCGACACCCCAGCTCTCTCCGTGCCCCAAACAGCCCCGGGCCTGCCCACAGGTGAGGGGTTTTAGAACCCAATCTCACCTTCCCCGAATGAGTTCTGTTCAGTCCCAAGAAACCAGCCACAGATCCCAGGTCGATTTACACTCTGGATCTTACCCACAAGATCACTCTGAGCCAATCCTTTAGAATCGAACATCTAAAGGTTTATTACTAAAGGAAAGAAAAGCATGAGAGTGAGGTTGTTAAGGTATCATACATTACATGCATCGAATCTCCCAGTTCTCGACGCAGGCTCGCAGCAGAACTGTTATATCTGCTGGCTTAAAAGTCCTTGGTGCACATCCTATGCCAGGATGGGTCCACAGTCCTTCCCGGCTTGTTGATCCCTGCATGGCTGCATCTGGGATGAAGAGCTGAGCTGAGCACCCAAATGGAGGATGCCACGTGGCATATTTATATCCCTCTCTTGCTTCTTCCAAGCTGGAGAGAGTGACATGGTCAGTGGCCAGGCATCTAGATTCCTTCCCAGGTGGGTCTCGGGTACTTAAGAGACCTATTGTCCCTGGAGCCTTGCTAATTAGCATGTCCATAGGCTGAGCCCATCGCTCAGCCACATACAGAGAAACTTCCAGTCTCCATACAGAGTACATGTTTATAGCGCCGCACACAGACATTATACAATACACAAATAGAATATACACACTCAGTAGAAGGTAAGCTTTTGTTTGACACCTCGCATGGCCCTCTTTGTGCCAACTTTTGGGGCAAACACCCCCCCATGGGCACAGCAATGATCTGGCTGCTCCCCTCAAAATCCAGTAACGTGACAAGTGGGGGAAGGGAATCCGGAACGGCACGGCTCACAGCAAAACAGCATTTGTCACAGAGTCACGGAATCGGTTTTCCTCTGCAGTGACTGAGGTTCGTTATTTGTGTCACAAGTCGGAACTCCCCCTCCCCCAATAAAACCAAACACACGCAAGTGGATGAACTGAGACAAATATTCTGCCGGGCTGGGAATTGCTGGCCACGGGCACGTCATTCGAGACACGTTTCACTGGTCTTCACTGGCACGCGGTAAGGGCCAGGTTGGCAAAGGTATTTTCCGGAGCCGACCTTACTCACATGCAGAATTATCAATTGTGCAGGGCAACCGGAACATCTGGGGCATAATGGCCACCCACCCGCCTCTCCCTACCCCTGTTCTGTGGCTCTGCCGCCTCCCGAGAGGAGCTAGAGACCTGGCAAGTGACAAGGCCACACTGACCCTGGGACAGAGCCATCCGGGGGGCAATGAAGCCGTGTACGGGGCACTGGCCCAGCTCAGCTCCAGACTGTCCATCTGAATAGAGCTGTGATTTTACAATCTGCAGCAACGCGCTACTGACGTCGTTTTGAAACGAATTTGAAACTCAGACCCTGTGGACTCGCAGGTCTAGAGTTTCAAATTTGTTTCAAAGCGACGTCAGTGGCGCGTTGCTGCAGATTGTAAAATCACAGCTCTAAAGAAGCAGTGCCCCCCCGGCTGCCGTTGGGCTTAGGGGCACTTGTTTACTAGCCCTAGGGAGGGCCCCAGACATCCCAAGGCTGGCCCTGGTGTTTTCTGCAAACGCGTGTGCATTTCGGATGTGCATAGGGAACTCCACCATGCAAGTGTGAATACCGCTTTGCACGGGCTCCTCTGAGGTCTGGCAGGTCCCCCCAGCCCCCGTTGAGACTGTTAGGGTGTTTGATCCTCCGAGTTCCTCTCCCCTTGCATTGTTAATAACCCGGGATTCCTCCGCAGGGCCGCCGATCTCGTCCCTGGCAGCTCCTTCTCGCTGTTTGAAGCACTAATCCCTCTGCAGGCTGCAGGCACCCGCCCACGCTTTGGGCAGCCCCGGCTTCCCGGCCCAGAGCCAACACAAACCCTTCCAACCTGGAAATCATGGAGGCCCTAAGCCCTCCCGTCGGAGCCCCAGCCATCTGCCCCGCCCCGCCAGGGCGCCCGGCGGAGCAGCAGAAGGGCATTGAGTGTTTACTCACCTCCCGGCTGATCCCAGGTTCAACACACCCAGGCTTGCGTTTAGCCGCCATTTCCCGTGATCCTGATCAATTCCATTTATTCAGCTTAGCGGATCAAACCGGGTGACATTTGGAGCGGTGTGATTGAAAACGCAAATCTCCCCCCTCCCCCGATTGGGCAGGCTCCCGGGAGCGCTCGGCCCGCGTGCTTGGCATGCGAAATCCACTGGCCAGCGAGCAGGGAGACGCCGCCCTCCCATCCCATCCCACCCCGCTCCTGCCCCAGGCTCCCTGCGCCCGACAACCGGCGGCCAGGCTAATAATAACCATAGCACAGCGTGGGCCTCGGGGTGGGGCAGCGCACGGGCAGGCCAGGGGGTGCGGGGGGGAGGCGCAGCAGTTCTGGGCCCTGGACGGACACAGGGCAGTCGGAGCGGTTGGTAACACGACATGAATGCTCCCGTTCTCTGCCGGCCGGCTGCCAGCTGGGGCTTTGACGCTCTGCTGTGCCCTCTCCACACATGAACTGCAGCTCGCGGGGCTTTCTCCTGCTGCCGAGGAGCAATCCCACCCCCTTGCTTCCCTTTGGGAACCGGCCAACCCTCTCCCAGCCGCCTGGCACTGCCGCCCTCGCCGCAGCCACACTGCTCCTGGCTTCCTGCGACTGCAGCTACACGAGAGTGAAAGGGGGCACGTGTGCTCCCCGTGTCCTTTCCCTCTCCTGGCCTGAGCTCCGTGCACCTGGGATTCATGCGGCTGGTGCAGGGGGTCTGCAAGCCGTGTCTGGCTCCAGGGGTCTGCAAGCCGTGAGTGGGGCTACAGGCCCCACTGATCCACCCCTTCTGCAGCAGGAGGCGCTGGGGGAAGGGGAGCAGTGGGGACAGGTTATGCTCAGAGGGCTGGACTGACAGACAGCGTGCTCAGCTCGCTGCAGCCAACTGATGCCAGCCCAGCACGTGGCCCACAAGCCAACAGGAAGCCAGCAGCCGGGTCACTGCCAGCCACAGAGAAACGGAGGCCAACTGTGCCATCCCCTGGCTGTGAGGCTGTGTGACGTGGGGGGGGGGGGGCTGTCCACTCATGGGGCCCTGGGCCCACGCTGGCTCTGCAGCCACTGGTGGCCGTGTTGGGCTGGGGTGACCCCTACTGGCCTGTGCTGGTCTGCAGCGACTTTGTGTGTGTCTGTGCAGTGCCCAGCGGGGATGGTCCCTGAGGGGGGCACGTGGGCATGGCCCAGCTGCCTGTCCCCTGGGCTAGGTGGGGAATCTGGACAAGCAAGGGGCAGGGCCCAATCGCTGGCAGGGTGAGGCAGTCTGGGCTGGGTAGGATGAGGAGAGCAGACTGAGAGCAGGGAAGGGGGGTTCAGGGCCCACGAGCCCTTCCCCCCCAGAGGAATACGGCTGCCTGCTCTCCCGCACATCCCTCACGCTGCGCTGTGTCCCTGAGAACCAGTAAAACCTTCTACTCTACTGGCCGGCGGAGACTCACCTCTGGCTGCGGACGGGGTGCAGGGCCAGGGCTCCCCGACGTGCCGTCACAGGCTGTTCAGCAAACGCCACCTTGCTAGGGATCTTGGCCACGCAGAACGGCCTAGAGTGGAAACCACGTGACTCCAGATGCGGGCGTCGGCTAGCACCAGGCGCCTGAGCCGAACAGCGGGAAGGAGCTGGGCGCCCAGGAGAACTCCCTTTGCAGACAGGCTGCCACAGGCTGGAGATGGCTGCGTGGCCGGGCCTCACGTCTCCTCCGGCACAAGCGGGAGCTGTGGCTGGTCGATTGGACCATGGAGCTTGCGGACTGTGGCACGCTGGCTGGGAGCATCCTCGGCTTTCGACGCCAGACAGCCCTGGCTGCTCCGTGGCCCTGGGTTACTGAGACTATCTCCCCCCGCCCCTCTGGGCTGGCTCACTGCTCAGCCAGCAGGTCAGTGCCGCGGGGGGGGGCCAGGGCGCAAGGCAGCCGGCTCTGGGATGGCTCAGGGCTCTGATGCACAGGCACTAGAGGGACAGATAGAGCCTAGAAGCTCCCCGGGGCCTCTGGACCAGCTCTGCAGGCTCCAGCAAAAACTACCTTCGGCACAAGCCCCTTGGAGCCTTCCCTCGGAGCCGCCCAGCCCCGGCGCCCCATGCCACCCTCAGGCAGGCTGGGGCAGGGATGGAAGCCATGCTGTGACAGGCTGCTCAGGGCGCTACCAATGCTCTGTGGAGGCTCTCTTGTTCAAGATGCGGGTTTAAAGGCAGCCCTGGCGCGAAGGACAGTCAGCATCAGCCAGCTGCCCTTGGGAGCCCGGTGGAGGGAACGGGGGTCTCCACAGAGCGTGGCGGGGAGGCGGCGGGGGGGACGGAGACAGACCCTGTGACAATGGACAGTCTAATTGGCTCTCAGTAGAGCCAGAGTGTATGAGCCATAGTGTGGGGGCAGCCACTCCGCACCAGACCTGTGCATAGAGGGCACAGGCCCAGGGCCGTCTGTCCCGCAGGCTCCAGGGCCATCTGTCCCGCAGGCCCAGGGCCATCTGTCCCACATAGGGTTGCCAGGTGTCTGGTTCTCGCCCGGACAGTCTGGTATTTGTGGCCTTTGTCCGGTGAGAAATCCCAGAAAATACCGGCTATGTAAACTGTCTGGTATGTTCCGTTTTCCTCAGACGGGAGGCCGGCAGGGACGTATTTCCTTTTGCTCAACAAATTTGGTCTCCTGTTTTGTTTTTTTGCTGAACAGTTTTGGTCCCCCCCCAGTCTGGGATTTGTTGTGAAAGTATCTGGCAGCCCTCGTCTCCCAGCGGAATAGCCTCTTCTCTTGCCTCTCACAAGGAGAAGCCAGGGATCCTCCTTCCAGGCAGCGGGCGCTGGGAGGGGCGGGGAAGGGAACCAGACCCCCAGGAGCGTTGGCTGCACGGTACCAAGTGTCTGTTCCCCCCGGCAGGAGACGTCGCGGGGGGCAGCTCCGCCATGTGTGGTGTCCCACAAGGCCTCTGCCGAGGGGGAAACTCCCCCGGGGCCCAGCATTGTTGCAGCTGGGGGAGATTCAGCCCTTTCTAAGCGTAGCCCCATCCTGAGCCTGCCCCCTGGCCTGTGCGTGGGAGCAGCTTTCCCTGCCGCCGGCCCCGCCCAGCCCTGAATGGCGGGGTGCCTTCCCCGGCTGCGGCCGCAGCGGGAGAGCCAGGCCGGGGGGTTGGCATGACCAGTCTGGGGGCTTGGATCGCTGGCCTGAGAGAAGCGGAGGTGGCTTGCAGCTGGGATGCATCATGAGCTTTCTCAGAGCTGCGGCCCAGAAAAGCAGCTCTCTTGGCGGCCGGGGGGGGGGGGGGACGGCTTCCCACTCCGGCTCAGAGAGGAGGCAGCTGCCAGCTGCTTAGATAAACCCCTGAGAAACACAAGGAGTTGCCGCGTCCCCCTCCTCTCCTTCCCTGCCCCAGCCCCTTGCCGCAGCTGCCCGAGCACGGTGCTGCCCAGCAAGGCCGGGGCGTTGTGGGGGAAAGCGAGGCTCCCTTGAGGCTAAGAAGCTGCCCCTGGCCCCTTGCCAGGCAGCATTTCTGCTGGGGCGGGTACATTCGCCTGGCTCGGTTTGTCCTGCCCTAAAGCCGTGGTGCACGTGTGCCCTGCCGGCGGGAGGGGGGCACCGTCCCTGAGGCCCCTCACACAGCGGGAACGCGCGGCCCCTGCGAGCCAGAGGGCTGTAGGGCACCCGCTGCAGACTCTGCCCTGAGCTCCCGAGGTCCCAGGTGCAGCTCCGCCTGGGGGTGCCTCAGGTGAAGGGCGCTCCCTCAGCTGGCTGGACAATCCTACCACCTCCCCTATGGCGGGGGAAAGGAGGGCAGGCATTGGCTTCCCTCAGCTGAATGCTGGCTAGGTTGGAGGGAGCTCCCCAATGCCCCCAGGAGAGAGCATGGTGGAAGTTTTCATGAAAGGGTAATCTCTGGGGGCCGGAGAGAACACAGGAACGGCCAGGCTGGGTCAGGCCGAAGGTCCATCTAGCCCAGGTGTCACATTACTGGATTTTAAGGGGAGCAGATCACTGCTGCGCCCACAAAGTCTGTACAAAGGGGGCCATGTGAGCTATCAAATGAACGCTTGTGTCCTACTGATTCCGTGTGTGCTACTCATGTACCTGTGAGGGGTCTGTGTGCGGAGTTACGATATGGGCTCTGGGCTGGTGCTGTGAACGTTCTCTGCCTGAGACAGAGCCGTGGGCCTGGACTGCCTGCTGTAAAGAAGGGTTGTTCGGTCAATGACTGTGCTAATTAGCAGGGCCCCAAGAACAATGTTCTCAAGGTGCCCAATACACACCTGAGGGATGCGTCTGGAACCTGCAGACCAGTCAGTATCTCATGGCTCTCTGCCATCATGTGACCAGCTCCAGTTTGGGAGACACCAGAGATATAGAAGTGCCATGAAGCGGACTCCATCTGGTCTTCAATCGTGCTACTGATCCCAGATGCAGCCTTGCGTGGGACAGCGAGCCGGGAAGGATCGCTGACCCGTCCTGACACAGGATGTGCACCAGAGACTGCTAAGCTGGCAGGCTATAACATCTCTGCTGAGAGCCTGCATCCAGAACTTGGGGATTGGTGCATGTGATGGATTCTCCACAGCAACCTCACTCTCCGCCTTTTCTCTTTCATTAATAAACCTTTAGATTGTAGATTCTAAAGGACTGGCCCAGAGTGCTCTTGTGGGTAAGATCCAAAGTATAAACTGACCTGGGACCTGTGGCTGGTTCTTTGGGATGGGGAGGACCTGTTCAGGGGTAGGTGAGATTGGGTTCTATAACCCCTCACCTGTGTTAGGCCCGGGGCTGATTGTGGCACAGGGAGAGCTGCAGTGTCTGAGGGGTTTTGCTTGTGAGGCTTCCTGCTGGCTGTATTGGCAGCTGGAGTGCTCGGTGGGACTGGTTTGTGGCCTATTTGGGAAAGGTCTCCAGTCGAGGGCTTTAAGAGGCCCTGGTTTTGAGTAATTCATCCTGAGCGTACGCCCTCAGCGGTGCCCAGACCCAGCCTGGTCCATCACACCAGGGTCCTGCCTGCTGTCAGTGGCCAATGCCAGGTGCCCCAGAGGCAATGAACAGAACAGGGAACCATCAAGCAATTCCTCCCATCACCCATTCCCAGCATCTAACACACACAGGCTAGGGACACCATTTCTACCCATCCTGGCTAATAGCCAGGGCTCGCCAAGCAGCAGCGAGCCCTGCTCGCCAGCCGTGCAGTTCTGCACTCTGCCCATGCGCAGAGCCCTCTGCGCCGGCTGTTCTGGCTTGTAATCTACTTGCCACGGTCGGGTAGATTACATTATTTGTCGAGCCCTGCTAATAGCCATTGATGGGCCTAGCCTCCCTGAATTTATCTAGTTCTTCTAGGAACCCTATTAAAGATGTTTTCACAACATCCTCTGGCAAGGAGTTCCACAGGTTAACTGCGCTTCATGAAGAAAAACTTCCTTCTGTTTGTTTTAAACCTGCTACCTATTAATTTAATTTGGTGACCCCTAGTTCTTGTGTTATGGGACCAAGCAAATAACTTTTCCTTACTGTCTCCACAGCGGTCATGATTCCCGTAATCCCTCCTGGCATGCTCGGCATCACCAGCGATAGCCTTGCCCCTTTCCCCACAGAGCTGCCTCCCTGCCATGGGGCTGCCGACCATTACTGGGGCTCTTTGGCTATGGACACTGATAAATCCAGCTCCTTCTGAGGCTCAGCTTGGCTACCCCTGCTCTAGACTCACCTTGCCTCAGTGACCCACAGCCAGGTGTCACCTGGGGCAACCTGCATCTGCCACGGCCACTCAGCATTGGCAAGGGTGGGGGGGAACTGCCCCCTTCTCCTGCCTGGGCTGTGTCCCTTAGGACCCTCAAGCCTCACCTTGGGCCCTGCAGCCTGGGAGCTTGCCTGGCCAGAGCACCCCTGCCTGGAGCCCCCCTCCTGCTCCCCAGCCAGAGTGGCTGTTCCCCTCCCTCCCGGAGCCCTTATTTATACAGCCCCAGCCGGGCCCTAATTGGCTGTATCTGCCCCAGCTGCGGGCTCCACTGCTCCAGACTCTTCCAGGGCTGCGTTTAACCCTTAAAGGGCCAGTGCAGGGCAGACACGCCCCGTCACAACCCCCTACGTGTGGCTAGGGCTTCCGGGGCACATCCCCCCAGCCCTTGCGCCTCAGCCTGGCAGCAAGTGGAAGCTCTTCATGTCCTGGTCAGCCACGCACGGGGCCAACCCTTCTTCGAGTCTGGCTGGGTTCTTGGCCACAGGGATGTCCAGCGGCAGGGAGTCCCACAGGCTCAGCGTGTCGTGCTGCATTGCACTTTCAGGGCAGGCCCCAGTGGGCAGGCCTGGGGCTGAGTTGTGAACCTGGCTGTGCCATCGACTCGCTGTGTGGCCCTGGGCTGGGGCGTCTCCCCCCCCGGTATAGGGGGAGAAGGCACCTGAGCCGCCTCACGTTTGCCAGTGAGCACGGGGAGGGCCCAGAGGCGGCCGTGCCGCAGCGCTACCGTCACCAGTTCTGGGCCAGCGAGCGGCGAGTCTCTGACCGGAGGAGCCCTGAGCGACTGCCATTCCGCCGGAGACAGCAGCACTTGCAGCCGCCGGGGCCGGGCTGTGGCGGGGTGTCACGTTATTGGATTTTAAGGGGAGCAGCCGGATCACTGCTGAGCCCACGGCGGGGTGTTTGCCCCAAAGTCTGTACAAAGGGGGCCATGCGAGGCGTCAAATGAAAGCTTGTGCTCTACTCGTTCTATGTGTGCTACTCGAGTGCTTGTGACGTCTGTGTGTGGAGTGATGAAGATGGCTCTGCGGTGGCCCTGTGAGCGTTCCCTGCCTGCTGGGCGGAAGGAATGTCCCGTGAATGGCTATGCTAATTAGCAGGGCACCAAGAACAAGGGCTCTCAAGTTGCCTAATACGCACCTGAGGGATGCGTCTGGGACCTGCAAACCAGCCAGGGCAGAATGGCTGCCAGCATGTGAAACAGAGATAGGTCACTCGACCATGTGACCCGCTCTGGGTAGCGGGAGGCCAGGAGAGACATAGAAGTGCCATGAGGCGGACTCCATCTGGTCTTCAATCGTGCTACTGATCCCAGATGCAGCCTTGGGAAGGATCGCTGACCCGTCCTGACACAGGATGTGCACCAGAGACTGCTAAGCTGGCCATTTGTAACATCTCTGCTGAGAGCCTGCATCCAGAACTTGGGGATTGGTGCATGTCATGTATTCTCCTTAACAACCTCACTCTCCGCCTTTCCTTTCTTTTATTAATAAACCTTTAGGCTATGTCTACACTCGCGGCTTCTTGCGCAAGTACGGCCATTCTTGCACAAGAATCCGCAGAGCGTCCACACTGCCCGCCTGCTCTTGCGCAAGGAAATTTACAGTACGGCGTGGTAAGAGAGGGCTTCTTGCGCAAGAGCTACGCCCTTTTCCAACAGGTGTAAGCCCTCTTGCGCAGGAGCTCTTGCGCAAGAGGGCAGTGTGCATGCGCGACAGGGGTTTCTTGCGCAAGACACCCCTATGGCTAAAATGGCCATCAGAGCTTTCTTGCGCAAGAGAGCGTCCACACTGCCATGGGCGCTCTTGCGCAAAAGCACAGCTCACACATGGCAGTGTGGACGTGTTCTTGCGCAGGAAGCCACCAGTGTAGACATAGCCTCTGAGTTTAGATTCTAAAGGACTGGCCCAGCGTGATCTTGTGGGTAAGATCCAAAGTGTGAACTGACCGGGGATCTGTGGCTGGTTCTTTGGGACCGGGAGAACCTGTTTGGGGTTGATGAGATTGGGTCCTATAACCCCTCACCTGTGTGTTAGGCCCGGGGCTGTTTGGGGCACAGGGAGAGCTGCAGTGTCTGAGGGGTTTTGCTTGTGAGGCTTCCTGCTGGCTGGATTGGCAGCTGGAGCGCTCGGTGGGACTGGTGTGTGGCCTGTTTGGGAAGGTCTCCAGTCTGGGGCTCTAAGGAGCCCTGGTTTTGAGCAAATTGCCCTGAGCGGATGCCCTGAGCGGTGCCCAGACCCGGCCCGGTCCATCACATGAGGAAATGGCTCCGCTGGCAGGGAACTGCTCGGAGCCTCCCGCCAGGGGACTGGAAAAAGCCCGGGGCCCAGGCTGGGGCCCGCTTCCCGCCACTCGACTGTCCCGCTTGCCTCACCATACTGGATGCAGCCCCCCTGGCGTGTGAGCGCCGGGTGCCCAGGAGAGCCCACCGCGCCCGCTACGTGGCACCACGGGCCACCTGTGGCACCCACTTGTGACCACGGAAGCCCGTGAAGTTCCCGGCCAGGACAGGGGCTTTTTAAAATGGGGGTTTGGAAGCTGTTCCCCCAGGCCCATGTCTGCGAGAGGAAAAGGGCCCGGGGCAGACCGCTGGCTGCAATGTGCCTGGCAGCGGCCGGGAGGACTGCAGAGAATTGGGGCAGGAAGGGGGCATGAAGGGAAGATGATGACCGGGAATGCTCCCTGTTAGCCTGCAGAAAGGGGCCGGGGGGGGGTCTGCAGTGCAGCTGTCAGTTCTCCCCCTCCTCTCTCCTCAGCACAGACCCTCCCCTCTCGCCCTGCCTTGTCCCTCACTCCCTGCCAGCTGCCTCGCCTGCCCCAGCCCGCGCCCCACTTAGGGTCAGCGAACCACGCCGGAGCCAGCAGGGAAAGGGCCTGGAGCTGCTCCATTCTCCCCCAGCACCAGGCCACGGTAGCCAACCACGTCCTGCCGTGAGCCAGCGACCCGGAGTGAGGGAGACATCTCCCAGCCGGGCAGCCAGCCATGGAGAACCCACCACAGCTCTGGTGACTTACCTGAGGCTGGCCAGGGCTTAATTTGTGCCAGGATTTGCCTGGCTGGGCTCTGGCACCTGTGGGCTGGCCAGTTCATGGTCCTGGCACCCCTGGGCCTGGCAGTCAGAGCCCGGCACTTCGGATCTTGCTGTGCCAGGAAGGTGTCGAGTTAAGGTCTGTCCCCCCCAGAAACCGTCTGCCTCCTTTTGAGCGGAATTTGTTTGGCTTCATCTTCCAGCCCCCGGTTCTTGTGCCGCCTTTTCCCGCTCAGATCAGGGGCTCTTCGGGGTCTCCCAGGAGGGGCCCACCGCACTGTAATCAAGTCTCCTCTGCAGCTGACCGTGCACAGAGCTGGAATCGTCTCCCACCCCCCCGCCCTGCTGCCCATCCAAGGACAGGTGGGCGGCCGTGCCGGTGGAGGGCAGGGCCACAGGCACCTGGCCCATCGCCAAAACTCTGCCAAGAGGCAGGTGCAGGAAGCTGCGCTGCTGGGCCTGGCGCTATGCCCTGTACTGCCAGGAGCCACGCTGCTGGGCAAGCTGCAGTCCGGCTGTGTGCGGCACGGGGCGGGGCAGCTGCTTGGCTCCGAATGGCGGCGTAGTGCCATGCTTAGGGCTGCCTGGTGGTACCGCCGCGGCGCGCCTGTGGCTGGGCAGAGCCGAGGCGCCAGCTGGCAGCTCCCCTGGCTCGGGGCAGCGCTGGGTAGGGACCCCTTTGCCCTGCCCGTCCGGTGCTGAGTCAGGGCCGGCGGGATGATTCCTGGGGCCCAGTGTGCGGCAACTGCTCCCCCGGTGGCACGAAGAGCTTCCCGGCTGGCAGCACGGGGGGCAGGGGGGCTGGGCTGCCTGGGGCACCCTCCTCACAGGCAGCCTCCACCTCTGCCCCTGCGGCTGGGCCCACGCCGGTTGGGGGGTGCTGTCGCCATGCCCAGCTGCAGCTCTGGGCCACGCCTCAGGGAGGGCGGGCGGCGGGCCCTTCGGGCCAGTGGGGCCCATGATAAGCGCGGGGCCATGTGCGGGAAACCCACTGCAGGAGCCTCACGCCAGAGACATCAGCATGGGGGTCTCCCTGGGTCCCCCGGGCTGGGGGGGAAGGAATTGTTCGAGGGCTGTTTCTTGCACACCTCTGCCCCCCAATGGCTGGCTCTGGCTCGGCCACGCACCAGCGCTCACCGGGGACTTTGCCTGGAAGGGGAAGATCTCCCAGTGCAAGCAGAAGGGTCAGCAACGCAAAGCCCACAGAGCTTGGCTTCTGGGTTCCAGGCCGGAGCCGGAGCTGGAGCCGGAGATGGAGCAGGAGCCAAGCAATGGCCTTAGCTGAGCTCCTGCCTGGCACTGGAACCAGTGAGCTCTTCTCCAAGGGCCGCATTCAGGCTGGCTGGCAGGTCCGGCCCAGAGAACGGACACCCACACAAACTCTGGGGCTCTGGCTCCTTGGGGGGCACAGTCCCAGGGCCTGCCAGGGCGGTGCCGGGGCAGGGAGCCCGCTCTTGGGGACTTTCAGCTCTTCGTGGTTCAGTGCCGCTGGGCCAGGGCCCCAGGGCACAGGGTTTGCACACTGGGTGCGGGAGAGACCAGCCGCCGCCTGGGGCTCCAGTTCCTGGGGGTGCTGAGGGCTGGAGGGGGGCGTTCACTCCAGAGAGCTCCCACTCCAGAGACCGGGCTTCCCAGCCTGGCCTGGTGTCTGCCCCGCAAGCCTGGCACGGCCCCAAGCTGCCCTCACCCGGCACTAAGCAAAACCCAGGCGGGGCCCCAGCCCGCAGAGGCTTTTCCATCACGTCTCCCCCCGGTGCCTGCTGAGCCCGTGCCCGGACCTGTGCCCCACACGTCTCTCCAGGCCGTACGCCAGGGGGCACTAGTAGCGGGCTGGGCAGGTTCAGGGACCTGGCAAGCAGCGTCTGGGGTAACCACCAGCTCCCTCCCCACATCTCCCACGTGTGGTAAACGTGCCCTGCCCCTTCCGCCTCCTCGCTCTGCTGGCCGCGCCGGGCCCCTGGGCCCTGGGGGCAGGGACAGGCCCTTGCATTCGTCTGGATGGGTCAGCCTGCGAGTTGGCCAGCACCGAGTTGGAATTGCCGGTGACCAAAGGCAAGGGGCTGGAGCGCTGCAGTACTCAGACTGTGCCGGGCGGCTTGCACTGCCAGCGCGGCTGAGGCTGGGGGGAGCCAGGCTGCTTCACGACTTTGGGCCCCTGCACCGGCCGTGCGTCTCCTGTGCCCTTCCCCCCGCGCAGGGAGCACAATGCTCGGGGGGCAGAGCAACCATGTCCCAGCCATCAGGCGGATCACAGGCCCGGGGGCGAGCGACAGGCCCGGAGCCAGGCCGCGGGGCAGGAGAGTGGCTCGGGTGTTGGTGGGTTAAACTCCTTGCAGTCAGAAAATGCCCTTTTGTCACAGCCCTAAGGCTTTGTGGTCAAAGGTCAGTTCCGACACGTTTCCCAGGTGGAACATTTGGGGGGCAGACGGGTGGAAACGGCTGAAGTGAAAAATTGGGGGGTCCGTTGTCTCCACCCAACCGGGGCTTAGAGATGGAAGCGACTTCTTGTGAATCCAAAGCCACCAACCGAAACGAAGCAGAGACAAATCTCCAGCGCGACTCGGACGGATTTTCCCCAGCTTGCTCGCTCGCAGCAACTCCGGCATGTGCGGTGCTTTGGTCCGACTGGGGCCTGGGATGGTTCGGGGAATCTCTGTGTTCCCCCGGGGACGCGCTCTCAGAAGCTGCCAGGCCCTGGCTGAGAACTGAAAGGTGCCTGCTTAGCACTGAACTCTGAGCGAGCCGGGGGGTGCTGGGGAGCAGTTTTTGGGGTCACTGGGGTGGGGCAGGTGCAAGGAGGGCAGGGTTCAGGAGCCGGGTCTGGCAGCCAAGCCGGGGGGTGGGGGAGGGGTTTTCGGGGTCACTGGGGCGGGTGCAAGGAGGGCAGGTTCAGGAGCCGGGGTGTGGCAGACAAGCCGGGGGGGGGGAGGGGTTTTCGGGGTCACTGGGGCGGGTGCAAGGAGGGCAGGGTTCAGGAGCCGGGGTCTGGCAGACAAGCCGGGGGGTGGGGGAGGGGTTTTCGGGGTCACGGGGGTGGGTGCAAGAAGGGCAGGGTTCAGGAGCCGGGGTCTGGCAGACAAGCCGGGGGGTGGGGGAGGGGTTTTCGGGGTCACTGGGGCAGGTGCAAGGAGGGCAGGTTCAGGAGCCGGGGTGTGGCAGACAAGCCGGGGGGGGGAGGGGTTTTCGGGGTCACTGGGGTGGGTGCAAGGAGGGCAGGGTTCAGGAGCCGGGGTCTGGCAGACAAGCTGGGGGGCGGGGGCCTGGCACGCCTGTCTCGTGGCAGCAGGCAGGTGGCACTCTCGCATCAGCCTCTGCCTTCCCACTGCACTCTCAGGGGCCTGCCGGGGGGGGCGCTGGCTTTTGCTGGACCTACCTCTGCTGGGGAGCCGAGGCAGGCACCCCGGGCTACATGGCTCTCCTCCGCTGCGCAGCAAGTTTGCCATCAGTTCCCTTCTCTTTGGGGTTGCCCAGAGATGGGTCGACTCCCCCCACTAGAACACCCCAGGGGTGCCACGTAGTTACCCATTCACTGAGTCCGGCTGGGCCGGCCCCCTGCCCCCCGCGCTCAGCCGCCTCTGCAGCCCACTGCACCCCGCGACCTGTGTCTGGGCCCTGCTGAACTGGGCCGGCTGGCGAAGCGATGGCGCTGTGCGAGGAGGGGCCCAGACGCCCCCGCCGACTCTGCCTTGGTGCCGCGGGGGGCCAGCGCCATGGGGGGGCCAGCTGTCAGGCACCCTGGTGAGGTTCAGCTGGAAATGGGCCTGGGGGCTGATCATCGGGTCCCCCGAGGCGGCACGTCTGGGCAGCGGGGGAAGGGAGATCGGCCGGTCTCCGGGGCTTGGCCTGAGGGGTCTCAGGGTTCAGCGCTCCCCCCTCCCCAGCAATTCCCTTCTGCCTGGGGAACCTTCAGCCCCTTTGCCCCACAGGAGCGGCCCCCAGGGGCCAAGGAGCCAGCTGGGGCTGTGGCCTTCCTGAAAATCAGCCTCCAGGGAGCCCCAAATGGAGACAAGTCGCTGGTGCTGGCCCAGGAGGCCGAGCGGGTTCCAAGGCAGGGGCCCACGTCTGCTCCTCCCCAGGGAGAGACGCTCTCCGGCCCACGGCTGACGGGCCCTGCCTGGCGCGCTGGGCCGGGCGCAGGGCTAGCAGCTGCCTTTCCGAACAGGCCCCTCGGGGGCCGGGAACGCAGCGGGGAGGGGCTGCCGGGGGACTCCTGCTCACCTCCGCCAGCGCCGGGCACAGGGAGAGCGCGTGTGCTCGTGCGGGGCGGTGCCCAGGCCCACGGCCCGTCGTGCGGCACCTGCCCGGAGCCCGCAGACACCCCGCTCCACCACAGGGTCATCGGGGGCCCACGTCTCCGTTTCTCCCCCGGGTGAGAGCACCCAGCTACTGCCAGACGCTCTGAGCCCAGCCAGACCAACGGCCCCGGGGTCCAGGCAAGGGCCACGGCGCCCGCAGCCCATTTCTCGGGCGCCCGCAAGCCTTGCAGGAAAGCAGGAGGCTGAAAGGCTGGGACCCGGGTGAGAACGGCTGACGCTCCCGCCAGTTGGAGAGCCCTGCTTGGCCTGGGCTGTCCCCCCCCCCCCCCAACGTCCCCACTGGCCTGAGGTGCCTGAGAGCGGAGGCGACCCTGGCCACGGCAGGGGAAGGATCGGACATCGGCCCTCGCTGCAGGGCGGGAGGTGGCAGCTCTATTCTCTGGCCGGGGCGCCGCCTCGCAGCGCTGGGAGGTAGCCCGGGCGGCCTCTCTCCAGCCTGCTGGCACGCAGGCCCGGCCCATAGCGCCGGCCCACGGAAAAGCCTCCACGCCCCGCCACAGGCACAAAGCCAGAGCTCTCAGCCCCCGGGGCCGGCGCATGTGGGGAGCAGGAAGGGGGACGCCTGTCACCCTTCTCCCTGGAGACCAAGGGGCGGGGCCCCCCCCGCCAGGCTCCGCGCTAGCAGCCCCTCAGGGCACCCTCGCCCTGGGGCTGAGCTGGAAAGCCCCCGGTGGGGGGGGGTGCTGAAGCCCAGGTCGCCCACGGTGCCGCCCGGCCCCCAGGCCTCAAGGGAACCACGCTCAGGACCCCCTGGAACAGACCCGAGGGGAGGGGGCGCCTGACCCTGGGACCCAGGGGCGCTTAGAGCGGCACCTGCACCGGGATGGAAGCAGGGCAAAGGGACACAGGGCTCCAGGCTCAAACACCCTGTCCTCGGGGCTGCACCCACCCTGGCCTAGCCCGGGGCTGCCGGCTGCTGTTGCTGCACACGGTGTCCGGCCCAGCCGGCAGCCCCAAGCGCCCGGCTGCTCCCGGCTCTCCTGCACCGCGCGCCTGGCTCACAGCACCGCCCAAGCTGCGCCCCTGGCCTCTGCCCAGCCGGCAGCCCCAAGCGCCCGGCTGCTCCCGGCTCTCCTGCACCGCGCGCCTGGCTCACAGCACCGCCCAAGCTGCGCCCCCGGCCTCTGCCCAGCCGGCAGCCCCAAGCGCCCGGCTGCTCCCGGCTCTCCTGCACCGCGCGCCTGGCTCACAGCACCGCCCAAGCTGCGCCCCCGGCCTCTGCCCAGCCGGCTCCCATGCTGCCCTGGCCGCGGTGCGGTGATGGGGGACACAGACAGGGGCGGGGGGCGCTTCTGGGAAGAGGGCTGTTTCCCCAGATGTAAATAAGGGAATTTCTCTCTCCCTCCGTTTATTTCATTTATTTCACATCAGTGACAGCTGTCAATCACTCCCCGAGCCCCCTGAGCCCCGCCCTTCCCCTCCTTCTAAGCAGCTGGAGAAGTTACCCTTCCCCGCCCCACCCTTCCTTCCTCCAGCCCCGCCGGAGTCAGACGCAGGGTTGTCACTACTGGGCCTGGCTTGGAGGCGCCGGCTGGCCCCAGCGGATGGGTCTGGATTTCGGGGGGGAATACCCCGTAACAGGATCACACTGTGACAGCGCCGGGGGCTCTGCGCACAGCTGGCTGGAGGCATGGCTAATGCACAGCCAATCCAGGACGCAGCCTGGCAGGGGAATCGGCTCCCTGCGCACAGGCCACTGGGGGATCAGAGCCAGAAACAGGGAGTGGCTCCCTGCAGCCCGGCCTGTGCCAGGGACAGCCCAGGAGTGAAGGGCCCGGCCCAGGTGGCACCAGCTGACACCTCGGCCAGTGTTCCCATGACTCGTTTCCAGAAACGGGCAGAGCACGTTGTCCCTGTCCCCCTCGCCAGCCCTTTGCCCCGGGCTCCCCGTCCGGAGCCTCTCACTCCTTCTCCACCGGGAGCCCGTCCCCGCTGGAGGCCGGCCCGGCCCTGGGAGGTGGGTGAAGCCGGCCAGGCCGTGGGGAGGGGAGCGTGGGAACGCGGGACCTTTACATTAGACAAGGGAATTCCAGAGGCGCGGGGTGACGGGGGCAGAGTGCTGGGGCAGGCAGGGCAGCCTGGGCCAGCCCCCAGAGCCCGCTCAGGGGGTTGGGTCTCCCCCGCCACTCTGCCCCGCACTAGGGTGGGAGCTAGACACAGGGATCAGTCAGAGCCAGACTGCGTGGGGAGGAGAAGGCATGAGCCCTTCCTTCCGCCTGCACCCTAACGTCCAGGGGGCTGTACGTGAGCACACACCCATGCACCTGTGTGCACCCACCGCCGTGCCCACGCCGTGCACACATCCCGTGAATGCACACCCACTGCCGTGCCCACGCCGTGCACACATCTCGTGAATGCACACCCACCGCCGTGCTCACGCCGTGCTCACATCCGGCGAATGCACACCCACTGCTGTGCCCACGCCATGCACACATCCGGTGAATGCACACCCACTGCTGTGCCTACGCCGTGCACACATCTCGTGAATGCACACCCACCGCTGTGCCCACGCCGTGCACACATCTCGTGAATGCACACCCACCGCTGTACCCACGCTGTGCACACATCCCGTGAATGCACACCCACTGCCGTGCCCACACAGGGTGCATACACATCTCTATGTGCGCATGCGCGTGCGCGCGCGCACACACACACACACACACCCACACCTGTGTCCACACAGGGATACACATATACACAAACACGCACACAGACCCGTGTGCGCACACACTGTGCCAGTACAAACATACGCCCCCCTGGTGGGCACAGGCTTGCCCATGCTTGCACACGCAGGGCACACACATGTGGGCACCCCCCCACAGCCATGCCCACACGGGCGCTGACACAGCCACGCACCCCTACAGTAAGGTGCTCACATTACAGACCCATGGCCCTGGCTTTGCAAACCCGCCCCCGGGCTCCGCCCAGGGAGAGCAAGGTCTCAGCGCTGTCTCTGGGCGCAGAGCGGGGCTTGCCCGTATGGCTGGCAGCCAGCACCCCAGCCGGGCTCAAGCCAAGACGCAGGAAACCAGCCTGCAGGGCGCTGCACTTTCTGCTGCTCCGTCGCTGGCTCCTCGCATGCCGGGATCCACGGGCCCCTCGGGGGAAGGTTGCCAGCCCCAGCCAGAGGCCTCTCCAGCAGGCTGGGCCGGTGATGCAGGAGGACGAGCCAGCTGGCGGGGCAGGACTCCTGGGGAGGGAACAAGGGTGGGTGTCAGGGGCCGGCCTGACCCGTGGGATCGGCGGGGTGTAGTTTTACCTCCTCGCACCCCCGAATGCCTTCATCTCCAGCCCCCTGGGGGGGGGGCTGCAGGAAAACTGGGGGCAGTTCTAACCCGGTTTGTGCGAGAGCCCCAGGACGCTGTGCCCTCTGCCCAAAGCCCGGCTCGCCGCAGGGCCAGGGAGGGGCCTCCCTCAGCATCGCGCCCGCACACCACCAAGCTACCGCCCCCGCGCTCCTGGGCCTGCCCAGGGCTCCCTGGCCAGCGGCCTGCAGGCTGCTCAAACCCCAGGCGGGGAGGGGGAGTTCGGGGGGACCCTGCTGTGGGGGCTGGCGTGGCGACGGGCCTCCCGGGGGCTGTTTCTGCCGCCTGCCTGAGGTTAGGAGCAAGCCCTGGGACTCCCCGGTGGGAAGCTGCGTCCAGCCGAGCGTGCCAGGGCGTTCCCCGGGGACGGGCCCCCCACTCCTGGGCGAGAGCCGCCGGGTTCGCCCCTTTCCAGCGTCGCTAGCGCAGGGAGCGAGTCTGGGCCGAGGCTGGCTGCGCCGTTGCCAAGGTGACCGGGCCCGGTGTGGGGCCAGCCCAGCTGTATGCCGCGCTCGGCAGAGGTGACCCCGCTGTTTGCCCTGCGCCGGCTCAGTCCCGCCGAGGCCGCCTGCCGATAAGGTGACTGCGACGGGAGCCCTGGCGGGAAGGTCTCCTTCTGCAGCCTCGGGCCAGCTCTCCACGGCGCTGCTCGGCACGGTGGCGCAGAGCCGCAGGGCCGGCCGCAAGCCCTGCAGCGGGGAGCAGGGCCAGCAGTGCCGACGTGGGGCGGGTCCTAAGGCCACGGCACCAGCGCGCTGGGGGTTTCCGCGCAGCTGCCACCGGCTTGGACAAGGCAGCCAAACCACGTCCAAGTGCAGCCACCTCTGGGGTGGAGGGCACCCGCGCACGGCATTGGCTGAGGCGCACTGGCCTGGCTGCAAAGTAACCCCTGCTGGGAATTGCCGAGCGTGCAAACAGATCGCCCTCTGCTGACAGACAGCAAGCCAGGCTGGGGATAGAACTCCCCGAGGAAGGACCTCAGGCTCCGCCCCGGGCAGCAGAGCCCCTCACCCCAGTCTCAAGCCAGCTTGGCTCCTCCCTCTCCAGTGGGACTCGCTCTCCGGCTCTCGTGCGCCTGGCAGGGAGCGGGCGAGACACAGGGCAGGGGCGAATGGCGAGCTCCCACGCTGCACGTTGGCGCCCGGGTACTCACCCAGCAGCCCCCGCCGCGGCCTCAGGCAGAGCTAACCGTGACGGTCCCGGGCGCGTCCTCGCCGGCCTTGGAGGGGGCAGCCAGGACCCAGAGGCTGCGGGCGCATCCCAGAGCGGAGCCGGCGGCAGGCGGGCCGAGCCTCAGGGGGACACTCCCGAGCTGGAGAGGGTTAAACTAGAGACAAAGACACCGACCCTCAGGGTCTGGGGCACCTGGGTGCTCTCTGCTGCACAGGGCCCAGCGGCTGCTTTGCCTCTCCGGGCTGCGGGAGACCAGGGAGCAGGCCGGAACCAGGCTGGCCGGGACGCCAGCTCCATTCGTGGCCGGCAATGTGGCTCCGGCCCCAGGGAAGGAGCATTTCTCTTCCGGCAGCTCCCAGGGCGGAGCACGCCGGCCGGCCCTGCCGCAGGGAGGAGCCTGGCTCTGGCGGTGCGTGGCCTAGCCCGCCTGGCGGGGCCGTGCTCTGCCCCTGCATGCCTTTCCGCAGATCCCGGGGGACGCCCCCACGCACTAGAGAAGTGGCCAAGCTGCGGGGCCCCGCCACGCTGCGCTCCAGCGAGTGATGGGCCCTGCCAAAGAAACCCGGGTCCCTCCGAGCCTTTTCAGCTCGCTCCCTCTCATTTCGGGGTGTCCCGAGGGCGGCAAGGGGGGGGGGACTGGGCGCGGGGGGGCAGCGCGGCCGTTACCGGTCACCCCGGGACGCGTGTCGGTAAGGCAGTGCCTACCGGGTAGCTGGTTAACCGGTTACCCCGTCCATCCCTACTAGCCACGCCTACGGGAACCTCTCCGGGGCGCTAGCGACCCGACCCTGTCTCCCGGCGTGTGGACGGAGCGGCAGGTCTGTGCTGGGGGGTCCCCCTTCTCCATCCCTGCCTGACCGCGGTGGATGGGCCTGGCTCCGACCGACACTGGACAGTCCAGAGTGCTCAGATCCCCCTCGGGTCTGGACTGATCACACGAGCCTCCAAGCCCCTCAGCACCAGGCAGCTCTGCTGAGACGCTGCCTCTGAGTTAGGGGCCCGACGGGGAGGCGTGGGGGTGCCGGCCTCTCGGGCCCTATCGAGGGCGGGTCCGAGGTTAAGAGAGGGGCTCGGACGGGGGTCTCTTGGGCCAGCGCTCGGCTGAGTCCAGCAGACAGCGGGAGGGGGCGCTGCAGACAGAGCCAAACCAAACCGGCGGCCTGGCCCCCCCGCAGCGGCACTAACCAAGCGCCCCAGGTCCGTCCCCGGGGGAACAGACCAGCCACCGCCACCGGTCACTGTGGAGTGGCCCATCTGCGCATTGTGCCCGCGGCGCCCCATGGTGCCTCCGAACCCAGCCGAGGGGCAGCTGGTTCGACTCATGTCCCACTCTGGGGGGTGCACTGGGGAAGGGGGCAGCAGGGCCAGCCCCCGCCAGGAGCGGGGAGAGGAGGGGAGTCCCGCTCAGTTCCTGCCCGGCCCTGCCCGCAGCCCCCTCCTGCCCGCGCCCCCTTCCCGGGCAGAGTCCATTATGGGGCGGGGGCGTGCCAGGAAGCCGTTGGCGACATTGGCTCAGACCACCGGTGCCAGTTCGGGCTCTGGGCAGGTGCTGGGGCGTGGCGGCTCGCAGCCGAGGCCAAGCGGCCCGCGAAAGCCACTGCCGCCTGGCTCTGGCGCGCCCGGGCATGCGGCCACTGCAGGCTCCCGGAGCGGTGGGGCAGTGCGTCGGCAGGGGGTGCCAGCCCGGCTCTGCGCGGGTCCCGGGCCACGGAGCCAGGGCCAGGCCGGGATTCCCAGCTCCCCGGATTCCCTGCCCTGCGCCAGGATGGAAGGACCCACCCGCCTTCCCAGTGGGAGGGCAGGGCAGCCAGTAATTGGCTCTCTGTGACGCCCTCCTAGCAGGCCCCGGCGCCATGGGGCTCCCCTAGCCACACCTAGCCTGGAGTGGTGTTTGGGGCCATTCGCCAGCCTGCTGCTGCTGGCTTCTCCGTTGAGCCCCGCCCCGCACCCCATAGGGTCCTACCCCGCTTGGTCCCCCCCCCACGCCCGCTAGAGGGGCCCCATTCAGGGAGGGGCCATGCCGTGCTGCGACCGAGCGTGCGGATTGCCCCTAGCTTGGCAGCCAGCTCCCCACCCCGGGGAGGGGCGAGATCTAGCCCGTCTGCTCTGCAGCTGAAGCATGCACCCAAATCGGTGCCCAAGCGCCATGCGGGCCCCCCGCTGAGGGGTGCGGTGCTGAGACCGGAGCTGCTTGGGGAGAGGTGGGGCGCGCCGCCGGGCAGTGCCCCGCTCGCAGGGGCTCAGGAGCTGCCATCCCGGGCCCCTGGGCAGAGCAGTCGACGGGCCCCCATGCACAGACCCGCACGGCCGCGCTCTGCCCGACACCGGGCCATGCTGGTGCCCAGGGAGCGGCCCCTCCCGATGCACCGCGACGTCTGCCCTGCGGCACGTTCCTCACGCACACGGGACACGCCCTCCCCCACCGCGCTGGGAGCACTGGTCCCTCTCAGCTGAGCACGTCCAGTCAAATGCCGCCCACAGCTCAGGTGTTTCTATGGCTGGCGCACGCGCGCTCGTGCCTCTGTGCACGTCACATTTCTTGCGCACACCGATGGAAAAATCGGAGGGGGCGCTGGCTGTGAGGCTCCTGCACAATGCGGGTACGGCACAGACCCTCCGGCAGAGCATCCCAACCTGCCCACGGAAGCCCGGGGGATTCCCTGGCGCTGCTGGCAGGCAGAGCGGGGTCTGGCTGGCCCCAGTCCGGCAGCACACAGACATGTCACTCGGGTCCTGGCAAAGGGGGGCGGGGCTGGGGGCAGCCGGCCCTCCGCACCGCCCAGACCACGGCGTGGCACACCCCTGCCGCCCTCAGCGCTGCCGGGAGCGCACCGTGCCCCTGCCCCCGGGCCACCCTAAGAGCCGCCCCGAGCATGCCACGTGGGACTCCGGCAGAGATTTAAAGGGCTCAGCGCACCAGGTCCTTTGAATTATGCCCCTTTTTCCTTCCCCTGCCAGCAGGCCTGGCCACGCTGGACCCAGCGTAAAGCGCGATGGGGACCTCGTGTGTCTCTGCTGAAGGGGTGGGGGGGAGGGACAGGAGGGGCCATTTCACATTTGCTCTTGTAACAGACTGGCTACCGGCACTGCCCCCTGGTGAGTGTGTCCAGGGCCCTATACTGCACTCGGCAGAGGGGCTGTTCCCTTGGCAGAGCAAGGGGAAAGGAGTTCTTGCCCTGCTGTGAGCCCTGCCCTGTCCAGTGGCCAGGCTTTGCAGAAGGATCTGGACCCACAGCCAAAGCCATGCGGCGTCCCTGCCCCCCCCAGTGTGAAGGAGCAACATTACCTTTCCGTGGCTCCTCCTCCATTGGGTGCACTCTCCTTCCCGTCCCTCACCTGCATCCTCAGGGGCTTCCCTTCCTGTGTGTTCAGGGTTGGCCGGCAGGCTCTCCGCCTGGGAAGGGCGAGGGCCGCCCCCCTCCGGCAGCGGAGCAGGCGCTGGTAGGCTGTCCGGAAGTCCCTGTTCAGAGCCGCGTACAGGATGGGGTTGAGGGCCGAGTTGGCGTAGCCCAGCCACAGGACGATGGACTTGGTCGTGTTGTCCACCACCTCCTTCCTCAGTATCCCGCGGCAGGTGAACACCGTGAAGTAAGGGAACCAGCAGACGACGAAGGCCCCCAGCACGGCGGCCAGCGTGACAGTGGCCTTGTGCTCCCGCACGGCGGGCAGCGCGGCGCGGGCGGCCTTGCAGTAGGTGGCGTGGTTTATCCTCCGGGCCTGCTCGCGGGCGATGCGGAAGACCCGGTAGTAGGTGATGCACATGGCCACCAGGGGCAGGTAGAAGGTGAGCAGGGCGTCCACCAGCCCATAGGCGGGGTTGACCTCCAGCTCGCAACAGGTGCTCCGGGCCGGGTCTGTGTTCTGCACGCTGGTGTCGTTGGTGTTCCAGCCCAGGTGGATGGGCAGGAAGGAGACGGTGAGCGAGATGGCCCAGATGAGGAACATGGCCACGGCCACGCGGGGAGGGGTGACCCGCTGGCTGTAGCGCAGCGGGGTGGTGATGGCAAAGTAGCGGTCCAGGCTGATGGTGAAGAGGTTGAGGATGGAGGCCGTGCACAGCATGACGTCCAGGCTGATGTAGATGTTGCACAGGGTGGACCCGAAGTGCCACTCCCGGGTGAGCTCATAGATGGCGGAGAAGGGGAGGACCAGCAGGCCCAGCAGCAGGTCGGTGAGGGCCAGCGAGACAATGAAGCAGTTGGTCAGGCTGCGGAGCCGGCGGCTGCAGGAGACGGCCAGGCACACCACCACGTTG
Organism: Pelochelys cantorii; assembly: GCA_032595735.1. Classification (NCBI taxonomy): domain Eukaryota; kingdom Metazoa; phylum Chordata; order Testudines; family Trionychidae; genus Pelochelys; species Pelochelys cantorii. The sequence continues at coordinate 1,742,703 of CM064340.1, forward strand.
CCGCAGATGGTGACCACGATGAGCGCGGTGAGCAGGGTCCCCACCAGCACCACTTGCAGGGTGGAGGCCATGCCTTTCGGAGCCACCGTGCTGTTTGCACACGGCTCCATGCCCAGGGCCGCGGGCGATCAGTCCTGCCCCGCCCGGGCTACCATGACGGCCCGGCTCCCGCGCCCGTGGGGAAAATGTCCTGCTGGAGCCCACAAGGAAAGTCCCTGGAGCCCTTCTCCCACCGGCTCTGCACGCCGGGCATAGAGGTCTGTGTGCTCGCTTGGCTCCGCAAAGGGGCCAGGAGCCAGTCAGGGGCTCTGCGAGCAGGGCTATGGCAGGGCGCAGGCTCTACGCCGGCACGCCCATCGGCCACTCCCGCGTCTCAGCCCCCGCTGGGATCAGCTCGTTAGCCACCCGCCTCACTCCGGCAGCCGCGTGGGCCTCAGTCGCTCCCGCTTCCTGGGTCTTCGCCTCTTCCCCTTGGAGGAGCTAAGAGGGGCGGAGTCCCGGGGGGTCTCAAGCGTGCCTGGCTCCGCCCACATGGTCAGACTTGGGGGGGTGGCAGGGGGAGGAGATCCTGCTACATCCTCCCTTCTGGCCGGGCTGCAGCCACCACTCGCCGCTGGGAACCTGGAAGGACAAGGGCAGGGATCAGGTCTGCGGGCAGGGAACGGGGACGTGGCGGGGGGCCGGGCCTGGGATGGCACCGTGGGGGCAGGGTGGGGCTCCAGCCACTGCAGGATCATCACTGGCTGAGCCACGGGCGGCCCCTGCTCTCCGGCTCAGGGCCCTGGGCAAGGTTCCCAGCCCCTTAGAGCAGGCGGGGCTGACCAGAAACCAAACGTGCCTGCCCTGTGCCCTGCCGCCGGTGGCTGGGGAGAGGGGGCCCGGCGCCGGCGCGGCTGTCAGCTGGGATCAAACCTCTTGAGCTCAGAAGCCAAGGGAGCTGCACTGGGTCAACTCAGCGAAGGCAGGGGACAGCCAGGCCCCCCAGCGGGAGCCTGCCCCAGAGCTCGTGCACTGCCCTACGGGGCGCTAGCTGCCGGGGGGCGCTCCTTGCTCTGGCGAGGAAGTTCCTCCTCACCAAGCCAAGTGGCCATCAGCCCCCACCGGCTGCCCGCTGTCCTCCCGGCCCCGAGCTGGCCCCTCGGCACGCCCGGCCCAGCCGCCTGCAGGAACTGGGCACGAGTCTCCCTTTGGCCTGCACAAGATGCCCCGGGGTGGCTCTGGGCAGGAGCCTGGCCCAGCAGCCCATTTGTGCTTCTCCGCGCATCTTGTGTGGGGTACCCCCTCCCCCAGCCAAGCCTCCAGCGCCCCTCCTCCCTCCACGGGCCTGTCGGCATCGGAGCAACAGCCCCGGGCGAGGCGCTGCCGGTCCGTTTGCCTCTTCCCTGGGCCGCGCCAGCTCCCCCGCTGGGTCCCCTTCTAGCGGGAGAAACAAGCCGTCCCTCCCCCGCAGGGCCCAGGCCGTCTGAACTCCACCCCCAATTCCACTGCCTGGCTCCACACGCTCCCCCCCGGGGACTCAACCTGAGCAAAGGGACCCGGGGGTGCCCAGGTGGCTCCCGGCTGCATGCACAGTCTGCCCTTGTTTCCATTACGAGCCGGGGAACCCGGGAGCTGGCTTCTCAGTGGCAGGTGGGAAGCTGGAAAGGCAGAGCCTGGCACCACGCAGGCCCTGACCCCGGTCCCAGCCCTGGAGAGCTCAGACAGCGCCTAGCGTCCGGCAATCAGAAGCGAATCCTCCAAAATCATGAAGTTGGCTTAAAAATGCTAAGTTGGGGGGGGGGGGGGCTTCTTACTGGCCTCCTGCCTGCAGGGGTGATGTCTTCAGGCTTTGCTGCAAGGCCACAGGGCAAGAAGCGACCAGGCAGCAATGAAAGCTGCAGCTCCCCCCCATCCCCGATTCCAGCCGCCGGGGCTGTCAGGGGGTGACAGCACATGCCCCTGGCCTGCTGGCTCGTGGGTCTCCTGAGCGAAGGCGAAGCACCCCTGTTCCACTCCCCGCCCTAGGCCGGCAGCCAGGCATTACAGCCCCCCTCCCCTGCAGGCTGGAGTCTGCCCCCAGGTTCCCGGGGCGGAAAGCGGGAACAACTCCACTGAAGTTACCCCGGGGCCTCCCCCACCAGGGCAAGAGTCCCCCTGAGCCCCCCGCATGGTCATGTGCACGCCGCAGCAGCCGCACGCCGTTTGAGACGGTGACTTTCGGGCGAGAAGAGTCACGTGACCGCGTGCTGCGGGCTAGTGAAATCCTGCCTGTAAAATGAGTCAAGTCTCCCTTTGTGATTAAAAAGCAAACGGCAGAGCAATAGCGGACGAGCGAGCGTTTCTGCTGGTGAGCAGAGGGTTTATAAATAACTCCCCTCACGTGTCCTGCTGGAGCTCAGGGACATTGGTCCCATGGAAAGGAAACAGTGTCTTCTCTAGGGACGTAGTGGGACAACCACTTACACAGGTAACTGATAAGCCTGGGCCCGACGGGGAAACAGAGGCCCCAAGAAAGCAGCTCCCCTGTGGGCCAGGCCACGCAGGGAGTCCAAAGCAGGATTAGAACTCAGGACCTCCGGGGTCCTAGTGCTGGGGCTCACACCCCTGCCAAGAAACTCTCTGGAGCACTGACGAGTTCAGACTTTTCTAGTCTGGAAAATCGGCGAGCCCCTGTCTGATCTGTCTTGCGTGTGCCCGCAGTTCCGCCTCACTTCAAAACCACTTGCTCAGAGCGAGACACAGAAATCCCCGCGCCCTACGAGGGAATGCTGCCGACCACAGGAAAACAAGCCAAATGGACTGGAGTAGAAATAGTGCGGCACCAGGTCAGCGCTGTCCAGCGGTACCACCAAGCCGGAGCGTGTAGCTTGTGGTAGAGCTGGGCAAATCTCCGACGTACCCTCTGAGAGAACTGGGCGTACCCCAGGGGTACACACTTCCCAGGGGGAGAACATGGGATGTAACACACTGTCCAGTGACTCCCGTCCTGAAGGCTTTGCAGCGGATACATCCTCCTTCCTTCTCCCCCAGCATGGGCACGCTCCATATGGAAGCTAGGGCGTCAAATACTAGGGTGTCAAACAGCGCGCTTAAACGGTTTGCTGGAATCCTGGGGGCGGGGGCCTGGCCAGGCCACTGGTTAACTAGATACCCTGGTAAGCATGCCAGTAAGAGTGATGGTTCCCAGGTAACTGGTTAACTCTTCACATCCCTAATGGAAACAAGCGGGGGCCCGGAGAGATGCCGGCCTGAGGGCCCGCTGAGAAGTCTGGCTAACTCCTCTGAAGCCACAGAGTTACGGAGTTTCACTGGGAAGAGGCTTGTGCACGCGCAGAGAGAACAGAGATCTGGCTCCAGACCTCCCCCTACTCCCCCAGCTGCCGGGAAGCCTTGGGAAGAGGGTCCAGGTGTTTCTTGCACCAGAGGAGGGAGATGGGCAAAGTCAGTTTTTATGCTCGAATCCGCTCTCGCTGCCAGGAAAACACAAGCCAGCTGGGATGAAAATGGGACCCTTGCAGAGCCATGCTTCCCAGCACTGGCGCTCGGCCAGACAGACCAGGGCCAGGCTCATGGAGGGCTCGAGAGAGAAGATGAATAAATAATCCACAGATTTCCTGGTGCTGAGTGATGGGAAACAGGCGGCCGAAGCGCTGAGCTTGGGGCGGGGGCAGGGCCCCCGGGGACCTTGCTGGCTGTGGGCAGATGAGAATGGAAGGTTCTACAGAAGTTCATGAAGGTGACGACCGGGCCCTGGGCCCTTTCAATCGCCGCCGGAGCCCTGTGCTGCAGTGCTGGGTGTAGACTGCCCTGCCTGCCCCTTCCAGGAGCGCGGAGCCGGCCCGGCCCTGCCCAGGGCCCCAGAGAGTCTGTGGGGGTCCCCTGATGGCTGTTGCCACACAGCTACGCACAGGGTGACTACCTCACTTGCCCTGAAAAGCGGCCTTCTCTGGGTTGGAACCAGCACATAGAAACAGGGGGCCATGTGTTTCAGGCAGGAAGCAAGGCACACTTAATAACAAGCTACTTGCTGCCTGGCGGGAGGAGGGGGCGGCTTGTTCATACAGAAAGGAGTTTCCAAGGGGAAGGCTTGTTTTCCTGCCTGCCACCGATACATCGGCCATGGCAGAATAGGTCCAAGTCAGTGTACCACACTGGCACAGCCTGTGCACATCACCCTGCCTGCTGGGAGCTGCGCCACTGCAGGGTAACACCCTACTACTACCAGCAGCTCGGAGTGACTCCCTCAGCTCCAGCAGGAGTGGGTGGGCCGTGGGTCAGCTCCACCCACCCGCTAGCCACAGCCCCAGGGACGTAGGTCGGGGAGGGCAGCTGGTGGACACGCGGGGTTCTCTGTGTGGCCCACGGGACACTCCGTGACGGTCACCCCGCAGGGCTGCCGGATCCTGCTGGGTTCTGTGCCGGTTTCCCTGCCAGTGCTAACGGCACACACACCTAAGGCAGGGTCCGGAGGGAGCACACCACACGGCGAGAGCCGGGCGCTGCTACGCTCCGGCCTGCCACCCCGCACGTTCTAAGCCGCCCTCCCCCGGCGAGCTTCCGACAGTCTCGCGGCCCACTGGGACGCCCGTCGCCAGCCTGGCTGGGAGCCTCTCCCCACGTTCATTTCTGGGGCTGCTTTGCTCATTAAGTCAGGGCTACAGGCTAGATGGGAGCCCTCTGGCTGGGCTCATCACGCCCCATTCGCAGCCTGGCCAGGCAGGGGCTCTTCCACCTCGAGGGAGCCAGTGCCCTTCTGCTACGGGGGAGCGGCAAAGGGCCAGCGTGTCCGCGGAGCATGCAACACGCCAGGGCACCCGGTGGGGGTGAAAGCGCCTCTCCCAGGCACAGCTGCTGGGGCCGGTGCACATGGCGCGCAGGGGCAGCTGTGCTGCTCTCCGGACTCTGGTCCTCGTGCACCACCAAGCTCCCTTCGCTCGGTGGCAGGAGCCCCGGGCTGGGCACAGGGGGCCTGCAGCGTGTATCTGAGCCTCTCCTGCCCGGCAAGCTCCGGACAGCGGCTCCGCTCAGAATGAGGCGAGTCTCCATTTGGGCAGGGCACAGATATTTCCCGCCTCCACCCTGCGGGGAAACACAGAGCCAGAGACAAGCAAAGGGAGACCCTGGAACTCAGCTGGTGGCCCAGGAAGCAGGGGGGCCTGGGCTGAGTTTAGGCCCGCTCTTCTCAACCTCCTCGGCACCCCTACAGAACCCCAGTGCTCTCTGGGCTTGCCCCGGGAAGCTGCCCTGCCGATGCCAGGCCATCACCGCCTCCGATCAAAGGGCCTAGCACAGGCCAGGCAGTGGCGCTGGCCCCGGGGACATGGGGGGGAGAGGAAGGGGTGGTTGGAGCTGTGCGTCCCACAGAGGAAGCCAGAGGGTCTCTTCTCCTGCTGTGTTCACCCCCGGCTGTCCCTGACTCCCCTTGGCCCCCACAAGTTCTCCTGCGACACGCTCACTGACCCCCACACGCAGGCAGCTTTGGGGGGCTGTCGCTGAGAGACGAATGCCACGAGGCTGCCAGCTGGGCCTGGCTTCCCACACCCGTGCGCGTCCGAAGGCAGGGGGCTGCGTGCCGGGAAGGGGAGCGGGGTTGAGCCTGGGTTTCTTGGTTTCTGAACTGAGGGACCCTTTTGCTGCGCTGCTCCCTGCTTCCTGGGAAACCCCGCCGGACATGAGCAAGGCTGGAATGGGCCAAGGCCCAGAGCCCGAGAGGGGATGCCGGGAAAGCGCACGATCTAGAAACCGCATCTCCAGCTGCCGCCCCGCGTCACAGGACCACCGCCTGTCCGAGCCAGGCTCCACTCTCACCTGCCCCAAGAGCAGAAATCCACCAGCTCCCCTCCCTTCTGCAGCTGGCCCACGTCTCACCAGCACGACACCCAGCAGCTTTCCTGCCCCCCATGCGATGGGCCAGCCACGCCCCTGCTCTGTTCTGTCCCGCCCCATCCCTGCCACAGGCCACTCCCCCACTCATGCTGGTCAGCAGTGGTGGGGAGATTAAGGAGGAGAAGAGTTGGGGGGATGATCTGGAACCCCTCCCCTGCCCAGAACACCTGCACAGCTGCAATCCACCCCTCACAACCCCCTCTCTCTGCCCCACACCTGCCACATGTCCCTGCTCAGCCCCCTCCCATCACTTCTGTGCCCATAGGCTGGGTTTACACCCCAGCTAAGCGAGCTGCAGTTTAGGGTCTCAGATGGGGGGGGGGGAGGGTTCTAAATGGAAAACAATTTCTACATTTCATGTTCTGGTCCTCTTACACCCCCCACGGCCTAGGGCCTCAGCGGGTCTGGATCCGGCCCTGCCCATGCCCCCGAAGGGCGCATCTCCGGGAGAGCCCACACCCAGTCCGAGCGCCCCAGGGAGCCAGGGCCAGGGCAGGTCGGGGGCTCCACAATCACAGCCCCACACAGAAAAGCAGAAGCAAAACTCTGACTGTTTTCGGGGAGGGGAGGGGGGTGTGCCAGCCGGGAGCAGTTCCCCTTCGCCGGGGTGCCTGGCAGTGGCTGGCAGAGCGCGTGGGCACCCAGCTCCAGGGATGGGGGGGGTCCCAGCTGGAAGGAGGAGCTCAGGGGGCCCCCTCGGAGCCCAAAGAGCTGGGATGAAAAGGGCAAAGCGCCCCAGGCTGCGCTGCACGGGGCCGTGCCCTGGGGAGAGCCAGCTCCAAGGGGGTGTCGCGGGGGGGGGGGGTGTCAATCCTGCTTCACGGGCAAATCTCAGACCCGTAACCTCGCCCCCCCCGGGCCGTTTGGGCAGCGCTTTGGCGGGGGCGGGACAGGGCCGGGGTCTCAGACCCCCGCGCCGCGGTGCCCGTCTCTGGTTGCCGGCGCTGCCCTAGAGCGGTGCCCGCGGCGCAGCCGGGCCGGCCCGGGCCAGAAGTTGGCTGGAGGCGGCAGCAGCGCGGGCGGGCGGGCGAAGCTGCTTCCTCCCGGTCCCCCCCTCCCGCTGCCTGGCGCGGCTGAGCCGCCGGGGCCCCGATCCGCGGCACATGGACCCTACCTGGCCGGGCGCGGAGCGCGGAGCCGCCCGCCTGGCTGCTGCGCCGCGGGCCGGGAGTGAGCGCAGCGAGCCGCGGGGGGCCGGGCGCCTGCCCCGCCCACGTGGGGGGAGAGGGGCCGGCCGGGGCGGGCAGTCGCGTTCGGAGCGCTGCGGCGAGCCGCCCCTCCCGGCCCGGGGGCTGGCGGCGCGGAGGCTTGGCGCCCGGCTTTGGGACAGGGAGCCCCGGCCGTGCGCCCCCCGGGGATACGAGCCTGCTACTGCTGGAGTCGGAGCAGCTCCTCCCGCAGGGCTGGGGGGCTCGGCTCGTGGGGCGTGGCCGTGCCGGCATACTAGCCTGCTACTGCTGGGGGCCGGAGCAGCTCCTCCCGCAGCGTTGGGCTCATGGGGAGTGGCCGTGCCCCCTCCCCCCCGTGGATACTAGCCTGCTACTGCTGGGAGCCGGAGCAGCTCCTCCCGCAGCGTTGGGCTCATGGGGAGTGGCCGTGCCCCCCGTGGATACTAGCCTGCTACTGCTGGGAGCCGGAGCAGCTCCTCCCGCAGCGTTGGGCTCATGGGGAGTGGCCGTGCCCCCTCCCCCCCGTGGATACTAGCCTGCTACTGCTGGGAGCCGGAGCAGCTCCTCCCGCAGCGTTGGGCTCATGGGGAGTGGCCGTGCCCCCTCCCCCCCGTGGATACTAGCCTGCTGCTGCTGGGAGCCGGAGCAGCTCCTCCCGCAGCGTTGGGCTCATGGGGAGTGGCCGTGCCCCCTCCCCCCCGTGGATACTAGCCTGCTACTGCTGGGAGCCGGAGCAGCTCCTCCCGCAGCGTTGGGCTCATGGGGAATGGCCGTGCCCCCTCCCCCCCGTGGATACTAGCCTGCTGCTGCTGGGAGCCGGAGCAGCTCCCGTCGGGGGCTGGGCCCATGGTGGGAAGGGGCAGGAGAGGGGCCAGGGGCCGGGGAGAAAGGGGCGATTTGTGTGTAATCCCCCTTGGCCTGACCCTTCCGGGGTCCCTGGACAAATAGCCGAGCCCCGCAGCAGGAAGTGCCCCCCGGTTAAAGGAAGCCCATTGCAGAATCCCCCGGCTGCCCGGCCCGTGGTGCACCAGAAACCGGTGCGTGATGGCCAGAGTCCCTTGCACTTCGCTCGTCACACCCGAGAGCATGGTGCCAGTTCCCCCTCCCCCCACACTCAGCTCAGGAACCAGAGGGAGATGCCCGGCCAAGGGGGCGGTTGGCGTTGTGCCCCCCCCCAGTCACGGTGCAGGCAGGTGCCTGCTGGGCCCCAGAGTGTTAGAGGCCTCGGGGCTGCTCTAACTCACGTCTGGGCTGAGCACAGTGCACTGGGACCACACCTCCCCTCCGCTATGCCCCTATGTCACAGGCCAAGGCAGAGCCCCATTGGGCCACTTCTAGGCCTGGTTTAAGGACCCGGGACCCATCTCTGCCACATGCACTGGATTCAGGACTTTGCATGAAGGGAGCTGGAGAGGCACAGAGTGACCAGGAGCTGGGCCTGAGCTGGGAATTAGAACAGGGGCAGAATCTCCACTCCCTGGGCCATGGTGACGTTGCAAAATCTCCTTTCGTCCCAGACTGGCACAAGCCGTCAGACAGCTGACATTTCCCACCAGATTTCCTTGGGATATAGAAGGGGAGCTTGGCCCAGCCTCCCCTGGGACCCATCAGCTACCTCCCAGCAGGGATTGGTCAGCTGGCGACTGGAAAAGCCAGCCTGTGGCCCTGCGAGGGGGCGAGGGGACGGCCGTCAGGGCTGGAGATGCTGTGGCAGGAAGCCCGGGGAAACAGGCTGGCCCCTGTGGGAGGCCCTAGCACGGGATGAGTGGCAGAGAGGTGGCCCATAGAAGGGAGACATGCAGGGAACGGACAGGCCCTTGCAGAAGCCCGGGGCAGGGACAGCGGATGTGCTGCACTCACTCTGTGTGGAAGTAACGAAGCTGGAGTCCTGCCAGCAGCCCACGTGCCCAGAAACGCTGCGTTTGCTGAGGCCGAAGGTGTCCTCAGCTGTTGATGAGAATCAATGCGCTCCTGCCATGCACTCGGGTTTTTTCACATCAGCCTCTGCTACGGGCAAAGCGCTCCAGGGCCAGCGAAGTGCAGTGTGTAGGCAGAGCCACGTCCCACCCAGGGACCCCTCCTCACACATGGGCCTGAGAAGCTGCCTTTCTTGGAACCGGCACATGTACCCCCCATCCAGTAACAGCTCTGGATGCAGCTGAACTTGTGAAATGTTGCTGGGACAAGCCAGGGCGCCCTTTGGGGACGGGGGCGCTGGCTCGAGCTCTCCCCTGAATTTTGAACCAGGGTTCACTCAGCCTGGCCCAGCTCTTCACTGCAGCCCAGCCCTTGGGGCAGGGAGCCCCTTTATAAATAGCGGCAGGGGGGTTCCGGTACCAAAAGACTCAGCACTAACGTGAGCTAAGGCTCGTCAGCTGTTCCTGAGAGCATGGCCAGGCAGCACAGTTACACGACAGGACATCGGATCTGGGGAGATGGGAGGCCTCCACCCAGATCCTGGTGTGGAGTTGCAGAGATTGTGACTCCCAGAAATCCAGGCTTGGGGGACCCTCCGGTGTGCAAGGTCCCTGCTGGTGGAGTCTCAGGCAGTGCGGGGGAGAGCGACAGGGGAGCTGGCAAGGCTGAGGAGCATCCGAGCCCATGAGGAATTCCTGGAGAGGATCCACCAAGGCAGAGGAAGCTATCCAGTGACAAGGCTGCCGACACCACTGGGGGAGGAGGAGACGGCTCCGTCTCCGGGGGGAGACTGGCAGCTAGTTGCTTCTTGCAGCAGGCTGTGCTCCCCCCTGCTCCCAGCCCTCCCCCCATGGTGCTGGAGAACCGTTGCACTGCCCAGAATACGAGAGATGAGGAAGCACCCCCACGGGGGAGAAGGAGAAGCCTTGTACCCCCGGGGCTGGGAGGGCTGCAGCCACCACGGCGAGGAGGAAACGTAGGGCAGTGGTGGTCGGAGACTCTCCTCTGAGGGGGACGGAGGCGCCCGTCTGACACCCTGACGTGGCATCTCGGAAGATGCTGCCTGCCGGGAACCCACATCCGAGATGTTACAGGGGCATTGTCGAGGATCATCCGGCCCTCTGACTACTACCCCACGCTACTCATCCACCTGGGCACCAAGGGTTCTGCGAGGTGCGACACTGAGCGGGTGACTCCAGGGCTCTGGGAGTGCAGGTGAAGGAGTTTGGGGTGCAGGTGGGATTCTCTTCAGTCCTTCCTGTCAAAGGTTGGGGCCCAGGCAGAGCCAGGTGCATCCTGGAGGCGAATGCCTGGCTGCGAAGATGGTGTCGCCAGGAGGGCTCTGGCTTCTGTGTCAAGGGAAGATAATGGAGCAAGTACTTAAGGAATCCAGCTGCAAACATCTGGAAGATAATATGGTGATAGGGAACAGTCAGCAGGGATTTGTCAAGAACAAATCATGTCAAAGCAACTGGATAGCTTCCTTTGCTAGGATAAGGGGGAAGCGATGGAGATGGGATACCTAGACTTTAGTAGGGCATGTGATACAGTCTCGCACGACCTTCCTATCACTAAACTAGGGAGATACAACCTAGATGGGGCGACTATACGGTGGGTGCGTAACTGGCTGGATAGCTGTTCTCAGAGGGTAGTTATCAGTGGTTCACAGTCATGCTGGAAGGGCATAACCAGGGGGGTTCTGCAGGGGTCTCTTTTGGGACCAGTTCTGTTCAATATCTTCATCAAGGATTTAGATGGTGGCATAGAGAGGATGCTTATAATATTTGCAGATGATACCAAGCTGGGAGGGGTGCAAAGTGCTTTGGAGGGTCTGGACACACTGGAGAAATGGTCTGAAGTAAACAGGATGAAGTTTAATAAGGACAAATGCAAAGTGCTCCACTTAGGAAGGAACAATCCATTTCACACACACAGAATGGGAAGTGATTGCAGAAAGGGATCTAGGGGTCAGAGTAAACCACAAGCTAAATATGAGTCAACAGTGTGACACTGTTGCAAGAAAAGCAAACATGACTCTGGGATGTGTTAACAGGAGTGTTGTGAGCAAGACATGAGGAGTCATTCTTCCTCTCTACTCTGCGCTAGTTAGGCCTCAGTTAAAGGATTGTGCCCAGTTCTGGGCACCATATTTCAAGAAAGATGTGGAGAAATTGGAGCGGGTCCAGAGAGAGCAACAAGAATGATTAAAGGTCTCGAGAACATGAGCTAGGAGGGAAGGCTGAAAGAATTGGGCTTGTTTAGTTTAGAAAAGAGAAGACAGAGGGGACATGCTAGCAGCTTTCAAGTGCCTAAAAGGGTGTTACAAGGAGGAGGGAGAAAAAAATACTCCTCTCTGAGGATAGGATGAGAAGCAATGGGCTTAAATTGCAGCAAGAGAGGTTTAGGTTGGACATTAGGAAAAGTTCCTACCTGTCAGGGTGGTGAAACACTGGAATAAATTGCCCAGGGGGGTTGTGGAATCTCCATCACTGGGGATATTTACAAGCAGGTTGGACAGACACCTGGCAGGGACGGTGTCACAGGCTGAGCGCTCACCCCCGGTATCTCCTGCTGGTCATTTGGGGCATCAGCCCCCCTGCCCCAGAGCGCCTCTGCTGGTTGGTGTCTCAACCCCTGGTTCAGGTCTCCTGCTGGTTCAGCCCATTGTCTCTGCCTGGCCACAGTGCTCTTTGCTCCTAGTACTGCCTAAGGTCAGTGCCCCTGTACTCTGGGGTCTACCCCTCCCAGGGAACCCCCACTTCCTCTACACCGACCTTGCCTCAGGCTGTCTACACTGGTGGGTGCTTGCGCAAGAACACGTCCACACGGCCATGTGCTTTTGCGCAAGAGTATCCATGGCAGTGTGGACGCTCCCTTGCGCAAGAAAGCTCTGAAGGCCATTTTTGCCATAGGGCTTTCTTGTGCAAGAAACCCGTGCCGCACATCCACACTGCCCTCTTGCACAAGAGCTCTTGCACAAGAGGGCTCACACTTGTTAGAAAAGAGCATAGCTCTTGCGCAAGAAGCCCTGTCTTCGCATGCCGTACTGTAAACCGTCTTGCGCAAGAGCAGGCAGGCCGTGTGGATGCTCCGCGGGTTCTCGCGCAAGAACCCGCCAGTGTAGACATAGCTTCAGTGACCTACGCCAGTCATCATCTAACCTCTGTCCCAGGGGCAACCTGTGTCTGCCACGGCCACTCAGCATCGGCAAGAGGGTGGGACCTGCCACCGTCTGCTGCCCGGGCTGTGTCTCTTAGGACTCTCAGGCCTTGAAGCCTGGGAATGAGGTCAGAGCTGCCCTGCCTCCAGCCCCTGTGGCAGCTGGGTCCCTCCTGCTCCCCAGCCAGAGGGTCTGTTCCCCTCCCTCCCGGAGCCCTTATTTATTCAGCCCCAGCCGGGCCCTAATTGGCTGTATCTGCCCCAGCTGCGGGCTCCCTTTTCTCAGCCCACCCCCAGGGCTGGGTTTAACCCTTAAAGGGCCAGAGCGGGGCAGACGCCCCGTCACAGATGGTCTAGGGCTTGGTCCTGCCATGAGGGCAGGGGGCTGGACTTGATGCCGTCTCGAGGTCCCTTCCCCTTCTAGGGTTCTATCGTTCCATGAAAGGGTAGGAATAACTGGTGCGAATGGGGAGGGGTGACTAGTGCCCCCCAGGGGTCTGTACTGGGCCCAGGGCTGTTGAGCACATTCACAAACGATGTGGAAAAGAGGGAAACCAGTGCGGTGGCCAAGTCTGCGGATGATACAACACATGTCCAAGATGGGTCAGTGCAAAGCCGATGGTGAGGCGCTACGAAGGGCTTTCTCCAAAAGCCTGGTGACTGGGCAGCGCAACGCAGCTGGAATTCAATGTTGAGGAGCTTCAGCCGAGTTAGTCTGTTACAGAAGAAAAACACTTTATAGACTAACAAAACATGGAGATGGGATCATGCCCCTTTCGTGGGCACAGCCTGCTTCTTCAGATGATCAGAGTTCTGAGTCGAGGATAAGGAAACTCGAAATAAATAGGAGAAGGGAAGGGGGTGGGGGGGAAGAAAGATGTTCTGTCGCCCATCCCGCTGCCTCTATGCATAAAGTATCAGGAGAAAGGGTGCAAAACCTGAGTAGATCAAAGTCAGTGGACGGATAAGGCAGGAAGGATACCATTTCTCAATGTTGAGAAATGCAAAGTAAGGCACATGGCAAACCTAACCCCCACTATGGATACAAACCGAGGGGAGCTAAATTAGCAGAACCCATCCACAGCCGGATCATGGAGTCCTTGCGCATAGTTGCTTAAAGAGATCTGGTCCATAGCGAGTGGCGTTGGGACTCCTTCAAAAGGGGGTGGCTAATTAGGCCTGAAATACCAACGTGCCTCTGTTTCAATTCACCGTACGCCCACACATTGGTGAGCGTGCCCGGGGCTCCGAGGGGTCTCTGGCACGGCAGAGTTCCTAACAACGTATGAATCTAGACTGAACTTCTGCCCCACGTGTCCCTCGAGTGACGCCCCATGGGGTGTGGTACCGGAGCTGAGCGGGGGTAGCAGTTAGTTGTCTTTCTTTCGTATAGACACAGTCTAGATTGGCTACAGGCTCCTGCCCGCTCACTGCTAACCTCTCTGCCAGAGAAGGAGCGTGGCCGGGTGCCTAAATAGCCCCTGGGTTCCTGGCTGTGGTTGCTCCCCCGACCAAAAGCTGCCCACTGGACAATGAAGGCGGAGGAGGCTCTGTCCCCCTAGTGCCGCTTCCCCCCGCTGCTGTCTGCCGTGCAGGGAGAGGGACCCCGGCTGGTCTTCAGCGGGTGACCCCCCCCTTTTCAGCTGTGGCTGCCAGCCTTGCTTGCAGCAGGGTTAGCTGGGAGCTGGCGGCGGCTGCAACCCTACCGCTGCGGCGGCTCCTAGAATTGCCCCGGGGCTGAATTTCCCTGACCCCCACTAGGGTGGGGGCTTGTCTCCACAGCCCATGCTGCTCCGCCTGCCAGTGCCACACTTAGGCTCCCGCGCCCGCCAGGACCCCAAGGCCGGGGCCGTGTTCGCGTAGCGATGAGCATCCTCTGGGGCGTTTCGAGGGACCCTCCCTTCAGACTGGCCAGACCTGCTGGTGGCGGATGGCGGACCCGGATGCGCTGTCCCAGGGAGCAGGCGGACGGGCATGCTGAGCATTCACAACCCCCGGAGAGCTCTGCCTGTTGGCATGTCAACGGCAATGACGTCCCGGGCGGTGGTTGGCAACGCCGGGTGTTCCCAAGCAGCGCCTGTTGCCGGACAGTCGCTCGGCAGGTGACTTCCCTGCACTCAGGCTGGCGTGAGCACGGAGCCCAGCTGCTGTGAGGCCAGCCCCAAGGCAAGCCCGTTTGTTGCTGTAACTAGACGGGGAAGAGGAAGAGTGGGAACTTCCAGCATGCCGCTGCAGGCTCTAAGCTGGGGCGGGCAATCGATACACACGGAGGGGACCACCCAGGGGTGTCTGCGAGTTATTGGCTAGGCTGGAGTGGGTCTAGCATTTCCTCCCAGCACCGCTCACGCTGGCCAGGCAAAGCCGGCAAAAGTGCTCACAAGAACCGTGCCGAGACCGCTTGGGCTCTATAGACGACTGTTGCGTTCGCACTACATTATCGAGTGTTGCAAACCAGCATTCCCGGGAAGCTGGATGCTTGGGCAGCCACTCAGGAGAAATTCCAATGCCGCCCAGCAGAATGCCCCCAGCTAGGGTTGTGTTTCTCCAGGTGGTGCACATTCACACAGACCTCAGTGCACCTAGAAAAAATTATTCTGCACATGGATGGAAAAAAATCTGCACGTGGTTGGAAAAGAGGAGAGGGAACATTGCTCAAACCCAAGGCCTGGCCAGTATCTCCACCTGGATCCCGACTAACTCACGTGATATCCAGCTAGACATAGGAACTCTCCCGATAGCCTCTCTTCATGGCCTGGCTCAGGCTGGCTTTATAAGGACAGTGAGTCACGGATGCCTGCTCCCTTCCCTGTCTCATGGGTAACCCCCGGCCTCCCCCGCCCAGTGTCACCCCACGCCAGGCTGTGGTGCTTGTTGCTGGAGCCTGGGGCAGGGAGGGGGGGATTACAAGCAGCTGGGGGCCTTGCCCAGTAGCGGCGCGATATGTCTCTGGGTCAGTGCATGGACGGCTGCTGTTGTGGGCAGAAACAGGAGGCCAGATTCCCAGGTCATTAGCTCCAGGCAGGTGAGCCAGACCTGGAATCCTGTCTCCGGCCCGCCATCCTGGGACAGGGACGGGTGGTGGGTATAAGAGGCAAGGCACTGCCTTCCCTGGGTCTTAGTGCCCACCCAATGGGCACTTCCTATCTCTGACCTGGCCCTGACCGCAGGCTCCCACCACTGGCTGCTGCCTGATGCGTCTTCCATCTAGTAAAAAGCATTCCAGCTCTCCCAGCCTATTAGCAGAACATTTCTATTGTTAAAGGCCGTTCAAGTGGTAAGGAAGCCTTTTAACAGGCATTTGCCCACCCCCAGGAGTATATACTTCTGAATTTCCCGATAAACAGTCGTGCATTACAGTAACAGTGACTCAGACCATGCTAGGCTACAGGATTTCACTTTAACATTTACTTTAAAATATTTCATTCCTGTGGTGCTGACGATGAGAAGAATCACGTCTCTACACAATCCATGCACAGAGAGCGGGATGTGTAAGCTGGGTAGCCCTCGTTAGCCTTAACACGGCTGGCTCTTAGACATGCAGATTTTGAATCAATCCTTCAAAAGACCACCCTTGTTTAAAGACCCATTTTAGTCTGAATTACTATAGTGCAAGAAGCTGGCTTCCAAAGTCCCCTCTTCTCTATCCATCCCGTAAATCCGATCCTCCTCCCTGCACCCTCTCCCCAGCCCCCCTTTAAAGAGAGCCTGTAAAGAACAACACCCTTCTTTCCAGATTGCTCCCCTTTCCTTACTTCTGACGATTTGATTAACTAGTTTTAAAAGAGCCCTCCAGCAAAATCTTTAGCTCAGTCAGATACAAAGCCCTTTGCTATGCCTGAGATCTTTGGATACATATTTGTTAAAGTTGGTGACATTTCATAAGCACGTCCATTGTATGGAGACGACAGCAAATGAATTGGCACCCCCTTTTCCGGAAAGCAGTGAACATTATTATGCTAAACCTCTGGGGCTGATTATTTTAAATGACATGTCTTTGCTTCAGTGGGTTCAGAGTGTGGTAATTTGGAATGGTTACTGTACGGAGGATGACGAGGACATTTACAATAGAAAATCAGCTCAGAAACACAGAGGAAACTCCCAGGGCATCCCCTACCTTGGGGCAGTGCCGGCCAGGGGGGAGTAGGACCACATGGCCTGAGACAGCTGCATTCTGTCTAGGCTAAGGCCCGCTCCCGGGGGGGCCCAGTTCTGGCCAGCTCAGTGATCAGACCTGCCCCCCCTTTCCCAGTTAGAGAAGATTTTCCACTTTGCTTCTGTGACGTAGTGGGGGGGCTTTCTGCTCTGTAACCCGGTGCCCCCCCCCCACTGTGATGTGAGATTCTCACTGACTCTCCCAAATGTGTATTAACCCAGACACCCAGGCTCAGCCTCCCCCAGAGAGAGACAAAGGGAGGAAGGCGGAGACCAGCACCTGGCTGGGGGGCAGGGCCTGGGAGGGAGGCAGTGGTGGTCGGGGAAGCAGGAGGAGACCAGACTAGGGAGGGGGCTAGATTTGGAGGGGCCTGGTCTCCCCGCATCTCAAGGAGGGAGTTGAGGCATCCTAGGCCTGGCCCTGCAACTAGATCACATCTGTGCTGTGCTGTACCCTGGAGAAGCAATAAACTCCCTCAATTCTACTGGTTGGCAGAGTCTGTTCGTGCCACTATGGGGGTGCAGGAGTAGGGGAGACCTCAACATGCCGTCACAGCTTCTCATACCCCAGAGCCTGGTAGGAGTCTCCCAAGCCCCAGATCCACCCCTCATGTGGCCAAGGACTAGACGCGGAGGTTGCTGGACATAGCGGTACCCATCCTACCGGGGGCCGAGGTGTTTGCTTTCCTTTAATGCATTGGCAGAGCTCCAGCTGGCTGCGGCGTCTGAGCTGTGCACTGAAACGAAAGGGTTAAAGCACCGGCGGGGCCCATCCGCTTAGGTGTGGGAGCCAGCCGGCAAGGCCAGGCAGGGCTGGTCCTAACCAACTGGCAGCCCCGGGCAACTGCCTGGCTCACCCATAGGGTTGCCAGATGGTTTCCAAAAAAATACCTGACAAAAATTTGTCAAGCAAAAAACCAGGGAAACCAGGGTGAGGATTCGGGAGGTTGGGCCGGAATGTGGTTGCGGCTTGCCCTAACACCGGCTCTGTCGGCGGCCCCGGGCGACCGCCCAGCTCACTCACTCTGGGGCCAGGCTGTTAAGTTGAGACGCGAGCGTGAAGCCGGCCCGTTAACACCGACTGCACTGTGCAGCGGGAGGCTTCTCTCCTGCGTGGCGCGTCGGTGGCTGGCATGGTGTGGCGGGGGCTGGAGCGGCAGTGGGGCTTGGGGGGAGCATTAAGTGAAAGCTCCACTGAGCAGTGTCAGGGCCGAGCTGCTCTGAGGGCCACGGGATTAATCCAGGAGAGACAGCCACAAGGCCAGGTAGCTCAGGTGGAAAGGCCTACACACACGCCTGTGGACAGACACACAGGCACCCGGAGGAGGGCTGGATTGTGCAGAGAAAAGCAGGAGGCCATTTCTTCAGCTGACTTCCCAACAGTGTGTGAGAAACCGGAGAGACACCCTGGCGAAAGCAGCCCATTAGAAAGGGGGCGCATCGCTCACCCATCCCAACACATGTCATTAACCGACACCCCGCCATTCATGGGGCACTGAGGAACTATCCTGACCCGGCAGCACCTTACAAATGAGTGAGCATAAATGAGAACCACTGTTGTGGAAAACGCATCCTTGGCTTGTTAATGAGATGAGGGAATTGTGTGTGTGTGTGTGCGTGCACGTGTACAGGAGATGCACAAGCAGGGTGGGCACTGGGCCTTGGTGCACAACCAGTTTCGCACAGGGATTCTGGTGAACACTTCCTGAAGCCTGGCTGACAACAGGCTGTTTTCAGTATGTACGAATTCAGCATGTAGCCCAAAGGCAGCATCTTAGTGTTGGTACACAACTGTTGGTATGACGATGACAATAGGTCATAGACAGTGATTTGCTTACAAGCGCTGCGTGCTTCTATCTCACCTGCCTCTCGGGATGAGACAATGTCTGCCTTGCAAAGTCAGTTGTGTCTCTTGTCTGCTTTACAGACTAAGACCTTGTCTTCTCCAGCATGTTTTGTCGGCACAACCTGTCTTTTGGCAACAAAACAGTGAGAGCGTTTACACTATAGTGTGACTCTTGTTGGGGAAAACCACCTGGTTTTGGTGACAAAAAACTTCCACCCTGAGAGAGACTTTTGTCTTTTCCCCTCCCTTTATAGTTGACAAAGAGCCAGCGTGGACTCTGCTGTTTGTTGTGTTGAGAGAACTGGCTTCCGCCAGTATCCCACCATGCCTGCCCTGCTGGCTCTGCTCAGAGTTCTGGGATCTCTGCTGCCCTGCAGGCCTGCGCCCCCTCCCCTTTCAAAGCTCAGTGTTTGACATCTGAGGGAGCTGCTCCATTTGGGGAATAAACAAAGAGCAAATCATTGGAGTGCTCCTGTTCTGCTCGGCTAGGAACACAGCGGCAGGCAGGCAGATGCTGCAGGAGGAGGTCTGGAGGGGTGGCTGTGCTGCTTTGACATTCCTCAGCACGGAGAGCTCCCAGACCTATGAGGGAATCCCAGGAAGCACAGGGATCAGCTCTGCCTTCCCACAACACTGCACCGCGGGATGCTTACCCACAATGCTTTGCTCTGTCAACAGGGAGCTGGGCCATGTGGCCAGGAAATGTCGACAACGGGAGGCAGAAAAACTGGTTTGACCGGTTTTCACTTTTGGTGGCTTTTGCAGGTCAACAGTGCTTTTGTGATTGAACCGTCCCAGCGCAGGGTGTGGGGAGGCTGGAAGTCCCCTCCATTGACCCTAGCCAACTGGACGTCTCCCCCAAGTCTGCTCAGCTCCCCACTGCCCACCCCTTGCCTGCCAGGCTGATGGATCTGCAAAGCGAGAGACAGTACCTCCCTGCAGCTCTCGCCAATGCACCTCCCCCATTCTCGGCCCAGCAGGAGGAGGGGTCCTGAGCTGGGCTGGCCGGGCCCTCTTGGGGGTGGGGGAGCCCCGGGAAGCATGGCCAGAGCCGCACGTGGACCAGGCTGTTCTGTGTGGGACTGGTTGGGGAGCAGCAGCGTCTGGGCCAGGAGCCGGTGCCGAGGTCCAAGGAGAGACACTCATGGCGCCTGGCGGGGGAGCCCGCAAGGACCAGCCCGCAAGGACCAGCGGCCCTCCTCACACCGCTGCCTGCAGGACCAGCGTGGGACAGGCAGGGCGCCCCCAGGCATTAGGCCTTGCAGGGGCGTGCAGGGGGGCAGCCTCCAACTTACCCAGCCTGCCGCTTCTGCAGAGCAGTGGGGAGGGAGCCCCAAACCGAGTGCAGCAGTGGCTGAGGCAGGCAGCGGTGTGAGGAGGGCAAAGCGGAGCCCCCCGCCGGGCGGGCGGGTGGGCGGAGTGAGCAGTGGGCAGGGAGGGGCCAGAAGGGGGCGAGGAGCCAGCGGTCTGGGGAGCAGCACAAATGGAGCAGGCCAGAGTGGGGCCCTTTGGGGCCCGGGGCCCGGGACGGCCTAGTCCATCCCCCCATGGCCCTGACCGGAATTGGCGACCTCCCCTCTGCATCATTTTCCGGTTCCCCAGAGTTCCATCCACACTCTTTATGAGCGATGATTTCACGTGCTCTTCCCGGTCAGAGAGAAAACTCTTACCCAGCGCAGGGCCAAGAACCCACAGAACCCCACCGGAAACACCCGCACAAGGCTGCTTCTCTGCCTGTGGTTACATCTTGAGACCTATCCGCCAGTTTTCAATTCACTTAATGTGCATCAGTGTAATTGCTCACAGGCAAAGAGGGGAGCAAAGAGGCGTTTGCTGGGGCAGCTTCTGTTGGCGAGAGAGCCGAGGCTGCAAGCCACACAGAGCTGTTCTCCAGGTCAGCTCCGGGTCACTCCACAATGAAGGGTTTTACCTCACCCGCCTCGTCCCTCTCACGTCCTGGCCCCGACAGGGCTATAAAGACACCGCACAGAGCCCAGGTTCATTTGATATCACTCTCAGTTGTATATCAACATTTCATGTGGCTTAAGTCACACGTTTTACGGCAGTCTAAATGCATTACACTATCACCACCACCTTGAGTGTAATCTCAGAAAATATCTATCGGGTTCATTTGACAGTATCTATTTTCCCTAACCCTGTGCTGATTACGTTGCCCTTCCTTAATTCTTTATGAATCGGGTCCTGGATCAGCTACTCCATTCTCTTGCACAGAATTAGTGTCAGACTGATAGGCCCACAATGACCTGGGTTATCCCATTTACCCTTTTTAAATATGGCACCTTAGCTTTCGTCCAGTCTCCTGGGACTTCCCCAGTGTTCCAGGTCTTGCTGAAAAGCAACGTTAATGGTCCAAGAAGCTCCTCGGCCAGCTCTTCTATAACTCTTGGAAGCAAGTTCTCTGTACCTGCTGCTTGAAAACATCCTTCAAATGGTGAAGCAGGATACCATCTAGCTTGGCAAAATGCAACTAGCTGCAGGTATCTGGGCACGTATGGATAACATCCTTATGTGCAGCATATAGATGTGGCATCTGGTGGCCATTCAGTTACAACTGAGCGTGGAAAAGAAAGTCCAGGCTGGCGTTCACGATAAGCAGGTAGAATTCCCAGCAGGATCTTGTGTGGCTCCAGGGTTGCAGGGCTTACTGGACTATGTGATAAACTTACAAAATATTTTCTGCTCCCCGTCTTCCAGTACCTGGAGCCCGTCCAAAATCCTTGGGCTGCAAATTCTCCTGGATCCCTTAATTATTGCAGCTCGAGAATTTGCTAAGCAAGAGGTGGCTTTTAATTTGGAGCAGTTACTTGTCTATTCAGAGCTCAGCTCTTAATCTGGAGGAAACACACAGCGGCTCAGAGTGAAGAGGCTTGAAACAGAAGCTCCTAATTTAGAGAGGATGCTTGCTGGTTTGACAAAAATAGGAAGGGACTCTCTTTGGGGCGCTCTGCCAAGCCCAGCAGCTTGGCGTCAGGAGGGATGCTGAAGAACAATAGGAGTAACGAACCTTGCAAAATTCTCAGAAAATTCTAGGTAACTCTGCTTGAGATAATGCCGAGGCCAGTAGGACAATTTACATCCCCGTGCCCCGGCTGGCCTTGGTGCGCCGCGCTCCCAACGCTTACGAGTACCTGGCTGGGAGATGGCTAAGGAGAGCCCGTGGGTGGCAGGGATTCCTGCGGAGGAAACGCCCCGGCACAACGGTACAGGGCACTGTGCCTGCTGGAGCACGGGTCTCTCCGTTGTGATAGGAGACCAGCGTCCTCCCAGGCTGCAGTAACTCGCCCGCCGACAGTGTCGTGTGCAAATGGGACACAGCTGCGCCGAGCGGGGACCCTTCTGGCCAAGGGCGCGTGGCCGACTTTCCCTGGGGAGCTGTCGGCGGAAGGCCCGATCCTGCTGCCCACGCCCGCGGGGAGCAGGGGAGTCCCACTGAATGACAGTTAGTGTTCAGCCAGCGAGAGACAGGAGCAGGCGGGCCCGGCCTTCGGCTGCCTGGGCCTTGCCCATGTGCCAGGCCGTGGTGGTGCGCCGATGGCCATTTAAAGGGCCGGCGGCTCCAGCTGCAGTAATGGCAGAGGCCGGAACCCTGGGCCCTTTTAAATCCCGGGGAACTGCCCCCTCTGCCCCACCCCGTCGGCGGGCCTGCCAGTCACCCAGCTTTGGGAGACCCTGTTGTGGCTCTCTGCAGTGCGCTGTGGGCGGAGCTCTCTGGGGCAGCTGTGCATCACCCGGAAAGGGGCCACCTCCCTATTTATCCCTTTTCCAAGCCATTTCTGAATCTTTCACGCAGGACGGGTGCCGCTGGGGACGCCGCTGGTTACCTCTCTCTGCTGGGAGAATGGGCCATCCAACTTCTCTCAGGTCTGCAATGCAGGAACAATCGGCTGGAAGGGGAAAGCGAGCTATTTGCTTGTGAAAATTCCCCTCGCCCCATGTGCTCATTTATCCCTCCTAAGGCTTCCTCTCCCCACACGCAGGCCCCGCTTCCTTCTGCTCCTCGCTGCTCACGCTCCGCTAACTGGGGCCGAGGCATGCCTGGGAACGCGGAACATCTCCAGTGGGGTCTCGCTTGCTCCTGGCAGGCGCCGGCCTGAGCCTGGTCGCACGCCTGCCGTAAACAGAGTGACGTGCAGCTGGAGCCGGCAGCCGTGGCCAGTTGGAAACCGGACCTGGTGGACGCTCGTTGTCCACAGAGCATCGGCTTAGCCGATAGCCACACGCCACGGGCTCGGCTGTGCGTTTAAGCAGAGCTGGGGCCTGGGCTAGAAACCTTCCCAGCAATCTGAGAAGCACGGGCGGTGAGGGAAGCCGAGCTGAACTAGGCTGGGCTGAGGAGACACATTTCGGATGCTCCTTCAGCCAATGAAACGTGGGCCCGGAGAACCTTGTCTGCGCAGTGGGAGGGGCACTGGGCTGTACAGCTGTTCGCCCCAGCCATGCAAACACTCCTCCGAATTCCCAAACGGCCGCTAGCTGGGGACGGTGCTGGGTTCATTCAATGCACCGAGGGAGCCCAGACAGCCAGAGGCATTGTTACCCCTGGACATCGTATGTGATGCAAGCAGAAGTTTATTGCACATAGCGCTGGGTGGAGCATCATGGCACTTGCTCTAGCTCAGTGAACATGGCCAAACAATAGGTTACAACTAATGATATAGGATGCTCAATGGGCAGATCAAATTGGTGGTGGTGGTGGGGGGGGGTAAGATCCTGGACCCCTGGATAGGTGCTAATAAGAGTAATAATATAAAGTTACATAGTGTTTCCATTTAAACAAAGCAAACATCAAGCGTTTCCAGTAAACAAGGATTTAAACAAAGCAGACATCAGCTTCGAGAAGGTATCTCTGCAGGATGTGGTCCATCTGGGGATTAAAGCAGAGACATTAGGAGGACTTAACGGTTTCCTAGCAGCATTGAATGTGTCATGTCCTGTCTTCCACCCTGGGCTAGGTGTGTGGCGGGGGGGGGGAAGCCATTAGGTACTGTGTGTGTGCTAGTCCCAGACTCCAATTTAGAACAGATGTTCTTAACAGAATATGATAGCCTGCCTCAGAAATTTTCATCCTACGCCCCCCTGCACAGCACTGGCCTGTTAAACAAGGCTCAGGGGTTCAAATACACAGACCCTGGCTGGCTTCTGCCCATGGCAAACACGCGAGGAAACTTACGCCCCAGCCAGGAAATGTATTAGTTCGGATCGGGGCGCAAGTGGCTGTTCTGGGGGGCACGCAAGATACGACTTCAGGCCCCGCTCACGGCTCCCCTCTTGGGCATTGCCACCTCGCCAGTGTTAATTATTGTACCCGTCTTCTCTGTGCGCCAAAGAGCCATTAAATCATTTGCCTGGCTTGAGTTGCGCCTGGTATTTTGTGTAAAGGGTGACAAAACCAGGGATGCTCTGAAAGTAAAAAATCGGCACTTCCCACGTTATTAATGAAATCAAATGTCCTGCCATTTGCATTTGAGCGGGATCACCTGCATTGCTTAATAGCATGTGAAATAATCAGCCAGTCATTCCACACGGGGCTCAGTTGAGGCCTGCATTATAGAGCCTGTCACGTTACTGGATTTTAAGGGGAGCAGCCAAGATCACTGCTGCACCCATGGGGGGGTGTTTGCCCCAAAAGTGTATACAAAGCGGGCCATGTGGGCCCTTCCACTGAGTCTGTGTGTGCTATTCATGTAGTTGTATAAGGTCTGTGTGTGGAGTTAGAAACATGGACGCTGTAGGGATGCTGGAAACTTCTCTGTGGCTGAGCAATGGGCGAGGAATGCTCGGCCAACGGCTGTGCTAATGGGCAAGGCTCCAGGGACAATGGATCTCTAAATGCCAAAGACACACCTGGCCGCTGACCATGTGACTCTCCAGCTTGGAAGAGACCAAGGAGGTATATAAGTGCGATGTAGCATCCTCCATTGGGGGTCTTCAGTTTTGCTCCGAATCCCAGATGCAGCCTTGCAGGGAACCACGAGCTAAAAAGAACTGTGGACCCTTCCTGGCATAGGATGTGCATCAGAAACTTTTAAGCCAGCAGTTATAACATCCCTGCTAAGAGCCTGCATCGAGAACTGGGAGATTCGATGCATGTAATGTGTTCTCCTTTAACAGCCTCACTCTCATGCTTTTCTTCCTTTTAGTAATAAACCTTTAGATTTTAGAGTCTAAAGGATTGGCCCAGCGTGATCTTGTGGGTAAGATCCAGAGTGTAAATTGACCTGGGAACTGTGGCTGGTTTCTTGGGACCGGAGAACCCGTTTGGAGTAGGTGAGATTGGGTTCTATAACCCCTCACCTGTGTTAGGCCCGGGGCTGTTTGGGGCACAGGGAGAGCTGGGCTGTCAGAGGGGTTTTGCTCGTGAGGCTTCTCGCTGGCCAGGCAGGCAGCTGAAGCGCTCCGTGGGACTGGTTTGTGTCCTATTTGGGAAGGTCTCCAGTCGGGGGCGGTAAGGAGCCCCGAATTTGAGCAATTCACCCTGAGCGGACGCCCTCAGCTGTGCCCAGACCCGGCCCGGTCCATCACAGAGCCGCATTCCAACAGTCTCCCGTCTCTTGCTTTTATGCCAGCCCGTGGGTCCGAGACTTGTGCGAAGGGCTTGGATCATGCCAGCTCGTGCTCAGTCGAAATGACCGCCAGGCGGGTTAAACGCGCTCGGTCCATAGTGGCCTGCAGCTACGTTTTTATCCGTTTCAGTTTGTTGGAGGAGCTTTCAGCAGATGTAACCGGCACGGTTAAAAGCTCACGGCCATGCTTGAAAAAATGGACTCCAGGCTACGTGTCAGCGGGAAGCTCAGTTTCTCTGGCGAAGTGGCAGTCTGTCAGAGGACACTTGGCGGGGTAGATTTCTGGAATCCTGTCACCTGAGCCATCCAATTAGGCAGCATTTCATGTCCCGGACCCCTCCAACTCCGCCTTTGCCAGACTGTCCATGTCTGCAAGAGAGCGATGTTTCCCTGAGATCTGTCTCTGTTCTGATTTCTGCCCCCAGGCTCAAGCGCCGCGACCATGCCCCGGGGCATGCTGTGCGTAAAGTTGAGCTGTGGGTCAGAGTCTGCACATGGCCAGGGCTGCCCGTGTCCAATTCAGCGTGAAATGCTTTGCGGTGTCGGTGGCGTTTGTCGGGAGAAGCAGGCGTGCCGAGTCCCGGCGCAGAAGGTGCAGCTTCCTCCGCTCCATCTTCTTGCTAACTTGCTGGGCAAGGCGGCAAGCTGTCTGGCAGCAGGGTGCTAATGCAGGTGGTTCCTGCCAACAGAGCGAGCCAGATCGGCAGGGACGTTCCTGAGCCCGCCAGATCGGCAGGGACGTTCCAGAGCCCGCCTGCTGCACTCCGCGCGGCTGGGCGGGAGGCCCAGAGCAACGTGTGCCGCCCTTCGTGTCCTTGAACTTTGCAGAAGTGTCCAGGGAATCTAGTTCAGCTCCCCACTTGGTCCGGCTCAATGCTTGGATGTGACACGATCTGATTCTGGGAAAACCCCCCCAGGGCCGACTGAGGGAGACCAGCTGCCTTCATGCCATGCCGAAGAAATCCACACCCGCGCCGAGCAGCAGCGGCACAGAGCAGCACACTCACACGCTGGCCAGGACGTGGGAAAACGAGGCCTCGGGGTTTGTCTCAAGCGTGAACGCTGGGCACCGCGGAGAACTCCTTGCCTTCTGAGCCACCGCGCCAGCTTGCCAGAGCCATCCCTGGCCCGTCTAGCGCACTCTCCTGCGTTGCCGCTCGCCCTTTCCCCGGGGCATGGTTCACACCGAATCCCAGAGACGGCTCCTCAGGGCTTGCCTCTGTGGTCACCCCCAGGTACGTCACCTGTTGCTGTTGCCGGTGGCCACGCAGGCTAGTTCCACCGTGGCGCAGTTAGCTGCTTGGCCTGCTCCCAGGCTTTGCGAAAACACACTCTGATGCTCCTTTTGTGCGCAATAGCGCACAGCCGCGGTCGTGTCCCTCGTCGCCTGGCCTTGCTGGAGATGTTCAGCCGCCTTGTCCTACCAACCTGAGTCCTAAGCGCCCTGTACAGTGGCCCTTCCTCGAACTCCCCAGTTCCGCACTTCTACCTCTCAGTGCTACAGCTCTCACTTCTACTTGCCACCTCTCCCACTCCACGGCGATGGAGAAGCTGAGAGGGGACATGATAGAGGTTTTCAGGTATTTAAAAGGGGGTCACCAGGAGGAGGGAGACAAATTGTTCTCCCTGACCTCTGAGTTCAGGGTGAGAAGCATTGGGCTTAAACTGCAGCAGGGGAGGTTTAGGATGGACATGAGGAAAAATTTCCTGCCTGTCCGGGTGGTGAAGCACTGGAATAAATTGCCTGGGGGGGTTGTGGAATCTCCATCCCTGGGGATATTTAAGAGCAGGTTGGACAGACACCTGTCAGGGATGGTCTAGACTCTAGACGGTGCTGGGTCCTGCCGTGAGGGCGGGGGACCGGACTCGATGCTCCTGGAGGGCCCTCCCAGTTCTAGCGTTCTGTGATTCTTTTCTACTGTCTCTACACTTCCCCAGTCAAAGACATGACTCGGTTTCTTTTCGCGTCGTTGAAGTACAGTTGAAAGAAATTGCCAGTTATTCTAGCCCTTCGCTAAACGGCTGCCGCATGCATTCGCACCCCATCTCTCTGGGATCCCTCCAGTCGAGTAAGATTTCCCCTGGGACGCCGATGACTGAGGAGTGCAAGGAGGAGAAATGGGGCCAGTTCTGGCCAGGAACACTCTCTGGCAGTGGACGCAGGTGAGGTCTCTCTCCATCAGCACCGCTGCGGGCCCGGCACGCTCCTTACGCCGGGCTCCCTGATCTTCTTCCTGGAGGCGATGCTTGATCTCAAGCTGTCGGACACCGTTCTTGGTGGTGCTCCTCACGTCACCCGCCCCCGCCCCTGCCTCTCCCAGCTGTCAGAGTCAATGCTGCACTTCACCAAGGCGTTCTTACGGACATCTCCGCTGCGCTTCCTCCGCCCGCCACGAGACCTTGCCCCGGGCATGTGGCCAGCCCATCAGGGCTGCCCGTGGGCGACTCTTGCCTCAGTGCTGCAGGAATCCGCCTGTGCAAGGACTGCGTGGGAAATGGAACCCGGCAGCCTCCTTCCTCCAAACAGGGCCGCTCAGCAGCGGGCCGAGACCCGGCCCCGTATCCCAGACCTGCACAGCTCTCGGAGAAGCTCTGCGCTGGAAGTGGCAGTCGTGGCCCGTGATTTGCTA
This sequence comes from Pelochelys cantorii, assembly GCA_032595735.1. Lineage (NCBI taxonomy): Eukaryota > Metazoa > Chordata > Testudines > Trionychidae > Pelochelys > Pelochelys cantorii. Next base: position 1,770,025 of record CM064340.1, read on the forward strand.
TCGACTGGCCCGGACCCGTCGCTCCCTGCAGCCACGAGGGCGCTGCTGGGAGTTAGAATGGGCAAGTGATCAAACCTCCTACAGGAGGTCCAGGGCTTCTCCCCCTTCTCTCCCTCGGCTGCGTAAGGGCGGCTCAGATGATCTCTTCGGCTCGTTTGCCAGTGGGAGAATTTTGGGGCTGCCTGCCAGGAGTTTTTGGATGAAACTGTTTTCCACTGGAAAAAGTTGACTCCTTGAGATGGTGAAGTTGTGTGAGATCATATCAGTCTGATCCCCCCCGCCCGCTGTGTGAAATTGTTTTCTGGAAACAAATATATGTCACTCAAAGACGCTCTGGAGAAAATGCCTTGTGTAATCTGTTGGTTTTAACGTCACACTCTGCAGGACTGGGCATTGTATTTTGGTGCCTGTACCACTCTTGGATGTAAAGCTAGAGCCACAGGGTAGTGAAGGGTTAGGGTTTGAAATGTGCGAAGGGAAGCCATCCAGGGTGTTTCCAATGCTCGGACACCTCACTGTCCGGGTGATCAGCGTAATGACCTATACCCTGCCCGGTCTGGTCTCTTCAGTGTGAGCAGTGGTTGGTCCTGGAAAGACCCGTGACCACACCAACGTCTCCTGGGATACTAGTGCAAGCAGGTAATTTCCGTGGAAGTGGGGAAGGTAGAAACAAAGGATTCGCGCCCCAAAAGGAAGGCTATTGAAACGGGAAGGAGGACAGGCTCTTTGTCTTTGGCTGGCTTGATACACCCAAGGGAGTAGCCAGAGACCCTAGGGGGGAAAAGATCTTCCCTGCCTTGGAGGCTTTTTGCCCGAAATGAGAACAGTTTTAGGGTAAGTCTGCACTGAGCTTTAGTGTGCTAGACCTAGCTCTGTGTGTTCTGTTATTTTAAATGTCTCATTCACTTTGCTCTGCCTGTTTTCATTTGCAACCACTTGCAGCCTACCACCTGCATTGAATAAAATCACTTTTATTCACGATCAAGCCCAGTGTAAATAATTGCTACCTGGGGGGGAGCAATCAGTGTGCACATCCCCCTTTCAGTGTTAAAGGGGGAGTGCCCGAATGGTTGGTTTGGGGTTCTGACCCCGGCGGGGGGTTAATTTCCTGGAGGCTGTGCCTGGAACTGCATCCTCCCAGAGCAGAAGAGGTTCAGTGTCTGTGTTGCTCTTTGGGGAAGGAGGAGGGGCAGGGATCTCAGCTCGGTGCCGTGGCTGGAGGAGACCAGGGAGCTGGCCCAGCAGGACTGGGAGGTGAGAAGCCCCGGAGCAAGGAGGCGAGGGGCAGTGGCCTTGTCAGCCCTCTGGGAAGCCCCTCAAGGGGTTGTCTGTGGCCGCCCGTCACACTTGGCTTCGCAGGGGAACGTTTCTCAGACCTAGGCGAGGATTTCTGCTGAAGGCTGGAGAGGGAGAGAGACTCTAGACCAGCCACATGCCTGATGATGGGCAGATCTCAGGAGTCCCAGCTTCAGGCAGACCAGAAAGGCCGCTTCGCGCCTGAGCCATCGGCTGTTCCTCGCCTCACTCAGTTCCACCACGTTACATCCCTGCGCGCTCTCGCCTCTTGCCCAAGGTGAATCGCTGTGGCTGGAACCTCGAGCCACAGCACCGCGGGGCTGCGAGGGAGTTTGCCGCATGCGCACACAGAGAGACACGCACACGAGTGCCAATTACGCGGCCGTCCAACGACTCCGCATCTGGGCTGGCTGGACCTAGTGCCCCATCGGCAGAAACACAGCCCACAGACTGCGGAGCTAGGACACCCGTAATCCCAGGGCACCAGCCAGAGGCGGAGAGCTGGCAGAGAGGAACCCAGTGCATGAGAAAGTGAACTCGGTCCCCCATGACGCAAGCTTGGCAAGGACTCATTCTCAAGGAGGGTTGGAAGTCCAGGGAAAGTCCCTGCCAGCTGGGAAGCCGTCCACCCCTGTGATGGGGAGCAGAGGGGTCCTGCCAGCTGGACTGTGGTGGGAGCTGCCTTTGAGAAGTGCAGTTTCTAGGAATAGCTGAGTCAGTGGCTGCTGCAGAATGGCCATAGCTGGATGTGGTTTGGGCTGCTGGTTCTTTTGTTTTAAGTGCAACCTGTGAGCAAGGCTCCTGCTGGGCAGTGCTGCTGTGGAAGGATGATTCGCACCCCGCCACTCCCACTGAGATCAGAGCAGGGGCATGCCGGGCACGGCCCCATGGCTGGCCCTGCCTGGGAGTGTTTCCAGTCCAGCCACCCAAAGGGGAACAGAAAGGCCACGGGGCGTGTTCAATTCCCACAGCAGCTCAGGGGTCAAATCGGGGCTAGGACCCAGGTCCTTCAGACAGCTGTTCAAGGGCCCTGCTTCTGTGAAGCTTCCCTTCCCTTCCCAGCCCGCCTGCCGCCTGGAAGACCTGTGGCCCGTTTCTCTAGCGCCATGGGCACAGCAAAGCCGGCTGGTACCTAGCACAGCCCTTCACACAGCAGGAGGAGGGTGCAGAAAAGCCCATGTGATTGACAGCTCTTTCTTAGCCACCTCTTGTGGTGGATTTGGAGACCCTCTCTTTGAAAACATACAAACATCAGAACGGCCAGGCTGGGTCAGACCAAAGGTCCATCTAGCCCAGGGTCGTCTGCTGACAGTGGCCAATGCCAGGTGCCCCAGAGGGAATGAACAGAACAGGGAATCATCAAGTGATCCCCCCAACCCCCCATCACCCATTTCCAGCCTCTGACACACAGAGGCCAAGGACACCATCCCTGCCCATCCTGGCTAATCGCCATTGATGGACCTAACCACCCTGAATTTATCTAGCTCTTTTTTGAACCCTGTTAAAGTCCTGGTCTTCACAACATCCTCTGGCGAGGAGTTCCACAGGTTGACTGTACGCAGCATGAAGAAAAACTTCCTTTTGTTTGTTTTAAATCTGCTGCCTCTTCATTTCATTTGGTGACCCCTAGTTCTTATGTTATGGGAGAACTATACATGCACTTGCAAACGATCAGCCTCTTATTTGTGGCCCGGGGCCTAGGGTAGAGCTGAGAAGTCAAAAACACTAAACAGTGGTGGTGAGCTGGCTATAAATGGAAATGAGCCGCGGGAAACCACACACAAGGCTCAGCTCACGGACGTTTCAGTGCTCCAAAGCACATGCATTGGCTGGATCTGGGGCGGGGAGCAGATGGCCTGAGCTGCTTTGGGGCTGGCAGGGCCTTCGATGCCCTCAGGGGCTAGTTCCTCTGGTGGCTGCAGAGCTTAGCTAATCCAGCCTGCACCCTGCCCAGAGCGGGGTCTGCCTCTTCCTGCTGCAGGCGACTCTGCGGGCCAGGTAGGTGCCGCCACTGCTCCTGAACTGGGGAACAGCCCAAAACGGCCAGCACGAGAGTCTGGATACGCTGCTTTTCCCAGTCCTGTTAGCTGCCGGCCCCCAGAGGCATCTGCTGCAACAAGCCACCATCCACTGCCGGGGGCGGGGGGCGGCAGGCGGTGTTTCCAGCCATGCTGCTGGGCGAGCTGTCGTGCAGCCACCATCTCACGGAGACTAGCCATGTGCAGGGTGCGGCCGGTCTCCCTGGCAGGCAGCCTCTCCTACTGGTCCCACCAGCCCCCGGGGGAGCCACTCGGACTCCGGAGCTGCCGGGAGCCGCATAGAGCCAGGTCTGAGTGTCTGCACAGCCACTGGGGCTGGAAGAGTGAAGCAGATCAGGGGCCTGATTCCGTGCTCGTGTCTCCGGCCACGTGCCCGGTGTGTTCGGAGCAGGACACGGCCCTCCGTGCCACCCCTCTGTCACAAGAGAGGAGGGAGCCACCCGGCCTGCCCCAGGAAGGCCAGAGAAGACGGGCCGGTTACTCCGGAGGAAGGGGGAGAGCTCTGCGGTAGAATGTGTCACGTGTCAGACACAGATCAGAGCGGGGCTTGCTCGGGCCTTTAACTGCAACGTGGTGAGATCGGCTTGTTAACGCCGAGGCTGGTGACACCGAAGAGCTCAGTGCGGTAGGACCCCTCGGGGATGCACGTGGTAGAGCTCCTTGGGGATGCACGCGGGGGAAGCAGGAGGCAGAGGGGACTGGGAGCATGGCAAAGATTCATCCCATCCCACCTAGCTGGTCCAAACTGGCCCAGGGTCACAGCTGTTCTGGGACCAGGGTGAAACTAACCACTGGCCTCAGGCCAAGGTTCAGCAGCACAGCTGGCCGGCGCGTCAGCTGGCTTAGCCTGGAGTGAAACCTGGAGACTCAACTCTACAGAGCCATCGGGTTGAGAGCCATCGGCAGGCGAATAGGGAAGTGTTTACGCTGCCACTGACTCTGCACTTGTTCCCTGCATGGGAGGCCACATTCGGCCTGGCACAGAGGGCAGCACAAGGTCGAGGGAGCACACGAGCGCTAGTGGAATCATCCTCTTGGATATGTGAGTAGAACATGGAGTGTTCAGTCAGATGGACCAGGTTATTTTCTTTATTTTGGGGTTTGTCAGACTTCTCTGCGCTGAGCATGTAACCTCTCCGCCCCTTACACGGTAACGCTCCAAACTGAATCCCAGGGAAGCAATTCTCTGTTTTAATCTTTCTTTTTTTCAGTTGCTCTGTAACACCCAGCAACAAAGCAACGTTTCTCCAAGTTTGCTTTCTCTAGTTTGTTAATACAAATCACCGTCTTAAGACCAGGATCTGATTCCTGTGTCCTAGAAGGCAGGAGGTTCTGTGGGCACATGCCGAAGACTGCAAAGCCAGCTATTAAGAGAAAAAAAACCCTCAGGGGTTTTTCAAGCTTTCTCCAGAGGGAGGGTTAAAGAGCTTGGGATACCCCACAGGAAGGAATTCCTAAATGTGCCTTCCTCGGTTCTCAAGGGGGTTTTGCAAGTGGGTGGTGGCAGCAATACCAGCCCAAGGCCAGGGAATCTGCGACCTTTGGGAGGCTTAAGCAGAAGCCGTTAGTGGCAGGGTATTCTAAACTCTCTTGAGCAGTATTTCTTAAACTTTTTAAGACTGGGGAACACCAAACAACAATTTTTTTTATGAGAAACACCAAGGATTTTTTGTTGAGGGGAAAAAAAAAAAAAAGTCACCTGCCCCTTTAAGGGCAGCCATTTTGAACTCTGTTGTTCTCCGTGGGACACCTCCGACTGCCTCGCAGCACACCGGTGTGCCATGGAGCACAGTTTAAGAAACACCGCTCTTGAGGGCCCCCCACCTTCTGCACTCGGAGTGGGAACAGCCTGGACAAAGTGGTTCAGAGGCCTTGTACTCGTCTCTGCCGCAGGGTGATCAGGCACTATCTAGAATCATAGAATCATAGAATACTAGAACTGGAAGGGACCTCGAGAGGTCATCGAGTCCAGTCCCCTGCCCTCACGGCAGGACCAAATACCGTCTAGACCATCCCTGATAGACATTTATCTAACCTACTCTTAAATATCTCCAGAGATGGAGATTCCACAAGCTCCCTGGGCAACTTATTCCAGTGTTTGACCACCCTGACAGGAAGTTTTTTCTAATGTCCAACCTAAACCTCTCTTGCTGCAGTTTAAGCCCATTGCTTCTTGTTCTATCCTCAGAGGCCAAGATGAACAAGTTTTCTCCCTCCTCCTCATGGCACCCTTTTAGATACCTGAAAACGGCTATCATGTCCCCCCTCAATCTTCTCTTTTCTAAACTAAACAAACCCAATTCTTTCAGCCTTCCTTCATAGGTCATGTTCTCTAGACCTTTAACCATTCTTGTTGATCTTCTCTGGACCCTCTCCAATTTCTCCACATCCTTCTTGAAATGCGGTGCCCAGAACTGGACACAATACTCCAACTGAGGCCTAACCAGCGCAGAGTAGAGTGGAAGAATGACTTCTCGTATCTTGCTCACAACACACCTGTTAATGCATCCCAGAATCATGTTTGCTTTTTTTTGCAACAGCATCACACTGCTGACTCATTCAGCTTGTGGTCCACTGTAACCCCTAGATCCCTTTCTGCCGTACTCCTTCCTAGACAGTCGCTTCCCATTCTCTATGTGTGAAACTGACTGTTCCTTCCTAAGTGGAGCACTTTGCATTTGTCTTTATTAAACTTCAGCCTGTTTACCTCAGACCATTTCTCCAATTTGTCCAGATCATTTTGAATTATGATCTAAGGGCCTGCCAGTCTCCCTTTCTCTATACCGAGCTGGGAGGGGGCTGGACCGACAGACAACGTTTGCCAAGGAACGGGACGCGGGGAGGGCTTGTTAGAAGGCCCCGAATCGTTGCGTTCTACTGCAGGATGTCACCAGCGTGATGGGCAACGGGGAGCTGAGACAGGTTCCAGCTGCCTCCCAAACCCAGGCTGGCCGTGCTGGCCGATACAGAGGAGAATCCAGACTCCCTTTGCGCTACAAGACTGGTGACAGGATTTGGAAGTTCGGTGCAAAGGAACAATCTGTAATCGCGCTGCCCAGGCAGAACAATGACAAGGACAATTAATCTTCCGCTGCAAGACGGAAACTAATCTCTCCCCGGGGCCAGCAATGATTCTCCCTCCTCGTCAGGGCCTCCCCATTAGGGACATGACAGAGGGTCGTGTCTTCCCTCCCAGGCTGCTGGGACAGGAGATGAGACAAGATAAAGGGTTTGTCTCCGCTGGCCCGGCAGTCAGCGAATTTGGGCTGTGGATATTGCAGGCTGCGCTTGAGAGACAGGATCTGCTGCAGTGCAGAGGGTAAATCACGAGCCAGAGCAAAGCACCTCCCGATGTGTGCCTGGCCTTTACGCGCGGGGGCAGGGCTCCGCTTTGCCTCGGGGGGCCTGTGCTTCCAGGCGCTTAGCGCTTGCCTCAGCCACGTGCTGTCGCCCTCAGCCCCTGCACTACAGACCAGGGGTCGCAGCCTTCCTCAGAGGCCAGTCAACGGGTGTGGGCTGAACCCCTCTGTGCCCCAACCGCCCCTCCCCGGGGCAGGGGCATGGAGAGGGGTGGGGCAGCCTGGGCCCACCCTCTGCTCCGGGTTCCAGCCTCGTGGCAGCAGGTTGAGTTTCTTCCACCACCAGAGCTGCAGCTGTTCCCGGAGCCACTTCCCCAATCGACCCCTCCTAGCGCCTTCCTCCTGCCACCTGACCACATCCTTCCTGCTCCTGCACAGCACCTCCTCACTCCCAGTCCGGGGCCTGCCAGCCCCCTGAAGGGAAGGAGCCCGGGCAGGCCCGTACCCGGCTGCAGGTGTGCGGATTAGCCTGGCTCTCTCTCGCTTCTGGCAGGCTCCCAACTGGCTCCTGCTTGTTCCGCCGCAGCCCCTGCCCTGGTCACTCAGGGAGCAGAGAACTCTTCACCCTGGGGTGCTCTCTGACTCCTGCAGCCAGCCTGTCGGGCTCTGTCCCACCAGCTAGGCTGGGACTGTCCTCTTCTACCCAGGTCTTACACCCCCCGCCGTGGCGGCAGCAGGCCCGCTCGGAGTCTGACAAGTCTCCAGGGTCAGGACGGGCAGAGCCAGGACCCCAAGTCCCTAGTGAGCGCTGGGTAGCCCAGGCCGGTGAGGGGGCTGCAGGAGGGGCCTCCTTCCTCTCAGGGGGCTGCAAGACAGTCGTGACTAAGACGCTCTCCCAGGACAGGGGAGTTTTGCCAACTTCACTTGTGCACCTGGCATTTGTGGGGGCTCTTGGCAACCCCAGCAATGCCCAGGGGAAGTAGGGGCTTGCGAAGGCTTCTTGTTCATGTCAGAACCTCTGTGGGGCTGTCAGGCCTTTGGGGTCTGTCAGCCTCCCATTGAGCCCACAGGGCTGGGCATGCGTTGCGGGCCAGGCCCGGCACGTACCCTGACGGGCTGTGTTTCAGCAAGCCAGTTCTCTGCTGGAAGAGCGCCAGAGCAGGGAACAGCCTGGACAAAGCGGCTCCCAGGCCTGGTGGGAGCTGAGGAGAGGGACGTGGGCGCCTTGCTGCTTTGCCCATACGGTGGGGAGTGGCTGGGGCAGAGCCGCCCAGTGGCCGTAGCGGGCTCTCCAGGGCTGTGTTCGGAGGCTGGGCTGGCACCATGCAAACTGGCACCGAGTGTGGGGTGGTTCTGGGCAGGAGGAGGGGGGCACAGTTCCTCTGTCAGATAGCAATAGCTAGCCACAGGCAGGTCCTTCCTGGGGTACATGAAGTCCAGGGGACTGCACCGACCCATACCCGCAGAACATCCGCCCCCACTATTCGTCAGCGTGAGCGAAGGCCAAAGCACGTATGAGTCCTGGCAGGTCCCAGGGAAGCGGAAAGCGACTGGCTGTGCCTGTGCGTTCCACCCCTTTCCGCGACTTTCAAAGGCTTCCACGTGGCACCTCTGCCCAGCGTTTGACACGTCTCCCCGCCGACACGGAAAGCCCGAAGGGCTGCCTGGGAACGGTCCCTGAGAGGTGACAGAGGTCTCCCCTGCTCGCCTCTGCCCGTGCACTGCCACATCCTCGAACAAGTCCCCTCCCCATGCACATACACGCCAAGCCACTGGCTTTTTACATCACCCTGCTCCCTTTCCGGTTGGGGTGAGCGCTGTGAGCTTGCTGTGACAGCAAACGGGAGCCTCATTAGAGACACAGCAGGTGCAAGTCAGACAGTGACATCCTGGAGCCAGGAATAGATCCTCTCTCATGCCATTTACAACTTCAAGGCCTCAAGTCCCAAGCGAGGAGGCTATTAAAACACAAGAGAGGTTCCGCGGGAAACTGATTCAAATGGAGAGCAACTGAACACCTGGGGCCAGACAGCTTCTGCCTTTAATTTGATCAGGGGACTGTTGTGAACTCAGAAGTCAGCTGATAGGAGAGACTCTGCAAAGATCACATAAGCCACAAACGCAGCCGGGCTTGGTGGGATTAAAAGGCATGTCCAGTTAGGGTCTCATTGGAGCTGGTTGAAACTTAGTCATGGAATCATAGAACACTAGAACTGGAAGGGACCTCGGGAGGTCATCGAGTCCAGTCCCCTGCCCTCACAGCAGGACTAAGCACTTTCTAGATCATCCCTGACAGGTGTCTGTCCAACCTGCTCTTCAATATCTCCAGTGACGGACATTCCACAACCTCCCTAGGCAATTTATTCCAGAGTTTAACCACCCTGACAGGTAGGAAGTTTTGTCCAACCTAAACCTCCCTTGCTGCAGTTTAAGCCCATTGCTTCTTGTCCTGTCCTCAGAGACCCAGGAGAACAATTTTTCTCCCTCCTCCTTGTGACACCCCTTTTAGATACTTGAAAACTGCTATGGTGTCCCCTCTCGTGATTGGAAACAGCTCACACTGAAGGCTTCCCTGGGAAAATGTCAGTTTTGATTGAAAATTCCATCAGGGAGCTGGAAACCAACACCACATTTTGCGTGGACACTCTAGGAGACATTTGGTTGCAAAGAAAGTTGAAAGGGTCATTTGGAATGAACAATCTGATTCCAAACACCAACTGGTTCCGTGGCCATCGGAAACATTGACATTGGCCATTTGAAAATCTCCATCTGGAAAGTTTTTGTTTGGCGAAAGTTTTTGCTATTTCAGCATCCTTGTCTCTGTGCCAGATGAAAATAAACCATGAAATATCAGGCCTCCTTGTGGGGTGGAGTCTGTGACCCACCAGCTCTGAGCAGCTATGAGTCTCTCCTCTCTGCAGAGAATTTCCAAACCTGGTTACAAAGGGAGACAGATAAACTGGAATTCATGTATTCAGCGCTATCAGCTTAGGACTGAATAAGGCTCTCTACTGGTTAGCACATTGTGACGGATCCCCCCCCCCCATGGTTTATGGAATGGACTCATGGACATGAATATACACAACTCAAAGGTGGTTTGAGTGAATTATTTCATGTAACCCATCGATCTTCATGTCATGATCGGCTGGTTCTGTTTATCTTACTCTGTTGTATGTACCATTTGTGTGTGGAAAATTAGACACAGGGAGTGGGGAATACTTTGTGGGTTTCAGACATGTGAATGGGAGACATGGAGGGTGTTACCCTCAACTGTTAAACTAGCTCTTTTGTCCTTCAGTCTGAGCAGTGGTTGGTAGGGAGGGGCCTCAACTCCTTAACAAAAGCAATAGGAAAGCAGAGGCCTGGGTCTTTTGGCTGGGCTGCACCTGAAGGAAGGGGCCAGGGACCCCAGGGCGTGGAAGACAGCCCTGGTTTAGAGTGGCAGCCGGAAAAGAGGTTTTAGGGTGAGTTTAAGTTTGCACTGAGGTTTCAGTGGAGAATTAGCCAAGCGGTTTTGTTTCTTTTGATTTGTAATCTACTTTGCTCTGCCTACTTTCCCTTATTACCACTTAAATCCTACTGCTTCAACTTAATAAAACCATTTTTATTTTCTATCAAACCCAGTGTAAGGAATTGTTACCTGGGGGGGCAACCAGTGTGCACATCCCCCTTTCATTGCTAAAGGGGGCTTACCTAATCCTTTGGGGGTTGAGCCCATCTGGGAAGTGCTCTCTCAGGAGGCTGGGCCCTAACCTGCACTCTCCTTGGACCTGAAGTGGTTCAGTATCTGTACTGCTTTTCGGTGGGGGCAGGGACCTCAGCTTGGGGCCTTGGCTGGGGGAGACCAGCGGAGCTGGCCCAGCAGGACTGGGCGGTGAGGAGCCCCAGAGAGCAGGAAGGCGAGTGGCAGTGGCCGTCTCAGCACCCCGGGAGGCACCCCTGAGGGGTCGTCTGTGATCGCCCTCTGTCACACACATTACAAAGGCAATTTCCCCTCTCTGGATATTCGCATCCTCACACCAAATGCTGTGAATGAGCCACTCCCGCTCTGGCTTGATCAGTGTCATTAACCCAAGCAACTACTTCCTTATATACACCGCTGCCTCTGTGACTTCCACTCCAATTCGTCTGATGAGGTGGCTTTTACCCGCGACAGCTGATGCCCTAGTGAATCTCTACGTACTCCTCGTTGTTTTTGCAGATACAGACTAACACGGCAGCCCCTCCTAGCCTTCTCTGCTGAGAGACCTATCAAGGGTTAAGTAGCTTTAGGCTATTTAACAGGTTTGTTCTGAGAGCGATTCCTTCCCACTGCTCCCAGTCTGCCTCTCCAGCGCGCTGCGGGAGAGCTGACATTTGAAGTCTGCTGCACCAGCATGCCTGAGATCTGAATGTGGTCCTTTGAACAAGAACAACAGCTGCGGTGAATGCGCCCTGGGAAATGACAAAGGTTATCAAACCCTCCTGCTTCATGGCAGAAGCTGATCCCCAGCCCTGGGGGCAGGAGAAAGGGGTAGCGTATGATGTCTCCCCTCAAAGCATGCAGGCTCGGCCCCCGGGAACAGGACCCCGGAGGACACTCGCCGAGGCCGTGCGGCTGCTCTGCTAGATGGAACCTGACCAGCCTGATGTGCTGCTAGTTGTCAGGTCCCCTCAGCCTAGGGTGCAAGGGAGGGAGCTGGCTGGGAAATTCGGCAACAGAGCCAGAGATCTGGATGCGCTGGCGTCGGGGGGTGGTCTGCCAGTGCGGCAGGGCTCCGTCACCTGCCCGGCCTCTCAGGGATCCCATGGGGAGCAGCAGCCAGGACACCACTCGCTTCTTTGGGGCGCTTTTCAGCACGGCCGCTGTGTCGGGCCCCAGGGGTGGCTGCCGGGCCCTGGTGGGTGGCGTGATGGCTGAGCACAGGCTGCCCAGGAGCCCTTTGGGGGGGAGCATTGTGCACCAAGCAGCCGACGCTGCCTGAAGCGCTCGGCTGGGTGCGAGGGAGGGCTGCAGGACGGGGCCCAGGGAGGGGCCTACTGACCTGACATGTGCTCTGGTGCAGGGGTGGTGCGCGGGTGAAGAGCTAAGAAACGGAGAGGACCGCTGGGCTTCCCGGCCCCCGGGCTGAGCTGGCTGCTGGACGCACCCAGTGGAGGCTGCAAAACCGAGCGCCAATAAGGGCAAACGGCGGCAGGGCTCGCAGGCAATAGTGCAGCGTTTGCACCCAGCTCGCTAGCCACGGCACTCCTGAGCTGCATGAATTACGCATCACAAGCTCCTGGCAGTGTCATTAGCTCCCGCTGTGCAGATGGGGAAACCGAGGCACGGAGTGCGGAACTGGCTTGCACAAGGTCACACGCACCAGGTCAGTAAGGGACGTAAGTGCAGCCAGGCAGCGTAAACAACCTGCTGCTTGCAGACTCGACCTGCTTACGTCCATTGGCCAAACCAGACAGCCTCTGCGCCAAAGGATACCCGGGCGCAATCCGACATCGGGAATGGGAGCAGACACACCTGCAGGGGCACAGTGGGACCCGCCTGGGCACTCCAGCCTGGACTGGAAAGTAGCCATTCTTCTACAAAGGAATTTCACTGACCAACGACAGAGAAAGGCTGCAGGACTGGAATTCATCTACAGAGCTGACACCGCTGTCCTGGGCCTAAACCAAGACATTCCCTGCTTGGCGCACTACAAAGCCAATGTCTCCTGCTTCTAACATTCACATTTCCACATGTACGGGGCACAGCCAGCTCACTTACATAGCCTCGTTAGCACGGCTCCTAGAATTGACAGCTACTTCTGCTGTTCGAGCTCTCTCTTGGTTGGCGTTATTTCCACTCCAACCCATTGGAGGGGGTGGGGGTGCCCAGTAAAGCTTCGGATTCTGTCTGGTTTGGTTAGTCTCTAGGGTGCCACAGGACCACGCTGGCAAGTGTCCCGTGTCCCTTGTTGCTACTCTGCACTCGCTTTGTGCCCTGAGGAAAGGGAGCGGGTCTGGCCTGGAGCACTGGGCTGGATTGTCCCCATCACAGCTGCTCCTGGTGTGGAAAAAGTGAATAACAAAAAGTTATTTACTCATTCCCATAACGTAAGAACTAGGGGGCACCATACGAAATGAAGAGGCAGCAGGTTTAAAACAAACAAAAGGAAGTTTTTCGTCATGCAGCGCACAGTCGACCTGTGGAACTCCTTGCCAGAGGATGCGGTGAAGGCTAGGACTTTAACAGGGTTCAAAAAAGAGCTAGATAGATTCATGGAGGTTGGGTCCACCAATGGTTACTAGCCAGGCTGGATAGGAATGGTGTCCCTGGCCTCTGTCTGGAAATGAGCGGCAGGGGAGGGATCAGGTGAGGATTCCCTGTTGTGTTCCCTCCCTCTGGGGCACCTGGCATTGGCCCCTGTGGGCAGACAGGACCCTGGGTTGGATGGGCCTTCGGTCTGACCCAGCCTGGCCGTTCTGATGTTCTCCTCCCTGGGTTTCACCAGCCTGTGTGTGTGCAGGGGCCTAGCGTGGACTCCCCTGCCCAGCCGGGGAGCATTGGATGGGAAGTCACTGCGTGGGCGGCGAAACCAGGGGCTCGACCACAAAGGCGGGGGTGGGGGAAAGCCTGCAGAGTTCAGTGAGACTTGTAAGTGAAACCCAGGCGTCTGCTGGGAACACTGCGGCCAGCGGCAGGTGGAGTCGGGGCGCACGCGATTTCTCCTCCCGCTCGGGCTGGGGCGGGACCGATTTCCGACACGCTTCCTCTTTCCCAGCCACGGCGCAGGCCACGCGCGCCCGCTCTGAAAGTCTGGGCGCTGCTGGGAACGGGCTGGGACTTTGTGCCAGACAAAGCCCTCCCCCCCCCAGGCTGTCTTTGTGAGGGGCCGCGGCTGCCCACGTGGGGAACGTCACGGCAGCGCAGCGGGTCCCATTTGGACTCGGTCGCCCTGAATTCCGGGGGAGGGCGGTTCAGTGCCGCTGAGCGCCAGAGCCCCGTGTGCGGAGGCTGCTGCATTTCATCAGCCACTCGGCTCCTGCTGGATGCAGCTCATTAGAGTTATCTGATTACTGTGGCTCAGCCTTTGGGTATTTATCTAATCAGCAGCCCTGGTGCACGATGGGCCGGGGCGGTGCGATCAGGGCTGCCTCTCCTGCAGGCGGGTACTGGTCCACAGGGGGTAGCCAACTCAGCATCACAGCTAGTAGTTACGGGAACCACTTCCCCTGTGCATGGCCCCGAGCCAGCCAAAGATGTTCTGAGTTTGCCAGGTGCCTTCACGCCCCTGGGCACCCGCCCCTGCTCCTGCCTGGCCAGCTGGGCGGTCTGTGAGCAGGACACGGCTGTCCCACCCGGGGCGAAGGAAACGCGCACTTCGAACAGGCGCTGCCCCAGCCTGGACACTTCGCAGGCCTTTTCCCACCGCACAGTGCGCACCCACAGGCAGACTCATCTCCGGGGGTAGGGGCGGGACTGTCCCAGTCTCTGTACACCGAATATAAACCCGATTCTCTTCAGCAAGGGGACTGGCCTTTCCCGTCTCTGCCGGCCCAGGCCGGACGGCTATGCCACTTCAGAGAAGTGAATCTAGCCCGCCTGACAAGGAGTGTGCACTGCAGCCTGGAGGCGCTTTGTAATGTAAACCAGTGTTTCTCAACCTTTTTTTTAGAAAGTACCCCTTTAAAAAAATTATGTCCCCCCCCCTTTTTTTTTTTTTTAAAAAAAGATAAGTACCCTCAGTACCTACAGTTTTCAGACACACAATTTTTTTTCTACCATTGCAACACACGTGTTTAAACGACTTAATCGTAGCTGGGTAGGCGATGACATTTTTGGGTGTAAAAAGCACGAAAATAATAAAACACTGTAAAATTAAAACCAAAATTCAGTTTTCTCCACATTTCCGTTGTGTGGACGTACCCCCCAGACTTCTCTCAAGCACCCCGAGGTTGTTTCTCAGCTCGTACCACTGGTTGAGAAACACTGATGTAAACTATGGGGAATGTCAAATATACGTCATTAAAGCAAGGCCTCTGATTCTCTGTGATGAATGCACTTTCATTTCCACTGCAGTGTGCATGGGTGTGGGGTGGGGGGCTCAGAGCAGGGGTGGGGTGTGTGGGGGGGGTTCAGGGCAGGGAGTGTTGGCACAGGGTAGGGGAAGGGTATGTGGGGGGGCTCAGTACAGGGGTGGGGTGTGGGGGGGGCTCAGGGCAGGGAGTGGTGGCGCAGGGCAGGGGTGGGATGTGGGGGGGCTCAGTACAGGGGTTGGGTGTGGGGGGGCCTCAGGGCAGGGTGGGGGGGGCTCAGTACAGGGGTAGGGTGTGGTGGGGCTCAGGGCTGGGAGTGGTGGCGCAGGGCAGGGGTGGGGTGTGTGTGGGGGGTTCAGGGCAGGGAGTGGTGGTGCAGGGCAGGGGTGGGGTGTGGGGGGGCTCAGTACAGGGGTGGGGTGTGCAGGGGGGGTTCAGGGCAGGGAGTGGTGGTGCAGGGCAGGGGTGGGGTGTGGGGGGGGGCTCAGTACAGGGGTGGGGTGTGGGGGGGGCTCAGGGCAGGGGTGGGGGAGTTCAGGGCAGGGAGTGGTGACGCAGGGCAGCGGTGGGGTGTGTGTGGGGGGTTCAGGGCAGGGAGTGGTGGCACAGGGCAGGGGTGGGGTGTGGGGGGGGCTCAGGGCAGGGTGGGGGGGGCTCAGTACAGGGGTGGGGTGTGGGGGGGGCTCAGGGCAGGAGTGCAGCCATCAGAGCTGGGGATGGGGATTGTTAGTATTTCAGATTTGGGGTATTTTAACTAAAAATACAGCCCCTGAGGGAAACCCCCCCCAGACCCTTTTCTTCAAGTTGACCTAGTCTGCTAATATATTTTTGCCCAGCCCAGGGCTTTGAGCACAGTGCAAGGGTCTTACCCCCTTGGGTTTGCCCCCGGGAAGTGCCCGGTGCCCACAGTCCCTTTGCTCTCAGCCGAGTGGTTCCCTTCTTCGGTTAGACGAGTGCCAAAGGCCCCGGGGTGGGTGGGTTCCAGCCTCTCTCTGTCAGTGCCCCTCCGCATTGCGGTGGGGGGGGGCAGAGCCCTCGGGATGCCCCAGGCATTGCCGCGGGCCTAGCAGGGTCTGCAGAGCACGGCTGGGAGCCGCTGGACGGCAGTGCGCCCGTGCAAACCACGCCGGAGAAGGCTGGCAGCTGCTTTACTCAGCAAGCCTGCGGCTTGGGGGAAAGGGCGCTCAGCCTGCAGCGCACAGAGCCGGCCCCCAGCCGCAGCGCCTGTCACACCCTGGGGCCCATCCAACACGCCGGGAGCTGCCTGGCTGGCCCACGGGGTCAATAAGCTGAGACCAGGGAGAGATGCCCGAGCAGATGAAGTCACAGGGCGTGTTCTACCCGGAGCAGCAGAGTCTTTTGCCCCCCCTCCCCCCAGGTCATTGAGGCTGGTGCTGAGGGGGGGCCCAGCCCCTGGCCCTGTGCCACACGCCCAGGGCTCGCTGCGTGGGGTATTGCATGGCGCCTGCTACCTGCAGGGAGGGTGCAAGCTTGCCCACGGCTCAGGCCCTGCCCAGCCCAAGGGGAGGAGGCCCTGGGTCCAGGTGTCCAAGAGTCCAGGGGGCAGCGGATGAGAAGGCAGGGATGGGAGAGAGGCTCACAGGCTCCTGAGCAGGAAGCCGGGGGGACCCTGAACAAAGAACCCCACACAGCACCTCCTGAGCCTTGAAGGGGCCCAGGGATCCAGAGGGCGCCGCCCGAGGAACCCTGCCTGCAGACGTGGCCCAAGGGAGGCCTGGAAATAGGCCCCAGGCGACTGCGTGGGGCGACGGACAGAAGGTGCCGAGAGCAGGAGGTGCAGGGAGACGCGCGGCCAGAACCCGAGGAGGAGGCTCCAGAGGAGCCAGGAAAGGGGCTGCAGGCTGGAGCGCCTGACGGAGCCGTGCGCTCCGGTCTCCCGCGCGCCGCACAAGGGGCCGGTGTCACGGAGGGGGGTTAACAGCTCCCAGTCCACGCCCATGCTCACGGCCCCACGAAGGAGCCGCCAGCTGATCTCCCTGGCCGGCAGGGGGGACGCAGACTGGTCCGTCGGGGCTCCTCCCCCGCAGGCCCCCCCACTTGTGAGGAAGTGAAGAGTGGAGCGCGTGAGCTTGGCGTTGAGTGTTTCCGTGGTGCAGTTCTGAGATGGACTGGCCACAGATTGCACCGCCAGCTTGGGTGGTGCGGGGGCAGGGTTGGGGAGACTCATGGGGGAGGGGCCAGACGGGGAGGTCCGGAAGGTCACGGGGGAGGGGCCAGACGGGGAGGTCCGGAAGGTCACGGGGGAGGGGCCAGACGGGGAGGTCCAGAAGGTCACGGGGGAGGGGCCAGATGGGGAGGTCCCGAAGGTCACGGGGGAGGGGCCTGATGGGGAGGTCCCGAAGGTCACGGGGGAGGGGCCAGACGGGGAGGTCCGGAAGGTCACAGGGAGGGGCCAGACAGGGAGGTCCGGAAGGTCACAGGGGAGGGGCCAGACGGGGAGGTCCGGAAGGTCACGGGGGAGGGGCCAGACGGGGAGGTCCCGAAGGTCACGGGGGAGGGGCCAGACGGGGAGGTCCGGAAGGTCATGGGGAGGGGCCAGGCGGGGCCAGACGGGGAGGTCCCGAAGGTCATGGGGGAGGGGCCAGACGGGGAGGTCCGGAAGGTCACGGGGGAGGGGCCAGACGGGGAGGTCCGGAAGGTCACGGGGGAGGGGCCAGACGGGGAGGTCCCGAAGGTCATGGGGAGGGGCCGGGCGGGGCCAGACGGGGAGGTCCGGAAGGTCACGGGGGAGGGGCCAGACGGGGAGGTCCAGAAGGTCACGGGGGAGGGGCCAGACGGGGAGGTCCCGAAGGTCACGGGGGAGGGGCCTGATGGGGAGGTCCCGAAGGTCACGGGGGAGGGGCCAGACGGGGAGGTCCGGAAGGTCACAGGGAGGGGCCAGACAGGGAGGTCCGGAAGGTCACAGGGGAGGGGCCAGACGGGGAGGTCCGGAAGGTGACGGGGGAGGGGCCAGACGGGGAGGTCCCGAAGGTCACGGGGGAGGGGCCAGACGGGGAGGTCCGGAAGGTCATGGGGAGGGGCCAGGCGGGGCCAGACGGGGAGGTCCCGAAGGTCATGGGGGAGGGGCCAGACGGGGAGGTCCGGAAGGTCACGGGGGAGGGGCCAGACGGGGAGGTCCCGAAGGTCATGGGGAGGGGCCAGGCGGGGCCAGACGGGGAGGTCCCGAAGGTCACGGGGGAGGGGCCAGACGGGGAGGTCCGGAAGGTCACGGGGGAGGGGCCAGACGGGGAGGTCCCGAAGGTCACGGGGGAGGGGCCAGACGGGGAGGTCCGGAAGGTCACGGGGGAGGGGCCAGACGGGGAGGTCCGAAGGTCATGGGGAGGGGCCAGGCGGGGCCAGACGGGGAGGTCCCGAAGGTCATGGGGGAGGGGCCAGACGGGGAGGTCCGGAAGGTCACGGGGGAGGGGCCAGACGGGGAGGTCCCGAAGGTCATGGGGAGGGGCCAGGCGGGGCCAGACGGGGAGGTCCCGAAGGTCACGGGGGAGGGGCCAGACGGGGAGGTCCGGAAGGTCACGGGGGAGGGGCCAGACGGGGAGGTCCCGAAGGTCATGGGGAGGGGCCAGGCGGGGCCAGACGGGGAGGTCCCGAAGGTCACGGGGGAGGGGCCAGACGGGGAGGTCCGGAAGGTCACGGGGGAGGGGCCAGACGGGGAGGTCCCGAAGGTCATGGGGAGGGGCCGGGCGGGGCCAGACGGGGAGGTCCCGAAGGTCATGGGGAGGGGCCGGGTGGGGCCAGACTTGGAGATCCGTAAGGTCACGGGGGCGAGGCCAGAAGGGGAGGTCCGGAAGGTCACGGGGAGGGGACGGGCAGTAAGTCTGCCCTCACCTCCTGAAGAACATGCCGGGGGACGAAGGGGTGGAGAGCTGCACGCATCGGCCAAGTGTCAGACCAAAGGATCCAACCTGTCCCTCCATTCGTAGTCCAGGAGGGCACAATCCTGATGTCACCTGCCAGGACCAACCTCTGGCGCACGGCCGGGGACTCTGCTACCTGCACACCGAGGGGGGTGTGCGGTCCAGGGGATGCGCGGGGAGATCCAACCGCTGGGTGGCTGCTCCGGACGTGTCACCCGGCCCAGCGCCCAGGCCTGGAGGAGGTCCTGGTGGGAGACTGGCAGGTCGGCGTGGTCTCATGGGAGGCCAAGAAGCTGCTGGTCACATTAGAGCCCTCGGAGGTGGAGGAGGAGGGCGGCAAAGCACGCTCCGTGCTGGGCTACCTGCACCGTAAATGGCTCTCTGGAGGGAAGACGTAGAGGCACCCCAACAAGGCAGACCTGCTGCACCCCTCACCCCAACTCCACAGCACCCTTGAGAGTCACCTGGAGTTGCTTGAGAGAGAGCACCGCGGGAACCATCGCACGGCTCCTCACTCCCATGTGAGCCCGACCCTCTCTCAGACACGCGTGCACTGCACGTGCGTGTCGGTGGGCAGACAGCTACTGCGCCTTCAGCCCTTCCGCTCTGCTGTCGCTTACCCTGTGCACGCAGGAACATGGCGGCGTCCGTAGCGGGATACTGAAACTTTTCACAGTAGCTGTCCCAGTGTATTGGGAGAATAACGCAAATCCTTAGACCCATGCAACAAAACCACCACCCGGCCGATTTCATTCTTTTTCTGGGGACCGGAAAATCCATAAAAACCGGCCAGACCGGTTGAATCCCGTAACCCTAATTCTGGGCTGCTGCATGCCCCAGGCACAAGTAAGAGGAATCTGGTGTGAAGGGGGTGGGGGGAGAAGGAGGGGTGAAGAGATGGGACACCAGGGCCCAGATTAACCCTGGCAGGCCCAGAAGCTTGGAAGTACAAAGCTGGCATAAAGCCAGCTGTCCCGCCACCAGCTCTGTGAGAGCCCAGCTCAGAACTGGGTTCTTCCACGCCAGGACTTTGGAGAAGACTCGCCCAGGCCCAGAAGAGCTCTGCCGAGAGGTGCCGCACACACAATGAAACGGCCACTTTAATGAGCTCGTCCTTTACTACCACGTCCCTTCCTCGGGCCAGTGCGAGGCCCCAAGCGGGCAGAACACACCCCGGGCTGCTCAGCCGGGCAGGGGAGAACTACCACAAAGAGCGAGAGGATGGAGGCTGCAGCTGGTGCTGAATGAGTCAGGGCCGTCCTTACCCATTCACAGAACGTGCAGCTGTGTGGGGCACCGGAAAATCTGGGGCACCGCTGGGTCTTAATGTCCACCCACCCACCTCTCCCTCCCCGTTCTGGGGCTCTGCCGCCTCCGGAGAGGAGCTAGCAACCTGGCAAGTGACAAGGCCGACACATCCTGGGACAGAGCCATCCGGGGGCAATGAAGCTGCGTACCGGCGATCGACTGCCCGTCTCTGAACTGACCGTGCGAGTCGACAGGTTTAAAATTTGCTTTACAACGATTTTGTTGGCCTGTCGCTGAAGATCGCAGCCGCATAGCTCCGGAAAACCAGCCGGCCTCCCGCGGGCGGGGCTGGGCTCAGGGCCACCAGTCTAATCGCCCTGCGCAGGATCCCCTCCGTCCTAAGGACGCCCTGGAAGGAGAGTCTTTCCCCTCCCCCATCTCAGGCCCTTTGTTACTGTCATTTCCTGTGGGAGGTCGGGCAGGGGAAACGGGGGATTAAGGAGGCTTTGGGAGATTGTGGAGAGTCCCAGCTGCAGGGTCGTGTTTGCCCCCTGCCTTTCCGCCGGATCAGGCGGAGCAGGGCACCGGGAGCTGGCAGCAGACAGCGGCTGTCCCTGGCGTTCTGCACAGGGAGCAGGCCTGGGCTGGGGCCTGGGGGGTGCAGCCCAGAGACCCAAAGCAAATGAAACGCGGAGCAGCGGTTGTAAGTGCTGCTAGGTTCCCCCTGCCCCCTGGCATTCTAGGAATTGGTGACCCATGGCAAGACAGGGCCACCCAGCCCGGCCCTGGGGCATGGGGAGACATGCTTAAAAAGGGCGTGGGAATGGGAGACGAGTAGGCAGGCCAGCCCAGCGGGTGCCCCGGAGGAGACGGGGCTAAGATCTCCACTCCACACGGGGGAGGTGCCTGCGAACAAGCGGCAGGCCGAGCGGGGGCCTGACGGGTTTTTGGTGCAGCCCATTAGGAAGATGGGGCTGGCTGCCAAGCGCAGAGGCAGACTGGGAACCCAGCGGCTGTCTATGCGGCTCCGGGCTCTCCCGTCTCCTCAGAACGCAGCTACACAAATGCCCCTGGGACCGGATCGGCCTCCCGCTGGAAGCTAGAAAATCTTCAGCAAGCATCTTAAAACACCAGCCCCCCCCATGCAAATGAAGTAAATGAACATAAATCAGACTAACCCGAAGAACGGCTTCCGCTGTGGGGCGCGTGTGCTGCTGGGCCGGTATTGCCATGCGGCTGGAAGAACGGCGGGTGCGGCTGGATGGATTATGGGCCTGCTAAGAGACTCACGTTCTGTGTTGTAGAAAGGGCCAAATGGTCAGTCCCATCCAGGAAACAGGGGAGGAATCTTCTGGGTAGAGTGGATTGTGAGACACTCACCCTCCTCATACGAACATCAGAGCGGCCAGATTGGGTCAGCCCAAAGGCCCATCCAGCCCAGTGTCCTATCTGCCCACAGTGGCCAAAGCCAGGCCCCAGAGGGAGTGAACAGAACTGGGAATCATTCCCTGTCGCCCATTCCCAGCCTCTGACACACAGAAGCCAGGGACACCATTCCTATCCATCCTGGATAATAGCCATTGACGGACCGAACCTCTGTGAATTTATCTAGTTCTTTCTTGAACCCTGTTAAAGTCCTGGTGTTCACAATATCCTCTGGCAAGGAGTTCCACAGATTGACAGTGTGCTGTGTGAAGAAACACTTCCTTTGGCTTGTTTTAAACCTGCTGCCTCTTCATTTCATGACCCCTAGCTCTTTCTCCATGTGTCTGTGAAGGAACAGACAGCCCCAGCCGCAGACAATCAAACCCCTGCCATATGATCTCTGGAAAAAGTCTGGTTTGTTTTGTGCATCTCCTTGTCTTGCACAGAGGTGGGGGGTGTTTTCACTGGCCAGGGAGCAGTAGTGCTGGAGAACCAGCGCAGCTCAGTGAAGATCAGGGCAGGCAGGTGGCAGGGGAATATATTTAGTGAACTTGCAAGAAGAGAATATGTTTGCGCAGCCCTGAGGCTGCTGTGTTTGGCTCGGCTGCCTCCTCAGTCTCTGTAAAAGGTTCTTGTCTGCAAGGGTGAGCTAGAGCACGAGCAGGAAGTGTGTAGTGCCATGCCTGAAGCGGGACACCTCTACACTTCCTGCTGGAGGGTAACCCACCAGGCCTGTGGGCCGACATCCGTTCCCTTGAAACATCCTCTCGAAATGTACATCACTGCACAGAACAAGCCAATTTGGTAAGTTCCAAGTGTGTGTGTGGGGGTGGGGTGATTTGCAAAGAGGGGCAGAGTGAAATTCACCAGGTAAATTGGTCAGCGCGAGTGGTTTGCCCGCCACGAGGGCGAACGCTGGACGGGCGTTACAGGATCAACAGGGGCGATGGGATGTCAGCTTGTTTGCAATTGTGAAAGATCCCGTTGTGTGGTTCCTAGAAGCATTGCTACAGGCTGGGGGCCGATTGGCTAAGTAGCAGTTCTGCAGAAAAGGCCCTGGGGATTGCAGTGGATGAGAAGCTGGACATGAGTCAGCAGGGCGCCCTTGTAGCCAAGCAGGCTAATGGCATATTGGGGTGCCTTAGGAGGAGTATTGCCAGCAGATCCAGAGCAGTGATTATTCCCCTTTATTCGGCTCTGGTGAGGCCACACCTGGAGTATTGTGTCCAGTTCTGGGCCCCCCACTACAGAAAGGACGTGGACGCATTGGAGAGGATCCAGCGAAGGGCGACTAAAATGATTAGGGGGCTGGAGCGCATGACCTACGAGGAGAGACTAAGGTTATGTCTACACTACAGCACTAATTCGAACTAACTTAATTCGAATTAGTTAATTCGAACTAAGCTAATTCGAACTAGTGCATCTAGACATAAAAACTAATTTGAATTAGCGTTTTGCTCATTGGAACTAGCATGTCCACACTGAGTGGACCCTGAACCGAAGTTAAGGCTGGCCAGAACCAGTGCCAGCAGGGCATCAGGTTAGGACTTAGAGCGTGGAGCTGCTGCCTCAGGCTAGCCGAGGGCTGTGCTTAAAGGGACCCGACCCCCACCCCGGACAGACAGTTCTCAGGGTTCCCCGCTTGCTTGTCTACCTCGATGAGGGACAGCAAAGCAGTCCTGTCTTGGAGTGCCCTGAGTGCCCACACTCGGCACATCACAGCGCTCGGCCATCAGCCCGGCAGCACTTGCCGCAGGCTGCCATCCGGGGGGGGTCAATCAGGGGGCTGTTAGGATCCAGGAGGCCCTGCAGGAGAGCTTCCACCCCGAGGAGCCCGCAGAGCCACCCCAGTCCTCCCCATCAGGGGCTCGTGCCCCATTCCTCCCTCACCTCCTTCCACTTACCCCTCCCCAGCCCCCCTTCCTGATGTAAAAAATAAAGGACACGTGTGTTCAAAAATAGAAACTCTCTTTATTTAACAAAACTGCGGGGGGGGGGGGATTAACCTCTGGGGAGACTGGGAAAAGGAGGTGGGAGAGGGGAAGAGAGAGGGTGGGAGAGGGGAGGTGGAAACCTGGGAGGAGGGAGCTGGAAGGGGGAAGCCAGGGGAAGAAGGAGGAGGGGAAGTATAAAACTATGGTACGCCATATCTTCAGTACTGTGTACAGATGTGGTCTCCTAAACTCAAAAAAGATATTTTGGCCTTGGAAAGGGTTCAGAAAAGGGCAACTACAATGATTAGGGGTTTGGAACAGGTCCCATAAGAAGAGAGGCTAAAGAGACTGGGGCTTTTCAGCTTAGAAAAGAGGCGACTAAGGAGGGATATGATAGAGGTCTATAAAATCATGAGTGGTGTGGAGAGGGTGCATAAAGAAAAGTTCTTCATTAGTTCCCATAATAGAAGGACTAGAGGACACCAAATGAAATAAATGGACAGCAGGTTTAAAACTAATAAGCGAAAGTTCTTCCTCACACAGCACATAGTCAACCTGTGGAACTCCTTGCCACAGGAGGCTGTGAAGGCTAGAACTATAACAGAGTTTAAAGAGAAGTTAGATAAAGTCATGGAGGTTGGGTCCATGGAGTGCTGTTAGCCAGGGGGTAGGAACGGTGTCCCTGGCCTCTGTTTGTGGAAGGCTGGAGATGGATGGCACGAGACAAATGGCTTGGTCATTGTCTTTGGTCCATCCCCTCCGGGGTACTTGGTGTTGGCCGCTGTCAGCAGACAGGCTACTGGGCTAGATGGACCTTTGGTCTGACCCAGTACGGCCGTTCTTATGTTCTTATGTTCTAAGCTCAGGGCTCAGGGTCGGGGGTCTCACTGGACCAACTTGATTTTCATGCAAACCTGCTCCTGGGTTCGCATGTGGCCTTTGGTGGCCAGGCTGGCAGCCAATGGCCGCATTCCTGTGGCTAGTGCAGAGATTGTGGACGTTGGAGGCCTCCCCCCAAACCTCGATGAGGTCCACGATCTCCACACTAGACCAGGTGGGCGCCCCCCTCTTGTGGCCCCGGGCAGGCTCCTGGGAGCCGCCAGCCTGGTCCTGGGAAGAGGCGGAGGGCTGGGTGGCAGCGGGTGGCTGGCTCATGCCGTGCCAGGTGCAGGGTCTGCTGGCTGGGTGCTGGCAGGCTTGCAACTGGCACAAGCACTGTAGCCAGACCGTGGCCCTTTAAGGGCTCCAGGGCCGGGAGGGGGGCAGAAGAGTTTCCCTGGTTTGGCCCAGAGTGGCCACCAGGGCAACCTGAGAAGGGCTAGCCTCCAGCTAGTTCGAATTAAGTGGCTACACAGCCCTTAATTCGAACTACTTAATTCGAACTAGGCGTTAGTCCTCGTAGAATGAGGTTTACCTAGTTTGAATGAAGCGCTCCGCGAGTTTGATTTAAATTCGAACTAGCGGTTTGTATGTGTAGCCCCTATTAAAGTTAATTCGAACTAACGGCTGTTAGTTCGAATTAACTTTGTAGTGTAGACATACCCTGAGGGATTTGAGTTTGTTCAGTCTACAGAAGAGAGGAATGAGGGGGGATTTGAGAGCAGCCTTCAACTTCCTGAGGGGGGTTCCAAAGAGGCTGGAGAGAGGCTGTTCACAGGGGTGGCAGATGGCAGAACAAGGAGCAATGGTCTCAAGTTACAGTGGGAGAGGTCTAGGTTGGACATTAGGAAAAACAATTTCACTGGCAGGGTGGGGAAGCACTGGGCTGGGTTCCCTGGGGAGGGGGTGGAATCTCCA
Source organism: Pelochelys cantorii (assembly GCA_032595735.1). Lineage (NCBI taxonomy): Eukaryota > Metazoa > Chordata > Testudines > Trionychidae > Pelochelys > Pelochelys cantorii. Next base: position 1,794,933 of record CM064340.1, read on the forward strand.
TCCCTACAGGTTTTTAAGTCCCAGCTTGACCAAGCCCTGGCTGGGATGGTTTAGTTGGGGTTGGTCCTGCTTTGGGCAGGGAGCTAGACTCGATGGCTCCTGAGGTCTGTGCCAGTCCTGGGGTTCTAGGATTCTAAGCTGGGATGTCAAGGCCAAGCCCCCTCGGTGGATCCTTCTGCCTTCCTCACTCTTGCGAGCTTTGCTCTGCACCTGGGGAGGCTAGAAACGAGAGTGGAGAGTCTTCGTCTTTGCATTTCACCCCAAGCTACCTAAGCTCTGGCTGCCACGGAATTGTTTGCCCTAGATAGCAATGCGAATTGCACAGGGCTCAACAGAACTGCAAACAATAGCTGGAAAACAATAGTCAGGCATTCAGAGAAAGGACTTGTCCAAAGGGCTTTCTGCAGTCTGCGTGCCTGCTTTCTGTAACCTGCAAGTGTGCTATCAGCAAGGTCAAAGTCATAGATATTAACAGGTCACAGCAGGTTCTGCTTTTGGCTTCCCTGTTCTCGGATTTCTCGCCAAGTTTGTTCATGGGAAGCACGTGTGTGGCTCAGTTCTAGCTAACATTCCCGCGAACATTCACTGCATTCCAGAGCTGACCAGACAGCCTCCGTGATGCTCTTAGGAGTCAGACATTTGAGGTTTTAATGGAACTGTTGACGTCTCACCTGCCTTTACTGCGTAGCCAGGCAATCCTACTGCAGCTGCCTCACTTTTCCCTCCTTAACGATTGTTACGCCATCTCGTCCATCATGGAGAAGGGCCAGAGAAGAGCAACAAAAAGAATGGAATGCCTAGAAAACATGAGCTGCGAGGGAAGACTGAAAGAATTGGGCTTGTTTAGTTTGGAAAGGAGAAGACTGAGAGGGGACATGATAGCGGTTTTCAAGTACCTAAAAGGGTGCTACAAGGAGGAGGGAGAAAAATTGTTCTTGTTGGCCTCTGAGGATAGGACAAGCAGCAGTGGGTTTAAATTACAGCCGGAGAGGTTTAGGTTGGACATGAGGAAAAACTTCCTGCCTGTCAGGGTGGTGAAACACTGGAATAAGTTGCCTAGGGAGGTTGTGGAATCTCCATCCCTGGAGATATTTAAGAGCAGGTTGGACAGACACCTGTCAGGGATGGTCTAGATGGTGCTTGGCAGGGCTGGCCTTACCATGAGGCGAACTGAGGCGGCCACCTCAGGTGCCAGACTGCGTGTGTGTGTGGGGTGGGGGGGCGCCACTAGGACCCAGAGTGTAGAACATTGTGTCACTGCTGGTACATAGGTAGGTAGCAGAGCAGTGCCATGAGAGGAGTAGGACAGGAAGGAGGCAGAATCAAGGCCTTTCCAAGTTTTGGCCCAAGCGAGGCGGCATGGGGGCGTCATTTGAGCTCCTCGCCTCAGCTGCCAAAATGTTGTGGGCCGGCCCTGGCGCTTGGTCCTGCTGTAAGGGAAAGGGCCTGCTCTTGATGACCTCTCGAGGTCCCTCCCAGTTCTGGTATGTTATGATTCTGTGTCCCAAAGTAGCCTGTGAGCTCTTCAAGGCCTGGTGCTCATGGGCCTGCCCACTCTGGAGTGTGCCTAGAACATTTATGGGTGCTACCAAAATCATCACCCTTATTCTCTCTTGTGGCAGGGAGTTCCACCGGCTATGCCCAGACGCTCTGAAGGTTCGGTCTCCTGCTTCCACAAGCCTTCCCCTATTGGTCAGCAGGAGTTTCATTGTCTGGACCTCGGAGGGGATGGCAGCTGCTGCCATTCTCCCCAAAGGCTTTGAAACCGCAACAAACCTTGCGCCGGACGGGGGTGGACGTGGGACCCGTGCTAGGTGACGTGGGCCAGGACCTGCAGCGGGGGGAGGCTGCAGTTCATGGCGCATGTTTCTTCCTACATATTATGATGTTCGGTAATCAGGACATGGCTCCATTTTGGCAGGCCCCTCTGTGCATCTCTGCCGAGCCATGCCTGGACAGCGAAAGGGGCTGGGGTGGGCGGGGGAGGGAGAGCAATGCCCGGCCTGAGTCTAGCGCCCAGCTGACGTCATTTGGGAATTAGATGATTCTGAAAGGTGCAGCCTCCTGCGTCTGCTCCATCTCCAGGGCTCTGCCCATCACTGCTGCCTTCTGCCCCCGCCAGTGACTCGAGCCCGAGGACCAACCCCCGGGCAGATGATTGGGAACCAGGGCACACACTCCGGGCGGGGGTGAGTTCGACGCTGGGGCTACGCCCACACTGGCGCGTCACTGCCCCCCTGTGCGGCAAGTGACAGTGCGGCAGGGTGCAGGTGGGAGCCGGGCTGCAGCGCTACCCCCTCGGGGAGGCGGTTCCCGTAGAGCGCTGGGGACCTTGCTCCCGGCACTCCTGCAGCGGGAAGGCTCTCGAGTGTAGGCACAGCCTTAGCTGTCCCAGCCGAGTCCAGCTCCCCATGCACTAGAACAGCCAGTGGTGACTGCTGGGGAGTAGCACAAGGGGGGCGCCAGGCATGTGACTCCTCTCCACGCTGGACCTAGCCCAGGGGAGGGTCCTGCCTCCTCCCACCCCAGCCCCGCCCCCACTCCACCCCAGGCCCACTTGGGGTTTTTATCCTCCCCCATGTGCTCTGAGCTGTACATTCAGTTGTCGGGAGCAATCCACTTGCACACCTGCACTTTACAGGGGAGGGCAGGACAATGGGTGTCCTTTCTGTGGTCCCACAATAGCCTGTCTGGGCAGCACTGAACCTCTTGTGCGGCAACCAGCACTTGGCACTCGCTTGTGTCTTGCCCCTGTCTGTCGGGAGCTTGCGAAACAGATGCTACAATGTGGCCTCGCAGCGTGGAACGCAGCAGGTCCGCGTGAGAGCAACGCAACGCACAGGCCTTCAGTATAGCATAAGCGCAGCTACGTATCTATCCGTGGTCATCTGAGACCTGGGAACTGTGGCAGGAGCAGGCAGCTGGGCTGGCAACATCCCCCCTCCAGTCCAGGTGACCTTGGCTGGTCTGTCTCTCCCAAAAGCTTGGCAGGGTGTCACCGGCCGAAGGTGCTAAGGCATTGACGTCTGAGGGCAATGTTTAGTTTTCTTCCCAGCTAATATTTGCTCTAGTGCTCTTGCAATGTGCAGGAGACCAGCTTCCCATGCGAAGAAGGGTTGCAGAAATGGACTTAGGATGGCCCCCTCTTCATTTCCATGAAGCCCTAAGTACCGAACGCAGGTAAGAGCTTTCTGCAATTAGAGGGTGTCCTTATTGCCCCAGTTATCCAAACAAGATGGAAATAGAACCTAGATGGAGCTTCTGTTAGGTGGGAGCACAACTGGCTGGATAACTGTTCCCAGGGACCTGTTATCAGCGGTTCACAGTCCTGCTGGAAGGGCAGAACAAGGGGGGTTCTGCAGGGGTCTGTTTTGGGACCGGTTCTGGTCAGTATCTTCATCAACCATTTAGACATTGGCATAGAGAGGATGCTTATAAAGTCTGCAGATGATCCCAAGCTGGGAGGGGTTGCAAGTGCTTTGGAGGAGAGGGTCAGAATTCAAACTGATCTGGACACACTAGAGAAATGGTCTGAGGTCAATAGGATGAAATTCAATATGGACAAAGTACTCCACTTAGGAAGAAAGGGATCCGGGGGGGGGGGGGTCATAGTGAAAAACAAGCTAAATAGGAGTTAACAGTGTGACACTGTTGTAAAAAAAAAAAGCAAACATGATTCTGGGCTGCATGAACAGGAGTGTAGTGAGCAAGACATGAGGAGTCGTTCTTCTGCTCTACTCTGCACAGATTATGCCTCAGCTGGAGCATTGTGTCCAGTTCTGGGAGAAATTGGAAAAAGTCCAGAGAAGATCAACAAAAATGACTAAAGTTCTAGAAAATGAGACCTATAAGGAAAGATTGGAAGAGTCTGGAAAAGAGAAAACTGAGCGGGGACATGACAACAGTTTTCAGGTATCTAAAAGGGTGTCACAAGGAGGGATAAAAATGGTTCTCCTTGCCCTCTGAGGACAGGACAAGAAGCAATGGGCTTAAACTGCAGCCAGGGAGGCTGAGGTTGGACATTAGGAAAAACTTCCTGCCTGTCAGGGTGGTTAAACACTGGAATAAATTGCCTAGGGGGGTTGTGGAATCTCCATCCCTGGAGATACTGAAGAGCAGGTTGGACAGACACCTGTCAGGGATGGTCTAGACGGTGCTTGGCCCAGCCGTGAGGGCAGGGGACTGGACTCAATGACCTCTTCAGGGCCCTCCCAGTTCTATGATTCTGTGAGTCTATGAAATCCCCCCTCAAAGCTCTTCTTTCCCACGGTGCCTGAAAAAATCTTGGCAAGAGTTAGGTCGTGGGGTGTGCTGAGAGCACAGTCAGTGATACGGACCAAATATCGTCTCATTATTTCCTGGTGTTCCTTGGCCTGTCTGTATCCTGGGCTGGCGCTTGTCCTGGAGGTCACAGTGATCTAAACAATGACAATGATCGTTCAGACGGAGGGAGTGGGCTGGGTTGGGCTGGTTGGTTCAGATTTAGAGGAGCGTCCCTGTGTTTGCTGGCAGGCTAGCGCCTTGATCTGGACAGAAACTGGCGTTTCCCTTCCATGAGAAATGCTGGGATTTGACTGTTTTCATTGCAAAGAACAAAATCCATGCATGGAGCCGGAGGGAATGCAAACAAATTCTGACAGGTCCCCCCAAGTGTGGGGGGGAGAATCATGGGAGGTCGACGCAAAGGCTTTGTTTGGATTTTGACGTGAAAAGTTTTCAGATGCTGGTCCAACGTGGAATAGAAGGTACAAAGCATGTTGGACTGAAAGGTTGTTTCCAAATGGAAACGAGGCAGAGCATTTCAGCATGATCACAAGGCTGAGCTTTTTTTTCAGGTTAATTGCGATGGACTCGTTCTTGGCACTTGGGTTTGATGCAATGGCATTTTTCCAGAGAAGAGTCCCAGTGGAAAACTTTTGACAGACCCAGTGGAGTTCACTGGTATTTGTGTACAAAGCTGCCCGACAAGCCTGCAGGCACAGGGACTAAGAGCGTGGTGGGTGTTGCAGCACCCCCAGACTCCTGGCCTGGTGCCGGGGTTTTGCTGCCACCCTGCGCACTGGGTTTTTGGCTGCCAGCCCCATGCACTGGGGTGACAACAGAGCCCCCAGTGTACAGGGCAGCAGTTGAGAGCCCAGTGCCTGAGTCCTGGCTGCTGTCCCCACATGCTGGGGCTTTGCTCCTGGCCTGAGCTGGGTGTGGGGATGGATGGGGCCAGAAGTCTCAGCACCCCCTATGCTTTTTAAAGTGTTCCCATGCCCCTGAACAAGCCTCAGAAATGTGGGGACAGATGCTTTGCATCGACACAGTCCCTGGGAAAAGCTCTCCCCGCGGCCACAAGCCTAGTAAGAGCTGAACACTGCACAACTTGGTGTCATGGAGGTTCACAAGGATTAGTGCAGGGCCACGACTCAGTTTCACCCCCCACAACAAACCAGGTAAATGAAATTCTATTTTTTTGCATTAAAAACGCAACATTGTGGCTTGCTTGTCCCACTTTCGTTCCCTGAGAAGGCACTTTTCACAGCACCTCGTGCTGGCAAATGAGGCTGTTTTGCTCGCAGCGTGACATGGCGTCACTGTGGAAATGTCCCTTTGTTGCCTGAAAGCTTGCACCTGCTGCGGGAGCCTTTTCCTTGCAACGGGCCGTGTTCTTGAGGATCAATAAATGCAGAACCCCAGCCCTGTGGATCCCAGACAGTTTTCCATTTAAGCACCAATATTTTGTACCTCTGCTGGATCCATTCAGCATGCCCCAGAACTGTTTCCTGCCCAGCCTGCTTACTTTTGGGGGAACCCCCCGCACCTCCGGACTTGTTCAGATGTGTGAAAACAGATGCAGAGGTGCTGTGGGCTGCTGGGTTTCTGGTTTCAGTCTTGCTGGCATCACAGATTTTTTGCCAAGCCTGGTCACAATGGGAAACTTTCCCAAGTCCGTGTGTCACCGCCGCCGGTGCTCCGTGTGACGCGTGGACTCGCGTGGCATCCAGACACAGACGACAGAGAGCTGAACCAATCAGAGGGTGAGTTTGAGCCAGTGAACATCTTCCCATTTAAAACACTGTGGCCTGGTTGACACTTATGGGAATTGCTCAAAACCAGGGCTCCTTACAGCCCCAGACTGGAGACCTTCCCAAACAGGCCACACACCAGTCCCACCGAGCGCTCCAGCTGCCAATCCAGCCAGCCAGAAGCTTCACGAGCAAAACCCCTCAGGTACCCCAGCTCTCCCTGTGCCCCAATCAGCCCCCGGCCTACACACAGGTGAGGGTTATAGGACCCAATCTCACCGACCCCGAACAGACCCTCCCAGTCCCAAAGAACCAGCCACAGATCCCCGGTCAGTTTACACTTCCGATCTTACCCACAAGATCACGCTGGGCCAGTCCTTTAGAATCTAAAATCTAAAGGTTTATTAACAAAAGAAAGCAAAGGTGGAGAGTGAGGTTGTTAAGGAGAATACATCACATGCACCAACCACCAAGTTCTTGATGCAGGCTTTAGCAGAGATGTTACAACCTGCCAGCTTAGATGTCTCTGGTGCACACAACCTATGTCCGGACGGGTCGGCAATCCTTCCCGGCCTCTGTCCCTCGCAAGGCTGCATCTGGGATCAGTAGCACGATTGAAGACAAGATGGAGGCAGCCTCACGGCACCTTTATATCTCTGGTGTCTCCCAAACTGGAGCTGGTCACAAAATCAAGCGCCCTGTCTGTGTGTCACGTGGCAGTAGCCATTATGCCCTGGCCAGTCTGCAGGTTTCCAGATGCATCGCTCAGGTGTGTATTGGCCATTGCGAGAGCCGTTGTCCATCAGCAGTGCTAATTAACACAGCCAGTCCCTGACCAATCCTTCACACAGGCAGTCCTGGCCCATTGCTCGCTCCCAGACAGAGAACGTTCACAGCACCAGTGCAGAGCCCATATTCATCACTCCACACACAGACGTCACACAAGCACTCGAGTAGCACACATAGAATGAGTAGAGCACAAGCTTTCGTTTGACACCTCGCATGGCCCCCTTTGTACAGAATCTGTCTGCTCACTTTAAAATCCAATAACGTGACACCTTAGTCCAAAATTAGCCCCCCTGGTTGAATTTGCAAGTGTTGGTGCACTCTACCAAGCCCGTTATTCCAGACTAAGGGGCCGTGGTTGGAACTCTGTGCTCCTGCTTTCTATGAGCAGTAACGCTAATTCCCAACTTGTAATTCTGAAATAACGTTAGTGCGGACGCTCCGGCGCCGCTAATTCGAACTAATTGGCCTCCAGGAGGCCTCCTGCAGCTCCCTAGAGCACTTCCTGGGGCTCCGAGTCCACGGTAGCGCGCCCACCTTCCCGGAGCTGGCCTCGGGCTCCCTTCGATTCGTCCCCGTAGGGAGGACCCGGAAGTGTGAATTTGTAAAAGCGGGTGCCCAGATGTCGAACTTAGGAGATTCAGACTAATGGCTGCATGTAGACCTGGCCTCTGACCCTCTGCTTCCCCGCTGCTATTGGATCATAGCCCGTCACAAAGTTTTCTCTCCGCATTTCGCCGCCGGGCTCTGAGGCGGGGTCTGTGTGGCGTGGGACCCGGCCAGGTGGTCTGACGAGCTGCAGGACAACCAGAACGCAATGCCACGCAACGGTTGTTAAACCGGGCACCTGAAGATTCTGCTCCATGTAGCGCCTGCCGACCAACCCAGGTTTCCGCTGCTCTGACGCCCGCGAGGCAGCGGAGACGGGTGGTGTCACACCTCCAGCTCCCAGCACGCACTCCTGCTTTGGAGGAATGCCTGCCAGTGCTGCAGCGCCAGAAAGCCGGGAGCTTCAGCTCGTTCGCTGCAATTGACAAGGTGCTTGGAGAGAGATCATGACGGGTCTGGAATGGGGCCATTCGACGCCAGTAACTGAGATAAACAAAAGACATCAAAGCAAGGCGCAGCGAGCGAGCGGGGCTGGAATGGCAGCTTTTCCAACGGCCCTTTCGGGGGCTCTTCCCCGCTTCCCCGGAGGAGCCCCCGCGGCAAGGGCTGCCGGTGGGGAGGGAAAGGTCTCTACGGGTGGGCCGCGGGCCAGGGCATTGCGGGCAAGTAGCAGACAGGGCCGTGGGGAGCGCCGGGGTGGAGGCTGCATCTGCTCAGCGCACATTCCTCTGCCGGATTGCTGACTTCCCCCGGCGTCGGGCTTGTCTGTCACCAGCTGCTCCTCAGTGCTCGCCAGCGCCGGGGGACAGGAACCAATCCCGGGGCCATTCCTGCCCTGCCTGCTAGCCTCGAGGTGAGAGGGCCACCCCTCGTGGTGGTCGGCCACGTGGGGAGCCACTGACAGAGCGATGAGCTGTCCCGGGCCGCGGGACTAACAATGCGTGGTCCAGGAGATAGCTGGGTGTGCCTGGACAGTCCAGTCCCACCCCGGGCCTGCTTCCTGGCTGGATTGTGAGACTGCCCCTCCTGCAGCACAAGGGCATTGCAGAGTAAGGTCTTTTCTCTCGGGGCACCTGGCAGCGGCCGCTGTTAGCAGACAGGACACTGGGCGAGACGGACCTTTGGTCTGGCTGTGTCTGACCGTTCTGAGGGTCCTGCAGGCAGCTCCTTGCAGACACATCCATGTGTCGTCCTGCTGACCTCACTAGGGATCACTGATTTGACTGCAGGGCCGAGTCATTAGCTCGGCTGGAAGAAGAACCAGGGACACTCACAGCCTCTGGGGTTAAACACTAGACCGGGGAGTCTCCGTTTCCATACCCTGGCCCCATGATACTAGGGAAGCAACTTGGGGATCTTCTCCCATCTCTCTGCAGGGGCACAGCCCCCTGAAATCTGTCTGCATGACCCATGCGTTATGTAAAGACTGGGAGGGGTGCTGCTGGGCGCTGGTTGTACCACGTTAGTCTTTCCTGAGAGCAAAGCAGAGTTTTAGTCTCTCTCTGGTGAACAGAAGGCCCTCCGCGCTAGCAGCAAGAGGCACCTGTGGACTGGGTTTAAAAACCCATCTGGAGATTGGCTGGGGCCAGCGATTTCCCTACACGCCCCCAAGGGGGTGTATACCCCCCTTAGTTTCCCCAACACCCCCCCAGTTTTGTGAACTATGGTGCCATACAGCCCACCTTCACCCTCACGGTGTCACCCCTCATCGGCCCTGACATCCCCCCATGTAAATTCGAACCCCCCCCCTAATTTCAATTCCTGGGGAGGCTACTGGCTGGGGCTTTCCTGGCCAAAGAGTTCTGCAATTCCAGCCGAATGGTAACAGCTCTGCAGCCGTATTGCCGGGAGGCCAAAGCTCTATAAGTAGCTGAGGAATTTAAGGTCAGATTTCCCACTGGCTCTTTAACTCCAATCACCTAGAAATAAATGGACCAGAACGAACTGGCCCTCTGTTTGGATTTGAATGGGTTTCTAGAGAAGAGGCTACTTCTGATTTGCTTCCAGGGCTTAGATCATCCCAGACTCAGTCTAACACACACCAGCCAAGTGCCTGAAAAAATAAATCACCCTTATGTACCCCTCATCCAGGCAGAGCCTTGGGGAACTGGCAATGGGCCACCGGACCGTTCAGGTCTATACACCCTTTTCTCATTCAGTCCTGATTGCGGGAGGTCGGACGTGGCTGCTTTTGTTCAACTGCGACCGCTCTTTGCCGTCTCGCTTGAGTTTCCTTTGGAGGCGGCATCTCAGGGGCAGGTCTGAGTCTTGGCGTGACCAGCCTGGCGGGGTGCTGGGAGAGGGTCTCTGCAGGTTGGCAGGGTGGTCATGGGAAAAGCTGCCGCTGCTCTCGTTGCTTATGCTGGGCCTGGTCTCTGAGGACACAGCCCCCTGTCGCTTTGTGGCATATTTCACAGGCGTGCCACCCTCTGCAGGGACATCCTGGCCGGCCAGGCCACGAGGGGCTGTGCAACACAACTTCCCCTTGGCCCAGGGAGCAGGGCCGCTCTTCTCACTGGCATGGGACAGAAGGAAGAGAAGCCGGAAGTTTCAGGGTTGTTGGTTTTCCTTTGGGCTGAGCTCAGATTTATTTTCCTTCGGTTACATCAGGCTCTCGTCAATAATGCTCTAATGGCCCGCTCTGTGTTTTCAGGCTATTTTTGGATGGGCTAATTGCAGCCATTCGCTTGCCTCGCGTGCTACCTAGGGAAAGGCAGTGGGTCCCTTTCTCGCTTTCTTTCCTCCGTGCTCAGTTTGGATTTTGGGAGCTGCTGAATTATTGATTCACTGGCTTCCTAAAAATACAGATTCAGCAATTCCAAGGCCGGGAGGGGCCCTGAGCTCCTCTGTAGCCCTGCCACAATTCCTGCCGTGGAGCTGCTAGCAAAACAGCCAGGCTGCTGAGTGAGGGAGCTTCTGTCGTGGCCCAGAGTAGGTTGTTCCAGTGGGGAATTTTAATCTTTTAATCATTACATTTAAGCTATGCCATCAAATGCCAGCAGTGCCCCACTACAATGTATACTGGACAGTCCTTACTGGAACGAATTAATGGACACAAATCAGATATCTGGAAAGGGAACATACAAAAACGCTTTCATCTTCCTGGGCATGCATTAACAGATCTTCAAGTAGCTGTTTTATTACAGACCAATTCCACAAACCAAATACCCAGGGAAGCACTGGAACTACAATTCATTCACAAGTTCCTTCTCACACCTAGGGTTTGAATAGAGATACTGGATGGCTGGGTCATTATCAACCTACCAACAATGAAGGTGACAAAGGTTCTTTGTCTATGTAGAATGTGGTTTCCCAACCTATGGGTCGGGACCTAAATATGGGTCTCCATTACATTTCAAAAGGTTGCCAAGTGTCTCCCCAGGTGGCTCTGCCCCCCCGTTTTTGAATTGCCTTGGTCACCAAGTCTTCTTGAATTGTCAAAATGGGTCCCCATCCGGAAAAGGTTGGAAACCGCTGATGTAGAACCTCATGAGCCCATCTACTTGTTTTGTTAGTCTTCAAGTGCTACCAGACCATTTGTTGTTTGCTAAATTAATGGCCTTTATCTGCCTCTTTTGACTATCCAGTCTTAGGGTATTTCTACACTACCCCCTAGTTCGAACTAGGGAGGCTAATGTAGGCATTCGAAGTTGCAAATGAAGCCCGGGATTGAAATATCCTGGGCTTTATTTGCATCTTCCTGTCCGGGCGCCATTTTTAAATCCCCTTAGTCCGAACTAACTGCCCGCGGCTACATGCGGCAGTCAAACGTTAACTCGAACTAAGCCCTTAGTTCGAGTTAACTGTTATACCTTGTGGAATGGGGTGTAACTAAGGGCTTAGTTCGAGTTAATGTTTGACTGCTGCGTGTAGCCGCGGGCAGTTAGTTTGGACTAAGGGGATTTAAAAATGGCGCCCGGCCGGGAAGATGCAAATCAAGCACGGGATGTTTAAATCCCGGGCTTCATTTGCAACTTCGAATGCCTACATTAGCCTCCCTAGTTCGAACTACGGGGCTAGCGTAGACACACCCTTAGGTACTTAGAGACTATTTGTTTTTCCTATTAACTTCCAGCTCAGCTTTCCCCTTGAAATTTTTACCCACTGCCTCTTCTTATTCCCCCCCTCCCATTTTTTCCTCTTCCACCGCCCCCCCTCCCACTTCTCCCCTATTTATTTTGGTCCTGAACATCCAATGCTCTGGTCATCTGAAGAAGTGGGCTGTGCCCACAAAAGCACATGATCCCATCTACATGTTTTGTTAGTCTATAAAGTGCTACCAGACCATTTGTTGTTTTTTAAGTTTATCCTGTACAGACTAACTCGGCTACCCCCTGAAGCTTCTATAACTATATAGTTATAGTTAGTGATATAATTGTATTTTTTCTATATGCACCCACATATACACATTATCTATGGGTGTGCGCATACACACACACACACACACACACACACTCATGCACACACATGCACACACACACGCGTGCACACATGCACACACACATAAATACAACGTCTTTTAAATGGTTTGAGGCAGGCTAATGACTGTAATGAGGCTGCCAATGCACTTACAAAAATAGCCTCCAAAATTAATTAGCTGTTCATTTGGAGCAGATTGATTGAAGAAAATATAATAAAAATCGGGACGTTTCCCACACGCCATTATGGAAATCAATACCACGGAAACGTCTGTGTTCGTTCCGTTCGGCACATGGTGGGAGCGGGGCTGAGCAGCGACTGGCACTAAGGCTTCAAAGCCAGCGCTCCTTCTCCTTTCCCTCAGCCAGCCGCCTGGGGGAAGTCGCTTGGTAATACGCTCCTTCATAGACTCAGGCTTCATTAATAGCCAGCCTGGCTCTTCCTGCTTGAACTCTCACCTGCTGGCCTGCAGCCTGGCTCCCTGGGATGCCGAGTGGCAAACCACAGCCATCAATAAGCCAGCAAGGCACAGCTTCATGAACGTTACATAGGCCCAAAGCCCTTGTTCAATTAAAGCTCATTTGTTCCCCTAATAGCCTGTGAAGCACAGCGCTGTTGCTAATCCCGATGTGGTGGCCAGCCAGGGACATAAGCTCCCTGTAGGATCGAGTTCCCATAGTACCACATTCTTCGGGTGACCCCAGGCCTTTCACCTCACTCAAGAGGCTGATTGCGTGAGGAACTCGAATCTTTACAAAGGGCTCAATTCCCTCTTCAGTGCAGCAGCCCCATAAAGGCGCCGACAAAGGGAAGGACCCTTTAAATAAACACTCAGGGGAAAAAGGGAAGCAGAGAAATTAAACTAAAGATTTATCTCCGAGCCAAACCCTAACGTCAATATTTCAGGCGTGGAAAAAGAATTGTTGGCCCACCAGCCCAAACCAAAGCCAACTGATTCTTCAATAACTAACAGATGTTCTTTTGCAAGGGGATTAGCTGTGGAGGCTCAGCCCAGCCAGCAAGCGAGCTCTCAGAAAATCCTTGGGGATGTTGGAATTGTGGTGCCCGACCAGACCAGTCAACCTTCCAGGCCAAGCATGGCTGGCGCTGCCAGGAGTTTCCCAGGAATTTGGCGCAAGGACCTGGGGCTGCCGCGGAGAGGAATTAGGGGATGGGACTGTCACATTACTGGACTTTGAGGGGAGCAGCCAGATCACTGCTGCGCCCATGGGGGAGTGTTTACCCCAAAAGTTGGTACAAAGGGGGCCATGTGAGGTGTCAAACAAAAGCTTACTGTCTACGGATTCTGTATCTGATCTTCATATATCGGTATAACGTCTGTGTGTGGAGTTATGAATATGTACTCTGTGTTGATGCTGAAAGATTCTTTGGGGAGCAATGGGCCAGGAATGTTTGCCCATGGACAAGCTAATGAGCAAGTCTCCATGGAACAATAGCCCTCTATAGGCCAAGGACACACCTCAAGAATGGGGACTGACACCTAAGGGCTACCAGCAGGGGACACAGGGACAGGCCGCGGGCCAGGTGACCTGCTGCAGCCAAGAAGAGACCAGGAAGGAGGTATAAATATGCCATGTGGCTGACTCCATCTTGGTACTCAGCTCAGCCCTTCATCCCAGAGGCAGCAATGCAGGGATCGAAGAGCCGGAAAGAACTGTGGACCCATCCTGACGTAGGATGTGCACCAAAGACTTTTAAGCCAGCAGTTATAACATCTCTGCTGCAAGCCTGCATCGAGAACTGGGAGATTCGATGCATGTAATGTAGGATACTTTAGCAACCTCACTCTCATGCTTTTCTTTCTCTTAGTAATAAACCTTTAGATGTTAGATTCTAAAGGATTGGCTCAGCGTGATTTGTGGGTAAGGTCCAGAGTGTAAATTGACCTGGGATCTGTGGCTGGTTTCTTGGAACCGGACAGAACTTGTTCAGGGAAGGTGAGGTTGGGTTCTAAGACCCCCCACCTGTGTATGATGCCCGGGGGCATCTGGGGCACGGATATTGCTGGGGGGTCGGAGGGGTTTTGCTCGTGAGGCTTCAGGCAGGCAGCTGGAGCGCTCTGGGACTGGTCTGTGGCCTGTTTGGGAAGGTCTCCAGTCTGGGGCTGTAAGGAGCCGCGAATTTGAGCAATTCACCCTCAGCTGTGCCCAGACCCGTCCCGTCCTGTCACAGGGACATTGTGGAGAGACTCATCCCTCGTGGGTTGTTTGTTGAGTACTAACATCCAGGCGCTGCCAGGGACTGAGGTGGAGGTGCTGGACTGGGCCAAACTGAGAACCCAGGGAATGCGGGAGGCCACCAGCACCAGATGCTGAACAGGCAGGAGTTCTGAGCTGCCCACAGAACCATGCAGCATCTCCCAGGGACCGACACACAGGTCTGGAGGGTGGCAGAGGGAGGAACTAACTTACCAAAAGGTGTCGGAGTTTTCCTGCGAGTTCCAGACCTCTGAACTGGACCAGGGAGACTGGCTGAAATGCTACGTAAACGTAGCTGAGCATGGAATCATAGAACCATGGAGCACTAGGACTGGGGGGGACCTCGAGAGTCATCGAGTCCAGTCCCCTGCCCTCCGGGCAGGACCCAGCAGTGTCTAGATCAGTGGTCCCCAACGCGGTGCCCGTGGGCGCCATGGCGCCTGCCGGGGCATTTATGTGCACCTGCCGAATGATCTGGGCCAGCCCCGCCCCGGCGTGCGGCGCATGCATGGTGCCGGCCCCGGGCACGCGGCGCGTGAGCAGCCCTGCCCCCGGATGCCCAGTGTGTGAGCGGCCCCTGCCCCTGGGCGCCCGGCAGCCCCGAAAGGTTGGGGACCACTGGTCTAGGTCATCCCTGCCAGGTGTCTGTCCAACCTGCTCTTAACTATCTCCAGTGATGGAGATTCCACAACCCCCCCGGGCAATTTATTCCAGTGTTTCAGCATCCAGACAGGCAGGAAGTTTTTCCTAATGTCCAACTTCAACCTCCCTTGCTGCAAGTTAAGCCCACTGCTTCTTGCCCTGTCCTCAGAGGCCCAGGAGAACATATTTCCCCCTTCTCCTTGTCCCACCCTTTCAGGTATACCAGGATGGAGGGAAACCAGCTTGCGTCTGTAAGGCCCGGCGCTCGCGGAGGAAGCAGAGCAGGAAGGAGACTCAGGTGACATCATTTATTTGCCCCCCAGGGCGCGTCTGAACGAGCGCTCCCCCGCGGCTGGGCAAGGCAGCGCTGGGGTGGAGTGGGATCGGGCAGAGAACAGAGGGGGCAGCAAGTCAAATTCTCCCGGAGGCCAAAAGTGGTCGGGGGGGGGTGTGTGTCCCAAGTGTCCCTGTCCGACCAAAGCAAGGCAACTGCTGAGGTGCTGCTCTGAGCAAAGGCCTAATGCCCTGGTGTTTGGGGCAGACCCGAGAAGGGAGAGGCTCGGCTCTGCTCTATCCCGGTGCCTGCACAGCCCTCCTCAGGCTGGGGGCGCGCAGCGCAGAAGGGACCAGGCCCAGCGTGGGGGGCGAGCCCTCGCCCAGAGCGGGGGAGGGGAAGTCCCCGGGGCAGTTCTGCAGCACACCGAATCCAGGGCTCCTTTCGCAAGCCCCAAATGCACGGACGCTCCAGGCCCCTTGTCTCTCGAAGCATTTCAGCTCAGCTTGCAGATTCAAGCCCGAAATGCCCAGCCCTGCCTTGGCCACAAGCTCCCGGCGTGGCGCTGCCGGAGAGAGATTTGTCACGCTCGCGCAGAGTGTTTACAGGATGTCGCTCCACGCCGCCGTTCGCCGAGGGGATGCCATTTTTGCATCACATGCCATTTCCAGCTACATTTTATTCTCCTATCTTTCCGTGGGTGGGCTTTGTGCTGAACGCACAGCTATCGACCAGCACTGCTAGGGGGCTTGCCAAGAAATCAGCCATTTCCAGGAATGTGCTGGCCTGCTTCGGGATGTTGCAGGAATACAAGTTGGCAGAGGTATTTTTAGTCCATTGGCAGATGTGCGCCGGGACTCCGTAGTGACATCTTGGCAGAAATCAGGCAGTTGTTGCTGCTTTGTGATGCTCTATTGTTCCAAACGGATTTTTAATTAATTTCTTCTTCTCGTCTGCCAAATAACGCTGAGCTGGGGAGAGCCAGAGCTGGCTGGAAAATGCACAATGCGATTCGCAAATATTTCGACACGTGCACCCTGCAGAATTGTTGAAGCACGTCCTCTGGGTGGCCCGATTTCTTCCAAAGCATTTCCCTCCACTCCTCACCCGGGTGATGTTCAGGCCAAGATTTTGAAAGCCCCTGGCCATTTTGGAAGACTCAGCTTTAGCACGAGACACTGACTTGATTTTCAGCCAGCAACGAGCACCCACCCTCTGGAGACGAACCCCCTTTTGAGGTTGCCAACTGGGCACCCCAATCACACATCACCCCGGGCACTCTTGGGCTCCGTTTAGAGAATCACCCCTGAAAAATCGAAACAGGGAGCGGAACCTTCCCTCCAGGCTGCCGAGATGGGCTGGGAGCACCAAGAAGAGAGACCCCTTCCCCGCCCCCCTCTGGCCAGTCTAGGCAGCTGGCACAAACTAGCCAGCAGGGAAAGCTGCCTGGGGAGCTTTCGATGCTTTCCCCTTCGCTGTGGCCGCTGGCCGCCTTATGCACTGCAGAGCAAAACGCTCCATGTTCCCAGGTCTTTATCCTCCAGGGGCCGGACGAGCTGTGCGTCTGCCTCGCTGCAATGACAGGCAGGGAGTGCAGCAAAACGCCCCGGCACGGCTGGGGCTGGGCTGGACCAGTGGACTTGGGCTTACAGGGCGACGAATCGCAGGCCAGACCTGTGGGCGCAGGATGCAGCCTGGCTGTGGAGACCCTGCCCCTGGCCCGGTCTCAGCGCCTGGGCTGGAATGTCTGCCCTGCGGTGCTTAGCCCTGCAGCCCGACCCGGCTCTGCGGCTCGCTCTGCGGGTGCTCCCGCGTAAGGCCCCCTCACCACAGCGCCCCCCACGTCCCTATCCTCACAACAGCCCCAGGGCCCCCAGCTTACACTGGGGCAAATGGAAAGGGAAGCGACTTGCTGGAGACCAGGCTGGAGGTTCATGCCGAAGCTCGCACTTGAGTGAGATCCCCTGATACCTGGCCTAACGCCTCAGGGGCACAGCCTTGCTGCCCGGCCCAGGGGCTCGGTTTGCCCTCCCTTGTGCCGCTTGGCGCTCCCGGGTAGCCGGCTCCCACCTGGAAGCTGGTGAGAACGCCCCGTGTCCTCCCAGGCCTGGCGCTGCCAGTTCCAGGTCTGTACCGAAATCTCTCTCCCACGCCGCCGGGCCCATGGGAATGTCTGCCTCGGCCAAGGCCGGCACTTCCTCCTGGAGCTAGCAGGAAACCCTGGGCCGTGAATTCACGGCTGCAGAAGGAGGCGGTTTCCTTACACAGCTGGCTCACGCTCGGGATCCCAATGTGTCCCCAAAGGCAGGGGGGTCAGCGTGTGCCCTGCCGCCCAGCCAGCGAGAAGGCCTCGCCACTTCCAGTTGTCCTTGGACATGCTTCAGACGCGGAACCCAAGGGCAGGGTGTGAGCCGGGCTCCGCACAGGCCCAGAGTCCGGAGGCCTGTGAAGATTTGCCCCAAGGGGCCGGGGAAGCAGCAGCTGGGAGTCGGGGGGAGACGGCGTCTAAACAAAGCGGTTTCCCAGAGCGGTGTGACACGGGCCGGTTTCCCGGGGGTGCTGCTCCCCACATGGCGGTCTCAGTGGTAGCCCATCTGGGGGCGTCGCGGGGGGCCGGTGAAAATCAGGCTCTTCGGTGGTTGCAGTGGAGGCTTTCAAAGTCACCGGCAGCTTTAGCCGAGGTGACTGGATCAGGGCTGCCACGCCCTGGCCCGTCCCCCTGGGCTCAGCCGGCTCGCTGAGCGGCCCCCTTGCCTCCTGCGTGATGATCTCCAGGGACGCACCCCGGGACCCTCCGCCAAAGCCGGCCTGAGGCGAGCGCCCTGCTTTGACACAGGGTTGGCCCCATTAGCGACCATGCGGTTTGGCCCCTTGCGCCTCCTCACTGCACGTCCCTGTCGCCGCCGGCGGCACTGGCAGGAGCCCGATGGGCTCTTCTCTACCGGCCTCTTGACCGGGCCTGTAGCCACCAGCTCTGCCCGTGCTGGAGCACACGACCTACGAGGCGAGGCTGAGGGAGTTGGGTCTGTTCAGTCTGCAGAAGAGAAGAGTGAGGGGGGATTTGGTAGCAGCCTTCAACTCCCTGAAGGGGGGTTCCAAAGAGGCTGGAGAGAGGCTGTTCTCAGTGGTGACAGATGGCAGAACAAGGAGCAATGGTCTTAAGTTGTGGTGGGAGAGGTCTAGGTTGGAAATTAGGAAAAACTATTTCCCTAGGAGAGGTGGGGAAGCACTGGAATGGGTTCCCTAGGGAAGTAGTGGAGTCTCCATCCCTAGAGGGCTGCGTCTAGACTGGCATGAATTTGCGCAAATGCTTTTAACGGAAAAGTTTTCTGTTAAAAGTGTTTGTGCAAGAGAGCGTCTAGATTGGCACGGACGCTTTTGCGCAAAAGCACTTTTTGCGCAAAAGCGTCCGTGGCCAGTCTAGACGCGCTTTTGCGCAAGAAAGCCCCGATCGCCATTTTAGCCATCGGGGCTTTTTTGCACAAAACAAAACTGAGCTGTCTACACTGGCCCTTTTGCGCAAAAGGACTTTTGCCCGAACGGGAGCGTCAAAGTATTTGCGCAAGAAGCACTGATTTCTTACATTAGAACATCAGTGCTCTTGTGCAAATTCAAGCGGCCAGTGTAGACAGCTGGCTAGTTTTTGCGCAAAAGCAGTCGCTTTTGCACAAAAACTGGCCAGTCTAGACACAGCCGAGGTGTTTAAGTCTTGGCTTGACAAAGGCCTGGCTGGGTTGGTTGAGTTGGGATTGGTCCTGCCTTGGGCAGGGGCTGGACTTGATGCCTTCTGAGGTCTCTTCCAGCCCTGGGGTTCTATGGCTCTATGATTCTATGTGCTCCTGCCCCGGCCGGGATCAGCCAGCAATGGGCAGGAATGCTCAGCCAGTGGCTGTGCTAATTAGCAAGGAGACAATGAAGCTCCAGGTGCCAATACTCACCTCAGGAATGTGACTGATACTTGCAAACCAGCCAGGGCCAAAGGGCTGCCAGTGTGGGCTACAGGGATAGGTCGTTGAACCATGTGACCTTCTCTGGCCAGGAAGATGCCAGGAGGGGTATATAAGTGCCATGTGGCACCCTCCATCTGGTCTTGAGTTCAGCTCCTGATCCCAGATGCAGCCTTGCAGGGAACAGCGAGCCGGGAAGAACCGTGGACCCATCCTGACATAGGATGTGCACCAGAGACTTTTAAGACAGCAGTTTGTAACATCTCTGCTAAGAGCCTGCATCGAGAACTGGGAGATTCGATGCATGTGATGTATTCTCCGCAACAACCTTACTCTCCACCTTTGCTTTCTTTTGTTAATAAACCTTTAGAGTTTAGATTCTAAAGGGCTGGCCCAGCGTGATCTTGTGGGTAAGATCCAGAGTGTAAATTAATTGGGATCTGTGGCTGGTTTCTTGGGACCGGAAGAACCCGTTCGGGGGAGGTGAGATTGGGTTCTAGAGCCTCTCACCTGTGTGAGGCCCGGGGCTGTCTGGGGCACAGGGAGAGCTGGGCTGTCTGAGGGGTTTTGCTTGTGAGGCTTCTGGCTGGCCAGGCTGGCAGCAGAGGTGCTCTGTGGGACTGGTGTGTGGCCTATTTGGGAAGGTCTCCAGTCTGGGGCTGTAAGAAGCCCTGAGTTTGAGCAATTCGCCCCAAGCAGATGACCTCAGCGGTGCCCAGACCCGGCCCGGCCCATCACAGCCCACCTGAGGAAGTGGGTTTTGCCCTTGGAAGCTCACGATCCTCTTGTTATTTGTCAGTCTCTAAGGCGCTGCAGGACCTTTCGTTATTCCTGAAGTTACAGACAAACATGCCCCCCCAGAGATGTTTCACAGAGCCTGGGGCTGTGTTCCCTAGTGGGCTGCAAACAGGGACGGGCGGGTGACAGAGCTGGTCAGTCCCCGGTGGCCTGTACACACTAGCACTCCCAGAGTTGACAGCAAGGCCAGGCCGAATGTGAGATGCAACCTGGGGAGGCGTAAAGAGCAAATGCCCAGCGCAAACACAGCCCACGGCTCTTTGCCGTGGGATTGCCACTGGCCCCGCTGGCCTCACTTTCCCTTTCGGGGTGGCGCCTCTTTCCACCATGGCGCCGGTCGGGCTGGCGCCCACGCAGGGCTGGATTCAGGCCCGCTGGGGCCCTAGGCTGGGTCGTGTTTAAGAGGCCTCAGAGCATTACCGAAAAAAAGATCAGCACTCTTTTGGTCTTGAGAGGCCCCCCAGAAACTGAGGCTCTAAGGTGCAGCTTGCTTAGCTTGTGTGTAAACCTGCCCGGAAGTCAGTAACGACAGGTGCTAAAGGGAAATGCTAATGCCCAAATGCAAAGCGGGAGCTGATTGTCTGGGTGCTAGGACGCTGTCACCGAGGGGCTGCGAGTCAACAGTAGGGGGTGCACTTGCTGGAGCTGTCCGCAGGGCAGGGCAGGTCACTGTCCTGTGCTACGTGGTGCCGAAGAGGCCTCCGCCGGACCCTGCTGCATGGCCTGCTCTCTACACGGGCTTTTCTCAGAGCTCCCCAGGGGACGGAATCGCGGCTCCGCCGGAGACGCCCAGGGCTCCACACCATGCCAAGCCGACGCGTTGGGAT
This sequence comes from Pelochelys cantorii, assembly GCA_032595735.1. Classification (NCBI taxonomy): domain Eukaryota; kingdom Metazoa; phylum Chordata; order Testudines; family Trionychidae; genus Pelochelys; species Pelochelys cantorii. The sequence continues at coordinate 1,815,465 of CM064340.1, forward strand.
GCCAGCGCTGGCCACTGAAAAGCTTTGGTTGGCTCGAGTAGAAAACGTTTCCTCTTGCTAACATCGGTGCGTCGTGCGTCCCCCACGTGTATTAGCCGCAGGGCCAGCGCGTGTGTCCTGGCGGCCGTGCTCGAGGACACAAGGCCAGAGGAAATGGCTCGGAATGAGTCACTGGAAATGACCTGCTGAGTCTTCCCCGTAACCGGGTCGGCGAGGTCCCAGCCGGCAGCCTGGCTGGGCCCCTGGTTTGTCACGGTTGGCTCTGAGCAGCTCTGGTTTGGAGCTAGCCTCAGACAGCGAAGGGCAGGGACAATTGCCACGAAGTGGGTGCAGGCGGGGGCACCGGGCTAGGTCACTGTCGAAGCGAGAGCCTGGCGCCGGAGGGCACGGTGGACGCAGAGACTGCCCGGGCACCAAGGACCTAGGCGCAGGAGAGGGAAAGTCGCCCACGGTGGCCCAGAGCCTCCCACCCTGGCCCCGCCATGCCGGGTGCCCTGCACCCACCCTGCCTGCCTCTCACAGCCGTTAGTCCACAGAGACGGGCCTGGTGATGCCGGGCAGGCTGTGATCTCCCCCTTTCACAGCCCAGGCACCCAGGCAGTCAGGGTGTGTCTACACTAGCCCCTAGTTCGAACTAGGGAGGCTAATGTAGGCATTCGAACTTGCAAATGAAGCCCGGGATTTAAATATCCCGGGCTTCATTTGCATGTTCCCGGGCGCCGCCATTTTTAAATGTCCCTTAGTCCGAACTCCGTGCCCGTGGCTACACGTGGCACGGAGTAAGTAGTTCGAATTAGGATCTCTAATTAGAACTACCGGTACACCTCGTTCCACGAGGAGCAACGGTAGTTCGAATTAGAGATCCTAATTCGAACTACCTACTCCGTGCCGTGTGTAGCCGCGGGCACGGAGTTCGGCGGCGCCCGGGAACATGCAAATGAAGCCCGGGATATTTAAATCCCAGGCTTCATTTGCAAGTTCGAATGCCTACATTAGCCTCCCTAGTTTGAACTAGGCGGCTAGTGTAGACATACCCTCAGTGAGTTGCTGACAAGCCGGCCACGGACCCAGGAATCCAGGGCTTTGGATCCAGAGGAGTTCTCCAGGGTGACCCCAGAGCTGCCCTTCCCTTTGCTGTCCTGTTCCATATGCCTGGACAACCCCCATGGGGCTCCCCCATTGAGCAGTCTAGCCCGACGGGGCCCTGCCCAGCCAGGACCACAAGGCAGAGGCTGATCCTAGAACCAGAGAATCCTATAACGGGGGAGGAACCTCAAGGGGTCATCGAGTCCAGTCCTCCCGGCAGGACCCAGCACCGTCTAGACCATCCCTCACAGGGTCTGTCCAACCCGCTCCTCAGTATCTCCAGGGATGGAGATTCCACAACCTCCCTCGGCAACGTATCCCAGTGCTTCACCAGCCCCACAGGCCGGGAGCTTTTCCGAATGTCCAGTGGAACCTCCCTGGCTGCAGTTGCAGCCCGTAGCTTCTTGTCCCGCCCTCAGGGCCAGAGACGCGCCCTGAGCCCTGCGTGTGGCTGCTGCAGAGCTGGGAAGGGCCCCGCCGGCCGGGAGAGCGAGAGCGGCCCTGCCTCTTTGCAGCCAGGGCTGGCCGCATGAGGGCTCTTGGTCTGGCTGTGCAGCACTGGGCCCAACGAGCCGGGTTCGCCCTGCTTGGCTGGAGCCGTGGGAGCTGGGAACGAGTCGCACCAGAGCCCGGCCCTCCGCCCAGCCCAAAGCGCAGGCGCTGGTCAGCAGCCCGGGCGGAGTCTCGGCAACCACTCGTCCCCACCTGCAGGCCCTGGGAGCGAGGCTCCCCCAGCTCAGTTGCCTGCTGTCCCTCTATCACGTTATTGGATTGTGAGGGGAGCAGCTGGGTCACTGCTGCACCCATGGGGGGGTATTTGCCCCAAAAGCGGTACAAAGGGGGCCATGTGAGGGGTCAAACAAAAGCTTCCTTTCTTCTGATTCTGTATCTGCTCTTCATAGATCTGTCTAATGTCTGTGTGTGGAGTTAGGGATCTGGACTCTGTGTGGAGACTGGAAGTCTCTCTGAATGTGCTTGAGCATTGGGCAAAGCCCGGCCTATGGACATGCTAATTAGCGAGGCTCTGTGGGACAATAGCACTCAATGGGCCAAGGACACGCCTTGGGAATGAGGCCTGACACCTAAGGGCTGCCAGCAGGGAACACAGAGATAGGCCGCTGGCCAGGTGACCTGCTGCAGCCAAGAAGAGACCAGGAAGGAGGTATAAATAGGCCATGTGGTTGACTCCATCTTGGTACTCAGCTCATCACTTCATCCCAGAGGCAGCAGTGCAGGGATCAAAGAGCCGGAAAGTACTGTGGACCCATCCTGATCCTAGGATGCGCAACAAGGACTTTTAAGCCAGCAGCTGTAACATCTCTGCTAGAGCCTGCATTGAGAACTGGGAGATTCGATGCATGTAACGTATTATCCTTTGACAACCTCACTCTCATGCTTTTCTTTCTTGTAGGAATAAACCTTTAGACGTTCGATTCTAAAGGATTGGCTCGGCGTGATTGTTGGGTAAGGTCCAGAGGGTAAATTGACCTGGGATCTGTGGCTGGTTTCTTGGAACCGGACAGAACTTGTTCGGGGAAGGTGAGATTGGGTTCTAAGACCCCCCCACCTGTGTACGAGGCCCGGGGCCATCTGGGGCACAGATATGGCTGGGGTGTTGGAAGGGTTTTGCTCATGAGGCTTCAGGCAGGCAGCTGAAGCGCTCTGGGACTGGTTTGTGGCCTGTTTGGGAAGGTCACCAGTCTGGGGGCTGTGAGGAGCCCCAAATTTGAGCTATTTGCCCTGAGCGGATGCCCTCAGCTGTGCCCAGACTGGCCCGGTCTGTCACAGTGGCGTAGTCGGCAGGATTCACAGATCTTGGTCAATTGAGCTTTGGGTCGGGACCCCACGCTGTCTAAATTTGATTTTTGGTGTTGAGAGTTTGGTTGGTTAAGGAGCCGCTGCGATGAGCCAGAGACTATATGAGAGTCTGGGCAAAAGTGCTCTGAAGGATTTGTGCTTGGGGAGAGGCATTGCCTTTAGGAAGAGGGCCTCTAAACTAGAACTGGAATGGTTGTTAGTAGCCAGAGATATGGCTGAAGGGGAGCAGAAGCCAGCCAAGGAAGCTGCTGAAAGAAGACAGAAGGCAGAGGAAGAAATTGCGAAGAGAAAGCAGGAGCTGGATCGGGAGCTTGAAAAGAGAAAGGCAGAATATGCTGAGAGACGGTGGACGCGAGAGGCAGAGCAGCTTAAGGAAATGGCAGAGCATGCAGAGAAGATGGCACTAGCCAAGGAGAAAAATGCTAGACTTGAACTTCAGCTTAAGAGACTAACAGAACAAAAGAGACTGTATCCTCCTGAAAGTTCGATGTATAACCGTGTGGGTATGTGGTGTGACTATGACATGGCAAATGTTTTTAACCCAGCTAATGTTGTAACCCAGCCCCAAAGCATGTATGGGGGCGAGGGGGGTGCAGGTGACTCTGGGAAGTTCTCTGGGGCTGGTCAGTCTTACTGTAACCAAGGGGAAAATGTCTCTAAATGTGTGTCTGTGCAGGGGGGCAGTGAGCCTGTGAGTGAGGGGTCTAAGGGCCTGTCTGAGGCCTCAGAGGGGAGGCTGGGATCAGAAACGGGGCAGGAAGAGCCCAGAAAACAGGGAAAGGTTTCTCTGGGGCAGTCTGGAGTGGCTGGCCAGAGTGAAGTTTTAGTTGAGGAAAAAGACAAAGTTCTGGGGGGTGAGGAGTTGTTGGATGGTGAGGTTTGTGAAATTGAACCTGCACAAGCTGAAAATGAGTTGTGTGAAGAAGCACGGTGTGTGCAAGCTGGCAATTTGGCCGGTAGAAGTAGCAGTGGGGCAGTGAAGGAAGCTGTCTCAGTGGCTTGCTGTATGCCTGAAATTAGCCAGGGGTGTTGGGACAAGGGAGAAACTGTCTCTGGTTGTCTGTCTGTGTGTGGGGAAGAGTTTCTTCCTTTGGCTGAGGACGGTGCCCCACAGCCTGTGATGGCTGAGAGCAGGGCTGTTGTCCCGGAGTGGGGTCTGGATACACAGACGGCCCAGACAGGCGTTGGCTCTAAGTTTGTGTCTGCTGGGGAGAAGGAGGCTGTGACTTGGATAGATCCAAGCAGTGTCTTGCCAGGGCCCCAGAGATCAGACAGTGGTGGCACAGATGTTTTACTTGGTGCTGGTGTGTTGCTGGGAGATGGGGGAGCGACTCTGTGGGACCAGGGTGACCCCTTAGCCCGGGCACAAGGAGAGAATGAGGGCACGTTAACTCTGGTGCCCAATGATGGCGTGGAAGTTTACAGCGATCTGGAGAGCTGCAAAGGGAGAGAAGGTGTCTCTGACCCTGTATCTTGTGAGTCTGTCTGTGTGCCTGAAAGGGGATTATCTGTGAATCCACCCGAGGGGCCAGAGATGACTCAGGGAGTGAGGGAATCGCAGGAGGAGTTGGTTGTGGCTCAGCAGGGCAATGCTGCTGCGGAGCCAGAGAAGGGTGAACTGTCGCTTAAGGAAGCTCATAGAGAAGAGAGTCCTGGCAGTGCTTGTAGCAAGCAGTTCGCTGTGACTGAGAGAGGTGACAGGGCCTGGCTTGGAGAAGGCATTCAGGAGAAAGCTCTGCCTGTAAAAGGCAGCAGCTTGTTGCATGAGGCACTTGTTGCAGTGCCTGACGGACAGAATGTGTCTGTTAGCAGTGACTCCACTGACTTGGGTTTAGAGAAACCCAGTGTGGATGATTGCAAAGAGGTCTCAGAGGGAGGGTTGTTCCAGATGTGGCAGGAACAGCCAGAGACTTGGAGCAGTCTGATAACCATGTGACTGTGTGTGACCAGCTTGCTGGGAAGTCAGTGTCTTTGGGACAGGGTTATTCCCAGGTGGATGAGGAGAGTGGGAAGTTAGTGTCTCAGATTCAGGAGAAGGACTGTGTAGCTAAGCGTGCAGAGCAGAACAGCTGTGTGGTCACTCTCTCTAGGATGCAGGAAACAGCAGTTAAGCTCCCATCTCTGGACACGGTGGACACTTGTAATTAGTCAGGGAATTTGATATCTGGTTCCATGTGGAAACAGAGGTTGGAGATGGACGGAGGAGAGACTTGGGGGTCTACAGCTTACCGCTGTTACCCCACTGAGTGGGGGAAGGGGGAGAATTCCAGGGCCATTGTGAGCCAGGGGGTCACACCCAGCCAGCCCTTTGTCTTGGTCAGGCCAGGGGCTTCAGGTGTTGAGCCCACAGGACAAGGGGGAGGGGCAGGACTTGCTTTGGCCAAGAAGATTCGCAGTTTTAACCTGAAGGGCCAAAACTGCAATGGTGTGGAGCCAGAGACGTGGCATGATGGAGAATGTCAATATACACCTGGTATAGGATTGTTCTTGTTACTGATGTTAATTCTTGTAACCAACGTATTAGTGTTTCAGAGAATTGTAAAGGTATACAGTGTGCATGATCTTATGGAAATACCATGTAATCTGTCAGGAGATCTACCAAACCACAGATGGTATGTAAAAGGACATTGTGATATTGCTATTTCAGGGTTAACACTTGGAACCGGTCTTGGAACTTCTTACAGGATAAAGAATGTTCCAGCCAGATGGTGCTGTATGAAAAGGGAAACTGAGGCACGCCACCATTTTGTCTTTGTGGCTAAGTGCAAAGATGCCTACACTATCTGGGATGAGAATACCTGCATCCACACAATGTTAATTGTTCAGAGAATTGCCAGAGCTGGCCTGGATAAATTCGCTATTTTCTTCAGCTCCGGGCAAAATCACCTGACACACTTAGGGATCATGCTGCAAAAGCAGATCCAAGTAGCTGTGGTTCTTACCAAGTTCTACCTTGGGTTGGTGAGACGGTGCAAGGACGTGGTTGTCGCTATGACAGACCTTGCAGTGATGAAGCCTATTTTAGGCAAACTGGGTTCTCGTACACTCATCCAGCTCTATACTATTGTTTCTAACATTGGGTTAGAACATGTGATGACACAGAACCAAAACATGGGGAGGCCTGTGATGCCCTCAGTGATGTTACTAGCATCCCTTCCTGCATCAATTTTGCGTTGGGGGTGTCACGTTATTGGATTGTGAGGGGAGCAGCCGGGTCACTGCTGCACCCATGGGGGGGTATTTGCCCCAAAAGCGGTACAAAGGGGGCCATGTGAGGGGTCAAACAAAAGCTTCCTTTCTTCTGATTCTGTATCTGCTCTTCATAGATCTGTCTAATGTCTGTGTGTGGAGTTAGGGATCTGGACTCTGTATGGAGACTGGAAGTCTCTCTGAATGTGCTTGAGCATTGGGCAAAGCCCGGCCTATGGACATGCTAATTAGCGAGGCTCTGTGGGACAATAGCACTCAATGGGCCAAGGACACGCCTTGGGAATGAGGCCTGACACCTAAGGGCTGCCAGCAGGGAACACAGAGATAGGCCGCTGGCCAGGTGACCTGCTGCAGATAAGAAGAGACCAGGAAGGAGGTATAAATACGCCATGTGGTTGACTCCATCTTGGTGCTCAGCTCATCACTTCATCCCAGAAGCAGCAGTGCAGGGATCGAAGAGCCAGAAAAAACTGTGGACCCATCCTGATCCTAGGATGCGCAACAAGGACTTTTAAGCCAGCAGCTGTAACATCTCTGCTAGAACTGGGAGATTCGATGCATGTAACGTATGATACTCTGACAACCTCACTCTCATGCTTTTCTTTCTTGTAGCAATAAACCTTTAGATGTTCGATTCTAAAGGATTGGCTCAGCATGATTGTTGGGTAAGATCCAGAGAGTAAATTGACCTGGGATCTGTGGCTGGTTTCTTGGAACCGGACAGAACTTGTTCGGGGAAGGTGAGATTGGGTTCTAAGACCCCCCCACCTGTGTATGAGGCCCGGGGCCATCTGGGGCACGGATATTGCTGGGGTGTTGGAAGGGTTTTGCTCAGGAGGCTTCAGGCAGGCAGCTGAAGCGCTCTGGGACTGGTTTGTGGCCTGTTTGGGAAGGTCACCAGTCTGGGGGCTGTGAGGAGCCCCGAATTTGAGCAATTCGCCCTGAGCGGACGCCCTCAGCTGTGCCCAGACCGGCCCGGTCCGTCACACCCTCCATCGGGCTGGCTGCCCAGCCCTGGGGCCCCTCTCGAAGGCCAGCGGCCTTTCCTCCCCCAGCAGCTCCTGTTTCACCGTCTCAGGCTGGAGGGTGCGACCTGCCGGGGCCGGGGGCACTTGGCTACGGGCTGGAGGAAGGTGCCGTTCACAAGGCTGCCCCTCCACAGTATCTGATGTAATATCAGTGGGGGAGGGCGAGCCTGGAGCGTAGGAAAAACAATTTCCCTGGGAGGGTGGGGAAGCGCTGGGCTGGGTGCCCTAGGGAGGGGTGGAATCTCCACCCCTAGAGGTGATTCAGTCCCGGCTTGACCGAGCCCTGGCTGGGATGGTTGAGTCGGGGCTGGTCCTGCCTTGGGCAGGGGGCTGGACTCGATGCCTCCGGAGGGCTCTGCCCGCCCTGGGGTTCTGTGTTCTATGAAAATCTCCCCCTCCTCGGCTCCATTAGTGACAAATTTCCACTCGCTCCGGAGGCTGGATCTGGTAATTCTCCGGGAGGGCAATTCTCCCCTGGGGGGGGAGGCCACCTGTGTGCCACAGAAGCCCTACGCCGGTCTCCAAATGGGGCACCATTTACACACTCTCCTTTGGGCTTCAAGCGGTGCCCAGGCCTACTGCTGGCTCCGCCCAGGGGGACGTGACCCGGGCTGGTGCTGTCCCCCTGAGACTGGCTGTGTTCCGGCTGCGCTAGCTCCCCTTGGCACGTCCCCTTTCCCCGGGCAGGACCGGTTCGTGCTGAGCACGTCACGGGGGTGGAAGCCCTAAGCGGACCCGAGTCTGGCTTGGCACTCCCGGGATCGGATGGCTGCTCACTGGGTCTGCTCCCCCCAAAACAGTCAGACACCCTGGCTGGGGGACCACGCTTAGCATCCCAGAGGCTGGCACTGGTTGGCCTTCCGCAGCACCACGCAGGTCCCCATGGGCAGGAGCCAGCTCCCATCATCCAAAGCCTTAGGCCTGGCCTGAGCGACTCAATTACCCGGCGCAGCTACGCGGCCCAGGGGAGTGAACCCGCCCCCCCAGTGATGTCGTTAAACCAGCCCAGCCCTGGTCCGGACTGTCTCTGCACCGTATGGCGGGTGGGGCGCTGCTGGAGAACCCTCCCGTCGGCATCGGCAGCGTCTCCACGGACGTGCTGCGGCTGCCGACCTGCCGCTGTCGTGTTTCAAGTGCGCCCTGACCTGGAGCCGCTGGGCAGCAGTGCAAAGGCGATGGAGAGCCGGGAACGGCAAGAGAGCCCTTCCTAGCCCCTTCCTCAGCACGGCCTGGGCTTGGGCCTGGACGCACTCCCCCCACTTCTTACCAGGCTGGAAAAGTCAAACCGAGCGTCCTGCTCCGCTCCCAGGGCCCTGATAACCCCTTTCCCCCGGCCCTCAGCGCACTTGGCAGCACTGGAATTAGGTGCTGTCCTCCCGGCATCCGTTGCACAGCTGGGCCACGGGGGCGGGCCTGGGACTTTCCCGTAGTCACAGAGAGTCCATGGCTGATTTGGGAGAACTCAGGAGTCAGCTCACCCCCTCCCCCCCGGCCAATGCTCCAGCTGGCCCTGTTTGGACTTCCATGGCCTCTGGAGCGTTGGGCGGGGTTTCAGACATTCCTCCGGGCCCAGTGGTTTGCCAGGGAAAAGCTCTTCCAGCCAGAGCACAGTGCGTGCGGGAAGCAGGCCGCTCGCTCCCGCCAGCGCACACACAAAACACTCTTCTGGGCTGCTCCTAAACCAGCCGGCAACAGCTCTCTCCGGGCTGCGAATCCTGCTCTAAACCACTCCTGGCCTTGGGGGGTCTACCTCGGCCAGGACCAATTGGCTGGGAAAAAGGCAGGTGCTTCGCCGGCCCCCCCTCGCCCCTGAGTGCCCACCGGCCACTGCCAGGCCACGGGCTGCTTGGAATTGCTGCTAGCCGGGTCCATGCCGCCAGGCCCCGCTCAGCCAGTCTCCGAGAGGCCAGCCCAGCACCGCGGAGTGGCAGGGTGTGATGTGGTGTCTGTACCTTGCTGGTCGCGGTGCTTGGGCTGTGGGCGACCCCTACTGGCCTCTGTCTGTGAGCACGGCCCAGCGGGGGGGTGCCTTGAGGGCCCCCATGACAGTGACCGAACCGGCCCTACCGGCTAAGGGAAGGGAGGGAACAAAGGAAGGGAGTGTTGGGGGAAGGGGAAGTTTCTGGCTGGAACCATGAAGGACACAGACTAAGGAGGGGGCTGGAATCTAGGGGCCCAGGGACCCCATCTCAAGGGGTCTGAGGCATCCTGGCCCTGACTCCTGTAGCCACGTCACGTCTGTGCTGGGCTGTGTCCTGGAGAAGCAATAAATCCCCCTGTTCTACTGGCTGGCGGAGCCTGTTCTTGCTGCTACGGGGCTGCATGATCGGGGGAACCCCGACTCGCCATCACACAGGGTAAGGGCAGTCACATCAGGGTGCAATTTTTCTCTGAGCACAGGGCAATCTCTGTCCACGTTGCACCCGTCAGGGCATTTGGCCTCCCGTTGCCGCTGGAGCTGGGCAACGCGCTGCTCTTGGCACGGAGCTCCAAGGGGTTCTGCCCATGCTCAGCCAGGGAGTGCACGGCAGGGAGGTGAGTTCAGACCCTGCAAGTACCCTGTGCTGGATCAGCACTCTCCCCGCAGCCGGGCAGCCTGCCTCTGCCTGCCAGGCTGAGTGCGTAAGGGAAAGTTATTGACTTGCTCCCGTAACGCATGAATGAGGGGTCACCCAATGAAATTAACAGGCAGCAGGTTTAACACAAACAAAAGAAAGTTTTTCTTCACTCAGCGCACAGGCAACCTGTGGAACTCCTTGCCACAGGATGTGATGAAGGCCAGAACTTTAACAGGGTTCAATAAAGAGCTAGATACATTCATGGAGGGTAGGTCCATCAATGGCTGTTAGCCAGGATGGGCAGGGATGTGTCCCTAGCCTCTGTTTTTCTGGAAATGCATTTCAGGGGAGGGATCACGTGAGGATTCCCGGTTCTGTTCACTCCCTGGCGATAGACAGGACACCGGGCTGGATGGACCTTTGGGCTGACCCCGTCTGATGTTCTTACGTGAGAACGCAGGCTAGTCGAGCTGCTGCGGGGCTTTCACCAGGCCATGGTGATTTTACCCACGTCTGGTGACCTGGGCACGGTGCCCCTCTCTGCATCCCCTGGCACCCCTGGAGGGGGGGGCCGAGAGTGGCGGCTGGTCTGGAAGGCGAGGCGCGCTCTCTGCTGGCATTCGACTGCTGCGGGAGGAGTCGCCCGAGCCGGCCGGCTGCCTAGGTCCCTGCTTTCTGGCTTGGCTCCATTTCTTCCTGCGGGCCAGACCTGCCCGCGCTAGCTCAGCCCTTCGCCGGCCCTGCTCCCCACCCCTGGGGCAGCCTCTCTGCTGGGCCCTGGCACCCCACCCAGCCCTGGGCGCTGACTCTGCAGGCAGAGCCTCGCGCCTGGCCCGGGGGGCTGGGGTCCTCCCCCGTTGGCCTGTGAGGAGCTGAGGGGGCAGGCCGGGGGCAGCCTCACCCGCACTGCAGGCTGGGAGAGGGCACCTCGGGGATGGGATTGGGGTGTGTGGCGAATGAGGAGCGGCACAGAGAGCAGCCGCTCTCGGGGCACCGGGAGGGTGACGCTGCTCCCAGGGGCTGAAGGCCGAGGCGCCCCCTTGCACGGCGTCCGGAGACGCAAGACACCTGGTGCTGCCCCCCCAATTTCTATAGCAACAATGGCAGTGCACCCCCCCCCGCAGGCCTAGCGTCTCCAGCTGCGGCTCCCGGGCTGGTGCCGGCTGCACAGGCCACTTCGGTCGCTGGCCGTCACACTGCTGCGGCCCGACAGCAGCCCCGAGCGGCAGAGCCGGCCCAGGCCCTCGGCCCGCACAGCCCGCAAGCAGAGCCAGCTGGGTTGATGCCAAATGCTGGTGGGGCATGGGGTGGGGGATTAGCCCTTGGGCGGGGGACCAGCCCAAAGACAACGCACAGCCGCAGCCCCCAGCTCTACGGACAGGCTCAGCCGCGTCCCAGCGCCAGGGCTGAGGGCAGGGCAGGGCTGAAGGGAGGGGAGGGAAGGGAGGGGAGGGGAGGACAGGGCAGGGCAGGGCAGGGCTGGGCTGAAGGGAGGGGAGGGGAGGGCAGGTCAGGGCAGGGCAGAGCAGGGCAGAAGGGAAGGGAAGAGAAGGGAGGGGAGGGGAGGACAGGGCAGGGCAGGGCAGAGCAGGGCTGAAAGGAAGGGAAGGGAAGGGAGGGGAGGGGAGGACAGGGCAGGGCAGGGCAGAGCAGGGCTGAAGGGAAGGGAAGGGAGGGGAGGGGAGGACAGGGCAGGGCAGGGCAGAGCAGGGCAGAAGGGAAGGGAGGGGAGGGGAGGACAGGGCAGGGCAGGGCAGAGCAGGGCTGAAGGGAAGGGAAGGGAAGGGAGGAGAGGGAGGGGAGGGGAGGACAGGGAGGGCAGGGCAGGAGCAGGGCAGAAGGGAAGGGAGGGGAGGGGAGGGGAGGGGAGGCAGGGAGGGCAGGGCAGGGCAGGGCTGAAGGGAAGGGAAGGGAAGGGAGGGGAGGGGAGGGGAGGACAGGGCAGGGCAGGGCTGAAGGGGAAGGGAAGGGAAGGGAGGGGAGGGGAGGGGAGGACAGGGCAGGGCAGGAGTGAAGGGAAGGGGAAGGGAAGGGGAGGGGAGGAGGGGAGGGGAGGGGACAGGGCAAGAAGGGAAGGGAAGGGAGGAGGGGAGGGGAGGAGGGGGGAGGGAGGCAGGGGCAGGGCAGGGCAGGAAGGGAAGGGAGGAGGGGAGGGGAGGGGAGGACAGGGCAGGGCGGGGCAGGGCTGAAGGGAAGGGAAGGGAAGGGAGAAGGAGGGAGGGGAGGGGGAGGGAGGCAGGGCAGACAGGGGAAGGGAAGGGAAGGGAAGGGAGGGAGGGGAGGGGAGGACAGGGCAGGGCAGGGCAGGGCAGGGCTGAAGGGGAAGGGAAGGGAAGGGAAGGGGAGGGGAGGGGAGGGGAGGGGAGGACAGGGCAGGGCAGGGCAGAGCAGGGCTGAAGGGAAGGGAAGGGAAGGGAGGGGAGGGGAGGGGAGGACAGGGCAGGGCAGGGCAGGGCAGGGCAGAGCAGGGCTGAAGGGAAGGGAAGGGAAGGGAAGGGAGGGGAGGGGAGGGGGAGGACAGGGCAGGGCGGGGCAGAGCAGGGCTGAAGGGAAGGGAAGGGAAGGGAAGGGAGGGGAGGGGAGGGGAGGGGAGGGCAGGGCAGGGCAGGGCTGAGAGGGAAGGGAAGGGAAGGGAGGGGAGGGGAGGGGAGGGGAGGGGAGGGGAGGGGAGGGGAGGGGAGGACAGGGCAGGGCAGGGCAGAGCAGGGCTGAAGGGAAGGGAAGGGAGGGGGAGGGGAGGGGAGGACAGGGCAGGGCGGGGCAGCAGAGCAGGGCTGAAGGGAAGGGAAGGGAGGGAGGGGAAGGACAGGGCAGGGGAGGGGAAGGGACAGGGCAGGGCAGGGCAGGGGCAGAGCAGGGCTGAAGGGAAGGGAAGGGAAGGGAAGGGAGGGAGAGGGGAGGGGAGGACAGGGCAGGGCGGGCAGAGCAGGGCTGAAGGGAAGGGAAGGGAGGGAAGGGAAGGGGGCGAGGGGAGCTTGGGAGGACCAGGGCAGGGCCGGGGCAGAGTTCAGGGGCTGAAGGGAAGGGAAGGGAAGGGCCAAGGCGAGGGGGAGGCGGAGGGGAGGACAGGGCAGGGCAGGGCAGGGCCTGAAGGGACTAGGCGAACGGGACAGGGAGGGGAGGGGGATTTTGCTGGGAGGGCAGGACAGGCAGAAGGAAGCCCAAGCCGAAGGGAAGCCCGCAGGCCGCGAGAGGGAGGACCCAGGGCCCCCCCAGGGCAGGGCAGAGCAGAGCATTGGGCTGAAGGGAAGGGAAGGGAGGGGAGGGGGGGAGGACAGGGCAGGGCAGGGCTGAAGGGAGGGGAGGGGAGGGCTGAGGGCAGGGTGGGGCTGGGCTGAAGGGAAGGGAAGGGAGGGGAGGGCAGGGCAAAGGGGAGGGGAGGGCAGGGCTCAGGGCAGGGCTGGGCAGGGCAAAGGGGAGGGGAGGGGAGGGCAGGGCAGGGCAGGGCAGAAGGGAGGGGAGGGCTGAGGGCTGGGCAAGGCGAAGGGCCGAGCAGCCTTTCAGAGCTACCTACCCCCAGGGTCCCGCGGGGGTTTCCAGGGGCGGCAGGCAAACAGGCGGCTGGCCCTTGGCCCAGATGGGTGGCAGCGCCTCTGTGTAGTGCTGCCAGGCAGCAGCAAGCCCAGGGCCTGCAGACCTTAGCGCCTGACCCCTACCACGGGGTGGGGGGGGATCTTCTTTTGCCTTGGGGGCCACACACACGTGAGAAGCAGAAAGCCCCCAAGCCCAAGAAACCAAGCCCTCACTGCCATGGCCCTGCCTGAGAAGCAGAAAGACCCTCCCCATGGTGTCCCCCCCCCAGAGCCAGGGGCCCGGCCTAGTAGATTTTGTGTGCTCCAGCTCCGCGGGGGGACCAGGGGGTCGTGGGGGGGGGGGGCTGGGGCACCAGTGCAGGCTCCCCGATGCTGGGGGGCATGAGCCTTGGGGCTGGATCCAGGCAAGCCGGGGGCCACATCCGGCCCCTGGGCCTTCAACTCTCCCTGCCCGACCAGTCTCAGCTGAGGCTGGGGAGTTTCTCTCCTACGTGATGCCGGCGCCCCATGGCCAGGAGGTGACGTGCCCAGTGCAGGATCGGATCCCCCCCGGGGGGGGCGGGTTTTGTCTCGTCCCAGCAGGCGCCCAGGCTCCAGCCTGAGAGGCACCGCTTGATGCCAGGGGGATGTTCTGCACGTCGGCCGGCCTCCGCGCCACCCGCACCAGCCCTGAACGCGGGGCCGGCGCTGTCTCCTCGTCACGTCTCCCCCGCCCCCCGGGCCAAAGGCCACCCTGGCGCCGTCCCGCCGAGAAGAGCCGAGCCGCGGGCACCTGCGATGCAGTCAGCTTTATTGCGGGGGACGCAGAGCGGCAGCTGCCTGCGTCTTCGTGGGGACCCGTCCCGCGCCCTCTCGTGCCCTGCCCCGCCGGGGTAGAGCGGGGGCGGGCGGCCCAGGGGCGCTCAGCAGGTGCCTCTCTTCTTGATGCGAACCGCTGTTTCTTTCCTCCTGCAAAGACAGGTGCAGCGTGCTGAGGGCAGCCCGGAGCCCCCGGGGCGGGGGAGAGCCGCAGGCGGGAACGTCCGAGCCCACGCCTCCTTGGCCGGTCCCTTTGGGGGAAGGGGCCTGGGTCACCGGGGACGCGCGGCGATGAACTGCTGACGTCGCAGCGCTAATACGCTCTGGCATCTGTGAGTAAATCCCCAGGGCTGCCAAGCAGACCCGGGCACCTGCGGGCAGCCAAGCCCCGGCAATTCCTGCCTGCCGGAGACGGGCCATTGTCCGGGATTCCTGGGCAGGGGGATACACAGGGCCTGCCCCGCTTCGTGACTCGGGGAACGCCCCTGGGCGCCTGTGGAAAAGTAACAGCCTGGCCCAGCCCTGGGCCCACGGGACCCACTGTCTGGTGGAATGGCCGTGTGCGTCTGTCACCTGGGAAGCCCAGCCAGACCGATACGTCCCTCCCCTCCCTTCCCTTCCCTTCAGTCCCCAGCGACGTCCCGGAATTACAGCTGGGTGACACCAGGACGGACGAGGTCTGAATCAGGCCCTTTACCAGGGACTGTTCCACCAGCCGGCTCCGCACCCCCAGCTGTACTTGAACCACATCTCTGTTCTGCTGGGCTCCCGCCCCACACGCAGCTCTGCCAGCGCCCCACAGTCCTGACGTGCAGCCCCCCGGCTCCTCTACCCCTGGGGTCCCCCCGCCCCCAGAGCGCTGCCCGTGCCCCCCAATCCGGACTCCCGGCTCCCCCCCGATTTCCTGCAAACCGTGAGACGTTCCAGAGACCAAGGACGTGGCTCTTATCTCTCCGGTCGTGCTGATACGGAGGCGTTTTGCACGGGCTTTGAGGTCGAGCTCAACAGCCCCGACAGGCCATGGGACTGAAACCACATGGCGCTTCCTTTCCGTCGCGGCGCCGGCAGCTCAGATGTGAACGGGGTAGGGGGTGTTGCTCTTTCCTTCGCTTACAGACAAACCCAGCCCGTCCTTGGGGGCCCGCAGGCCCTGCAAATTAACAGGCCCCTGGAACAAATGCTGCAGCCCAGGGCAGTGCAAAAAGCAGGCTGGAGTCACCCTGGTTCCCAGCGGCTTCTCCCACCTTCCTCTCCTGGGGACTCTCCCCACTGTCCTCTCACGCCCCACAGGCCTGCGCCCGGCCCTGCTCAGCGGGCGGCTCCCCCCACACCCGGCGTCAGTGGGGACATGTTCATTGCAGAGGGGTCGGGCTGGGGGCCTCCCCTTTTCCGGCAGCTCTCTGTGGGGAGGGAGCCCTGTATCCTAAGCACCCCCCGTGCCCCACATTGTATCTCCTCTTCCTTCCCTCCGGGCCCCGCTGCATCACCTCACCCTCCGCCGCTCCCTTGAAAGCCCCCCCTCAGCTGTGGGACGGCTCGTGGCCCAGGCCTGGGCGATGCTGCGGGTTAAGGACCCTACCCAAGGCCCTCCCACACCTGGCCCCTATGGCCTGAGAGACACAGAAGCGGCGCCGGGGGCTGTCCTGAGGAGGTGCGGTGCCGTGGAGGCCGGCGGGAGGAGGGGAGCTGCTCCCAGCGTCTCAGAGGGCTGGGGAAAGCCAGGAGAGCTGGGTCCTGATCCAGGTGCCCTAGCGAAGGCTCCATCCACCGGTGCCCTCCTGAATTCACCGCACTCCCGTCTCCTTTGCAGTGTCCTCCCGGGCCGAGGGAGTCACCGTTGCGCCGGCTCCGGGGGGTGGCCAAGGCCGCCCGGGTCCTTTTCATTCCCCTTTTCCACGGGGCAGACCCTGCCCTCCACTGCCCCGGCAGAAACGGGGGGGCGCTCAGCTGGGAGCAGAAGGTGCCGAAGCCCCGGCGTTCGCGCGCTGCCCTGGCCGCTGCAGCCTGGGGTCTCAGACACCGGGCGGCTCGTCGAGGGGCCGTGTGGCGCCTCCAAAGCCCCGGCCGCCTCTTTATCGGCAGTGCCCCAGGCGCACGGCCCCGCAGGCAGCTCAGGTGTCTCCTTCGCAGCAGATGTGCCGGCACATCCGGGCTTCCCGCCCTTCCCACGCCTGCCTGCCTGCTCTGATCCAAAACGGGGCCCCACAATGCACAGCGTCCGTGAGGGCCAGCCCCGCAGCCACTAAAACCAGTGGAAATCTAGCTACTGACTGGGGTGGGCTGTGTGCACCGGTTCCACGGGCTCATTGGACTGCCCTGTCGGGGCAGGGACCGCCTTGCGGCTCTGTGTACAGCACCTGACGCAATGCGGCCCAGTTTGCCACGGGCCCTCTGAGCGCTACCGTAACAGCACAGCTAGCAGGAAGCACGGAACGGGCCTTACTCCAGGCCGGCGGAAGAGGGCATCAGCCGGGAAGAGGGGGATGGCAAACATGTCTCCCCCAAAGTCGCACCGCACCAGAAGTCGCGGCTCTCCCCTGCTTTTCAGAGGGGCCTCAGAGCCCTGCTGGAGGAGGCCCGGGTGAGAACAGCAGTTCTCAGAACACTCGCCCCCAGCGGCTGTAGCTACTCACTGGCGGGCCGCGCACAGCTCACACTCGTTGGGGTACGTCACGTTGTCGGTGCCGCAGACGGGATCAAAGATCCGTGGGCAGCCCGGAGGGGCATGGCTGCTGCAGTCCGGCTGGAGGGGCAAAGGGAGAGGAGAATGGACCCCCCTTTGCATGAGGCTGGGCTGGAAAGCGCACCCTGTTCCGGCGCCACGTTCATTCGGGGCAGAGGGGGGGACCCAGGAAGCGCCGGGCCGTGCTCCGGCAGGAGATGTGGCGGGAGCTGTCTCATACGCGCAGTCCCCTCCGCCCCGATGGCCTTGCTCAGAGCGCTACGCGGAGAGGGCAGCTGCCCCTGTGTGGGGCTTCATTTTGACCCCCCTTGGCCACGAGGGAGCGTACCTCTGTCCTTAGCGTGGCCTTAAGCTGATGAATCGGCACCTGTGGTCAGAGAGTGCGCTCTGCAATGGCAGGCCAGCACCATGCATCTCATTTGACCAACAGGGAAACCGAGGAAGGGAGGGGGGAAGTGACTTGCCCAAGGACACCCAGCAGGTCAGTGGCAGAGGTGGGACGAGATTTCCAGCCTCCTGACTCCTGCGCCGCTGCACTACCCCCTGGGCAGTGCTGCCCCTGGCTTCTCTCACTACTGGCTTGCTGGTCCGTGGGCACAAGCGGCCCCACCTAAGACGGGCAGTTACACCGCGCAGGAGCCGTTACCTCTTTCCCTTGGTCAGATGCGCCCTCAGGGTCGGCATGGCCTAAAGCACGGGGGGAAGGGAACGTCTTAGGTCCTGTGTCCCCTCCTAGCCTGCTCCTTGCACTGGAGTCTCTCCTGCTGCTTCCAGGCCCCCCACTCGACTTTCCTCTCCGCTCCCCTTCCAAGCCATGCTCCTCCACCAGCCCCCGCCCCCAGCCTCCCTCCTCCAGGGGAGGCATTGCCTTCCCAAACCGCCCATCTGGCCCCCTGAACACCTACTGGGAGCGGAGTGTTGCTGTCCCAGAGCGCCCACCCTCCCCATGCTCCAAGTAGGCGGGGCTTGGCTCCCAGGGGCGGGGCTTGAGCAGGAGGGGCGGGGCTGGGGGGGCTTGTGGCCCTCAGCCCCACCTTCACCACCGCCCATGACCTCACTCCTGTCCCTGTACCGCCCACCCGCCCTGTGCCGGCCCACAGAGCCCCCTCTCCACTCCGCCTTTCTCCCCTGACCGGCCCACCCTGGCCCCAGCCCAGGGACACTGTGTTCCCGGCCCCTGGTGCTTGCCAGGAACAAAGCTGGGGCCCTTGGACTGCCCCAGCAGGATGTGCGGGGCAATCGGGCACTGCCGCTAAGGGCCGATTGGGAGTCTGATTGTGCCGATCCCACAGGGGCAGCCAAGCAGGCTCAGGCCCCGGATGCCGAACCGCGGGCGGCCTCAGGAGCGGGCCGGGGGGCGCGGGGGGGACTCCCGCCTTGCTGCAAAGAGAGACTGCGTGGCACCCAGGGCCGGATTCTGCCCGGAGCCACGTCGATTTGCACCCGCCATGGCCGGGGCGCCGCTGGGCTGCGGCAGAGCCTCGATCTACCCGGAGCCGCTGGGAGAAGCAGAGCAGGGGAGCTCTGGATCCCGACGGGGGCGGGGAGCAGGGCACGCTCAGGACTGGGACTGGTCTGCAGCTGTGCTCCGCGGCTGCGGCATGGCTCTGATAAGGGCTGGACTTTTGCCTCTGCGGCTGCCCGGCTGTCTCAGGCACAGACCGGCTCCGCTGCTGGCTGCCTGCGGGCGTCTCTCTAGCGACCCACCCGCCGGCCGCCTGCTGCCTGCTGCGAGCAGGTCCCGGGTCCCCCAGCCAGCTGGCTGCTTTCCCAGCCTCGACGGGCCCAGGGGCTCCAAGTGACCCGCCGCGGCACTCACCAGAGCAGCAGCAAAGCGCCAGGCCGAGCAGCAGGAGGAGGCCAGCGGCCTTCATGGCTGTTTATTGCAGGCGGTGCGTCCAGGAGACTGTTCCTCCAGGAGCCCACGCAGGGAGCTTTATACCTGGCCCCCCAGGCCCCGCCCACTCGGGGCTGCCCCGCCCCGGCCAGCCCGTGGCTCTGTGGGACTTGGCACGAGCCCGAGGCGGGCAGGGAGCCGTGGCCAGATCGGTTTGGTGCGTCCGAGCCAATGGGGTGAGATCTGAGTTTTTAGGCGGCGGCCGCAGGCGGGACGCAGGGCGGGGGGCCAGCTCCCTGTGCACAGCCAGAGCGAGGGGACTAGCTCCGAGAGGTGGGTCAGGCCGATCCCTGCCCCCGGCACCCGGGGAAGCAGCTTGCAGGGGGGCTTAGTGTAGGATGCACTTGGCTGTGAGGGGTCAGTGCCATCAGCAGAGCCGGGGGAGTAGCCAGCCCGCTGCACGCAGGTTGCTGCCCCCTCCCGCCTGCTTGGCAGAGGGAGCCGGCAGGCCCATGGGTAAAGCTCCGCAGCGGGTCACTGGCTGCTTAACAGTTTTGCCAACAGCTTCACTCAGCCCTCAGCCTGTCTCCCCCCTGCCCCCGTCCTATCCTGCTTTGACCCTTGACTCCAGTTCCTGGCACCCAACTCCTGCTCCATCCACTAGGCATGACCCCCTTTCATCCCGCAAATGGCTACAGGAAGGAGCAGGAACAGCTCAGCCCCGGTGCATTAAAAGAGGCGTTCGAATCCACGCGGGCCCCGTACTCACCCCAGGACCCGGCAGAGCTGCGGCCCACAGTCCCGATGCCCGCCCCGGGAGGGAAGCTGTGAGCGGCAGGCGAAGCGGAGAGCTCCATCCTGCAGCCATGCACAGGGGCTGCATTTTGCGGAGAGATGGCCGGAGCCAACGTGTCCATTTCTAAAGCTGTGGCCCAGGATCCCGTGGCGCCAGGCGCTGGACTAGCACAGAGCAAGGAGCAGTCCCTGCTCCAAAGATCTCCCCATCACAGCCAGGCCTGGTTCAAAGCGGGGGGCTGCCTCCGCGATGCCCGACTTCCTCCCCGCCGCGGAGCGGGGCCCGTGTGCAAAGGGATGCCTTGGCTAGGAGCTGGGGACCAAAGCCCAGCCAACCCTCACAGTGGATTTAATGCCGGACCGGTGCACTGGCCCCAGTGGGCCGGTCCGTGTCCCATCCCCCTGGACCCCTGCACGCAAGTAACCGTAGCAAAGGAACTGGTGGGATGCCGTTGTGTCCACTTTCCTCGTGGGCAGGCCGCCTCGCGCAGGGCCTAAGGCCCTCGCCAAGATTACAGCAGAGGCTGATGGAGGGGCAGCCCCGTCTTGAACCCAGACACGGGCTGCTGCAGTGCGCTCTGTGCACTGCTTCCGCAGACCCCGGCTGCCTCTTCCCCTCTCGGGCCCTGGCTCTGGGCTACGACCGCGGCCCATCCGGGCCACACCCTGAGCTTGGGATGAGCCCCAGGCCCAGGTCCCCCGCTGGGCTACCTCTGTGCATGTGTCCCCTGGCCTCACGGCAGGTAACAAGATGGGCCAAGGCCAATCCAGGTGTAAAGCCAGAGCTTTGGAGGAGTCCTATGCTGGCCCGGGGGTGTATTTGCCAAACTCTGCAGAAACAATGGTTTTCTGGAGAACAGAAATCCCCGGGGACCTGTCCCCTCTCGCGCAGGGCAGGCCGGTGCAGGCCAGCTGACCCACGTGGGGGGCAGGGCAATCCACACGCATAGCGTGGCTTGCCGAGGGAGTTCACAAGAACCTCATCTCTTGTATCAATACCTCGCCCAGGGATCCCGTCTGCTCGGGGCGGTTTCACGGAGGAGATCAAAGCCGCTGGCCAGGGAAGCACTTGGCCCTGTCTGCTTTGGGGCCCAGGGTCAAATTCTGCCGCTGCGCATCATCCATGGGGCCACTGGGAAGGGAGGCTCTCCCCAGCTAATGTACCACCTCCGCGTGCCACGCTGCCTGTCCCACGCACGCAGACATCTCCCCGCCACAGCCCTCTGCCTCGGGCTGCCCGTCCCCATAAACACACCCCTCCGCTTCCACGTCACACCCCCCTTCAGGGCCAGCCACAGGTTTCCGAAACACAGGAAGTCGGGTTGCCAGCTCGCTGGGCCCACACTCCATCTGCAGCGCCTGTGTGCAGGCCATCAGGTGCCCCCGAGCTGGCCACCCGCCGACGAAGAGGCTTTGGAAAGAGCAGCCGGTGCAGAAGATGCCTGCGGCTCACTGAAGCTGTCCCCGAGCGTTTGGGCAGGGATGCGATTGGGTGGAGCTAGGCGTGTGGGTGGTTAGAATCATGGGACTGTGAATTAGAATACATTAGCATACATTAGCATACATTTCCGAAGGCCCCAGTGTCCACTGGGCCCGGGAGTATTCCCACAGTAGCGGCGTTTGCAAAGCGGGGAGCAGAGAGGCAATGCACGAAGCGGCACACACGCCAGTGTGGGTGGAAAACCAGGGGGTACTGGGGCAAATTCTGCTGCGACCTTTGCCCTCTTCTCCGGCCTAGTGCCGCTGGGGGCTCGTCTCCCCTCTCCCCACACGGTGGCGCTGTGCGATCGCACGGCCAGGCCCCTAGTTTGTACGGTTCGGAGATGCGGGATCATCACCCAGTTACACAGCCACACAGCGCAATGGCAGCGACTGCGCGCGCCCCGAGGGGCAGACAGCGCGCAGGCAGGCCAAGGAGCGGCTGGGAGCTCCGGGGCCTTTCGAATCGCTCAACCCCCGGGCAACCGCCCCCTTCGCCCCCCTCCCTGCGGGCGGGCCTGCCACTGCACACTTGTGTTTTTCCAGGCATGCAACAGAAACACACTGGGCCAAATGCCCAGTCTCAGTCTGGGGACCCCATGGCAGGACGTGCCGGATTGCCTCCCAATTGATGACATCCAGAAGGCCGAGGCCTTTCATGCTTCTTTTGTCTCTGCCGTCCCTATAAATGTAAGGGGACTAAACCTTACTAAACCTCCGTGGGTGCATCTAGACTGGCAAGATTTTGCGCAAAAGCAGCTGATTTTGCGCAAAAACTTGCCGCTTGTCTACACTGGCCGCGAGAATTTGCGCAAGAATATTGACTTTGTAATGTACAAAATCAGTGCTCCTTGCGCAAATACTTTGATGCTCCCACTCAGGCATAAGCCCTCTTGCGCCAGAATACTTGTGCAAGAGGGCCAGTGTAGACAGGAACGTTAATTTCTTGCGCAAGAAAGCCCGATGGCTAGAATGGCCATCGGAGCTTTCTTGCGCAAGAGAGCGTCTATACTGGGCACGGATGCTTTTGCGCAAAAGCAAATCTTTTGCGCAAAGGCACATGTTAGTATAGACACTCTCTTGCTCAAATACTTTTAACGGAAAAACTCTTCCGTTAAAAGTATTTGCACAAAATCATGCCAGTCTAGACGCAGCCTGTGGGAGTTTTTGGCTCGCCAGCTCCCAGTATCAAAAGGCGAAGGGTCCATGAGAAATCAGGGCCCTGAGACGGACAGACCCCAGAGACAATGGAAAGCAGCCAACACTCCAGCTCGGCCTGACTTACAGGTTGGACAGGCCAGTGAGGGAAGTAAGAGGCCAGGCCCCGTCCTGTCCTCCGTGTGAGCTGGGATTTTCTGGGTCTCTCTGAGCAAGAAGAGAGAGCTAAGAGGAGCAAGATGTGCTGAGGGGCAATCCTGCAGCAACAGAGCCAGGCACACACAGCCCAAGGAGTGCAGACCCGGTGTTGGGCAGCAGACTGGCAGTGATCAGAGAGCCAAAGGGGACAGAAAAGCAACACAAGGAGCTGGAGACTGGCAAAGCAGCACAGCCTCCAGCTGGGTGTGGTGAGCAGCTGGGACCAGCAAAGTGGGGGGAGAGGCTCTGGGTAGGCGGACACCACCAGCCAAGAGGCCCTGTGGGCCAGACTGGGAGAGGGGTCCTGCCACCTAGAGCCTGAGGCCGTGTGGTCGCTGCCAGAGCAAGTGTGTCCAGCCTGCAGCCCCCCTGCAGCACAGCCAGGATCTATAAGGGACCTGTAAGGAACAGACTGTGAACTGTCCTTACACTCTGCAGACGGCTGTTGTGATGTCCCCGTGCTACAGAGCAGGACTGTGTGTTCTCATTTAACCTCTCTCATTTTTTCTTATTCTTTTCTCTTTAATCAGGTGATGTTTAATAAATTGTATTTGCTTTGAACTTTATGAAATGATCACTGGGCCAAGAAAGCATGCAGTGTGCAGAGAGCACCCCGGAGTGGGGACACCCTAGCTCCTGCCCCAGGTGACTACAAGGTCGGGGATTAAGCCCCAGGAAACCTGGGCCCAGCCTTGTTGGGTTTTCGAGGACTCTGCTACTCAGGAGAGTGGAAGGGGAGCCCTCAGGGTCAGGGAGGCCGGGGGGTAAAGGAAGTGGGAGCGGGGACTCAGATCCTTTCGTTGGTCCATTTCACCGGGGTGGTATAGAAGCCAGGAAAGTTCCCCACAATAGCGGGACCACCCCCCGCTTACATAAAGGATGCGGCGAGCAGAGCACGAGCACAGGGGACGCTCACTCCAGTGGGGAAAGAAAAGGTTAAAGAATTCGGAGCGAGGTTGGATGATTCCAGCTGTCGGGGCCTGACAAAACTCCCCCTCGGGCAGCTCAGGGCTGGCTGAGGTGTTCTTGGTGGTTAGGGATGTATGGCTGAGGTCCCAGTGGGATGGGGACGGGCATGCGTGGTACTTCCCTTAACAGAGGTAGCAAAGAGGGCCTGGGGGATTACAGCCCTTGGGAAGACACAGGGACAGACAAACAGCCGGTCTGTGTGCCCCGGGAGGAGGGAATGCTGAGGAATTGCCTGCCCGGCTCTGCCAGGAGCAAATGACGCCAAGCCAACCTTGTCCCCCCCCAGACAGGGCGACTGGCCTGGGGGAGGGGGACGCTGTCGTCATGAGGTATCGTGATTTTCGTGAGGCTTTTGACACGGCCCCCCCGACACGCCGGACCCTTGCCTCTGAGGTGCTCCATGAAGTCTGGACACAGGGTGGCAGGAGACGTCTCACACCTCCTGGGGGGGCTTCCTTCTTGGCCTGGTGGCCAGTCCCGGCAGGCTTCTCCTCTGACTCCTCTCAGGGCCCCCTGCCACTCCCGTAAGGGGGCGCTCTGCTTCCAGGGTACTCAGAGCCCCAGTCGAGTGCCCAAAACAAACCCTTCAGCCCCCTCCCCAGGACACGTTTCCCTGCTCTTCTCAGAGCTCTCACTCCCCAGGGGTCTCCTCCGGGGGCCCACATACGCACCCCCATGTCTTCCCCTCGACCCGGCTTCCCTTCTTCTGGTAGGCCCTGGCTCAGGAGAGTATTCTGCTCCCTGGCGGCCTCTTTCTCCTGTTACTGGCCTAACTCGGGACTGCCCGACGGGTGTCGAAGCCAGACTTCTCCAGCCCCTTCCCAGTGGGGGGCAGCCCCTCCCTCCAGGGTCTTTAGCACTCAGCTGAGCTCCTGGCTCCATTGCAGTCCTGCTCACCCAGATTCCGCACCACAGGCTTTCTAATTACGCCCAGCTGGGGCCACTCGTTAGCCCGAGGGTTGCCAGCTCACCCGCGAGGCTGCAGGGAATCAATGGTTCAACGGGCCCAACGGGTAGTGATCAACGGCTCCATATCTGGCTGGTGGTCAGTAGCAAGCGGAGTGCCCCAAGGATCGGTTCTAGGGCCAGTTCAACTTCTTCATTAATGCCCTGGATGAGGGGATGGGTCGCACCCGCAGCAAGTTTGGGGATGACACTAAGCTAGGGGGAGAGGTAGATACACTGGAGGGCAGGGATAGGGACCAGAGTGACCTGGACAGATGAGAGGATTGGGCCAAAATAAATCCGATGAGGTTCAACAAGGACAAGTGTAGAGTCCTGCACTTGGGACGGAGGAATCCCAAGCATTGGTACAGGCTGGGGACCAACTGGCTAAGTAGCAGTTCTGTAGAAAAGGCCCTGGAGAGTCCAGTGGATGAGAAGCTGGACATGAGTCAGCAGGGCGCCCTTGTAGCCAAGCAGGCTAAAGGCATATTAGGTGCATTAGGAGGAGCATTGCCAGCAGATCCAGAGATGTGATTATTCCCCTTTATTCGGCTCTGGTGAGGTCACATCTGCAGTGTTGCATCCAGTTCTGGGCCCCCCACTACAGAAAGGATGTGGATGTACTGGAGATGGTCCAGCAGAGAGATTAGGGGGCTGGAGCACATGATCTACAAGGAGAGGCTGAGGAATTTGGGCTTATTTAGTCTGCAGAGGAGAAGAGTGAGGGGGGATTTGAGAGCAGCCTTCAGCTTCCTGAAAGGGGGTTCCAAAGAGGATGGAGAGGGGCTGTTCTCAGTGGGGGCAGATGGCAGAACAAGGAGCAATTGTATCAAGCTGCAGTGGGAGAGGTCTAGGTTGGATATTAGGATAAACTATTTCCCTGGGAGGGTGGAGAAGCACTGGGCTGGGTTCCCTAGGGAGGGGGTGGAATCTCCATCCCTAGGGGTGTTTAAGTCCTGGCCTGACCAAGCCCTGGTTGGGATGATTGAGTTGGGGCTGGTCCTGCTTTGGGCAGGGGGCTGGACGCAATGACTCCCGAGGTCTCTGCCAGCCCTGGGGTTCTGTGAATAAGCCAAGCTGAGCCCCATTGCCCCAGGGCTGGCCAGCCAGCGACACCTGTGCGCCGCACGCTGGGGAAATGTGGTCTAGGGCACAACCCTAGAGGCCTGGAAGGGCTGGGGCCTCCAGACAAAGGGGCAAGGCTGGCGTAGCCTCCCGCAGCCACCCCTTCAGCGTTGCCCAGACGACACGGCCTGGGGCTCCGGCGGCCATTTCAAGGGCCCGGGGCCCCGGCTGCTGCCGCCACTACTGCTGTGGCAGTTTAAGCAGCCAGAATCCAGGTCTTTCCAACTCGCTGGCCCCGGAACAGCTGCCTGCTTAGCCCCCTCCTCGTCAGCAGCCCTGGGGCAGGGTTAGGATCCGACGTGGCTCTGCAGATGGGAGAATCGGCCGAGAGATTCAATAAGGACCAGTGCAAAGTACTTCCCCTAGGAAGGAGAAATCGTGCGCAGCTCTAGGCCCTGGAGACGCCGACAACCTGGAGAGAGTCCAGAGGAGAGCGACAGAAATGATAAATGGGTGAGAAAACCAGACCGAGGAGGAAAGGTCCAAAAGGCTAAAAAAGTGAGGGAAGTGTAGTCTTGAGAAAAGAAGAATGAAAGCAATCTCCAGGTCCACATAGGGCTGTTATCGATGTTCTCCCTGTCCACTGAAGGAGGGACAAGTCACAATGGGCTTAGTGTGCAGCAGGGGGATTTCGGGTAGATATTAGGAAAAACTTTCTAACTACAAGGGTAGGTGAACTCTGGACGAGGTTTCTAAGGGAGGCTGTGAAATCCCACCGTTGGAGGTTTTAAAGAAAGGCCGGACAAACACCTGTCGGGGATGGTCTGGGTTACTTGGTCCTGCCTCAGTCTGGCCCTGAAAACTTCTCAAAGTCCCTTCCTGCCCTGCATTTCTCTCCTTCTGTGGCCTCATGTAACGGAGAGCAGATTTGCCCCCTTGGGGTTGATCAGAACCAGTGAATGTTCCTGGAGCACTTTGCTCTGTCAACCAGAAATCACTAGAGAGGAGCAGAGCAAAACATTACGAACAGGTGCCATGACTACCAGGCCCCGTTCATTAGTGAAACGGAGTAGATGCCACTGTCAATTAGAGACCGTGCCTGCCTTTCAGTAACTTGAATCTAAATAAGAACAGCCAAGTGGAGCAGCCCGGCTGTGAGAGGCCGATCCCGCTCCAAACGGCCTTGTTAATGGGACTTCGGGCACACAGCCCTCCACGGTAACGAGTTCTTCAGTATTTACATAGAGTGTTTATCATGCAAATGCAATGCGATTCCAACAGCATAATGTCAACCCCGGATACGGACAGTGTGCTAGTTCAACGGCAGGGCAAGCTGGCTGGCTGTGTGGGAGGATCCATTTCGGAGACAGTGTCTCTGGAGGGGCCAGGCACTTTGGATACAAGTAGGCCTGGCTTGGAGAGGGAATTCGGGACGAGCCGGGGTTTTGACACAAAGAACTGACCATCCAGAAGTGCTGGAATGGGGGGAGGGAGCTGCCGTGCCGCACCCCCTGCCTTGAAGAGGATCCCATCATACGTAGGCCGGGTCAGGGGCTCCCAGCCCCCCGCAGGTCACGCTCCAGCCCCTGCTGAGCGGTGCACTGCGGCAGCCACATCGCTCTGTTGTTGGCATTGATTCAGCTACCGCAGAAGCCTCCAGGGCGGGACGTGCTGGGGTAGCCAGGAGCCGCGGACTCAGCCTGCACGGCACTCCCCGGCGCTGCCCCGCCGACACCCGCGGAGCATGGAGTGTGGACCGGTGTGATCCCACTCAGCACACCACACGCCCTCGCCTCCCTGGCCCAGTGCCGGGGCCCTGCGGGCCGTGGGGAGCTGTGGGCCAAGGCCCTGCCCCCAAGCACATCCTGTTGTCCAGCCCAGGTTGGTGGGCAGGAGCCTCCCAACCCTTAGATGTTGGTGGGAGCCTAGGATGCTCAGCAGCTTGAATGCTTGGGACTTGCGGCATCCAGGATGTTTAGAGTCACGCCAGCACCCCGGGGAGCAGCGGCCCCATGCTCCTCTGCGTGCACATGTGTCGCCTCCTCTCCCAAAAGATACATTGGCTTTGGAAAAGGGTCAGAAAAGGGCAATAAAAATGCTGAGGGGTTTGGAAGGGCTGCCTTGTGAAGGGAGATGAAAAAGGCTGGGACTTTTCAGCTTAGAGAATAGGAGACTAAAGGGGGATAGGACAGAGGTCTATAAATCATGGCTGGTGTGGAGAAAGTGAATAAGGAAAAGTTATTGACTTGTTCCCATAACGTAAGAATGAGGGGTCACCATATGAAATGAAGAGGCAGCAGGTTTAAAACAAACAAAAGGAAGTTTTTCTTCATGCAGCGCACAGTCAACCTGTGGAACTCCTTGCCAGAGGATGCTGTGAAGACCAGGACTTTAACCAGGTTCAAAAAAGGACTAGATAGATTCACGGAGGTTAGGTTCATCAATGGCTATTAGCCAGGATGGGTAGGAATGGCGTCCCTGGCCTCTGTCAGAGGCTGGGAATGGGTGACGGGGAGAGATGACGTGAGGATTCCCTGTTCTGTTCACCCCCTCTGGGGCAGCTGGCATTGGCCCCTGTAGGAGGACAGGACACTGGGCTGGATGGATCTTTGGTCTGACCCCGTCTGGCCATTCTGATTTCTTAGGTTCTATAGGATGAGCCTTAAGCAGGCAGCCTCAGAGGATCCAGGAAAGCGGAAAAAAAGCCGTGAATGTCCCCTGTGAAAAAGGGCTTTTGTGTGTGGGACACCCCGATTTCCCTTTAGTTACGGGCAGCTTGCGAAGACCCCCTCCCCCGCTGGTGGTTGCCAGTCTCTTTGATGGAACTGAAGATGGGGGACAATTAGCTGTTGCTGTCGCTGAAGTCCGGTCTCCAAGGGCCAGCCCCTCTCTTTGACAGGCTGGTGGCTGGTACCAGAGCTGGCAGTAAAGGCCATCCCCAGTGTGTATCTTCTGGTCCCTCTCTTTGTGGCCTGTTCTGGTCACGACACCTCCCAGGACTGGCTGTTGAAGGCTGCGGTCCCAGGAAATATTGGGGGTGTCTCCCCTTTTCTTTCTTCCTTTCTTTCTTTCTGCTAAACTGGCTGAAATATCTGTCCCCTGGTTACTGTGTCGACTAATTAAGGCCAATCGCCGACATATTAGGGATGGTTCATTAGCTGCCAGATCCACGTCTTTTTATTTTTAACGGTATTAATTAAAAAAAAATCTGAAGCCTATCACCCCGGTCTGTTGTTTAGACTGATGCATGTATTCTGCCTCCCCGCTGGCGTTCCCCCTCGGCGCTGGGGACGGAAGGTTTTGGTCCCATCTTCTGGACTCTCCGATACGCCCTGCACTTGAGCGTAACGTCTTGGTACCTTTGAGGGCTCTATCGGACAGCGGGGCTGCTCAGGAATTCCTGGTGCGAGCAACCCCGCCCTGATACCTGCCTTATCCTGGCCCCTTTTCGTGGCCCCAAACGCAGCCGTGAAGACCAGAGTGAGTGCCGCTCCTAGAGAAACGTGGGCAGAGCGTGCAGACCGGGCCCGCTCGTGCTGTACACTTTCCTGCCCACGCAGACAACACTCACCGGGCGCAGCCATGCGAGGACACTGCCACGAGAAGCCCAGCTTCGTTGCCTTTGAGAAGGCGTCTAGGCTCTGGGTATTATTGGTCCCCCAGGGAGGAAGGGAGCGTGGCGAGGCAGCAAACACCCACGTTACTCGGCACAAATCTACTCGGAAACCCCCGCGCACGACGGGACGTTCCGCCGCAGGCGGCAGCCAAACGGCCTCATGCTCCTCTGCCTGGCCCCGTCTCCTGCCCACCTGGCTCCCTGCGGAGGGACTTGGCAGGAGTCCCCTGGCAGCGTGTTCCACTCCCCTGCCAAGCAGGACACAAGGGGGACGCTCATCGCATCTTCCGTTAGTTGTGCAACCTGTCGGATGGGCTGCCAGGGAGGCCGGGGGGGGGAGCCCGGGCAGGGCCCCGGTACATATACAGGCGCTGTGCGTGTTGCCCGGTGCGCAGAGGGGAGCGAGTGTCTTGCGGTTTCCGCCTTGGCCCTGACTAGGCAGCCCTCTCCACCATGAGGCTGACAGTCGTCTTCCCGCTGGTCTCCCTGGCGCTTTGCTGCTACTCAGGTAAGTGAGCTGCCGGCTCTGCGGCCCTGGGCGTACGAACCCCCTGCCGCCGCCGCCGCCTTGGCTGGACGCTGCAGTCCTTCCCGCGTTGGAAACACCCAGAAGGTCCTGAAAACCCTCTGTGGAACACGCTGCGGTGGGAGCAGCTCGGACCACCCTGCCGTGGCACGTGTCAGCAGAGCAATGGGATGGCTCCCGTGCAGTGCAGTGCCTGCAGAGGTACACAGGCCTGGGTAGGAGCAGCCTCTGCTGCCTTCCGTTTGCAGCGGAGAACGAGCCCTCATCCGTCATTCCCTCGCGAGTCCCACTGAGCAGGGCCGGGGCGGGCCCAGCAGATCCTAGCCCGAGGGAGAGGTCCACGGCCCGGGAGCAGGCTGCTGCTTTCATCCATGTTGCTCCATGAGCTCCCACTGCGAATCGGCCCCAAATGCTGTGGCCACAAGGGCATTTCGAGGGGCTGCCCCTTCCCTCTGGACTGGTTCCATGCTTTTGTCTTGCAGCCTCCGCTGTCCTGGATGTGGCTGGCAAGCTTGTATCCGGTCTTGTGCCAAACCTCACAGCAAACGTGGTTTCTATTCCCACCGGCGTCCTCGCCGACCTGCTCGCCGGGGTCCATGGCTGTGTGGCTCAGCTCACCCCCAAAGTGCAAATGGCTCTGCAGAAGTTACTGGTCAGTGCAGCGTCCGGGTCTCCTGTCTGTGGTGGCTCTCTGGCCCGCACTGGAGAGACACGTAGCTCCAGCTGGGGCTTCCCTGGCGAAGGCCTTACGCTCCTGATGGGTTTCCTGGGGGTGAATGGCCGTTAGACCAAAGGGGCTTCCTCTCCGGCATCTCTAACACAGGCTGAGCGGTGCTGACAGGGCTCCGGGCGAAGCCACGCTGGGGAGCGGAGAAGGGAGCCTCCCAGCTGAGCAGCGACCAGCGTTTGCTTCCGTCCCCTTGGGCAGCAGAGTGAAATGCACAAAGTGCCATGAAACGCTGCCCCTTTCCGAGCTGCACGGCGGGGCAGGCCCAGCCCACTCCCCTCCTCCCCCCGCCTCATTCCCTGCCTTGCCACAGACTCGCCCCCATGTGCGTTCCCTGAGCAATGTGCACCTGAGGGGGAAATGCAGGAACTGGGGGGATGCCAAGAACGGAGCCCAGAGGAGCCTGGTGCCACCAGCCCGAAAGGCCCTTGGAGCGGGCACTGCTTCTCCCCAGCCGCCAGGGACACGCGGCCATGCCCGTGGCCCGGCAGGGCAGTTTGGCCGTCCCACACTTAACCAAAGCAGAGAGCAGTTCCTCAGCTTCCCGGGCTACCACTGCCAGCACATCTCCCCCTTGGCCTTCCAGACTCTCGGCCAGCCCTGCTGCCTGCAGTGTCCAGCCAGAGTCAGGACAGGTCTCCTTACCCTGGGCAGGGTCCCTTTGTAAGGCCCAGTCGGGGCCCTCTGCAACCGCCCGGGGGCCCTCCCCTGCTCCCCGGCCAGGGGCCAGTGCCAGCCTTGAGAGTAGGGTTGCCAGATGGTTGAAACAAAAATACCGAACGCCTCCCCGACCCCCCCCCCCAAAAAAACCCACCGGGAAAAAATTCTATTGAAGAAAAAAAAGGGGGGGGAGACCAAAGTTGTTGAACAAAAAAAAAGGACTCCAAGGACTCCAAAAACATTAAAAGAAAACAGCATTAAAACAGCATGTCCCCTTTAAGAGTGAGTGCAGGGATAGGAACAGGGGAGCGGTTGAGCACTAAGACCCAGGGGAGTGATTGCTTCCCCTTGGTCTTTTTGCTGGCAGCCATTTTGTGCTGGCAGCCTTGCGGAACCAGGTAAGCAGGGGTCTGGGTTCGGGGGTCTGGGGGTGTTGGGGGCCAGGGGGGCTCTGGAATGGGGGGAGGCCGGGCACTGAGTGTTTGTAGGATTGCCAGGTGCCCGGCATTTTTGCCTCCTGGCTGGGGGAAAAAAAATCAGAAAATACCCGACATCTTAGGTGTCCGGTATTCTCTG
Source organism: Pelochelys cantorii (assembly GCA_032595735.1). Taxonomy (NCBI): domain Eukaryota; kingdom Metazoa; phylum Chordata; order Testudines; family Trionychidae; genus Pelochelys; species Pelochelys cantorii. Next base: position 1,846,730 of record CM064340.1, read on the forward strand.
AATTTTTTTACCGGACAGGAGGTGAAAATACTGGACTGTCCAGGTGAATACTGGACACCTGGCAACCCTACTCGAGAGCCCCACGCCCCAGGCCTGATGGGCATTTCTCGCGAGCTGCTGGGGCAGGGCAAAATCTCGTCTCCTCTCCCGCCCTGGCGCGTTCTCTGGGCCTGACGCAGGGTCAGTCCCTGTGCCGCACGGCCCGGGGCAGGGAGCTGCTGGGCTGGGACTGTCCCTTGCTGGGCAGTGCCGGAGCATGCTGCTGCCCAGAGGGGCACCCAGCGCATGACCCTGCCCCCAGGAGACGGCAGCCGTGTGCTCCGGCACCGCATCGTGTCTGATTTGCCCCAGGTAGTGTGACGCGGCCAGGCGTGCGGCAGTCACCGCTCCGGCTTTTTTTTTCAGGACCCGGTGAACACCATGGGCTAAGGATCCCAGCAGAGCCAGGCGCAGCCCTCGGACAGATGAAGGCCAGACGCCCCCTCTTCTTCCGCTCTGATGCCAGCTCTTCTCCTCTGTCTGCATGCAGCCCAACCGCCTCTTCTGTCCCCGCCCCCGCCCCTCGGACTTCCATGAGGGCTCAGAGTCCTCCCTGTTGTCTGTTCCAATAAACTAACCCCAATGCATGTCCTTGTTTGTCTCCTTGCTCAGCGCTGCGCACGGGCTGCGGCTGGCTTGGGCTGAGGTGGGCTCTAGGGAGCAGCCGGAGTTCTCCCATCCTTAGATGTTCCTGGGGTGCTTGTGGGGAGCAGTACGATAACGCCCAAGGGCCTCACCATGACATGGGTGGTGTGGATGTCGCATTCCTTCCGCCTGTATTTAACCCGTTAGTGCCTGGCTACAACATCAGCTTGTGGGAGTGTGACAGGAGGGAGGGGAACGGCGCGAGGTTTTCCTCCATCTCTGTCCACAGTGTCTGTACCGGGAAGAAATTGTTCTCGGGCTTCCCTGCTACATGGTGCCACCGGGGGGCAGATCAATTCTCCCTCCCGGCTCCCTTCCCTGGGGTCTGGACGTCGCAGATTGATCCACCCAGTTGCTAACACTGTCGGCCCGGAGCAAGCTGCAACACTTCTGGGGCCAGCGCCCCTCGGCAGTACGGGAATGGCCTTGCGCACAAATGGGAGGGGAAAGAAGCATTAAAGTCCCCCACCGGGAACAAAGATGGGCCCAACCCCTTGCAGCTCCCTGTGCACGAGTCACCGAATGTGCCTGGTGAACCGTTCTCTGCCCGGCTCCTGGGGTAAAGAGGAGTCGTCTGTCCTGGGAGTCCCGGCAAGGTCTGCGAGGGTCTGTCTGGGAGCAAGGGTTTGTGCTCCCCGGTCCACGTGTGTCAGTTTAGCTTTCCAGGTGATTCCCCAGGCACGGCTAGAGATGGTGCATGGGCCTTCCCCGGCAGCCCCACCAGTGTAACCAGAACCTCTTCTCTGTCACTAGCATCTGGAGGAGGCTGGGAACCACACTCCCTTCCCCGACAGTCCCAGATCTTATGTCAAACTCCCATCCAGCCGCACGCCCACCTGCCCCTGGTGGGTGTAGCTGTGTTCAGAATAAATGAGGTTGGGATAAAACAACTGAGTCGAAAGCAGCTGGCGTCTAACCCCTCGGACAGCGGTGTTGGCCCATGCAAGCCACACAGGTTTCAAGTATCTAGTGTGTAGATGTCACCTGGCACTCAGCTAGCAAATCCCTAGAAACACAGAACCCCAGGGCTGGAAGGGACCTCAGGCGGCATCGAGTCCAGCCCCCTGCTCAAAGCAGGACCAATCCCGACTCAATCGTCCCAGCCAGGGCTCAAACACTTCTAGGGATGGAGATTCCACCCCCTCCCTAGGGGACCCAGCCCAGTGCTTCCCCACCCGCCCAGGGAAATAGTTTTTCCTAATATCCAGCCTAGACCTCCCCCCCTGCAACCTGAGCCCATTGCTCCTCGTTCTGCCATCCCTGAGAACAGCCTCTCTCCAGCCTCTTTGGAACCCTCCTTCAGGAAGTTGCAGGCTGCTACCAAATCCCCCCTCACTCTTCTCCTCTGTGCACTGAAGAAGCCGAAATCCCTCAGCCTCTCCTCGTAGGTCATGTGCTCCAGTCCCCTAATCATTTTGGTTGCCCTCCGCTGGACCCTCTCCAATGCGCCCACATCCTTTTTGCAGTGGGGGGCCCAGAACTGGACACACCACTCCAGATGTGGCCGCACCAGAGCCGAATAAAGGGGAATAATCACTTCTCTAGATCCGCTGGAAATGCTCCGAATGCACCCTAAGATTCCATTCGCCTTCTTGGCTACAAGGGCGCCCTGTTGACTCATATCCAGCGTCTCATTCGCTGCAATCTCCAGGCCCCTTTTCTGCCTCTCTCGAGTCTCTTCCTCCCAATGCCTCTCGGGCCCTTCCCCCAGGTGTGCCACGTTCCTCCTGCAGGAGAGGAGCTGCCGGGCAGTGCGTCAGGCACGGAAAAGGTTCCGGGGGTCAGCCAAGCTCAGCAGGGCAGGGACGAGGGAGCCTGGAGACATTCGTCCCTCTTCGCTGGAGATCAGGAGAAACACGGAGCGACTGTCCCCTGGGGGCTTCCCCAAACTGCTGTGGGACTGGAGCTTTGCGGGCGCCTGCCGCCTGCAGGGCAGTGCACTGGGTACCATCTCTGCGCAGGGGTAGTGGTATTGGCAGCAAGCAGGCAGCCCGAAGAGGAGGAAGAGAAGCTGCTGTCCTTCTTGCCTGGGAGACGAAGGGAGAGCTGCATGTGCCAACCTTTAACCCTCGCTCTAGTTGTCCCTAAACTAAAACTTAAGCTGTGCTGTTGTGTGTCTGTATGACATTTGAAAAAGGAGCTCTGCTTCCTTCTTCAGTCCTATGCTCTGGATGGCTAAGGGAGCAAAAGACTCCCCTTCTTTCTTCCCCACCTACCCAGGTTAGGCTACGAGCAGCGCTGTGGCACCTGAGGCCGTGTCTACACTCGGCGATTATTTCTAATTTACTACGTTTGACTTCTGGGCACCCGATTTTACAAATGTGAAGTTCTGTGTCCTCACTCCGGGGAAGGATCGAATGGAGTCTGCAGTAGTGCGTCCACATTAATGGAGCCTGCCTCAGACTCAGTGCCCCCGAGGAGTGGCAGGAGGCACCAGTTAGGGTACGTCTACACCGTGGAGCTATTTCAGGGCACCGGAAGTATCTTGAAATAGCTATTCTGCGTTTATTGAAGCAGCCCGTTATTTCAAAATAAATGTCAAAATAACGGGCGGCTTATTCTGCTGTCCCGGTAGCCCTCGTTCCATGAGGGTTAAGGGGAATTTCGGAATAGCAAGTTATTTCAAGATTTGTGTAGACAGCACCAAATTACAAAATAAGCTATTTCGAAATACACTCGAAATAAGGTACGCAATTGCATAGCTTATTTCCAGCTAGGAGTGCTAGGTAGACGCACCCATAGTTCAAATTAGTGTCCCCGAAGCATCTACACCAGGCATGTCAAACTCAAAGCCTACTGAGGGCTGCACAAATGAAAACTGATAGAAGTATATTTTCTTTGGTGGTCCTGAAAGCTATCGGAAATTCGGAATTATTTATTATTATAGATTATGTTTTAGGTATATTTTATAATATTTTTTCAGGTCTTGTTTGAATAAAATACAATAATTGGTTGTGTAAAATTGTTATTTGCTCATATATAATAATTTTTAATTTAAATATAAATTTAAGGTACTTTTTAGGGGGAGTGATAGCTTTGAGCATTGGCCTGCTAAACCAAGGGTTGTAAGTTCAATCCCTGAGGGAGTTATTTAGGGATCTGGGGCAAAATCTGTCAGGGATGGTACTTGGTCCTGCCGTGAGGGCAGGGGACCGGACTCCATGACCTCTCAAGGTCCCTTCCAGTTCTATGAGATAGGTTTATCTCCATATATAATTATTTTTTTATATGATATATAGCTTGTTTTGTTGAAATAAAAACAAGTATAGACAGTGGTTAATCAAATAGAACAGGCTTCTGTGAAAATTTGAGATACTTTGTAAGTTTGAGATTTTGCATAATTATTCATGTGATTGCAAAAAATGGACATATATTTATTGATATAAAATTAATATAATACGTTTTGTGATTTTATTTGAGAATAAATAAATAAAAAACAAAATATTAAATCAATTTTTTAAATTATTCGGCATTGACAAGCAAATTCAACAGTAGCATCAGAATAAAATATAATAGCGTGAAAATTTCAAATTAAAACCTGCAGCATTTCAGTTCCTAGTATTCTTTCCAGAGAGCTGATGCCACTTTTGTGATACCAGTTTTTCAATACTTGGTTTGCTATTTTGAGCTGATACTACTGTAATTACCACTGATAAATGTTCGTCACTTAACCTTGATCTTTCAGGTGTTTTGTTGGCTTTTATAAGCGAAAACAGCTGTTCACATAGGTATGTGCTACCAAACACTGACAATATTTTTGACGCAAATTTACATACTTCAACAAATGGCCTGGGTACATATCTGTAAAAATTAAGAATGCCAACTTCCTTATATTTATTTTTTAAGAAAGAGTCAGACTGAATTTTGATAAGTTTCATTTGCATATTTCCTTCAGCCTTTTGAAAATCATAAGAAAACGCTGCTGTAAACACAAAGAACTTCTCTTCACATGATTTGAAATCCTGGAATCTCTCCTTGAATTCACGTCACAGCAGTACAATATTTGATGCATAATTCACAAAATGTGAACAGGAGTGTTTGCTTTTATGGTCTCACATGTAATGAAATGCGTTAAATCTTCTTTTTTTAACTGTATTTCCTAAAGACAAAGTTTGGTCATAAAAGTTTTTATACTGCCATACATAGTCACTACCTGGCACTTCCCTTGAAGTTCTAAATTCAGGTCACTCAGATGCTTGGTAACGTCAACTAAAAATGATAACTCTTGTACCCAGTTATTGTTATTGGTTAAGTCTGTGTCCTGTCCTTCCTTTTCAAGGAAAATAATGACTTCTCCTTGTAGTTTCCAAAACCTCTCCAAAGCTCTCAAACAAGAAAGCCAACGGATCTCGGTATAGTACGGCAACCCTTCACACTCAACTCCAAACTCACTTATTAATGATGAAAATTGATGTTGATTCAAACCATGTGCACGGATAAAGTTTATAATTTTGTTCATAACTTTGAGCATATGCTCCATGTTTATAACCTTGGAGCACAGCACTTCCTGATGGATTATGTAGTGGATATGGTTAAATTTTATGTTTCTTGGTGCTAGGTGTTCTTGTAATCTAGCCACAAAACCACTTCCTTTCCCGGTCATCAAAGGAATGCCATCGGTCATTATGGAAACCAAATCTGACAAACTTAAATTATATTTCTCCAAAAGTACAATCGCGCAATTGAAAATGTCTTGGCCTGTTGTAGTGTCATGCATGGGTACGAGTTCAAGAAGCTTTTCAGTTAAATTGAAATCATCGTCACAAGCACGCAAGAAGACAGCCAGGTGCACAACACTGCCAATATCTGTACTTTTGTCGAGAGCAATTGAAAACACTTCAAAAGTTGATGATTTCTCTTTTAATTGCTCACTTACATCACTTGCCATTTCATTTATCCTCTCTGCAACTGTGTTCCGCAACAAAGAGATATCTTTGAATGCTTTCGCATTTCCAGGACATACAATTTCAGCAGTTTTCACCATACACTCTTTTATAAATTCACCTTCAGTGAACGGTTTTGAACTTCGCTCTATTAAGTCTGACAAAACATAACTAGCTTTAACTGCAGCTTTACTGTCTCTGTTAATTTTTGTAAACACACTTCGCTGTCTATTCAATGCTGTCTTTAATTCCAATAATTTATCCTGACATAATTTCCCTTCTATTTGTCGTACTTTTCTCGGTGGGTTTCATAATGCTGCTTGATGTTATACACCTTTGGAACACTGATAATTTGATTGCATATTAAGCAGATAATCTTGCCTTTTAGTTGACAACAAAAATAACACAGTTCCCATTTGTCCTGGAAAACACAGTGCTTGTCTTCAATCTTCCTTTTTATAGATTTACTGCTTTCTGGTTTTGATAGTGACATTGAGAAGAACTTTTTATAGCACAAAAAGCACAACAATCCACGATGAATGAAAATCACAAACTGATGAACATGGCAGAGAAAATGGCAGAGCACAGCTTACGTACTGGTGGCGTAAAGTGGGGGGGCCGAAACTATACCCATCCTACTCACACATGCACGTATGGCTTGGTACAAGATCATGTGCTGCGGCAGCGTTGCCTGCATGCAACTGAATAGCAGCTTATATCCTGTGCACATGTGCAACTTGAGAGTTTTTTCTTAGACGGGCCCGCGGCCCTATATCTCTTTATAAACAATGAAACTGGGCAGGCCGCACTTAGAAACTTTATAAACATGTAGTCGCAGGCCACACAAAAATTCGATTGGGCCACATGTTTGACATGTTTTCGTTATTTCGGACTTACAAGTTCAGGAGTAACGTTATTCCTCATGAAAATTGAGACTACAGAGTTCCAATTCTGCAGCCCCTTATTCTGGAATAACGAGCTTGGTAGTGTGAACGCATCACTTAGAAAATCGACCTTGGGGGGCTAATTTAGGACGAAAGCCCTAGTGTTAGACCAGGCCTTAGAGACTAACAGATATAGTAGATCATGAGCTTCCATGGGTAAAACTCACTTCATCGGATGAGTTGTAGTGGAAATTACAGAATCCAAGTCTCAGAGGGGGAGCCATGTTAGTCTGTAAATTAAAAAAAAAAAAAAAACCACCACTTAGAAAGCAACGAGTAGTCCTGTAGCAACTTAGGGTATGTCTACACTACAGCAGTAATTTGAACTAACTTAGTTAGAATTAGTTAATTTGAACTAAGCTAATTCGAACTAACGCATCTAGACCCAAAAACTAATTCGAATTAGCATTTTGCTAATTCGAACTAGCGCGTTCACACTGATTGGACGCTGGGTCGCATTTAAGGGCAGCTGAAACCGGTTCCAGCAGGGCATCAGGTCAGTAGTTGCTTTGAATGGCTGCTGTCTGGGGCTATCTGAGGCTCGTGCTTAAAGGGACCCCCCTGGACAGCCGGTTCTCAGCTTTTCCGCTTGCTTGCCTACCTCGCCCAGGGACAGCAAAGCGTTTTCCTCTGCGCCTGCCTGTGTCGGTGGTTCCCATTGGGGACGCCGCCGCAGTTGGCACCATGGAGCCAGAGCTCGCCCTGGGCATTCTGGTGCAGTTTTTGGACTTGCTGCTGCAAACCTGCCAGCAATGGCTAGAGGCTGCCTGGCACCACCTGGTGCACGTCAGCCCCCTGCCTCTCCACCTGGCCTCCCTGGGGGCCATGGAGGAGCCGCAGCAGCGCCCAGAGGCCAGCGTGCCCCGCCGCATCTGGCGTCTGGACACCAGCAGCGACTGGTGGGACCGCATCGTCCTGGAGCGCTGGGGAGACAGACAGTGGACCCAGAACTTCAGGATGAAGAGGGACACCTTCCTGGAGCTCTGCGAGTGGCTCGCCCCTGCTCTGCAGCGATGGGACACTCGCATGAGGCCCGCCATCCCCCTCCAGAAGCGTGTGGCTATCGCCCTCTGGAAGCTCTCCACGCCGGACAGCTACCGATCAGTCGGGAACCAGTTCGGCGTGGGGAGATCCACCGTCGGAGCAGTGCTCATGCGGGGGGGGGGGCTGCAAGGAGGGAATGGGCCACCCCAGGGAAAATAGGGGCGGGGGAGGAGGCGACAGTGCCCGCACGGGAGGGTTCGGTCTGTCCCGGCCGTACTACAGGCTGCCCGTGGCGGCTAGGATCGCAGCGGGGGTTGCTTCTGGGAGTGGGGCGCGGGGCAGTGCCAGGGAACGAACACTCCCAGCCAGCCGGGCACCCCAGTGATTCTCAGTTTTGTGTGTCTCTCTGCAGGTGGTCAAGGCCATCAACCGGGTGCTGCTCTGCAGGGTGGTCCGCCTCACCGACCCGGACGCGGTCATCCAGGGGTTTGGTGCCCTCGGCTTCCCCAACTGCGGGGGGGCCATCGACGGGACGCACATCCCCATCCGTGCCCCCCAACACCAGGCCTCCCAGTACATCAGCCGCAAGGGGTACTTCTCCGTCCTCCTGCAGGCCGTGTCTGACCACCAAGGCCAGTTCACGGACATTAATGTGGGCTGGTCCGGCCAGGCACACGACGCCAGGGTGTTCCGCAACTCCTCCGTGTGCCAGAGGCTGCAGGCCGGGACCTTCTTCCCCGACCGCCACATGAGGGTCGGGGACGTGGACATGCCCGTCTGCCTGGTGGGGGATGCGGCCTACCCCCTACAGCCCTGGCTGATGAAGCCGTACACGGGGCACCTCAACCCCTCCCGCCAGGCCTTCAATGCCAGGCTCACCAGGGCCCGCATTGTGGTGGAGGGGGCCTTCGGACGACTGAAAGCCAGATTTAGGTGCCTCCTCACCCGCCTCGACCTCGCTGAGCACAGTATCCCTCCCGTGGTGGCAGCATGTTGCGTGCTGCACAATTTGTGTGAGTGGAAGGGGGAGGCTTTCCTGCCAGCCTGCATGGCTGAGGCTGAGCGCATGGCTGGCCACTACGCTCAGCCCCGCACCGCCGCCATCCGGGAGGCCCAGCGGGGGGCCGTCCAGATCCGGGAAGCCCTGCGGGAGACCTTCCTGATGGAGGAGGAGGACTGAACTCTCCCTGCATGCCCCATTGGGGCCTTCTTCCACCCTCCCCTCCTTCCCCTTTCCCCTCCCTAACCCCCCTTCCTAATGTTAAATAAAGACACCTGTTTTGCAAACAACAATCTCTTTTTATTGTACATAACTGGGATGGGGGGATGGAGGAATGAGGGTGGGAGAGGGGAGGCGGAAACCTGGGGGGAGGGAGCTGGAAGGGGGAGGAAGGGGGAGGAAGGGAAGGGAAAGCTCAGGGTTCGGGGTCCTGCTGGCTCTCCCGTCTCGCAGCACTGCAGGTGTGGGGGCGTCGGGGGGGAGTGGGTGTGGAGGGTGGGGCAGGAGGGACGGGGGGTGCGGAGGAAGTGGGAGGGGGAACAGGGGTGGGAGGAGGAGCGAGAGCTGGGGCGGCCGCAGGGGCCGGAGCAGCAGGAGGCAGGAACCTGTCCACCAGGGTCTGGAGGTGACCTCTGAGGGCACGGCCCTGCTCCTCCAGCGCTTCCAAGCTCCACTGCCGCAGCCGCAGGCCCTCCCGGACCCCGTGGTCCTGGGTGCGGAGCTGGTGCTCCAGTAGCCGCCGGTGCCGCCGGTGGTAGTCCTCCTGGTTCCTGGTGTGCCTGCTGGCCTGGGTGCGGGCGGCTGTTGCAGGCAGGGTGGTGCACCCTGCAGGCCCAGGTGCTGCGGCTGTGGTGAAACAAGAGCAGTGGTCAGTTCTCCCTGGGGACACGGTGGGTGAAACCCAGCCCCCCTCTGCAAGGCGAGGTCGGCATGTGGGGAAGGGGCCAGGGCCCCTGCATGACACCCAGCTGCTGCTCCATGGTGGGCAAGGCCCAGGTGCACGGTCCCTGGGCTCCCTCTCCCCCCACCCCCCACATACACATAAGGGGAGCATGATGGCACTCACATGTGGAGCCCCACTCGGCCTCGGATGACACAGCTGATGTGCTCTGTGGGGTGCCTCGGGGGTCCTGGGTCCTGGGCAGGCTCCCTGCAGGCTCCTGGCTCTCGGCGTCCTCCTCCTCCTCCTCGGTGCCAGGGACGGGTCCCTCTGCCCCGGGGTCGATCACCCCCCGGGGGGCATGGACTGCGTGAGCCCCCAGGATGCGGTCCAGGGCCTCAAAGTGGGGGCAGGCCTCTGGGTCGGCCCCTGGCTGGGAGGCCGCAGGTCCTTAATTTTGCAGCGGACCTGCTCCCGGGTCCGCATGTGGCCTCTGGTGGCCAGGCTGGCAGCCATGCGGCTGTAGACGGCCGCGTTCCTGTGGCTAGTGCAGAGACTGTGGACATTGGAGGCCTTCCCCCAAACCTCGATGAGGTCCACGATCTCCGCACTAGACCAGATGGGCGCCCGCCTCTTGCGGCCCCGGGCAGGCTCCTGGGAGCCGCCATCCTGGTCCTGGGAAGAGGCGGAGGGCTGGGTGGCAGTGGGTGGGTGGCTCATGCTGTGCCAGGTGCAGGGTCTGCTGGCTGGGTGCTGGCAGGCTTGCAGCTGGCACGAGCAGTGTAGCCAGACCATGCCCCTTTAAGGGCTCCGGGGCCAGGAGGGGGGCAGAAGAGTTTCCCTGGCTTGGCCCAGAGTGGCCACCAGGGTAAGCTGGGAAGGGCTAGCCTCCAACTAGTTCGAATTAAGTGGCTACACAGCCCTTAATTCGAACTACTTAATTCGAACTAGGTGTTACTCCTCGTAGAATGAGGTTTACCTAGTTCAAATTAAGCGCTCCGCTAGTTTGAATTAAGTTCGAACTGGCGGTTTGTATGTGTGGCACCTATGAAAGTTAATTCGAACTAACAGCTGTTAGTTCGAATTAAGTTTGTAGTGTCGACATACCCTGAGAGACTAACCAAAAATATATAGCTGGTATCATGAGCTTTTGCAGGCATAATCCACTTCTTCAGAATTCAAGGTACATATAACAGCAACAGCAGTTACCTGTCAATTGTAGGACCTGTGTTAAAGAAGTTAGTTAAGTGGGCTGGATGTGTCCCATTCATAGCTAGTGATGTGAAAATGCGAAGATCAAAGTTTGGGGAAACTGACTGTGTAATGCGTTAACCAGTTAGTGTCTTTATTCAAGCCCAGGGTGACAATGTCAGATTTGTAGATGAATTCCAGGTCAGAGACTCCCTCTGCAGCTGTGTGATACATTTCCTTTGTAGAAGAATGGCTACTTTTAAATCCATCACTGAATGCCCAGACAGGTTAAACTGGGCCCCTCCAGGCTTCTGTGCGTTACTATTCCTGATATCCGATTTGTGTCCATGTACCCTTTGTCGCGGAGACTGTCCAGCTACAAAGATGCAATCGCCATTGGCGGACTGAACGAAAACAAAGTTTTGACCCCAGGCCAAAAAGTCAGTCAGCTTGGAAATCAGATGATCCAACAGGATAAATCTCAGCTCTGTTGCTGCCCCCGCAGCCTGATTTTGCCTTCAAGTGCTGGGCTCCCCTACCTGGTCAGTTTCCGCCCCCAACTCAGACACTGTCTCCCGCCCCCCGGTAAGGCTCTGTGTGGTGCAGCTGCACCCATGTCTCTCCCAGGAGAGAGCTTTGGGAGGGAATATCATTTATTGCACCAGCTTCTGCAGGCGACAGAGACCAGCCCTCGGGCCGCACCGGGCTTGGCTGCAGGGCTGGGAAAAGCACTCCCAGCATCGCAGCCAAATGGCAGCTGTTCAGCAGAAGCCGGTAGCTGCATGTTTACACAACCCCTGGGCACTGTGTGCACTAGCTATTAAGCTGGGGCGCTTGGAGAGCAGCCTGGTCCCGGGATGCTCTAATGCAGCCGTGTGGCTGCTCCTAGCCAGCAACAAGGAAGAAACGTGGGTGGGAACCATGTCTGCAGCCAGGCGCCATGGGCAACACCCAGAGCGTTAAACGTTTGCCGTTTGTTGTAGTCCCTGGCAGGCCTGGCCCGGGGGGAGGGGGCAACAGGGGCTTTGGAGCAGCATCGGCCCTCGCGGGATCCAACATGCAACGCACACGTCATCGGGGGCCTCCCGGGCCCAGACCAGCAGCTGCCACGAGGCTCCCAGAGAGTCTGGAGCTGACCAGCCCTGGGCTGGGGGGTTGGGAACTCAGCTCACAGCCAGTGCAGCGCTGGCCCCACGCTCAGCCGGCTTCCCCCCCCCAGGCGGGTCACTCCAGAGCACGGTTCAATCCAGGTCTGGTCTAGCAGCTTACCCTCCAAAGCGGTAACACGTTTCCCTTCCTCCAGGCACGTAGCTGGCGCCAAGGGGCCGTGGGGAAAGGGCGTCAGGCAGTGAGGCGGGCGGGCGACGCTGCAGCTGGGGCTGCTGTTACAGCTCAGCCCGATAAAGAAACGCTCCGTGTCAGACAGTCCCTACATGCCCCGACTGGCAGCACTGTCACCCCGGCGGTGGCTGGGCTTCGGCTGCAGCTGCCGGGGGTGGCGATATCACCCGGGGGCCTCTCTCTGGTCCGTTCTGGCCAGGGCACCTCTTGGGTCAGGGCGATATGGCCCAGGGGCCAGGTACGGGAGGGGCGGCAGCTCCAACTGGGAACTTGCTCCAGGAGCTTTGGCCGGTTCTTTCCCTGCGTCGGTGTTTTTGTCCTTTCGCACCTTCCCTGCCATGGATCCCTATGGACCCCGAGTGGGCGGAGGGTGACACAGCCTGTCCCTCACTCCTAGGTCTGCCACTGGGCCCAGTACCGGGCTGAGCAGTTCGGTTCATGGACATCTGGCTCTGCCTCTTCTGTATCCAACGGGCAACATTCCCTGAGAGCCCCGAATCCCATTGACTCAACCTACTTGTCTGGGCAAACTCGCCCCTTCGGCCTCCCTTTGGGCCTTTCCTACCCACCGTGGCGGTGGTAGGTTCTGGTCACAGCTTATGGACGTTGCGGCATGTTTTGTGGTGGAACACAAGACGTGGACACATCCGTGGGCTCTGCTGTAACAAGAGGCCCCCTCAGGAATCCCCTCTGCTAGCGGCCCAGCGCCGAAATAGCGACTCTGATGCCTGGCGGAGTTTGACCATTTGCGGCACCACAGTGCAGTTCTGAAGCCCCAGCACGAGATCGCACACGGCGTGGGCAGAGACGGCCTCCCACGCCACGCGTCCCCTGCCTGCAGATGGAACACTCAGCAGGTGCAGCAGGAATAAGACATTGGCAAGGGAAGTCCAGTTTCGTCGCCTTGTGAGAAGGCGTCTAGGCTCTGGGCATTATTGGTCCCCCAGGGAGGAAGGGACCGTGGCGAGGCAGCAAACACAAGCTTTAGCTTGTGACATACACACTCTGAAAACTCCTGCACATGATGGGACGTTCCGCCGCAGGCAGCAGCCAAACGGCCTCACGGTCCTCTGCCCGGCCCCCTCTCCTGCCCACCTGGCTCCCTGCGGAGGAACTTGGCAGGAGTCCCCTGGCAGCGTGTTCCACTCCCCTGCCAAGCAGGACACAAGGGGGGGCGCTCATCGCATCGTCCGTTAGTTGTGCAACATGTTGGCCGGGCTGCCCGGGAGGCTGGGGCGGAGCCCGGGCAGGGCCCCGGTACATATACAGGCGCTGTGCGTGTCGCCCGGTGCGCAGAGGGGAGCGAGTGTCTTGCGGTTTCCGCCTTGGCCCTGACTAGGCAGCCCTCTCCACCATGAAGCTGACAGTCGTCTTCCCGCTGGTCTCCCTGGTGCTTTGCTGCTACTCAGGTAAGTGAGCTGCCGGCTGGACGCTGCAATTCTTCCCGTAATGGAAAGATTCTCGTAGTGCCTGGGCCCCAAACTTTGATTTTAATAAACAGACTTGGGAGCACAATGGGATCTGGCTGGGCCCCTCCGGCAGAGCCTGTACGATACGTCAGGATGCGCCTCAAGAAGCAGCATTTAAAATAATCTGCCACTCTTTGAAAATGGTCAGTGGTGTGAACGGGGAAGCTGGGTTAGCTCTGCGGGCTGCCGGCTTCATGGTACCAGCCACAGTCGCCTTGGTGCTGCAGCTGGAGGCTGAGGCTTTCAACAGGGTGTTCACTACACAGATCTCACTGGAGCTGGGCTCCTTGGAAAATCTCTACCCAGGTTTATGCCTTGAACAGACCCCGGCACAGAACGTAATTCAAAATTACTGTGTCTGCGCCCCTAGCAGCCGCATGGATCTGCCTGCACGACGCATGGCAATGGGTGGACAGGACGGCTTCTTCGGGAGTCTTTATCTCCTAGCTAACCGGTCAGGCCCAATTCTGCTGCCACGTGCGGCTGAGTTACTCCAGATGCAAAGAGGTATAAATGGGAGCTGGATTGGGCGCATTAGGATTACAGGGAATAACCATTCGCCATCCAGGCAAGGTTTACACTGAGCAAGGTGGGAGGAAGTCATTCCAATCTGCAGAATAATTTACTAGCCAGCTTTGTGAAAGTGGGCGCACGGAGAGAGAGTTAAGGAGTCGTTTGTGCCTGGCTGGCAGAGGAGCAAAATCCCTACGGAAAGTCCCAGCATTAGGAAAAGATCCCTTAAAAAGGGAGTGATTTTAACCTGACATTTCTGTGCATTTCTCAAAACACGGTAGACCTTTAAATCCCAGGCCAGCAGCAGTGGAGGGATCTGCTTGGTGAAGAGGCTGGGATGGTCCAATGTATCCTTACCCTGAAGGAGAGGTCCATGGCCTGGGATCAGGTGTCTGCTTTCATCCATGTTACTCAATAAGGGTATGTCTACACTAGCCCCCTAGTTCGAACTAAGGACTTAGTTCGAATGAACTTTTAACTGCCGCGTGTAGCCGCGGGCAGTTAGTTCGGACTAGGGGGATTTAAAAATGGCGCCCGCCCGGGAACATGCAAATGAAGCCCGGGATATTTAAATCCTGGGTTTCATTTGCAAGTTCGAATGCCTACGTCAGCCTCCCTAGTTCGAACTAGGGGCCTAGTGTAGACATACCCTAAGCTCTTTTATAGCTGTGGCCATGGGCCATGCCATGCTCTTCCTCACCCTGACGGTGAGAATTAGCCCTGACCGCATTAGCACCAAGGCCATTCAAAATGACTGCTTACGCCCCTGTCGGTGTTTGATGATTTTCCCTTGCAGCTTCTGCTCTCTTGGACATGCCTGGCAATCTTGTGCCAAACCTGGACGTGGCCCGCAATCCTGTGCTAAACCTGGACGTGGCCCGCAATCTTGTGCCAAACCTGGACGTGGCCCGCAATCCTGTGCTAAACCTGGACGTGGCTGACAATCTTGTGTCAAATGTGGTGCCAAACCTGATTTCTGTTCCACTTGAACTCCTTACTACCCTGATTAAAGGGGTAGAAGGGTGTGGGAAAGAGCTCAGCCAAGTGCTGTCTGCTCTCACTACACTGAAGGTAAATCCACCTGCTTTGTGTCCAGTCTCACACTGAGTTCATTATATGAACTGCCTCCCAGCCCAACTTTACTATTGGTCGCTGTTATTATGGCATGGAAATGGGGGGTGCGTGTGTGACCCAGGCAAACAAAGTTAGGACGCATCAAAGAACCATCCGGCCAGAAATATGCTCAAGAGGGCAGGGGCCCAGGTTGAACTGGAGATAATTAATGGCATTTGAAAGCGTCTATGGACTGTATGGGTATTACCCCATGGGGAGGAGATTAGAGGCTGTTTGAGTCTGAATGTACACCCCGGGAATAGTCCGAGTCAGTACATGATGGCTCCTCTAGCCTGGAAAGGTGGCTAAATTGAGGTGATTTCTTTTGTTAATTCATTACTGTATTGAATCGTTTTCTGGTAATGAATGACAATTAGACCATAGCTCCTTCCTGCGTGAGGGCTCTGAGGCCCCATGTGTCTTCTCGGTAACTGACCTGGGAGGAGCGGAGAAGGGAGCCTCCCGGTTGAACTTCCGTCCCCTTGGGCGGCAGATTGAAACGCTGCCCCTTTCCGAGCTGCGCGGCAGGGCAGGCCCAGCCCTCTGTGCCCCCCTGCCTCATTCCCTGCCGCACCACAGACTCGCCCCCATGTGCGTTCCCTGAGCAATGTGCACCTGAGGGGGAAACGCAGGAACTGGGGGGATGCCAAGAACGGAGCCCAGAGGAGCCCGGTGCCACCAGCCTGAAAGGCCCTTGGAGCGGGAACTGCTTCTCCCCAGCCGTCAGGGACATGTGGCCATGCCCACGGCGTCCCACACGTAACCAAAGCAGCAGTGTGGCCCTGCCCCCGGGATACGGCTGCTGTGTGTTCTGGCAATCCCTCTTGCTGATTTGTCCTGCGCACGGCGACCCCAGCCAGGCGTGCGGCCGTCACCACTCTGTCTCTTTCTTGCAGGGCCAGATGAGCACTGTGGCCTAAGGATCCCAGCGGAGCCAGGCAAGGCCCTCAGACAGATGAAGGCCAGACGCCCCCTCTTCTTCCTCTGATGCCAGCTCTTCTTTGTCTGCATGCAGCCTGAACCGCCTCTTCTCTTACCCCTCCCCAGGCCCCACTGTGGGCTCAGCTCCCCCCACCCACTGCTCTCAATAAACTACCCGCAATGCACGGTCTCCTGCCTCCTGCGTCTCCTTGGCAGGGGTGCACACAGGCTGCGGCCGGGCTGGGCCGAGGGGCCCTGGGGAACCTGGGGTTTCCCAGGCCCGTGAGTGGCTGGGGGCCGTGGTTAGGGGGTGTCAATGCCCAGTGCTCTCACCGCGAGGGGGTCGCTGTGGAAGTCGCTTTCATGGCTCCAGTCCCAAGTCCCCGCAGAGCCCTGACCCAGGCTGGGTCCTTCCTGCCATGCCAGAGCCCCTCAGGAGTCACCCTTCAGCTGCTGGCTACGGCGTCAGTGCGACAGGAGCTTGGGGAATGGCGCGAGAGTTTCCTCCATCTCTCGCCACCGCGTCTCCCCCAGAAAGAAATCTCCCGGCCCGATATCCCCCCCCGAGCGGCTTCCCTGCTGCGTGGTGCCCGCCGAGGGGCAGGTCGATTCCCCTCCTGGCTCCCTTCCCCGGGGGCCGGAAGCCGCAGTTCTAGCAAGGCCCAGCAGCGAACGCCGTTGGCCCCGAGCAGCCGGAACATTCCTGGGGCCAGCGCCCCCGGGAAGAACAGGGACGGCCTGTGCCCAAACGGAAGGGGGAACCTCGAAGGCCCACTGGGTTTGCTCCCCAGCCTCGCTCCAGGTGCACACACACTGCGTTGGTCGGGGGCAGTCCCTGACGCTCCAATGGGCATAGGTGGCGAGTTATGTTCAGGGCTGGGGCCCTGGCCCTGCCTGCCCCCCATCTCCTGGCTGCAAACAGGAGCCGTGCCCGTGGCACCAGACTCACAGCCGGTGGCTGTTGCCCCGCGGGGTGGGACGGAGGAGCGCTCAACGCGATGGGCAGCCCCCTCAGAGCAAGGGCAGAGGATGGACTTCACATGACCTGCTGTTGGGGGGGCTTTGTGGGCCAGGGTCTTGTGGAGCCTCCCCCCGCCCGCTCCTGCCCCCCGCTAGGCCAGGGGAGCGCCATTCAGCAGGGCTCGGTGGTGCTGTAGCCCCCCCGCTTCCCATTTTGAACCAGGAATCTACTCACTCTAGCCCCAGACAGAGCTTGTAATGGCCGCCCAGCCCGCGGGGGCTGTGACCTGGGAAGCTGCAGCAGCCCAGCCGTGGGGCAGGGGTTGGGTATCAACAGAGGCGGGAGGGTTGTGCCCCAAAAGGCTGCTCAGTAACGTGAGCTAAGGGGCGTGAGTGGCCCCACCGGCATCCGCAGCTCTCGGGTTGCCCCGCAGGACACACGGGTGGGGACCGGGGGCTTTGCTGGGGAGTGCGGGGCCGAGGGGGAGGGGGCTTGGCACATGGTGCATTCTTCAGACTCCTCAAACTAGACCCAAGCCCCCTGATTTCAGAACCAGGCCCCACGGCAGACAAAGCATCTGGAGTACAAAGAGGCGCAGGCAGGAGCCGGCAGTGAGGACAGGGGCTGTCCTGTTTATCGCACCCAGTGTTGCATGAGGGATCCTGGCCCTTTGGACAGGGGCTGTGTGTATGCATTCAGTGCGAGGAGCTCCTGGCCTCCGGGACCACGGAGGGGCTTTGGGGACCAGGGTGGCCAGGCTGGAAGAACGAAGGGAGGCCGAGAGGGACGCAGGCGAGGCTCCATGGGGTGCGCCAGAGCTGCCTCGAGCCCCGGTGCTGCAGAGGAGGGCGAAAGGCTCTGGGCAGGAGAACATCCAGCTGGAGCAGAGGGAAATGGTCCTTCCAGTCATATGAGAAGAGCCCCGTTTGATCCCATCAGGTAATGGCAGGCAGCTAAATAGTGACAAGCTTGTAAGTGCTTCTCTACAGACACTAGAAGCCTCAATGATATGGTGGGTGAACGAGAACGCCTCGTATAGACGGGGGCTATTGACAGAACAGGCATCACAGAAACGTGGGGAATGAGGATAGTTTATGGGACACAGTCACACCAGGGTACAAAATCCCTCGGCGGGACGGAACAGGTCATGCTGTAGCTGCTCAACTTAAGTGTATGCCTTAAATTAACAAACAAACACACACAACGTAGTAGGAGACCAAAAAAGGAGCCAGCGTGGCTTAACTGCCAAGTAGAAGAAGTAGTGAGGGAGAAAAAGGCACGGTTTAAAATGTGGAAGTTAAATCCTAGTGAGGACCAATAGAAAGAGCATAAACCGGCAAATGAAATGTAGAGACAGAATTAGAAAGGCCAAAACCTCCCAAACAAACAAACAAACAAACAAACAAACATCTTCTCCCATGGTTGAGAACGTGAAGGAGATTCCCAAACACGAGTCATTCTTTTTAGGTGACAAATCTGGGGAACAGTCCCAGATTGAGGTGTCATTAGAGGAAGTTTGGGAAGAAATTGATAAACTTAACAGTAACAAGTCACCGGGACCAGATGGCATTCACCCAAGAGTTCTGAAAGAACTCAAATGGGAAACTGAAGAATTATTCACTGTGGTTTGTAACCTGTCCTTTAAATCAGCTTCCATACCTAATGACTGGAAGATAGCTAATGTGACACCAATTTTTCAAAAAGCGTCTAGAGGTGATCCTGGCAATTATAGATCGGTAAGTCTAAAGTCAGTACCAGGCAAACTGATTGAAAGTATAGTAAAGAACAGAATTGTCAGACACATAAATGAACACAATTTGTTGGGGGAATAGTCAATTTTTTTTGTAAAGGGAAATCCTGCCTTATCATTCTACTAGAGATCTCTGAGGGGGTCAACAAGCAAATAGACAAGGGGGATCCAGTGGATGTAGGGCACTTAGATTTCCAGAAAGCCTTTGACAGGGTCCCTCACTTAAGGCTCTTAAGAAAATAAGTTGTCATGGGAAGGGCCTCTCGTGGACTGAGAACTGGTTAAACGACAGGAAACAGGGTAGGAATCAATGGTCAGTTTTCTGAATGGAGAGGTAATCTGTGATGTTCTGCAGGGATCCATATGAGGTCCACCCTATTCAACATATTCATAAAGGATCTGGGGAAAGGGGTAACCAGTGAGGAGGCAAAATTTGCAGATGAGACCAAACTGCTCAAGATAGTTAAGACCAAAACAAACTGTGAAGAGCTTCAAAAAGATCTCCCCAGACAAGGTTACTGGGCGACAACATGGCTAATGAAATTCAATGTTTGTAAATGTAAAGTAAAGTATATTGGAAAATATAATCCCAAGTGTATGTATAAAATGATGGGAACTAAGTTAGCTGACACCACTCAAGAGAGAGATCTTGGAGTCATTGTGGAGAGTTCTGAAAACATCCGCTCAGTGCGCAGTGGCCGTCCAAAAAGCGCAGAACGTTGGGACTCATTAAGAAACAGATAAATAAGAAGACAGAGTATATCTTATTCCCCCCATGTCACTCCATGTGTGACATAGTTGGGAGGCTGTTTACTCTGGTGGCCCTAGGCCCACTCTGGTTGGAAATTCGCTGGTTGCTGTGCGGGTTAGGGGTGACCCCTACTGGCCTGCGTCTGTGAGTACTGCCCAGCGGGGGGTCGCCCTGAGGCCCTTATGTCACGTAGACAATGGCCCAACTGGTTCTCACCTGCCGAGGGAAGGGGTCTGAACCAAGGAAGGGTGTGGCTGGGGGAAGAATCAGTCTTGGCTGGGAAAACATGGAGAGAAGAGACTAAGCTGAGTACTGGAGGCTCGGGGCCCTGTGGACCCCTACCCCAACGGGTCTGAGGCTGCCTGGCCCCTCACTTTGATGCCCACATCGAACCCGGGCTGTGCTGTACCTCGCAGAAGCAATAAACCCTCCCTCTATTCTACCGGCTGGCGGAATCTCATCTTGCTGTAGACGGGGTGCAGGATCGGGGGTACCTGACACACCACCACACCATGGTACACCCACATCTTGAATACTGCGTGCAGATGTGGTCTTCTCATGTCACAAAAGATATCTTGCCATTGGAAAAGGTTCAGAAAATAGCAAAACGCGATGAGGGGTATGGAACAGCAGCAATATGAGAAGAAATTTGAAATACTGGGACTTTTCAGCTTGGAAAAGAGGAGACTAAGGGGGGATAAAATCATGACTGGTGTCGATAGTGAAAAAAAGAAGAGTTGTTTTCTCCTTCCCATGACACAAGAACATCCCCTCCAGCCCCCAACTTAAACCCCTCCAATGCATTATCCACAATCTACAACCTATCTTGGGAAATGACCCCTCCCTCTCGCAGGCCTCGGGGGACAGGCCAGCCCTCGCCTGCAGACAGCCCCCTACCCTCGAACAAATTCTTTCCAGTAACCACGCGGCACACCTCCATCATACACATGATGGCGGCCCGCAGAGGGGAGTCAACTTCAGGCCCCAGGAACATGTGCAGTCCGGTGGGGTGGGGGGTGAGAAGAGGGCCCCTCTCTGTGGCCAGTGGGAAGAGGGCTGGTGGGAGTCCTCCTTTCTGTCCCCTGTCCACACAAACTCCTTATCATTGCACTGCCCCCCCCCACAGCCTGCACCCCAGAGGCCTAGGCATGTGGTGGTGGTGGTGGGGGGGCTTGAATGGGAGGGGGGTTGGATGGGGGCGGGGTTTGGGCTCTGGGCATTGCAAACCTGGCACCCCTGCCAACAGGTGCTGCCAGAATCCCGCTTAGCACTGCCGTTAGCACTTGGATGAGCCAGACAAACATACTCCCTTCCTGGATCCTGTCCCCCGCCGCCCTCTCCAGGGAACGGTGCCAGATCCTGCAGCCAACTCCCGGCTGCTGATCCACTCCCTGGTGCGGCTCTGTGCGTGGCTACGTCTTGGGGGCTACATGGCACTGCTAGTGGCTGGGTCGGCACGTCTTTCCCCTTCCCTCTGCCCCCCACCCTGCATTAGCATGGGATGGGCAGTGCAAGCAGGCCCATGTGGGCCCACCTGCACCCCTCCGCCTCTGGGGCGGGTGCCAGCCCTGGCAGGGGCGGCCTCCCTGATCTCCTCTTCCCTTTCAGAATCACAATGAATTTGCAAACCGCTGCCCGGCTGCTGGGTTGCCCTGTGCCCAGCGTGGGCACCGAGTGCTGGGCCTGCCACACTCATGCCACGGCACCCAGGGTGGGGCAGTTTGGGGGCTGGACCGATACTACAAATTAAGAAAGATAGTTTGGGGCCAAATAAATCATGTTTTGATTGCGAATGGAACGGCTCATTGTCCTGCAGGGAAGGGGGGTGTTTCCTTTTGAAGCTCCTTTGTTAAAGGAAAGTGAAGTCAATTTTGAAACAGAGTGATGGAGAATCCACTGTCTCCCGTGGTACTGTGCTCCAGTGGCTAATGACCCTCACTGGTGATGGCAAGTTGCAACTGGTCCAGTGTCTGTGTTCAGCTCTTAGATCTGGCTAAGCCAGCCTGTGCCACATGAGAGCTCCCCACGAGCAGACGTGGCTAGCTTGCCAGGGAGGTGGGGCACTCTCCAGCATTACCAGTGTTTTAGGAGAAGGGTGACAGAGCCCTGGTGGGATGATTTAGTTGGGAGCTGGACTAGATCAGTGGTTCTCAAAGCGTGTGGTCCATGACAGTCTTGTAGGTGGGCCATGGGCTCGGGGCTCTGCCCCCTGCAGAGGGGAGCCCAGCTCTGCCCCCACCCCTGCAAGGTTGGAAGCACCAGCTCCTGCTTGCAGCTGTGAGCTGACCAAACACGAGTGCTGGCGTTCGTGGAACGAAGTTACCTTCTGGAAGCCTCTGCGCTGGAAGAGTTAAGGACAAACCAGCTGAACGATACCAAGCCACGGCTTCGCCTAGCGCACCTCAGTGCAGTCGGTTAGTCTTAATGGCTTCCGGGATCAGTCTTGTGTCCGTCTCACATTTACACTGGGTCACACCGAGGGTATGTCTACACTACAGCACTAATTCGAACTAACTTAATTCGAATCAGTTAATTCGAACTAAGCTAATTCGAACTAGTGCATCTAGACCTAAAAACTAATTCGAATTAGCGTTTTGCTCATTCGAACTAGCATGTCCACACTGAGCGGACCCTGAACCAAAGTTAAGGCTGGCCGGAACCAGGACTTAGAGTGTGGAGCTGCTGCCTCAGGCTAGCCGAGGGCTGTGCTTAAAGGGACGTGAGCCCCCACCCCGGACAGACAGTTCTCAGGGTTCCCCGCTTGCTTGTCTACCTCGATGAGGGACAGCAAAGCAGTCCTGACTTGGAGTGCCCTGAGTGCCCACCCTCGGCACATCACAGCACTCACCATCAGCCCGGCTGCACTTGCCGCAGGCTGCCATCTGGGGGGGGGGTGTCAATTGGGGGGCTGTCAGGATCCAGGAGGCCCTGCAGGAGAGCTTCCACCCCAAGGTGCCTGCAGAGCCACCCCAGTCCTCCCCATCGGGGGCTCGTGCCCCATTCCTCCCTCACCTCCTTCCACTTACCCCTCCCTAGCCCCCCTTCCTGATGTAAAAAATAAAGGACACGTGTTCAAAAATAGAAACTCTCTTTATTTAACAAAACTGGGGGGGGGGGGATTAACCTCTGGGGAGACTGGGAAAAGGAGGTGGGAGAGGGCAAGAGAGAGGGTGGGAGAGGGGAGGGGGAAACCTGGGAGGAGGGAGCTGGAAGGCGGAAGCCAGGGGAAGAAGGAGGAGGGGAAGTATAAAACTATGGTACGCCATATCTTCAGTATTGTGTAGAGATGGGGTCTCCTCACCTCAAAAAAGATATTCTGGCCTTGGAAAGGGTTCAGAAAAGGGCAACTACAATGATTAGGGGTTTGGAACAGGTCCCATATGAAGAGAGGCTAAAGAGACTGGGACTTTTCAGCTTAGAAAAGAGGAGACTGAGGGGGGATATGATAGAGGTCTATAAAATCATGAGTGGTGTGGAGAGGGTGCATAAAGAAAAGTTCTTCATTAGTTCCCATAATAGAAGGACTAGAGGACACCAAATGAAATGAATGGGTAGCAGGCTTCAAACTAATAAAAGAAAGTTCTTCTTCACAAAGCAAATAGTCAACCTGTGGAACTCCTTGCCACAGGAGGCTGTGAAGGTGAGAACTAGAACAGAGTTTAAAGAGAAGTTAGATAAAGTCATGGAGGTTGGGTCCATGGAGTGCTATTGGCCAGGGGGTAGGAACGGTGTCCCTGGCCTCTGTTTGTGGAAGGCTGGAGATGGATGGCACGAGACAAATGGCTTGGTCATTGTCTTTGGTCCGTCCCCTCCGGGGTACCTGGTGTTGGCCGCTGTCGGCAGACAGGCTACTGGGCTAGATGGACCTTTGGTCTGACCCAGTACGGCCGTTCTTATGTTCTTATGTTCTAAGCTCAGGGCTCAGGGTCGGGGGTCTCACTGGACCGACTTGATTTTCATGCAGACCTGCTCCTGGGTTCACATGTGGCCTCTGGTGGCCAGGCTGGCAGCTATCCTGCCCTAGACGGCCTCATTCCTGTGCCTAGTGTGGAGGTCGTGGACATTGGAGGTCTCCCCCCAAACCTCGATGAGGTCCATGATCTCCCCACTAGACCAGGCGGGCGCCCGCCTCTTGTGGCCCCGGGTAGGCTCCTGGGAGCCGCCAGCTTGGTCCTGGGAAGAGGTGGAGGGCTGGGTGCAGCGGGTGGCTGGCTCGTGCCATGCCAGGTGCAGGGTCTTCTGGCTGGGTGCTGGCAGGCTTGCACCTGGCACGGGCACTGTAGTCAGACCGTGCCCCTTTAAGGGCTCCGAGGCCGGGAGGGGGGCAGAAAAGTTTCCCTGGTTTGGCCCAGAGTGGCCACCAGGGCAACCTGAGAAGGGCTAGCCTCCAGCTAGTTCGAATTAAGTGGCTACACAGCCCTTAATTCGAACTACTTAATTCGAACTAGGCGTTAGTCCTCGTAGAATGAGGTTTACCTAGTTCAAATTAAGCTCTCCGCTAGTTCGAATTAAGTTCGAACTAGCAGTTTGCATGTGTAGTGCTATGAAAGTTAATTCGAACTAACGGCTGTTAGTTCGAATTAACTTTGTAGTGTAGACATACCCCAAGTGACTTAGACATCCCCTTGCTCAACTTCATAGAGTCATAGAATCACAGAGCACTAGAACTGGAAGGGACCTCGAGAGGTCATTGAGTCCAGTCCCCTGCCCTCATGGCAGGACCCAGCACTAGACCATCCCTGCCAGGTGTCTGTCTAACCAGTTCTTACATATCTCCAGCGATGGAGATTCCACAACCCCCCTAGGCAACTTGGAGCAGCCCCGTTTGACATCCTTGTGAATGTTATAAACAGCCCTTGCAGAAGGGGACTCCCTCGCTTTCTGGGAGATGCGTCTCCCCCGAGGGACACCTCTCCATCCTCAGCGCGGTGTTACAACTCAGATAGAAAGGCAGCCAGGGAACTCCCCTGCACCCAGTCTGCACCCACACGGAAACTCTCTCCTCTGCTTTCGGCAGCTAGTGGGAGTCATGGGTGGGAGTCATGGGTGCCCTCTCCATGGTCCTTAACTTGCCTTCAGGTCAATAGGTGGCAGGGGAGAAGCTTGTCTGGCGGCTGTCTCTTGTCAGACGGTTTTTAGAGTATGTCCAAAAAGGGTGGACTTCTTTACAGTATTTTTCACATTTTTCTGGAATACATTGTGTCAGGAAGGGAACTTTTGCAAACATCCAACCAGTCTGGAGCGGAGTCGGCAGCATGTGCAAAGCCAACCACAAGATATAGGATTTTTACATGGGAAAATTGGTATCGTGTTTCCATCCCATTTTCCAAACCACAAAATGGCTAGCCAGCTCTTGGTCTGTCACTCGCTATCGGCCACGGTTGTCTCTGGCAGCACTACACGCTTCCCGCACACCAGCCCAGGGTTCCCGCGAGAATCTAACCACCTGCACACGTGCTGTTCTGGGGAAAGAGGACTCCAGCATTCGCTCACATGCGCCCAGAATCAGGCCTTTTCTGCATCTCTGGATTCATGGGTGTGCGCCTGACAACAGCGGGGATGTCTAGGCTCCCAAAGGTTTTGTCGGTGGGACTCTCTGGATGTTCACTGTGAGGGGAACCAGGACAGAGAGACGGGGGCCGAGCGAGGAGAACCCCTTCATCCTGCAGCGCCTGGTTCAGCAAGAGCCAGGGGCCAGGAGTTGAAGGCTGACACGTTCTAGCTGGCAAACAGGTGCAAATATTGACCAGTGAGGGTCATTAGCCACTGGCCCATCAGACTGGGAGCTGCCGTGGATTCTCCATCACTTTTCATTTCAAAATGTACTTCGCTTTTATGTAACCAAATGCATTTTAAAGGGAAAAATCCGCCTCCCCCCCAGCACAGGGAGCCATTTCCTTTGCAATTGAATAACACTGGTTTGTTTAACCCCAAACTCAGTATTGTTGTTGGTGTTTTTTTATTTATCTGGTTCAGCCACCAAACTGCTCCAGCCCTAGGGTAGCAGCAAGATTACTGTAGGCTCAGGGCTCTGGGCCCAGGTGTGAACTTCAGCCTGTCGGTGTGGTATGCTTATAAGAAGCACAAGGGATCTTTTCCAGGGGGGAAAAACAGTACCCGCTGTTTATTGCACATACAATGTGAAAAGCATCATATGCATCCATTCACACACACACACGCACACACATCCTCCTGCAGATGGTCCTAGAGTTCCCAGTGTGTTGTAGCTCGAGTCAATCTAGTGGCTACTGAGATTGAGCATGAGTGAGGAGCTGGTCTCTGTTGATCGCCATTCGATGATCTCCGCAGGATTGAACCAAAGAACCCTGGCCAGGAGGTTGGGTGCAGGTGGGCTGAGGGTGGAGGGTTTTGGCCTGGAGGTCGGGTGCAGGAGTGGGCTGACAGTGGAGGGTTTTGGCCTGGAGGTCGGGTGCAGGTGGGCTGAGGGTGGAGGGTTTTGGCCTGGAGGTCGGGTGCAGGAGCGGGCTGAGGGTGGAGAGTTTTGGCCTGGAGGTCGGGTGCAGGTGGGCTGAGGGTGGAGAGTTTTGGCCTGGAGGTCGGGTGCAGGTGGGCTGAGGGTGGAGGGTTTTGGCCTGGAGGTCGGGTATAGGAGCGGGCTGAGGGTGGAGGGTTTTGGCCTGGAGGTCGGGTGCAGGTGGGCTGAGGGTGGAGGGTTTTGGCCTGGAGGTCGGGTGCAGGAGCGGGCTGAGGGTGGAGGGTTTTGGCCTGGAGGTCGGGTGCAGGTGGGCTGAGGGTGGAGGGTTTTGGCCTGGAGGTCGGGTGCAGGAGTCGGCTGAAGGTGGAGGGTTTTGGCCTGGAGGTCGGGTGCAGGTGGGCTGAGGGTGGAGGGTTTTGGCCTGGAGGTCGGGTGCAGGAGCGGGCTGAGGGTGGAGGGTTTTGGCCTGGAGGTCACGTGCAGGAGTGGGCTGAGGGTGGAGGGTTTTGGCCTGGAGGTCGGGTGCAGGTGGGCTGACGGTGGAGGGTTTTGGCCTGGAGGTCGGGTGCAGGAGTGGGCTGAGGGTGGAGGGTTTTGGCCTGGAGGTCGGGTGCAGGTGGGCTGAGGGTGGAGGGTTTTGGCCTGGAGGTCGGGTGCAGGAGTCGGCTGAAGGTAGAGGGTTTTGGCCTGGAGGTCGGGTGCAGGTGGGCTGAGGGTGGAGGGTTTTGGCCTGGAGGTCGGGTGCAGGAGCGGGCTGAGGGTGGAGGGTTTTGGCCTGGAGGTCACGTGCAGGAGTGGGCTGAGGGTGGAGGGTTTTGGCCTGGAGGTCGGGTGCAGGAGTCGGCTGAAGGTGGAGGGTTTTGGCCTGGAGGTCACGTGCAGGAGTGGGCTGAGGGTGGAGGGTTTTGGCCTGGAGGTCGGGTGCAGGAGTGGGCTGACGGTGGAGGGTTTTGGCCTGGAGGTCGGGTGCAGGTGGGCTGAGGGTGGAGGTTTTGGCCTGGAGGTCGGGTGCAGGAGTGGGCTGAGGGTGGAGGGTTTTGGCCTGGAGGTCACGTGCAGGAGTGGGCTGAGGGTGGAGGGTTTTGGCCTGGAGGTCACGTGCAGGAGTGGGCTGAGGGTGGAGGGTTTTGGCCTGGAGGTCGGGTGCAGGAGTGGGCTGAGGGTGGAGGGTTTTGGCCTGGAGGTCGGGTGCAGGTGGGCTGAGGGTGGAGGGTTTTGGCCTGGAGGTCGGGTGCAGGAGCGGGCTGAGGGTGGAGGGTTTTGGCCTGGAGGTCACGTGCAGGAGTGGGCTGAGGGTGGAGGGTTTTGGCCTGGAGGTCGGGTGCAGGTGGGCTGACGGTGGAGGGTTTTGGCCTGGAGGTCGGGTGCAGGAGTGGGCTGAGGGTGGAGGGTTTTGGCCTGGAGGTCGGGTGCAGGTGGGCTGAGGGTGGAGGGTTTTGGCCTGGAGGTCGGGTGCAGGAGTCGGCTGAAGGTAGAGGGTTTTGGCCTGGAGGTCGGGTGCAGGTGGGCTGAGGGTGGAGGGTTTTGGCCTGGAGGTCGGGTGCAGGAGCGGGCTGAGGGTGGAGGGTTTTGGCCTGGAGGTCACGTGCAGGAGTGGGCTGAGGGTGGAGGGTTTTGGCCTGGAGGTCGGGTGCAGGAGTCGGCTGAAGGTGGAGGGTTTTGGCCTGGAGGTCACGTGCAGGAGTGGGCTGAGGGTGGAGGGTTTTGGCCTGGAGGTCGGGTGCAGGAGTGGGCTGAGGGTGGAGGGTTTTGGCCTGGAGGTCGGGTGCAGGTGGGCTGAGGGTGGAGGGTTTTGGCCTGGAGGTCGGGTGCAGGAGTGGGCTGAGGGTGGAGGGTTTTGGCCTGGAGGTCGGGTGCAGGAGCGGGCTGAGGGTGGAGGGTTTTGGCCTGGAGGTCACGTGCAGGAGTGGGCTGAGGGTGGAGGGTTTTGGCCTGGAGGTCGGGTGCAGGAGTCGGCTGAAGGTGGAGGGTTTTGGCCTGGAGGTCACGTGCAGGAGTGGGCTGAGGGTGGAGGGTTTTGGCCTGGAGGTCGGGTGCAGGAGTGGGCTGAGGGTGGAGGGTTTTGGCCTGGAGGTCGGGTGCAGGTGGGCTGAGGGTGGAGGGTTTTGGCCTGGAGGTCGGGTGCAGGTGGGCTGAGGGTGGAGGGTTTTGGCCTGGAGGTCGGGTGCAGGAGTGGGCTGAGGTTGGAGGGTTTTGGCCTGGAGGTCGGGTGCAGGTGGGCTGAGGGTGGAGGGTTTTGGCCTGGAGGTCGGGTGCAGGAGTGGGCTGAGGGTGGAGGGTTTTGGCCTGGAGGTCGGGTGCAGGAGTGGGCTGAGGGTGGAGGGTTTTGGCCTGGAGGTCGGGTGCAGGTGGGCTGAGGGTGGAGGGTTTTGGCCTGGAGGTCGGGTGCAGGAGTGGGCTGAGGGTGGAGGGTTTTGGCCTGGAGGTCGGGTGCAGGAGTGGGCTGAGGGTGGAGGGTTTTGGCCTGGAGGTCGGGTGCAGGAGTGGGCTGAGGGTGGAGGGTTTTGGCCTGGAGGTCGGGTGCAGGAGTGGGCTGAGGGTGGAGGGTTTTGGCCTGGAGGTCGGGTGCAGGTGGGCTGAGGGTGGAGGGTTTTGGCCTGGAGGTCGGGTGCAGGAGTGGGCTGAGGGTGGAGGGTTTTGGCCTGGAGGTCGGGTGCAGGAGTGGGCTGAGGGTGGAGGGTTTTGGCCTGGAGGTCAGGTGCAGGTGGGCTGAGGGTGGAGGGTTTTGGCCTGGAGGTCGGGTGCAGGTGGGCTGAGGGTGGAGGGTTTTGGCCAGGAGGTCGGGTGCAGGAGCGGGCTGAGGGTGGAGGGTTTTGGCCAGGAGGTCGGGTGCAGGAGCGGGCTGAGGGTGGAGGGTTTTGGCCTGGAGGTCGGGTGCAGGAGTGGGCTGAGGGTGGAGGGTTTTGGCCTGGAGGTCGGGTGCAGGACACTTCTTCTGAAACGTGAGCAAGGAGATGTCTATGTCACTCAGTGTGATCCAATGTAAGTGCGAGAAGACACTGAGGAAATCAGCAGGACCCAACTGCCACTAAAGTAAGACAGGAGATGCCTTGGTTTATTTATCACTTCTCTGTTTTTCCTTAACTCTTCTGAATTCAACCTTCCTTTGGAACAGCTTTGGCTCACAAGTGGTGGATGTAAGTACGTGCGGTGGTTTGTCATTGCTAAGTATTGTATATTTCTCAGCTGGGTTCCCTTTGCCCCCACTGCCGCTTAGGCGTTGGGTTGTCGGGCATTACTTTGCTACTGCTGCAGAAAGACATGTTCTCTGGGCTGCGCCATTCCCACACAGAGTCTTCAACATCTGTCCCCAGCTGACGCGCTGGCACTCAGCTGGAGCCATTACTGCTGCTCGTGTTCTCATCGGACTAACGGGTCCGGTGTCTGCAAACAGAGGACCGTGGCATTTCCTTGATGGCCAACTTCCATCCCAGCCGGAGGCGCCCGGGCTCTGGCTGTTGCCAAGGTAATGCGTGGCTGGCGTCTTCGCACTCTAGCTCCTGCGTAAGAGTAAATGGGGCCGTGGGAAATGAACAATCGTCTGGAGTCACGGAATTTCCCAGTGGTTGGGATCCAAAACTTGGCTCAGACCCATCGGCACTCACAGGCCCACTGGATTTCAGCAAGCACCGGGTGAGATGGTAACAGTGGAGATCGGATGCTGTAATAACACAGAGTGACCACCCCGGCCCTGCCCCTCTCTCCTGGGGCTCCGCTGCTCCCAGGAAATGCCTGGTTGTAGTGCAAGGACACTCACCATTGCAGTCAGACAGTCCAGAGCCTGGTGATGCCCGGAATCTGCATCCAGGCTTGGTTGGAATGGGTAGGCTGGTTGTATTCATGTCGATGAAACAGACGGGCCAAAGGTATTAACGTAACCTCGTTCCTATTTAACATGAAACAATTTAAAACGGGGTCCAGGGCTTGGTTTACCAAGGACTCAGCTGGCTTAGCCTTATGGAAAACATACTATTAAATACTTCACAGCTGTTTATTAAAGATACTCAAAGCAGCCTGTATGATTAACCTGCTCTTTAATATCCCGGGCGCCTCCGGCTAGAGTGGAAGTTGGCCATCAAGGAAATGCCATGGTGCTCTGTTTGCAGACACCGGACCCGTTAGTCCGTTGAGAACACGAGCAAAGGAGGTTTAGGTTGGACATTAAGAAAAACTTCCTAACTGTCAGGGTGGTGAAACACTGGAATAAATTACCTAGGGAGGTTGTGGAATCTCCATCTCTGGAGATATTTAAGAGTAGGTTAGACAGACACCTGTCAGGGATGGTCTAGATGGTGCTGGGTCCTGCCGTGAGGGCAGGGGACTGGACTCGATGACTCTCGAGGTCCCTCCCAGTTCTAGTGTTCTATGAGTCTATGATTAACTACCCTACAGAGCGGTGGCATATGGGTGCATTTGGTGTGAGGCGCTCTGGGCCCCTCAGGGACCACATTCAGGCTTTGAAGACCAGTGTGACTAAACTGGTGGAGTGACAGGAAAAATAAATACAGGAATGAGACTTTCTGGGACACAGTCGAATGGCTCCCGGTCCGGCAGCCTCTGTGCTGCCAAGGAGGGTGAAAGTCTTAGAGCAGGAAAACTTCCAACTGGAGCAGAGGGAAATGATCTCAGCGTTGGGATGCCCCTTCCAGAGTATGTTGTGGTCTCCTTGCATGGAGGCTGCCTTTCCGGGAGAGGGAGGGGAGAAAGTCCAGGCATTAGGAAGAGACGGGTGTTGGTAATGGGGGTTTTGATCACTGGAAACAGACAGCTGGGTTAGTGATGACCGGGGAGACCGTGTGGTGACTTGCCTGTGGGTGTGAAGGGGGCGGATCTCTCGAGACAGCAAGTGTGTGAGAGAGAGACAGAGTGCGTGCCTGCGTGTGTGTGTATGTGTGTGTGTGTGTAATTTAAGGTCTGTACATTCTTGATGCCAAGCTAGGCATTTACACATCTTACGTGACTAGATCTGAGAGGAACTCCGGGTCACCCTTTTCGATGTTAACCCAGCAAGAACTTACAACTGACTATTTGTCACTTGACCAGAGCTGCTGCTGTTGTACGTTTGAATGATGTTTACAAACTGACCCGTATTACCCTGTTCTCAGGATGGTTAAGGAAGGAAAGAGCTCCCCCCTTTGCCAGCCAAGTCTCTATGCAGCGTGGCTGTACCTGTGTTGTCCTATGATATTAAGGTGTGCGAGGAAACATCTTTCAGTGCACTAGTTTCTGCAGGCAACAGAGACCAGCCCTCAGGCCGCACTGGGCTCATCTGCAAGGCTGGGAAAGACGCTCCCAGCGGCCCAGCCAAACGCCAGCTGTTCAGCAGAAGCCGGTCACTGCACATTTACACAACCCTGGGCACTGTGTGCACGAGTGATTAAGCTGGCGCGCTTGGAGAGCAGCCCAGGCCCCTCGTCAGACAGTCCCTACATGCCCCGACTGGCAGGACTGTCACTTCGGGGGTGGCTGGGCTTCAGCTGAGGCTGCCGGGGGTGGCGATATCACCCGGGGGCCTCTCCCTGGCCTGTTCTGGACAGGGCACCTCTTGGGTCAGGGCGATACGGCCCAGGGGCCAGGAACAGTAGGGGAGGCAGCTCCGACTGGGAACTTGCTCCAGGAGCTTTGGCTGGTTCTTTCCCTGCGTCGGTGTTTTTGTCCTTTCCCCGCCATGGATCCCTACGGACCCCGAGCCGGGGGAGGGTGAGACAGCCCGTCCCTCACTCCTAGGTCTGCCACTGGGCCCAGTACTGGGCTGAGCAGTTCGGTTCATCGACATCTGGCTCTGCCTCTTCTGTATCCAACGGGCAACATTCCCTGAGAGCCCCGAATCCCTGCTTGTCTGGGCGACCTCGCCCCTTCGGCCTCCCTTTGGGCCTTTCCCACAGCCGCGGCGGTGGTAGGTTTTGGTCACAGTTATGGCCTCGCATGTGCTTTGTAACTATACCGGGAAGCCTCTAGGCGTTTCCTGCCAGTCCCAAGCCTGGATTGGTCAGGTGAGGGTCTATGCGCTGACTGTAAAACAAGCAGCTGAGCGCTTTGAAAACGTGTGTATTTAGCAGCATGTTGTACGGCTGTGAGACGTGGGTGATAACGAAAGATTCGAAGAGAAGGATATTGGGGTTGGAGAGGAGTTGTTATAGAAAGATCCTGAGAATAGGATGGCTGCAGAAGGTCACCCACGAGGAATTCTATAGGAAGATACAGCCGAAAGAGAACCCGCTGCAGAAGGGTATACAGCGGAAGTTACAGCTATTTGGGCAGGTGTGCAGAATGAACAACGAGCGGAGAGTGGAGACTCTGGTATTCGGCACAATGGATGGCGCGAGTAGGAGAGGCAGACCCCACAGAGAATGGGGAGATGATACAGTGGATTGGTGCGGCGCTCGTCTACAGAAACGAAGCCACTCCGCACTGGGCAGGGGAAGATAGAAGGAAATGGTGAGGGAGGCATCGGACCCCAACGGGCGCTGAGCCCATAGCTGGTGATGAGGATGACGACATGCCTTGTGCAATCGAGGTCCCCACTGGGGTAGATGTGCAGGCCCTGTCGTCACAACAGGCCTCGGGAATCCTGCTAGCAGCCCAGCAGTGGAAAAGCTGGCAGAGGCCTGGGTTACTTTGGGGACTGGTGGCACCCAACATGCAATTCTGAAGCAGCACATTAGGATCTGCGTCCTGCGAAAACTCAGGCAGCGTGTGCAGAAAGGGCCCGCTTGCGCCGCGCCTCTTCCCGAGCGCACAGGGACACTCACCGCACGTGGCAGCCATGCGAGGACACTGCCACGAGAAGCCCAGCTTCGTTGCTTTTGGGAAGGCGTCTAGGCTCCGGGCATTATTGGTCCCCCAGGGAGGAAGGGAGCGTGGCGAGGCAGCAAACACCCACGTTACTCGGCACAAATCTACTCAGAAACCCCAGCGCACGACGGGACGTTCCGCCGCAGGCAGCAGCCAAACGGCCTCACGCTCCTCTGCCCGGCCCCCTCTCCTGCCCACCTGGCTCCCTGCGGAGGGACTTGGCAGGAGTCCCCTGGCAGCGTGTTCCACTCCCCTGCCAAGCAGGACACAAGGGGGGGCGCTCATCGCATCTTCCGTTAGTTGTGCAACGTGTTGGCCGGGCTGCCTGGGAGGCCGGGGGCAGAGCCTGGGCAGGGCCCTGGTACATATACAGGCGCTGTGCGTGTCACCCGGTGCGCAGAGGGGAGCGAGTGTCTTGCGGTTTCCGCCTTGGCCCTGACTAGGCAGCCCTCTCCACCATGAGGCTGACAGTCGTCTTCCCGCTGGTCTCCCTGGCGCTTTGCTGCTACTCAGGTACGTGAGTTGCCGGCTCTGCGGCCCTGGGCGTACGAACCCCCTGCCACCGCCGCCGCCTTGGCTGGACGCTGCAGTCCTTCCCGCGTTGGAAAAAACAACGTAATGCCTGAGCCCTGTCCATCCCTGCGATGTTAATGGAAAGGCCCCTGAGGCTGGCTCTGCCCCTCACTTGGTGTCTCTGAGATAAAGGACCCTCATTTTAAAATGGCTTTTGAAGGAACTCGCGGATATTTCAGAGCAGCCAGGGGGCTGCGCCAGGCAGTCTTGGCATCTCTGGGGCCAGCCATCTCTACGGTGACGGCAGCAGTCACACCAGAGCTGCAGCCAGAGACCCAGGCTTCCAGCTGAACGTACAGCAGCTACATCCCCCCATCCCACTGCTGCCGGGCTCCTTGGAAAGGCCCAGGCAAGTCAACAGAGCATATGCTGCTGTAGCGTTGCTGCACTGCTGCCACCAACTTTACCGGAGGCCCTCCTAGCCGCCTAGCTAACCCGCCTCCCCGAGACACCCTAGCTTTCTTGGCGGGAGAAGCTCGCCCACCGCCCTAGCATTGCCCATCCTTGCTCATTGGCGTGGATTTTTCACACCCCTCAGTGCCGTAGTGACCCTGGGACAGATCTGTCCTGCAGAGCAAACCTCACTGTGAATGTCTGCACCTTAAACTGTGGAACTAGCTGAAATGACTCCGTGTGAACGTGCTGCAGTCTGTGTGCCTGGGAGAAGCTTGGGTTTGCTTGTCAAGCTGTCACGGTGCATGTCAACAGATCGCCAGCATGGCTTCTTCCTGAGTCATTATTGCATCGCTAGGATCCTACCAAATTCACGCCCCATTTTTGTCAATGTCAGGGTCACAGGATTTTTAAATGGTAGATTTCAAGATTTCAGCCATTTAAATTTGACATTTCACCGTGTTGTAGCTGTGGGGGCCTGACCCATAAAGGAGCAAGGATACTGTAGGAGGCTTGCACTATGGCAACCCTGAGCACTGTGCTGCTGCTGGCAGAGGTGCTGCTTTTGGAGTTGGGCTGCTGGAAAGTGGTGGCTGCTGGCCGGGAGCCCAGCTCTGAAGGCAGAGCCTCCGCCAGTAGCGGCAGAAGGAGAAGTATGAATGGCATCCTATGGTATTGCCGCCTTTATTTCTGTACTGCTGCTGGTGGGGTGCTGCCTTCAGAGCTGGGTGCCCAGCCAACAGCTATTTCTCTGTGGCCACCCAGCTCTGAGACAGCACAGCACTCAGGGTATGTCTACACTACAAAGTTAATTCCAACTAACAAACAGCTGTTAGTTCGAATTAACTTTAATAGGCGCTACACACGCAAACCGCTAGTTCGAACTTAATCCAAACTCGCGGAGGGCTTCATTCGAACTAGGTGAACCTCATTCTACGAGGACTAACGCCTAGTTCGAATTAAGTAGTTCGAATTAAGGGCTGTGTAGCCACTTAATTCGAACTAGTTGGAGGCTAGCCCTTCCCAGCTTGCCCTGGTGGCCACTCTGGGCCAAGCCAGGGAAACTCTTCTGCCCCCCTCCCAGCCCCGGAGCCCTTAAAGGACCACGGTCTGGCTACAGTGCCCGTGCCAGGTGCAAGCCTGCCAGCACCCAGCCAGCAGACCCTGCACCTGGCACGGCATGAGCCAGCCACCTGCTGCCACCCAGCCCTCCCCCTCTTCCCAGGACCAGGCTGGCGGCTCCCAGGAGCCTGCTCGGGGCCACAAGAGGCGGGCGCCCGTCTGGTCTAGTGCGGAGATCGTGGACCTCATCGAGGTTTGGGGAGAGGCCTCCAACGTCCACAATCTCCGCACTAGGCACAGGAAAGCGGCGTCTAGGGCAGGATAGCTGCCAGCCTGGCCACCAGAGGCCACATGCGAACCCAGGAGCAGGTTTGCATGAAAATCAAGTTGGTCCAGTGAGACCCCCGACCCTGAGCTTAGAACATAAGAACATAAGAACGGCCGTACTGGGTCAGACCAAAGGTCCATCTAGCCCAGTAGCCTGTCTGCCAACAGCGGCCAACACCAGGTACCCCGGAGGGGAGGGACCAAAGACAATGACCAAGCCATTTGTCTCGTGCCATCCATCTCCAGCCTTCCACAAACAGAGGCCAGGGACACCGTTCCTACCCCCTGGCTAATAGCACTCCATGGACCCAACCTCCATGACTTTATCTAACTTCTCTTTAAACTCTGTTCAAGTTCTAGGTTTCACAGCCTCCTGTGGCAAGGAGTTCCACAGGTTGACTATGTGCTGTGTGAAGAAGAACTTTCTTTTATTAGTTTGAAGCCTGCTACCCATTCATTTCATTTGGTGTCCTCTAGTCCTTCTATTATGGGAACTAATGAAGAACTTTTCTTTATGCACCCTCTCCACACCACTCATGATTTTATAGACCTCTATCATACCCCCCTCAGTCTCCTCTTTTCTAAGCTGAAAAGTCCCAGTCTCTTTAGCCTCTCTTCATATGGGACCTGTTCCAAACCCCTAATCATTGTAGTTGCCCTTTTCTGAACCCTTTCCAAGGCCAAAATATCTTTTTTGAGGTGAGGAGACCACATCTCTACACAATACTGAAGATATGGCGTACCATAGTTTTATACTTCCCCTCCTCCTTCTTCCCCTGGCTTCCGCCTTCCAGCTCCCTTCTCCCAGGTTTCCCCCTCCCCTCTCCCACCCTCTCTCTTCCCCTCTCCCACCTCCTTTTTCCAGTCTCCCCAGAGGTTAATCCCCCTACCCCCCAGTTTTGTTAAATAAAGAGAGTTTCTATTTTTGAACACGTGTCCTTTATTTTTTACATCAGGAAGGGGGGCTAGGGAGGGGTAAGTGGAAGGAGGTGAGGGAGGAATGGGGCACGAGCCCCTGATGGGGAGGACTGGGGTGGCTCTGCGGGCTCCTCGGGGTGGAAGCTCTCCTGCAGGGCCTCCTGGATCCTGACAGCCCCCCGAATGACCCCCCCCCCCGGATGGCAGCCTGCGGCAAGTGCAGCCGGGCTGATGGCCGAGTGCTGTGATGTGCCGAGTGTGGGCACTCAGGGCACTCCAAGACAGGACTGCTTTGCTGTCCCTCATCGAGGCAGAGAAGCAAGCGGGGAACCCTGAGAACTGTCTGTCCGGGGTGGGGGTCGGGTCCCTTTAAGCACAGCCCTCGGCTAGCCTGAGGCAGCAGCTCCACGCTCTAAGTCCTAACCTGATGCCCTGCCGGCACCGGTTCCGGCCAGCCTTAACTTCGGTTCTGGGTCCACTCAATGTGGACAGGCTAGTTCGAATGAGCAAAACGCTAATTCGAATTAGTTTTTAGGTCTAGATGCACTAGTTCGAATTAGCTTAATTCGAATTCACTAATTCGAATTAAGTTAGTTCGAATTAGTGCTGTAGTGTAGACATACCCGGAGTGTGGCAAAACCGAAACCCACCTCAAATAACATTGTGACCTCCCTACACCTCTCTTTTGTGTCAGGCCTGGGAGCAGATTGCTGCTTTCATCCACATTAGTCAATACGTTGCTTTTTAGCTTTGGGCATTGGCCATGCAATGCTCTTCCCCCCTCCAAACGCTGAGAAACAGCCCCGGATGCTCTAGCAACGGGGGCATTGAAAATGTTCGTTCTTTCTCTTGGTGACTTGGTCTCATGGTTTTGTCTTGCAGCTTCTGCTCTCTTGGACCAGACCGTGTCAAGCATTGAGACAACTCTTGCACCAGACTTCGTGACAGCAATTGTGCCTACTCTTGCACCAGAACCAGTGACAGACCTAGTGCCAACTACTGTGTCAGACCTAGTGGCAGACCTTGTCCCAACTCTTGCAGAAGACCCAGTGACAGACCAAGTGCCAACCCTTGCACCAGACCCAGCGACAGACCTAGTGCCAAGTCTTGCACCAGACCTAGTGACAGACCTTGTGCCAACTCTTGGGACAGACCTAGTGACAGACCTAGTGCCAACTCTTGGGACAGAAGTAGTAACAGACCTAGTGCCAAGTCTTGCACCAGACCCAGTGACAGACCTAGTGCCAAGTCTTGGGACAGAAGTAGTAACAGACCTAGTGCCAAGTCTTGCACCAGACCCAGTGACAGACCTAGTGCCAACTCTTGGGACAGAAGTAGTAACAGACCTAGTGCCAAGTCTTGCACCAGACCCAGTGACAGACCTAGTGCCAAGTCTTGCACCAGACCCAGTGACAGACCTAGTGCCAAGTCTTGGGACAGACCTAGTGCCAAGTCTTGCACCAGACCTAGTAACAGACCTTGTGCCAACTCTTGAGACAGACCTAGTGACAGAAATCGTGTCAACTCCGGTGCCAAACCCCGTAACAACGGCTATGCCAAACCCTGTATCAATGGTTTTGCCAAACCCCATTACAAAGGTGCCAGGTCATGTTCGTGGTCCTGCTCCTTGCAAGACTGTGAAACACCCGCTTAAAGTGATAGGGGTCTTTGGGAATAAGCTCCCCATCAAAGTGGGGCCTGTTCTCAAGCCACCACAGGTAAATCCACCTTCTCTTTCTCCCAATCCAATGCCAAGTTCTTTATATCAACTGCCGACCAGGCAGGATTTTCTCTTTGTTGTTGCAGTAATTGCCTGACGATGCAGTAGCTGAAGACAGACCCAGTCCAATGCCAGTTTGAATATGAGCAGCGAATGGGGCCAAGAGTTAGGATGCACCAAAAATACACAACACGTGTCCTGGTGCAATTTGCGCTAGTTTGTAGAAAGCTGGAGCAGCTGCCCAGCTTCCCAGGCTACCGCTGCCAGCGCATCTCCTCCTTGGGCTTCCAGACTCTCGCTCCCCAGCCCTGGGGACTCGGCCAGCCCTGCTCCCTGCAGTGTCCAGCCAGAGTCAGGACAGGTCTCCTCACCCTGGGCAGGGTCCCTTCATAAGGCCCAGTCGGGGCCTTCTGGGACCACCCAGGGGCCCTCCCCTGCTCCCCGGCCAGGGGCCAGTGCCAGCCTGCAGGAGCCCCACACTCCAGGCCTGACGGGCATTGTCCATGAGCTGCTGGGGCAGGGCAAAGTCTTGTCTCCTCTCCTGCCCTGGCGCGTTCTCCCAGCCTGACGTAAGCTCAGTCCCTGTGCCGCACGGCCCGGGGCAGGGAGCTGCTGGGCTGGGACTGTCCCTCGCCGGGCAGCGCCAAAACACACCACTGCCCGGAGAGGCATCCAGTGGCCGGCGCATGGCTCTGCCCCCAGAAAACGGAAGCCGTGTGCTCCAGCACTACATCGTGTCTGATTTTTGCTAGATAGTGCCACCCCAGCCAGGCCTGTGATGCAGCAGTCACCGCTCCGGCTCTTTGCTGCAGGACATGGCGAAGGTCCAGCATCCCCGAGGAAACCATCCCCAAGGCCAGCATCCCCGCGGAAAGGATCCCCGAGTCCAGCATCCCAGAGGGAAGGATCCCTGAGGGAAGCACCCCAAGGCCAGCATCCCCGTGGAAAGGATCCCCGAGTCCAGCATCCCAGAGGGAAGGATCCCTGAGGGAAGCACCCCAAGGCCAGCATCCCCGTGGAAAGGATCCCCAAGTCCAGCATCCCAGAGGGAAGCACCCCAAGGCCAGCATCCCCGTGGAAAGGATCCCCGAGTCCAGCATCCCAGAGGGAAGCACCCCAAGGCCAGCATCCCCGTGGAAAGGATCCCCGAGTCCAGCATCCCAGAGGGAAGGATCCCCCAGGGAAGCACCCCAAGCACTAGCCTGTCTGATTTGAGCTTTCCCCCATCTCTGCATGCAGACTAAGCTTCCTGCTCATTCAGTCCCACTGTGGGCTCAGCTCCCCCCACCCACTGCTCTCAATAAACTACCCGCAATGCACGGTCTCCTGCCTCCTGCGTCTCCTTGGCAGGGGTGCACACAGGCTGCGGCCGGGCTGGGCCAAGGGGCCCTGGGGAACCTGGAGTTTCCCAGGCCCGTGAGTGGCTGGGGGCCGTGGTTAGGGGGTGTCAATGCCCAGTGCTCTCACCGCGAGGGGGTCGCTGTGGAAGTCGCCTTCATGGCTCCAGTTCCAAGTCCCCACAGAGCCCTGACCCAGGCTGGGTCCTTCCTGCCAGGCCAGCGCTCCTCAGGAGTCACCCTTCAGCTGCTGGCTACGGCGTCAGTGCGACAGGAGCTTGGGGAACGGCACGAGGGTTTCCTCCATCTCTCGCCACCGCGTCTCCCCCAGAAAGAAATCTCCCAGCCCAATATCCCCCCCCCGAGTGGCTTCCCTGCTGCGTGGTGCCCGCCGAGGGGCAGGTCGATTCCCCTCCCGGCTCCCACATCCTTTCTGTAGTGGGGCTCCAGAACTGGACACAACACTGCAGATGTGGCCTCACCAGAGCCGAATAAAGGGGAATAATCACTTCTCTAGATCTGCTGGCAATGCTCCTCTTAATGCACCCTAATATGCCATTCGCCTTCTTGGCTACAAGGGCACACGGTTGACTCATATCCAGCTTCTCATCCACTGTAACCCCCAGGTCCTTTTTTGCAGAACTGCTACTTAGCCAGTCGGTCCCCAGCCTATAACAATATTTGGGATTCTTCCGTCCCAAGGGCAGGACTCTGC
Organism: Pelochelys cantorii; assembly: GCA_032595735.1. NCBI lineage: Eukaryota > Metazoa > Chordata > Testudines > Trionychidae > Pelochelys > Pelochelys cantorii. Next base: position 1,886,391 of record CM064340.1, read on the forward strand.
ACTTGTCCTTGTTGAACCTCATCGGATTTCTTATGGCCCAATCCTACAATTTGTTTAGGTCACTCTGGACCCTCTCCCTGCCCTCCAGTGTATCTACCGCTCCCCCCCTAGCTTAGTGTCATCTACGAACATGCTGAGGGTGCAATCCATCCCCTCATCCAGGGCATTAATAAAGATGTTGAGCAAAACCAGCCCTAGAACCGATCCTTGGGGCACTCTACTAGAAACTGAGTGCCACCCTGACATCGAGTCATTAATCACTAACCATTGGGCCTGACAGTCTAGCCAGCTTTCTACCCATCTTACAGTTCATTTATCCAGCCAGACTTCCTTAACTTTAAATAGGATCCTGCTGCCTGAGCCTCCGCCTGGAAATTTGGTGGCATGGGCAGTAGGCTATAAATAGAAAGTGGCCAGATGCAGCATGCAGACCAGATCACAGTGTTAGGTGGGCCGGATCAGGCCCCAGGGCCGCATCTCGCCCCACCCTGCTTTAGAGGGATGGGCTTGCTTCAAATATTTCTGTTCTTGCACAGTACTTCAACTCTCCATCCTACATGAATCACTAACAGATTAAAATGATCCTTCACAACAGAGCCGGAGAGCAAATTCCTTCTGGGTGAAGAAAACCGGAGCAGTGCCAGGCTGCTCTGCTGCATTAATCACACTGGAGCTGCTGAAAGTGGGCGCTGCCGCCGAGGGGAAAGCGCAGCACGCTGCCTTATTAGCATCATTAATGTATTGGAGCCCGTGGGACAGGGAGGGGGAGAGGGCCCCCGAGAGAGAAAGTATCGATTGGGAGCGTTTGCCTTCCGAGCACTCGGCCTGGGTGCTTTGGGGACGAGCTGAGAGAGCAATCGCTCTGAATTAAAATCCGCCAGCCGCACGGAGGACGGTGGGAGCCTCCTTCTCTGTGAGATGCTGGAAACGCACCAGGCAGGGGGTGGGGGAGGAGACAGCTGTGCGGAACATTCTGGGCAGGACGCAGGCATCTATTTTGCTGAGAAATTGCTGTTGGAGGGCCCGGCCCTGCTGGGATTCACGTCCAATTGAGCAGCACTGACACCCAGCGGCCAAGAGGCTCTGTGTAGTCTGCTTTCCACCGGCCCGCCCGGCCGAGCAACCTGACTAGGTGTGGAGGAGTCTGCCCGGCCTTCCTAGGCTTGCCATAGGTCTGGCTAAGAAGTCCAGGCTCTGTTAAAGTCTGGTGCTGGCGAGGACGCAGGCGGGCCTCAGGCTAAAACAAGCCTGTGGAAATGTAACTTCTTGCCCTCGGTCATTGGGTAAGGCCTGACTGTAACTCACTAACAAACACTGACACTGCTCAGTGGGAGCATGGCCAAAATTTCCAGAATGATCCCGCTCCGGCTTACAAGAACAGGGGGCGACGTGACGGGCACACCGTGTGTTCTCAGAAGTGCGAGCCGCAAAAGGGGTACACTTCTGAAGAGAATGGCGTGGCTTAGGGTCCGAACAAATACCTAAAGTGAAGGGGGCCAGCGTATTTGGGATTGCTGGAGGAGGGACGTGGCATGTCTGGGACACTATGTGGCAATGAGGGGTGTAAGCAATGCAATGCTATAAAATGAGCTTTCGCAATCAGCGGCTTGGGAGGTAGGGAGCAGGGGAGCCCCACAGATCCTGCCCATTGTAACTACAGGTAGAAGCCAAGGCCCGTTCATCCGGCCACGCAGTGCCAGACGTCGCAACGCGTGGGAACCAGCGAGACCACAAACCTCCTGGCTGGAGTACTGGTGGGGGCAACGGGGGACTTGTAAGTGAATCCAGCTTAATTTGTAACAAAATTATGGCTGAAACGTGGGTTACAACTTGGGCTGCGTTTACTTGTCTTGCCTTGCTTGTCTATTACACTGGAGGTAGGGTTTGTCAAACTTGATGGATGGCTGAATTACTTGAGCTTTTTAATAACTAGGGAAGTGGTTATGTTCCTCTCTCTCTGGTGTGTCCTGATTTCCCTCGAATCTAAAACTACACTGAACCACACCACACCAGGTGTCTGCCCTTGTGCTTCCTTAGTGCACGGCACAGTCACCTGCGTGCCACGCAGGGCAGCAGAGGCGTGCACCAGTCCTGCGCGCAGCCACCTGCGTGCCACGCAGGGCAGCAGAGGCGTGCACCAGTCCTGCGCGCAGCCACCTGCGTGCCACGCAGGGCAGCAGAGGCGTGCACCAGACCTGCGCGCAGCCACCTGCGTGCCACGCAGGGCAGCAGAGGCGTGCACCACTCCTGCGCACAGCCACCTGCGTGCCACGCAGGGCAGCAGAGGCGTGCACCACTCCTGCGCACAGCCACCTGCGTGCCACGCAGGGCAGCAGAGGCGTGCACCAGTCCTGCGCACAGCCACCTGCGTGCCACGCAGGGCAGCAGAGGCGTGCACCACTCCTGCGCACAGTCACCTGCGTGCCACGCAGGGCAGCAGAGGCGTGCACCACTCCTGCGCACAGTCACCTGTGTGCCACGCAGGGCAGCAAAGACATGTACCACTCCTGCGCTCACAGCTGTGCACAGGATGCTCAGATCAGCAAGCCTGCGCCTCGGGAGAGGCATGGTGGATAACGGCCTGGCTAAAGTAGAAATGAGCTCCCGGCTGGGAGGCTGCACACACAAGGCACCTGGGAGTCACCTTGCAGAGAAGAGGAAGTTTGAGAAAGAAGAGCTGGTTTTTCCCCTCCAGTTTATGGGTTTTTTTTAAAGGCTTCCCCTGCTTTTTTACATCAGCAGAAATCCCGCCAGAGTCACTCCCTGTTCACAAGCTGAACAGCAGACCCAGAGCGGACTCCCTGCTGTGTAAGCACCTGCCTTTCACCTGCACCACTAAACCTTCTGCCTTGGCAGCAAGTGGGGGTGGAGAAGCTGGAAAGCTGCCTTTTATAGGAAAGGTCAGCTGATCCATGTCATGTGACCCAGCCAGAGTATAAATAGTAGGCTGGGCAGCAGTGTGTTTGGTGGTGGTTTGGAGGGGGGCAGTGGCAGTGGCAGTGGCAGTGGCAGTGGCAGTGGCAGTGGCAGTGGCAGTGGCAGTGGCAGTGGCAGTGGCAGTGTGTGAAGCAGGCAAGAGCCTGGCCCTCAAAGGCTCTGGGCACAGCACAGAAAGGGTTTTCCCATGGACACATCTGTGATCTCCAGGGTGACTCTTTGGGGCTTTCATGCACATCAGCCACTGACATTGAAACTGTAGCCAGTTCCTGGTAATGACACAAGTGTAGCAAAGAAAGGTGCAGTAAGGACCCAGCTACCGAGGGAGACTCCAGCCCACTGCGTTTTTCTGCCCCATCTCAACGTTGAGACTGAGAGGGGACGTGAGAGCAGTTTTCAAGTATCTAAAAGGGTGTTACAAGGAAGAGGGAGACAAATGGTTCTCCTGGGCCTCTTGAGAACAGGACAAGAAGCAAGGGGCTTAAACTGCAGCAAGGGAGGTTTAGGTTGGACATTAGGAAAAACTTCCTGCCTGTCAGGGGGGTGAAACACTGGAATAAATTGCCCAGGGGGGTTGTGGAATCTCCAGCACTGGAGATATTTAAGAGCAGGTTGGACAGACACCTGCTAAGGATGGTCTTCAGTGGTCCCCAACGCGGTGCCCGCGGGCGTCATGGCGCCTGCCGGGGCATTTATGTGTGCCCGCCTAGTGACCAGGGCCGGCCCGAGCCATTCTTGCACCCTGGGCCCCGGGCGCCCGGTGCACGCGCGGCCCCCACCCTAGGCGCCCAGTGCATGCATGGCCCCACCCCCCGGACGCCTGGCAGCCCCAAAAGGTTGGGGACCACTGGTCTAGATGGTGCTTGGTCCTGCTGTGGGGACAGGGGACTGGACTGGATGACTCTTGAGGTCCCTTCCGGTTCCAGTGTTCTGTGGTTCTATGAATGTTCATCAATCTGTGTCCATTAGAGTCTCACTTTTCCCTGGTTGCAGTCTCTGCATTTGGCTCCTGTTTCCTGCCTCTCAAAGGTTTTTGGCACAAAGGCATTGGCTCTGTTATAATATTTCACATTTCAAATCCGCGTTCCGGTGCAGAAAAGGGTGAGGTGGGGCGAGAAGCGTTTCCCACTGTGTACTTTTCGAGGGGTGAAAGAAGCAAGATTCCTCTCGAAAGTGCTGTAGGCGGGCCGGCCCCGGGGGGTGGGGAAGTGCGTTAGTTCTCAGACGATGTCCCCCCAGGCTGGTATTAACACATCCCCTCATTTGCAAGAACTGAGTCAGCGCAGGCTGCAGTGTGGGGGTTGGTAGAGAGACAAGGTGGGCGAGGTAATATCTTTTATTAGACCAGCTGCTGTTGCGGGGGGAGAGAGGCTTAGACAGAGCTCTTCTTCCGGTCCCTAGAAATCAGTCGCCCTTTCTGCATTATCCTTCCCAGCAACAGTGATCCGCATCCTGCTCATGCGATCTCCTGAGAGACACAGGGCAGCCCCCCTGTGAGCCTCTGTGTTGGCTGCAGCACGCCCCGGTGCAGCAAAGGGTGTATGAATCTGTCTCTGCTGCTAGTGCGTCTCTGTGGAGGGCCACCGGTCTCTCCAACATGCATGTTCTCTCGCTATCTTCCTGTCCACACTGGGGGGGTTCAGCAACAAAAGTGCTGTCAACATGCAAAAGTGAAAACCAGGCAAAAACCGGTTTTTCTGCCTCCCGTTGTCAACATTTCATGGCCACATGGCCACCTCCCTATCAACAGACAGAGCAAAGCATTGTGGGAAAGCATCCTACAGTGCAGTGTGGTGGGAAGGCAGAGCTGATCCCTGCGCTGCTTGGGATTCCCTCGTAGCTCTGGGAGTGCTCTGTGCTGAGGAATGTCAAAGCAGCACAGCCGCCTCTCCAGCCCTCCCCTGCAGCAGCAGAACAGGAGCAGTCCAATGGTTTGTTCTTTGTTTGTTCCCAAATGCAGCAGCTCTCAGCTGTCAGACACTTCCTGGAGCATTGAAAGGGGAGGGGCGCAGGCCTGCAGGGCAGCAGGGATCACAGAACACTGAGCACAACCACCAGGGCAGGCATTGTGGGGTACTGGAGGAAGCCAGTTCTCTTGACAAAACAGAGTCTGCACTGGCTCTTTGTCGACTGTAAAGGGAGGGGGAAAGATGAAAGTTTCTTGTCTCTCATGGGGCTGGCAGGTTTCTGTCACCAACACGGGGTGTTTTTCCCAATGAAAGTGCCATTGCAGTGTAAACGCTCTCACTGTTTTGTCGACAATTCATTCCAGTGCAGACAAGACCTAAAAGCACAGGCCTCTGCAGTGCTGCCCTGGGACGCCGAGGGGGAACTTGGGCACTGTGGAGGAGTGTCCCCTGGGGCTCTGTGGAAGGACCGACAGGACTGATCGGAAGTCTGGGCTATGGCAGGTCGGGGCGTGGGGGCTGTGTAGAGAGGAGCCAGGCCTACCACAGTCTGGAGGAGATGCAGTGATGACAAATGCAAGCGGGAGGAGCCACCTGACCCCCTTGGACCGGCTGCTGCATTCTGAGGTGGCTGTAGTGGCTCGGGGGAAGGATTCGGGCAAGCAACCACCTTTGTTGGCCGTGCGGTTGGACCTGAGAGGCAAGGACGGGTGGCGGCTACCACAGAAAGCAGCCGAGAGCCCTTTGCTGGGTGCACTGACTGGGCCCAGAGGAGGACCCAGCAGAACTGGGAAGGGTGGACAGGACACGGAGCCGCAGGGACTGGACAAGGGAGCAGAATGAAGCGGTGCCGAGTGCGGTGAAAGGGGAAGAATAAGGGTTTGGGGGAGCACGGGAAGTGAATCCTGGCGGGGCAGCTGGGGGTGAGAAGAGAGCTCATGCTGATCTGACAGCAAGCACTTTGGGGCTGTTTTAGGGGCCTGCGCCATTTCAGTCCGGGGGAGTGTTTTAGTGGGAGCCTAATAGGACTGGGGCAGATGTAAGTCACTGCAGAACAAGTTCTGCCCCGAGGCTGAACCTCAGTCTGCCGCCCCGCGGGGGCCAGATACACCGGGGTGGTGGGGAGTCCCTGCAAGAGTCAGCCTAGCCTAGTGGATTGCGCACAGGGCCGGGAGTCAGAAATCACTGCCTCTGCCACTGACTCACTCCGTGGCCATGGGATGTCACCTAAACGCTCTCTGTTTCTGGAAATACCAACCCTCGCCCACCAGCCAGAGATTAAGACGATTAGGTTTGCAAATCGCCTGGAAGATTAGACGCGCTCTAGAAGTGCTAAGCATCATCATTATTACTGGCGAAAGGCAGGTGGTGGCCTGGGAAGGCAAAGCCCAAGCTGAGAACGTCCCGTAAACCCGATTTTTTCTGGCACTCGCTCCATAGCTGCGTCACAGACCGACTTGTGTGCAGGAAGGCTTGCTTCCAACATCGGGGCTGGCTGGCTCGGCCAGCGGGGCCTGGGCTGATGGGACGTGACACCTGGCTGAACGGCAGTGGGCGATGAATTGGCAGATGCAGTCCGGGCTGGGGTAGAGTCTCTGTGGCAAGCGTCGGAGGCCACGTTGCGAGGTGAGGGTGAGTCGGCCCAGGGTTCGGGTGAAGCGGCCATTCTAGAAGCAGACTCCATGCGGGGTGGCACCACGGGGGGCCTCTCCTGGGAGCAGCGTGAGAACCGGAGCGTCCAGGACAGGCCCGGCGGCCGGGGGCGGGGAGAGCCAGGGCCGTCGTTAGGCCGGGCGTGTGGCCACCCACTGGAAGTTGCTCAATAAACCGATGCCGAAAACAACGTCCGGCAGGCTGTGGAGACAGCCACGCACCCCCCAACCCCCCAGGGCTGGCTTTGGGGGGGCCTGCAGCAGCAGGGATTGCGGGGTGGGCCAGGCTGCTTTCCGACAGGAGGAGGCTGTCAGAGTATCAGGGGAACTGCACTTGTCCGTCTCCCCCAGTGATCCTTCCAGGGCACCCACTGACCATTTCTGCCTCCTGAACATCCCCTCATGGGTAGAGACCCCCTCCCGATTCTTCCCCGCCTGAGATGCCCCCAGCAGGCCTGTCTGCCCAGCGACCGGGAGCTGCACGGTGCTTTCCCTGCAAGGACAAAGGCTGGGCCTCCACTCCCAGCTCTCCCAAGCCAAAGGAGCCTCCCTGCCCGTGGAAAGAGTCCCAGGGAGAACAAGGTTCAATGCCCACCGCACGCCTCCCTGCCACCACTGGTCGTGCCCCACCGCCCGGCTGGCCGCTCGTCGCAGCTCTGCGCCGCCACCCTGCTGGCTCTGCCACTGTCCGTCTCCCAGGCCGTGACACCCGCCCATCAGTCCAGGGATTCCAGCTCCCAGCAGGCAGGGAGGAAGAACACAGCTGCAGCGCTGTTCACGTGAGAAAGCGACACCCACTCACCCTACCTTCCTGTACTCCCGCAAACCTGCCCCCGTTGCTCACTGGACTTCCCCATCCCTGCGCTGGATGCAAACACAGGTGCCGTAGGGCCACAAAGTACGTTGATTACAACGAGCAAAACCCCCTCCATGTGCCGGGTCTCCCGCACAGCGGCGCAAGGCAGGAGCAACGGGCATTGGCACAGACACACCCAGGGTCTCTGCGCCCGGCCAGCTAGCTCCAAGGGGAGCTTCCTTCCCACCCTGCTCCCACAGTTATGCCGGCGGGAGCATCGCTTGGCGCTCCTCCGCACTGCGTCCCATCCGCCCTTGTATGGCTCCGGCACCCAGGTCTGTGGGATCCCTTGGTGGCACACCACAGCCTGCCTTGCCCTTGCAAAACTGCTCCGGAGAATGGCCACCTGCCATCGCCGCTCCCTCGCCCGTTTCCCCTTTTCCGGATCACCACCCAGCACTGATCCCAGGGGGCCGCCATTCCCCTCTCGCCATTCAGAAAAGGGACCATTTATTCCGCCCCTTGGCCAGTTGCTGCCCCAGGACAGGACTTTGCTCGGGAGCCCTGGGGGAGTGTGTGGAGGGGGCAGCCCAGGGGGGCTGGAAGGGGCAGAACCCAGCAGTGGAAGCAACCCCATGTGTGCACAAGGGGCCGGAGAGCACAAAGCACCATTCAGATCTGCAGCAAGGGGACCCAGCGGCTGAATGGGCTCAGGTGGTGGGCTCAGGCGGGGGGGGAGGGCTGTGCACACCCATGCCCAGCTGCTCCCTTCTGCCTGTGCTTTGCAGCTCAGCTCTCCAAGGGGCGGCAGCCCTCCCCAAGGAAGAGAGCAAGCTCCGAGGGCAGGTGGGGACAGGGGAGGAGGGAGGCAGATGCCTAGGCTGCAGTCTGTGCGCTGGCAGGGTGCCCAGCTGCGCCCATGAGTCACGCGTGCAGCAGCAGGCGGCATCTGGGCGCAGATGAATGTTGCCACCCAGCTGCCCGCGGGGGGGCGGGGGGGGCGGTTTGCTTCTTTCACAAGGAGATCAGAGGGGCTGTGGGGGAGGGGGGACTGGGAGCCTCCATCCCGGGGCCTGGCCAGGAGGGTGCGTCAGTCGCGGGAGGCAGAGAACAAGAGTCTGGAGGGGGAAGGTTCTTGCGTCTTTCGCCTTGTTTGCTCCTGTTGACGTGTGTGCGAAAAGCCCTGAACAGGACAATGCCAGCTGCCTGCGTGGGGCCAGCTCCTGTGCCAATCAGCTCCCCCGGTGCCGGCGGCTCTTCGTCTGACGGGCGGCCAAGCCATTGCTTATTTCTCTGGGCTAGTCGTTGCTTGCATTCTGGGGCAGCTGCCCTGCATGAGTGGATGGGGCCCGCCGTCCCCTCCCCGCCTCCTGGCGAGCAAACACCCACCCCTCAGTCGCCACGGCAGAATATCGTAGGGTGGGAAACAACCCCCAGGAAGTCACCGTCGGCGGGTCAAAGGGACTCATTGTTCTGAATCTCAGTATCCTTCGGGGGGGTTGGCTCGGACAGACCCAGATGCTTGGGTCCCAAGTCCGTGCACATGGCTCCGGGATACCCTGGGGCATGTGTCCCACATCTGCACAGACGTCGGCAGCACCACTGTGAGCCGAAGCCCGCTGGGGTCACCTTGGACTCCGGGTTGCTTTGGGCAAGGTTGTGTTGCCACCCTCCGTCCACGCTCCTCTTTCCGGAGCCAGCCTTGGGCAAGGCGACACTGCAAAGGCTTCCTTGGCAACCTGGCCCCTTTGGCTCACTTCTGGGCAGGCCTCTGTGATGGGCACGAGCTTCTTGAAGGGAGCCGAGACCTTCGGCGAACCGCCAAGAACTTTCTTTGGGCCTCAGAGGGAGACCAACGTGTGCCCCTTGCAGCCCACGCCCTGCTCAATGTGCCTCCATCTGCTCCAGAAAATGGCTCATGCACCACCTAGGAAAGAACTCCCTTCCCCTTTTGGCAGAGAATGGTTTGGCTTTTGCACAGTCCTCCCCAAACCAGCCATGCTGACCCCTTGGGTCTCCCCCGCTGGGAAAGCTGCAGGACCAAAATTCAGTGCCATGGTTACAGAGACACTTAGCTGTCTACTGTATACTTGAGGGGGTTTGTGCGTCTGTCTGTCTATCTGAACCTGTTTGTTCAAACACTCCTCCTAAATGGTAAGAGTGAGGACTAACGAGTTCGGCTGGAAGCTTCCTCTTCCGACAACGTAAAGCAAGTTGCGTGTTCGGCTGCGCCAAGACAATGGAATGTGCCTGGAATCCGATGGTTCCTCATCAGGTGGAAAGGGAGGGTTGTGCTAGCAGGGACTGTTATCCTGGAGGATGACCACAGGGGGGCAGCACACAGGGGGGACCATTATACTCCACAATGACCACAGTGGGGCAGCAAGCAAGCATGCACCCACAAGCCTGGAGAGCTGCCAGCTGCCCTCACCCCCTGCCATGAGCTCCTCACCCCTTGCTCTGAGTCCCCCTCCCCCCACATCTCCAAGCCCCTGCTCTGACTCCTGCACCCCCTACACCATCCGCCCCCTGCCCTGAAGGGCCCGAGCAATGCCTGGTAGGGCTATATAAATGCTGTCGGATGCACAGGGCGCCCACAGAGTTAAGGCTAATGGCCATGTTAAGGCTTTGTCTGGAAATCTTCCTGGCCTGAATGTCAATTAGGTGACGTTTGGGCAAATGAGCAAAATCCAATTGCTAGAAATGAGGGCGTGTGAGGAAGTGACCTGCTCGCCAGAGCTGAGGCAGAGCTCTGCGCCGCTTGGAAGCGTCTCTCTCACCCACAGCGGTTGGTCCAAGGACAGATTTTGCTGCCCCCCAGCTTGTCTCTCTGCTCACCAGTGTCCCTTCCTGGTGAGCAAACACTGTGAAAGGCTCCTGGAGAGGAGAAAATGCCTGTTCCGGGCCCAGAAGCAAAGCAAACCAGCAGGACAACACCGGACCACTCAAGAGATCCAAGATGTAGTCGCCTCCAGGACTGGTCTTCGGCTCTGAGGGCAGTGATGCTACGGAAGGGGTGCACGCCGCTGTTTGGGGAAGGGCCACAAGGACTCATTCTTCGGGCTTGCCCTTTAGTGTTGTCGGAAGCCAGATCTGGCCCCAAGCGTGGGGCTGGGAACAGACACTACACCATAGCGCAACGCCTAGTGTTTCCTGGCATCCAGTTTTCCCGCCACCCAGGTCTCTCTGGTTCCGTGACTCATCCCCTCGTCAGTATTTACCATTCCCCAGTTTTTGTGTCATCCACAAATGTGCCCGGGCCACACAGAAGTGGGTCTTCAGGCCGGGTTTGAAGGGCAGGAGGGCAGAGGCTGTATGGTCTAGTTTGGAGAGAGGCCTCGAGGCATCCAGGGAAGCATAGAGATGTTTGTGGGCGACATGGGTGTCCAAGATGGTGGCGTGGCCGGCACGGGGAGGGTGGGGCTGGGGGTGACCGCGTGCTGGGGCTGGAGAGCGGAGGAGGCGGGAGGGGCCGAGCTGTGGAGGGGCCTTGAAGGTGAGAACAAGACACCTGAGGAGACGGAAAAGGGAGCTGGCAGGATTCCTAGAGGGAGTGGTATGGTCAGTGGCCGTCCCGCCGGGTGGATCGTACCTGCTGCCTTTCAGGGCAGGGTCTGGAAAATCCTGTGGGGAAAGGGCAGGGCTGGGGGCTTTTTACTCCCCTTCTTGTGACTTTCTAAAGCCTCTGTGACGTGCGGATTTCTAAAGCAAACCTTGCTGAGCCCTCCACTGGCCCTCCCCCGCCCTGCTGAGAGGAATCAGGCCTCCCAGGTAGAGTTTTGATGGCTTGTTCGTCGGCCAAGCCCACCTCGTCCCTCGCTGACCGAAATGAACCCACCACACACAAGGTGGATGGTGACGTGCCCCCAACGCCTGCCCTTGCTTTATCCCTGCCCGGCTCCGGCAGCTCAGTCTGTTCCATCGATGTTCCTGGTGGCCTGGGGAAGGCTTCGCCTCCGGAGCGGCTCTCCTTTCGGGACTGTCTGGCTGGCGGCCAGAGCCAACGATCCGAGTACCAGCCGGCTGGATCCGTCCACTCTGGCTGCCTTGTGCAGGGTATTAGCCACTGCCCAGGGCCCCGTTGGGTCTCGTTTCTGCGTCAGTGCATGAGGCACAGATTTGAGAGGCCCCCGCGGCCCCCGAAGAGGCAGACATAGGGTCCGGGCAGGAGGACAGGGCCCTTCAGGAAGGAGCCGCAGCTTCCGGGGGAATGAGACCCATCCAGCAGCAGTCTCCACCTAGCCTGCAGCAGTCGCTCAGGATTCCAGGTCAGGGGCTGTTTACCGGCCTCTCTCCTCAGGGCCTGAGCGGAGCAGGAGGCACACGGTTGGGGTGGGGCTCTGCGGAAAGGGCCAGGCATGTGGGTGGCTCTGGAGACGGAGTGGGGGAAGGAGCCTCTCAGGGAGGGGTCAGTGGTCCCAGGTTGACTACAAAGTTTGAGTGTACTGAGTGCAAGCTCCGGGAGCCTGCGAGGCCGTTCCCAGCCAACATCCAGGGAGGGGAGTTTCCTTATTGTTCAGACACACACAAAGCAGCCCCCGGAGCCCTCGGCCCGGCTGGAACTGCCCCGCTGGCAGGCTTCACAAAGAGCACTAGGAGGGATTGGGCCAGGAAAAGCAACTCGCCCGGTGGCCTGTGTCATTACGCGGATCCTGCAGGAATGTTGACATGGGATTGGGGAGGATTTTACAAACCTCACAGTGCCTGTTGTACAGAAGCACGGCCACACTGGGTCAGACCAAAGGTCCATCTAGTCCAGCGTCCTGTCTGCCCACAGTGGCCAATGCCAGGTGCCCCAGAGGGAGTGAACAGAACAGGGAACCATGAAGTGATCCCTCTCCTGTCACCCATTTCCAGCCCCTGACACACAAAGGTTGAGGACACCATCCCTGCCCATCCTGGCTAATGGCCACTGATGGATCCATCCTCCCTGAACCTATTTTGTTCTTATTGGAACCCTGTTAAAGTCCTGGTTTTCATAACATCCTGTGGCAAGGAGTTCCACAGGTTGACTGTGTGCTCTGTGAAGATAAAACTTCCCTTTGTTTGTTTTAAACCTGCTGCCTATTCATTTCACTTGGCGGCCCCTAGCTCTTGTGTTATAGGAACAAGTAAATAACTTTTCCTTATTCATTTTCTCCATCCCAGTCATGATTGTATAGATCTCTCTCCTACCCCCCCTTAGTCGTCTCTTTTCCAAGCTGAAATATCCCAGTCTTTTTAATCTCTCCTCACATGGCAGCCATTCCAAACCCTCATTGTTTTTGTTGCCCTTTCTGAACTTTTTCCAATGCCAAGGTATCTTTTTGGAGATCAAGCGACCACATCTGCACACAGCACTCAAGATGTGGGCGTCCCATGGATTAATAGAGAGGCAATACGATGTTCTCCGTCTTATTCTCTGTCCCTTTCCTAATGATTCCCAACATCCTGTTTGCTTTTTTGATGGCTGCTACACACGAAGTGGATGTTTTCAGAGAACTCTCTACGGTGACGCCAAGATCTTTCTTTTGAGTGGTAACAGCTAGTATCCCCAGCATTGTGTAGGCATATCTGGGACTGTGTGTTCCCCATCTGCATTGCTTTGCATGTATCCACATTACAATTCATCTGCCATTTTGTGGCCCAGTCACCTAGTTTTGTGAGACCCTTTGAAGCTCTTCACAGTCTGCTCTGGACTTCACTAGACTGAGCAGTTTTGTATCCTCTGCTAATTTTGCCCCCTCCCTGTTGACCTCTCTCTCCAGGCACAGAGGCCCCCAGCCCTGCAAGTGTACAACCAGGCCCCTTCTACCCGTAGGACGATGAGTGGGCAAATAAACAGAAAGGTCTGTGCCAAGGCCCCCCCTGGATAAAAGGGCAGGGCACCTCCACCGCCTGCTGCGGAGACGTTCCTCCCAGGGAGGAGGTTTCTGTCTCCACAGAAGGCTCCCTGCCAAGCTGCTGGAGGGCAGGGCTGGAGCTGCATGATACGGGCTGCAATGGGATTGAGCGAGGCCTATTAAAGTGGAGCCATCACTGCCCTTAGACTGCAGAGCTCCTTCCCCGTCCCACCCCCAAGACTTGGCATTGCAGGGAGTAGGGCAGGCCTGCCCGGGACACCTGACGCCGTCCACAGGGGGTGCCCCAGCTGAGCCTGTTCCCCATTGCCCTGTGTGACGGTGCGTCGGGGTTCCCCCGACTCCTGCACCCCCGTAGTGGCACGAACAGACTCCGCCAGCCAGTAGGGGTTGAGGGAGTTTATTGCTTCTCCAGGGTACAGCACAGCACAGATGTGATCTAGTTACAGGGCAGGCCTAGAATGCCTCAGCCCCCCTTGAGATGGGGGAGACTGGGCCCCTAAATCCCAGGCCCCCTTGCTTAGGCTGCTTCCTCCATGATTCCAGACAGAAACTGACTCTCTTCCAGCCCTGCCCCCAGCCAGGGGTTGGTCTCCGCCTTCCTCCCTTTGTCTCTCTCCCTGGGAGGCGACTGGTCGGACAGGTTGTGAGATCCTGTCCTAGTGACTCATCGACTGTCCTGCTGGGCCGTGCTACAAACAGCCGCCAGTGGAGGTCACCCACTGCCCAAGCCCAGCAGCCAGCAAGGCACCACCATACCACACTGGGTTAGAGAGCAGACAGCCCCCCCACTATGTCACACCTTGTACTCCTGACTCCGAGGCCGGCAAAGCTGCTCACAGTACGGACCCCATAGCCTCGGCCAGGAGACGCGTCCGGCTTTCGTTGCGGCAGGGGGGGTTGGCACTGTTAAGACAGAAGGGGACCCACCGCCCAGTGCATAAGCTGCAAGATCCAAACAAAAGCCTTCTCCTGTGTCCCTTACCGTGCAGATAGTCTCAGCGGTCAGTCCTGCTACAAATTCCGCCCATGTGCCGTTTTGCTCCTGTTTTGAAAAGCTCCTAAAATCCAGGGGCAAATCCAGCCATACGGCAGCCCAGATTGACCCAGACTTGGCCCATATTGCCCAGGGGTCAGACTCAGCTCCCTGGCTCCAGAGGCAGGCTTGCAATGTTGCCTCTGGGCCAAGTCCCCCGTTCTGAAATCCTGGCCTGTTTCTAGCTCCGCTTCTGGGGTGGCCCAAGCCTTTGGAGACCAGACTGATTTCCTGGGGCAGAAATCTTGTGAGACTAGCTCATGAGCTATCCCCTGGCTTGCCAGCCATGCTCAGCCCCAATCAGCCCAGCTGCAGCTTTACATACAAACTGAAACCAGGTCAAAATCCAACCGTTTTCTCCTTGGCCCTCCTCCAGCAATTCCCCCGTCTCTACTCCTGCAGAGTGTAGCTTTGTGCCTATACATCAGGGTGGGCAATAAGCGGACCGTGGGCCTCCAGACACTGTATTTACCCATGTCCGCAAGTATGAATGCTTGCAGTTCCCATTGGCCGCAGAGCTGCGTTCCCTGCGGGAAGCAATGTGGACCGGAACATTGCTTTCCGCTGCTCCCATTAGCTGGGAGCGGCGGTCTGCGGCCAAGCGGAGCTACAAGCGGCATACCTGTGGGTGTCCAGGTAAATAAAGCAGCTGGTGACCTGCCAGGAGCTAACCATGGTGAAATGTGCCCAGCCTGCAGGCCGCTTATTGTCCAACTCTGCTATCGAGAGTGTCCTCTCCTTGGGCTGAACTTGGGTACCACACCCCATTGGCACTGGGACCAGTCTGAATTGACGTAGGAAAAGATTCTGAGTTCATGTCCGTGGTGGAACCATTTAGAGTATCTGTCACCCATTCCCAAGCCCTGCCGACTTGCAAAATCAGCTTGAAATACTCCAATCACCCCATTAGATCACCCGATTCAGCGTGACTAATAACCCTCCCTTTTTAGCTCTTATTGCATTCCACCCGGCTGTGTCCAACATAAGCTCTGTCTGTGCCAGAGAGGGTTTTGCAACCTGTTAACACCTCTCCATTTGTTGCAACGGGAGCATGAAAAACCCTGCCACTGTCCAGTTCCTTCGAACGCTGAAGGCATCTTTGCAGGAAATGTGCAGCTTCCTGCATGACAGCTGCCCCAAGTTTCGCTGTAAATCATTGTACCTCTCTGCTGTGTGGCCCTGTTATTTCTAGGGGCTGGCAGGATTGTTATTCTGCATTGGGATTCCAGTAACGCCTAGAAGCGCCAGTGCACCTCAGGGCTCCGTTGTGCCAAAGCTAGACACACCCAAAGCAAGAGACATTCCCTGCCAGTCTATATGGACCAGAGGGGATGGCAGCAGAAAAAGGGGCATTGGACCCCAGTTTAAGGTGGGAAACTGGCCAAGGTCACATGGGAAGTCTGTGGCAAAGCTGAGAACTGACCTCAGACCCCTAGAGTCCAGTCCAGTGCCTAAGTTATCAGTCATGATTCCTGAACTTCCATTTCTCTCCTGTTTCATTTTCAGCCTCCAGGAAAGCACACACTCCATGGGGATTTTCCAGCACTGTTCTGTGCATGTTCACTTTTCAATTTTTCCTTTGGAAGTGTTAAGTATATATTTTTTAAGTTCACAAAAAATAGAAAGTATCTTATCTATGATGAGAAAACATGAGCTAGGAGGGAAGACTGGAAGAATTGGGCTTGTTTAGTTTGGAAAGGAGAAGACTGAGAGGGGACATGAGAGTGTTTCTCAAGTATCTAAAAGGGTGTCACAAGGAGGAGGGAGAAAAATTGTTTTCCTTGGCCTCTGAGGATAGGACAAGAAGCAACGGGCTTAAACTGCAGCAAGGGAGGTTTAGGTTGGACATTAGGAAAAACTTTCTACCTGTGTTGGTGGTTAAACACTGGAATAAATTGCCTAGGGGGGTTGTGGAATCTCCACCCCTGGAGATATTGAAGATATTTAAGGGTGGACAGACACCGTCAGGGATGGTCTAGATGGTGCTGGGTCCTGCCGTGAGGGCACGGGACTGGACTCAGACCTCTGGAGATCCCTTCCCATTCTAGTGCTCTGTGATTCTATGACTGTACCTCGGTCATGCTTTGATTGTACAGCGTGATCAAATGGCACCTTGGCCAGAGGTAATACACAGTGACTAGTCCCTGCAGCAGACACAACTGGGAAACCCAGGTTTGTAGGGAAGTTTTCAATTCAAACAGCCTGGACAGCCCAGGCGCTCATCTGCGGTGTCCCGATAATCCACTGGCCTCAGGCAGAAGCTCGTTACTATTTGCACAGGTGTTATGCAGGCAAAACCATCATTCACTGACACAGTGAAAATAACCTGGAGAATGCTAGGGATAAGGCTAATAAGTTATTAAGCATCTCAGCAATTAGCCTCTGAGAGAACTTAACTCACGCCCATTGCTCCTGTTGGCTCCCGTTCAGGAATGCACCTAGGTGCACGCTTCAATCCATCCCTGGGCAGGTAAATACTTCAGCGCCCATTCTAAATAGGGTTGCTTACGTGAGTCCGGAACTGGGCTGTAAAAAGCTGTGGGACTCCCATTGTCCCTTGAGACAGAGCCAAAGGGAAGGGATCCCCCGAAGGTGAGAAACGGTTTCTCACACCCGGGCGGCTGATAAACAACACAGGGTCCATTGTCTTTCTCCTTCGGCACAGCCTGTGTTTGCTTTCAAATGGCTCTGCAAATGGCTTGAGTGTGTGGGTGGCTGTTGGCCGGTTCCAGTGTCAATATCCTGGCCTCCTTTATCTTGTTTGCATGAGATTTCGGCTCTTTTCCCAGGGCTGCTGTCGGGTTGACACAAGAAGCTGGGGTGGTTGTTTATTCAGCCAGGCCCAGTGCGCGGCCTAGTGCTGCAAACAGGGTTATTCAGACGAAACCTGAAAAAGAAGCCAAGAGAGATTCCAGTCCTGCCCTTGGCAAGCGTGGGGCAGGTGGCTCCCAGGGCGCAGCTGGCATGAGGAACAGGCAATGAGGCCTTGGCTGAGTGCTCAGGCAAGGAGTTCCAAGGGGAGGTGTGGGAAGTAGCCCGGAGGCCGTGGGGCGGAGCAGGCGGCCGGGGTCTCGAGGCTAGCAGTGCAGGATTGCAGGGGGACGTGGAGGGACACTGGGCTTAGTAGCCAGGGACAACTAGGGGTTTAGCCTGACAAATCATCAAGGGGTCTTTCCCTAGGGCCTCAAGGTCTGGAGCTGGGCACGGACACTATGTTTGTCTCCACGTCTGCACGTGTGAGTGGGGGGCAGCTGCGGCCCCGCCCAGGGATTTCAAGTGGGTCTTGCAGGGCTCTTAGTGTCGTTCCCAGCTTGTGGCCTGCGTGAAACAAACGGGGGGGGGGGCTGGATGTCTGACACGCCCACGAGCCGGGCTTCTGATCCCTAGTGAGCCCTGTGCCCGTTGATGCCTCCGTGGCACACGCATATCTCTGCCTGTGTTTTCGACAGCGGCCGCCAGGCGCTTGTCACTGTGGCAAAGCTTGGTCCCTAATGCCAGCACAAAGGCAGATAGTCCGAGGAGCAGGCATGCCAGGGTGTGAGAGGCCAGGGTGGCATCAGATCACAGCAGTGAACCGATTAGCTCCAGCACAGACACCAGCCCTCACCCAATCTGCGCCAACCTCCAGGGAATGGCCCTGCCGCCAACCTCCCAGGGAACGGCTCCGCAGCCAACCTCCTGGGGAATGGCCCCGACACCAACCTCCGGGGAACGGCCCCGCCGCCAACCTCCCGGGGAACGGCCCTGCAGCCAACCTCCGGGGAACGGCCCCGCCGCCAACCTCCAGGGAACGGCCCCGCAGCCAACCTCCGGGGAACGGCCCCGCAGCCAACCTCCTGGGGAATGGCCCCGACACCAACCTCCGGGGAACGGCCCCGCCGCCAACCTCCCGGGGAACGGCCCCGCAGCCAACCTCCGGGGAACGGCCCCGCCGCCAACCTCCCGGGGAACGGCCCCGCAGCCAACCTCCCGGGGAACGGCCCCGCAGCCAACCTCCGGGGAACGGCCCCGCCGCCAACCTCCCGGGGAACGGCCCCGCCGCCAACCTCCCGGGGAACGGCCCCGCAGCCAACCTCCAGGGAACGGCCCCGCTGCCAACCTCCCGGGGAATGGCCCCGCCGCCAACCTCCCGGGGAACGGCCCCGCAGCCAACCTCCGGGGAACGGCCCCGCTGCCAACCTCCGGGGAACGGCCCCGCAGCCAACCTCCGGGGAACGGCCCCGCAGCCAACCTCCGGGGAACGGCCCCGCCGCCAACCTCCAGGGAACGGCCCCGCCGCCAACCTCTGGGGAACGGCCCTGCAGCCAACCTCCGGGGAACAGCCCCGCCGCCAACCTCCCAGGGAATAGCCCCGACACCAGCCTCCGGGGAACGGCCCCATTGCCAACCTCCGGGGAACGGCCCTGCCGCCGGCCTCCAGGGCTCCTTCAGTATCAATAAGCCAAGCATGTCAGCATGAGGGGGCTGCACGAGGAAGATGGGTCGGGACCCCAAGAAGGGAACACGACGAGCTGTGCGGCTCGAGGGGCTGTCGGGGAGACAAAGGGACCCGGCCAGGGTTCCACGGACCCCGTGCTGCAGACGGAGCACTGGCCACCCAAACACAGGGCAGCTGGGGAAGAAGTAGTCCACTTTTATTGCCCCAAAGCTTTGGCAGCAAGACGGGGGCACCCGGACACTGGTACCGCTGACGAGCCGGCTTCTCCCCGCCAGGCCGCCCCCTCCTGCCTTTGCCGTGCAGGGCGTGTACAGGCATGATCCTGGGGCGCGCACTGTGCTCCGTGTCCCCTCCTGGGGCTTGGCTCCATGTGCCCCCCCAGGGCTGGGTTCCCCCTGGCTCTGGTCCCATCAGTGGCATAACGAGGAGGAGGCAGGCAGGGGGGAGTTGCCCCAGGTGCCACGCTAGGGGGGCACCAATTTAGTCCCCCTGCACTCCCCGTGCCATCCCTTGGCTCCCCTGCTCCTCCTCGCCACTGGCTGGAGCTTCCTCCCTGCCTCTCCACCCCCAGCTTGACCCTCCTCCATCTCCGCTGGTGGGTTAGTGCATGCGGGGGCCTGGCCCCAAACTGGAGGGGGTGGGGTAAGATGTGGTACAAGCTCCCCCCTCCTCCCAGGGTCAGGCTCATCCGTGTGCTAGGTTTGGGGCCCCGCCACATGGCGGGGGGGGGGGGCGCAAATTTTGCCTTTGTCCCCGGGTGCAAAAAACCCCGCGATGCATCTGGGTCCCCTGGCTGCCCCAGGCTCTCTGCTCACCCATCCTCACCGCCCACCCCAGTCCTCTAGCCCCAGCATGTGCTGCAGAGGTCTCTGCCCTGCTGCCCCCTCCTTCAGGCTCCATTCCCCGCCAGCAGCCCTGCACTGCCCCTTTTGGGGCCGGGCAGCCGCCGCATGTCCTCTGGCATCTTTGGAACCCCACTTCCGGGATCTGAGGGCTGCTCTCAAATCTCCCCTCGCTCTCCTCTTCGGTAAGAGCAGGCCAGGAAGGCCAGTGGGAGCCGTGGGGCACCCTGCCTAAGGTCTTGCAGCTCACAGGCCCCAGAAGCAGAAGCTGAGCTAGGCAAGAGCCACCCAGCGCTGGCGTGGGACAGAGCTTTGCTGGCGTGACGCGTGGGAGGCTCCCCGGCACCACGGAAACGGATGGCAACACAGCCAGCTGGCTGAGCAGGCCACGGTGGGTGTGACCCAGCTGTGGCTATCTGAGCCATCTGCGAAACGGGGATAACAACACTTAAGGGATTGACTGAGCTTTACGAGCGCTTTGAAGATGGATCACAGCTTTATTACTATCATCATCCAAAGCACACCCGAGCCCGCCCCTTGCGCCATTTCCCTATCGCCGCCTGATGCGCTCTCCCCCCCCAGGCAAAGTCCGATCTGCAGAAAGGCCCAGGGTGTGGCAGGCCCTGGTGCCTGGCGGCTGGGCTGGTCTGACACAGGGCCCAGGTATGAAGGGAAGACCCACGCTCTAGGTCAGGCACAAGGCATGGGTCGCTGTGGTCACCATTATTATGTACTGCAAGACTTACCCAGTGCTGCCCGGATCCTTCAGGGCAGGGGGCTGGTGGTGTGGGGGGTGCAGGAGTCAGGGCAGGGCGTAGGAGATGTGGGGGGCCAGGCAGGAGGTGGAGGAAGTGGGGGTGCAACAGCGAGGAGGGTTGGGGGATCCCATCTGGCAGGGCTTTCTCTTCCCCCTCCCCCGTCAGTACGGGCCATCTCTGCTCTCCCGAGCTAGCACAGCCTTCTGTCTCCCCCCAGATCCCCATCCCCGGCTGGCCACTCTTGGTGGTGCGGCTGCCCCCAGTGGCCACTCTCAGTATTACGTCCCTCCTCTCGGCACCCCTCCCTTTCCACATTATGGAAAACAGTCCCATTCCTGGCACCTCCCCTTTTCTTGGCACGACCAAAATCCAAGTCATCTTCCTTTAAATGAGGAGAAGAGGAAGCTGCCTGCCCAATGTGTCGCCTCCAGCTTTTTCCTTTCAGGAGGGTTCTTGAGCAAACGGGCAGACAGACAGATGCACAAATCTCTGATATAAATAATTAGCCGTCCCAGAGCACCTAAGAGCCCCACTCCTGGAGCTTGACCCCCTTGTGCGAGGTGCTGGACAAACCCAGAACCAGACTTGATCCCTGACCCGAGGCAGCTGCTGGACACAGACTGACGCAGGGAGCAAGGAAACAATGAGGCAAGGACGAGCTTGCTGCAAGGACTGCTGGGTAGCAATTCTCTGGCCTGGCTGAGGCAGGTCACGCTGGGTTAACACAGTCGACCCTTCTGGCCTTCAGATGTGGGGATTGAGGAGAGAGAGAATTGGGGCCCAGGGTGGAGGAGCCATGGGGGAAGGGCTGAGAGCACACAGAGCTAGTGGCATGGCTGATTGTCTGTAGGTAGCGTGGCCACTGTCCGTTCGATTGTTCTCTGAACTTCCCTGGGGTGGATAATCTCACTCTGGCAATGCGGTGTCCAGAAGAAAGAATATCTTTCTGGGAGTGTGTGGCCCAGACAGAGCTCTCCGGAGAGGGCCCTCTTAGCTTCTGGCTTGGAGATTTGGTGCTTTCCATCTGCGGTCCAAACATCCCCGGGTGTTTTTATCCGCTGCAACTTTGCCTTCGCCCACCGAGGCGTCTCTCCCCCAGCCCGTGGGCATTGCAGATCACCTCCCACCCACGTGTGTGCCTTCTCCTCTCCCTCTGGTTCTCACGTCTTGCTCTCAGCCTCCTTTTCTACTCCCTCGCCGTCCCTTGGCACCAGACCGCTCCGGGCTGCGCTGCTCCACCCTGCTCAGCATCGGCCGTGCGCTCTACTTCCTCTTCCAGGCCAGGAGTGGTGGCGGCAACTGGGATTCTATCTCCACGCCCTGTCGTTCCCCATTGGACACCTCCCCCGCGCGGGTGCAGCCCTCTCCCTTGCGTTCCCAGGTGTGAGCCAGGCTGGAGTCCTGACGCCGGGTTCAGCCCACACTTCTGTGGCATCAGGCAGTAAGTGCTGCACAAGGCACCTCCAGACCCGTTACCAGAGCCACGCGGCCCCCAATCACTCAGGCGCTGCTCCCGCAATGGGCTCTGACTGGACAGACGCCCGCTGATGCCAACGTTGCGTCTCCTCCCAGGACTGCGAGCTCGTGTGGGAACGCCGTGTCTCTCTACAGTCCAGGGGCCACATTTCATTGTACAAACTCGTGCTACTTCTTCCTCCTTGTTCCGCTAGGGCAGGGCTGGGTGAGCTGCATTCCGGGGCGGATCCGGCCCACCTAACACTTGGATCTGGCCGTTTGCTATTTGCAGCCTGCTGCCTGGCCACCGGATTTCCAGGCGCTGGCTCAGGCAGCAACTTACAGGACTCGTGGCCCCGCTGCGTTGTCTGGCAGCAGGGCATGCAACTCCGGCCCCTATGGGATAGCGCTGTGACTGGGAGCCCTTTAAATAGGCACAGCAGCTCTGGGTGGCTGCCAGGCAATGCGGTAGCAGCGAGGCCAAAAGTCGCGAACCTTCTGCTGTGCTTTTAACTCAAAGCCTCCATCCCTAGACAACTCTGGGGGGAGGTTAGTTCCCCAGCTCTGTCCCTTCCACACCAGGCCCCGCCCCTTTCACACCAGGCCCCGCCCCTTCCAAGGTTGGAGCCAGCCTGTGGCCATGTACCAAAATTCATTACATGGCCCCTCTGTGAAAATTATTGCCCACCTGTGCTAGGGGCTGACATTGCTCCCATTGAAATCAGTAGGGAAAGGGGCCAGAGCTTTACACTCAATAAGAACATAAGAAGGGCCAGACTGGGTCAGACCAAAGGCCCATCCAGCCCAGTGTCCTGTCTGCCCACAGTGGCAATGCCAGATGCCCCAGAGGGAGGGAACACAACAGGGAATCCTCACGTGACCCCTCCCCTGTCACCCAGCTCCAGAGAAACAGAGGCTAGGGACACTGTTCCCACCCATCCTGGCTAATAGACATCGATGGACTGAACCTGCATGGATCTATCTAGCTCTTTTTTGAACCCTGTTAAAGTTCTAGCCTTTACTGCATCCTTTGGCAAGGAGTTCCACAGGTTGACTGTATGCTGAGTGAATAAAAACTTCCTTTTGTTTGTTTTAAACCTGCTGCCTGTTAATTTCATTTGGCGACCTCTAGTTCTTATGTTGTGGGAATAAGTAAATAACTTCTCCTTATTCACTTTTTCCATACCAGTCATGATTTTATAGACCTCTATCATATACCCCCTTAGTCTCCTCTTTTTAAGCTGAAAAGTCCAAGTCTTTTTTTAATCTCTCTTCGTACAGGACCCGTTCCAAACCCCTCATCATTTTTGTTGCCCTTTTCTGAACTTTTTCCAATGCTAATATAGCTTTTTTGAGATGAGGCGACCACATCTGTATGCAGTATTCAAGATGTGAGCGTACCATGGTTTTATATAGAGGCATTAAGATATTCTCTGTCTTATTCTCTATCCCTTTTTTAAATGACTCCTAACATTCTGTTTGCTTTTCTGACTGCCGCTGCGCACTGCATAGATGTTTTCAGAGAACTATCCACAATGACTCCAAGATCTCTCTTGAGTAGTTGTAGCCAAATTAGTCCCCATTATATTGTACGTCTAGTTGGGATTATTTTTTCCAATGTGCATTACTTTACATTTATCAACATTACATTTCATTTGCCATTTTGTTGCCCAGTCACTCAGTTTGGTGAGATCTTTTTAAAGCTCTTCACAGTCTGCTTTGGTCCTAACTATCTTGAGCAGTTCGGTATCATCATGTTCTGGATTTGACTGTATCTGTGGGTAGAATTACAGGTGGCTTTTCTTTGCCTCTGTATTCACGGACAAGGTCAGCGCAGAAGTCCAGGAGCCAAGTGACGCAAGATGGGATGAAGATGGACAGCCCTTAGTGGGTAAAGAACAGGTTAGGAACTATTTAGAAAAGCTAAACATACACAAATCCATGGGTCCGGACTTAATGCATCCGAGGGTACTGAGGGAGTTGGCAAACGTCATTGAGGAGCCTTTGGCCATTATCTTTGAAAAGTCGTGGAGATCGGGAGAGATCCCGGATGACTGTAAAAAGGCAAATGTAGTGCCCATCTTCAAAAAAGGCAAGAAGAACGATCCAGGGAACTATAGGCCGGTCAGTCTTACCTCAGTTCCTGGAAAAATCATGGAAGGGATCCTTAAGGAATCCATTTTGAGGCACTTGGAAGAGAGGAAAGTGATTAGGAATAGTCAGCATGGATTCACAAAGGGCAAGTCGTGCCTGACCAATTTGATTAGCTTCTATGATGAGGTAACTGGCTCTGTGGACGTGGGAAAGTCAGTGGATGTGATCTACCTTGACATTAGCAAGGCTTTTGATACAGTCTCCCTCAATATTCTTGCCAGCAAGTTAAGGGAATGTGGATTGGATAAATGGACAGTAAGATGGATAGAAAGATGGCTAGAAGGCTGTGCCCAGCGGGTAGTGATCAACGGCTCGATGTCAGGATGGCGGTCAGTTTCTAGCGGAGTGCCCCAAGGTTCGGTTCTAGGACCGGTTTTGTTCAATATCTTTATTAATGACCTGGATGAGGGGATGGATTGCACCCTCAGCAAGTTTGCAGATGACACTAAGCTAGGGGGAGAGGTAGATACGCTCGAGGGCAGAGATAGGGTCCAGAGTGACTTAGACAAATTGGAGGATTGGGCAACAAGAAATCTGATGAAGTTCAACAAGGACAAGTACAGAGTCCTGCACTTGGGACGGAAGAATCCCAAGCTTTGTTACAGGCTGGGGACCAACCAGCTAAGTCGTAGTTCTGCAGAAAAGGACTTTGGGGTTACAGTGGATAAGAAGCTGGATATGAGTCAACAGTGTGCCCTTGTAGCCAAGAAGGCTAATGGCATATTAGGGTGCATTAAGAGGAGCATTGCCAGTAGATCCAGAGATGTGATTATTCCCCTTTATTCGGCTCTGGTGAGGCCACATCTGGAGTATTGTGTCCCGTTCTGGGCCCCCCACTACAAAAAGGATGTGGGCGCATTGGAGAGGGTCCAGCGGAGGGCAACCAAAATGATTCGGGGGCTGGAGCATATGACCTACGAGGAGAGACTGAGGGAGTTGGGTCTGTTCAGTCTGCAGAAGCGAAGAGTGAGGAGGGATTTGAGAGCAGCCTTCAACTTCCTGAAGGGAGGTTCCAAAGAGGCTGGAGAGAGGCTGTTCTCAGTAGTGACGGATGGCAGAACGAGGAGCAATGGTCTCAAGTTGTGGTGGGAGAGGTCCAGGTTGGATATTAGGAAAAACTATTTCACTAGGAGGGTAGTGAAGCACTGGGATGGGTTCCCTAGGGAAGTAGTGGAGTCTCCATCCCTAGAGGTGTTTAAGTCTGGGCTTGACCAAGCCCTGGCTGGGTTGATCTAATTGGGATTGGTCCTGCCTAGAGCAGGGGGCTGGACTTGATGACCTCCTGAGGTCTCTTCCAGCTCTGTGGTTCTATGATTCTATGATTCTTCCCTTGTCTGAAACATGGCGTTACCGATCCCTCTCTTTCAGGTCCCAGAATGCCCATGTGAGCAGCCTCTGATTGGCTCCCCTGGGTCCGGGGCTTGCCAGGATTCAGAAGCAGGCTGGGATAGGGGCTTGGACCCTGCAATGGGAAAAGGGGACTGGTTCCTCCGCTCATCCCGTCACCTCTGGTGTGAACGTGGGAGTGTCCTTGACTCCCCACCTGCAAACTGGCTGGGGGATGCGACTCCCCTTCGCTTTGAGGCTGCACGTGAGAGGTGCTAGAGCAATGGTTCTCAACTCGTTTCAGTCCACGGACCACCAGGCAATCAAAAAATGTTCGTGGACCACCTCCAGCACATGTGGCTCAGGACGAACGACACAGCAACCGCTCAGCATGATGGCGGCAGCTACACTGATGCTCAGAGCCTCAGACGGACGTTACTGGCAACACAACGCGGGTGCGTCCTAGGTGACGCTATGGATGATGTGCCACCTGCTTGTGAACATGACATAAAACAGCCTAACGGCGGCGCCTGCCCACGCCATGTGACTTTGGACAATGTTCCTGTGGACCACCGAAAAAGTCACCATGGACCGCCAGCTGAGAGCCACAGAGCGAGAGGGACCCGACTGGAAGCTCAGTGCTGAGTTGTGACGGGGCACAGGGCAGAGCTGATGCCTCAGCTGTCACTGGCATTTCTTCCCCAGGGTCTCCACGCCAGAAATAACTGGCTGCTCCCTGGCCCTCTTCTTTGCTCGGATTAGGTCAAGGCCACTCCAATTGCCCCACCCTGCTTCTCCTTGCACCAGGGCTTCTCTACCCTTCAGATCACCAGGGGCTAATCGTTCCTCCGAGCGAGCCATCTCTTCTTGGGGCGGGGCAATGAGATTGTCGCACAAAGTCTCCCCTCCGCCAAGAGCAACCTGCGTCTCCCTCGCCCGTTCTGCGGGACTCCCCTGCATGAGCTTCGGCATCATCTTCCTGTGACCTCTCCAGGAGCCCGAGATGTCACCTCTCCTGCCTCATGCCATGGCAACATCCCCTTAGGAAGACACGGCCCTTCAGAGGGGCAGCTCTCGCGTGGGATCTGCCACGTGCCGTGAGCAGCATTCGTGGCTGGAAGGAGAGAAGGGCTATTCCCCGTGAGCTGCAGGCCCTTTGCCTCGCGTTGCAGTTGTGCGAACTCTAGGAACTGTCTGACGGGGCCCGGCTGCGTTCAGCCAGGCACTAAGTCCAGCATTTTCCACCTGGGTCCCCTGGAGCTAGCGAGGCACTTCCTTCATTCCTAGGCCCCGAACTAGTGGCCTGACCGAGAATCTAAACTCGTGTTTACATCGCTGGAACCAGTTCCTCAAAATACAACCCTCGGCAGCTTTTGCCGGCAGAATAAGGAGGGGCCCTGCTGATCTCACTTGCCACCCAGCCGAGTGTCCCCTGGTGAGACCCCTCTGTCTGTATTTGAAATTGACCTGAGCTGTTTGTAAATTTCCTACTTTGACAAGATCCAGGACATGACTCACCCAGGTTCTGTCCCTGTGGAAATTAAGGATGTTCATGGAATCATTGCAATTTGGAACTCCCTTCCGCAAACTGGTTTTGCAGTTCTTGGGCAAGTTATGTCACAATCAAGGCGGAGTATCTGGCTATCTATATAAGTATGAACCAACCTCTCGTGCTGGAGTTTTGCTAATAAACTAGACCTAGGCCGACAGTCAGTGTTCTTACCATGAAGATGGCAGGTCCCTTTATGTTCCTAGCGCTGGCATGTCTCTGCTGCATCTCAGGTGAGTAACTTTGGCTGTAATCTGCCCAGGAACTGAGAAGTGACACTCCAAATCCTAGGAAGCTTGGACGAAGGAGAAAGTGCTTCCTTAAGGAGGATAAAATGTCAGCGAGCTGGAGAAATGGTGTGTCCTCAGGGAACCAGAGCAGGGTTAGGGGAAAGGTCCATCATTCTGGTTTTAGTAGCATTTGTAAGAAAACTGGGGTTCTGATGAGTATGTGTGAAATCGGCAGCATGCGTAATGTTCCCAGGGTGACTGGCCTGTTCTCTGAAAATGATGGAATAACACCCGTGGCGTGTGGTTGGGGTGGGGCTAAAGTAGCTCTGCTGGTGGAATACTTTGTGGCAAGAGGACAATTGGCTGTCCAAATTACAAAGAAAAGAAGAGAAAAGAAAAGAAAGGTGATTCCATTTTTGTACACGGAACCCAAAGGCCTGAACAAGAAGTGTTTGGGGATGCTTTTATGACTTCCTGAAAATGGGAATTTTTCCCTAGCTCTGGTGGACACTGAATGTATTTTCCCAGGACTCTCCTGGGGACACTGGAATGTTAAGTACAATACCGATGCAGCGGCGCTAACTTTTCTACCGTACCCCCATTCATCGTGAAAAGGAGGCGCGGGCGGGTTCCTTGTGGGCTCACCGGGATGCCAAGGAAACAACCGATGGCTATTGATGATGTGGCAGAGGGATACTTCTATCCGCTATTCCTAACCACCCCTGCTGAGCCACGATCAGTTGACTTTTCTTTCGGGCAATGCCGTCCAAGTGGGCTTTGAGGAGGAACTGGAGGAAAAGGCAGTGAAGGCTCATGGTTTAGCTCAGGGGTCCCAGTGGAGGTGTGGAAGAAAAGGTTTGTGGGTGAAACAGCCACATCTGACAGAGGCTGGTGTCCCTGGCAAGGTGTTGGAGCGAAGTGTTGAGAGTCTCGTGCAGATAAGCAGTAACTGAAGTGTCTTTTCTTTGCTTCTACGCACATAAAAATATCGCAAAAGAGAGAGCGAACGCATGGGGGGATGCGCCTAAATAGGGGTCTGGTGTGGCAAATTCTTCATGCCATGAAAAACCGAGCCCACAGATTTCATTTGTTGGGCCCCTTTGCGTACTAGATTATCACTCATCCAATAGTTTCCGTTATTTGCAGTTAAGGAGGAAATATTTTATCTTCAATTTTCCTCAGGCTTCCTGACATTTCATGGTTTGTGTCTGCGTTTGTGTTTTTCTCATAGGTGTTGCCAGCCAAGATATACAGGTTAGTCTACCTCCTTCTGTTAGAGATGTTTCCCAAATGAGCTTGTTAATGCCCCTAAAATAAAAGGACTGGTCGACTTTAAAAGAGCCAAATGTTCCCCCCAACCATCCATCCCAGTGGTATAGAACTGAGACAAAACATCTCTCAGGGTGTGTCTATACTACACCTCTCTGTCGACAGAGAGATGTAGATTAGGCACATCGAAATTGCTAACGAAGCAGGGATTTAAATATCCAATGCTTCCTTAGCATAAACATGGCCGCCGCTTTTTTTCAAAACAGAGTCTTTTCGAAAAAAACGGCAGTCTAGACGCGGATCTGTCAAAAATAAACCCTTTTTCGACAGCTCCTGTAAGCCTCATTTTTTGATGAATACAGGATCTGTTGAACAAGGGTGTATTTTCGACAGATCCACATCTAGACTGCCATTTTTTCGAAAAAACTCCGTTTCAAAAAAAAGTGGTGGCCATGTTTATGCTAATGAAGCATGGGATATTTAAATCCTGGCTTCATTAGCAATTTTGATGTGCTTGATTTGCATCCCTCTGTCAACAGAGGGATGCAGTCTAGACGTAGCCTCAGAGACGTAGCCTCTAGCATTAACAGTGGGTATAGCTCACAGCCAGGTTTTGGGCTGTGTATCTGGAAACATTTGGCTCAGAGATCTAATGAGATGCAGGTCAAAAGAGCGTGAGAGACACTGTTCTCATGGAATTTAGAGCTTTTGCTTCTGATCCAACCAGAGTCCCGTGCTGGTGAACGTTACATCCCAGAACATTTAACCCCCCTTTTTGGAATCTCCACCAATGTTTGACTCGATAGCTGAGCGGAGTCACTCAGTCCTTGTTTTATATGGACTAGTTTGCTTATCCACCAGTAAGACCCCACTTCCATACGGAGGAATCCGCCGGCATACCTAGCTGGAGCGTTGCTTTTGCGCAGCCTGCATTCCCAGCCATTGGCTGGTAAGGGCGCTGGCTGGTGTTCTAGCTTGCTGGGGCTTGGTTGCTTTGCTGAAATTCATCTCTCAGAGGTGCTTCATGTGCCGGCTGCTCTGCTCTGTTAGAATAGCCATGTCTGCCCTCAGCTGGCCCCTGGCTGTGTGACCTCCTCTCCACTAGCTGCTTTTAGCCCATTCCACTCCAGTGCATGAGAACTGAACATAAGCCCAGTGTCCTGTCTGCCAACAGGGGCCAATACCAGATGCCCCAGAGGGAAGGAACACAACAGGCAATCCTCACATGATCCCTCTCCTGTCATTCACCTCCAGACAGACAGAGGCTAGGGACACAATTCCTACCCATCCTGGCTAATAGCCATTGATGGACCTAACCTCCATGAATCTATGTAGCTTTTTTTTGACCCCTGTTAAAGCCCTGGGCTTGACAATCTCCTCTGGCAAGGAGTTCCATAGGTTAACTGTGTGCTGATTGAAGAAAAAACTTCCTCTTGTTTGTTTCAAACTGGCAGGCAGGTGAGTTTTTTGAGCCATAGAACTGCACGCGCTCATCCCTCAAAAGCGGTAGCATACAGGAATTGGGAAGTATCCCTTTCAATAGCAGGTGGGCCAGCCTTCCTGTTGCCTGCACTATGTTTGAGAAGGCAGCAGAGCCCTGCTGGAGCAGCAGTGTATGTGTGCAGATAGGCAATGCACGTTGCATACAGTGAGGATACCTGGTTCTTTGGACGCACTGTGCCTGTGTAGTTCTTCATATTGGCCTAGTGGTGGAAAGAGCTAAAGACGGGGTAATGAGCAATCAGGACTGGCTCCTAAGGCACAGCAAGAGTGGGCTGTTGCCTCCAAAAGGCTAAGGTCCTCCATCCCCAACAGAATCAGAGTCACGGAGCTGGAAGGGACCTCGAGAGGGCATCCGGCAGGACCAAGCACCATCTCTAGACCAGGGCTACTCAACACTGGAAAACCCGGGAGCCACAATGATACTCACAGCACATGCCGAGGGCCACAGCTTAAGTGTGGTTGCAAATACATGCAAATATATATGCAAATATATGCAAATAGCTTCTTTCACACTGACGGGCATGAATACGAAGATTAAGGCCAGACTACACAACACGGAGGCCCCATTTAAGTCAGTTCTGCTGGTATTAATAAAATGCAGTAGTTACCCCATTTCCATCCGTATGACAGCACTTTTAATGAGCAATGACCGTCCAGGGATTTAACTACTAAAATGCATATCACCAGAAGACCACTATATTGACTACTGTTTGTTTTGGCTCCCACCTGCGGGCCGTGTGCTGAGCCCCACGTAAATCCAAACCGCACCACGAGCCGCAAACAAACGGGCTGCCAGCCACATGCAGCCCACGGGCCATGTGTTGAGTAGCCCTGGACTAGGCCATCCCTGATAGATGTCTATCCAACTTGTTTTTAAACAGTGATGGAGATTCCACATCTTCCCCAGGCAATTTATTCCGGTGTTTAACCCCCCTGACAGGCAGGAAGTTTTTCCTCATGTCCAACCTCAACCTCCCTTGCTGCAGTTTAAGCCCATTGCTTCTTGTCCCATCCTCAGCGGCCAAGGAGAACAATTTCCCCCCCTCCCTGCGACACCCTTTTAGATACTTGAAAGCTGCTCTCGTGTCCCCTCTCGGTCTTCTCCTTTCCAAACTGAATAACTGATGGAACTGTCTCTACCCGGTGACTGTTCTAAGACGCCCGCCCAGTGCAGAGAGGAGTGCCCTGTTTTACCGTTTGCAGGAGGAGTGCAAGGAATTGTGGCAGAAGTTCCGCAGTGGGTTCTTTTTTTGCCATCGAGATAACAACCCCGTCCGCGGCCCCGACGGCACAACGTACGCTAACAAATGTATCATGTGCAGAAAGCTGATGTGAGTACGAGAGCTGAGCGCTTGCGTCAGAGTCACTAACGCCGCAGCTTGTGCGGCTAGGTGGGCTGTTTCCCACGTCTCCTCTCCTCTGGATTCAGTCCTACTCTCGCGGGGCTTAATCCCCCCTTTATGGCATAGCTCCTTGGCAGAGGGACATACTGCAACCTCTGAGCCCCAGTTCAGAGAGGTTAGCTGCCAGCTCCCCAGAACCGTCCCACATGAACCCTGGCACCCTTCGCTCCCACGCCAACCATGCAGGGGCGGGGGAATACAATGGTCATGCTCAGAAAAAAACCAGTGCTTGTGCTTAGCTGCCTGTTTTGCCGATGGGCCATGGAAGGGAAATTTGCTGTTGAACGCGAGTGGCAGAAGTGTCTGGGGGGAGGAGGGGAAGAGAAAGAGGCAAGCTTTCCGGATCCAGAGAGCGTGGGCAGCTCCCTTCGGGCCTGACTCTGCGGATCGTGCACGTTAGGGCGGCTTTGTGGGACGAGGGCCGTAGGCCGTGGCTCTCTTGGCTTTCCCGCCGAGGTTGGAGCAACTCCCTGTGGCTCACTGCCTCCCTTTCTTGCAGGTTCAGTCAAGGAAATGCCCCACTGGCTGAGAGAGCGAATGCCCACAGAAGCCCGACAGGAAAGGTGAGGCTAAAGGTTACCCTGCTTCCTGCAAAGCACCCAAAGGAAGCGATTATATTAGTGGCTCTATCTCTGGCCCAGTGGCCTTGTGTTGGGTCCCGTACGTGCTGTGATGGGACCCAGGCTCAGTCTGCCCGTAAAGGGCCATAAATACCTAACCTTGTTCACGGGTCCCTCTCGGAAATCTGCCAGCTTGTGTCTGATCTAGGGTGTACGCCAGGGGTGGGCAATAATTTTCACGGGGGGGGGGGAGCCACTTCACGCATTTTGGTATATGGTCACGGGCCGGTTCTGCCCCCCCCCCCAATGAGGCGGGGCCTCAGGTGGATGGGGTGGGACTGGGGGCTACAAAGACAGACAGAGAAGGTGTGAGTGTGAGACACTTTGTGTGTGAGTGAGACTTTGTGACACAGATTGAGTGTGAGGCACAGAGATGGCTGTGTGTGTGTGAGGCACAGACTGACTGTGTGTGACAGAGTGCGTGTGCTGGCTGCTTTAACCCTAGTGCAGGGGTGGGGAATCTAAGGCCTGGGGGCCGGAGGCAGCCCCTGGCTTGCCTGGATCCGGCCCCCGAGGCTCAGGGCTCTCCACGCAGCATTGGGAAGCCTGTGCTGGTGCTCCAGGCCCCCCACCATCCCACCGTGGGGATGGAGCACACAAAATCTACTAGGCTCTGGTGTGTGAGGGGCATATGGGGAGGGTCTTTCTCCTCAGTCGGGGCCGCGTCAGCGAGGGCCTGCTTTTTGTTTTGGTTTTTGCTCCTCGCTTGTGTGCGGCTCCCGACTGATTTTTCTGTGGGTCTCCGGCCCCCTACCCAAAAAACTTCTCCAGCCGTGAAAGTGTCCAGGCTACTTTGAACATCCACAAGGGAGAGGGGGACGCCTGTGTCATGCGAATTCTAGTCTAAACGCCCCCAGCATGCTCAAGTGCGATCCCGAGAGTGGAAGGATGGTCCAGTGGTGACAGCTTGAGGCTCAGCAGACTCCGGGTCAAATCCTGGCTCTGCCACACACTTCCTGTGTGACCTTGGGAAAGTCACTCAGTCTCTGTGTGCCTGAGTTCCCCATTTGTGAAATGGGGATATTGGCTCGGCCCTCGGTCACAGCAGCGCTGGGCAGATAAGTACAAGAGCAATTGTGTGGCACTCAGAGGTTACTAGTTAAGTACCTGATATATCTCGGAAAGCTGGAAGGATTCTGCAGTGTAACCCTCTAGTGTTGTGAATTGCACGTGGAGATTGTTATACCCCAGGGGAGAGCAAAAGCCAGACTGGGAGTATTCTAGCAGATTGCTTTCCCTCATAAAGTCACATGCTAGAGGTAAAAATGACTGCCCCTCTGTCATGAGAGGCCCGGTGTGGGTTTTGTTACCTGCCGTTTCAGCTTTCCCATCAGTGTGTTCCCTTGCGAAGGTGGGATGCTCTAATTTCTGCCTGATTTAGAACCCAGTCAGACATTGAGGGTCTTAGAGGGTCTCGTTCACAGCCCTGGGTGGAGCCCCGTTTAGAAGTGATAGCCAGCGGGGAGCAATGAGATACACCCAGGATGACCTGGGCATAAAACCAGAGCAGGAAGGTTGGAGGGGAGCCAGGCCGGGGTAAGATCCGCTGAGACCCCAGGCTATGGCAAGTTTAAGAGGCCCCAGTGCGTGACCAAAACTTGACATTTGGTAAGTCCTATTTGGAAGGCCCTCGGAATCTGAGGCCCTGTGCCGCAGCTCACTGAGTTCATGCATAAATCCGGCACTGGAGGGCAGCGAAAGGGACCCAGCTGTGGAGACAGCAGTGGAGGAAATCCCATGAATTCCAGACCAGCTGCAATGGCTGAATGAGAGTGGGAGATGAGGGGGCAGCAGCATGGGTCTGTAGAGGACAAATCATGCCTTGCTCATCTACTAGGATTTAGCGGGGATGTCAGCAACAGTGTTTCGGACCATTGGCCAGATTTACCGACCCTGCTCCATGACACCTTCCACTGCCACTCGTGGGCTTGTGCATGCTTGGTTTGGTGTGTCGCATTGCGCTTTTAGATGTAATTGTTGCTTCTTAATCCGCATTAATCATTTGTGCAACATCCGGGCGGCTTGGGGACTGTTTTTAAGTTTAATTGTTATTGCCGCTCCCACTGCATGTCAAAAGAATTGGGAAAAGTGTGTGGGCGGGACTCCATATCAATCAGATCATGCATATTTTTAAGAGGCCATCATTAGGAACACCATGTTAGAAAAGGCCCATCATGTGGTCCTCTGACGCACCATCCTATGCAGACACTGGGTGTTGATTGGTATTAAATGCCCTTCTTCTTCCATTCACACCCTGGAGTTTTATGCATGATGCATTTCCTGGAAAGGAAGCCAATGTGTCCGGAGCCTCAGCCAGTAGAAGCCGGGAGCCATCTTACATGAGATGTTCTCCTCCCTTCTGCAGGCCATTGACTGCAGTGAGTTTCTGCCCCTACTCAACGCCAAAGGAGAGCTGATCTGCACCAAAGAGAACGAACCTGTGCGCGATTCTTCTGGACATTCACACCTCAACAAGTGTGTCATGTGTGCAGACAAGTTGTGAGTACAGAAACTTGCCTTCAAGTAGCTCCAACCAAGGGCGGAGCCACGTTCTCCCTGGCGGCGCGACTCCTGGGTGTAGATTTCAGAGCGGGAGCCCTGTGGGACCGCTTCAGTGACACCAAGGAGGAGTCCAGCGGCACCTTAAAAGCGGACAGTTTGATTATGGCAGGGGCGTTCATGAGCCGCCATGCACTTCGTCGGACGCATGAAGTGGAGGAAACTGATGGCGGGGAGGCAGTGTTGGTAGCGTTACATCAGAGCTAATTCAACCGGATAGTCTACGTGACAGAGTAAACGGACGCCAAGCAGGCAGCAAGAAGGGGGACATACAAATGATCGTGGGAAAGCATTTTACCCTCCCTGGACACGCCGTTACTGGCGAGAAAGTTGCCATTCTTAAGCAAAGGAACCTCCACACCAGACTGCCGGGGAAATGGCTGAGCAGGAATCCACATGCCAATTGGACACCGGCAGGATGGGTCTGATTAGAAACGGGGAGTGGCTAGCTCACGCCAATAAGCAATTCCCTGCGAGGCATGCTCCCCTTCTTCTCGCTGTTGGAAGTGGGCCACAGCCCCCCGGATTGAACTAGCTCTGATGTAACACTCCCTGCTCTGTATCCCTGCCATGTTTCTTTCCCTTTGTGTCCCTCGGCCTTCGTGAAGGCGCCAGGGGAGGCGCGAAGCAGCATGGGGCAGTCGAGTGTCAGCAAAAGCCCGGGACACATGGGCAAAGATCAAAAAGTCCTTACCCCCGGTGATGGATAGGAGAGCTGGCCTATCCACCCAGTGACTAAAGGGGGTGAGGGGGTGTTGGCAGAAAGCCAGTGGGAAAGAGGGTTGCTTTTCCTTTGCGTGAGTGCTGAGTTAGGAGCTGGAGGCAGCAAGATGCAGTAATCAGGCAGAATTATCATGCCTACAAGGAATACCGGGCATGGGAGTGAACTGGGCCTTGAAGGACAGATGCGTTTAGTCGCGATCAGGGGGTCTTTTCCTTTGGTTTGGTTGCTGGGTTAAATCTCTCAGGGTGTGTCTAGACTACAAGGTTTTTCTGAAAAAAAAAAAAAGGCCTTTTTTCGAAAAAACTTCCCCTGCGTCTAGACTGCTGCCGCATTCTTTCAAAAGTAAATGGAAAGAACACGGCAGTTTTTTCGACCATGGAAAACCTCGTTTTACAAGGAAGAACGCCTTTTTTCAAAAGTGCTCTTTCGAAAAAAGGCGCTATGTAATGCAAACTCTGCTTTTTCGAAAGAGAGCATCCAGACTGCCTGGGTGCTCTCTTTCGAAAAAGCGGCTCGCTTTTTCGAACGTACTGGTTGTAGTCTAGACGCTCTTTTTCGAAAGAGGCTTGTAGTCTAGATGTAGCCTCAGTGTGAATTCCCGCCCCCAGCCACCATATCAAAGCTGCAGCCCAAGAGACGGTGTTCCTTGTGTTTGAGCTGTTCTTTTCGCTGTTGTTCTGTAACGCCTGCCAACCAAGGGTGTCTACACAGCAAGGTTATTCCGGAATAACTGTGCGAGTGTCTACATAGCAACTGCATTATTTTGAAATAATTTTGAAGTTACGGTCGGCTTATTCCGACTTCTGTAAGCCTCATTCCACGAGAAATAACGCCTCTTCCAAAACAGCTATTTCGAAATAAGGCGTGTGGACGCTCCACTGCTGCTATTTCGAAATAGCCCTTCCCCAGAGCCATTCTAAGTTATTCCTCCTGGGGCTCTAAATCGAGACAGCACGTCTACATTAGGGAAGGATGTCTTGGTCTAATTTTGAGGCTTCCCTGCAGTGGAGACGTGCTATTTTGAAATAAGGTGTTTTGGAATAACTATTCCGGAGTAGCTTATTCCAAAATAGCCGTGCAGTGTGGATGTAGACCAAGCATGCTTTCTTAAGGAGAGCTTTTAGCTTTGTTAATAAAATCGCCTTTTTAAGGGCAGATTTGATTCTTGTGCCCTGGAAGGTCGCAGGCGGTCTGTGGGTGTGCCTGCCTAGCCCGAGAGGCAGCTGTCGGACACAGGTTGTTTTCTGTGGGTTTTGTTTTTCAAGTTCTTGTGGCAAAAGAGCTTGGGGTGCCCCACGGGAAGACGGTCGAGTGATTCTTCCTGGCTCTCGGGGCGTTGATTCACTTGATGGTGGCAGCCTGTCTCGCAGGGCCAGTGTATCCGTGACCCTGGGGAGGAGCTGTATGCAGAGCCTAGAGAGGCAAGGTCTTTGTGGTCTCTTGCAGGCCCCCACCTACTGCACGTGGAGTGCCAGAGTGGGGAACAGCCCTGACACCCCTGTTCTAGGGCAAGTTCTCTCTGCTCTTGGCAGCTCCCGGGAAGATGTCCACTCATCTGCTGTACCTTCCAGATGCCTTCCCCACCCAGCTTCCTCAGAGTATCTGCTATGGCAGCAGTGACATGAAGGCATCATCTCGGTCAGGGTGTAGCATGTGGGGGGAATGGCGAGGAGAAACTCGGGGAGTAGGACAGAGCCCCCCGGAACCTGGGGTGTGTGTTAGAAGATGGTGGCGCGAGATAGCACAGACCTGTTGGAGGCTGTACAGGGACCATGGAGGGATTCAAATTTGTACGAGGGGCTCCATCTGAATTCTGGGATGCCCTGACGCAAATTCTACCTGCAGCTGGAGCGCGGTGTTCCCCCGGCACGCACCCGGCCGTGCTCACGGGGGGCGGGCAAACCTCCCGGGTCAGGGTTGGGAAATTCTCAGCCACGTGGGGGCAGCAGGGGGTCCTTTGGCTTGGGATGAACCGTATCCCTGTAAGGCCGTGGTTTTACCTGGGGTCGTTCAATTCAATCACGTGGCTGCCGGCTGCGTCAGGGCTGGAGTTAGACACACCCTGCAAAGCGAGCAGTGCACACACAGCCTCCCTGGCTTCCATTTGCATTTTATCTGCCCTCCCTTCCCCACTCCTGCTTCTCAATGGACTTCAGCTGGCTTGGCATCCCAGCGCTGCCAGGAGAGCTTAGATGGTGGGAAGGCCGGGACTTTAACAGGGTTCAAAGGAGAGCTAGATAGATTCCTGGAGGTTAGGTCCATCAATGGCGATTAGCCAGGATGGGTAGGGATGGTGTCCCTGGCCTTTGTGTGTCAGAGGCTGGGAATGGGCGACAGAGGAGGGATCACGGGACGATTCCTGTTCTGTTCTCTCCCTCTGGGGCACCTGGCATTGGCCACTGTGGGCAGACAGGACCCTGGGCTGGATGGACCTTTGGTCTGACCCCGTCTGGCTCTTCTGTTCTTGCTTGTTTGGGGGTTTTGCTCTGGCTGCTGGTTTCTGGGCGGTTTTTCTAGTGTTTTTTTGTTCCAGCTCACTTCCAGAGTGGGCCCAAGTGGGAGGCAGCCCAGTACTCATAGCCTTGCTCTGTCCTTTTCTTCCAGCAAACAAGAAGCGCAAAGAGGCATCCCGTTGGCTAGAAATAACTTGCAGCCACCTGTGAATGGCGCCAGTGGGATGACCGCGAGGCAGGTGAGGCTGAGCTTGGAACGGATTGCCACCTTTCCGGGGCATTTTACATGGCACCAGAGGACACGGGCCGATGATCTCTGTCCAGGGGCACAGTCCTTGTTAACTTCACGACTGCATGAAAGGAAACCCTGGTCCTTATTCTAATGCCTAGTGGCC
Source organism: Pelochelys cantorii (assembly GCA_032595735.1). Classification (NCBI taxonomy): domain Eukaryota; kingdom Metazoa; phylum Chordata; order Testudines; family Trionychidae; genus Pelochelys; species Pelochelys cantorii. The sequence continues at coordinate 1,924,237 of CM064340.1, forward strand.
TGGTGTTTAATTTTATTATTTATTTTCTTGCTGCTCTGGTAGGAGACCGAAGTCCAGGCTGAAGCCCTGGTCTTAGACACTAGTTGTCACCAATGTGTGGAATACGTTTTGCTCTGTGCACCACGGCATGTGCAGATGTGCACCAATGGTAGCAAGGCAGGCTGCCGCCATGGGCACTCTGCTAATTTGACTCTCTCCTGGGTGGCCACCCATGGGCTCAGCATCCAGGGAATCCTGGTTGTCACCATGCTGGGGGCTCCACACAAGGACAGAAGGCACTGTGCCCTTTATAACCCTTGGGAGAGCCACACGCGTGCCGCTTCCTAAGGCTGGTTGCAGCCTGTTTGCAGCTGGCCTGCGAGGCACTGCAGGAGTGGAGCCGGGGGGGGAGAGGCCCGTGTAGCTAGCGAGGTGGCTCGTGAGGAGAGGTGACCTGCGCCGAGACACCCGAGACTGCTCTGGGCACAGAGAACCCACTTCCCTGCTGCCTCCTGACAGGACAGGGCCAGGAGAGGGTCCCGCTGTTCCCAGGCTCCTGGGCTCGGCGGGGACAGGAATTTTCCTCATGCTCTGAAGCTGGGGCCTGCGGCTGGTTTTGGAGCGGTCCCGTTGGTTTTTGTCCCCCGCCCGGATCCCGGTTCTCGAGAGCTCTGACCCGTGTTACCTGTGCGCCTGGTGTCCTCCAGCAGGTGTATTTCTCTTTGGGCCCAGCCCCCCAAAGCCAGTCCCTGGTCATTCCCGTCTCTCCTGCGAGGCCCCGTCCCCGCCGATGGCCCTTCGGTGTCTTGCCTATCCCTGCCCCTCGGCTGGCACCGCCACTGCACCGGGGTGGGTGAGACTTGCTCTTGGCATCCTTGGCCCTGCCGCAGACCGGCTGGCTGTGCAGGGTGTGGCCTGTTTACGGAGCGCCCAGGGAGAGGGAACCTCCCGCTGCTCCCAACCCCTCCCACGGGCAAGCTGAGCCGGTGCCCACCTGGGTAAAGACAACGATGTGGGTCACGCCGGGGGCTGAGAACTTCCCCAGCCACCTGTAGCACCGACACTAGTGCAAAGTGGGTGCATTCAGATGGGACAGTGCCTCTCACTAGGGCACACAAGGATCAAGGCCATGGTGAATCGGGCACTAGGGCTCACCGAAATCCTCTCTCTGTCCACACTACAGACCCGGTGGGTAGCAGAGCCTGCCCCGCGTGGAGTATCCCATGCGCCACTCCTCGCCGCAGCCAGCTGCCCGCTGCTGCTGGGGGCGGGGAGGGCGGAGTGGCAGGCAGATCTCTGAGCTTACAGACGAGGCCAGAAGCAACCCCCCTGAAATGTGCTTCCGTCCCTTTCACAGAACAGTGCCAGCCAGGCGGGTGAGAACCCTCCCTGCTCTGCTAATAGCCAGGCTGCTCAGGGCACCAGCAGCCCCAATGGCGGGTGTGGCGGGTGAGTACAGAAACACACAGCTGCTGTCCTGGTCCGGTCCTCAAGTTCTGGCATTAACCCCTGGGGGAGAGAAATACCGCCTGCTTCTGAGCCCCGATCTCCCCGTCTACCCTCCCCGGAGGTATTTCCGGCAGTAGCCACCGTAACTACCCCCAGCCAACCAGGGACTAACACTGACCTAAGGTACATAGGCTGCATATGGTAGGAACTTTTAAAGGCGCTGTCTCTCCCCTGCCATTCCCCCTACGCCGAGGAGCCATGTCACTACACAACTGGACTCCACTCTCATGGATGCCAGCTAAGCCCTGCTTTGGTCTCTCCCCTCTGAGACCCAGACTCGTGCTGTCCCACGACGGCCCCACACGCAGGGTCCTTGTGCTCGTGCCTGGGCGGGAAAGCAGGGCGTGCCCCATGTGTTCATGGCAGTGCTAACTCGTGAGTGGCACCAAAGAATAGAAGGTTGTCGCACTTCTGGCCTGAGCCCGGGGCCAGTACACGCGGCCTTGCAGGGCTGTTTCCAGCAGAAGGAGAAATGGATGTGAGGCGACAGAGGGCGTAAGCTTGTTCCTTGCAGACTGGCCCCCGCTGGCCTATTGCCCTGAGGATGAGACGCTAACAAGAGGAGGCTGTTTCCTCCCGTCTGAGCACCTGGGCTTCATCTTTCTGCCTTTGCGTGCTCAGAACTCCTTCCTCCTCCTCCTGGCTTTGCGCCTTCCGCGTGCCAGCTGGCAACCAGTCTCCTCGCCCTGTATTTGTACCCAGGGAAACCTCCGCTCCGCCCGTATGACCTAGCTCGAAGCTGCCATGTGCCTTGGGTGCTCCCTTCATTGTTGGTGCCCCTCTCAACTCTGCAAGGAGTTTATTTGCTCCCTCCATTGAGTCTGAAGGAGCCCTGGGCATACTTGCTGACATCTATAGTGTTACTGAGCACACTCAGTCAGGGTGAGCATGCTCAGTACAAGCCAAGGAGCAAATTGGCGGCGGGGAGCATGTACCCCGCCATGTGTCACCGGATGGCAGCCGTTCTCACATTCTGACGTAACCTTAAGGGAGAATGATGCATCCATCAGAGGCTTCTTTCTCCATTAGCCCCCTGCCCCCAGAAGAGGCCAGGCAAAGGGCGGAGAACCCAACGGGAATGGATGGAAGCGGCTCGTGTTAGTACCAAGCAGGTGGCCTGGACACGGGACCCTGGAAGAGTCCTTGAGACATGGCACGTTGCAGGGCCAGGCAGGGAGCGGGCGTGCGGGGCGCGTTCAGCATTGTTAGCGGCTGTACTGCAAACAGCTCACACTCTGCCGCTCCCTTCCTTGCAGCACACAGGAAGGCACAACTCAGACGGCTGGAAACTGCAGCGTTCAGCCTGGCTTCCAAGGAGAGCACCCAGGGGTCGGCTACGGCATTATCATTCCGGTAAAGTGCACTCTTGCAGCATCCAGGAACAAAGGAGCAGCCTCACAGAGCCTCGCTAGCTCTGGAGTGGGGTGCTGTCATCCCTGGTTCAGGGCAGGGCAGTGGTGGCTCAGGGCCTGGCTAAGCACTCACGAACAACGACTGTAAATACTGGGGCAATGACCTTCGAAAAGGAAGTGGAGAATAGGGGATATGAGAAAAGTCTATGACATGGTTTAGGGAAGGTAGATTCACACGGCTGGTTTCCTTCCCTGCCCTGCACGCAAGAGCAAAGACACTTTCATGTACATGGAAAGGTGGCAGATTCAAAAAGGAAACACTTTTGCACACCGTGTATAATTAGACAGTGGAACTCATGGCCACAAGAAGTCATTAAAGCCAAGAAGCTAGCAAGATGCAAAGAGATTGTATCTTTATGTGAATTCCAAGACTATCCAGAGTTATCATGAATGCTAACACAAGCTTTGGAAGAGTTATAAAATGCCAGGGCTCTAGCTATGAGGGAGGAGAACTAATGTGAGGGACACATTGCCCCATCTGCCCGCTGTGGGGTTCATAGACCTTCGCCTGAAGCACCCAGTGTTGGTCATTGCCAGAGACAGAGTCCTGGAGCGTATGGACCCAAGTCTGTTCAAATCGGGCTGTCCCTGTGCTCCTAGCTGCTGTGAGCAGCGCTGGGTTATGAAGAACAAGCCATGCTGGAGACAGCTCGGTTGTATTTCCTGACCGAATTTCAGAATGGGAGCGTGAAGGACACGGAGTGGCTGGAGATAAAACAGAAGACTTACCTGGTGTTGCTTGGGTCCTTCAGGGCAGGGGCCTGGTGGTGTGGGGGAGGGGCTCAGGGAAGGGTTATGGAACACAATCCCATCCCAAGCACATCCCATTTTCCTGGCACAACCAAACCCTGGCCTTGCTTTGAAGTCAGGAGAAGAGGAAGCTGCCTACCAAATTTTGGTGGTCCTACCTCTGACCGCTTAGGAGGAGTTCTTGGACAAATGGACTCACTGACAGACGAACGGACTCACAGACAGACAGACACAAACTCTCTCAACTATAGCTAGAGACTGGAATTGGCTTGGAGAGTGAAAGCAGCCACCTGTTGTTTTTGGGTCGTCAGCAGGATTAGAACCTAGGCTCTGCAGCTCTAAAAAGCACAGGCCCCGCCTCCTGGGCAGAAGGAATAACTGCTATGGGTGGGCAGAAGTAGCAGGCTAACAGGCACTTATGGGGTCCCCCTCGTAAGTGAGCCCCCAGGGAATCCCCTGGGCCAGTGTCTCCAGAGACCTGTGAGATTGCCTTGGCTCTGACCACTGCCGTGCGAGGCCGAGGAGCTACGCAGTGTGCCAAGTCCAGGAAGGAGTCTAGCAGGGAGCTGCAAAGGTCCCGGCTGCCTGGTTTCATTTCACTAATTCCGTGGGCGCGGGTGCAAACAGCACGTTCATGAGATCTGCAGGTGACGCTCAACGGGGACATCGTGTAATAACATTTGTCAGAGCCATGCCCTTCTTCCTCTGTGCCCCCGGAGCCGTCAGCGAGAGGGTGGGAACCGGGGAATCCCTTCCCCAGCAGCTTTATTAAGGCAGGCAGGGGGAGAGGGTGTCAAATGTCTGGAGATCCCCAAGGGGATTATACGTAGCAGCTAAATATCCCCTCTCTTCCGGATGTAGCCCTTTCCTCATGGCGACCCTGGTCCGATCACAAAGCACTGGTTGCTGTGAGCCAGCAGGCCGGTGGGGGGAGGCTCCATTCAGTATCTCCTCTCTCCCACTCGTGTATTAGCACACCTGACCTGGCTCAGAACAACGTCCGAGAGAGAGAACGAGCGCCAGTGACTTCGCCTGGGCTGTGAGTGCCGGCAGGATTAGGGCCTAAGGATGTGGGATCCTTTGGGATGACAGACGTGGGAGAAATGGCCTGTGTTCTTATGTCCTCCTGCCGGGATGCATGTACACGGCGACCTCACGGCAGGGTGGCCTTTCTCTAAGGGTACGTCTAGACTGCACGCCTTTGTCGACAGATAACTGTAGTTTTGTCGACAGAAGCCCACTTTTGTCAACAAAACCCTGTAGTCTAGTCACACCCTAAATGCTCCTGCTTTGAGGGATGTAAGCGAAGAGGAAGGCCAGGAACAGCTCCTTTGAATCACTCCCCATTCTCAGTGCATGTTGGCCTCCCTCAGCTGTGGGCGTGGGTCATGACGTGGGTTGTCTCAGTATTCAACTCTTTGAAGAAATGCTTTGATGGGCATGGCCGATGTTAATGGTCACAAATCAGTCACCCAATGAACCTGCACCAAAGTAGATTCGAGTCATAAGCAGCTGATTTGAACAAATTTCAGCCTTGTTTGCCAGCCCTTCCCTTGGCCTGTTTGCACTTGACATTGTTTATTCTCTTCAGCTGCCTGGTCACATCTTTCCCTGCTCCCTGAATGGATGTCTGAATGTTTAAAACAGGAGACTAACAAAACGCGACTGAGTCCCCAACTCCTGGGCGGAACTTCTGACCAGCCAATACACAGGCTACGATCCATGAAACGGTCACGACCCTGGATGCTTTTACAAATTAACCAGCATTGGATTGCACACACACAACGGCCAATATGGCCCCATGGGCCCTGACAATATGAACTCACAGTACCTACTTTTTGATTGTTTTTAGTGTCGTTTGCTAGGCTCCCGTCAGGGTTCTGGTTTTGCCATCTGGTGGGTGCTGTCTGTCAGATGAGACAGACATCGAAGTCCTGCCCCCTTATTGTTAGGCAGCCACCAATCGTTACAAGAGGTCAGGACTGAAAACACCCAGCTGTTTCTTCTCCAGCAAACGTATCTGCAACAATCCCCCGACATGCTCTGCCTGCGCAGATGAAATCTGATACATTCAGCACGAGCTGGAGAGGCGTTGGCTGCTCTAATAAAGGGATACCCCCATTGGCGGGTAGCAGCAGTAGACTGTTATCTTCTTTAGGTGAGCTGGATCCAGAGGGAGACCTCATACATCGAAACATGGCCGTAATACAGATCAGAGGAGCCGTGGAGAGCAGGGTTGTTGTGTACAACACTCTGCCTCAGTGGCCAGAATCGGCCGCCTTGGTGTGCTTGCTCTCAGACACGCGTCTCCGCGCCTGAGGAGCGTGCCTGAAGATGATCCTTCCGGGAGGCTAGGGCTCAAGTTCTGGTAAATCACAAAACACCATCTCCCCAGGTAAAGACGCAAAGACCCATCAGATATGATCTCCTCCTCTTTTCAGGTGGACTGCAGGCAAATTCTGTATGGGATCAAGGGCAGAGCGATTCTCTGCCAGAATTCCTGGCAGCCGATTTGCGGCAGTGATGGGAAGACCTACAGCAGCAGGTGTTCCCTGTGCTTGGAGATGCAGTGAGTACGAGCAGGGCATGAGATGCCCCGCGCTCCCTGTTGGCCAGTGCCAGTGGGGTGCCAATTTCTGCCCTGGCTCATGCGGCGTGGCCCTCGGCCCCTTGTGCTGGAACGCGCACAGAGCACGAGATGCAGGATTTACACGGTGGCCGGCCAGGCCCCCTCCCAGCCCAGCAAGGTGGGGTTTTAAAAGTCCTCGTGCACTCGGAAGCACCCGTGGGAGGCAGGTCTCCTAGAAGGTGTCGCCTTCCCGAACTGCCCGACCTGCCCCACCCATGCTCCCCCGGAGCCCCCCAGCCCCGCTCCCCCAGCCCCGGTGGTGCCAGAGGCTGGGGCAGGTCAGCTGGGGGCTGCACTGCACAGCCTGTTCTCCCAACACTGGACCATGCTGGCCATCCAGCGCAGGGGCTCGGCTGCGGGGAGGCCTTGCTGGTCAGGAACGAGGGCGGTGCAGCCCAGCCTTCCCATGCCAGGCCTGCTGGCCGGCTCTCCAGACCTTCAGAGCGGGCCAGGCCGCGGCCGTGCCACCTGCCCGCTCTTTGGAGCTTTGGGGCTGAGGAAGGCTGTGGCTGTGCTGCCCGCCGGCTCTCGCGAGCTCCCGGGCAGAGGGAAGCTGAGTGCGCTACCCCGGGGCAGGGAGGGGGAAGGGCCAGCAGCCACATTGCGGGGGGCGGGCTGGGCAGGGGCGTGCAGTGGCCACAGTGAGGGCGAAGCCTGGACTCTGGTGGGGGGGTGGGCTTGCCTCCCCACGCCATGGGGTCACTCTCCGCCCAGGGGGGCACTAGCCAAGTGAGGTGAATTTGCAACTTGCCTCCGACTGCGCTGCTGGGAGGGGGCCGTGGCCTGGTCCCTGCCTGCCCGCTCAGGACCTCACTGCCTTCTGCAGGAGAACTGGGGCCCACATCGCACCGAAGTCTGAGGGGGAATGTGCCCACGCCGTGCCGGCCAAGGTGAGACGGCACCGCACACACCTGGGAGGGGCTGACAGCCATGGACACGGGACAGAATTCCTGGGGGGGGGGCGGGTAGTGGTCATGCCTAACGGCCCCACGCAGGGATCAGGGCCCGGCTGTGCAAGGCGCGGTGACGTGGTGCGAAGTACCAGGATAGTCCCTGGCCCGGGAGGGAGAGGTCTCCTAAACCAAGCTGCATGGCTGCGCAGTAGTCACAGCTCCTCCGGCCTGCCGCGTGGAGCCGGCAAACCCGGTCTCCACCTCTGCCCCATGCCTGGCAGCTGCCGCTTCGTCCAACAGACCGGAGCCTGGACTCCCTGTAGGCCGTAGATTTATTTTATCCAAAGGGGCCCAGTTGCGACACTGGTTTAGACGTGGGCCGCAGACCCCTCCCGGCCTGCGTACACTGGCCCGTCCCAGTCTCCCACCCCAACAGAGAGAACCAGACCTGCTCAGCTTCAAGGGGACTGTTCCCACAGACCTCCCTACCCAACCCCTTTCCCCTCCCCACGACTTCCCTTCCCTTCCCAACACCGCCGAGATAGCCGGGAACGGGAGTTCTCCCAGGCGGCCCGCTCACGCCAGCATGCTGCTGTGTCATCCCACAGGCCGACTGCAGCCAGTACCCTCAAACCAAAGGAAAGGTACTGTGTACCCCGAGCTCCCCGGTGGTGTGTGGGACCGATGGTGTGACACACAGCAGCGAGTGTATGCTGTGCGATAAAATCCTGTGAGTACACTCCTGCTCTCCTGCGCAAGGCTGCTCTCCCGGCCTATTTATAATTCTAGAGCTAACTTTTAGGATTACACAGCACACTTAGCTCCAAATAAGCTGCGCAAATTTGCGCTACTCAAATTGCATAGCTTATTTTGATGCTATTTCCAAATAGCTTATTTCGTAATTTCAAAATTTCCCGTAACCATCGTAGAATGAGGGTAATCAGGATGTCAGAATAAGCTGCCTGCTATTTTGAAATCTATTTTGAAATAACAGGCTGCTTCAAAAGATGCAGAATAGCTATTTTGGGATACTTTCAGTATCCCGAAATAGCTCCACAGTGTAGACTCCTCTGATATATAGTGCTCCTCTGATAGGTGGATCTTAAAGTGAGAGTCTCTCCATTTTACAGATTGGTAAAAAGAGGCACAAGCGAGGCTAAGTGACTTGTCTGAGGTCATGCAGCTGGTCAGTGGCAGAGCCAGGGATAGACTTCTGCTCCCTTGCCTTCTAAACAGCTGCTTGGCCCATGCCTCCCTTGTGACTTTAGTAGAGTCATTTGAGTTGACAGGCAGCATGCTGGGTAAAGGACTCCTTGGGTAATTCATGGCAAAATTGTCGAGGAAGTGACAGGAGGAGCTTCAAAAGGATCTCACAAAACCAGGTGATTGGGTAACAAAATGGCAAACGAATTTTAATGTTGATAGATGCAAAGTGATGCACATTGGAAAACATAATCCCAATCCCATACGTACAAAATGATGGGGACTAATTTTGCTAAAACCACTCAAGAACATAAGAACATAAGAACATAAGAATGGCCATACTGGGTCAGACCAAAGGTCCATCGAGCCCAGCATCCCATCTGCCGACGGTGGCCAATGCCAGGTGCCCCAGAGAAGGAGAACAGAAGACAATGATCAAGTGATTTATCTCCTGCCATCCATCTCCTGCCCTTGTTATGAAGGCTAGGGCACCATACTTTATCCCTGGCTAATAGCCATTTATGGACCTAACCTGCAAAAATTTATCAAGCTCTTTTTTAAACCCTAATAGAGTCCTGGCCTTCACAGCCTCCTCGGGCAAGGAGTTCCACAGGTTGACTGTGCGCTGTGTGAAGAAAAATTTCCTTTTATTAGTTTTGAACCTACTACCCATCAATTTCATTTGGTGTCCCCTAGTTCTTGTATTATGGGAAAAGGTAAATAATTTTTCTATAATCACTTTCTCCACACCATTCATGATTTTATATACCTCTATCATATCGCCCCTCAATCGCCTTTTTTCCAAACTGAAAAGTCCCAGTCTCTCTAGCCTCTCCCCATATGGGACCCTTTCCAAGCCCCTAATCATCTTAGTCGCCCTTTTCTGAACCTTTTCTAATGCCAATATATCTTTTTTGAGGTGAGGAGACCACATCTGCACGCAGTACTCGAGATGTGGGCGTACCATAGTTTTATATAGGGGAAGTATGATATCTTTTGTCTTATTATCTATCCCTTTTTAAATAATTCCTAACATCCTATTTGCCTTACTAACTGCCGCTGCACACTGCGTGGATGTCTTCATAGAACTATCCACTATAACTCCAAGATCCCTTTCCTGATCTGTCGTAGCTAAATTTGACCCCATCATGTAGTACGTGTAATTTGGGTTATTTTTTCCAACATGCATTACCTTACACTTACCCACATTAAATTTCATTTGCCATTTTGCTGCCCAATCACTCAGTTTGCTGAGATCTTTTTGTAGTTCTTCACAATCCCTTTTGCTTTTGATTGTCCTGAACAACTTTGTGTCATCTGCAAACTTGGCCACCTCACTGCTTACCTCATTTTCTAGATCATTGATGAACAAGTTGAACAGGATTGGTCCCAGTACTGACCCCTGGGGAACACCACTAGTTACCCTCCTCCATTGTGAAAATTTACCATTTATTCCCACCCTTTGGTTTCTGTCTTTTAACCAATTCTTGATCCATGAAAGGACCTTTCCTCCTATCCCATGACCACCTAATTTACGTAAAAGCCTTTGGTGTGGGACCGTGTCAAAGGCTTTCTGGAAATCTAGGTATATTATATCCACTGGGTGCCCCTTGTCCGCATGTTTATTAACCCCTTCAAAGAATTCTAACAGATTAGTTAGACACGACTTTCCTCTGCAGAAACCATGCTGACTTTTGCCCAACAATTCGTGCTCTTCTATGTGCCTTGCAATTTTACTCTTTAGTAGTGTTTCTACTAATTTGCCTGGTACTGATGTTAAACTTATCGGTCTATAATTGCCAGGATCTCCTCTAGAGCCTTTTTTAAATATTGGTGTTATATTGGCCATCTTCCAGTCATTTGGTACCAAAGTGGATTTAAAGGATAGGTTACAAACCACTGTTAATAACTCCGCAATTTCACATTTGAGTTCTTTCAGAACCCTTGGGTGAATGCCGTCTGGTCCCGGAGACTTGTTACTATTCAGCTTATCAATTAATTCCATAACCTCCTCTAATGTCACTTCAATCTGAGTGAGTTCCTCAGATTTATCATCTAAAAAGGCTGGCTCTGATTTAGGAACCTCTGTAACATCCTCAGCCGTGAAGACTGAAGCAAAGAAATCATTTAATCGCTCCGCAATGGCACTGTCTTCCTTGATCGCTCCTTTTATATCTTTATCATCCAAGGGCCCCACTGCTTTTTTAGCGGGCTTCCTGCTTCTAATGTATTTAAAAAACATTTTACTATCATTTTTTGAATTTTTGGCTAGCTGTTCTTCAAACTCTTTTTTGGCTTTTCTTACTACATTATGACACTTAATCTGGGAGTGTTTATGTTCCTTTCTATTTTCCTCACTAGGATTTGACTTCCACTTTTTAAAAGCTGCCCTTTTCTCTCTCACTGCCTTTTTAACATGGCTGTTTAGCCATGGTGGTTCTCAAGCAAGAGATCTAGGAGTCATTGTGGATAGTTCTCTGAAAACATCCACTCCGTGCGCAGCGGCCGTCAGAACAGCAAACAGAATGTTAGGAATCATTAAAAAAGGGATAGAGAATAAGACGGAGAATATCTTATTGCCTCTGTATAAAACCATGGAACGCCACATCTTGAATACTGCATATAGATGTGGTCGCCTCATCTCAAAAGATCTATTGGCATTGGAAAAGGATCAGAAAAGGGCAACAAAAATGATGAGGGGTTTGGAACGGGTCCCATATGAAGAGAGAGAAAAAAAGACTTGGACTTTTCAGCTTAGAAAAGAGGAGACTACAGGGGAATATGAGAGAGGTCTATAAAATCATGACAGGTATGGAGAAAGTGAATAAGAAAAAGTTATTTAGTTGTTCCCAGCACATAAGAACTAGGGGGGGGAGTCACCAAATGAAATTAATAGGCAGCAGGTTTAAAACAAACAAAAATAAGTTTTCTTCATGCAGCGCACAGTCAACCTGTGGAACTCCTTGCCAGAGGATGCTGTGAAGACCAGGACTTAAACAGGGTTCAAAAAAGAACTAGATACATTCATGGAGGCTAGGTCCATCGATGGCTATTAGCCAGGATGGGTAGGGATGGTGTCTCTAGCCCCTTTTTGTCAGAGGTTGGGAATGGCTGACAGGGGAGGGATCACGTTATGATTCCCTGTTCTGTTCACTCCCTCTGGGGCAGCTGGCATTGACCGCCACTGGATGACAGGACCCTGGGCTAGATGGACCTTTGGTCTGACCCCGTCTGGCCGTGCTTATGTTCTTCTGACTCAACAAGTACTCTCCAGAGTTGCTGGAGAAAGCGAGCTCTCCTGAGTCACGCCACCCGTCCCGCTGCATGGGGGCAGGAGCAGGGTTAATTCTGTGATTCCATTCAGTGCAGGGGAGGTCAGGTCCCTTCCTGGCCAAGCTCCTGTTTCTGTGATACTGCACCTGCCAAGCGTGTGCTGTTGGTGCCATCTAATGGCTGCTGCCCAGAGCGGAAGGTGGTTGTCTGGAGCATGTTCCCTGCTGGTGATCTCAGCTGCTGTGTGGTTTGGGCCCTTTGGAAAGTGGCATTTTCCCCCCGGGGGCCGTGCTGACACTGTCGTTTCTGCTCCAAGGAGGGGCAGCTTTTGAAGCCGTCTCCAGCAAGAAATCCTGGAAAGTTTCCAGTGGGAGTGGCACTTTCTCAGTGCTCCGGGTGGGCAATGCTGCAGGCCCGACCCTCTGCGCTGTCCCGGCCACACAGGCTGAGAGCGCCTGTCTTTCAGAACTGCACCTGAGCTACTGGAAAACAGATACCCTGGTTTTTCTTTCCCCTCGCCCCTCCGGTTCCAGGATCCCCCGGGGCCTGACAAGCCTGTGGAATGGGGGAGCATGATAGTCCCTGTTTGCAGCTGGGAAACTGAGGCACAGAGAAAGCAGCAACTTGGCCAGAAGAGGGCCCGCAGCCGAGCTGGGAATAGACTCCCAGGCCCATCTCCTCAGAGGCATTTTGGTGCGAGTGAATGAGAGTTAGGCACCCGTGAAAGTCCAGGCACGGGTGTTTCCTTCCTTTTGAATTCCTCGCAAGAGGAACATTCCCCCAAGCCCCGCTCGGGAGCAAAGCAGCACAGGCAGGAGCAGGCTGCCCCACGGGGCACACCCCATACACATGGCAAAGGGGGACGACTCAGTATCTCCTCTTGGGTGCACGGCTTCGTGTGGCCAGGGCAGAAGAGACCAGAAGTGAGATTGGATGGCCCCGGGGCAGCTGGCGGGAAGAGATCACGGCTCGTGGGTGAATCAGTGCATCTTGGTCACCTTGTGTTATTCTAACTGGCCTGTCACTGCAAACCCATGTCCCCCATTAGAGGAGTAGCCCATGGTTTGATCCCAGATCAACCTTCTCTGGCTCAAACCACACCTAGGAGAGTGAAAATGAGCTCACAGGACCGGTACATTAGCTCTTGCAATCCCAGGCAAAGTTGGCACCATGCCCACTTGCTACTCTTTGCTCCTCACTGGGCTCTGTGCCACCCAACTGATGCTGTTATATAACTCTGCCTGCCTGGGAAACCCTCCGGCGGCCTCTCTGGTTTCCTAATTGGGGGCCAAAAAATAAGAATGACCTGGGTAATGGTCCCAGCAGCGGACCTCCACCATGCAGCTGGTCGTGGCTTGTGCTTTAAGGAACCTTCCTTTCTTCCGAAGAGAAAATGGGGAAAGTGGAGAACAGAAAGTATCCATGAAGCTGCTGGAGGCAACGGCAAAGGGCCCAGCAGAGGCACAGACACAAAGAGAGAGAGAGAATGAATCTCGCTGGGATTGGGGAGAGATCAGACCCTGTCCCAAGGGCACTGGCATGAACCCTGTCGGTTGTGTTCTGAAACTAGCTAGTGCAGGGCTGACTTCTGGAGAGCTCCGACTCCCAAGAGGAAAGGGGGCCAGAGAGCACTCCCCTGGTCTGACCTGATTCTCTGACTCTCCTTTCCCCAGGAAAACACGCTCGGAGATTGGCATACGGAATATCGGCGTGTGCGCTCAGGTTTGTCCAGCTCTTTTGCTCATGAATGAAAGTGACGCCAGATGCAAGAACAGTGCAGGGGCTCTGGGACAAGGGCCATCACTTTGTTCGGTTTGTACAGCGCCTTGCACAAAACCGGCTAGTGCACGGCTAAGGTGCTGGCACACAACCACAGTGCAAATAACTCACACTGGTCACGTAACAACAATAGAACATGTGTCTCCCTGCTGCCACGGCCCTAAAACTAGGGGGGGCGGGGAAGGAGAGAACTAGAGACCAAGAAAGAAGATGGGGGTTTGGATCTGGATTATGTCTAGGCTGGGTTTCAGACTGTTTTAACCACTCATCACTCTCGTAGCTGGCGCCTTCCACATAAAATCACTAGTGATAGCAAAGTCCCCATGAACTTCCAGAGTCTCTGGAACAGCTCCCTTCTCAGGGTCAAAACTGCGTGGAGAAGGGTATTCTGAGGGGAGGGGCCGGTGGGGATTTGGGAATAAATGGGGGTTCCAATTGTGAGTGCCACTTAGGGTGGAAGGTTTTCTCTGAGGCTTCATAGCATCTCTAAATGGCCAGACCCTGGCTTCACCCGATCTCGTCCGATGATTGTTGCACAGCCAGACCCCCCTGACAGACTGGTTTGTGCCTCGTGCTCGTATGCGTCACACTGGGCTCTGGGGGTCCCAGTCAGGCACAACGGTGGGGGCTTGACTCCAGACCAGGGAGTTGTTTGCATTGGGTGTTGCAATCACACACGATTAATAGATTGTTAAAAGGCATCTCACTCTCAGTAGTGGAAACACCAGGCTTCATGCTCTTGTCCTAAGGCACTGGCTACTCCAAGTCACACTCCTGGGGCTCTCTTTCTCACAACACGCCAGAAAAAGCCCCTTGCAAACTCCGTTTTCCTTTTGGACCCTTTTCGTACACGATGGAAAGGTTTACAGGGCTGCCCCCCGACAGTCTCAGCTCTCCTGCAAAGCTGGTCGCTTCCTCAAGTCAGTTTCCCCAGCCGAACACAGGCAGATGAGGTAGGGAAAAAGAAAAGACAGAAGTGCAAAGAAGAGGAGGTGTCCCCACAGGAATGACTGTTGCTAGCTTCAGGCTGCAGCTGCAGGAACTTCCATTAGCTGGCAGGTTCCCAGTTGGCTCGACCCTGTTGTTGTAAGCCGATGCTGTTTTGATGTACAGCACCGAGCACACGTTGTTTACACACAAGCAGAAGCCCAGATAATAACACCACATGCCGATCTAAGGTGACACTGCTCCTGCACCTCGATGTTCTGATACTCACCTCTCTCTCTCCCCCCAGCCGTAAAGGACTCCGGACCAGCAAGTATCCAAGCCGAAGTGTGACCCAGGTACGGACAAAGGTGCTCTGCCGCTGCTGGGGTGATTAGGGGCCTAGAGGAGACGTGCAGATTCATTGACTCAGAGACTTAAGCCAGAAGGGGCCAGGAGGACGGTCTAGGCTGGCCTCTGGCAGGACACAAACCAGCCCATTTCCCTCAGGGCTGGTGCAGAAAGCCCAGATCTCTGCTTTGTTCCTTAGTGTCAGAGTGCACCACCGGACACCGGTCGGCAGCCCAAATCCTGCCTGTGCTCCGGCACTTGGCTGGCCGAGCCTGGAGGGAGCCGTTCCCAGCCCTCTGCACCCTGATGCTGCCTCTTTGGGGGCAGCGATGGGATTTAACATGAGGACCAGGAGATTCCTTCTGCAGACGGGCAACCAAGGCAGCTTGTGGTGGGGCCAGTGAGAGCACCCGGGGGGTGCCTGGGGAGCGGGGACGGCCCTGAGCCAGCCAGTCCGGCACAGCAGCAGCCAGCCGCCTCCTTTCCCCTCTGGGGCTAGATTCCCCAGCGAGCTGGGCGCTCTGCAGGTTTCCCAGCCCTCTTGGGAGGTGCTGGCCTCAGTTGAGCATGCTGTCTCCCTCTCTCCCCAGGGCAAGCAGTAGAAGAGTTGATGTGAAGCACCACAGGAGTTGCTGACTCCTCGTCCTTCCCCGGTGCTCTCCGGGGGCTCTCCTGCACTGGTTTGGGTGGAGGGGGATGGAATCAGACGGCCCTGTCGGTCTCCCCCAAGCTCTACCTCCGATGTCGCTGCAATCCCTGTAGCAAGTGCCCGCCGCCACTCTCCCCTCGCTACTGCTCACCGTGCCGCTGCCATAGAGTCTGCTCTGCAGAAGCTTGTCACTTTTCTCCACTAGGCCGCCTGGGAGGGGCGCGTTGACTCCGCACTAGATCCGTACCCTCCCCAGATTACTGGCTAGGCCCCCCCCACAGGATGGGCAGCTGGGCCTGGCTTTGCCCCGGTGAGTCACATGAGTCCACGGGAGATTAGGTGGGACACCCAGCTGCTGTAAGAAACCTGTGATGCTGCCAAGCCAAAAGGGAGGAAGCGTGATCTAGTGGTTACAGCATGGCCCTGGGAGCCAGGGCTCTGCACAAACTCATTGCATGGCCTTTGGTGAGGGACTTCACCCCTCTGTGACTCAGTTTCCCGCACCTGCAAAATGGAGGTGAAAATAAAGACTTCTCTACCGTGCAGGGCTGCTGTGAGGCTTTGTGTCTGTGAAGCGCTTTGAGATCCAGGGGTTCCGACGAAGCAGAGGATTCTTTTCTTGCTGCACACGAGAACCACATCAGGTAGCTCCCCCGCTCCGCCCCACAGTCCGCCCTCTGGCCGCAGGGCAGCTGAGTCTTTTCCAGGTGCGGGTTGAGAGGCCCTGACTTCGGATGGCATTCAGACGCAGGCAGCAGCCGGCCCAGGGTGGATCTCCCTGCCGGGGCAGCCAGCCTGAGATGCCTTGCACTAGCGAGGCCATTGTCCGATCCAACTTTTCTGGGCGTGGTCAGCGCAAACGAGATCCGAGCCCGTCCCCCCAGGGACTCATCTAGGAGCTGACTGGACTGATAATGTTCCCTTTGGCTCGTCCTGGCAACCTCGGCCCCGGCCGCCCTCACCAAGGCGAACGCGGCTGATCAGCAAACAGGGCGGGGGGCCAGGGGCAGCAGGGACGCCAGGCACATGGGGAAAGGCTTCACGTACTGGGCAGATACAAGCAGGCTGCTCCATGGGCAGAAGCTGGCGGGGAAGGGAGCCCTCCAGCCATGGCGGTAAGCTGGCTAGAGGGGAATATGAGAGGGCCAGAATTTTTTTTTTTTGTCCAAATGAAAAAGGGCTTTTGGAGCAAAAAGAAACAGTTGCACAGACACTGGTTTCATGATAGTTTTCCAGTTTTTCAGCAAGGCCAAAACCCTGGAAGTGAATGTTTTACTAAAAACTAAAATGTTTGACCAGAAGTGGGTTTCAGCTTTGGTTTTACATTGAAAACCTGAGAAATATTGGTAGGAAACATGGTTTTGAAAGAATCGGCGTTTCTCAATCAGCTCCAGTGATCGGCCCTTGCTCTTGTCTAGACTACATCCATCTGTCGCCAGAGGGATGTAAATTAGACATACCAAAATTGCTAATGAAGCAGGGATTGAAATATCCCGCGCTTCACTAGAATAAAAATGGCCGCTGCTTTTTGCCACCGTGGCAATTTGCCGGCAAAAAGCGGCAGTCTAGACGGGGATCGGTTGACAAGGAAAGCCTTTTCCAACCGATCCTGTAAACCACGTTGACATACCCTTATCGTTGGCCACAGAAATACAGACACGTGATTCCTCTCATCCACAAGGGACTTTCTTTGCCATTTCACCCTCTGCTGGTTCCCCCTCTCCATCCTGTTCCTCCTCTCAGCCTCTCCCCCTCGCTCTTTCACGTTCTTCCCTTCCCTCCCCACTTTACTCCTCCGCAGTTTGTCCCTTTTGCAAGCGCTAGCGCTCACCTTGCTGCCTGAGGGCCCCTGGGACCAGGGAGGGCTCTGCGTGTTCTTTGGCCATGCCGGTGCTCCCGGGACAGCGCACGGTGAAGGACAGGGGGCACTGGGAAAGCTCCTTCTCACTGTAATTGGCAGGCGAGCCGCGTTTCCCATTGCTGGGCTGCCATGTGACCGGACATGTGCATCCTGGTCCTGCTTTTGTGCATCTGGCTCTGTTTGTAAAGTGGGTGTGTGGGAGACAAACGGGATGAAAGACCAGGGGTGCTTTCACAGGCATGGTTTTCCCGGGGCCATCTGCTGTGCGGAGTGCAATGTGCCTGGCCCAAGGCAGTCCTGGCACATGTCTATGACAACCAATAATAACCAAGGGGCGCCGTACTGTACAGGGAGTGTGCAGCCCTTAGAAGCATCAGACCCGCAGCGCTCTGTACATCTGATGCAAAATGGTTCCATCCCGAGGGGCGCTTGGGGCGCCCACTGGCGCGACCCGCTTGTCACCGCAACATGAACATGCAAGAGAGGCAGTCGCAGCACAGAGCAGGGGCCTGGGGTCTGCACGCTCCTCGTGTGTGGGACGAGCCTTTGAGTGTCTCCCGGCACACGGGCACTCGTGAAAGCAAACGTCCCGGTGCGAGGCAAAGGGGCATTCCGGGTGCTGCCTCTCTGGCCAAGCGCCCATTCCCATGGTATGTGGGAGTCTAACATAACCGGCCATGGGGAGCCTCCTGTAGCCCCATCAGGCCCACAGGGGGTCTCTACACATGGCAAAGCCACAGCGTAAGAGACACAGCCAGGGAAGTAATTTCTTTGCTACCCTCGTCTCTCCTGGCCTGCAACCAGCACGGCTAGAGTGCCGCCACAAACAGTGAGCGGGGATGGAGACCCGTGCACTGCACGGCCAACTTTCAGCCCAGGACATAGCTCTGTGGCCGGGGCAAATATCTGAAAATGAAGTGCTGCTTGCAGAATTCAATGCTTCGTCCCTCTGGCTGCCCTGTTTCATACACAGGCACAGGCCCCTGAGATGAGGCGTCCCAGCCGGCCATATTATACCTGGAGCCAAGCAGTCTAGTCTCCCGCCTCTGTCTGGCTCTCTTCATGCTGGGACAGGCTGTGTCCTGCGCATCGAGAGATGAGGGAGCTACAATTCACTCCACCTGTTAGATGCAAATTAATCAAAGCCCTCCAGCTCCTGGCCAGGGGGCAACCAGACGGTCTTTGGGCCAAGTCTGGTGCTTGGAATAACGGGTGGGAGTCACAGACTTATTGTTTGAGTCATTGATGACTGAAATGGACACAAAGTCGTGGATCAGAGACCACGGGGATAACCCTTGCACTGGTGGGGGCTGAGAAACGAGAGGGACACCATCGATGGCTTCCTTCTCGTTGACTGATCAAATCCCACAGTGATTACACTGTGACACAAGAAGATGAACGTGAGCTTGTGTGGGCAAACCCCCCCTTTGCCAGAGTCTTTCCGGGGCCACAGGACTCCTCGTTGCTTTTGCGGCTACCGACTAGCAGGGCTCTGCCTCTGACCCCGCGTTTCTCTCTCCTGGCAAGCGTGGTGCGGTGCGCGAGTCCGTGCCCGCTAGAGGCTGCCTGCCCTTAGGCGTCTCAGAGTTCGGTGGAGTTGCACAGACCTGGCGGGAGATATGGGATCAGACCCTGGTCTCCAAATGACTTCTCTGACAAGCGAGCCATGTGGTTGTAGTTGTTTGTAGCGCGTGGCGCCTGTGAGAAGACCCTGTGGGGCGTGACGCTGCACAGACGGAACAGAAAGTCAGGCCCGGTCAGGCACGGAGCAACAGGCGGCTACCGACAGGGAAGCGCAAGGGCACAATGAAGCAGCGTATGAGTCAGCACAATCGGCAGTGTCTCTGGGCCCCAGCCACCTGCCGGATGCCAAGTTTCCCATCGGGAATTGGCAGGTGGAGAGTGAGGTTACCGGGAGCTCCTTGGAGTGGGAGAAAGCCCCAGAGAGCATGTTCGGAAAGGTCACGGGTGGCAGGGGCACACCCTGTATCCAGGCGTGGGCCGCGTCCCGGGACGCCACACACGAGCCACGAAGGGCAGCCCAGACCTATGTTCTGTCTGTCTCTTTCCTGCCGTAGTCCTACCGGGGTCATTCTGGGATTCCAGGCGGGTGGCTGGCAGGAGGCGGGAGCTGGCTGTGCTCTCCTGCCCTCCCTGGTCCTGTTGGGGTCTGATGGTGCATTGGAGAGAGGCTCAGTCTCCCGGCACTCGTTTATTTGGTGTGTTTTATGGGCGCCAGGCCGGCAGGCAGTCTCCCTGGGCACACCACTTTGCGTGCTCCTCCGGACAGTTTGCAAGGCCCACGCACCCTCTGCGCTTCCCCTACAGCTGTGTCCTAAGGCAACTATAGACCTTTATTGCAATTGGCCCCCAGAAAGCTGGCAGGATGCTAGCGGATCCCCTTTAGCTGGGGCTCGGTCTGTAAATAACCCCTCCCCGCTGATAAAGTTCACATGAAGTGGCTGTAGACTTTGGCTGCATTTCACAAGTTTGTTCTGACCCCAGTTCCTTGAGGTTGCTCCAATCTCTTCTACAATCAGGGTTCAGGAGCCCTTCTAGCAGAGCGACACTAGCTGCCAGTGGTGTCTGGGTGAGGCCGGGGGGGCAGTCCAGTCACAAGCCAAACCAAGCGTGTGCCATTCTCTGCGCTGCAAGCTCATTCTGGCCCCACGGTCCTGGGCCCGGTGCTCGCCAGTGCTGCCTCCTGCCACTTGCGGAAGGAGCAAGCGCTGCCCCTGGGGAATTCACCGCTTGTGACGCCCATGCAGGGTGGAAGCCTCCGAGCCCAGAGGCCCAGCCCAACGGCGAGGCACCACGTCTGTGGTCTGAGCTCGGCTGCCAGAGACGCACGCACAGCCGGCGGCAGACTCCTGGCTGGTTGTGAGCCGATACCAGAGGAGATTGCTCGCTAGCGTCGCCGGTGCTGAGAACCACCTTTGTGCACATTTTCCACTCTGTGCGGAGCCGCACTGCGGTTCACCTTCTCCTCTCAGCTTGTGCTCCAAAGGCCCCTATTTGTTTTGGTGACTCAAAGCCAATTTCTCCTGCCATTCACATCTGCATTTCCACATCACCAGCTACGTATGGGACACATCCCGCCCACTGAATGAGCCTCATTAACGCGGGTCCTACAATGGACAGGTACTTCTGCTGATACCTAGATCTCTTGGGTGCTGTTATTTCCACTCCAGTGCATCTGAGGAGTGGCTTTCCCCCACGAACACTCATGGTTCTGTTGTGGTTAGTCTTGACGGTGCCCCAGGACCGCGCGTTGTTTTGTTAAGCTGCAGCCGAACATGGCTGCCCCCCTGACATTTGGTGGCTCCTTCTCTATAGACCGCACAGTAAATTTGGCAGCATTGCTCGTCTCGGATTTTAGCGCTAAGGAAGGGAAACCAGTCCCCAGTGGCTCATTGGGCTCTGTGCAGACGAAAGAGAAGAATGAGCCAGAGGACAGGAGTGTAGCATCAGTGCCGTGCCCGGCGCGGTCGTCCTTATTATAATTCTGCTCCGTGAGATCAATTCAAGGGCTGCCACGTCGTGTGTCCCCGTGGTTGCGGGGGCACAGCCGGCAGAGACGCATGCAACATACGTAACCTGCAGCCGCTTGAAAGGTGGAGTGACCATAGCCTGTGCCAGGTGAGTGGGTTGTGGTATTTCTGGGGATTATTGTACCTTCTGTTTTCCAGAAGAAAGGAATCTGGAGCTAACAAACACCCACGCAGGAGCGATAACAGCCCAAGCAATGCTGATTGATTAACGGCACCCGCAGTGTCCCTGGCAAACCTCCCCCCATGGCTCTGGCCTGCAAGCTCCTTCAGGCACTTCCCGTTGAACGAAATGCTAAGCCAAGCCCCTGCTATTTGGAGAAAGAGGGAGACACACACACATTGCTGGGTGCAATTGTAACCGAGACACCTACCGGGTGTGGGGCACTGAACCATGGAATGGCACCTAGCCCACTTACAGGAGTCTGCTCTACACCCTGAGCTGAGCTCCAGCTGGCTTTCAGCTCGTGTCCTAGAGGCTCATACACTAAGCACCAGAGGGCCCAGGTTTGGTGCCGCCTGCCGGCGTTACACATGCTGCGTGCATGCAGGAGAAGCTCAGGTCGCATAGGGACAGGCAGGGACCATGGATGAGAGAACGATAACAGGAGCTGGACCCTTGTCTGATGATATCACCACAGCTGCTCTGAGCCCCCTTTCTGATGATATTGGAGTTACTGTCCCCCAGCCTGGGAGGGACTGCTTCCATGGCCAGAGGCAGGGACAGTCCCTCTTTCCCAGGCCTTCTGCTTTATTTCCGCCAAGTAATGAACATTCCACAGTCGTCCCTTTCCCCTCAACCGGCATCTCCTGCAGGAGCCAACCATTCCCGGAGGTCTCCTCTGTCCAGACCACTCGCCTCAGAGCCCCCCACTGTTGGACACTTTGCCTGCAGGGGTAGATGGGCCTACGGGGCTGAGTGAGCTTCCCAGGCAGAGCGTCTGCAGCTGGTGGAGGAGTTAGGCCCTGCCAGCGGGAAGGGGGCACTGAGTGATCCCTGAACCCCACACACCTGCTGGCCCAGGGCCTTCCTGGCAGAACGGCACGGCTCCTAGGAGCTCTCCTCCCAGCCCTGCTCCAGACTGTAGGGGAGCCTGGACGGCCCTGCCTTGACCCCTGAAAAGCAAAACCTAGGCCTGTCTCAAGTCTGGTGCACGTAGCACACAGGTAAGGCTTGGGGGCGGGGGAGAGAAGCTTTAGGAGGCAGGAATGTTTTGCACAATAATGCAGATTAAGCGGCACAGCAAGACCACGTCAAGAACACATGACATTCAACCTTGGACTGGTACTTCTGTTTCTGATAAGTAAAAATTACAGCTGCAGCCATAAAACTGTCAACTACGCAGGGATTTTTTGCAACATTCCGAGTCGCAGGATGAACCCCAAATAAGGGCATTGGGCATGCTAGGTATCTTGCACAACACGTAACCAATTGGTAAGTAGTATTAGAACGACCGAGTCTTGCTTTGCTATCCAATGGGCTTTGTAAGAAGAATCGATGGGAGGGAGGGAGCAGGATTGACCCCCAGGCCTTGCTCCCTTTTTGGTTTTGGAACAAATAGAAAAACTTAATGTTAACAAATCTCCGGGACCGGATGGCATTCACCCAAGGGTTCTAAAAGAACTCAAATGGGAAATTGCTGAATATTATCTGTGGTTTGTAACCTATCCCTTAAATCGGCTTCCGTACCTAATGACTGGAAGGTAGCCAACGTGACACCAATATTTAAAAAGGGCTCTAGAGGCGATCCGGGCAATTACAGACCGGTAAGTCTAACTTCAGTACCGGGCAAATTAGTCGAAACAATAGTAAAGAATAAAATTGTGAAGCATGTAGAAGAACATAATTTGTTGGACAAAAGTCAACATGGCTTCTGTAAAGGGAAATCCTGTCTTACTAATCTATTAGAGTTCTTTGAAGGGGTTAACAAACATGCGGACAAGGGGGATCCAGTAGATATAGTATACTTAGATTTTCAGAAAGCCTTTGACAAGGTCCCTCACCAAAGGCTCTTGTGTAAATTACATGGCCATGGGATAAGAGGGAAGGTCCTTTCTTGGATTGAGAACTGGTTAAAAGACAGGAAACAAAGGGCAGGAATAAATGGTAAATTTTCAGAATGGAGAGGGGTAACTAGTGGTGTCCCCCAAGGGTCGGTCCTAGGACCAATCCTGTTCAACTTATTCATAAATGATCCGGAGAAAGGGGTAAGCAGTGAGGTAGTAAAGTTTGCAGATGATACTAAACTGTTTAGGATAGTCAAGACAGAAGCAGACTGTGAGGGACTGCAAGAAGATCTCACCAAACTGAGTGATTGGGCAACAAAATGGCAAATGAAATTTAATGTGGATAAGTGTAAAGTAATGCACATCGGGAAAAATAACCCCAACTATACGTACAGTATGATGGGGGCTAATTTGGCTATGACAAATCAGGAAAGAGATCTTGGCGTTATCGTGGACAGTTCTCTGAAAACTTCCACACAGTGTGCAGCGGTGGTCAAAAAGGCAAATAGGATGCTAGGAATTATTAAGATAGAATATAAGACCCAGAATATCTTACTGCCCCTGTATAAAACTATGGTACGCCCACATCTTGAATACTGTGTACAGATGTGGTCTCCTTACCTCAAAAAAGATATTTTGGCCTTGGAAAGGCTTCAGAAAAGGGCAACTAAAATGATTAGGGGTTTGGAACGGGTCCCATATGAGGAGAGGTTAAAGCGACTGGGACTTTTCAGTTTAGAAAAGAGGAGACTGAGGGGGGATATGTTAGAGGTATATAAAATCATGAGTGGTGTGGAGAGGGCCGATAAAGAGAAGTTATTTATTAGTTCCCTAAATAGAAGAACTAGAGGACACCAAATGAAATTAACGGGTAGCAGGTTTAAAACTAACAAAAGAAAGTTCTTCTTCACACAGCGTGTAGTCAGACTGTGGAACTCCTTGCCAGAGGAGGCTGTGAAGGCTAGGACTAGAATAGAGTTTAAAGAGAAGCTAGATAATTTCATGGAGGTTAGGTCCATAAAAGGCTATTAGCCAGGGGATAAAATGGTGTCCTTGGCCTCTGTTTGTCAGAGGCTGGAGAGGGATGGCAGGAGACAAATCGCTTGATCATTGTCTTCGGTCCACCCTCTCTGGGGCACCTGGTGCTGGCCACTGTCGGCAGACAGGATACTGGGCTGGATGGACCTTTGGTCTGACCCAGTACGGCCATTCTTATGTTCTTATGCTCGATGTAACTAGAAGTAAATAGGCATCCTGATAGGTGGGACCTGCCTGGTACTTTAGGTGGCACACAGGTGATGTGTGAGTGAACTAGGTTTTATTATTGTATTCTAGTAGATCTTCTGTTAGTTGCTTTTGTGTTGCTTTGCGCTGTATGAATTGCTTTAGAATGTACAGTAGCGAAGAGTTAAATTGTACAGTTGTTGTTAAGGCTTGTATAACTTAAACAACTGTATTGACTGCTTACAGCTTGCAATAAATAAGACAGTGGTTAAGTTTCCCTGGAGTGTCCTGGTTTCCCTCGGATCTAAAATAAATCGAGCCATACAACACAGACACATGCCGGGGTTTTGCCTGCCATGCGAGCCAGCTCTCCCCACTGCCTTCCCGCTCCTGGCAGCTGCCTACCCCATCTGGGCCACTCACTGGCTTTTATCATCTCCTGGTCCTTCGCTGCTCAGTCTGAGCTGGCAGGGCACTGATGCCCTAAAGAGTGAGGTGCCCTGTGGCACCCTGAAGCTCTCTGCACTGTGGTGGTCACTGCTTGGGGGTATGGCCAATGTTCCCTCTGCTCTTTTCCTGCCATGTGAGGAATAAACTTTGTTATTGTGCACTGAGGCATGTGTACCACCACTAGCATCAAACACCCAGTTGTGGGCATTCTGCTAATCAGCAGGGCATCAGGAACTGTCAGGGTGGTTCAGCACTGGAATAAGTTGCTGAGGGGGGCTGTGGAATCTCCATCCCTGGAGATACTGAAGAGCAGGTGAGACAGACACCTGTCAGGGATGATCATTCTAGACCATGCTTGGTCCTGCCGTGCGGGCAGGGGACTGGACTTGATGACCTCATGAGATCCCTTCCTGTTCTAATGTTCTATGAGTCTATGATTTGAATCTCTCCTGAGAGGCCGCACAAGTGCCCGGCTTACAGGGACCACTGGGTATTACCCAAGGGAATGAGACCTTGATAACTCACCTGTATGTCTAGTAAGTCATGTTCTGGGTTTTCTGCACCACCAGGTGCCTGCTGGACTTTCCCACTTAGCTGCCTCCGAACGCAAATATTCCCTTTGTTTATACAACTGCATTGCAATTTACTCGCGAGTTATCTTGGCAGAACTATGCTGACTCGCTATGTTTTAATGCTGCTGTGGGCTGCAAATAATCTCACCTGATGGATCCGAGCAGGGGACATTTCTGTGTGGTCTTTGGCTGCATTTCACTCAAGCCTGGCTTCTCTGGAGAGCTCAGCACTAAAGTTTCCAAGAGCCCTTCTTGCAGTGCCACAATCCACAGACAATTTGAAATCTGCAACCCGAGCAAGGGGGAAAGCACTTGTAGGGACAGGCCCCCAATGCAGCTGGCTGGATTGCTGCTTCAGAAAGGTGGTTAGAAGCACACAGAGAGTCTGCAGGGAATGGAGGAAGGAGGCTGGTCAGCTGAGAAAGTGACGTCAGGGAGGTTAGAGAATGCAGGACTAAAGCGAGAAATGCTGGAAGTCCAAATGGATTAGGGCGCCAGGTAAGCCAAAGGACGATGCTGGCACCTGGGCAAATGGCTGGGAACTGGCCAGGAAGCAAAGCAGGCTGGCAGTGAGAAGATTCCTCATTCTCCGAGGGGGGCTCTGGCTGAGCGGCGCAGAGCGGGCTGTGGGGCAAACAAGGGAACTGGCGCTGAGAGCAGGACACAGTCATACGACCGGGCAGCTTGTAGTCCTGGGGGCAGAGCTCCACAGCCCCAGGGCGCACGGGTGGTTTCTATCGGATGTCCCTAAAAGCTCAGGTTTCTCGGCTCCAAGGGTCAGGAAGGGATTTTCCCGGGAGGGGGGCGGACTGAGCCCTCCCTGCCTGAGCACAGTCCCCCACCCATGGGGGGCCAACCCAAGCCTCTCCACTGCCTGCCTGTGCAAGGTCAGCCGGAGATCCCCCCCCTCTCCCCCCCCACCACGCAGGGCCACACAAGGCCCCCAAGCCTTCCCTGCCTCCTGACCATGCCCAGGACTTCCCTGCTTTGGGGCTGGCCCAAGGTCCCCTTGTCCCACCATATCCAGGACAAGTCCAAGGCTGTCGCCCACTCAGGACTGGTCTGGCCCAGCCCACCCTCTTGTGTGGGTCTGGCATCGCTGCTGCTGCTCCCCCCGCTGCACCTTCCTCTGCGCGCAGCCAGGCGTCACAGCCCGCTCTTCTGGCAGAACCGGGCAGTTGTCCCGTTCGTTTGCCAGCCGATGAGCCGTTGGCAAGAACAAATGGGACAAATGCCCAGTTTTGCCAGAATTCCAGGACCGGGCTTCAAAAAGGGCCTGTCCCGGCCAAAACGGGATGTATGTTCACACTTATTTTCCCCCAGTGTCTTCTGGGAGGTTTTTTCAATCTCCTTCCTCTGAAGCATGAGGGCTGTCCATAGCTGGAGACTGGCGGTTGGACGGGGAGGGCCCGGGCTAGATAGGCCCTATCTCGGGTGCTTGGCTGGCTGGTTCGTGATCCCACGCTCAGGGTCTAAGTGACCATCTTATGTGGAGATGGGAAGGGATGTTCCCTCAGGCCGGACCTTTCCACCTTCCTCTGAGGCACGCATGTGCAGGTCACACTCTGGGATTGTCTGCTCTTTCTCTCCTCGCCACGCCCGGCCCTTGCGGGGCCCTCAGGCACACAGCAATGGAGTCTCCTATTGGCTGTAATGCTTTGGGCCCATGTGGGGTGCTGGGTTTAGCGTGTGGGGGCTGGGCAGCATTGGTGGCTTGCTCTGAAAGGAGTCAAACTAGTGTCGGCTGGGCCTTTCTAGCCTACATTTGATGACTCTCTCTACCCGACATGCCCGTAGAGTCTCACTTTGCACATTGGGTCCCCAAAGCCACCTGCCGCCCAGTTGAGGGGCTCTTGTGGTGATCGAGGGGGAAGGTTGGTGAGATAATGTCTTACAGGGCCCGCCTGGGGGCTGTTCTTCAGGTCTGGACCTTGATGAGGGCTCACATCTCTCAGACAGGACGTGAAAACAACTTGGAGCAAGCTCCATGTGCTTTAACCTACAAACCTCTCGCCCATCAGGAGAGTGTGCACCACAAAGAGCCTTCATCCCTCTCCGGAGAATAACCGCAGCTCTCCCTTCATGATCAACGCTATAATTCACTGGCCCCTCTTACATTCTCTTCTCTTTCACTAGGATTTATTTTTTCTGACTCAGGAAAATGTGTCTCAAGCTACTAACCAAAGGACAAGCCAAAATCAATTAGCTAGGAAAAGTGAATCATTACCTGGAAAGTCAAGACCTCAGTAAATATTGCAGGCCTACCAGAGCAGTGACAGACCCGAGGGGTGTTTCACAATAAGGATGGCTAGGTTGGACACACAAGAGTGTATATATATGCAGTTTTAAACACACACGTCCTTCTGGTACATGTTCACCATCCGAGAGGAGCCCTGAGAGAGCCTCGCCGCAGCTGAGCACTAACAAATTCAACACAGATTAAGCCACCCCCTCCTCTTCGCCAGGACAATGACAGGCCTCTTCGTGCTCCTCGCTCTAACAACGTGGTGCGCTTCAGGTGAGTCATTTTGCCGTACTGCATCAAGTCCTCTGTCCCAACCAGAGAGCTATCCAGCCTCTCAAACATGAAATTGTCCCAAACATGAAATTGTCCTCAAACACAGTCTCTATGCAGAGCTATTTTATCACCAAAAGATGGCACTGAAAAGTCACGACTTCCAGGGCCAAATGTCAGGACAGCCTTAAATGAGCTATTTTTGCACCCTTAGATTGGTGGGTCGAAGTAACTGCAGGTGCAGTTTTACACCCATAATTAGTTGTGGGCGCCATGAAGGACGTTAAATATGTAAGGGCTTTCTATCAGAGCACACACAGCTGTGAAGACATCGAGGGGTTATGCTGACGTATGTTTTCTGTGATATCCTGTAACTGGCCATTTGGATCACAAAACTCAGCATGTAAAAAAGAAAAACAAATCCCAACAAAACACCGAGTCACATTAAAATCAAGACAGCTTAGCTTCAATGACCATCCTGGTACCAAACTGCACACATGGCGTTTAGTTTAAGAATCTGTTCAGGGATAGCCACTGGGTTAGAAATGGCAGGAAATTATTCCACAATGAGATTTGCACATTTCAGATCTGCTCCTATCAATGGTTTGGCTCGGTTTCATGTTTCTGTCTCTGCTTTTCTTTCAGCTGTCCCCCTTGGCAGTGAGGTGAGTGGCAGAACTATCCATTGATTCTCTCACTTTCTGACCCAAGATAAATGGATAGTGACCACACTGGGGCTGAGGGTATGAAAAACACTGCGACCTGTAGCTCTTTGTACACCAAACCATTATTGGGGGATTTTTGCCAAAAACGATGAGAGGTTTGGAACGGCTGCCATGTGAAAAGAGATTAAAAAGACTGGGACTGTTCAACGTAGAAAAGAAGAGACTAAGGGTATGTCTACACTACAGTGCTTTCTCGGGAAAACGACCGTTTTTCTGAAAAAACTTCAATTATGTTCACACTGCAATCACGTTCTTCTGAAAGAAAATTGAAAGAACAGAGGGTTTTTTCCCGACATTGGTAAACCTCATTCTACAAGGAAGAAGCCTTTTTCCGAAAGAGTTCTTTCAGAAAAAGGCGTGTGTGGATGGGGAAGAAGGAGTTCTTTCGAAAGAAGAGGAAAGAGGAAAAAGCACAGGTGCCTTGGTGGCCACTCCTTCCGTAGTAATCACAGCTGACATGTAAGATAGTGTCCATTAAGTGTGGATGCTATCTTTCAAAAAAGCAGATCGCTTTTTCAATGCGCTTTTGCAGTGTGGACGCTCTCTTTTGGAAGTTGTTTTTCCGGAACATTTCTTCAGGAAAAGCTTCTTCGAAAAGAAGCCTACAGTCTAGACATAGCCTTAGGGGGGATAGGATAGAGGTCTATAAAATCATGACTGATGTGGAAAAAGCGAATAAGGAAAAGTTATTTAGTTGTTCCCATAACATAAGAACTAGGGGTCACTCAATGAAATTAATAGGTAGCAGGTTTAAAACAAACAAAAAGAAGTTTTTCTTCACACAGCGCACAGTCAACCAGTGGAACTCCTTGCCAGAGGATGTTGTGAAGACCAGGAATATAACAGGGTTCAAAAAAGAGCTAGATAAATTCATGGAGGATAGGTCCATCAATGGCGATTAGCCAGGATGGGTAAGAATGATGTCTCTAGCCTCTGTTTGTCAGATGGCAGGAGAGGGATCACTTGAGGATTCCCTGTTCTGTTCACTTCCTGTGGGGCACTTGGCACTGGCCACTGTCAGAAGACAGGACTGGGGGCTAGATGGACCTTTGGTCTGACCCAGACTGGGCATTCTTATGTTCTTATCAGATAATTTCAACAAATATTTTTGTCATAGCCAGACAATCCTAGAACTGAACTATCTGTTCAACAAACAATGTGATGAATATAAGCACCAGACACAATATTTAGTCACAGAAGGGCTATTTGTACCCGACCAATTCTGTAGCTGTGAGAATAATTCAATAGTCATCTGCCTGCAAAGTTATCCCAGCGCTTTATATCTGAAGAGTAAAACCTTGACCTTCAGATATTCTGTTTCCAAACAGTGGAATTTTGTTTGTTATTATTATTTTACCTGATACAACCTCTGCTTGGACCTTAAGAGGTCCTTAGAACAGTGCGTAGACATAGCGTCGGAGAAACTATGACCAAAAACACAATAAGGGACCAGGTCATCAGTAAATCAATGTCAGTGACTTTGATTTACATAAGCTGGGAATCTAGCCGAAGGGTTTTCTTTATAGTGCACTCCTAGGAACTGTAAGAGTTGGTGGCATCTCGCTCTGCACTGACTGCATGTGCTGAACCAAACTTCTCCCCTGTCCCCTCAGTAAACCCTCTGGAAAGCATATTTAAAAAATGCATTTGATTCTGAAGCTTCAGCTTAGCGCTGGATTTGTATGAGCTCACTGGTCTGGGGGGGCGGGGGCGTGGTTGCTTCACCCAGCACACAGTGAATTAATGCTTCAGTGCATTCCCCCCTCCAGAAAACGACCTTAGAGCAGGCTCAGCCCATTGGCAGAGGAAGAATCAGGGTAAAATATAACCTGACTTTGCTTTAGGGCAGACGCTAGAAAGGCCGGAGTCCCAGAGCAGGCAGATGACTCAGGGGCACCATGTTGCACTTGAACAGCCGCATCACGCCCATTGCTTGGCATTGCTCTCACAGGTGGACTGTAGTAAGTACCCCTCGGGCACTGCTGAGGATGGCCAAGTCCTGACCGCCTGTCCGTTTATCCTGGCTGAGGTCTGCGGCACAGACGGCATCACGTACCCCAGCGAATGTGCGCTGTGCGCACACAATGCGTAAGTCCTGCTCAGAGAACATGCCTCCCACATCACTAGCAGTCGACAGAGTGTCTGATGACAGCCTTTGGAAATACCAGCAGCCTGCAGAGCTCTGAGGCCCTGGCCCTATTTTTCTGCCCTTCCAGACCACCCTGCGTTCCCTCTGCTTCCCGCGATGAGTGCTGAGCCGGGCGCGCAGGGAAGGGCCAGACTACAGCATCCTAAGGGAGCTGTGAGGTGACGGGGCTCAGAGCAGAACGGGATACGGTGTCACTCCAAATCAGTGATTCTCAAAGCGGGGTCCATGGACCACTAGTGATCCATGTCTGTCTTGCACACGGGCCGCAGCTCGGAACTCACTTCTCCTGCAGTCGGGAGCCTGCACTGGCACTTCAGCCCTGTGATCTCCCCCCTCCCCCCGACCCCTCGTGAGGTTGGAGCACCAGCGCCGGCTTCCCGCTGGGGAGGGGTGAGCCCTGCGGGCTGGAACTAGCTTGTGGGGGGGGGGCAAGCGGCTCGGTGCCCTGCCACTCCCCCTCCCGCCAGCTGGGGGAACAGCAGCGCAGAAAACTGCTCACCTGGAGGCTTTCCCCACTGCTCCCATTGGTCACAATCACGGCCAATGGGAGCAGCGGGCGGGCGGTGCCTGGGAGCAGCAGAAGGCACAGAGCCTGGTAAATGCCCCCCATCTCCTTCATACCCAGACCCTGCATCTCATCACCCTCATGCACCCCCTCCTGCTCCTGCACCCTCCTTCCCTCCCAGGCCCCCCACCCTAAGCCCGGGCTTGCATCCAACCTCCCAGCCAGACCCTGCACCCCCACCTGCACCCATTTTGCCATCATTGGGGTCTGTGGAAAGGTCTGCATTGAGCAGGGTGGGCTGCGGGCTGAAACGTTTGAGACCCACTGCTCTAAGTGGTGCACCGTAGGGCGCTGTCACGCCTGGGAACTCAAGGAAGGATGCTGCGCGGTGGTGTTGTGACTGGCTGTCGGGCAGTCGAGAGAAAGGTGGGTGAGGCCCTGTCTTCTCCCGGACTAACTTCTCTGGGGAGAGAGACAGGCTTTGGAGCTGCACAGAGGACTTCTTCTTCAGCGCAGCTCCATGCAGCTGGAGAGCAGGTCTCTCCCCTGCCTGGTCTCCAGAACGATGCTGATCAGTGGTGCTGATACTGCCCTGTGCACATGAGCCCCGCCCCTATCCCACACAGTACAGGGATCATTGTACCAGCCCCTTGAGTGTCACGTGGAGAGTCGCTTCCCGAGCTCCTTAACCCCCATCTCCCTCTTCCAGGGAGCATCGGACCAGCATGGGCAAAAAGCACGATGGGAAATGCAAGCAGACAGATGAGCCGGTAAGTGTCACTGGTGCACAGGAGGGGCCCGATCCTTCGCCAAGCGATGTCAGTGGAAAGACAGCTTCGGCGCGCAGTCAGTGAGAGATGATTTGGGCACCAAACACATGGTCCTACGTGGTACCTAGACCACATGCTGTCCCTTTTCCTAGGGCAGATCTTCAACCCAGCTGTGCAAAACGGCCATTTGCCAGTGATCACATTCTAGAGCGTGCCGGCAAAGAGGAACAGGGCATGAAAGAAGAAGCAGAAATATCCCAGTGCTTCAGGAAGTTCTGTTCCCGCAGCTGTCTCTGCTCAGTCTCAGGACAAGCCCCGAGCAGCCTGACTTAGGGCTTAGGAGGGGAGACTCAGGGTTCCTGTATTTATCAGTGCATTGACTCCTTTGGAGACTGGGATTTTCCAAGATGACACGTTGGGAAGGCTGGAACGCAGCCCATTTTCTGACCCCCAGCAGGGCATTCAAAACACCCTCACTGCCGTCCCCAGACTCAGAAATAATTTCAGGAACGTGAGCCACAAGCAGGCATGCCTAGTTGGTTAAACTCGTTTGAGTATTTGACTTAGCTCTAAACCAGTGGAAATAGTTTGGGCCTGCAAGAAACAAAAGCATCCCAGGGCTAGAGTACTTGAGAAGGTAAAACTCTGGGATTCAGAGGCTCCATTTCTGCCCAGTCAGCCGGATAAAAATTCAGTCTTCAGTTTCCCTGAGACAGGCTGCGTGTGTGTAACGCCCACAGGCGGAATCGAGCCTGGCACCTTGGGAGCTTGGCGCATGGGCTAAAAGCCAGCTGGCTCTCAGCTAAGGCTGAAGAGCAGACTCGCTAGTCTCCCCGTGAGTGGTCTCGGTGCCACTAGCCAGGACCCCCGGGAGGCGGCACAGCGCGGGGAGGCCTGCCAGCCGCCCTGGGCTGGCTAAGAAAGGCAGCACGCGCCCTGTTACTGCGTTGCCATTACAGTCTGACTGCAGTGGGTACAGAAAGATTACGGCGAAGGATGGCAAAGTCGTGATGCCCTGCCCTCGGATCCTGGATGAGGTCTGCGGCTCCGACGGTGTCACTTACCCCAACGAATGCATGCTGTGCGCCCACAACCTGTGAGTACCCGCCAGCAGCGTTCCCTCTGAGCGCTGACCAGAGCCACTGGAGCCGCCTTCGTAATGCTTCCTAGGCCTATTTCTGTAGGTCACTAAGCCCCTGGCCCCTCTACGCGCTTAGCCGGGGACGGTCCAAGAGCCAGACTCCGGCGCCCGCTTGTGGCAGGGGCTCAGTGGCGTGGGAACGGCGGGAGGAACGGAGCAGTGTGATTCCTGAGGAGTCACCAGACGGAGACGTGGCGTGTCTGACAGCAGGTCCTGCCGGGTTATGCTAATCCGTGACGCTGATCAGCTGACGCCATCAGAGCCTGCCTGTAGCCCTCCCAGAGCGTGGGAGCTTGGTTCGTCGTACCGGGCAGAGGATCTCACGAAGCCCTCTGACGCCCCTTTCTCCCTCTTCCAGCGAACATCAGCAAACGGTTGTCAGAAGACACAAGGGAAAATGTGTGCCGGAGAGCGTGTCGGTAAGTGAACCCTGACGCACCGTAAGGGCCAAATTCTAATCCCACCGACCTCAGCGGAAAGGCTCCTCCTGTTAGCAGGGAGCTGGGCAGGGGCTACAGGCATAGACCTTCACGGAGCACAGACTTTGCATTGGCCTTCTGCAGAGGGCCGAAGGTCCCCCCGGCTACACAACGGCCATTGTGCGTATCCGACGCTGCAGCGTCAGAGGAAAGAAAGAGGGCTCGGAAGGGGGGTGAGGGGCATGAGACAGGGAACAAAAATGCCCCAGGTCTCTTGGAACCGCAACATAAATCCCTTCCAGCGCAGCCGCTCCTGGGCGTGTCAGGCCAAGCGCCGAGTGGGCGGTTTCAGGACGAGGGGAAGGAGACACAAGACCCCTGCATAATGCATTCCTCTCTTTGGCTACCCAGACTGGCCTAGATAATACACTGGGCCAGTCCCTCCCCCCCGCACCAATCCCAGGTGGCCGAGCACCCGTTCAACTGTAGACATGCGTCTCATCAGAGCAGCGGAGAGCCAAGCCTGAGGGGGCTTTACGTATATTGTACAGAATAAAACGAGATGCTCTGGTAGATTGAGTCTTTCCCCTGTTTGGCCTGGGCTGAAACCCATCCTGAGCCTCGTTTAGCTCCTTGGAGATGGGCTCAGAAACGAAAGGTCGTTAGATCTTGATGCTGGGACACTGGGTGAAGGTCCCGTTTTCAACGGGGCATGGCTGCCTCACGCCGAACACGAATCTGCAGCACTGCCGGGGGGAGGGGCAAACGGGGCAGTTTGCCTGGAGCCCCCCATTTGAGAAGACCCCAAACAGAGGGGCTTTACCACATGGCTCAAGGGGTATAGGGCCGCCCCAGTGCAGCCCACCTTTGCAGGGCTGGAGCAGTGGCTGGACCAGCCCAACGTACTGCTGAAACCTCCAGAGCCCCAGGTCTGGAGCGCTCCTGTGGAGTGAGAGTGGGGGGCTTGCTCCCCCTGGGGAGTTTCTGGAAGGGTGGGGGGTCTCGGTTTCACACTTTGCCGCAGGCCTACCAAATACCCCGTGCAGCCCTGCAGGTCTGAGGCACGGTCCCCGCTCGGGGCCTTCCTTCCCCGGCAGCCTGATAAGCGCCGGCAGAACAGCTCTGCCCACTGCTGAGGGAAGCAAACGTTTACAGCAGAGCCCTCCTGCGCCTGAGGGCTGGCAGTGTGGGGCAGTCCCTGCCGCGCCGTTTCCTGCAACAGCGGGTGCCCCGGCACTATCCCTATGTTACTTTTACAGATCGACTGTAGCCAGTACCCCAGCTTTCAGACTACAGAAGGCAAGGTCCTAATAAACTGCCCGAGGAACCTGGCTGAGGTCTGCGGCACCGACGGCGTCACGTACTGGAACGACTGCATGCTGTGTGCCCATAACCAGTACGTCCAACACACAGAACCAGCCTTCTGGGCACGGAGCTCCTCAGAACAGCCTTTGCAGATTCCCTCCTCACTCCGGAGGCCCATTTCTGCTGGCTTCTAGCCCTCCCGGCTACTCTGATTTTCTCCTCTCCTCCCCCACTCACCGTACATGCTGCGGTGGGGTATCAGGTGGACCGACTGGCCTATAACTCCCAGGTCCTCTTTAAAGTTAGATACTTTGCTTGTGCCTCTCAAGGTATGTTTACACTGCAGAGTTTTCCTGGAAAAACGACACTTACGTCCACACTGCAATTGCGTTCTTTCGACTTTCTGTAGGGATTTTTCCATCAGCGGCAAACCTCTTTCTACAAGGAAGAAGCCTTTTTCCGAAAGAACTCTTACGGAAAAAGAAGTGTGTGGATGGGGAAGAGGGGTTTTTTTTGAAAGAAGAGGCCTCTGGGAAAAAGCACAGGTGCCCTGGTGGCCACTCCATCTGCAGCAGACAGAACTTAAATGCGAGATAGCGTCCAATGAATGTGGATGCTATCTTTCGAAAGAGCACATCGCTTTTTCA
Organism: Pelochelys cantorii; assembly: GCA_032595735.1. Lineage (NCBI taxonomy): Eukaryota > Metazoa > Chordata > Testudines > Trionychidae > Pelochelys > Pelochelys cantorii. The sequence continues at coordinate 1,959,426 of CM064340.1, forward strand.
TTGCGCTTGGGTAGTGTGGACGCTCTCTTTCGAAAGAAGTTTTTCTGGAAGATCTCTTCTGGAAAAGCTTCTTCTGAAAGAAGCCTGCAGTCTAGATGTAGCCTCAGTCCTGCAGGATCTTGTCCATACCCCATGAGCTCTTGAGGGCAATCAGTCCTGGCTCAGTGACGGCGTCAATTGTGTTCTTTCCCCCGATGGTTCATGCGGAACATGTGAAGCATCTGGTCACAATTTATCTCCCTCGTGAAGACTTGTGTCATACAAGGAGAAGTCGTACTGGCTCACAGACGGTGATACGTTCACTCAATAAGACACCGCCTGTCTCCCATATGCTACTGGTGCAGTTGTGCCATTGTACTGATTCTTGGGTGTAACCGGTACAGTTACTCACCGAGTTCTCTAACTTGTTTCTCCTTCTTCCAGACAACAGGGAGAAAACATTAAGAAAAAGCACGATGGGGACTGCAAACAGGAAATTGTCCCGGTAAGTGTAACCTGAAGCAAAATAACAGCTGGATCCTATTCCCACTGATGTCAACAGATAGATCTTTGTTGACTGCAACGAGCGAAGGTTCAGGCATTGTATGGATGGACTCTTGGAGGATGTCCTGCCCTATACACAGGGATTCGTTCCATCCTCAATACACAAAATGGCCAGTGTCCAAATACTCCAGTACCCCCTCAGAACAAAGGAGCTAGAAGAGGAGCGGTGTTTGAGCCAAGCAGCAGGAATATCGTAGTGCTGCAGAGTTGGGCACACATCTGCTCCCAGAGCCACCTCATTTCTGAGTAGTGGGCAAAGACCTGAGAAGCCAGATTGAGGACCCTGTGAAGGGGAGACACAGGACCCCTGTATGTATCAGTGCCGCACCCTCTTCGGAGACTGGGATTTTCCAAGATAATAGCTGGGAAGATTGAAAACCGTCCCCATTTCTGATCACCGGCAGGGCCCCTGTGTGCAGTGGGGTTCTAAACACTCTAGCTGTTGCACGTAACCATGACAGTGATTTGATGAATGGCCACAGCAATCATTCCCAGTCATTGCATTAATCCATCTTGTACATATCTGACCCACCCCGCACGATGCAAGACGTCCCTGTGCCGTCTATCTGAAAGAGGAAAACCCTGGGGACTCCACTCTCTCCCTTTAATGGTGGCGTTCTTTCCCCTGACCCTGCCTGTGCTTAGTCTGCGTGCGGTGCCCCGAGCATAAGCTCAACTCCATATTGGGGGGGGGGGGGGAATCCATTTCCAAAGACGCCCCTTTGATTTACACAGGGTGAGGAGCCAGCCTGAGGGTTTCTCTTTGGTCCAGATGGGAGCAGCATGATCTGCAAGCCTATTTGTGCGTGTGCGGCTCGCACTGGCACAAATTCTTGGCCTCATTTAACCCTCTGCTGACTGGATCGCAAATGGCAATGCCTTCGATATTGAGTGTCGGGCTGTGGTGTATGGATCCACTTCTAGCGCCTAGCTCTGCTCATAAAGCAGGGGTGCCTCCCAGAGAGGGGGAGCCTGAGGGACTGGGCCTTCCATGGGAGAAAACGCCTAGAACCGACTCGCCCTGTTTCCAGCCCAAGAACACGTTCCACCTCGAGCCCCAGCGCGTGAGATGGGAGAAGCTAGGGGGCCTGCGGGCCCACAGTGGGGGGGCTGCTCAGGGGCGCTATTTCCAATCGCGAGGGCCACACTGAGCCTGCCTCTGTGTTGTGTTTACAGCTCAATTGCAGTCAATACTCCGGCAGGCTGAGTGCCGAAGGCAAAGCCGCAGTGGGCTGTCCGAGGATCGTGGCTGAGCTCTGTGGCTCCAACGGCATCACTTACTCCAACGACTGCATGCTGTGCGCCCACAACCTGTGAGTGCTGCCCGGCGCCCGTTCTTTCTGAGCAACCAGCAACGGGCCCACGGGTGCCCTTTCGCCTCGTGTCTCCCTGGACGTGTCTCCACAATCCCCTCCTCTTCGCCCACCCAGCGCGCTCTGGGCTTTGTGCTCGGGGGCTGGCATAGAAGAGCCAGACCACAGCCCCAGACGGGGGCTGTCCAGTGCTTAAGCACTGAGGAAAGAACGGGCCAGCGTGTTACTCCAAAGGGCGCACTGTAAGGAGGCCTCGCCTGCCTGCTAACCAGCAGCATTGCCCCAGTCCGAGGGGCAGGTACTGCCCCGGAGCAGTCAGAAGCCTCCTCTCCCCCTTGCAATGGGCAGGTTTGTTGCACCGGAGCTGCGAGGGGGACAGGACTTCACTGAGTTCCCTCACTCCCGTCTCTCCTTCCTCCAGGAAACTTGGGACCAGTGTTGGGAAACTGCACGATGGCCCGTGCAAAAAGCGAATAGAGGTGGTAAGTGAGCCCTCTTGCACAAGAGCCTACTTCCAGCCATGCAAATGGAGCAACTCCTAGCTAGTTGCTTCAGAGAGAGACAGTTCACGTGCTGTCTGCAGGGACGTGGGCGATGCACAGACTAGTGCCGCCCTAGTATCTAGGGGCCAGTTTCATCCAAGGGGCCACTATCTAGATCCTGGAAGGGGGAAAGGGAGACAGAAGGGGAACAGGGTCTGAGACAAGGAGCCAGAAGGCCCTAGTGCTGCAGGACTGCGAAAGCCAGCGCTGTTCACACAGCAACCTCTTCTCACCGTCTCAGGCGACGTGTCGCCGGCCTGCTCTGGGACTGTGAGAGGAGGGCCCCCGAGATTCCTGGTGTGCATTCACCTTGTTGGACATTGGCATTTGCTGAGTGAATGACTGGGGCATATAGTAAAACCCCTGCCTTGTGACACCAGGCGGGATAGTCTGTGTGCAGGGGAATCCAAACAGCTGCTAGTTTTTGAGCAAGAATCAGAGCAAATCACTTGAATGCATTTATTTTGTACCTACTTGACTAGCTCTAAACCTAAACATGTGAGATTCATAGAGCAGCATGCAGACACCCCGGGGCAGAAAGTATGAAATTTACCAACAGAGAGCCATATACTCCTCTGTTGTAAGTCAGCTGTTGCTGATATCAGCAGAACTTGGTCAATTTACAGCAGCTGAGAATCTGTCCCCGTTTTGCTTGTATCACAGATTGGACAACAAACCTGGTCGTGTATTTCTCTCTGGCTGTTCTATATGAGCTGGCAAATTCTTATCATTTCACTCTCCTGAGGCTGGATCATAAATGGAATCTTATTAGATTTTGAGTTCTGAGGTTTGACTAAACGTACCACTTGTAATACCTATTCAGGCCAGGTCTACGCTTACCTGGAGATCCATCTTCTGGGGTTTGATTTAGTGGGTCTAGTAAGGACCCACTAAATAGACTGCTGATGGTACCCCCGGTGACTCTGGTACTCCACCAGGTCATGAGGAGTAAGAGAGGTCGACGGGAGAGTTTCTCCCATCGACCTCCCATGGTGGGGGTGCTGCAGAAATTTGATTTTAAAGCACATTGACTCCAGCTATGCTATTCTCATTGTTGGAGGTGCATATCTTAGGTCAATGTTCTCGGGTAGCATAGACCTGGCCTCAGTTTCAGTACATGGATGTGTCCCACAGAGTTCAGGTCTAAGGATCCTTCCTCCCAATTACTCATCCTTCCCCACCGGCATGAGAGAATAAGTGAAAGCGACCGTAGAACTGAACAGCCTTCTTCTCTGTGGCAGAATAAGTTTAAAACGCAAGCCTCATTTCTCCTGTGATAACCACCAGCGAGGCTGGGGGCCAAGGGCAGGGGTAGGCCAAGGGGGCCACCATTTCATACATCCAAGGCTGTAACAATTCCTTTGCTGTTTTCCTTTCCCAGACTGAGTGTTCCTTGCTCCGCAGGACAACTTCTGAGGGCAAAGAACTGATCATCTGCCCCCGGATCCTGCACAAAGTGTGTGGCACGGATGGGGTCACATATGCCAACGCATGCGAGATTTGTGCCCATAACTTGTAAGTACCACACAGAGAACACGTTCTTCTGAGTAACTAACCAAGGGCCACGCTCCAGAAAACACCTTTATAAAAATCTTCCATAGCCTGTTTTGGAGGAGGAGGGGGATCTCTTTGTCCTTGGCCCTACTCCTTTGCCCTTTAGTCTGCCCTGAGTTTCCCCCCTGCACCCTGCATTGGCTCCCTGGGGAAACAGGGAACAGGCAGCCCCTGGACTGCAGCAGGGGGTTAGTACGCGATGCCTGAGCAGAGAGAAGAATGCGCCAGAACATTACTCCCGAGGGTACAATGTAAAGAGACGTCACATGTCCAGTAAAGGACTAGCTTATACAAGTCAGTCACGCCGCTACCGCCTTGTAGAAGGAGACAAACTAATTCAGTCCCATGCCTCCTCTCCCCCTGCCATGATGTATGGGAGTTTGGTTCACTCTGCCAGCAGCAGGAGTGTAGCAGGGATAATGACCCATGGAGATCCCTCATATCGGTCTCTTTCTCTTCCAGAGAGCATGGGACCAGTGTTGCCAGAGAGCACGATGGAGCATGCAAGCCGGAAGTGGTGCCGGTAAGTACAACCTGATGCAAAGCCAGGGCTGAACCCTGGCCCCGTACGGTCAGTGGAAGGCACTTCCTAACTTCAGAGAGCAGCTTCCGAGGGGGAGCCGAGTGAGTGTAACTGGAAAAACTTAAAAAACAGCGACTAGTTCCACAGCACCTTAAAGACTAACAAACCAGGTAGATGGGACCATGAGCTTTCATGGGCACGGCCCACTTCTTCAGATGACTGGAGTATTAAAAGTCCAATTCCAAAATAAATAGGGGTGGGGGGGAAGGAAGGGAAAAAATAGTGAATTAGAGTATTTATGTTACATGAGGCTGAGAGAGAAGGTGCAAATTGTTCGGAAGTCCCCATTGTTTGGTTGGACAAGTCATTAGGCTGTGGAAGGTAGTGTGCTAGCCAAGTGATGTCTTTGTTCATAGCTTTGGGATGGCTCCCAAATTTGTGAATGAAATTAAATTCCAATGCTTCCCTGTGTATTTGGCTAGTGGAATTGGCCTGAAACAACATGGTGACTTGGAGAGCCATTAATGAGTGCCCGGGCAAGTTAAAGTGTTCTCCAACAGGGTTCAGAGAGCAGTTCAGACACAGTATGCCTGGATTTTAGTGGTGCCCACTGCTTGTAAGGATCTTCTGCAGAGGGGAGAATTCAGCCTAACTGCAGGAAATGGCCATTGTCTAAAAACAACCACACACTGTCAGAAGGAGGGCTAAAAGAGGAAGGGGCTTTGAGACAAGGAGCAGCAAGGAGCGCCCCTTTGCTGTGGAAGCATGAACAAATATCCCATTCCCACAGAACCAGGGGATGCCCCGAGCGACCAGTTTTTGGAATACAGGAAGGGAGACGCACACCCGCTGCACCAATTAATGCAGATGACTACTACTAATAAAAATGATTGGACCGATTTATTCTTACAAGTCTGGCCAGCTCTAAACATGCCCACCATGAAACAAAACTACCCCAGGGCCATACAGGTGAAGGAGTGAAGCCCTGAGATTCAGAAATGCCTTTCCTATCCACTCCAACGGTTGGATTCTCCCCCCCCGAGTACAATCTGGTGTGAGATTCGCAGTGCAACGGGCAGGCATCTTGTTGGAGAAACTACCCTCAGATATGACACTAAAAAGCTAACCAGTACAAACTGACTTCCGCTGACGTGCACAGAGCTCCAGGGATTTACGCTCACCGAGGCTCATATCAATGTAACAGAATGAAACAAGATCGGGTGGCATATTTCTCCCTCCCTGTTTTGCACAGACAGAAGCAATTTCTGAGCCTCACTGAACCCCCGGGAGATGGGCCCTCAATGAAAACGGGTTCGATTGTGAGGTTTTGGTTTAAGGCTACGCTTCTAATTCCTATAGAGGTTCCACAGGATCTGGGTGTGAATGCGACTGCGTGATCCTGTCTCCCAGCTGTGCGTTCCTTCCCCTCCAGCATGAGAGAAACCCGCTGCCCTGTTTTCAAGGGAAGCGGAAGTTTGCAGTAGAACCCTAGTCTGCTGCTGGGTAGAAGCTACGAGAGTGGGGAGGTGACACATAGGCCCAAGGGCTAATGCTTGCCATTGCTGTTACAGGTGGACTGTAGTAAGTACCGCCGGGGAACCACAAAGGATGGCAAAGTCCTGACCGCCTGTCCGTTCATCCTGGCTGAGGTCTGTGGCACAGACAGCGTCACGTACCCCAGCGAATGTGGGCTGTGCGCGCACAACGCGTAAGTCCTGTCCGGAGAACACTCCTTCTGCGTAATTTACCCAATAGCAGCCTTCGTAAAAACCAGGGTTTCTTACACAGGCCTATTTCAGCAAGTTTTTTAGCCCTCGTCATCCTCTTTGCCTCTCCAGTCTGCTCCGAGTTTCCTCCCCCACCCCTGGACTCTCAGCTGGGCTCTGAGGGAGGAGACAACCACCCCCAGAGTTCAAGGGGGGCTGAGTAGTGACTGGGCAGAGGAAAGAATGGGCCGGCCTGTTCTCAAATGATAACAGGCAGGCTGTGCTGGGCAACCGAGGCTAGTGAGGGGGCCGCAGGAGTGGCCTCCTTCATCTCGGGCCGCACAATGGTCGTAACCAAGATGGTCTCCCAGGAGAGGGGAGTTTTGCTCACTGCCCTGGCGTCCCTAGAATCTGCAGAGGGTACTGATTGGCCCGTAGCAGCGCAAGGCTTGGATGCAGAGGGGGCGCATGGCTCTTGCACTGGCGTGTGCAATCAACATACACCTCACTGCACGGCCCTGGCTTTACATGTATGATCCGTCAGTACAACTGGTAGGAAAAAACCACATGGACAGAAGCCAGCAGAATCTGGCAACCCTGCATGTGGGCGGAGGTGAACTACATGTTTCGCAGGCCAACATCAAACCCCCAGGGCCGCAGGGTGGCCCCCCGCACTGTGAGGAGACGTCACATGCCTGGTTCCAAATAGTGATGTACTTGTGAGCGAAGCTCACCCTGCCTTGCCTCAGGAAAACTAACTCAGCCAGGTGCCTTCCGGATTCCAGACCACACGCGTGAGTTCACATCATTGTACCAGCAGCTGCCATGCCCCAGGAGGTCTGGGGCTTCTAACTCCCATCTCCCCTTCTTTCAGCGAACATGGGACCAGCGTGGCCAAAAAGCATGATGGGAAATGCGAGCAGAAAGCTGACGAGGTGAGTGACACTGGATGCAAAGTCAGGTCAGATCCTGCCTCCAGCGATGGCACTGAAGGACTCCTGGACTCCAGCGAGTGATGGCCCAGGCATTTGCTCAGGGGGAGGCAATAAGATGGTGGCAGTTCACCAGGGTTAGCCCCTGGTGGGCCACTGCCGCTCTGTTTACCAGTGCCCTGAAGGCACAGGTGGGGCAACTCCCATTGGGTGCAGATCACCGTTCCCAGCCAATGGGAGCTGTTGGAAGAGTCGCAAACGACAACGTCGCTTCCCGCAGCTCCCATTGGCTGGGAACAGTGCTCCATGGCCAATGGGAGCTGCAATTGCCGAGATGCAGGTAAATGACCCTGGATCTGGCCTGCAGGCCAGTGTTTGCTGGCTGCTGCACTTTCTGCATTGACTTGGTGCCGGCCTTCCTTGCAGGGCTGAATTTCAGCGCACTACGCGGAATGGCCATTATTCATCAAGCGCACTGTGCGGCCAGGGGAAAAACAGGGAGAGGAGCAGGCTCCGAGTTCATCCGCAGAAATGCCCCCGTGCTGCAAAAATAGAAATTCCCCACGGCAGCCTCTGCTCCCAGTACCAGGCTAAGCTCTGAGCATTTAGGACTATGGAAAGGGGAGACACAAGCTCCCAGTACGACTCAGTGTCGCGACCTCTTTGGATACTGAGATATTCCAGGATAATACGGAAAATCCCACGTGTTCTGCTCACAGGCAGGGCAGTCTAAACGCCGGGTGCTATCTGCACACCCGGGGACCAGCTGCCATTACCTAGGCCACAGAGGGCAAACCACTAGAGAGCCTTCCAGTGAGTGAGAGGAGAGGAGATGCCTCCGTTATTATCCGACTGCAGGACGAGAGTCCTACTGCGGGAGCACCCAAGGCCCCAGATGTTGCAATGTACTTTCAAACACACCGTTCCTCTTCTGTTTGCAGGTTGACTGCAGTGACTACGTCGAGCCCAGCCCCTTATGCACCATGGAGTATCAGGCCCACTGCGGCTCTGACGGCGAAACCTATGGCAACAAATGTCAGTTCTGCAACGCCGTCGTGTAAGTCCAGAACTAAGTCTCTTCCTCTGAGTAATGAAACGGAGTAATTCATCCACCGGGGAGAGGCATGGGTGGCGTTCCCGGACTTTGCACTGGCCCGTGTTCTTCCACATGCGGGGTGGTGATTTTGACAGACATGGCTATCCAGAGGCCATGAACTGCAAACCTGAGCAGTTGAGCTTTACTTATTTCCCCCTCACATTTCAGTATGTCATGAGAAATATTTCACTGATGAATGAGTTAAACCTGTCTCCTCTTCTCACGCTACTCGTGGATGGGACAAGCAAGCTGTTGAGATTGTTACTTTGAATGTTCTTCCCTGCTGTGTTACGATCCTATCAAAGACCTTTGGTGCTACTAGAATGACAAGACTTCTATTAGCATCCTGCATGCTCTGTCTCTGATCCATTTCCTTCTCTCTCCCCCTCCAGGACAAGCAATGGGACTCTCACCTTTAGCCATTATGGAGAATGTTGAATTCTCATTGGTGCCGAGCCCTGAGAGAGAGCCCTCCTTCGCTTCCTGTCCCACTGGCAGATCCTTGAGAAAGACCCATCCTCAGTGCAGCTGGCCCCTGGAGCTTTTGATTTCCCCTGGGTGTCTTGTTCAATAAAGCCAACTCGCCAGCATTTCTTTGTCTTGTTTTATCACCATGTCTCCTACCAAGTTTCTTTCTGGTTTGCTGAGTGACGATGCCAGAGAAAACAGAAAGTGTGCCCTCTGTGCTAGAAACGGGTCGTTTGTTTGATGTTCTACTCGCTCCACAATAAAAACAATGAGCAGTCCGGTGGCACCTCAGGGTATGTCTACACTACATGGCGAGCCATGTAGATTACCTTTGTACACATAGGAAAATGAAGCGGCGATTTAAATAATCGCCGCTTCATTTAAATTAAAATGGCTGCTGCGCTGTGCCGATCAGCTGTTTGTCGGCACAGCGCTGTAGTCTGGACGCTCCGCGGTCGACATCAAAGGCATTTGTCGATGTCCCTGGTAAACCTCATCCCACGAGGCATACTGGGGAGGTCGACAAATGCCTTTGATGTCGACCGCGGAGCGTCCAGACTACAGCGCTGTGCCGACAAACAGCTGATCCGCACAGCGTGGCAGCCATTTTAATTTAAATGAAGCAGCGATTATTTAAATCGCCACTTCATTTTCCTATGTCTACAAAGGTAATCTACATGGCTCTGTCGACAGAGCCATGTAGTGTAGACATACCCTTAGAGACTAAGGGCATGTTAACACGATGGAGAAGATGGACCCTCCGGAGCTAAATCGTCCAGCGTTCGATTTAGCAGGTCTAAGTTGGACTTCTAAATCCTATGCCAAGGGCAGCCCCTGCTGGTGTCCAGTCGCTTCGTTCTGAGACTGGCTCGGCTTTGTGACGGCTTGGCTTAAGGTAAACTGACTCCAGCTACACATTTTACTTAACTGGACGGCGTCTCTTAACCCAACCTGCCTGGTCTAGTGTAGACCAGGCCTAACAGATTTATTAGGTCATGAGCTTTTGTAGGTAAAACCCACTTCAACAGATGAGTTGGAGTGGAAATAAGAGAACCTGGGGTATATCTATCAGCAAAAGAAGTTACCTGTCAATAGGAGGACCCGTGTTAATGAAGCTAATTAAGTCAGGGTGGGTGTGTCATTCACAGTATTTGGGGTGGAGAGGCAAATATTAAAGATGGGGAAATTGCCTTTGTAGTTATATACATAACCCCGGATTCTGTAATCTCCTCTCCATCTAGATCCTCTCCAGAGGAAGAAGAGCCACAGAACAGGGATAGGAAGAGGCAAGTGGATGGAGATTAGGACTCAGAGGTGCCCCAGATTTTGGGTGCCCCATGCAGCTGTGTATTCTGCATATGGATAAGGATGGCCCTGGCTCCATTCCACTTTCTTTAAATGAAATGTTGTCGAAAGCAACACATTTCTGTGAAACATTCACTTTTCGAGGAGCCGGCATGTTCAGACAGAAAAAATGGGGGTTGGGAACTTTTCAACCAGCTCCAAGGCCTTACTGCATGAGGCAGTCCCCTGTAATCCCGATGACTCCTCAGCTCGAACTGCAGTGTGAGAGGGTGGTGTCGCAGGCAAGAAAGCTTGTTGTTAACAAGCTGTAGGATACCTCTCACCTGGTTCAGGATCAAAGGCTTTCTCTGCGGCCGCAGCTGTTCCCTTCCCACTGTGCTCTTGGCTGCGAGCTTTGCAAAGAGTGGCCCAAGCAGTTGTTCTAGCTGAGCATGCTGACTGTTCCAGACAAGCTGAGCCCGGTGAGCATTACATGGGCCAGGCCTGCAGGCAGATAGGGCTCCGCAAATGAGACCTTGGTAACAGCACACGATACGCTGCCGTGGGCTGGGGAGAGGCAGAGCAAAGCCTGCTGGATGTTCCTTTGTGGCTGTGGCCTACTGCAAAGATGCCCTTTGTTTGCCGAACTTCTTTGCTGTTTACTTTTGAGCTTTCTTGGCAGAGCATGCGGCTTCCACACACATTAACCCCCACATGGCCTGCTAGTCACCTCATTGCCGAGAAGGGGAGCGGACGGTTTTACAGCCGCACTCTCTAGGTGCCTTGTCTAGACTCACAGCAACGCAATCAAGTTGAGTCCCTTTCTCTGGGCAGTTCTGCACGGAGCGATGTCAGAGTCTCAGTGTGGCCTAGTGGTGAAAGTCACGTCACATTTCTTACAGGCACTGTCCTACTGCAGCCCGGGGCCCTGCCAGCTCTGTAACTAGCTCCCTGCTGGCTTTTGCCACAGCCCAGCCAGCTCTTGCTGGAGCTGGGCACCAGGGCGCGCCCGCACATTGTCACCTCTGGTTTGGCCACTCCAAAGCCAAACTCGGCATAGCCGATTGGCCCTTCTGAAGCCAAAGATACAGCTAGCTGTGAGTGGTGCACAGCTGGGATCTCGTTCCAGAAAAGAAATGAAAACAAATTGGAAACCACAATGGCTTAGCACAGTGGTTCCCAAACTGTGGTCCGTGGACCCCGGTGATCCATGATGGTACTGCAGGGGGTCCGTAGAACGTTTAAAAATAAAGATTGGGCCCACAGCAGCAGGCCCAATCCTTTCTTTTTCTTTTTCTCTCCCTTTTTCTCTTTCTCGCTCTCTTTTTGCTTGTTTCCCTCTCTCTTTTTCTTTTTTCTTTCTCTTTTTTTTTTTCTTTTTCTTCCTTCCCGCAGGATTGGGGGTCCATGAAATTTTAAGATTGCAAAGGGGTCCATATGCTAGAAAAGTTTGGGCACCACTGGCTTAGCATAACACAGCCAAACACCCTTCTTTCCTGCCCACCCACAGGCCAGAGGGGCAGGTCACTCTGCAAAGAACAACAAAGGCTGCAGTGCCATCTCTGAGGTTCTAGTCAGTTTTCTTTCTCTATGAATTTCTTTTCAGATACAGGTAGTAAAACCCATCTTGTGCTGCAACCTAAGGACCAGCCAGAAATCCTTTGCCTCAAGTGGATCATTAACTGAAGTTCGAGGACCATGGGAATGATTTAAACTGGTCACTTACGAGAGGAACTCCCTGTGGGCCTCCCTCCTTCATATGTTTCCAGCCCAAACATGTTATGACTTACGGCTGTTAATCAAGCTGAAGCAGGAGAATGAAACTGGCCAAACTGAACATTTGGGACTAGTTTGGGGGCTTCCAGAGGTTGCTAGTTGCATAAAGAGCCTTTGTTAACCAGAGCAACTCGGCTGTTTGGCAACTTGGGTGTTTGTGTGAGCATTCCTCACCGATTAGGGCTGACCTGAATAAACATTCTCAGGCGCACCGGGCCAATGACAGATGTGGAGGGTTGGGTCAGGAGAAGGGTGGATGAGCGGTGTGCACGGGTGTATATATGTGTATGAGCTACACCTATGGGGATGCATTCCCAGACTCGCCACAGGTCAGGCAACCACCCACCATGAATGGAACAGGTGTCCTTGTGCTCTTCGCTCTGGCTCTTGGCTGCCTCTCGGGTGAGTAACTCAATAGCCCTGACCATCCTCTGTCTTGACAGCCAGGGCCAAATTTCAGCACAGCCGTAAATGGGCCATTCCTTTCCAGCCTCGGTCTTGTGGGTGGGTGAAAATCCACACCCAGAATTGTGGGCTCAGTGAAGAACTTTACATGCTTTTAGGAGAGGAGGGGCCCGCTCGGTGTTTGCACGTCCATTGTTGACCTGTGCGCGCCCTGCAGGGACACACGTTAACTTTGTCAATAGGATTGTCTGTTTCCATTGCTTGAGGGGCACCTCACAAGGACACTTGAGCAATTTCAGAGGCCAGCGCACTTCCTAAATATTCAGAAGGGGTAAAATTCAAATAGAGAGGCTCGGAAAGAAAATGTTGATGGCCTATGCTCCCATAGGAGCTACGGGCAAAGAAGAAGAACAAAGTTCAAATAGAATGCTTTTTAAAAAAATGTTTATGAGGTCTGCTTTTTAGTGTGCGTATTGTAACCCTCATTTGTCACAAGAACATAAGAATGGCCGTACTGGGTCAGACCAAAGGTCCATCTAGTCCAGTAGCCTGTCTGCTGACAGTGGCCAGCACCAGGTGCCCCAGAGGGGGTGGACCGAAGACAATGATCAAGCGATTTGTCTCCTGCCATCCTTCTCCAGCCTCTGACAAACAGAGGCCAGGGACACCATTCCTACCCCCTGGCTAATAGCCTTTTATGGACCTAACCTCCATGAAATTATCCAGCTTCTCTTTAAATTCTGTTATAGTCCTAGCCTTCACAGCCTCCTCTGGCAAGGAGTTCCACAGGTTGACTATGCGCTGTGTGAAGAAGAACTTTTGCTTATTAGTTTTAAACCTGCTACCCATTAATTTCATTTGGTGTCCTCTAGTTCTTCTATTATGGGAACTAATAAATAACTTTTCTTTATCCGCCCTCTCCACACCACTCATGATTTTATATACCTCTATCATATCCCCCCTCAGTCTCCTCTTTTCTAAACTGAAAAGTCCCAGTTGCTTTAGCCTCTCTTCATATGGGACCTGTTCCAAACCCCTAATCACTGTAGTTGCCCTTTTCTGAACCCTTTCCAAGGCCAAAATATCTGTCTGAGTCTGTCTGAGTGTGTTTGTGTATATTTTGTGCACCTGTTTGCACCTTTATCTATATCTTAGGTATATTTCTGTGTCTACTGTAATTACGGAGCGTAGAGTAGAGCAGGTAAATAAAGAAAGGAAACATCCTTTATTTCTTGATGAATAAATTTTTTCTTCCTTCCCCCTCAAAACCCACCACCAAAACATGGTGTTACATCCTGCCACACCACTTACCAGCTTGGCACCAAATTCCACCCAGGGTTTGTTTGGTTTAAGAATCCATTCCCTGACAGTGCCATCGAATGATTCTCCAAGCACACATTTGAATGCTACGCCTGTCAACGGTTTGGCTCTGTTTCATGTTTTCTGTCTGATTTCCTTTCAGCTGTCCCCCTTGGCGGTGAGGTAAGTAAGAGGTAGCTCGTCCCATTTATTCTCTGTCACTTTCTCCAGGTCTCTGATCAAATGTAAATGGATGGTGGCCACCAGGATGAAAAACCCTTAAACTTGTCACTGTTTGTATCAGAGTCCCCACAGACATAACTGGGTCCTGGTCCACACTAGGATCTTATTCCGAAATAACCCCCCAGGTTAGAATTTGTAAGTAGTGCATTCACACTGCCAAGCCCGTTATTTCAAAATAACAGGCCGTGGAATTGGAACTCTGTACTCCTGTTTTTCACGAGGAGTAACGCTCATTCCAAAACAGTAAGCTCAAAATAACGGTAGTGTGGACATTCCGGTGCCACTAATTCAAACTTATTGGCCTCCAGGAGGCCTCCCGCAGCTCCCCAGAGCACTTCGTGGGGCTCTGAGTCCGAGGTAGCGCGTCCACATGAATGGAAACTGCCTCGGGCTAATTCTGAGGCTTCCCTGTCATGAGGACACGCCAGTTGGAATTTGTTAAATCGGGAGTTCTTAAGTCGAATTTTGTCATTTCGAAATAGTTTCCTAGTGTGGACATGGCCTGGGTGATTACTGCCATTTTCATCAGATAACATCCACAGATCGTTTTTGTCACTTCTGTAACGGAACTGTGTGTTAAATAACATAATGAATACCAGCAAAAATACTTCATTTTGCATCAGGTCTAAACCAAAGGAAATTGTCTGGTGCATTGGGAAGGAAAATCCTGCCAATGCTCCGTATCTGAAAAATAAACCCCAGGGACTATAGATTCTCTCTTCTCACAGGATCAGACTGACGGAATTTTATTTTGTAAAAACAAGGAGTCCTGTGGCATCTTAAAGACTAACAAATTCATTTGGGCACAAGCTTGCACGGGCTGGAGCCCGCTTGGCCCGGTGCAGCTCATGAAAGCTTATGCCCGAAAGTATTTGTTTCTTTAAGGTGCTGTAGGATTCCTCATTGCTTTTGCAGAAACAGGCTAGCACAGCTCCCTCCCTGAAGTGTATTCACGGTGTTTTCAAGTGCTGCACTCTGTGCTTAGGCCACGTGATCTACACAGTGCAACTAGCAGACACAACACTACAGAAACTACTAAAAACATGCCAGCAAGAGGTCAGACATTCTGCCATGATAAGTAGATTCCGTGGTTGTCAGAAGAGCTACATCACTTTACAGGGGACAGAGCATCTACCCAAAGGTGTTTTGGTTTGGTTTTTTTACAAATTGGAACAAGAGCTGGGAGCACGTCTCTATTTGGCTTGTGCGGAAACAAATCTTTCACGTTACTCATTGTTATTTGTAATGGCATAACGCAGGAGCCCTAGTCATAAACCATGATCCCATTACGCTAGGCGCTGTACAAATAGAACAAAATGACAGTCCCTGTTCTGTAGCGTTTCCATTCAAACTGCCCCATTTAACCCTCTGGAGAGTGAAGTACAGGGGGAAACTCATTCGCTTTTGAGTTCTGGTTTGGGGTGCCATGCCAAAACTCGACCAAGTTTCAATGGAGTACAGGTGTCTTGGCCAGAACGCCGGTCTGCATGCACGGTCCTTCCTTCCAGCACAGCATTCCTGACTCTCCTGCAGGAGAAAAGGAGAGACAAGGATTATAGATCTCTATCGCCCCGGTGATGGGACAAACATTTACACCCTTACATACTTCCCTAGGAGGGGGGTAAGGCACTGGGCTGGGTTTCTTAGGGAGGGGGTAGAATCTCCATCCCTAGAGGTTTGTAAGTCCTGGGATGGGATGATTTTGTTGGGGTTGGTACTGCTTTGGGCAGGGGGTTGGAGTAGGTGACCTTGTCACAGAGGTGTGGGGAGCCAGCGGGCCCTGAACCCCCATCCGCAGCCACATGTGAAGCTGAGCCAGCAGGGAGAGCAAGGGATTTTGGGTTCCCAGGGATACAGCGCAGCACAGACTGGTCAGCACAGGGATCAGCATCAGTCAGTACAACCCATCTTGGGGGAGGGGTCCAGAGTCATGCCCCTTGCTGTATTCTAAGCCAGCTGAGACTCACTCACACACCCCGCAACTGGTCCTAGCCCTGCAGGCAGCACTGCCCCCTCCTGTGTCCAGCTTCCCAGGCAAAAGCTGTCATTTCGTTGCTCCCCCTCCCAGGCTCAGGTTAGAGCCTCGGCCATTGTGAACATGCTGGGGCTGGGGCAGCCTCCCTCATTGAGTCACACCCGAAATTACCATCCCTAGCTAGGTATTGGCGCAGTGCCCAGGGAAACTGAGGCACACACGCATGGGGCCATTACAGGACAGCAGAAAGGACATGCAATACAAGAAAGTGAGCAGAGCGAATCCCATCCCCGCTTCACCACAGACGTCTGAGGTCTCTTCCCACCCTACGATTCTCCAGGCACAGACCCTAACGTGCCCAATCAGAGACGCTACAAAGCCTGGGAGGATAACAAAGGAGCCCTATTTCCTGCGACAAAGGCTGCCCCGGGGCTATGGCTGTGTTACTGTTGCAGGTTGATTGCAGCAAGTACCGCCTGCGCACTACCAAAGATGGGAAAGTCCTGATCGCCTGCCCCAGGATCCTGGAGAAAGTCTGCGGCACGGATGGCGTCACTTACCCCAATGAATGCATGCTGTGTGCCCACAACCTGTAAGTTCTGCTCTCAGGCCACGTCTTCCACGTCACTCACAATGGGCAGAGCTGCAGAACAGCCTTTAGGAAGGCCATGAGTTCTGTCGGCTCCTTAGGCTCTGCCCCCCCTCTGTGCCCCGCTAGTCTATCCGAGTTTTCTCCCGGTCGTGTTGGCTTGAGCTGTCATGCAAGAGCCAGATCACAACCCCAGACTGCTGTAGGGGCCTGGCTGGGACTGAGCAGGGGAAAGATTGGGCCAGAGTTAGATCCCAAAGGATACACGGTTGGATGACATCACACGTCTGGCAGCCAATAGGATCCCACTAGCCAGTTGTTGTGTTCGTGGGTGGGTGCCGGCCGGTGTCGGTCTGTGAATTTAAATGTCAGATCAAACCAGATCGGGGTGGACAATAAAAGATCAGGGGTTCACCTGGGTTAGCCCCTGGCAGGCTGGTACCAGTATATTGACCTGTGCTTCCACAGGTACCATTCGACTGCAGCTCCCATTGGCTGCAGGTCACCATTCCCAGCCAATGGGAGCTGTGGGAAGCTGCGCAGGCTGGCAATCCTCTTTCTGCAGCTCCCATTGGCTGGGAATGGTGATCTGTGGCCAATGGAAGCTGCAATCACCCGTTCCTGTGGAGGGGCAGGTAAATATAGAAGCGCCGGCCGCCAGGAGCTAGCCCTGGTGAACCGGATCTGTCCCACAGGCTGGTATTTGCCCAACCCTGCACGAGATGATTGGATGGACCCTTCTGGCACTCAGGGTTATGACTCCATGTCTGCAATCCACGGTGCTGACACTGCCTTGTAGAAAGCGGTCAGTTAACGTGACCAGATGCTGCCTGGGTCCCTTGCCCGCCCCGTGGGTTTGGTTGGTTTGACCGGTGGGGGGAGTGTGACTGGGAGAGGTATTCTCGCAGCTCTCTAACTCCAGTCTCCCTGTTCCAGAGATCGGAAGGTCAGCGTTGGCAAACAGTACGCTGGCGAATGTCGACGGGGAACGGCTCAGGTAAGCGAAGCCTGAGGCCCAACAAGGGCGGGTTTTAATCCCACCGATGGCAAAGGAACAACTCCTCTGGCGTCTGTGCGAGATGGGCCAGGCACCAGATACATGGATTTAGAGGGTGCGGCAGAAGGTAGCTTTACTCTGAATACACAGCATGGACCCGCTCCATGTACTGCATGGTTCCGTCCGAAGAACGACAGTGGGGGAAGAAGAATGGAGATGAGACAAGGAGCAGAGAGACCCCAGTGCTCCAAAACTGCAAATCTCATTCTCTTCCCCCTCGCCGTCTCTTCTCGCAGCGTCAAACTGGGCATGGAGCCACCTGAGCTAGGACTATGGGGAGTGTAACCCTTTCGGCTCCAATGCTGCCACTCAGTATTGCATTGTAAGGATGGGTGGGGGCAACAAAACCCAGCTTAGTTTTCCAGTTCAAGCAGCTAGGTTGGTGACAGACAATGTATGTAGCAGAGCGCCCTTGGGGCACGCAACGAGTGTTAAAACCAACCTGTATTCTCAAGGGAAGTGTTGAGGAAAGCAAACGGGTGTGCGATTACTACTCACACAACAGTACCGTGATACCTGGCACTGTTTCACCTCTGAGTGTATCAGCGGGTGATCACTCCCCCACAGCAGAGATGTGCTGTCTTATCATGCAGGAACCGAGCAGTACCCTTTCAATGTTCATTCGAGATCTGCCACATCATCCTTAATAACACTAATTAACGTGAAACTGCCCCTAACAGTAATTATATTTCCACCACCTCCTTACGGTCTCTTCACTTTGCACATGATTTAAATTTCCATCTGCCCCAGGGGCCTCCCCATGTTGTCAGTTATAGATCGCATTTTAATAAAGCATTTGCACATCTCACAAACTCATTAAACCCCTTTGCTTACACTAGGTATAGCCAAAACACAGGCCAGCATAACTTGGGTCATGTCCTTGCTCCCTTCGAGCTTCCCATCTCACTATCTCCAATGTAGCTCTAACCTTTTTCACGCTAGTACCCTCAGTTTCCCATACTCCCCTGTTCAGAGGCTTGGGCCTAAAGTTAGCCTTCTTTCTACTTAGCGCACCATGGGAGACACAAGACCCAGTGTGTAGCAGTGCACTGACTTCTTTCAATACTGGGATCATCAACGATAGTATCCTGGGCAGGTTGGAACCCCTCTGTGTTCTGAACACAGGCAGAGGGCTTTGGGTGCAGGGATATTCAAAACACCCAAGCTCCTGACCAGGTCCGTGTTCTGGTGGGGAAAATAAGCAAACATGGTTCTGGGTGGCATTAACAGGAGTGTTGTGAGCAAGACACAAGAAGTCATTCTTCCGCTCTACTCTGCGCTGATTAGGCCTCAGCTGGAGGATTGTGTCCAGTTCTGGGCACCGCATTTCAGGAAAGATGTGGAGAAATTGGAGAAGGTCCAGAGAAGAGCAACAAGAATGAGGAAAGGTCTCGAGAACATGAGCTGGGAGGGAAGACTGAAAGAATTAGGCTTGTGTAGTTTAAAAAAGAGAAGACTGAGAGGGGACATGATAGCAGCTTTCAAGTACCTAAAAGGGTGTCACAAGGAAGAGGGAGAAAAATTGTTCTCCTTGGCCTCTGAGGACAGGACAAAAAGCAATGGGCTTAAACTGCAGCAAAGGGCGGTTTAGGTTGGACATGAGGAAAAACTTCCTGCCTGTCAGACACTGGAATAAATTGCCTAGGGAGGTTGTGGAATCTCCATCACTGGAGATATTGAAGAGCAGGTTAGACAGACCCTGTCAGGGATGATCTGATGGTGCTTGGTCCTGCCGTGAGGGCAGGGGACTGGACTCAATGACTCTCGAGGTCCCTTCCAGTTCTAGGATTCTATGATTCTATGAACTCCTCCTGTCAATGACTGGGGAGCCTCCCAGGAGGAGAAGTTAATTCTTGTAGTAGGGGATAGATTAATATCATTATTATTGCTTCCAGAAGCCCGAACCCCATTTCTTGCTGTGTGCTTTACAAACATGCTCTTCCCCTTCTGTTTGTAGGTTGACTGCAGTGGTTATGTTGAACGCAGCCCCATCTGCACCCTGGAGTATCAGGCCCACTGCGGCTCTGACGGCCAAACCTATGGCAACAAATGTCAGTTCTGCAATGCCGTCACGTAAGTCCAGAACTAAGACTATATCTACACTACAGCAGAAAGTCGACAAACTATGTAACTCCAGCTACATGAATGACACACCTGGAGTCGATGTATCTTAAGTCTGGTCTCCGTGGGCTCTGCACCACAGGTGGTCAATGGGAGAAATTTTCCTGTCATCCTCCCTTACTTTTCTCATCCAGAGAAGAGTAACAGCGTCAACTGGAGAGCCATCTGTGGTCGATTTTGCGGGTCTTCATTAGACCCACTCAATCAAGCTCCGTTGAATCAATCTCAGCATCAGTCTGGGCTATAGTGTAGATGTAGCCTAAATCTCAACTTCTGAATAATTGAAGTGATTAATCATACTGTCTGAGAGAGATGGCAGTAAAGTCCTGTACTTTGCATTTGCCTGTTGACACTCCAATGGGCGAGGATTTGGTTGACAAAAGAGGTTGACGGATACATGTTTTTTTTATGGGAATTGCGTTCATTAAGGCAAGAGTTCAAGGGGCCAAGTGTCTAGTGATATAAGTGAGCTCAGCTCCATTCACCACAGTGGGTTTTCACCTTTTTGCACCAGCAGAGAATTTGACCCAGAGTTTCATTACAGCAGGACCAATATTTCACAAACACTGCTGGTTCCTGATGAACGAGATACAATTTTTCACCTTTCTTTTAACTGGACTCCTGGATGGAAATAGCTCTTGAAATTCTGTTACTGTGAATGTTCTGTTTTTCCACTCTGGAGTAAGATACCTATCTATCAGGTACCTCCTGCGCTAGTCCAGTGAGGAACACGTATTAGCACGCTAGTGATCTGTGTCTGATCCATTTCTTTCTCTCTCCCCATGCAGGAAAAGCAAGGGGATTCTCACCTTAAGCCATCTGGGAAAATGTTGAATCCACGTTGGCGCTGAGTCCTGAGAGAGCCCTTTTGCTTCACTTGCCATTGATCGACCCTGAATATAACCGCATCCTCAACTCACTCCGAGCCCTGGGGCTCCTGATTTTCTTGCTCAATAAAACTAAACTCACCAACACTTCTGCATTTTGTTTTATTGCCAGGTCTCACGCAAAGCCTCTTTCTGGCTGGTGAGTGACCATGCCAGAGAGACGCCAGTAGGGCACACGGGCTGCTTGTTAGAAGCTCTGCTCTGTCTAGGATACACCATCATTAGTGTCCACAACCGTTTCTATTAGTCGTGAGGCAGCAAAATACAGACTCATGAAATGCATCACCTCATGATCGTGCGGGGAAATTCAGTCTAGAAACACAACATGGAGATGCTGCTCTGGGGAGCTCATGCAGGCACCGGAATTCATCCACGTTTTCAAAGGAGAAAGAAGGTGCAGAAATGTACCCCGGAGTGATAGCCCCTGGCTGATTCATCTTGACTGCGGCACCTCTGGCTGACACGCCTCATTTGGGAGTCACTGGCAGGGGCTGTCTGGACCTTGGGAGGGACCAATTTGGGAGGCCTATTTGGTCAGTGGTCATGTAGAGTCCTTTTCCCTTCTTCCTATGGACCACTGGGAGGGTGGGCAAGGGACATGTGCAATTTTTGGCCAAACTAAGTTCCACATTCTCTATCATTACTCTGCATGCTCCTGTCGCGCTTAGCAGCCCAACCCAGAACACAGCCGCATTGCACCGTGGCCTGGACGTATCCAGAGTCAGAGACGTCTCTGCCCCAGAGACCCTACATTCCAGAGAGGGGGCTAGCAGCAGGGATCAGAAAGGAATCATGTCCTTCCTTTGGAGATGGGAAATGGAGACACCGAGAGATCTGTGACTTGCCTGAGGTCACAGAGAGAGCCTTGGACGGAGCCAGGAGCTGATCCTACATTTCCTAAAGCCCAGGCCTTTGCCTTCACAACCAGACCATCCTTTCTCAGTGGTCAGCTTCTCACAGCAGGGCCCAGAGAAATACTCATTCTTGTCCTCCTCTCTCCCCTTTCCTAAGAAGCCCCAGGGAGCCGCCAGCGTATCGCCCGTTGTCCTTAGTGGGGATACGTCAGGCCTTGGAGTAGTGTGCAGGTAAACATCTCCTTAGCGCTTGGGACAGCTGTACCCTGAGCTACTGCAGCTCCTTGCTACAGAAATCACAGTGCACGTGGCTGCCACGTGTGAGCGTGAGTGCCACAGGTGTGCATTGCTGGGGCACAGACTTGGTGCCAGGCTAACTGCCATGCAAATTGTCTGTGGCTTTGTCCGCCCGCTTCTCAGGGTGAGTCGCTTCCACCGTTGCTGCTAGCAAGTCCTGCCTGTGTGGCGCTCTGAACGCGGGCAGCCACGACTGATAAGGCCCCGTGCCTCCGTGGTATCCAATGATTATTCACTAGCAATCGCTGATATCCTGGTAGTGCTGCACAAGGCCCAGCCCCAAAGCCAAGCAGTTGCCAGTCTTCATGGGCCAAGGCTCCCTTGGTGAGGATTGGGAAGCTAGTAGAACAGCCCGTTGTAGATCTCTGATTTGCTCCAGAGATCTTCCTGACCGCCCTTGGCTGTAATGTTCCCCTTGACCTGCGGAAGGGGGGGACTCAGGTTCTTGTGCTTTGAAGGGAAATTCCAGCAGCATGAGCAGCTTTCCACGACTGCAGGCGACCGACGGCTGCCTCCATGGGAGGAAGTGGGGATGGTGCCGGCTCTGTAGCCTCACAGGTGCATTGTGGGGCAACGGTGGAGATTGGCTGCTCTGACAGTCGCTCGGCACAGCGCTGTGTGCCCCTGCCCCGTGGAGTTAGCTAAGTAAGGGAATGCCCGCCCACTGCACCGTGGCCCTCTCCAGAGCCCACACATCCCTGGCAGGGCATGTCTGGGTGAGGAAGATGAGCAAGGAGGACACCAGAAGAAGCCGCACAGCCATGGGAGCTGTCGGACCTGGGAAGCAGGACAAAGCAGCAGGAATCCAAAGATCAGCACAGACCTCAGGCTCCCCATGGGCAGGGCAGTGCAGGGAGCAATTTCAGTGAAACTCTGAGAGGGGAAACTCCAGGGGCCAGATTCTGCCCTTCGGCCCTGCCCTGCATGGAGATCCCCAGGTGTCAGAGAGAGCAGAGTCTGGCTCCTGGGGTGTCCTGCCCTCTTGGGAGGTTTATCCCATGTGAGGGGTGATCTGCTCCTCAGATTTCAAATGTGCCCAGGGCCTGATTATCCAATAGGCACAGGGCCTCGGGCCTATAAAAACTTTAGGGCAGGGCTACTCTACACGGGGCCCATGGGTGGGATCCTTCGAACATGGCCTCCACTGGGAACAAGCTCCACAACAGCAAAGCGTCTCCCAGGTACGGTGAGCATTGAAAGATGCAAGCAGATGGGCTGGCTGGAACAAACGGATACAGGGTGTCGGCGTTTCTAGCACCCAGGGAGGAGGTGCTGGGAGCACCAGGGCATTGTGGGAAGTGCTTTGTATTCACGCCCATCAGTGTGAAATAATCTATTTGCATATATTTGCATATAATTTTGCATGTATATGCAATCACACTTAAGTTGCAGCCCTCGGCATGTGCTGTGAGTATCACTGTGGGGCCTCCAAAGTTGAGTAGCCCTGCTTTAGAGCCTAAAAAAAATTCATAACTGACTCAACAATAAGAAAAGAAAAATGTTAAATCAAACTTCACAATTTGCTATCTTTAGTCAGCACACACCACACAGGTATAACATACAGTTAAATATTAGGCACACAAGTGATAGGACGTTGCTCCCGTATGTATTTATAGATCATCTAGTTTCAAGGCCTGCCGTTATCAGAGTGCCTAGGGCCTGCAAAGAACTTGATGTGCCAATGCTATTCTGAAATCTCCTATCTGACATGCGTTTTGTTTGCTGATCAATCCAACCCAGGGAAATCTGCTACATTAAATCACAAAAAGGCCTCTTGCTATTCACCAATGTCGCTCCCTCCAGGGCCCGTTGGTGCAGGAAACGGTCTCTGACTGTCTGTCTGAGTGTTTTATGCCACACTCATTACAATAGTATCTTGTTTGCCATTCCCTAGTATTTCCTGGGTTAAAGATCATTCTGCAAGCCCATTAGCGCATGATATGTAATTATTTCCATCATTTGGCGTCCTTTTATGTTTACGCTTCTGTTGCGGTTCCAGGTATTGCTAAGTAAACCAGGAATCTGGGCAGACCAGTTCTTTCTGTTCATTCCTTGTTACTTTATTCCAGCACTTTGCTCTGGATAAATGGGGTGTAACCGCATTGTTCCCAAGATCGAGGTGTTGGGAAAATGAAGAAAATCAATGATAAAAGGAAAATGGCTCCGCCCCCTTATGGCTCCGAGTTAGGCACATCAAACCGCTTCAGGAATGCAGTACAGAGGGGGCAAGCCCCAGAGATTCACATCAATTCCTGCTGGTGATGCCGGGCGAGGATCTGCCCCATGGTTTCCAGACTAACAAACTCCCGACATCACTGCATCAAACACAGTCTGTGGTTAGGTTGTGGGAGATGCAGAAAGCAGCAGGGCAGCTAACCTGTGCTGAGCAAATATTGGGCAAACTTGTGCTTGTGCAGTGGGAGGAGAATTTTGTCTTGCTCCATTGTCTTAGTAAAGTTTGCCAGCGCCAGCTCTGCTCTGCCCCCAGGGCATGTCTCCAGCGCACATTTCGGTTGATGGTTTTGCAACACTGCGCAAAATGTGACCAGATAGAATGAGGCCAAAGAGAATGGGCAAGAAATGCACTTTGTAAACTAAACACAATCGCACACACGGGCGTGTAAATCGCTCACTGTGTGATCATATTGTCTAGACACACTGTCAGAAACACTGGCATCAGCACACGGCCGTCTGGAGATGTTCGACCATACAATTACCTCTGTAATGTCAAACCTGCACTTATGCTAGCCATTGCCAAAGCATACACCCTCTCTGAGCCTCTGGCAACTCGAAATTTTACAATGGGGAAGGCTGGGCTTCCCAAGAGCAAAGAAAGGCTCCAAAAATTTTCTTATTGGGGGAAAAATGCTTATTTTGGCCTTCTGAGAAGTTAGCTGTATGGATTTCTATGAAACTTTCACAAACTAAACAATTGCTTTCAGCTGCGAGATCAACCATGAAAATGTCAGTTGCTGAAGGCATTTTATTCAGAAATGTATACACAGGCCCATCAAGGGGGAGGAGGGGCAAAGGGGGCAGTTACCCCAGGGCCTTAGGATACAAAAGGGCTGAAAGCTCCCCATCACTGCTACTGCAGCAGCTGGAGCCCCGGCCCCTTTAAATCGCTGCTGGAACACCACACAGCACACTCTGGGCAGCACTGAGGACTGCCTAATCTAAGTTTCGGGGGAGGGATAGCTCAGTGGTTTGAGCATTGGCCTGCTAAACCCAGGGTTGTGAGTTCAATCCTTGAGGAGGCCATTTAGGGATCTGGGGCAAAATCTGTCAGGGATGGTATTTGGTCCTGCTATGAAGGCAGAGGACTGGACTCAATGACCTTTCAAGGTCCCTTCCAGCTCTAAGAGATAGGCATCTCATTATTATTTTTTTACCTCCTGATGCCACGCCCCTTCTGGGGTATAGAGCAGGGCCCTCCCATGCCTTGCCCACAGGCCCGGCAAGGGTGTTGGCCCCGCTGCGTAAACACACCTGAAAATAAGGCTACATCTATACTGTCGCTTTCTTCCGGAAAAGCTTATGCAAATGTGGCTGCTCATTACTTATGCAAATGAAGTGTGGCAATATTCCACGCCTCGCTTCATTTGCATATGCTTTTCCGGAAGAAGGCTACAGGATAGACGTAGACTGTGGGGTTAGAATGAAAATGATACCAAAAATGGAGACATCTTAGAATTGAGAACCTGAGGGTTCTTTCACAGCTACCGCTGGCTGGGATGGCTCTCGCTGTATCTACCTCACGGCTCTGTGTAGCCCTCCTGAAACGGCCGTGTAACGAAGGCAGCCACGTTGCTAATGTCCAGCAGCTCTCAGTAGGGGATAGCTGTGTCCTGACATCTGCTGGGCCTCAGGATGCTTGGGGCTACTGATGTCAAAGCACTGAGATGGAGCAAATGGAGCTGGGATGAAAGATGTTGAAATTTTTCAACGTGATGCCCCAGCTGTGCATGTCTCCGGCTTCCCTCTCCCACGGCACGTGTGGCAGCACTAACCTGCATCCACACCTGGCCCGGAAGCGGCACAGCTTCCTCTGGAGGGGGAAAGCGGGGGAGTTGCCGAATCCTGACTGTGGTGTAGTACTAACTGCTGGGCACATCATGGACCATGTTCCAACCCACACTATGCCCGGAGGTGTCACAGACATTCCCATGCTGTGGACTGGACAAGAGACAACTTGAATACTGCATGTTGCTGTGCTTGCACTGCTCAAAATGATGAGCAGTTTGGAACGGCTGCCAAATGAAGAGCGATTAAAAAGACTGGGACTTTTCAGCTTAGAAAAGAGGAGACAAAGGGGGATAGGACAGAGGTCTATAAAATCATGACAGGTGCAGAGAAAGCGAATAAGGAAACGTTATTTACTTGTTCCCATAATATAAGAACTAGGAGTCACCCAATGAAATTAATAGGTAGCAAGTTTAAAACAAACAAAAGGAAGCTTTTCTTCATGCAGCTCACAGTCAACCTGTGGAACTCCTTGCCAGAGGATGTTATGAAGACCAGGACTTTAACCTACATAAATTCATGGAGGTTAGGTCCATCAATGGCTATTAACCAGGATGGGCAGGAATGGTGTCCCTAGCCTCTGTTTGTCAGAGGCTGGAAATGGGCGACAGAGGAGGGCTCACTTGATGATTCCCCGTTCTGTTCATTCTCTCTGGGGCATCTGGCATTGGCCACTGTCAGCAGACAGGAGACAGGACTAGATGGATCTTTGACCATTCTTATGAGGACTGGCTCCTTTCCCAGGGAGAATGGTTGCCCATTTGCTGCTAGTGTTGGAGTTCATGGTGCTCTGTGGATGATGAATTATTAGGGCAAGGGGAACCTAGGGTTGGAATATACTTCTGTGTTTTCTATGCCAAAATTGAAGTAAAAAAAGATGTCTGGTGATGAGTCTTGCCCATAGGATCAAATCTGGAGACAGGAAGCAATTTTCCCCCCGTCAGATGGGGGCTTTTGCCTTCTTCTGCAGCAAGGGGCAGAGGTCACTTGCAGTTTTTACTGGTGTAAATGGTGGATTATCAGTAGCTCATGACATTTGCCTGATTACATTTCAAAGTTTACAGAGGTGTTCATGGCTCAAGATATGAAAGGAAAGGATTCTTTTAACAGAAATTTTTTAGTGTTGTAGATATCTGCAAACTCTGATCCATTACAACAACATGCATTGTGTGCATACAGCTGTGATGTAAAATAATACATGACCTCTTACAATTAATTACCATAATGAATATGCAAATATGCAAATAAAATGTTGCCAGTCTGCCAAAAGTTTGTGAATGGGTTTGCCAGTCGGCGGTATAAAAGAGGTTGGGAACCAGGGGGTTACAGGTCTATTTCAGTGCCTGCAATGTTCAGGAGGTTACACTAGATGATTATGATGGTCCCTAAAGGCCTTAAAATCTATGAGTCTAATAAATAAAAACTGGACTTACCCCACACGCTCCCTCATGTTCTTTGTTCACGTCAACTCCTTTGAGAGAGAGAGGAAGAGAGATTAGCAAACACCCCTGATTGCCACAGGAGATCAGTTCCCCTCCATGCCTTGTGCAGAAACTACCAACGTGTTTAATCAAAAAGCCTGGAGCTCCAACAGGGAAGGATCAATCTGGAAGGGAAAATGTGCCACCCGCCACCCGCAGGTGCCAGCCTCCTGGAGCGATTTGTACTGGCAAGGGATGCTCACTCCCCCAGAGTAAAGCTGCCTCCTCTGATTGAATCGACGTGGTGGGATGTGTAGTCTGGCTCCTTTCTGAGAGCACCTCCCTGGGCATTTGTAAGCTGGGGAGGGTCCCGCTCTGGAGGGGAACGTTCCTGGCTCCTGCACATATTCACCCGGACAGTCCGGTATTTTTGGCTCCTGTCTGGTAAAAAATTCAGAGAATAACGGACACCTGAGATGTCCCCGTGGTATTCTCTGAATTCTTCCCCAGCCAGGAGGCAAAAATGCCAGGCACCCAACAACCCTACAAACACTCAGTGCCCGGCCTCCCCCCCCCGAACCCCACCTGGCCCCCAATACCCCCAGCCCCCATGCTTACCTGGTTCCCCAAGGCTGCTGGCACAAAATGGCTGCCGGCCAAAAGACGTAGGGGAAGCAATGCTTCCCCTGGGTCTTAGTGCTCAACCGCTCCCTGGCTCCTATCCCTGCACTCACTCTTAAAGGGGACAGGCTGTTTTATTTTAATTTTTTTTTTTGGCTTACTAGGAGTCCTTTTTTTTTTGCTCAACAGCTTTGGTCTCCCCCCCCCCTTTTTTTCCCCTTCAACAGAATTTTTTCCCATTTTTTTTGGGTGGGGGGGGAGTGTTCGGTATTTTTGTTTCAACCATCTGGCAACCCTACCTGCACGGCCCCGGTGACATGGGCCAGCAAGAGGATCTGCTCCCACCTCCTTCCCCAGAGGCTCAAGGGCGGGGAGACACTCTGGGGTGTCAGGGCAGGTCACAGTCAGTTCCTCGTAGGTCCCAGGGCTCCCCCTCAGGCCCTGGCTACTGCAGGGATGCTGTGGGTCAGACACTTGCTTTGGGTGACAGGACCTTTCTCCCAGCGTCAGTCACTGCTCTGCCTGGCCTGCCAGGTCTCTTGGCTGGTGGAATCCCCCAGGGCTGGGCCTCTACCCCAGACCCCCCTGCTCTCCCCTGCTGCTACCCACACCCACCTCCAGCCCCAGCTCCACTCTCTGCTGCACTGCCTCCAGCTCCCGGACTGCTTCCCTGGCCCCTCTGGCTGCAGCCCTGCTGCTGGGCCTCGTCCCTGGCTCTGTGGCTGCAGCCCGGCTCCCCGCGGGGCCCTGCTGCTGGGTCTCGTCTCTGGCTCTGTGGCTGCAGCCTGGCTCCCTGCGGGGCCCTGCTGCTGGGCCTCGTCCCTGGCTCTGTGGCTGCAGCCCGGCTCCCTGCGGGGCCCTGCTGCTGGGCCTCGTCCCTGGCTCTGTGGCTGCAGCCTGGCTCCCTGCGGGGCCCTGCTGCTGGGTCTTGTCTCTGGCTCTGTGGCTGCAGCCCGGCTCCCTGCGGGGCCCTGCTGCTGGGCCTCGTCCCTGGCTCTCTGGCTGCAGCCCGGCTCCCCGCGGGGCCCTGCTGCTGGGCCTCGTCCCTGGCTCTGTGGCTGCAGCCCGGCTCCCCGCGGGGCCCTGCTGCTGGGCCTCGTCCCTGGCTCTCTGGCTGCAGCCCGGCTCCCCGCGGGGCCCTGCTGCTGGGCCTCGTCCCTGGCTCTGTGGCTGCAGCCCCGCTCCCCGCGGGGCCCTGCTGCTGGGCCTCGTCCCTGGCTCTGTGGCTGCAGCCCCGCTCCCGGCAGGGCCCTGCTGCTGGGC
Organism: Pelochelys cantorii; assembly: GCA_032595735.1. Classification (NCBI taxonomy): domain Eukaryota; kingdom Metazoa; phylum Chordata; order Testudines; family Trionychidae; genus Pelochelys; species Pelochelys cantorii. Next base: position 1,988,218 of record CM064340.1, read on the forward strand.
CTCGTCCCTGGCTCTGTGGCTGCAGCCCGGCTCCCTGCGGGGCCCTGCTGCTGGGCCTCGTCCCTGGCTCTGTGGCTGCAGCCCTGCTCCCCGCGGGGCCCTGCTGCTGGGCCTCGTCTCTGGCTCTGTGGCTGCAGCCCGGCTCCCCGCGGGGCCCTGCTGCTGGGCCTCGTCCCTGGCTCTCTGGCTGCAGCCCGGCTCCCCGCGGGGCCCTGCTGCTGGGCCTTGTCTCTGGCTCTGTGGCTGCAGCCCGGCTCCCCGCGGGGCCCTGCTGCTGGGCCTCGTCCCTGGCTCTCTGGCTGCAGCCCGGCTCCCTGCAGGGCCCTGCTGCTGGGCTTCGTCCCTGGCTCTGTGGCTGCAGCCCGGCTCCCTGCAGGGCCCTGCTGCTGGGCCTCGTCCCTGGCTCTCTGGCTGCAGCCCGGCTCCCCGCGGGGCCCTGCTGCTGGGCCTCGTCCCTGGCTCTGTGGCTGCAGCCCCGCTCCCCGTGGGGCCCTGCTGCTGGGCCTTGTCTCTGGCTCTGTGGCTGCAGCCCGGCTCCCCGCGGGGCCCTGCTGCTGGGCCTCGTCCCTGGCTCTCTGGCTGCAGCCCGGCTCCCCGCCGGGCCCTGCTGCTGGGCCTCGTCCCTGGCTCTGTGGCTGCAGCCCGGCTCCCCGCGGGGCCCTGCTGCTGGGCCTCGTCCCTGGCTCTGTGGCTGCAGCCCGGCTCCCCGCGGGGCCCTGCTGCTGGGCCTCGTCCCTGGCTCTGTGGCTGCAGCCCGGCTCCCCGCGGGGCCCTGCTGCTGGGCCTCGTCCCTGGCTCTGTGGCTGCAGCCCGGCTCCCCGCGGGGCCCTGCTGCTGGGCCTCGTCCCTGGCTCTGTGGCTGCAGCCCCGCTCCCCGCGGGGCCCTGCTGCTGGGCCTCGTCTCTGGCTCTGTGGCTGCAGCCCGGCTCCCCGCGGGGCCCTGCTGCTGGGCCTCGTCCCTGGCTCTCTGGCTGCAGCCCGGCTCCCCGCGGGGCCCTGCTGCTGGGCCTCGTCCCTGGCTCTGTGGCTGCAGCCCGGCTCCCCGCGGGGCCCTGCTGCTGGGCCTCGTCCCTGGCTCTCTGGCTGCAGCCCGGCTCCCCGCGGGGCCCTGCTGCTGGGCCTCGTCCCTGGCTCTCTGGCTGCAGCCCCGCTCCCCGCGGGGCCCTGCTGCTGGGCCTCGTCCCTGGCTCTGTGGCTGCAGCCCGGCTCCCCGCGGGGCCCTGCTGCTGGGCCCCGTCCCTGGCTCTCTGGCTGCAGCCCGGCTCCCCGCGGGGCCCTGCTGCTGGGCCCCGTCCCTGGCTCTGTGGCTGCAGCCCCGCTCCCCGCGGGGCCCTGCTGCTGGGCCCCGTCCCTGGCTCTCTGGCTGCAGCCCGGCTCCCCGCGGGGCCCTGCTGCTGGGCCTCGTCCCTGGCTCTGTGGCTGCAGCCCGGCTCCCCGCGGGGCCCTGCTGCTGGGCCTCGTCCCTGGCTCTGTGGTCCTTCCCAGCTCAACCCAGGCCCCTGATGTCTCCTTAGCTTGGCCCCCCTCAGTCTGACCCAAGCAAACCCAGCTCACACAGGAGCATGGCAGATGGGACTCTCCCCAGACTCCTCACTCCCTCATTGGCCTGCCCGACCTGTCAATCAGGCTGACCTGGTGTGCAGGCCTCTCCCCATTCGTCCTGGGATTGTCAGTCTGAGGGTTCTAATTTCTCAAAGACCCTCCCCCTTCCTTTTGATATTGGGAGTGACCCAACCATCCCTCCCCTCCACTACTGAGTGTGAGTGAGGGGCCAGCAGCCCCCCGACACGTTGAAGTGCTGTGAGAGGACCCCGGAAGGGAGCTGAGAGATGGGGAAGGGTCACAGAGGACAATGAGACTGGGATTCCAGGCAAAACTAGCACATTATTCTCCTGCTTTGAGGAAAATGCTTCCAGCAAAGGACGGTTGCAGCTTGGCGCTGGGTGTGTGTGTGTCTAGCCTACAGCCCTCCCATCCGTGCCAGTAGGAGACGCCGTCTGTGCCAGACGGGGATAAGCTCTTCTGGGCGTAGGACGCCGCCAGTGAACACGAGCGGTTCTGTGTTGTACTAGCTGCAAACAAGGCGCAGAAGAAATCAAATGAAACGAGCGTGGCCTTTACTGCTGGGAGTAATTGTCCTACCCCTGCCTCATCTGCACACTCCATACAACCACTCCTGCCTGTCAGGGGAGCCAACACAATTGCCCAGCCCCTGGCAAGGTGGAAGGGGCGGCTCCATGCTCCTAGAAGGGGCAGGGCCTTGGGCGGAAGGGGTGGAGCTGGGGCAACCTGCCCTCCATGCCACCTGGACCATGCCGCTCTCCCCAGCCAGCCCTTAGAGCCTCCTGGAGTGCGCCACCATGGGCTCCGGCGGCGATTTAAAGGGCCCAGGGCTCTGGATGCCATTGCTGCTGCCAGGAGCCCCGGGCCCTTTAGAATTGCCAGGACCCCAGGATAGTTGCCCCATTTGCGTCCCCTCCTCCCCCATTGGCAGGCCTTCCTGGGCTCAGTGTCATGCCGTTGAGACACCCCCTCTCCCTCCAGATTCCTGACCAAAAATTCAGGGGGCCTGAAGGAGACAGCCAGTGCTGAGAGAAGCCATCCCCCAACTCCCAAGTGTTACGCCAAGTTCGGTGTCAGACAGACCCAGGTCGGCTGAACATCACGGGACAGACACGTGGCGCAGTCTTTAGCAGGGCTGCACAAGTCTGCCAGGGACCCTAGGAACACGCCTGCTTTGCCAGTCTGCCACAGCTACATTGTCATTATTAGCAAGGGGTCAGACTCACCGGAGCCTGCCTCCCCAAGCTGGGATCCCCTCTCGGCTTGCCGCTTGACACCCCAACACAAACAGGGATAGCCGGCCCCACCAGGCCACGAGCCAGCAGCATTTCCAGCGTAACCAGAAAGATGGTTCCGATTTTCTACTTAAAACCCCAGGTTACCCATTAACCCACTCCCTGCCCGGCTGCAGGTGGTGTGTGGTCTCGACCAAACATGCTCCACTCTCTTTTATTTGTCTATGTCTTCTTGTCAGTCTTCACAGCAGTACTGGTGCCATTTAGTTATGGCTCATTCTACTGCAAGGGCCCTACCCTCTTCTCTAACGCTTTAATGAAGCCTATACATTAGTTTTAGCCTTTAAGGCCAGACAGGACCATTGTGATCAGAGAACCTCCCCTCCCAGTCCTGCCATGGGTTCAAAACTTCTGGCTGAGTGGCTGACACCCTCAAATCTTCATTTAAAGATGTCATGTTACAGAAACTCTGGCTCAGACCAGCAAGTGACTTATGCCCCATGGTGAAAATGAAGTCAACCCTCCCCCCCCCCCGCAGGATCTCTGCCATTCTGACATGGGGGAAAATGCCTTCCCAGCCCCAAATATAGTGATCAGTTAGAGCAACCCTGAGCATGTGGGCAAGACACACTAGACAGACACCTGGGAAAGATTTCTCTATAGGGATACGTCTATAGAGCAGTGTTATTTTGGAATAACGTAGTCTGTGTCTACACTACAAGCAGTTAGTTCAACATAATGTCGAAATAAGGGCAAGCTGGAGGACTTCTTATTCCGACTCCAGTAGGAATAAGTCCATTTTACAAGGAATAAGGGAAGTCAGAGGAAGAGTGCTCTGCCTTCGACTCCTGCTGTGTAGACAGCGCCAAAAGCCGAATTCAGCTATATCAACTTCAGCCACACAACTAACATAGCTGAAATGACGTAGCTTATTTCGGCTTTAGCCCTGCAGCGTAGACGTCCCCTAGTCGGCCAGAGCCTGTCAGATCTAGTGTCCCATCTCCGGCCATTGGGGATACAGTGGAGCCCCACTTATCTGATCTAATTGGGTCCAGGGGCCAGATAGGAGAATCCAAAAAGTCGATAATCAGAGAATAGGAAAGTGTGAGGCTACATCGCCATCTAGTGGCCACAGGAAGGCCTGCCCACTTCTGGACCTGGGATCCCGGTCGTTAATACAAAAAGCCGGCAGATGGAGAATCAGATAGATAAATGGGGTTCTATGAGCCATGTGCTACTTTGGGCAACCTTGAAATACCATCCACTCCACAAACATAACCACACTTGAAACATGTTTCCGTCGGCTTCCCTGTTCCAAAATTTCAATCCTCTGATGGTCAGAAATTTGCATCTGCTTGGACACAGAGTTCACTCCTCCAAAGATATGTTAACCTGGACCCAGACTTTCAGCTGACCGGCGAGAAACCTCGCACAGCGAGAAAGCCCTGGAGAAGACAGGGGAAGACAGTATGGTAAAGGCCTCCTAGCACCCTAAGAGTCTGTAGAACGCATGGATGATCGGCAGAGACCCAACTGCAGGCCCCTTTAAAGTCCCATGTCAACCTAGCATTTGTCACCCCAAAGAACTAGTCCCAAAGCTGCCGCCCCCTAGACTATCTTACCACACGCACATGCTGGATGCAACCTGAATACCACAGAACGCAACAGCTTAGTGGCTTGGCCCTTCCACATGACCAGCTTCCTTCCTTCCTGCGATTTCAGAGCTTGCAGTGCACACAACATGCCCTTTGTCCGGGCCAGGCACAGCGCCCATGGTACAGCAGGCCCCGTTGTTCGCAATTGGGGTGCAGCTGGTGTGTGTGCTGCCTGCTCCTGGGCACTGCACGGAGAAGAAAGCCTCCTTTACAGCTCAGCACAAGCCACAATAGAAACCCGCTGGCTGAGACAGCAATGACGTTCGAGGGGCGAGTTCACAGTCGAGGCCGGGGCTGTGCCATACACACACACACACACAAGGTATATTTAAACACATGAGCTCTGACAGTGGAGCCTCAGACATCTCATCTCCTCGGCAGAGACCTATGCACTTGACTCTCGCTCGGCCATCGCCTCCGCCATGAGGCTTCTTGGCGCCGTTGTGCTGCTCAGCCTGGTGTGTCTCGGCTATTTCTCCGGTGAGTCCATTCCGTTGTCGTGTGTGTAAAGCCCTTTGGCTGAGATCGCAATCCCTCTCAAAGCCAGGCAGTAAGCTGGGGATGTATGTGCATCCCGAGAGAAGTGGCACCGAGCTAGTGGCTTGCACCAGGAAGAGTTTGAAGACAGAGGGTTGGTCTGGATGAAATCCATCCCTGTGCAGGGAGCTTCTACCAAGCCTCTGTGGCATATAGATCCTCCTTCAACTTACGGGGCTGTACAAGGACTCATGAAGCCCAGAGGCAAGGTGCATATTGCAGTGCATCGCTACCGAGCAAAGCAAAACTCTGTTTTATTAAATGGTCAAAAAGTTTCGGCCTTAGAATATTGTCTGATGCCTGCTCAGAGGAGATATAATATCAGCTGTGGCCATTCATACAGGTAACCGCTATTGGTTTCCAGGGTTAAGATACTAAGGAGTCCTGTGGTACCTTAAAGACTAACAGATTTATTTGGGGGCAGGTTGCACCTCTATAAACCAGGACTCTGGTTCGGCAGCATCCGTGGTCTGGCAGTGTCAGAGAGTCCCAGGACGCTGCAAAGTTGGGGGGAACCTGGCCCACTCCAGGGGGGAGGCAGGGAGCCCAGGTTGCCCCCCATCCCCGGTCCAGCAAAATCCCTCAGGGAAGTCCAATCTATATAACCTTCCGTGGGCACAAACCTAGTTCATCAGGTAGGTGCAGGGTTATTCTTTAGGATAATGTTTCCTAATTGATTTTTATCAAAGATGCTGCTTTGTTTTTACCTTTTTGTCTCTGTTTTTTGCTCCAGGTGTTGCCACTGGGGCAGGTCAGGTGAGTTTCAGATCTTCTTTGTCATTTCCTTCAAAAAGTGAAATGAAGCCCTTGCTGTAGAATTGTGGCAATGAATCCCTAGGATTTGGATACATTCTATGTGGTGCAACTGATAAAAATAAACAACTACAGTAAACTTCCGATAATCTGGCACCTTTAGGACCTAGGGGGTGCTGGATTATCAGATATGCTGGACTATCAGAAGTGGGGGGGCTATGAGGAGTCTGGGGTGGAGTGGGGGGGATGCGCCCCTCGGCGCTGCAGGACCATCCCGGCAGCACCCCAGCTGCTCTGCCTCAGGTGTCCCCAAGTCAGCCGCTGCTGAAACTGACCAGCGGCTGACTCGGGGAAGCCGGGGGCAGAGCAGCTCCAATTGTCCGGCTGCCCGGAGCACTTCCGGGTTCCAGATGGTGCCAGACCATCAGGAGTGCTGTACCATTGGATGCCGGACCACTGGAGTTTTACTGTACTAATAACACAGGGGGAAATTCACCCCAGCATAGAGAGCCAATGCAAAGCTAATGTGCCACTTAAAACCCACTTAAGACCTATTGCAGGGGGGAAGGGGTCTTTCATCCATAACGCATTTGTTAAGGGCCCTTGTTAATTTAATATACTCCATGTGCTTTTTAGTTCAATCACAATTGCCTAACAGCGTCCTATGTGATCAAGTATCTCTTGCATTTTGTGTTAAAGGCTACAGAAATTTCAGCCGTCTGAATACCATTAAGGGGCCTCAGTGAATTGTTCATAAAGTTGACTGATTCCAAGACAATCATCTCATTTTCTGTTCTTTAATGTTCCACCAGCAGAGTATGTTGTTCTTGAATGGATTGGCCATGGGAAGATATTCGCTGCATGAGGGTGGGGGGCACAGTTCTGTAGGTGATGATTTTCTAAAGAAACTAACGGGCTTAGCATTCAAATCCCACAAATGCATAGGCAGTTCCTTGGTCATCCCCAGCTCTGACCTAGGACTCTGGTAGCTTTTAGTCCTTCAAACCCCACCCCTGTTTCCCCCATCGTTCATCTGTTTTAGAACCAGAATCAGAGCTCAGATGGGGCAGATCAGCCATTACTTTATACAGCTCATGTCTTGGATCCTGAGCTCCTCTCTTCCGGGCATGACTTCAGAAGGCTGCATTTTTGCATACCCAGAGTTGGAGAATTTCCATGAATGACTCCCAGGAAATCGTCCCGTCACTGATTGTCCCAAAAGTCCATTCTTGTCCTGCACATTTTCCACGGTCTTCAAAACTCCCAGGTCTAACGTCAATCACAATCTCTCCTCTAGACAGATTCCAGACAGTCCTCCCCACAGCGATAGAGAGACTTAATACGATAACGTCTGTGAGGGACCAGTCAGGAAACGGAGATTTGAAACCCGGGCCTGTACTTCGAGGCTCAATCTTTATGGTCTCCCGAAAGGCGATCACCAATCAGCGTCAGTGTTATGCCTGTCTAGAGAACATGCTACATGCTGAACTAAGAGCTTGGCAACACTTTTCAGCTGAAACATTTTTTACTTAAAAATGCAGATGCAGAGACAATGAAACATTCCACGACCTTGTGTCAGTTTTGCTGTTGAATTTTTTCATTTTTAAAAAATCAGGACATTTCACTTCAACTTTTTTGGAGCCGAAACATTTTGATTTCTCAGCTTGAAACAACTTTTTGCTTCAAATCTCCCTCTACCTGTTTTTTTTTTAAATCACAAATATTTTAAAATGCTCAAAACCAAACAAAATGTTTAGCTCCCTTTCCAATTTTCAAAAAAAAAAAAATTGGGGAATTTGGTCCAAAAGGAAATGCTAGATCTATAACTTTTTGAAATTACCAACAAACCAGAAAAAAAATCATTATCCACCCAGCTCCAGAGCAGGAGAGAGTGAGACACCGCCACCAACTGTCACAGCTTTGTGACTGGGGGAATATCTCACCACCTTAACGCCAGCAGTCCCTTTCCTCTATTGGCAAAATTACATAGAGGGCCTCCCTCAGAGGGAGAGGGCATGAAAAGAAGGGATGGATTGCAAAGGAACATGATTTCAAGCTTCACAAAGCTCTTCTTCAAGCCTGGAAATTATTCTAATGGGCAGTTGGGTCACAATGACGACAGCATGGAAAGGGCTGTGAGAATTTCTTCTCCCCATGCCTCACTCCCATGGTGTCCACTGATCTCTCCTTCCCAGCCTCAGATATGGCGACCAGTTAGTGACCCTATGCAGCAAGAGATCTAGAGGAATCTAGGACAATGACTTGTCTCATTCAGGATGGGGGATGTGATGGGTACAGTCACAGAGTCCCCCTTGAGACTACCACTTGATGGGCTGAAATACCACGGAACCCACCTACCAGCCCTCTGGGGCACCCCACCAGCCTGGCCTGCTGAGCCAGACCCTCTGGGCTCCTCCAGGGTTGGCCCAGAGTTGGGGACACAACTAGAGTAACATGGACACTCAGATCAGCTCAGTGGTGGGATGGCGCAGTCACAGGGACAGCACCCACAAGCACAGCTCCAGTGGGACCAGAACCGCAGATAAATCCGTCATACTCTATATAAAGCTGCCCACAGAGCAAGCTCATAAAATGTTCGTCCTCTTTATTAATGAAAGGCAGAGAGGCACAGCTGTTGTCTCCCCCAGGAAACAAGTATTTACACTGGGTTTATTCATAAACAAAAGTGGTTTTATTACGTATAAAAGGTAGGATTGAAGTGGTCAGAAGAGATAGTGGTCAGAACAATGTGGGTTAATAAAAAAAAAAAAAAAAAAAACCTTGCAAGCTAAGCTTGATACACTAAGAGAACTTGTAACAAATCAGAATTTCTCACCCTAGTTCTCATTTCAGGTAAAGTCCTTCTCAGGCCAGAGATGCCCCTGGGTCCAGCAGGTTTCCTCCACCCCTGTCATTACAGCCCTTTTGCTTCCATGTATCCTTTTGAGGTGAGCAGGCCATGCTTAAAGCCAGCTGAAGAACCCCATGGTTTATTCCCCTCCCCTTGTATAGAATTTCCCTAAGGCAGGAAGCCTTTGTTCAGTTCCCACACCCTCATCCCTATGGAAAAGTACACGGTTCAAGATGGATTCCAGCACCAGGTGACATGGTCACATCTCCTTGTGGGGACTCTGAGCCCCTCCTTCTGGCTGGTTCATAGGAAAACAAACCCCTTTACAGATCATTCTCCTTATCCATGAGCCATCAAGCTTGTGAACTAAATGGGCCTCACTGCACATGCCTAGGTTAGTCAAGCACATTTGTCCTTATGCGCACAAACAGAAGATACATGGTCAGCAGGTTACACCCGCTCCAAGGATACCTCACAATAACTGCTCTGCCCAAAGCGGGGTCCAGTTATGCATATTCATATTCAGAAGCATATTTCTTTAAAGCATAGGGAAGGTCCTGTCACAAGGAAATGTGCTAGTACAAGCTGAACCTCTCTAGTCCGGCACCCTCAGGACCTGACCGGTGCCAAATCAGAGAATTTTCCAGACCACAGGAGGTCGGTATTGTCTAGCTGCATTACCAGCACTTCTGCTGCTCACTGGACTCTTAGAAAATATTTGGGGTAAATTAGAACTAAATAACAGCACAGAACACTGAGAGCTAGGACTGGGGGCTGTAAACAAACTTTCTGGGACCACGGGAAACTTGGCTACACCCATGATAAGTGGACATTTGGCTGACTAACATCATGCTGGACCAGGGATGTCACCAGACCAGAGAGTACTGGATTAAAGAGGTTCAACCTGTGTGTTCTATAAGAACAGGTCTACACTAGAGGGAAAGTCGAACTAAATGTAAATAGTGTAGCTGGAGCTGACGTGCCTTAATTTGAACTTTCACAGCATCCCACTGCGGGGGGGGGGGGGGGAGGGCAACGGGAGAAACTCTCCCTTTGACTTCCCTTACTCCTTGTGACCTGGTGGAGTACTAGAGTTGATCAGAGTGTGATCAGCGGTTGATTTAGTGGGTCCTTACTAGAACCACTAAATCAACCTCTGGGAGAGTGATCTCTGCAGTGTTGATCTCCTGGTAAGTGGAGACAAAGCCTAAATCTTTGTTAAGGAGACTACAAGGGGACAGCGCATGCAAAGAGTGGGGTACGGATGAAGAACATGATGCAAAGCGGATTCACGGAAAAGGACAGAGCAACAAAATGTAATGTTGCAGTCCAGGCCATCCCCAAATGACACTGTCACTTTTGCAGCCTCTTTGCAGCAACTACCCAGTGCTTCCCAATGGAGAAGTTCCTTGTCCCAGCCTAGCTGACCCAATCTGCGGCAGTGATGGCGTGACGTACCCCAATGAGTGTTTGCTCTGCAGAGAAATCCTGTAAGTTCTCAAATCACTTCTGATTAAGCAAAGCAGCACAGCTGCACCGAAAAGCTGGGGCGGGCCTGGACAAGATCTGGTCTGATTCTGTGGCTCTTTTTATGGGTCTGTTATGCACTGACCCATGGTTCCACCCAGAGATCACTTGGGACCTCCTTGATTTGAGGGAGTTTGGTTAATTGTGTCAGTGTCTGAGGACGGTGAAGCAATGCAATGTGTGAGATTGCTATAAGTGCTCACAAACTAACCTCTCTGTGATCATATGATTCTATGATTCTCTCTCATGTACACTTTTCTCTCTTTCTCTCTCAAGATGTGGCAACACCATCTTTAAAAAGCATGATGGAAGATGTGTTCAGGTATAGCTGAGTAGCTGCTCTGTTCATTGTTACAGCCCTTCTCCCTGATACGTTAGCAATGGCACACCCTCACGAGAGAGACTGTATGAATGCGCTAGCACAGAGCTGGGAGCAACAAGAAATTTCCCTTTTGCAAGAAATTCTGCAGTGTTGACATTGTTTTCATTCCAGGCTGGAAAAACCCCAAAGAATTGAGACATTTCCCATAAAATAACATTTTCCAAAAACTCCACAACATTGTTTTGGGTCAGTTAAAATATTTTGTTTCAATGTTAAGGTTTGATTTTCTATTTCATTTTAAGATAAAATGAAACCATAAGCATTGAAACACAATGTCACTGTGAACAAACAATCCCATTGTGGAGTATTGATAATGTTTTGCCTTGAATAGTACATTGTATCCATGCCAGAACTGTGCGTCTGATTACTTGGGCTTGTATCTGGCAAGAGTGGTTAGAATTATGGACCTCAGCTTTGCCTTTCACGCACCTTTTTCTCCCTCCTGCAGTTGGCCTTGTTCTCCACTTCTTTTACCTCCTCCCAGTAGATAGGGAGAGAGACGGCAGGTCAGTCACAGTCAGATCCCTAGAAGAAGGAGAGGGAGGGCACAGGTTGAAAAAGTTGCCTTGTGATTGGTGCAGGTTGACTGCACGGGTTACATGAAAACACCCCTGGGCCAGGAAGCTGCCTGCACCTTGGAGTACAACCCGATCTGTGGCACGGACGGTGTGACCTACGGCAACAAGTGTGCTTTCTGCTCTGCGGTCGCGTAAGTGCCAGGGGAGCTGCAGGCCTGTGAAAGTGACGTGTGGATGTTTAGATGACCGTGTGGGTTCCTAGAGCAGTGTTTCTCAAATGCAGCCACAGTACGGTGCTGGAGAAGCAGGCAGCCAGTGAGTTCCTCGCCTTCCTGGGGCAGCTGGGCTTAGAGTTTGGATTTCAGCCCTGGGGTGATGGGGGCAGGCTCTGGCTTTGGGGTTCAGGCTGCAGCCCTGGGCTCTGGCTGTGCAGTGTTGGGCTCAGTCCTGCAGCCATTGGGCTTCAGGCTGCAGCCCTCCGCTGCCTCCCTCGGCCTTCCTCCCCCCATCCCGGGCTTCATTTGTGCCCAGGCCAGCCGGGGCTGAGTAACCCTGCCGTGATGAGCAACACTGCATGTTTGTTAATAACTTGTTTCACAGCCAGCTTAGTGGCCAGTAATAAATGGGCGGGGATATGAGCCTATTTACTGTTTTCCTGAAGCAGATGGAATATTTTAGGGGAAAGCGTGAGAGTGGCCACAAGTAAACGTTAGTGGCTGTACTCTGAGGCCACCCAAACATTGGTCCTGAGAGCCCCTGTCCCAGAGCGGGATGAGGGGAGCTAATTCCTGACATGGCTGCCCTGCGTGTATCCACTAACCTTGCTTTCTTCCTGCAGCAATGGAGCAGACATTGACCAGAACCGTGAAGGAGAATGTCCCCAGGTAAAGCTTATTGCCAGTTTATATTTATATGTGGCACAAATTAAATCCCGCGCATCAGCCTAGCCAGGAGAAGGAAAATATCAGCGTTGTGTTGGTATTGCTTTCCTCACCCGTGGGCCACAAGACCAGGGAGATGATAGGAGACAAGTGTTAAGAGTAGCTCAGAGCTGAAGTGTGATCTGGGGTAACACCCCTATCAAGTCTGTTCCCCGCTCTGGCACTTTGAGTGCGGAAGGTGGGGGGTCCACAAGAGGCTTCAAAAACACCATGCTTCTATAGACTTCTACTTAACAACTCCCCAAGGTCACAGATTCTCTGACCTTGGGTGGCATGCTGCCACCACCCCAGTGACAAAAATCCTTTCTTTTTGAACCCAGGAAGGTTCATTGGGAACTTCTTCCTGTGGGATACCCCAAGCTCTCTTACCACCAGTGAGTTTGAAAAAAACCTGCAGTCACTGATAGCTGATCTTTCAGTCTTAAGCATGCATACCCAGACCTCCTATTACCTTCCAGGACACAACAATCAAATCATAGCCTTAAAAAAGGTTGATTTTATTAACAAAACAAGAAGATATACTTGACAAAGCAAACTTGGTTGCCAGGTGTTATAGAGCAACTGAGAAAAACAGATTAAAGCACAGAGAATTGCTTCCCTGGGATTCAATTTCAGTTACAATATATGGGGTGGGGGAAGCACAAGACCCAAGCACAGAGGAATTTTCAGCCAGGAACTAAAAGAAATTAATCTGATGGCAGCTAACTAAACATTTCCTGTCTACTCACTTTTGTTGCTTCAGGGTTTTGTTTTCCTAGACATGGTTAGTGCTGTAAATTCATTTCTGCCTCCCAGGCTCATTTCATCTCTCTCTCAGCCCCTGTTGCTTCTCCCACACAATGGAGCCTGGAGCAGGCAAAACCTGTTTTTCAATTCAAATCTTTAACACTTTCTTCCCATTGCTCTCCTGGCTCCCCGCCAACACTCCCTGGAATTTTTTCCGGGATTCTCCAAGTTTAACCCGTTACAGGCAGTCCCTCTCCCAACCATCACACCCCCATACAGCCCTCTGGAGAGAAGGACTCCAAACCCACAGGTGGGGACGGTGCCTGGTTAGCTCGTGCAGGGGACGAGGTGCCTGTTAGCCGGTGGGGACGGTGCCTGGTTAGCTCATGCAGGGGATGAGGTGCCTGTTAGCCGGTGGGGACGGTGCCTGGTTAGCTCCTGCAGGGGACGAGGTGCCTGTTAGCAGGCGGGGACGGTGCCTGGTTAGTTCGTGCAGAAGACGAGGTGCCTGTTAGCCGGTGGGGACGGTGCCTGATTAGTTCGTGCAGGGGACAAGGTGCCTGTTAGCTGGTGGGGACGGTGCCTGGTTAGCTCCTGCAGGGGACGAGGTGCCTGTTAGCAGGAGGGGACGGTGCCTGGTTAGTTCGTGCAGGAGACGAGGTGCCTGTTAGCAGGCGGGGACGGTGCCTGGTTCGTTCGTGCAGGGGACGAGGTGCCTGTTAGCAGGCGGGGACGGTGCCTGGTTAGTTCGTGCAGGGGACGAGGTGCCTGTTAGCCAGTGGGGACGGTGCCTGGTTAGCTCGTGCAGGGAACGAAGTGCCTGTTAGCCGGTGAGGACGGTGCCTGGTTAGCTCGTGCAGGGGACGAGGTGCCTGTTAGCCGGTGGGGACGGTGCCTGGTTAGCTCGTGCCTAGCACCACAGAGCCCCGATCCTGAGATGGGCCTGGGCACTAGCCTGCTATAAATATTAACCAACAAAGAGCTCTGCTAGGAAACCAGTGACAGCAGAAGAATGAACATGTGGTGTTGCCCCTTTATTTGCAGGTTGACTGCAGTGACTACACGGAACTCCATTCTTCCTGCACCCTGGAGTACTTGGCCCATTGTGGCTCCGATGGCAAAACCTACGGCAACAAATGTCAGTTCTGCACCGCCGTTGAGTACGTAGCGTTCACCTCTGGTGGCCAGAGAACAGTAGGCAGAGCCAAAGAGCTGACACCTTCCCTGAAGGGTGTTCAAAGCCTGCCTCTGTTCGCTTTTTACTTCAGGGCTATAAACTGTGCGTGAGCAAGAAGTGCCGCAGTGGGCCCTCAGACTGTAAGAAACACTGTGACAGGCCAGCGAAGGTTACATGAGGGCACGCTGATTGTCTTGCAGCCACCCAGCTCCGCTTGGATTCCAGAGCTCCCCCATTGCCTCTCGCAAATCGAGCTCCCTCTTGGAACTTGGTTCTGTTTCTTCAGGTCTACCCATGTTCTACAGAACCCCTTAGCCGGGACAAACACTGCAGCTGTTTAGCCCAGATTCCCAGTTACTGTCCCCCAGTCCTCCTGAGTCCCCCATCTGTCAAGGTATAAAATAGGTTTGTACAAAAGTTATCAGTCCCTTTCCAAACTCCTCTCACAGACTGGCACAAAATAGCTGCCACAAGCAGCAAAGAAAAGGGACCGAGCTTCAAAGAAGTGTCCTGTGTTTGAGCTGGCCTGGAGAACAGAGTAAGGAGGGGAGCTGTTCCTCAAGGGCTACTTGTTGCTGATCAATCTCTCTCTCTCTCTCTCTCGTCTCCAGAATCAGTGACAGAAAACTCCACCTCCAGCGGTACGGGGAATGCTGAATGCCCAGGGGTGCCGGCCATGCTGAGAAGGGCTCTCTTGCTTGCCCATTCCACTAGCAAGCCCTGCAGTGGAACGTGTTCTCCTCCCACCCTGTGCTCTGGCCGCTCGCTGGGGCCTCACTGTTGGTTCTATCAATAAAGGCAGCTTGGCAGCATTCTCTGCCTATGTGTGTTCCTTCAGGGCAAAGTGTGAGGGCCTCTAAGGTCCTGGCCTTCAAGTATGACTATAGTAAACATGGCAAATCACACGTCTGGGTGTGGGGGGGAACGAGCTGCAAGGGAGGGTGTCAGCGACTCAGCCAGAGGTTCGGGTCTGTCACAGGAGTGGGCGGGGAGGTTCTGTGGCCTGCGACCTGCAGCGGCTCAGACAAGATGATCATGACGGTCCCTTTCAGGCTTTGGAATCTGAGAACCGCATGTACAACACCAGTATCATGCACTAGGAGCCCTTTGACTGGTGTTTACTGCTCAATTCTGCAACATGACAGTAACTCACTTTCTGCTTTGATAGAAACTCTGACTAAAACTATTTCCTCCTCCCGCTTTGACATGTGGGGCGTTAATTCTAGTCCATAAATTTCAGGCTCTTTACTTAATCAAAACCTGTGTCTTACTATCAACAAGCAGGCCCGTGGCATCTTAGAGACTAACAAATATACTAGCTCATAAGGTTTCATGGGTATGTAACCCTTCTGCCAGGCCGAGTTAATAGCAACAAGGGCCGGGTTCAGTATCTAGGGATCTCCTCCCAACAAGGTAATACAACACCGGCTCGAGCCCCTACCCAGTGACCTGGGAAATCTTACATACACCTCTGGGCGCCTCAAAGAGGCAATTCTTCCCCTCTCGCAAGCACAGAGCCTCAGTATAGCAGCAAACCTTTAATAACATGAGGTAACTGACATCAGCATTAAATTGGGAAAACACCACAACTCAGATTCATAGACCAAACATGAGCAAAGACCCACCCCCCAGCCACGAATCACCCAAAGTCCCAAAAGTCCAACACCCCAAGAGTCTCTTGAGTCCAGCAACCCAAAAAAAATCACCCAAAGTCCAACACCCCAAAAGTCTCTGCCCTGGGTCAGTGCCACCCCAGGGTTCAAAAGTTCACCCGGCAGGGTTTTACCCTCCCAACCTGGAGGGGGCAGGGATTGATACACCTTACGTGGTCCACTGATGGCTCCACCTCTCTGTAGGGTTCTGCTGCCAACATCAACACAAGTCACTCCGCCACACTCCACCTCAGCTGTCCCCCGAACTGTCCAGCTCCGCCAGCCATCTCATTCCACGCCCCTGGCCACCAGCTGGTTGCTCCTGCAGCTGCTCTACTGGCTGCCTGCTGCCACCGGTCATCCCCACAAACCGCTCTGCCGTCCGCCTGCTGGTTGTCTCTGCCAGCCGCTCAGCATAGTGCCAGGCTCCCCACAGCAATTTCAGCTCATAATAGAGGAGCCTCAATGCTAGTGCTCTACTGGCCCACAGCAAAGTCAACTCAGCAGCACACAATTAGCCTCCTAATGGAATCCAAATTAGTTCCAATATTCTACAGGGGAGAGAGGAAGGGGTGCAATTGGTGTTGTTTAGGCCCCCAGCCCCACCACCAGATACAAAAACATACCCCCCCAACCTCTCTCAACTTGACTGGGTTTGGAACCCATGCCCCTTGTCTAGCGAGTGCTACTTAGTTTATGGCGAATCCCTCTGTCATAAACAGTTCCACCATTCCATTGTCCTTGATTCACATAATCAGGGTAACAACACTTTTATCCCCCCTGCCTCAATAACAGAGAGACTGGGGATCCCACAGTGGCCAAAGTGACCATTTGGGCTGCTGTGAGCACATACTAGGCGGGGTGGGTGTGTCTATGCAAATTGGGTGTATCTATGCAAATGAGATCAGCCTCTGAAGTCTCTTTGCACCACTCGCCCCAGTTCACGACCAGTTGTCAGGGTAGAGCTTATCCTGACCCTGCTTACAGGTAAAACCCACTTCATCAGATGGATTGGAGTGGAAATTACAGAATCCAGGGTATTTATAACAGCAAAAGCAGTTACCTGTCAGTTGTAGGACCAGGATTAATGATGCTAATTAAGTCAGGCTGGATGTGTCCCATTCACAGCACTTGATGTGGAAATGCAAATATCAAAGGCTGGGGAAATGATCTTTGTGGTGTGTTAACCAGTTAAGATCTTTATTCAAGCCCAAGTTGATAGTATTGAACTTGTAAATGAACTCCAGTTTAGCTGTCTCCCTCTATTGGGATGATAAAATTCCTTTAGAGAAGAATGTCTGCTATTAGTGACTACAATGTTAGAATGTGTCTTACAACGGCACTCACGGTGAGGCTGAGGTGTGTGTGCATCAGTACCAATTTGCCTGACTGGGAGCATGAAGATGATGAAAACCTCCATCAGTGCATGTATGTGACATGAGCAGTGGTGTGAATTTCAACCCACCTGAGTGTGAGTGACATGGAACAACCTGCTATCCCAGGGCACCTAAGACAGCTGAGGAGCACGCAGATCAGTGGAACTCCCTTGCATGAGGGGGATAAGTCCACATGACCAGATGCCTGCTCACTGCTTTCCTTCCTCCGCTCTCTTGCCATGCAGCCAGTGCAGGTGATGAAGGACCCACCTAGTCTGGTTTATAATCTGGGGCTTCCCAGCCCCTCTTCTGGCCTTGCTTCCTCCATTCCTTGGCACAGCGACAGTCCAGCCTTCTCCCAGCACGGGCTAGGCCGCTGTCTCCCTCCTGCCAGCACTCAAACAAAGCCATTTTCACTTGAAGAAATAGCAACTCTGCCTTCTCCACATTTCCAGTTTAATTCAGAGCAATATAAAACGTGGTTTCTGGAGCATTCGCACTGCTCCTTCACGCCAGGCAACGGGAACAGGCAGAGGCCTCACTCCAGATGGCCACGAATGGACCCAAGGAGCCATTGCCAGTGGAGGAAAAGAGGAATCAGGATCTGCTCAGGCCTCTGCTGCCTTCAGGCTGCTCAGGAAAGCCCTATCCCAACCCCACCAGCAAGTCTGCGAAAGGGAGGTGGCCTGGGGGTTATGCCAGGGATCCTGATTGGCTAACAGGAGTGTAGCTTCCTGGGGGGAAAGCAGAGACAGGAGCACACCCAGGAACTCTCCCCAAACCTGAGGCAGGACTCACTAGGTCCCCCCACTGGCCTCGGCTGGGTCACAGGTTCTGAGGGAGGCAGGATCCGCAGTTGTGTTGGCTCGTGGCCCCGTCTGGCCTGTGAGAGGCTCAGAGAAGAGCAATGTGAGAATCAGCAGAGCAGCGGGAAACGGTCTCCCAGCTAGTCTGTACAGGTGACATGGCTGTGCCCCCACTGGGCATTTCAGATGCAGGCGCTACCATAGCCCAGGTGCCTGGCTGACTCGCTAGGGAGCTAGGGATTTCCACACACAATCGGAGCAGCCAGTGGCCCATTGCAAATGTTTTGGGAAAGGTGAAAAAGCCATCATTCAGATGGCAAGACGTGGCTGGTCCTCCAGTCTAGTCCTCCCCTCTGCCCCTGCAGGATTGTTCCCTCCAGCGCCTTTCTGAACGCTTTGCTACAGCCAAGCATGTGCCATCACATGTCAACTCTGATCCCAGAATTGAGGGGCTCAGATGCCTTGGGTGGGGGACCTAGGAGACCAGAACATACGTCTGCTGTACTGTTCCTTGTGTATGCGAGTGTCTTGCTGCAAACACGGCCTTTGTTTACCTCCTCCTGGCCTCACGTGTTTCATAGACATTATCACACCACATGAAAGAAGTGGCACATTTGACTGACACCATGGTAATTTACCAGTCCTAGCTGGCTCCACTTTGATGAAATTTTTATGGGCCTTGGCAAACTCTCCTCTGCTCCTGTCCAGTGTCTCTGGAAGCACCTGCATTCGCAGAGCAGCAACAATTACCTTTCCAAAGACTTCACCAAACCCAGGTTTTTAGTTGCACCAAAAGCAGCCACCTTTCAAACCAGTCTTGCACTTTTTCAGGGATGGTTGTGTTACGGGACACCCTTCTCTTCCATGCCCAGTTCCCGTTGCGGGGCATCATGGGCTGGCCTATCTTTCAGCAGCTCCTTGGTTCATCTCAGGAGAGCCTGGGTGGGGCTAAGGAAACCAAACCCAACCCAACCTAACCCTTCTGTCTTTGCTCAGATAGTCATACTAATGTCTTAGAACCAATAGTATGTGCAAATGCACTGCCCCCTTGCCTGGTAGTTCAGAGGTGGTTTTGCAGTCCATATGTGATGTATTCAATCGTGACTTAGTGGTAAATTCTCTGCCCTTATTTTAGGAGTGCTGGGATCTGAGGTTTGCATTCTACCACCTCGGATTTCAGTGGTACATTTATCATAGAAACATTGAACTGGAAAGGACCTTGAGAGGTCATCGAGTCCAGTCACTGCAGGACCGTGCACCATCTAGACCATCCCTGACAGGTGTCTGTCCAGCCTGTTCTTACATATCTCCAGTGATGGAGATTCCACAACCTCCCTAGACAATGTATTCCAGTGTTTCACCACCCGGACAGGCAGGAAATTTTTCCTAGTGTCCAACCTAAACCTCCCTGGCTGCAGTTTAAGCCCATTGCGTCTTGTTCTATCCTCAGAGACCAAGGAGAACCATTTTTCTCCCTCCTCCTTGTGACACCCTTTTAGATTCTTGAAAACCGCTATCACGTCTTCTCTCTTCCAAACTAAGCAAGCCCAGTCCCTTCAGTCTTTCCTCAAAGGTCGTGTTTTCTACACTTTCCATCATTTTTGTGGCTCTTCTCTGGGCCCTCTCCAGTTTCTCCCCATCTTTCCTGAAATGCGGTGCCCAGAACTGGACACAATCCTCCAGCTGAGGCCTAATCAGCGCAGAGCAGAATGGAAGGATGACTCCTTGGCTCTGTCTATACTCACGGCTTCTTGTGCAAGAAATGCAAATGAGGCTAAACATGGAATATCGCCAAGCTTCATTTGCATGCCTAATGAGCCGTCATTTTTGCAGAAGAGGCTCTTGCGCCAGAAGGAGCTGTCTACACGGCCCCTTCTTGCGCAAGAAAACCCCTCTTGCGCAATGCCGCTACGCCGATTATTTTCAGGAATAACGGCACTGCGCAAGAGGGGTTTTCTTGCACAAGAAGGGGCCGTGTAGACAGCTCCTTCTGGCTCAAGAGCCTCTTCTGCAAAAATAACGGCTCATTAGGTATGCAAATGAGGCTTGGCGATATTCCACGCTTTGCCTCATTTGCATATTTCTCGCGCAAGAAGCCGCGAGTGTAGACATAGCCCTTGTGTCTTGCTCACAACACTCCCGTTAATGCTCTGTGTTATACACTGTGAAATCCTTTCCCCTTCCCAGGCTTTTCGTAGAGGGCTTTCAGAGAGTTAGCAATGGCAACGCTTTATGAGCCACGTTCCATTCGTGGTTGCACTGACCTTACAATAGCTCTTCCTTGCTCATGAGATTCTTCTAGCCATTTGCATCCAAAGGCAGTATCCTGTGACAATACAAGCGCCAGGGTCCTGCAGAGTCTAGATCTCACCCGCTAGGTCCTTCTGCAAGAAGCATCATTTGCAGACCAGTGGAACGGCCTGCAAAGGGCAAATGAACCTGAAGTTCAGCAGTTCTGGTCACCAGGGACTTGTTCCCCCCTTTCTACAGGCGGGCAAACTGAACGTACCGGTTGTGTCCCACGCCGCTCAGCGAGTAAGTGGAAAGAGCTCATGTTGGCTGATTCCCCGGCAGGCCTGGGGCCAGGATGCAGCCTTGTTTTAGAAGAACTGACAAATGACTAATAGCCCTAATTTAGGGAGGCGCATCAGCAGGTCTGACCCGTGACTCCGCAAATGGCCATCCAGTCAGGCCACTTCACGCTGCCTCTCTCCACCCCACCGGAACAAATTTAGTCTGGACTTCCAAAATAGAAAGGGTGCACCAAATAGCTGGTGTCACACCCACTCCATCCTCCTGGCGTGAGTCATTTCCCACATGCCCCTTGGCTGCCAGCCCGCTGCACTGCCAACCCCACTGCCGGGACTCAGGAAGGACCCCCGGAAGTGGCACGATTTCCAGCTTCCCTCCTGAGTCACTGCCTGGAACGTTCTCCCACTCATAAGAATCCCGTGATTATCTGAAGAGTGGAGATTCCCAGACATGTACAAGCCAGAGCATGTGACTTACATGCTTAACCCAGATCTCTGGGTTTGATGTGGATAGGGCTACATTCCTAACGCCTGGGATGGAGCCTCGTAAATGACAGCTGGTTCCTCGGGCCAACGATGACTTGAGAAAGGCGAGGGAGAAAGTGTTCCTAATGTGGGTGGGGAATGTGAACTTGCCCGGGTGTTTATAAATAGATGTAGAGGCAGGTCCATGAGCACTTTCTGTGGGTATATTGCAGAGAAAGCATCTACGGAGCAGGCTCTTGGACTCGTGCTAAACAGCCATGAAAGCAGGGTTCTTTGTGCTACTCAGCCTCTCTCTTTTCTTCTTCTTCTCCTCTGGTGAGTAACTCTTCCAGCAGCTTGTACGTAGCCCTGCCTGACATCTCTAGCTCTTAATGACTGGTTGTCCGGGGCAGCAGAAGCAGGGGGTGTGTTAAGGTTGAAGCTGAGCAAATAACGCATCATAGATTTCTGCTAAGACTAGGTTGAGTTTTTCAATGAATGTGCATGGACTGCGTCTCTGCCCGTCTAGAGTTCCCAGCCAGGGCATGCCGGAGCATGGGGCTTGCCAGCAGGAATGGCAGCAGAGACAGCACATGGTCAGCACAATATCTGCAATTGTGACTTTTGGCACTCGCAGCTGGAATCTGAGAACTGTGCTTGTCCCATGAGAGGCTTGGAGCCCAGCTGCACAGGGCTGCCAACTTCTGTGATTTTGTCCATGCGTCTCGCAAGCGCTGGTGTTTTTCCTAAAGCCCCGAGCCCTGGAATCACGATCTCAGCGTGCATTAAAAATGCCGAGTCCCTGTGGTTGTAAAGCAAAGCTGGAGACCGCCACCCAAGTGCCCCCCAGAGACGCCAAGAACCAAAGGCCCATTAAAAGAACCCTCGACCGACTGATTGATTTTGGATCTCCTGGTTTTCTGGTGCCCAGCTCCCGGTCCCTGCGCACGTGGCTCTGATCTCCATACTGACAGCCCGTGGCCCCCGTGTCCAATTAAAACCGTGCTGTTCAGAGTGCTGCATGCAAGCCATAGAGCATCCACAGACCGACAGCGACGTGCAGTTGTTGGCAGCGAGCTGCTTGGCATAAGCGACGCCCTGGAGAAAAATCGCTGGCTGTGTGTGGATCAAGAGAGGGGAAAGACCTGTGGACCAAGGGGGGGTGGTGTTCCACCGGAGCACAGAGCACCTGCTCCCGAGGCCAGCAGGCCCGGGTCTGATACAAAGCAGGTGGCATCTGAGCGCACAGGTCTTGTCCTGGGCCCCCGGCTCATTTTACACCAAGTGTTTGAATGAAAGGACAGAGCCACAAGCTGGCAGCTCGGGCCAGCACAGCCTGCGGGGTTCAGTGATCGCTGGGGGTGTCAGGCTCTCTTGGGTGCTGCTTTGTTACTGCCCAGAACCCTGTCCAGCCTGTCTCTCTGCCCAGCTCCCCAGGGCCCCACAGCCTGCCAGCAGCAGCAGCAGCAGGAAACCAGGGAGATGTGTAAACGCTGCCAGCAGAGCCACTGGGGTTCCTGAGGTGGGGAGTGAGTGCTGCAGGGGGTTAGGATGTCTGGGACAGGCTAGGCGGGTGGGGAAGAAGTGGGGATGGGCAGCCGTGTGGGGAGCAGAGGCAGAGGGGCCGTGTGGCAGGTAACTGCACAGCCAATGCACCAATGGCTCCTGGCAGCCAGGAGTGACCACCCGCATCTCTGAGGCTCCAGCCAAGCTGCCTGCGCCGGGCGTGGGCATCCTGAGAAGTGGGGTGCTTGGCAGCCCTGGCAGGAGGGCGTGGGGCAGTGCCCGCGGCGTGCCAGCACAGCGGCATTCCCGTCCTGACTGCCAAGCTGCTGCCTCTCCGGTAGTGGAGAGCTGGGTCGAGGGGTGGGGAGGTCTTCTCGGGGCCAGGAGGGCCTCCCAGAGTCTGGGCCTGGCTCAGCTGCCATATCTCCTGCTCACACCGGGCACCTGCCAGCCAGTGGTGCAGGGTGAGGCCTACACAGCAGAGAAACACCCCACAGCTGGGTTCTCCGGGGCGGGCCGCTGCTCCTCTCAGCCCCTTTGCCTACTCTCCAGACACACTGCTTTGGTTGGGACCACTCCCTGAGCCCCCACCCCACCAATTACTGCTCCACCCGCTCCCCTGAGAACCGAAATGCCCCTGCCTTTCCTTAGCCAACACCCCTCTGCTCTCTCCTGGCATCCTCCTTGCTCCCCCAGGTACGCCTCCCCACCCCCGCGGCTCCCCCCTCCCCAGCTCTGCCTCCCCCCACCGCTGCCGGGGTGCCAATCCTGGTGCGAGATCTAGCGAAAGAGGGGCAGTTTCATGACGTGGTGCAGCAAAGCAGGGAAAAGCTCAAGCAGGCCAAAGAGCCACCTGATCTCATGGCAAAACCGCTACCCAGACAACCGCGTGGAGGCGGCAGCGAGAGGCGATGGCGGCCCTGCCTCATGGTGCGGAGCTGGCGCCTTCCTGAGTCTGAGCCCTTCTTACAATCATAGAGCACTAGGACTGGGAGGGACCTCCAGGGGTCATCGAGTCCAGTCCCCTGCCCTCACAGCAGGACCCAGCACCATCTAGATCATCCCTGACAGGTGTCTGTCCAACCTGCTCTTAAATATCCCCAGGGATGGAGATTCCACAACCCCTCAGGCAATTTGTTCCAGTGTTTCACCCCCCTGACAAAGTTTTTCCTCATGTCCAACCTAAACCTCCCTGGCTGCTGTTTAAGCCCATTGCTTCTTGTCCTGTCCTCAGAGGCCAAGGGGAACATTTTCCCCCCTCTCCCCCTGTGACACCCTTTTAGATACTTGAAAGCTGCTCTCATGTCCCCTCTCAGCCTTCTCTTTTCTAAACTAAACAAGCCCAGTTCTTTCAGTCTCCCTCCTAGCTCATGTTCTCGAGACCTTTCCTCACTTTTGTGGCTCTTCTCTGGACCCTCTCCAATTTCTCCCCATCTTTCCTGAAATGTGGGGCCCAGAACTGGACACAATCCTCCAGCTGAGGGCTGATCAGCGCAGCGCAGAGTGGAAGGACGGCTTCTCGTGCCTTGCTCACAACACTCCTGTCAATGCTCTTTTAGTAGGACTCAAGGCCCATGTTCGAGTGCACGAGGGAGCCCCCCAGGAACACGCATTAATCTACCCACCAGCTGGGAGGTTCCTCCTTAAAGTCACGCAGTGTCCCCAGCTGGAGAGACGGGCTCAGCTCAGCGGCTGCGCTGGCGGCTGTCTGCGGGAGGCATGAGGCTGATGGAAACTGACAGCGTCTGTGGTTCTTGCTGGCGGCTCTTGGAGGGTCTCGCGTAGCCAGGCCAGCTCAGAATCCCTGCACGGCCTCTCCCCTTGAAAGCGGTGCTGGGAGGGAGCGCTGGCCACAGCCTCGCCTAACGCTGATCCCCAGGACTGCCTAATTTGCCTGAGCTGGTGCCAGCTGCTACCCTGCCTCTGCCCCTTGCACTCAGAAGCCACAGACAGCGCCAGCCGCCTTCCGTTTTTCAGACTCGCTGCACCTCCCAGACGCACCCGTGGGATCAAACTTCCCTTCCTAGCCCCGAGCCTCTGGGCGCTGCTGGAGTCCCTGTCCTGCCGCTGGGCTGAGCGAGTGCCCCGAGGAAGCAATGCGACCGCTGAGAGGTTGTAAGAAGTCGCTTCATATTTTGGGTCAGTTAATAAACTCCCAGGCCACAATGATTGATTTTCTAACCCTCCCCTGCCCCCGCTCGCAGCCGGCTCTGCCGGGGCGCGTGTGCAGGAAAACACGGTGCATGTTGAGATCTTTATAAAACTCTCTCCGCTGCCCGCGGCTCCTTAGGGGTTTACAAAAGCGCGTCTGTCTGTCTTTCTGTTCCAGGTGCTGCCCGCAGAGACAGGCGTGAGGTGAGTGCAGTGGTTTCTGCTTGGTACTTTCCGACTTTGCTCCCAGTTCCAGAGAAATGGTTTGTAAGGGAGAACTCAGGCCTGGGAACCCCTGCACACGCAGCGGGACCAGAGGGGAGTCTCAGGCTCTCTGTGTGCTCACGGCAACGTTGCGTAGCTGGGTTGTGGGGCACAGGAGAGCCCCAAGATGGACTCTCAGGGTGATGAGACCGGTGCGGGCTGAGCACACCACAGGGCTGGCACAATGTGTTCCAGAGCAAAATGACACCGTTCCTTTTCCTTCTCGCGCCACTGCCCCGTCTTTCCCGAGGAGAGAGATGCTGCAAATAGGGTCTCCAGGTCAGACCTCCCTGGTCTGGCACCCTTGGGATCTGAGTGGTCCTGAACAAGGGAGTTGGCTGGACTGGGGAGGTCAGGCCTGCGGGTTCTGCCAGGGCTCCCCTGCTGACTGCCAGCCCCAGCCAGCGCATTGCCACTGGCCTGTCTGCCAAGCTCTGCTTCCCCTGGCACACAGGTGGGGCTCCCTGCTCCTGGCCACTGGCCCACGGGCTGCCAGCCCACCAGACCAACTCTACTCTAAGCCATGGGCAACCGCTGCAGCTCTCTGCTCCAAGGACTCTCCTGTCCATCAGCATTTGGGCTGTGTCTACACTCGCGGCTTCTTGCACGAGAAATATGCAAATGAGGCTAAGCGTGGAATCTCGCCGAGCCTCATTTGCATACCTAATGAGCCGCCATTTTTGCAGAAGAGGCTCTTGCCCCAGAAGGAGCTGTCTACACGGCCCCTTCTTGCACGAGAAAACCCCTCTTGCGCAGTGCCGCTGCGCTGATTATTTTCAGGAAGAACGGCATTGCGCAAGAGGGGTTTTCTCGCGCAAGAAGGGGCCGTGTAGACAGCTCCTTCTGGCGCAAGAATCTCTTCTGCAAAAATGGTGGCTCATTAGGTATGCAAATGAGGCTCGGCGATATTCCACGCTTAGCCTCATTTGCATATTTCTCGCGCGAGAAGCCACTAGTGTAGACACAGCCCCAGGGTCCTCCTGGAGCCTGTATTTACTTCCCCCTGGCAGAGTCCAACATGACCAAAGCCAGGCCAAGTGTACCCTGTGACGAGAATCCGTATTGACTCACTGTCCCCGTGGAGACATTTACGAACTCTTACTCCATGCGTCTGGCCTGTGGGGAGTTCGAGTGCGCTGCCGTAACCTGACCCAATCAATGGGAGCTGTGTGACGCCAGCTGCTTCACCCAGTTTCTAAATGTCTCAGAAAGGGGGGCATGCTGAGCTGGGACAGTGACCCCAATCCACAGGGCCCCCCTCCCCATTCCACCAGTGCCCTGGAGGCTGGCTGGGTTTTAGAGTGTGAGATCAATCTGCTTCCGATCTGACTGGCCCAGCCTATTTGGGAAACTTGCATTCCTTCTTGCCCCGTGGGTGGTGGCAGTTTTTCTCCCAGCCCACAGAGATGCTCCTTCTTATGTCACATCCGCTGGCCGTGGAAGGATCTCTCCCCCGGGAAGAGGCAATGCCATTCCTGCTGTTTGAACTCCTCCTCTCCGTGGAAAGACTCAAGTTAGCGAGTCAATTTATTATCAGCACTGTGGAGGAAGAGGGAGGGGGAGGAGTTGTAACGGGTGTTGTTATTCCTTTTGCAGCTTGATTGCAAGGACTACATGGATGATGGCATGTACTGCACCAGGGAGTCCGACCCCCACTGTGGCACGAATGGCATGACATACGGCAACAAATGCGCCTTTTGCAAGGCTGTCAAGTGAGTGGAAGCACCAGTAACTCAAACGAGTCGAGCGGATCTGGCTCCCCGCTTTCCTCCCCTTCCTTCTCTCCATTTTGCTTGTTTCTATGCACCAGCCTGGCACTCAGGTGCAGCGAGAGGTTCTCAGTGAAGGGCCTCACCCCAGAACAGACCCACATGAAACCAAATTCACTGGAAGCCATTTCATAGAATCCCAGGGCTGGAAGAGAGCTCAGGAGGTCATTGCGTCCAGCCCCCTGCCCAAAGCAGGACCAATCTCAGCTAAACCATCCCAGCCAGGGCTTGGTCAAGCCGGGACTTAAACACCTCTAGGGATGGAGATTCCACCCCTCCCTAGGGAACCCAGCCCAGTGCTTCCTCCACTCCTAGGCAAATAGCTTTTCCTAATAGCCAACTGCGACCTGAGCCCATTCATTTCGGCTCTCTGAATGAAATCCACCCACGCAGGGAGCTAGCACACGGCCTGTGCCCCCAGGTCAGTCCCTCCTGGGCCTTCTTTTGTGAACTACCTTAGTGCACGGCCTATCCTACAGCACCTCTGCAAGGGGGGAGGGGATTGCAGCTGCAAGAACATGCAGAGAGGTGTCCCAGGGCTATGGGAATCCCCTGCCCCATGGAGAAATGTTAATTAAACATTAAAACGGGCTGAGACTGGCTGTCTTGTGGAGCAGAGTCTATAGCCCCGCTGCCCCCCCCCCCAGGAAAGCCAGAGCCCACTCCCCTCCAGACAGCCCTGCCTACGACAAGAAGTTAAAAAGGGGGCTTGAGCCTTCCTCGAACACATCGGGAACTGGCGGGCGTCTGAGCTGGGCCGTTCCAAGGTGCCAGTTCTCCTCCTGTATGTACCTGTCTTGGGGCACTGAATGGAGCAGTCCATCTCCACCAGAGCCTGAGCCTGCTTTGCTCTCTTTGTAGGAAAAGTCGGGGAAGCATTGGACTGCGGCACGTTGGGAAATGCTGAACCCCCTTCCTGCTGAGTGCTGGGAGCTGCCCGCCTGCTTTCGGTCTCCGCCAGCCGCCGCAGGCCCCTGCCTCCAGCCACAGCCTCCCCTCGCCCTGCCCCCGGGAGCTGCGGGCGGCAGCAGCGTCTCCACTGCGCTTGTCCAATAAAGAAAACTCAGCAGACTCCTCGGGCTGTTTCCGTTCCCCATCACTAGCAGGAGGGCTGCGGTGGGACCAGGCCTGCGAGCGCCACGTGTAACACCAGCGAGGTGCACCGGGGGGCGCCGTCTGTGGACGATCATCCCTCCGTCACCTTCCCTTTCCAGAGAGGAAAGTGGAAGCAGGAGACACGCCGGGGCCGGGGCCGGGGCCGGGGCCCAGGCAGTCCCACCGAGTGTGTCCGAGGGAATGGCTCGCCCAGGTCCCGCTTGGGCTGGGGTGAAGAATTCCCACCTTTGCCACACAGGCCCTGCGGGATCGCGGACTCCTCAGGGGCTTCCCTACCTACAGGGTCGGGCTCGCGCCGGCCCCGGTCCTAGTCCACGTGAAGTCGAGCAGAGGCCAGAGACGAGGGCGTGTCTCAGTGGTGGGTTCAAACCCCTCCCATCTAGGGAACCGCGGCCAATGGGAGCTGAGGGGGCGGTGCCTGCGGGTGCGCACAGTGCTGAGAGCCACACGGTCCTGCTGTGACCTAAGAGCCACGGGGAGATGCTGGCAGCTTCCTTAGATCCCTCTCCCCATGCCCCCTCCAATGCCCCAACCCCCGTCCCGGCCCACAGCCCCCTCCTTCACCCCAAACCTCAGCCCGCCCCAGAGCCCACACGCCCAGCCAGAGCCCTCAGCTCCCCCCTGCCCCAACCCCCTCCTTCACCCCCAAACCTCAGCCCGCCCCAGAGCCCACACGCCCAGCCAGAGCCCTCAGCTCCCCCCCGCCCCAGCCCCCTCCTTCACCCCAAACCCCAGCCCGCCCCAGAGCCCACACGCCCAGCCAGAGCCCTCAACTCCCCCCCGCCCCAGCCGCCTCCTTCACCCCAAACCCCAGCCCGCCCCAGAGCCCACACGCCCAGCCAGAGCCCTCAGCTCCCCCCCCCGCCCCAGCCGCCTCCTTCACCCCAACCCCAGCCCGCCCCAGAGCCCACACGCCCAGCCAGAGCCCTCAGCTCCCCCCCCGCCCCAGCCGCCTCCTTCACCCCAAACCCCAGCCCGCCCCAGAGCCCACACGCCCAGCCAGAGCCCTCAGCTCCCCCCCGCCCCAGCCCCCTCCTTCACCCCAAACCTCAGCCCTCCCCAGAGCCCACACGCCCAGCCAGAGCCCTCAGCTTCCCCCCGCCCCAACCCCCTCCTTCACCCCAAACCTCAGCCCTCCCCAGAGCCCACACGCCCAGCCAGAGCCCTCAGCTCTCCCCCACCCCAGCCGCCTCCTTCACCCCCAAACCACAGCCCGCCCCAGAGCCCACACGCCCAGCCAGAGCCCTCAGCTTCCCCCCGCCCCAACCCCCTCCTTCACCCCCAAACCTCAGCCCGCCCCAGAGCCCACACGCCCAGCCAGAGCCCTCAGCTCCCCCCCGCCCCAACCCCCTCCTTCACCCCAAACCTCAGCCCGCCCCAGAGCCCACACGCCCAGCCAGAGCCCTCAGCTCCCCCCGCCCCAACCCCCTCCTTCACCCCAAACCCCGGCCCTCCCCAGAGCCCACATGCCCAGCCAGAGTCCTCAGCTCCCCCCCCACGCCAGCCGCCTCCTTCACCCCAAACCCCGGCCCTCCCCAGAGCCCACATGCCCAGCCAGAGATCTCAGCTCCCCCCCCAGCCCCCTTCTTCACTTCAAACCCCAGCCCCACCCCAGAGCCCACACGCCTAGCCAAAGCCCTCAGCTCCCCCCAGCCCCCTCCTTCACCCCCAAACCTCAGCCCCACCCCAGAGCCCACATGCCTAGCTAAAGCCCTCAGCTCCCCCCGAGCCCCCTCCTTCACCCCCAAACCTCGCCCCACCCCAGAGCCCACACACCCAGCCAAAGCCCTCAGCTCCCCCCCAGCCCCCTCCTTCACCCCCAGATCTCAGCCCCACCCCAGAGCCCACACACCCAGCCAAAGCCCTCAGCTCCCCCCCAGTCCCCTCCTTCACCCCCAGACCTCAGCCCCACCCCAGAGCCCACACACCCAGCCAGAGTCCTCAGCTCCCCCCAGCCCCCTCCTTCAGCCCCAAACCTCAGCCCCCCCCAGAGCCCACACACCCAGCCAGAGTCCTCAGCTCCCCCCCACCCCAGCCCCCACCTTCACCCCGAACCCCAGCCCGCCCCAGAGCCCACACACCCAGCCAGAGTCCTCAGCTCCCCCCCCCCCGCCCCAGCCCCCTCCTTCACCCCAAGCTCCGGCCCTCCCCAGAGCCCCCTCCCCAACCATACCGTTCAGGTGGGGCTATCTGGCTGCACCAGGCTGAGAACATTGCTCTGAATGTGGCGGTAATTCTGTCTTTGGCTCTAATCTCAGGGCTGTGGCAAATGTAAACACACACCGTGCCTGTCGCATTCATTAGAGCAGACGGCAGAAGTTATGGGATGGACTTTCCCTGGAGGTAGCACTAGGAAAGGGAAAGAGGGAGACACACATTTTAGCCCAGGAGTTCTCTTGTCTATTCACTGACACCCCTTATTCGGAGCCCCAGAATACTGTCCCACTGCAACAAGGGCTCACATAGGCTCTGTTGTGACAGAGTCGGTCCCACTCCTGGGTCCCAGACCCCGGGTCGCACCACAATCCGCAGCCTAGATACTGCGGTGCAGGTTTCGCTCGCCCCCTTCAGCGTTTTGTGGGGGCCATCCCTTGGGAAACATGGCCGTCAGGACAGAGGCTTCTGGTCAGCCTGTGCTGGGGGACCCGTCCTCCCCAGCTACCCACTGGGCTCTCTGGTTACTGGAGGGAAGGGAGCTCACACACTTCCTGTTGGAGCCCCTCACCTTCCCCCTGCTCTGGCAATGCTGCCGGTCTCTATAGCAGCATCTCTGACTCGTAACCTTCTTAGTTATCCGAGGGGGAGCCGTGTTAGTCCGGGTCTGCAAAAGCGACAAGGAGTCCTGTGGCACCTTAGGGTACGTCTACACTAGCCCCCTAGTTCGAACTAGGGTGGCTAACGTAGGCATTCGAACTTGCAAATGAAGCCCGGGATTTAAATATTCCAGGCTTCATTTGCATGTTCCCGGGCGGGCGCCATTTTTAAACCCCCTTAGTTCAAACTGACTGCCCGCGGCTACACGCGGCAGTCAAACGTTAACTCGAACTAAGCCCTTAGTTCAGATTAACTGTTACTCCTCCTGCAATGAGGTGTAACAGTTAATCCAAACTAAGGACTTAGTTCGGATTAACCTCTGACTGCCGCGTGTAGTCAGTTCGAACTAAGGGGGTTTAAAAATGGCGCCCGCCCGGGAACATGCAAATGAAGCCTGGAATATTTAAATCCCGGGCTTCATTTGCAAGTTCGAATGCCTACGTTAGCCACCCTAGTTCGAACTAGGGGGCTAGTGTAGACATACCCAGATGTATTGGGGCATAAGCTTTCGTGGGCAAAGACCCACTTTGTCAGATACATGTAGTGGAAATTTCCAGAGGCAGGTAACCTTCTTAGTTGTATTCCCTCTCTGTGTCTCCTTCCAAGCTCCTCTTCCGCTGCCCCCTGCCCGCCCCCACAGGGAAGGTTTTAAAGAGGTCCCGGGGCAGCTGGCCCTTAGTTGCTCTAGAGCCGCCCTGTCTCAGCTGCCCCTGATTGACCAGGGCCCTTGCTGCTTTCCAGAGCTGCCTTTCTCCCCTTCTGCTCAAGCCCTCTCACCTGCCCTGTCACAATACATTCTAGCAGACTTACCCAGCAGTGTCCTCGGGATGGGGGCGGAGTGCATGAGACTGGGGGCCAAGGGCTTGTTCTCTCCCCCTCCCCAGACTCCCTCTGCCCACCAGAGGCCTGCTCTCCCTCCCGCCAGATCCCCCCTACGTACTCTAAAATATGTATAGAGAGATACAGATCAGTGTGTCTGTCTGCGAGTCCGTTTGTTCAAGGACTCCTCCTAAGCGGAAGGCTTAGTGGGCAGCTTCCCCTTCTCCGAAGGGCAGGGTTCGGCTGTGCCCGGGCAACGGGACGTGCCTGGGATCTGGTCGTTTTCCATCACATGGAAAGGGAGGGGACAGCAGGGGGCAGCGAGCGCAGGAGAGAGCTGTCCTGCAGAGCCAGCACCGGGGGCAGCCGCACCACCGAGGGAGTTGCCAGCAGGACTGGGGCTTCGCCCGCTTGCCTGCCACTGGAAACTGGCCTCTCTGACTAAAACCCCAGCTCTGGTCACCCCCACAGGACCCGCCAGGGCGGAATTTGGGGCGGGCAGCAGCCCTGCACTCTGGGACCAGCTGGCTTTTCATGCCCTTCCCAGACTATCAGGGAGTGAGGGGAAAGTGCTCGGATTCTGTGCTTGCCTCTCACTGCTGGCCGGTGAGCTCCCTTAGGTGAGAGGCAAGCGCGCAATCAGAGCACTTTCCCCTCTCCCCCTCAGCGTCCAGGGCACGGGATGAACAGCAAACTGCATCCTGGAGCACATGGCTGCTGCCCCCCGCCCGCCCCAAATTCCGCCCCTGCCAGCGCCCTCACCGCATGCACCACTTGGCCACCCAGCCTGCATGGACCCCCCTTTGCCCTGCCCCCCGCCCAGGCCTAGGGAGTACCGGCGGGGAGGCTGGCATGGCCCCTCACCCCAGGCCAAGGTGTGCTGGCCCAGGAGAGGCCAATGTGGACTCAACCCCCAGCCCAGGGCCAGGACTCTCCCCCAGCCCATAGCCCCATCCAGGGTCCCCTCCCACAATCCCCAGCCCTAGCCTTGGGCTGGCTCCCTTTCCCCAGCCCTTGGCTCCAGCCTGGGCCAGCCCCCCTCCCCAAACCACAGGCTGGGCCCTTCCCCCCCATCCAGCGCCCACAGGCCAGGCCCAGGCAGCTCTGGGTAAGTCTACTAGTACAGGGCCACTCCGACAGCTTTCCTGATGTGCGGCTGATGTGCTCAAACCGTGACTAACCTGACAAAAATAACCCGAGCGAATAAGGCCTAACGTGCCGCCGTAGCGCCGCGCTCACAGCTTGAATTGACATCTCTGGACAGGTTCCCTGTCTCTCAAGCGCTCTGGCCGCTTCGCAGCGCCATTACAGTATCAGCACGCGCAGCCTGCCTCTGGGCGAGGCCGGGCCTGTGACTTGACAGGCGGATGCCACAGGGGGTGGCTGTAAGAACAGGTTCCCCGCCGTGGCTGATGGTATCAGCGAGCCCCACCTCTTGTTTATGAGCAGGCTGTGTGGGGGCCAAAGTGCTTTGCTGGCACACCTGCTCCCCCCAGGGCACCAGTAACATCAATAGACCGGACTGGCCAGTGCAGGTGTGCAGCATGCAGGGAGCCAATGGAGCAGGGCGCGGTGTTTCCGTTCTACACCCACACCCCCTCTCCGCTCTGTACAGAACCCAGCAGGTTTCCCACGGCGTGGTCACGCCGCACAAAGAGGTACACGTGTCCTGCTGCCATCGCAAGCAGCCGGCCGGTCCCAGGCCATCTCTTCCAGCTGGTCACCAGCCACTGGTGGTTTCCAGTGCCCAGCGGCTGAACGCCTCTCGGGGTCTCCTCCCTCGATTGGCCAGCAACCCACCTTCCAGAAACTTTGGGCACAGGCTGAATCGTACCTGGTGTAAATCCAGAATCCGCAGGCAGCGGAGCCGACAGACTCCGCGGGCCCATGGACGAGGTGAGGGAGGGGGCCCAGCTCTGCACGAGAGGGTGGAAGGGGCGGGGCCGAGAGCAGCTGGCCCTTGGATCAGTCCGCAGCATGGCACGGCCCCCTCCCCAGCCCTTAGCACTGCCCAGAGCACACGGCGCTGCGCTCTGGCAGCAATTTAAAGGGCTGCGGCTGAATCGCCGGGCGATGGGGCAACTGCCCCCTTCTCCGCTCCTGCCCCTCCCTCGGCAGACCTGTATACAACAGATGAATGTGGCCCAATGACACACATGATATTGATTCACATTTTGCTGTGTGCCAAGAACTAGCGAGCTCACTCTCGAACCATCCATGTTAGACAGATGGGTTACTGTCATTGTCCCTGTTATACAAATGGAGAAACTGAGGCAGGAAGAAGTCTCATTGAAGGCCACACAGTGCGGGGGTGGAAGAGCCAGCTTGGAACTCAGGAGGTCTGTGTTCTTGCCTCTAGACCACTTACCTTTCATAAAAACAGAAGAATGGCCAGACTGGGTCAGACCAAAGGCCCATCCAGCCCAATGTCCTGTCTGCCGACAGAGGCCAGTGCCAGGCACCTCAGAGGGAGGGAACAGAACAGGGAATCCTCACGTGATCCCATTTCCAGGCCCTGACAAACAGAGGCTAGGGACACCCTCCCTAACCATCCTGGTTAATAAGTATTGATGGACCTAACCTCCATGAATGTATCTAGTTCTTTTTTGAACCCTGTTAAAGTCCTGGCCTTCACAACATCCTCTGGCAAGGAGTTCCACAGGTTGACTGTATGCTCCATGAAGAAAAACTTCCTTTGGTTTTTTTCTTTGAAACCTGCTACTAATTAATTTTATTTGGTGACCCCTATTCTTATGTTATGGAAACAAGTAAATATTTTTTTCTTATTCACTTTTTCCACATCAGTCACGATTTTATAGATCTCTGTCATATCCCCCTTTAATCTCCTCTTATCTAAGATGAAAAGCCCCAGTCTTTTTAATCTCTTTTCATATGGGACTTGTTCCAAATCTCTAATCATTTTTGTTGCTCTTTACTGAACCTTTTCCAATGCCGATATATCTTTTTGGAGATGAGGCAACCACATCTGTAAGCAGTATTCAGGATGTGGGTGTCCCATGGTTTTATATAGAGGCAATAAGATATTTTCTGTCTTATTCTCTATCCCCTTTTTAAATGATTCCTAACATTCTGTTTGCTGTTCTGACTGCCGCTGCGCACTGAGTGGATGTTTTCAGAGAACTATCCACAATGACTCCAAGATCTCTCTCTTGAGTGCTTAATTAGTCCCCATCATTTTGTATGTGTAGTTCGGATTATGTTTTCCAGAGAGACTGGAATGGATGGTGAAAAGTCCACAGTAACGAAAGAAGCCAAAGGAGTGGGAGTGTGGTTGTTCCCTGACAATGGGAAGTTCTGTTCTACGCGCACATTCACTTTCCACTCTGCTTACATCAATATGGGAGGTTTCCTATTGCATGTTCACTCTGGCACATCGCACAAAGAGGTACACATATCCTGTTGTGATAGCAATCAGCTGGCTGGTACCAGGCCATCTCTTTGAACTAGCCGCCAAGTCTTTCAAGACTCTATCTGATTGTATATGGTGCTGGTGGTTTCAAACGGGCACTACACCTGGACTTGCATGTTCTTTTGATAGAGATCAAGCAAGTTTTTAGTCTTTGAGGAACTGCAGTGATGTTGTCACTTTTGTTATGAAGTGACCCTTTGTGAGAAGCTGTGGCAGACAGCACAGAGTTTGCTCTCTGCTTTATTTGTTCTATATTTATAGGCAATACTTGGAACAGTATTGAGGCAATCTTCCTTGGAACCAGACATATGGCTGTGAGCTGGAATTTCTGGGAGAGGGGCTTGCCTGCATGCTGTTTGCAACCATCTCTGTTCCAGGCCTGGTGTAAATAAAGCAGGTTACACTGAGAGTAAAACAGACTCTGAGAAACTGACCTGCATGGCCCAGGAATTGTGCAGTCATTCAGAAGGGAGGCAGTGTTGTTGTCAGAAGATGCAGCTATATCAAACATTTACACTTAGTGGTAGGCAGAGGTACTGGCTCTCGTCATTCATGTTGGAGCAGCGGGTTTGACAATTCCCACAAGTTGAGCATGAGTCTCCATTTATTTCATTTAGAACATTTCTAACTGGTGTGCTTTGGCAATTTCTAAACGTTTTTCATTTTTCACCATTTTTTTCAAGCTTGGAAATTCATCTCCACTGACTCTTTCCCCTGAAAAACTTTGGTTTTGATGAATTGGCATTTTCTAATGAAAAAAACATGTCATAAAAAAATTCCCAACCAGCCCTGCATGTCATCCACAGTGGCCTCAGCAGGTTTGCTGACCCAAATCCTAATGACAATCTTCCATGTTATTGTAACTGATTGAGAAGGCATCTTCCCATGGGCACAGGGGATATATTCCGAGATTAACCCCCCTCTTTGGCTTTGAGTGATTTTTTATAAACATTGGGCCTGCTCCCTTGTCATCAGACAGCGTCCCAGCAAAGATTGGAGGAGCAGCTCATCTCGTCTGAACGGGAATCATGATATTTCAAAGGATATTGGCAACACGAATTTTCACCTGGCTTCCAAGGCTCAGTGAAATGCATTGTACTCAGTCACTTCTCCTACTTCTTTCTTTACAAGACTTTCTCTCTCGTTTTCCCTTTCCCTATCCTCATTCTGATCATCTGAGGGTACTGAACTAGAGCAGCGGTTTCCAACCTTTTTTCATTTGTAGACCTCTAAAATATTTTGAATGGTGATGTGGCCCCATTTGAAAACCCATGGACGGCTGGTTCAAAATCGCCAATCTGAATTCTTCGCAGACTCAAGAGATGCTTGATTTCGTCTGTGTCTAGGAACATACTTTTGCCCACTTAGCCCAAGTGGTTAACCAATATTTGGGGCCTTGTCAAGTTGTTTCTCTTTAGGAGGAGAAATGGATTATACTAGTCAGGTATTTCTTTGGTGTGATCATTGATTTAAATGTGCAGCATCCTGTTTCACTCAGTAGGAATGAATTTCCTTGCTCACAGTTTCCAAGCTTGCCACATGTGCTCTCTTCACCCACTTAGAACCACTCACACTAACTGCTTCTCTCCCCCTGGCTGCTGGTTTTCTGTCTCGCAGATGCACAACACTACCACCAATCCATCCTCTCACCTTTCATGTGCAACCAGTTCCAGAGACTATCCTCAACCCACTGATCAGGCCATATGGCCGAGTGCCTTGGACAGTGGCTTCCTATTATTTCTGGTGATCATAAGGGCTTAATTGCTCCTTCCATGGAACCTGAAAAAAAAGTAGCTAGCACACCCACTGGTTCTAACCAGCTCTGCAATTGACGGCAGCCATTAACATCCTCCGGCATCATGATAGCCCCACCTCAGCTCTGCTGACCCACCCATAAGTGCTCTGAAAGGAAGAAATGATAAATGACACCATGTTTGCTGTTTACGTATATTCCCATGTGTTCTTCTGCCTGGTCTTTTCCCATGATCAACCCAGCTCCACATTGCTGCCATCCAAAACTCTTTGGAGCTTTTCTTCCCCCTCCCCTCCAACAACTTCCATGCAGCTAAGGAGAAGGGGCCACATTCCGTGGGTGCTCAGGCAGGCCCGTGGTTTCTGTGAAGTTGCTTATCGGGACGGACTTTGCTCCTTCTGTTCTAATGGGAAATTCATTGCTGCCACCACTCTTCCCGCCTCCCAAGATGCTACCCACGGGTCTTGCCCAGCTCCGTCTCCTCCGGTCCTGTGGCAAAGGTGGACGGAATCAGGAGGAGGAGGGGTGGGAGATGGGGACAGTGCGTGAGCCTCCTGGAGAGGCAAAGGAATTCCCCATCCTATGGCATTGCAGACAGGGCTCTGGAGAGCCGCAGAGATACAGCTCCGCTGTTCAGCCACGGTCTCTGCCAGAGGTAACGGGCCGTGGCCAGGAAAAGAGACTACCGGGAGCCTCCTCGTGAGCTGCTGCTCCTTTGCCTGCCATCTGATCTGAGGCCCAGTTGGAACTGAGCTGCTGCTAGAAGGTGCGTGAGTCAGTGGAGACTCGGGCACGCGGCTGTCAGAAGCAGAGGTGCGGCCGTGGTTGCCACAGGGAGGGAAGGAGAAACTGTAACCAAGCCAGCCTGAGAAGCAGCAAACCACCACGCCCCTCGGCTTTGGCTGGATTAGCCGGTGTCCTAGCCTGTGATGGGAAACTCTGGCAGGGGATTTCATCAAAACCAGGTGCCTTTTAACCATTCAGATTTGCCTAATTATCGCTGCTAGTGGAGCCAAGAATCCCCATAAAACCGCTGACATGTTCTCCCATGGGAGGGAAATTGTTTCCACTTTATAAAGACTTCACCAGACTGCAGACAGCCAGGAAAGGAGAAGTCATGGCTAAAGCGGGCACTGCGCCAAAACGGCTAATGAGCGTGCCTAACCACAAGCAGCGAGCATGGGCAGGGCATGCCCACAGGTGCCTTGGGACATCTCAGCCAGTGCACGGCGCCGTCTCCGATTTTGGTAGGGAGGGAGCGACTTTCTCCATGATCCCAGGGGCTACGTTGGCACTTGAAAACACCAGCTTTTTGGCAGGCACGTTAGGAGACAGAAGCCCTGTATCTAGTTCCTATACATAAACATAGAGCCGCACGTCTCCGGTACTCGTGTTCTGGTAGCTTGTGGCAAGTCACTCTAGGGATGCTCTTGTGGTTACACGAAAGCTCCTGGTCCCATCGACATGGTTCGTTAGTCGTCAAGGTGCTGCAGGACTTGTCGTTGTTTTGTACGGTTTTCCGGTTACACACTCGCTCGGCTCCTTCTCGGAGGCTTTTATTCGCCGTCTGTTATTAACTCTGTGGAGGGAGAGACCCTGTCAGGACTGCTGGGTTTTGCCTCAGCTCTGGGGTCTGGTGGGGTACAGCAGGGCAAATATACCTGGGTTCTAGAGAAGCACATCACAATGGCCACACGGGCTCAGACCAAAGGTCCAGCTAGCCCAGTCTCGTGTCCTCCAACACTGGCCAATGCCGGGGCTTCCGAACAAGCAGTCACTGCGCGATTCATCCAGCGCTGTCCCTCAGCGGGTGCAGGCCCTGGGACAATGACCCCACCCACCCAGGTCCTGCCCCACCTCTTCCCACCCCCACTCCACCCTGTCTCCAAGGCCTGGCTCTGCTCCACGCCCAACCTGGCTCTTCCCACCCCTTCTCTGCCCCACCCCTTCCCATTGCACCCTCCCCCAAGTGGGGTTACCCCAGGATTCCTGGGCGGCCTGTTGCTGGCAGCAGGAGTTGCCCCCCATACCCGCCATGGCAGCAGGAAGCAGTGACCCAAGCCCGGCTTCCTGCTGCTGCAGTCAAGTGGAGCATCCTGGCTGGGAGATGGGGGAGTGGAGCGGTCTGGAGCCAAGGAGCTCCGCTTCCCACGGCTCCCACCACCACTGATGAGTTCAGAGGCAGGCCTGGCTCTGGCTGCTGGCACCAGTCCCTTCTCCCCCCCCCTCCCCGGTAATAATCCCCCCAGCTGGCCTAGACCCCGCAGGGCCTCCCCAAGTGTGAGGCCCAAGGTGGCTTACTGGAATCATCCAATGGATGGGGTGGCTCTGGATTCATCCTGTCCCCCGTTCCCAGCTTCTGGCACACAAAGGCAGGGCACATGCAGACCATGGCATTGGATCCCAGCCCCCCTGGCTAACGGCCATTGAGGGACCTATTGGCCATGAGCTCAGCTAGCTCCTTTTTGAACCCTGTTCTAGTCTTGGCCTTCATAACATCCCCTGACAACGAGTTCCACAGGCTGACTGTGAAGAAACACTCTCTTTCGTGTGGTTTAACCCTGCTACCTATTCATTTGTGTGGAGTAACTCCTAGTTCTCGTGTTACTGGAAGGAGGAAAGACAGTCATGATTCTATAGACCTCCATCACGTCCCGCTTAGTCATCTCTTTTCCAAGCTGAAAAATCCCACTCTTATTAACCCCTTGTCATACAGAAGGTGTTCAGTATCCCTGTTTATTCTGGCTGCCCTTCTCTGTACCTTTCCCAAACCCAGTATATCTTTTTCGAGCGGGGGTGACCAAATCTGCACACAGTATTCAATATGTGGATGTGCCATGGAGTGAGATAGAGGCAATTTGATATTTTCTGTCTTATTCTCTATCCCTTTTCTAATGAGTCCCAACATTCGGTTAGATTTTTCGATTGCTACTGTACCTGGAGCAGAAGTATGCCGAGAGCTATCCACAGTGGTGCCGAGATCTCTTTGGTGACGGATAAAGGTAAGGCCACATCATTCCGTAGGTATAGTCGGGATTGTATTTTGCCCTGTGCACTCTTTCACATTGATCAACATTGAATTCCATCTGCCAGTGTGGTGTCAGTCACCTGCGTTGGTGAGATCCCTTTGTAACTCTTCACAGTCTTCTTTGGAGTTAACTATCTTGAGTAGTTTTGTATCACCTGCAAATGTGGCCATCGCACTGTTTACCCTTTCTTCTGATCATTTATGAATGTGCTAGAATCATAGAACCATAGCGCTGGAAGAGACCTCAGAAGGCCATCAAGTCCAGCCCCCTGCCCAAGGCAGGACCAATCCCAATTAAATCAACCCAGCCAGGGCTTTGTCAAGCCGAGACTTAAACAGTAGGGATGGAGACTCCACTACTAGGTAACCCATTCCAGTGCTTCACCGCCCTCCTAGTGAAATAGTTTTTCCTAATATCCAACCTGGACTTCTCCCACCGCAACTTGAGACCATTGCTCCTTGTTCTGCCATCCCTCACTACTGTTAATAGCCTCTCTCCAGCCTGTTTGGAACCCCCCTCAGGAAGTTGAAGGCTGCTCTCAAATCCCCCCTCACTCTTCTCTTCTGCAGACTGAACAAGCCCAAATCCCTCAGCCTCTCCTCGTAGGTCATGTGCTCCAGTCCCCTAATCATTTTGGTTGCCCTCTGCTGGACCCTCTCCAATGCGCCCACATCCTTTCTATAGTGAAGGGCCCAGAACTGGACGCAGTACTCCGGATGTGGCCCTGGTTCAGTACAGACCCCTGGGGACACCACCAGTTACCTCGCCCCATTCGCACGAGTTATTCCTAGTCTTTGTTTCCAGTCTTTTAACTGGAGTGCCTGGCAATGCTACCAGGATCATCTTGTGATCCTTGATTTACTTTAATTACAAGACGTTTGCTATCTTAGTCACCCTGGCTCTGTTCACAAACAGACACCCTGCCCCAAAGGCTGGGCTGTCCCAGCTCCTCGATTCATGACACATCTCATGAATGGGCTGTGGTTAAGAGCTCCATCTGGGGCTAGGGTGAGCAGACCTCAGGTACGAAATTCAGTGGAGGGGGCTAGAGCCCTCCTGCCCCTCCTAAACGGTGCCCCTGTCAGTCAGACCTTTGCCTTCCCCTGGCGCTTGGCTCTGTTTCTGCAGGTGCTTTCCACTTCCCCAATTGCAGGGCTAGTGCACTAAGGTGTGACAGGGGACTGTGGCAGATGGGTGGGAACCTCCCAGAAAACCCCTCTCATTCAGGTCCCAGACAATTTGCCCACACCATGGAACCCAGACTTTATCTGGGCACCGGCTGTCTGATGTGGGGTAAGGACAGGTAGGGCTTTAGAAATAAGAACTTTATTCATCACCACTGGAATCTTTGTGTGCCCTTGTTAGCCAGCAGAGCAAGTGGTCAATGCTGACTCCTTCTGGTGTGGTATATAGATACCTTTTAGCGCCGTTTAGAAGAGGAATACAACACTGTCTTTTGTCATACACCTTTTCCATAATGTTCTCTGCTTCTGAAGCCAAGGCAGAGCTAGGAGCATGGGGAAAGAGTTTTGGTAGTCATGCAACGCTTGCATTGTGTCCTAGACTATCTTTGATCAAGGAGAGGTTGTGGAGAAGGGATGGGAGGGGTGTGTGGTGTTGGTGCTAGCAGCTAGGCCTGTCTCAATGGGTAGAGGCATAGAGGATGGGTGTGATGTTCCGGCTCCTTATTTTAAAAATGTGTGTTAGGCACATTAATGTCTAAACCAGCCTCAGTGGGCACCCAGCTCTTGTTTTATGTATTCATTGATAATAAATAACAAAACACTGGAAATATGTAAGAGCAGGTTGCTTAGACATCTATCAGGGATGATCTAGACGGTGCTTGGTCCTGCCGTAGGAGCAGGGAACTGGACTTGATGATCTCTTGAGGTCCCTTCCAGTTCTAGTGTGCTATGATTCTGATTCTAACAGCACAAATCTCTTCCGTCTTCTTTTCTGATTTCAAAACGTGCCCGACAAGAACTATTGTAGCTGAAGTTCTCTGGCTCAGCAAATGCACCAGAATCTGCCCTGTTGGTGCTAAGGGTACAAACCAGCGCAGGGCACATTTTAACAGATTTCCTGCATCTCCCAAGGAGTCAAGGGAGGGCTTATTTTAATGGGCTGCCCCCACACACTAAAACAGAGGCTGAAATCCAGAGGGCCAACACATTTTGTGGAGCTCCCCATTAACATTATTAAGATGGAGCAAAGGTGCTTTGTGATGCCATTCATATTTTGACGGGATAGCATCTACAATGGGTTGATGTCAGGTATGAAGTTGGCCTCAGTGAAGGCATGACATGGGGATGCATCTGCTGTGCTTGTACTTAACCACCAGCGGCCTTCCCTTTCTTCTCTGGGCTAGTGATACACAAGGATGTCCTTCAACTTGTGATATCTATGGAGACACCACATGGAGAGGAGCTTCACCATCTATTCCCGTATCACAAAGAGACCGTCATCTGCCACCTCTGCTGAAAAGCTGCAGGTCCCATGGTGTGTCTAAGGGCCCCCCGTTATTCACTCCGTCTTCCTCTGTCTCCTTCTCTTCTGGACACCAATTTGATGCTTTTTCTAGAAGAGTTGTCTCTGTCTGTCCGTCTGTCTACCCAGCCGAGGCATTTGCAGCCTGCCCATCTCCCTGGATAGGAACATAAAAATGTCAGACCAAAGGTCCATCTAGCCCAGTGCCCTGTCTGCCCACCATGGCCA
Organism: Pelochelys cantorii; assembly: GCA_032595735.1. Taxonomy (NCBI): domain Eukaryota; kingdom Metazoa; phylum Chordata; order Testudines; family Trionychidae; genus Pelochelys; species Pelochelys cantorii. The sequence goes on from CM064340.1 coordinate 2,030,279, forward strand.
ATGCCAGGTGCCTGAGGGAACAATCCGAACTGCATTGAGTGACACACCCCACTGAGTCGTAAGCTTCTAATGACGGACAAGCAAGAATTCTCTGCTCATTCTCCAAGATGTTATGCCCCGAGAGGAAGAGGAAGTTACTCACCTTGGTGCAGTAACGATGGTTCTTTGAGATGTGTTTGCTCCATTGTTGGTGTTGGGTTGTCCTGGCGCCACAGCCTGGAGTTTTCATGAGCAGTAGTCAGCCAGATTGCACATGCGTGGCACGCATCTCAGGCCGTTCGCACCCTTTTGATCTCTCTCGTGTTCCAGCTCTCATCAATTCCTTCAGTCAATGCCGGTATCTGAAAGATATAATGGTAGACTCCGGAGTGGGGAGGAGGCGGGTAGTGGAGCACCCTTGGGGACACACATCTTGAATAACCGTCGTTACTGCACCAAGGTGAGTAACTTCCTCTTCTTCTTCGAGTGATGTCCCCATGGGTACTCCACTGTTGGTGAGTATGTAGCAGTACTCAAGGATCAGTGGAAGGTGGGCCTCGGATTCATGGTTTAACGACAGTCAATAAGACAGTAGAGGCCATGGAAGTATCTTTTGCTTGAGTCTGTGATACAGTGTAGTGTTTCATAAAGGTGTCATCGATGGACCATGTAGCCACCCTGCATACGTCTTTAAGGGGAACCCCGCAGAGAAAGGCTGTAGATGTTGCCATCACTCTTGTCAAATGTTCTCTTAGGCTGCATCTAGACTGGCATGATTTTGCGCAAAAGCAGCCGCTTTTGCGCAAAAACTTGCCAGCTGTCTACACTGGCCGCTTGAATTTGCGCGAGAACACTGATGTTCTAATGTAAGAAATCAGTGCTTCTTGTGCAAATACTTTGACGCTCCTGTTCGGGCAAAAGTCCTTTTGCGCAAAAGCTTTTGCGCAAAAGGGCCAGTGTAGACAGCTCAGATTTGTTTTGCGCAAAAAAGCCCCGATCGCAAAAATGGCGATCAGGGCTTTCTTGCGCAAAACCGCGTCTAGATTGGCACAGACGCTTTTCCGCAAGAAGTGCTTTTGCACAAAAGCGTCCGTGCCAATCTAGACGCTGTTTTCCGCAAATGCTTTTAACGGAAAAACTTTTCCATTAAAAGCATTTGCGGAAAATCATGCCAGTCGAGACGCAGCCTTAGTGTTTGAGGCAGTAGTTTGTTCCTGAAGGTATAGCATTGTGTAATGCAGGAGACTATAAGTCTGGAAATTCGTTGTGGTGACAGAGGTTGCCCTTTGGTACGCTCAGTTGTGTAAATGAGTGGAGTAGGAGGGAATGCATACAGGAGAGGGCCCTGCCAGCTGAGGAGAAAGGCATCCCTTACAGATCCGGGGCCGATGCCCGCTCTCGAACAGTAATGATGGCATTTCTTCTTTTTGTAGGAAGCAAACAGTCTATCTCTGGGAAAGATGGATTGGAGAATCCAAGGATGCAGCTTCCATTTGTGGTCCAGGGCAAAGTGTCTGCTGAGAGCGTCCACTGCTATGTTGTTTACTCCTGGCAAGTCTGAGGCTACAGGAGTGATTCTGTTCTGTATGCACCAATTCCATAACCGAACTGCTTCGGCGCATAGAGTATGGGATTGAGCACCTCCTTGATGATTTATATAGTACATTGTTGTCAGTGAATATTCGGACATTTTTGCAGCGAATGTGTGTAGCGAAATGCTTGCATGCATTGACAACAGCTCTGAGCTCCAATAAATTGATATGAAAAGTGGTCTCTCGAGTGGTCCATTGACCTTATATTGACATGGCATCTATGTGGGCTCCCCATCCAATGAAGGACACGTCGGTAGTTATGTGAACAGAGGGTTGGTCCCGGTGGAATGGCACGCCTGCTAGGAGATTGTGTGGCTTGGTCCACCAAGTGAGAGATCGTAAGACGTGGGGTGGAGGGGAAACCTGTCCTGCACACCTGTCGTTTTTGATGAGTGTAAACAGAAGCAATCCAATGCTGAAGGCAATGAAAGTGCAGGCATGCATAATTGACCACGTAGGTTGTAGCAGCCACATGACCCATCAATTGAAGACATGTGAGTATTGGAATTGTGGGGCTGATGGCAAGAGTAGTAACAAGTTCTTGGATTGTGTGAAACCTTTGCAATGGTAGGTAAGCCCTTGCTGCTACAGAATCCAGCTGGGCACCTATAAACTCTAGAGACTGTGTCGGCTGTAGAGTTAACTTTTGTGTATTGAGTATGAGGCCCAAGAGTTCGAATGTTTGCCTGGTTGTTGCTATCATTTGGTGTGTCTCTGCCTCCGATGGGCCTTTCACCAAGCAATCATCCAGGGAGGGAAAAATAATTACAGCCTGTCTGCTAAGGTATGTTGCAACAATAGCCAGAGTCTTTGAAAATACTCTGGGTGCAGAAGAAGGGCCGAATGGTAGCACTCGATATAGTAATGATCTGTTCTCACCATGAAGCGCAGGAATCGTCTGTGTGTGGGGTGAATAGTTATGTGGAAATAGGCATCCTGCAGGCTGTGGACTGCACACCAGTCTCCCTTCTCTAATGCTGGTATTATTGATGCTAGGATAACCATTTTGAACCGCTGTTTTCAGAGATAGTGAGTCAAACTGTGGAGGTCTAAGATAGGCCTCCATCCTCCTGTCTTCTTTGAGGTGAGAAAGTAATGGGAGTAGAACCCCTTGCCCTCAAAGCCTTTGGGTACCATCTCTACCACTCCAAGGGCGAGCAGGTGTTGTACCTCTTCCCTGAGTAGGTCTCCATGAAAGGGGTCCCCAAAGAGGGACGAGGAACGTGGGGAAGTAGGGGGTAGTGTGGTAAAGGGGATGCTGTACCCTGATGTTATGATTGCGAGGATGCAGCGGTCCAAAGTGATGGCATGCCAGCAATGCCGGAAAGGCCTTAGATGTGGTGAAAGGCTGGAGTAGAATGCGTTAGCTGCTGAGAGATGGGGAGATTTTGCAAACCCTCGACCAACAGGTCAAACCTGCTGCTTGTTGGTCTGGTTATTAGAACTACAAGTGTTTTGTGGATGTCTCCTCTGAGGGCGCTGCTTGATCTTTGAATAATCAAACCCACACTGATGATATCTGGCTGTGACGACGTGTCAGGGTCCCCCGACTCCTGCACCCCCGTAGTGGCATGAACAGACTCCACTAGCCAGGAGAATAGAGGGAGTTTATTGCTTCTCCAGGATACAGCACAGCACAGATGTAATCTGGTTACAGGGCCAGGCCTAGGATGCCTCAGCTCCTCTTGGGATGGGGGAGACTGGGCCCCTAAATCCCAGCCCCCCTTTGCTCAGGCTGCTTCCTGCATGATTCCAGACAGAAACTAACTCTTTCTCCCAGCCCTGCCCCCAGCCAGGGCTCCACTCCCCTCCTTCGCATTGTTCCCTCCCTGGGAGATAACTCGTCGGACAAGTTCAGAGCCCCCTTTGCATAATGACTCATCCCCTGCCCTGCTGGGCCGTGCTACAAACAGCCGCCACCGGGGGTCACTCACAGCCCACTGCCCAGCAGAGCAACCAGCAAGGTACCAGCACTACATCACACCTGTCCCGTTTCCCTCCCTCCCCCCCCCGAGAGCGAGCTGAGCGGGGCCACTCTGCCGGAGGCCTGGGGAAGTTCGGGCCCCTCGCTACGGGACAGCGCGTCGGCGATGATGTTGGCGTTCCCCTTGACGTGGATCACTTCCATGTCATAGTCCTGCAGTAGCAGGCTCCACCTCAGCAGTTTGGCGTTGGTCCCTTCATCTGGTGCAGCCAGGTTGGGGGCAGTGGTCGGTTACACCATGAAATGCCGGCCAGACAGGCACGGCTGCAGCTTTTGCAGGGCCCACCCCATGGCCAGGCATCCCTCTCTACGGTCGTGTAGCTCCGCTCCCGGGGCAGCAGCTTCCTGCTCAGGTACACGATGGGGTGGCGTTCTCCCTTCTCGTCCACCTGTATCAGCACCGACCCCAGCCCGGTGTCCGAGGCGTCGGTAAACACGATAAAGGGCTTGTCAAAGTCTGGGTTTACCAACACTGGGGCCTTGACCAGGGCTTCCTTCAGTGCACAGAGAGCCCTCTGGCACTGCTTCGTCCAGACCACCCTGTCTGGCCTCCCCTTCCTGCCCAGCTCTGTGATCGGGGCAGCGATGGAGCTGAAGTTGGGCACAAACCTCCGGTAATATCCCGCCATCCCAATGAACGCCTGGACCTGCTTCTTGGTCTGGGGTACAGGCCAGTCTCTGATGGCCACCGCTTTGGCCGGCTCTGGCTTCAAGCAGCCGCGCCCCACCTTATGGCCCAGGTAGGACACTTCGGCCATTCCAACCTTGCACTTCCCAGCCTTTATGGTCAGCCCAGCCTCCCTCAGCCGATCCAGTACCTGGCTGACCTGGGCCACGTGGGCCTCCCAGGACTGGCTGAAGATACAGATATCATCTATGTACGCTAGGGCACAGTTCTCCATTCCCCGCAGCAGCTGGTCCACCAGACGCTGGAAGGTGGCCGGCGCCCCTTTGAGGCCGAAGGGCAGGACCAGGAACTCATAAAGCCCCAGCAGGATGATGAAAGCCGATTTCAGTCTGGCCTCCTGGTCTAGTGGCACCTGCCAGTAGCCCTTGGTGAGGTCCAGGGTGGTGAGGTAGCGAGCTCCCCCCAGCTTGTCCATCAGGTAGGCATTGGACACCATGATGGCGTTGAGCTTCCGGTAGTCCACGCAGAACCGGATCAACCCTTCCTTCTTGGGAACCAGCACCACGGGAGAGGCCCAGGGGCTGGAGGACGGCTGGATCACCCCCAGGGCCAACATGTCCCAGACCTCTCTCTCCAGGTCCTGGGCTGTTTTCCCCATGACCCTGAATGGGGAGCAGTGCACCGGGGGATGAGTACCCGTCTCCACCCAGTAGACAGCCAGGTTGGTGAGACCAGGCTTGTTGGAGAACAGTTGCTGGCGGGAGCGCAGCACCTCTCGGATCTCGGCCTGCTGGGCCGGGGTGAGCTGGTCCGAGAGGGAAATTGACTCCAGCGAAGAGTCCTCTCTGGTCCCAGGGAACAGCCCCACCAGGAGATCCTCCCCCTGCTCCTCCCAGGGCTTACACACGGCCAGCACCAAGTTCTCCCTGTCCCAGTACGGCTTCATCATGTTAACATGATACACCCGCTGGCCGCGCGTCCGGCCCGTTAGCTCCACCACATAGTTCACCTCGTTCAGCTGCTTAACAACCTTGAAGGGGCCGTCCCAGGCGGCTTGCAGCTTATTCTTCCGCACGGAGATTAGGACCATCACCTGGTCCCCAGTAGCGTAGGCGCGGGCCCGTGCATTGCGGTCGTACCAGACCTTCTGCTTCCTCTGGGCCCTGCTCAGGTTCTCTCTGGCCAGGCCCATGAGCTCGGCAAGTCTTTCCCGGAACGTCAGGACGTAGTCCACGACCGGCTCCCCCTCCAGGGAGACCTTCCCCTCCCACTCGTCTCTCAGTAAGTCCAGGGGGCCCCTCACTCCCCTCCCATATAACAGCTCGAACGGTGAGAACCCCGTGGACTCCTGGGGCACCTCCCTGTACGCAAACAGCAGGTGGGGTAGGTACTTGTCCCAGTCCTGCGGGTGTTTGTGCATAAAGGTCCTTAGCATCTGCTTCAGAGTCCCATTGAACCTCTCCACCAACCCGTTGGTCTGGGGGTGATACGCCGAGGCCCAGGTGTGCTGGACCCCACACTTCTCCCACAAACACCGGAGCAGGGCTGCCATGAAGTTGGATCCCTGGTCCGTGAGAGCCTCCTGGGGGAACCCCACCCTGCTGAAAATGGTCAGCAGCGCGTCTGCCACCGTGTCTGTCTCAATAGAGGGTAGGGCCACGGCCTCGGGGTAGCGGGTGGCAAAGTCCACCACCACCAGGATGTATTTCTTCCCCGTCCGGGTCGCTCTGTTGAAGGGCCCCACAATATCCATCGCCACCTTCTGGAAAGGCTCCTCTATGATGGGCAGGGGTCTCAACGCAGCTTTCTTCCTGTCTTGGGCCTTCCCCACCCGCTGGCAGGAGTCGCAGGCCCGGCAGCACCGCTGCACGGCCGCAAATATCCCCGGCCAGTCGAAGTTTCGGAGCAGCCTCAGCCGCGTGCGCCGGATCCCCTGGTGTCCCGAGAACGGGATGTCATGGGCCAGGTAGAGCAGCTTACGGCGATACCTTTGGGGGACCACCAGCTGCCGCTGGAGCCCCCACTCCCCTACCTTCCTGGGGGGAAGCCATTCCCGGTACAGAAATCCCCTCTCCCACCAGAACTTCTCCTGGCAATCTCCCCCCAGGGGCTGAGCTGCGCCCAGGTCGGCCCGGTCCCTCAGGGCCTGCAAGGAGGGATCCGTCTGCACCTCCACCTGGAATTCAGCGGCTGGTGCTGGGACAGGGGTGTGTCCCCCCCCACTGCCTCGGTCCGACTCCTTGTCTGCTGGGATGGGGCCCTGGGCCCCCTGTTGGGGAACCTCCTCGAGTTCCGGGGTGCCAGCCCCTCGCTGGCTCTGGCTACGGGTGGTGACCAGGGTCCTGTGGGGTCCGTCTGGCCACTCCTCTAGGTCACCCCCCATCAGCACCTCCGTGGGCAAGTGCGGGTGCACCCCCACTTCCTTGGAGCCCTCCTTGGACTCCCATTTCAGATGCACTCTGGCTATGGGTACCTTAAATGGGGTCCCGTCTATGCCCCTCAGGGTCAGCTGAGTGTTGGGTAGCATACGGTCTGGGGCCACTATGTCGGGTTGGGCCAGCGTCACCTCCGCCCCCATGTCCCAGAAACCCGTCACCTTCCTACCGTCCACCTCCAGGGGTACGAGGCACTCGCTCTGCAGGGGCCGCCCTGCCCCCACCCGGTACATGGAGAAATCCACCTCCCGAGGGTTAGATCTCCCAGGGGAGGTGCACTGAGCATCCTTCCCCCCACTCTGAGCTGAGGTTTGCCTGCCAGCCCCTGCCTCTGGGGCAGTCTGCCCTTCCTCCAGCCCCCACCAGTTAACCCTGGAAAGTCCCAGGTCATGGGACCTGTTCTTGTGCCTGGTGCACTGAGCTCTCTTGTGGCCTTGTAGCCCACAGCGATGGCAGGTTAGGTTCTGTGGGCCCTTTTGGGTCGGTTCTGCCCAGGCCCTGGCTGGTTTTCTGGGGCACCGTTGACTGGTCCTGGTCCCTGGGGCTCGCCTCGGAGGTGCCTCTCTCCGTCGCTCAGCCGAGAACTGGTCTCTGCGCGATTCCCTTTCTCTCCGGGACTCCTGTTCACACCCTCCAGCTGATTGAGCACCCCGGCAGCCTCCTGGTTCAGTGCAGGGATGAGCTCTTGTAGCCAGTCAGCTGGGGGTCCTGTTGCAGTCCATAGGCCCTCTCAAAGGAGCGAGGAACCCGTCTATGTCACCCACGTCCTTCAGTTGGGCCACCACGAGCTTCTCCAAGCGTCTGGCAGCCGGGGGTCCTTGGGTCCCGTCTGCACTCGGCGCAGCCGGGGCCCTAACGCTTCTCCGCTCTGCCATGGCCAGCTCATGCCGTCGCTGCTCTCTGTGGTCCTGGCCTTCCAATTCCTTCATCTACAGCTGGATCTCCAGCCGCCGCAGCTCCGCTGGGCTGGCTCCTTCCCTTGATGGGCTACGGCTTGCAGGGCTCCCCGGGGAAGCTGTCCCATCTCTCCAGCGGGCTCCAGTGCTCTGCCCCTTCTCAGAGCCTGACACACTCCCAGGGGGGTCTGGCTGCTCCCCATGGGGACAAGATTCTGGCCCCGTGACTGGTCATTCTCCTCCAGCCGGGCAATCAGCTGGGCCTTGGTTGCTTTCCGCACAGGTAAGCCCCTCTCTCTGCACAGCTTCACCAGCTCTGCCTTCAAGAGTCGGGCGTAGGCCATCTCCCCGCTGGTCCCCTTGGTGCAGACTCACCAGTCTAGTGCTGCAGCGCCCCACAATTCTCAGGAACCGCTTCGCTCTGTCTCCAGCATGCCTGGCTCCACGGCTCTTGCTTCTACTGCACCTTGTCACTCACCTCTGGAAGCTCCATCCACGGGGTGCAGTGCATCCCACTTCTGACACCACTGTGACGACGTGTCGGGGTCCCCTGACTCCTGCACCCCCGTAGTGGCATGAACAGACTCCACCAGCCAGTAGAATAGAGGGAGTTTATAGCTTCTCCAGGATACAGCACAGCACAGATGTCATCTGGTTACAGGGCCTAGGATGCCTCAGCTCCTCTTGGGATGGGGGAGACTGGGCCCCTAAATCCCAGCCCCCTTTTGCTCAGGCTGTTTCCTCCATGAATCCAGACAAACTAACTCTTCCTTCCAGCCCTGCCCCCAGCCAGGGCTCCACTCCCCTCCTTCCCATTGTTCCCTCCCTGGGGGATAACTCGTTGGACAGGTTCGGAGCCCCCTTTGCACAATGACTCATCCCCTGCCCTGCTGGGCCGTGCTGCAGACAGCAGCCAGCGGAGGTCACCCACAGCCCACTGCCCAGCAGAGCAACCAGCAAGGTACCAGCACTACATCACACTGGCGTACGAGAACTCCCGGTGTTTTTTATACAGGGTGTATCATTTGTGGCAGTACGGTGTTGTGTACATCCCCAGTATACACAAAATTGTTCTTGATTCTTTGCTTGAGTGTAGGGCCTCATTGGCCTTCTCTGTGAACAGCTTTAGTTTATCGAAAGGGAGGTCTTCCACTTTTGACTGTAACTCGCGAGGGACTCCGGCAGATTATAACCAAGAGGCTCTCCTCATAATCTCCGATGTCGCAGTAGCTCTGGCCACTGTTTCGGCTATATCCTGTGCTATTTGAAGGGCCGCTCTGGAGGGAGCATAACCCTCCTGAACAACAGATTTTAGTATGGGCCTCTTTGAGTCCAGCAGGTGCTCCATGAGGGGTGGAAAGTTTTGTATAATTGTCAGAACTATGGTTCGACAATAGCACGGCATAGTTGGCTATACACAGAAGGAGTGTGGATGAGGAGTAAAGTTTTCTCCCGAACAAGTCCATGCACTGGTTGTCTTTCTCCGTAGTGGACTTTTATTGTGGAAGTTTGGACCCATGTTGGGCAGCGTCAACAATAAGGGTATGTCTACACTACAGCACTAATTCGAACGAACTTAATTCGAATTAGTTAATTGGAAATAAGCTAATTCGAACTAGTGCATCTAGACCTAAAAACTAATTCGAATTAGCGTTTTGCTCATTGGAACTAGCATGTCCACACTGAGTGGACCCTGAACCGAAGTTAAGGCTCGCTGGAACCAGTGCCAGCAGGGCATCAGGTTAGAGCGTGGAGCTGCTGCCTCAGGCTAGCCGAGGGCTGTGCTCAAAGGGACCCGAACCCCACCCCGGACAGACAGTTCTCAGGGTTCCCCGCTTGCTTGTCTACCTCGATGAGGGACAGCAAAGCAGTCCTGTCTTGGAGTGCCCTGAGTGCCCACCCTCGGCACATCACAGCACTCGGCCATCAGCCCGGCTGCACTTGCCACAGGCTGCCATCTGGGTGGGGGTCAATCAGGGGGCTGTCAGGATCCAGGAGAGCTTCCACCCCGAGGAGCCTGCAGAGCCACCCCAGTCCTCCCCATCAGAGGCTCGTGCCCCATTCCTCCCTCACCTCCTTCCACTTACCCCTCCCCAGCCTCCCTTCCTGATGTAAAAAATAAAGGACACGTTCAAAAATAGAAACTCTCTTTATTTAACAAAACTGGGGGGGGGGGGGGATTAACCTCTGGGGAGACTGGGAAAAGGAGGTGGGAGAGGGGAAGAGAGAGGGTGGGAGAGGGGAGGGGGAAACCTGGGAGGAGGGAGCTGGAAGGGGGAAGCCAGGGGAAGAAGGAGGAGGGGAAGTATAAAACTATGGTACGCCATATCTTCAGTATTGTGTAGAGATGGGGTCTCCTCACCTCAAAAAAGATATTTTGGCCTTGGAAAGGGTTCAGAAAAGGGCAACTACAATGATTAGGGGTTTGGAACAGGTCCCATATGAAGAGAGGCTAAAGAGACTGGGACTTTTCAGCTTAGAAAAGAGGCGACTGAGGAGGGATATGATAGAGATCTATAAAATCATAAGTGGTGTGGAGAGGGTGCATAAAGAAAAGTTCTTCATTAGTTCCCATAATATAAGGACTAGAGGACACCAAATGAAATTAATGCACAGCAGGTTTAAAACTAATAAGTGAAAGTTCTTCTTCACACAGCACATAGTCAACCTGTGGAACTCCTTGCCACAGGAGGCTGTGAAGGCTAGAACTATAACAGAGTTTAAAGAGAAGTTAGATGAAGTCATGGAGGTTGGGTCCATGGAGTGCTATTAGCCAGGGGGTAGGAACGGTGTCCCTGGCCTCTGTTTGTGGAAGGCTGGAGATGGATGGCACGAGACAAATCACTTGATCATTGTCTTTGGTCCATCCCCTCCGGGGTACCTGGTGTTGGCCGCTGTCGGCAGACAGGCTACTGGGCTAGATGGACTTTTGGTCTGACCCAGTACGGCCGTTCTTATGTTCTTATGTTCTAAGCTCAGGGCTCAGGGTCGGGGGTCTCACTGGACCAACTTGATTTTTATGCAAACCTGCTCCTGGGTTCTCATGTGGCCTCTGGTGGCCAGCCTGGCAGCCATGCGGCTGTAGATGGCTGCATTCCTGTGGCTAGTGTGGAGATCGTGGACGTTGGAGGCCTCCCCCCAAACCTCGATGAGGTCCACGATCTCCGCACTAGACCAGACGGGCGCCCGCCTCTTGTGGCCCCGGGCAGGCTCCTGGGAGCCGCCAGCCTGGTCCTGGGAAGAGGCGGAGGGCTGGGTGGCAGCGGGTGGCTGGCTCATGCCGTGCCAGGTGCAGGGTCTGCTGGCTGGGTGCTGGCAGGCTTGCAACTGGCACAAGCACTGTAGCCAGACTGTGCCCCTTTAAGGGCTCTGGGGCCGGGAGGGGGGCAGAAGAGTTTCCCTGGTTTGGCCCAGAGTGGCCACCAGGGCAAGCTGGGAAGGGCTAGCCTCCAACTAGTTCGAATTAAGTGGCTACACAGCCCTTAATTCGAACTACTTAATTTGAACTAGGCGTTAGTCCTCGTAGAATGAGGTTTACCTAGTTCGAATGAAGCGCTCCGCTAGTTTGATTTAAATTCGAACTAGCGGTTTGCATGTGTAGCCCCTATTAAAGTTAATTAGAACTAACGGCTGTTAGTTCGCATTAACTTTGTAGTGTAGACATACCCTGAATGAATTCGGCCGTGGATGAGTAAATAAAAAGTCGGCCCTTTTTGGAGGGACAAAGTACCTCTTGTCAGCCCGTTTATTAGTTGGTGGTACTGAGGCTGGGGTCTGCCACATCTCATCCGCGACTTCCATAATAGCCTCCTCTCTGGGTATTGCAATTTTTCCTCGTTGCGAGGGCTGAAGGTTTTTGAGATGCCGGTGTTGCTTCTCCGGTACCTCACTTAGTTGTATGTCTTGAGATGCAGCCACTCTTTTGAGGAGCTCCTGAAATTGCTTCAGGTCATCTGTAGGAGACTGGCCCCCGGGTATAACCACCTCATCAGGGGATGAGGAGGACTGTTCTGTTGGTGAAACATCTGGTGGGTGTTCCTCCACGTCCGAAAGTTGACCTTCTTCTGGTTCTGAATGATGAGCCATAAAGGGAGTGTTAGGAGGTGTGACTGCTAGTTGCTGTGTAGGAGAAGGTTGAGGAGAAACTGCAGGGGCACAAGATATTGGATGATGGTGGCAGCAAGGGGAACCATAATCATAGTGACGATAATGATGCTGGGTCGAAGGATGACAAGGATATCGGAGGTATGTAGGGCTGTGCCGTCTGTAATCAGCTCACACGGGGAGAGCATATCTGGATGAGAATCCCATCCTGTAGTGCATGTGATGGTACCTGGGAAGGTGTAGAAAGTGTGGTGACCCTCTTGACGAAGGAGGAAGTGAATGAGCAGCATACCCCCTGTCAGGAGATGGCAATAAATTATATCTAGAAGTGTGGTGTCTAATCTGGCCCTGAAAGGACCTGCCCCTGTCTTCCCTTGTTACGTAAGGTGAATATGGAGAATGTGGTGGTGAGCATGGTGTCGGAGAGAATGTCAATGGTTCCGGACTCGGCTGCACAGGGAGATCGGACTTCTGGGTTGCTTTCTTCAGTGCGGAGGGGCTGGATGGTGTGTACGGTGCCGGTACTGCCTGTGATGATGTAGGAGGTGGCGATGGAGATGCCAATCCTGCCAGCGCCGATGCTGCCGGTGCCAAGGTCACAGGTGCCGATGTAGTAGGCACGCGTGTTTGCGGTACCAATACAGATGGTGCCAGTGCCGTCGGCACTGTGGTGGTCGCTGTGGTCAGCGGTGGTGCCAAGCGACAGATCGTTACGACCGTTGATGGCACCGATGAAGATTTTTGCCGGGATTTCGGTTCTGAGACCGATTTATGCCTGGATGTGATGGTACCAGGCGTGCCAGGTTTATCGCCTACACTGACTTGGGCTGAGATGGCCGAATGGTAGGGAACGGGCTGGTGAGGCTCTTTTTCCAGCTGGAGCAGACTATGGCAAGATGGCTTTCCTTTTGGCAGCCCTAGGAAACCGTGGAGTTGAGGCTGGCTGGGATAGCTCCACTGGTTGTAATGCCTTGTCAAAAAGGATCATTTTCAGCCTCATTTCTCTGTTCTTACGTGCTCTCACAGTGAGTTTGGCACAATGGACGCCTCTCTGAGGAACTTAATCATAGAATCCTAGAACACTAGGACTGGAAGGGACCTCGAGAGGTCATCGAGTCCAGTCCCCTGCCCTCATGGCAGGACCCAGCACTTAATACATTCGGCATGGCTATCCGAAGCAGGCCTTGCGTCTCAGCATGTGGCGCACGTCTTAAAACCGGGGGAGCCCGGCATAGCTACTACGCTATCAACTCATATAAGAGAAACTTTTTTTTAAAAAAGGAAACAACTAACTATAAACTAAGAACTATTCTAACTATGACTAAGTATAAACACTAATTCAAATGTTCTTAATTCCTGATAGGGTTCTGTGAGAAGGCTTGCTCCGTCTGTGACTGCGGGAGGCAAAGAAGGAACTGGCGAGAACTGGACCACACGAGAGATCGAAAGGGCGCGAACGGCCCCAAGTGCATTCTGTGCATACGTGGTCCGGCTGACTACTGCTCATGAAAACTCTGAGCTGCAGTGCCGGGATGACCCGACCCCAACAGTGGACCACCCATGGGGACATCACTCGGAGAAGAATGAGTAGTTGTGCCATGTACCTGGACACATTGTCAGTACCTCAATATCTTCTCAGAGGCCCTGCTTCAATTCCGCAAAGGGCATGAAGTAAGGCTCTCCCTACCATTCCTTTGCCGCCTCCAAGATGATATGAACACAAGCTTTGAAACCCAAAATATCTCTGCTCCCAATGGAGAGGAAAGGGAAGGGAAGGGAAGGGAAGGAGAGAGCGGGTGTTCAGTCAGCCATAACTTATGAAAAAAGACACTTTCCTCTCCAAAGAATGGTTAGTCACTGAGTGGCTGGAGACAGAATATTCCAGGGGCAACAACCCAGGAAGATATAGCCTCCTACTGCAAATGGTTGAAAAAAATCTCTGTTCATCTCCCCTTGAACTGGGGGACTTAGATATCCCTGGCTAGGAAGTCCGACATTCAATGCAGCCTTTGTGCTGCCCTGGCGAAGGTGAGCAGGACCAATCGAAGGAGACAGAATCTCTTCAGAACATTGCTTATGTTCTTAATGATTTGTACTAGTCTGATTGGTTGGATCTTGAACAGCTCATAGAGCTTCTCCGGGGTGTCCAGCATCACCCAGGCTGGTCCCCAAGTCAAAACTCAGAGCTAACTCTGCCCCCAAAGTGGCCCTGCGGCCCAGAGCAGGGCTGAGTAGCTGGGCTGGTCAGGAGGTGCAGACACAAAGCCAAGGGCATCTCCCGAGAGCAGGCTGGCTCACGTCTGGCCGAGCAGGGAACTGGGCACTGATCCCAGGCATCACCGGGAGCTGCAGGGTCAACGCCTCACCTGAGTCCTGGCCATTCATGGCACAGCACCACCACGAAGCTGCCTGAAAGGGGGGTCAGCTGGACACGGGGATCTCCAGGTGCCATATCAACTCCTGGGTCCCCCCCCCCCTTCCCATCACTGCAGCTGCCACAGGGCGCACAGCTGTGGAAAGGCATGAACTGAAGTCCTGGAGTGTCAGGACACTGCAAACAGCTTGTTGGGGTCACAGGCCATTGGAATGAGTTTCAGCTACTCTCAAGATCCTCTGAACTCAGCCAGGCACCGGCTCCGTGCAGAATACTGGCAAGATCTGGACAGTACGACAGTCACTGACAGCCAGCTCTGCCCCCGCTGCTGGGCCCTGTGGCAGTATCCGGACGAAAGAGACTGGTAACACGGCAACTGTCCAGGGGTTTGCTGGGCAGCACCTTTAACCCGCAGCATGAGCCGTACGTTCCACACTCACAGTCACAACAAACAGGAACGCCAGGTTGGGGCGGCCCTCAGTGTTCCCCGTAAGCAGGGCGCTTGTGCGGCCCCTCAGGAGAAATTCTGATGCTGCCCGGATGATTAGCAGAGAGCCCACGGCCAGGTTTTTGGTTCCATTGGGGATTGCGGCAAAGCTCTAGCTATTCCCCGGGGGTCTCACGCTCCTGGCGGATAGTTTCAGCCTCGGGCTCGCTATGGCCTCCACACGGCCTCTTTCTCTTTACTAGAGGCAGGAGCCACAGCCTACGGAGCCATCCTCATCACAGGATAGTTCATAAGTAAGGGTAAAATCCCCTCTGGAGCCTTGATCTTCCTTCTCAGGATAGAGGTTGAGATGTTGGGGGAAGGGTTGAGGGGAACCCAGACCCACCCACTAGTCCGGGTTCCGGCTCAGGGACCCTCAGGCAGCAGCAACATGCAGGGTTATGGCCACTCGCAATCTGAGAGCTTGTCCCTGGGCCACTTGCCCAAACGATCCCTCCCAGCACCTTTCCTTTGGTACCTGCTCGTCATCCCCTGCTCATCCCCATGCAGCTCTTCCTCCTTCCTGTCCTTCACTCTTCCCCTCCTGCTCCCTAGCCTGGGGGCAGCCCTTTTAAAGCAGCACCACAGGCCTCAATGGGCTGCAGGTATCTATTCAGCCTGTAGCTTCTAGCAAGCTCTAATTGACCCCAGGTGCCAGATAGGTTTCCTTTACTCAGAGAAGAGAAAGCTGTTCACCCAATCCCCAGTATGTTTTCCCTGCATCAGTGTGCGGCAGCCAGCTGGGCTGGGTCTGTCACAGGGTGCACATTTGCACATGCCATCAGTGCACATAAAAATGTATTTTGCACATGGATGGAAAAGATTGGAAGGAACATTGGTTGCCATGTGCCCCATGGGGAGCACCCAGCCCACAGCACGGCTCCAATAGTCACCACGCCAAGGGTGTGACTTGCAAGTCTTCCTACCTGCCCTGCAAACCACTTGTAGAGAAAACCTTGTTGACAGCTTGCAATTGCCCTTGAGAGGCTTGGAGCTGTGAGTGACTATTTAGGATGATGTCATCATGCAGGCGGGTTCTCTGGCACCCTTTTTATTGTAGGGCTCAGTCTGTGGTGTTTACCAAAGGAGCAGAGCACCGAGAGCCCAGTGCAGCCCAGACAGTCGCCTCCGCCATGAAGATCACAGGAGCCGTTCTGCTCTTCTCTCTGGCCCTTTCCTGCCTCTATTTGGGTGAGTCACTGAGCCCTGCCCTGATACCTCTGCCTTGGAAGGACGGGTCGGCCTCACTCTGACCTGTACCGGGGTTTGTATCCCACCACTGTGGCTAATGTAGCTGGTTTATTTCTGAGATGCCCCTGCACAGGCCTGACATGGAGTAGCAGGCTGGTTCCATGAGCTCCGACTGCCCGGCCTGATCCCATGGCTCTGAAGGGCTGTTCCAGGGGTTCTCTGGCTGGGAGACCCCTGACTCTGCCAGTAACTGAGGCATCTCAAAAAGCTCCCAGCCCCTAGAAATCAAACATCCCTGTAATCCCCTGAGCAGCTGAATTTCTCCTCAGCTACGGTTCTGGTTAAGAGAGTAGGTCAGAGAGTAGGTTAGAAAAGTTTTGTCCTAGCTTTTGTAACCTAGGCATTGCCTCATGCCCTGTTTCAATGGAATTCAATGATACTGAATTAGCATGACAAGATCTGTGGGGCTGCCATAATAGAATGCAAGAGGGTTTAGAGCCTTTCCAAACACTTGCCTTTTTCTTAACCCCTACTTTGCGATGCTGAAGACCTCGTTATCCAGATCTTCTTGGGGGACTGAGGTCTTAGTGAACTGGAGGCAGTTTCGTTAAGAGACAGACAGCTGAGACAACACAATGCGTTGCTATGACTTAGGTTTTAAGACACACCGACGTAAAAAAGAGAGATTGGCGGCAGCCACGTAGGTTTCTATGGCTGTCGTGGATCATGGATCTTGCGACAGAGCTACTGAGACACCAGTGTTAGTATTCTGGTATTTGCCGGGATGGATCAGACAGTCTTTGTGGAGTGCAGGGGTGAATGTGCCTTGTTATGTGCATACTGATGTGAAACTGAAATGTAAAGCTCTCTGGCTGGAAGCTTGCAGTGTACCCCACTTTATTCCTAGGAGCCCAAGCCCTCACACACAAGAACGCCAGAGCGAGACAAGCAGGTTGCTTGCTGAGGCAGAGGGCCCAGTTTAACCCTTGTTGCTCAGGCTGGCTCTTTGGAAACTGATTGCTGAAGACAACAGCTCACCTGTTTCTGAACAGAGCCCCTAATGAGCAGGACCAGGAAGCCCCTCACACTGAAAGAGAGATCAGGGAACAACAAAGACACCTGAACTGAAGTCTGAGAGAGGCTGGTACCAGAGCAGTGGAGGAAAACCGAGTGGCAGAAAGGCAGCTGTGGCATGAAGTGTCTCTGACATACACTGCTCTATAACAGGCCTATTGATGCCAAGCCATTAGCCATTTTTGCTGGGGATACCTTGGGTCTAATCCTGCTTCCACTGCTGTAGGTGGCCATTGTTTGGCCCCGTTGGCTGCAGGTAGCTGTGAAAGGACATCGGGGTATTACTAGAGCTGGCGGCTCACAGGACCAGTCCTTCAGCTCAAGTGGCAGAGGATTGTGTTTCGAAAGCTAAAAGATGGGGCTGACACATAGGTGTTGCTTTAACATGGGTGGCTTAAGACAACGGTGAGATTCCTGTGCCTCTGAGGATGCGGGTTTTACCCACAAAAGCTGATACCCAAATAAATCTGTTCCTCTTTAAGGCGCCACAGAACTCCTGGTTATTTTTTCAGATACAGACTAACATGTTTACCCATCTGAGACTGGTGGAATTCCTGACCAGTCAGCTTAATGTCAGTACCTGGCAAGACAATGTGGAGCAAATGATTAAGCAATCAGTTTGCAAATACCTAGAAGATGAAGAGGTGACAAGTAAGAGGCAGCATGGATTTGTCAAGAGCAAGTCTTGTCAAACCAACCTAATAGCTATCTCGGACAGGGCAGCCCCTGTGGATGGGGGAAGCGGTAGATGTGGTATAGCTTGACTTTAGTAAGGCTTTTGATACTGTATTGCGAGATCTCATAAACAAATCCTTGATGGAGCTATTATAAGGTGGAGTGCAACTGGTTGAAAAATCCTTCCCTGAGAGTAGTTATTAGTGGCTCACAGTAAAACCAAAAGAGAGTCCCATAAAGATCAGCCCTTGATCTGGTTCTGTTGAATCTCTCCATCAGTGAGGGTACGTCTACGCTAGCCCCCTAGTTCGAACTAGGGAGGCTAATGAGGGTGACCGGAATTGCTAATGAAGTGCGGGATTTAAATATCCCGCGCTTGATTAGCATAGTCCCAGCTGGTTGCCATTTTGGAAACTGACTAGCCCAAAGTAACTTCCCGCATCTATACACTGCAGACAAGCGGGATTCCGAGATAACCCCCTTACTTCGAATTAACGGTTACTCCTCGTGGAATGAGGTTTAACAGTTAATTCGAAGTAAGGGGTTTATCTCGGAATCCCGCTTCTCTGCCGCGTGTAGACGTGGGCAGTTACTTTGGGCTAGTCAGTTTCCAAAATGGCGACCGGCCGGGAATATGCTAATCAAGCGCGGGATATTTAAATCCCGCACTTCATTAGCAATTTTGGTCACCCTCATTAGCCTCCCTAGTTCGTACTAGGGGGCTAGTGTAGATGTACCCTCATTTAGATAATGGCCTGGAGACTATATTCATAAAGTTTGTGGCTAATACCAAGCCGGGAGGGGTTGCAAGTGCCCTGGAGGAGAGAAATAAAATTCAAAAGGAGCTGGGCAAACTGCAAACACAGTCTGAGGTAAACAGGATGAAATCCAATCAGGAGAAAAGCAAAGTACTCCACTTAGGAAGGAATAACCAGTTGCACCCATGCTGCATAGGAAGGAGTGCTGGGGACCACGATCTGGGCTCACAGAGGACCACAAGTTAAATAAGAGTCTGCAGGATAGCGCTGTTACAAAACAAGCGAACAACTTTCTGTTAGCGGGAGTGTTGTAAGCAAGACACTTCCTACCAGGACTTCCTGTGGTGGTTAGGAAGCTGCGTGCCGTGTCCTAGGCAGGGATGAATGTTTTCACCGACTTTCCCTCCAACATTTCTCTTCATTGTGTCGTGTCTGTCTGGGTTTTGTTCTAGATGCTGCTGGCCAGGATGGTACGGTAGGTCAAACTCTTCCTGTTCATTCACAGTCACTTTACCCAGTCCCTGGTTTGTAGCATCCCAGAGACCACAGTCTCTGGGTTAGAAACGTGCTAGAACTCATGGCTCAAAGCAGGAGCAGACTCTGCCTCGGCCCGGGATGGGGAGAGGTGAATCTCTGGAGCTGAGCCACGCTTGGTG
Organism: Pelochelys cantorii; assembly: GCA_032595735.1. Taxonomy (NCBI): domain Eukaryota; kingdom Metazoa; phylum Chordata; order Testudines; family Trionychidae; genus Pelochelys; species Pelochelys cantorii. Next base: position 2,049,112 of record CM064340.1, read on the forward strand.
CGTCGACACTGGAACAAAACACTCATGGCCTGGCCATGGCAGGAATGAGCCAGCTGACTCAGGCTTGCATGGCTTGGGCTGTAGGGCTAATGATTGGTGTGCAGATGTCCAGGGCACCACAGCTCAGTGTACAGACCACACCCAAATGTCTGCACAGCACTTGTGCGGCCCAAGCCCAAGCCAGCCGACCTGAGCTAGCCAGGGGTGTCTGACGGCAGGGGAGACACGAGCCACGTGGTTTGAGGGATGGATTCCATGCGCTGTTGCACCAGGAGAGGGGCTCAGCTCCTCCTGGCAGCGAGAGGGCACCTGGGCAGTCAGTCGGTCAGAAGGCCAGCAGAGACGGGGAGATGGTGAGACACTGGGAGTCTCAGGGCAAGGGCTGTCTCTTCCCCGGTGTTCAGAGCACACCCCACCCCGCGGGGGGACGGGGGTGTCGGGGCACTACTGCAGTGCAGACAATGACACTAAGAGCAATGCTGATGTTCTCTGCAGGAGTTCTGCAGTGAGTATTCAGCGCCTCCACAGATGTGCACCATGGAGTACAGCCCCATCTGCGGCACCGATGGCAAGACGTACAGCAACAAGTGCTACTTTTGCGCTGTCGCCCTGTAAGTCACAGAGCGAGCGGCCCGTCGGTAGAAACTCCAATGCAGTTGTGCTGTCGCTCACGGCCTGCCTGTGCCCGCCAGCCAGCGCTGCCTAGAGCCTGGGGCAAGTCCCTGTCCAGTGCTCCTGCCAGCCAACGGGCCCTGGTGAATGAGCCTAATGAGGTCCTACAGAAAGTTGCCCTCCCTGAGCTCTTGTCTCTCTTTCCCTCCAGTAATCAGCGTGGCAGGCTTCGTGCTGCGTATTACGGAAAATGCTGAATCCTCTGGGTGCCGAGCGCCACCAGGGAGCTGAGCCCCATTTGCTGTCCGCTCCCACGAGCAGATGCCTGCACGGAACCCCGTTCCCGTCCCACCTCCACGGCCCGGCTCTTGGCAGCGTCGCAATAAAGGAAACTCAGTGAAATCCGTTGTCCTGGTGGCAGTTTTTTCCCCTTTCCAAGGAGGGGCCCTGCTCTCCAGGGTCTGACACAGACTCTCTGCAGCCCAGTGGTGACGGGTGCTGCCGGGGCAGGGTGCATGCGCAGGGAATGCCACCCAGAGGGCCAGGCGGAGGCACGCCACTGAGCAATCCAAGCTTTGGCCGGGGATAGGGTGGTGGTGCTCCTCCCAAGTGCTACCATGAGTCACCTGTGGGGCAGCCTGCAGCCCAGAGATCATGAGAAGAGGAAGTGCAACAGCCAGTCACATGCCGTCAGGGAGCCTCAGGCTTGCAATTGTTACCTCACCTCCTGCCAGGGCTTTGCCTGCAGGAGACCCAATGAGCAAACCCAGGTGTGGTCCCTGAGCCTGACCCTTTCCGATCCATTCGGCTTTGACGTTTCACCAGCCGATCCCTGCATGGAGACAAGTTCTCTGCTCACCCTCCATGGCGGGGACCCTGCTACCACCTCCCGTGCCATTTCTCAGCAAACACGCACGGCTGGAGTCTTTCCCGGGCGGTATTCGCCCCTGGCCAAGGGGTGGACGCCGCTCTCCTGTGTCACACCAGCGCTCCGCAGAGTTCATGGGCAGCGGGGTATGGAGGCAAGGGAAGAAATTGCCTTCCCAAAACTGCCTGCGATGCCCCGCCGCCCAGGAGGGGGTGGGGTTGCTCCTCGTGGCAGCCCAGGGAAGGAAGGGGCCACACCACACGGCAGCCCCCCTCAGCTGGGGCTGGGCAGGGCTTGGCTGTAGGGAGGGGAGAGGTTGCTGAAGGCACACGGTCTGGAGGGAAGGGGTGGGGCTTCGGGCAGTAGGGCCGGGCTTCTGCTGCCTTCATTTGCCGCCCTTGGAGGAGGGATTGTGTGGCCTGGCCAGGGGATAGAATGTGCAGCACCGGGAACATGCCCATCAGGGCTCCTCTCGTTATTACGCCCCCTCCCATCACCTTTCCTCTCAGAGAATCTGCATGCAGCTACCCGGAGTGTGCCTTGCACCTGCCGCCTCTCCCCCTCGGAGCCCTGCACCGCCGACCGCCAGGTGTCGGGTGTGGTAGCCCAGCTCCTCGGTGTCAGGCTGTCTGTGCTCCAAGCACTAGGGGGGGTTGGATCCTGCTCTCAGCGGCTGCCCAAGAACATGCACCCACTTAGCTACTTGGAGCATCTCTGTATGACCTGAACAACCTGCAAACATCCGGGGTACTACAGCTGCACAATTACACAGCCGAGGTGTTCGTGCTGCCCTCCTGCACAGCCACCGCCTGCCCAGCTCCTTTGGACCCAGACCAGCCATCTGCTGCCCCAGTGCGGGGCTGCCCTGGGGGACCGTCTCTCTCTCCATTAACACATTGGCTGCACAGTGGACAAGATCTAAGTGCCCCACTGTTGTACAGACAGACTAGAGGCTCAGGGCACATAGGCCGGTTTCTGGTGCGGGACAGCAAAGAGGACGTGACAGGGATACAAGTTGGTGGTTCTCAGCCACCGACAGAGCCCTGGACACACCCGATTGAATGTAAAGAACCTGTGCACTGGAGCAACAAGCTAGACAAAGGCTGATGCAGAATGTACCCACGTACGTCAGGGCAGTTTAACCTTCCCTGGCTACTCTTTGTTGCTGTCCCCAATGGCATCTGAGACAGCCACATTCTTGTCCTATCTACGCACATCCAGGAATGTGCGATTGTCTTGGTTCAGGCCAGGGAATGGCTGCTGTTCATGCAAACCCCTGTGCTCCTGTGACAATGACAGCAGGGTTTGCTATTGTCAGTTAATGCTTTGTCCTCGGTTGGCAAGTCAACCAACCAATCACAAGACGACAAATGAGCTTCTCAGGTAGAGGCCCAACCAGACATCATGAACGAGGAGCAGGGAATGGCCATTGGCTGGAATGGTTTCCAGAATCAGTCGCAGTTTCATGGAGAGCCAACCTCTAGTCTCTATATATGAGATCGCCACCCCTGGGCTGCACTGCGAGACCATCTGCCGAGCGCCACACTAACCGACTGTGCACAGCCACAGACCACGGCCGCCATGAAGACAGCCGCTCTCGCTGTGCTCCTCGCTCTGGGGCTCCTGCCCAGCTGTCTGGGTGAGTAGGCGGCAGGAGCCTGCCCAGAGCTCTGGCCTGACGTCCGGCAGGGCTGGGCTGGGAGAAGCCAGCTCAGCACCAGCTCTGGGCGTTTGGGGGCCAGGACTCGGCAGGGGAAGGAGCTCGCTGCAGAAGCAGCAGTTTCCCGGGGAAAGATGCGAGTGAGGGGTCATGAGGGGCCTTTACACAGACGCCGGTCGGGGAGCTGCAGACAATTGGGGAGCAGCTTGCTGCCGGCCGGGGGCTGCAGGGGTGACCCCGATGCGTTACCCTCCGTGGGTCACGCTCACACAGCAGTGGCATGAGGGTGCAGGAACCTTCCCTGCATCCATTGTCCTTAGCACAGATGAAGGTTTCAGCTGATTTCCCTGTGACATTTCCCTTTGTGTCTGTGTTTTCTTCCAGAGGCTGTTAGCCAGGGGCATGGGGTTAGTGCCTGGCTAGTGGGCCACGGGACCTCTTTGGGAAGGCCACCAGCAGGCCCATGCCTCTTTGTTTCCCTAAAGGCTCTGAGGCCAGGGAGCCTCACGGCCCCCAATGGCTCCGGTTCGCCAGTTCTAGCCAAAGGGAGCTGCGGGAAATAAACTGGAGAAATGGTCTCAATAGGGTAAAATGCAGAAAAGGACCAATCAGTTGCAACAAAGGAAATGCCAGCCTAGGAGGCGTATGGGGGGAAGGGATCTGGCCGTCATGGTGGCCCACAAGCTAAATATGAGCCAATGGTGTGACACCGTTGCAAAAAAAGCAGACATCCTTCTGGGGGTGCTAGCAGAAGAGCTGTGAGTGAGACCCTTCAGCTACTATTTCTGTGCCGGTGAGGAAGCTGCAGGCCGTGTCTGACACAGGGGGAATGTTTGTAACAGACTTTCCCTCCAACATTTCCCTTCACGGTGTTGTTTCTCTCTGGGTTTTGTTGTAGATGCTGGTGGCAAGGCTGGTGAGGTAAGTTGAAACCCCTCCCTGTTCATGAAGAGTCGGTTCCCCCATCTCTGGGTTGTAGCCTCACAAGGACCATGATCTCTGGGTCAGAAACATGCCGGAGGTCAGAGGTCCAAGCAGGAGTAGACTCTGCCTTGTGGCTTAGTGAGGGGAGAAGGGAATCTCTGGATCTGAGCACCCCGGGTATGTCTAGGTTGGAAAGAAACACCCCTGGCTTGGCCATGGCTTGATCGAGTAATTACTTGGGCTCACCGGCCTTTGGCTGCAGGGCTAAAAATTACTGTGTAGAGGTTCAGGCTCTGGGATCTTTCCCCCGTCGTAGGGCACTGCAGCTCAGTCTCCAGCCCAAATTCAAATGTCTACACAGCAGCCCGACCCCAAGACAGCTGACCTGAGCTAGCCAGGGGTGTCTGACGGCAGGGGAGACACGAGCCACGAGGTCCGAGGGGTGGATCCCATGCGCTGTTGCACAGGGCAGGCAGGGATGGGCCTGTGGGAAGAGCAGGGAGCAACTCTGAGACACAAGAGGGGAGGGGACGATCCCACAGAGCAGGAAGGTTTTTCTGTCTGAGCATCCCCTGTCAGGAGATGCCCCTTCGCGCACACAACGTGTGACGAGGGCTCTGAAGTGTCTCTTGCACCAGGGAAACGGGCTCAGCTCCTCCTGGCAGTGCAAGGGGACCTGGGCGGTCAGTCGGTCAGAAGATCAGCAGAGACAGGGGAGAGGATTAGACACAGTGAGTTCCATGGGGCAGGGGCTGTCCTTTCCCCTGTGTTCAGAGATCACCCAGCCCCATGGAGGTCGGGGGGGGAGCATCGGGGCACCACAGAAATGCAGACAGTAACACTAAGAGCACTCCTGATGATCTCTGTAGGGTTTCTGCAGTAATTACACTACACCACCACAAGTCTGCACCAAGATCTACGATCCCATCTGCGGCACCGATGGCAACACGTACGGCAACGAATGCTTATTTTGCGCTACCGTCTTGTAAGTCCCAGGGCAAGCGTCCAGTTCGTAAAAACTTCAACGCAGTTTGTGCTGTCGCTCACCCCCCGCCTGCGCCTGTCGGTCTGCGCTGCCTAGAGCCTGGGGGCAGGTGTCTGTCCAGTGCCCCTGCCAGCCAACGGGCCCTGGTGACTGAGCCTAAGGAGGTCCTGCTAGTTACCTTCGTTGCCCACAAGGTCTCGGGGGTAGGGGGTAGCTCTGTTAGTCTGTAACTCAGGGTATGTCTAGACTGCATCACTCTGTCGGCAGAGGGATGCAGATTAGGCAGGTCGACATTGCAAATGAGGCAGGGATTTAAATATCCTGTACCTAATTTGCATAAAAATGGCCACCGCGTTTTGCCGACTCAGCACATTGTCGGCAAAAAGCGGCAGTCTAGAGGGGGATCTGTCGAGAAAGAAAGCCATTTTCGACAGATCCTATAAACCTCCTTGCAGGTGGCATAAGGGATCTGTCGAAAAAGGCGTTCTTTCTCGATAGATCCCCCTCTAGACTGTTGCTTTTGGCTGACAAAGTGCTAAGTCGGCAAAACGCGGTGGCCATTTTTATGCAAATTAGGCACGGGATATTTAAATCCCTGCCTCATTTGCAATGTCGACCTGCCTAATCTGCATCCCTCTGCCGACAGAGTGATGCAGTCTAGACATACCCAAAAAGATCTTAAAAAACAACAACTGGTCCTGCGGCCCCTTGGAGCCTGCCCAAAAATGCAGGTGGGGTCATGAGCTTTCGTGGGCACCTCCTCCCTCCCAGTGACAGCCCTGCACTCTGTGTCTCTCTCCCTGCAGTCAGAAGCTCGGCAGCCTTTGCTTTGCATATTATGGACCATGCTGATTGCTCTGCGGCGCCCGGCGCTGACAGGAGCTGAGCCCCGTTTGCTGTCCGCTCCCACGAGCAGATCCCCGCACGGAGCCACCGTCCCGTCCCACCTCCACGGCCTGGTCCCTGGCAGCCTCGCTGCCCATCCCCCTGCCTGCGCAATAAAGGAAACTCAGCGTCATCCGTTGCCTCGGTGGTTTTTCCGCTCTCCTAGAAGGGACTCTGCCCTGCAGGGCCTCTCACTGGGCTCTGCCCAGCTTCCAGCCAGGCGGGATCTAAGAGCACATGCACATTGGCCAGTGACAGGAAGTAAACGGCTCCTCCGCTGGGAGTTCCCTGCTTCACTTGCCCTGCGGAGAAGTTCCAGCCGTGGGCGCGCTGCCTAGGCTGGTCCCCGTGGGGTTCGGCTCCCCGAGGCAGCAGGCACAGAGCGGGGCGGGGGGTCGGGAGGTGCAGCCGGGGCCCTGCTTTGGCTCTCCGACTGACAGGAGACTGAAGCGAAGTGGGAGGTGGGGGTGTCAAATCCTCTTTCATTAGTTCCCTGGTTAAACATGATATTGAACCAGTTAACGGATTAAGCGGGGGCGGGGGACACTCCAGCGTGGCTGGGCTCGAGCGGCCCACCCACCCACCGCAGCTGGGCTGGAGTGCCCCTCTGGCGTGGTGCTTTGGCGGGGCTGGAGAGCCGCTGTCCACACTGGGCCTGCGCCAGATTTGCCACGGGCCGGGCGCTGCTCCACCCCCACCCGTTTCCTGGTTATCCTCTTGGACCCCCCCCCCCGGAGGGCTGGCAGAACGGCCTCCGTCAGGTCTCGAGGAGGAAGGTGGGGACACCTGGAGACTGGCTCCTGCTTTGGAGAGGGGCTTTCCCCTCACCCGTCTCTCCTAAAGTAAGTGACCGGGCTCTGAGGTCGGCTGGGCGCGGCGGCCCGGGCGCAGCCCTTGGGCGAGAGCGTGGAATGGTGAGTGCTCGCAGGGCCGGAGCTGGCGCCCGCATTGCGAAGGCGCGGCGAGCTGAGGCATGTGCTTGAGGGGAAGCACGTGGCTCCCCGTTCACGAAGGCGACGGCCGAGTGGCTGAGACTAAGCCGGGGTGCCACTGAGGAGGCCCCAGGGGAATGGGGGGATGCAGCTACCCCGGGAATTATTGTGCCCCATTTGCTCAGGGATTGTAATTGTGCCTCGTGTGTCACTTAAAGACGCGGGGGAAATGATTTCAGTTCCTTACCGGTACTGTCGTACCGCACTGTCTGGGGGGTCAGGGAGGGAGGGTGTGGGGGGTGCAGGCAGCAGGGCAGGAGGCTGGCGGGGGGGGGCAGGGCAGGGCACTGGGGGTCTATGGGTGAGTGCGGGGGGATGGGCACTATTTGGGGGGCAGAGGGGCTACAGCTGCACATCTCGGGTTGCTGCTGCCCTTCCTCTTCCCCTGAGGATAGGGAGCGAGGGGGAGTGCGCAGCTTGTGTGACGTCTCCTCTGCCCCTCCCCGGACACTTTCCCCTCGCTCCTTGAGAGTCAGGGGGAGGGAGGAGCAGCAGGGTTCCAGGGAGACGTGGCTGAAGCCCCTCCCCTTCCTAAAGGTGTGGTGGGGGGTGTCTGGGCACAGAGGCAGGCCCAGACCGGGGTGGCGGAAGCACGCCCCCCGGCCAGCCCCTTTCACCTGCCTACCTGCCGGGTGCCTGCTTCTTAGCAAGGGAGCCTTCGGCAGAGCCCTGGGAGCCCGGCTGGGAGCGCCCGAGCCCGCCGGAGTCTTCTTGCCGGAGCGCCACGCTGGGGGGCACCAGCTTTCACCTCTGGATTTGAGCCCCGCCGCGGACGTGGGCCCACGTGCATGGCGTGTCCTGCAGGCCCCCTAGAGGCGCCCCTGGTTGCGTGGAGCATTTCTGCACTGGGGCTGCCGGAATGACCTGCAGGCCCCCTGGGTACCACGGCTCACAGGAACACACAAAGCCGAGGGGTCCCTCCGCCTGGGGTCCGTGCTGCCCTCCTGCCCGTGTGGCACAGCCACCGCCTGCCCCGCTCCTTTGGACCCAGCCCAGCCATCCGCTGTCTCAGTGCGGGGCTGCCCTGGGGGACCAGCCCTCACTCCTTTAACACTTTGGCTGCACACTGGACGAGAGCTAAGTGCCCCGCTGTTGTACAAGCAGACTAGAGACACAGGGCACATGGTCCCCGCCACATGGCGGTTTCTGGTGCGGGGCAGCAAAGAGGAACGTGACGGGGATGCAAGGTGGCGGTTCTCAGCCACCGACAGAGTCCTGGACACACCTGATTGAATACAAATAATCTACCTTCTTCTGCAATGGTGCTACAAGGAGACAAAGGCTGACGCTGAACGTACCCACGTATGCAAGGGCAGTTCAACGTTCCCTGGCTACTCTTTGTTGCTGTCCCAAAGGTGTTTGAAGCTGCCACATTCTTGCCCTACTCACGAGCATCCAGTGATGCAGGATTGCTTCAGTTCGGGCTGGGGAACTGCTGCTCCTCGTGCAAACCCCTGTGCTCGTGTGAGAACGACGACTCTCGTGCACGACAGGAGGGTTTGCTCTTAGTCAGTTAATGCTTTATCCTCGGTTGGCAAGTGTCAACCAATCACAGAACAACAAATCTGACCTAGCGGCCCAAGCAGACAGCATGCATCAGGAACAGGGAATGGCCGTTGGCTGGGCTGGTTTCTAGAATCGGTGGTTTCACAGGGATTTCCTAACCCACGCGCAGTCTGTATATATGAGAGCTCCACCCCGGGCTGCATTGCGAGAACATCTGCCGAGCTCCGCACTAACAGACTCCAGCAGAGCCACGGACCACGGCCACCATGAAGACAGCCGCACTCGCTGTGCTCCTCGCCCTGGGGCTCCTGCCCAGCTGTCTGGGTGAGTAGGCGGCTGGGGCCTGCCCAGAGCGCTGGCCTGACGTCCGGCAGGGCTGGGCTTGGCTGGGAGAAGCCAGCTCAGCACCAGCTCCAGGCGCTTGGGGGCCAGGACTCGGCCGGGGAAGGGGCTCGCTGCAGAAGCAGCAGTTTCCTGGGGAAAGATGCGAGTGAGGGGCCACGAGGGGCCTTTACGCAGATGCCGGTCGGGGAGCTGCAGACAATTGGGGAGCAGCTCACGGCCGGCCGGGGGCTGGGATTGCAGGGGTGACCCCGGACGCGTTCCTCTCCATGGCGCTGTCTGTCACAGCAAAGCACAGTCCCTGGGTTGGAGACACGTCGAAGTCGGGACACACTGTGGGAGCAGACCCTACCCCGGGGTGGGCAAGAGAAAGGCGGCAGGCAGCCTGCCAGTGTTAGCCGCTGGCGGACCGCCCCCGCTACCTTTCCCTGCGCCCTCACAGGGTCAGCGATCGCAGCTCTCGGCCGTGGATCGCCCTTCCCGGACAATGCGTGCGGTGGGGAGTGGTGTCCCAGTCCGCACCACTTCCCGTCGCTCCCATTGGCCGGGATCGGCGATGGGCAGCCGAGAGCTGTGATGGCCCATACCTGTGGAGGTGCAGGGAAAGGTAGCGGTGGGGGCCCACTGGGGACGATAGCTGGCACACCGGACACGCCTTTGCTCAGACACTTTGTGTGGCGGGTTTGGAGGAGACTCGGAGACCAGGGGATGGGCTCAGCCCTCCGGGCAGCAGGAGGGAAACTGGGAAGTCAGCTCATCCAACCCACAGTGGAAAGAGAGGAGGGGCAGGGTGAGGGAGAGGGAGCTCTCGGGGCAGGGAGTGGCCCTTCCTCTGTGTCCATGGCACACCCAGCACCAAGAGAAAACCGGAGCACTGCTCAACACAGACACTGACACTGGCAGGAAGAGTGAGACACTTGTAGGGTTCTGCCGTGAGCACGACCCCATTGGTGGCATTGGTGGGAGAACCTACAGCAACAAATGCTTCTTTGGCAGAGCAGCCTCGTAAATACACACTGAATAGCCTATTAATAAACACAGTCGTAACATAATTCAGTCCCCTGCCTGCACCCATCTGTCTGTTACTCCTGCAGGCTCGGTCAACTTAGTTGAATTTTTCATCTCAGTAAAATGACTCCAGTTATTTGACAGAATGGGCCTTTAGATAAGAACATAAGAACGGCTACACTGGGTCAGACCAAAAGTCCGTCTAGCCCAGTGTCCTGTCTGCCCACAGTGGCAATGTCAGCTGCCCCAGAGGGAGTGAACAGAATGGGGAACCATCAAGGGATCCCTCCCCGTCACCCATTCCCAGCCTCTGATAGACAGCGAGGAGGGACACCATTTGATGGAGCTATCTTCCATGAATGTATCTAGCTTTTTTTTTTTTTGGAACCCTGTTAGTGTCTTGACCTTCACAACATCCTCTGGCAAGGAGTTCCACAGGTTCCCTGTGTGCTGTGTGAAGAAATACATAGTTCTGAGGTGCGTTAGCAGGAGTGTTGTAAGCGAGACACTTCCTGCTTATATTTCTGTGCTGCCTAGAAGCTGCGTGCCGTGTCTGACACGGGGAGGAACATTTTTAACTGACTCTCCCACCAACATTTCCCTTCGCTGTGTCATTTCTCTCTGGGTTTTGTTCTAGATGCTGCTGGCCAGGCTGGTGCGGTAAGTTGAACTCCTCTCTGTTCATGAAGAGCCCTGTTTCTCCGGTCTCTGGGTTGTAGCATCACAAGGACCATGATTTCTGGGTTAGAAACATGCTAGAACTCAGAAGTCAGAGTGGGAGCAGACTCTGGGTTCGTCTACACTGGAACAAAGCACCCAAGGCCTGGGCATCCCTTGACTGAGTCAACTGACTTGAGTTCACAGGTCTTGGACTCCAGGACTAAAAATCACTGTTTGGGCTCTGGGACCCTCCCCCCTTGTGGGGCACCACAGCTCGGCCCGCAGCCCAAACCCAAATGTCTGCTCAGCAGCTGTGCAGCCTGACCCAAGCCAGCCGACCTGAGCTAGCCAGGGGTGTCTGACGGCAGGGGAGACACGAGCCACGAGGTCCGAGGGGTGGATCCCATGAGCTGTTGCTCAGAGCACTCGGGGATGGGCCTGTGGGCAGAGCAGGGAGCGACTCTGAGACACAACAGGCCAGGGGAAGGTCTCACTCACAAGAGCATGAAGGCTGAAGGAGATGCCCCTTCACTCACACAACGTGTGATGAGGGCTCTGAAGCGTCTCTTGCACCAGGGAGCTGGGCTCAGCTCCGCCGGCTAGCGAGAGGGGACCTGGGCGGTCAGTCGGTCAAAGATCAGCAGAGACAGGGCAGAGGGTTAGACTCCGCGAGCTCCCAGGGGCAGGGGCTGTCCCTTCCCTGTGTTCAGAGATCGCCCAGCCCCAGGGAAGGGGGAAACGTCGAGCTCCCACTGAAATGCAGGCAAGAACGCTAAGAGCAATGCTGATGTTTCTGCAGGGTTTCTGCAGTGAATACAAAAAGCCTCCAGCAACATGCAACAAGATGTACAAACCTGTCTGTGGCAGTGATGGCATCACATACAGCAACAAATGCACCTTTTGCATTGCAGTCTTGTAAGTAACTGGAAAACGGCCCCTTTCTAAAAATTCAGTTGCAGTTGCGCCGTCCCTCACGGCCCTGCGTGCGCCCCTCGGTCTGTGCCACCTACAGCCTGGGGCAGGTGTCTGCCCAGTGCTCCTGCCAGCCAATGGGCCCTGGTGACTGAGCCGAATGTGGCCTTGAAAGACGTTTTGGCCTCGTTGCTCATAAGGTGACAGCCCTGCGCTCTGTCTCTCTCTCCCTGCAGTGAGAAGCTCGGCAGCCTTTCCTTTGCACATCATGGAAGATGCTAAATCCTCGGTGCCCGGCGCTGACAGGAGCTGAGCCCCATTTGCTGTTCGCTCCCACGAGCAGAGCCCTGCACGGAGCCCCGTTCCCGTCGCACCTCCACGGCCTGGCTCCCGGCAGCCTCGCTGCCCATCCCCCTGCCTGCGCAATAAAGGAAACTCAGCATCATCCGTTGCCTTGGTGGTTTTTCCTGCTCTCCTAGAAGGGACTCTGCCCTCCAGGGCCTCTCACGGGCTCTGCCCAGCTTCCAGCCAGGGCTGGTGGAGCACAACGCACAGTGACCAGTGACAGGAAGTAAACGGCTCCACCGTTGGGAGTTCCCTGCTGCCAGGCCCCCCCTGCTAGCGAACTGCATGTGCAACCACCGGGCACGTTCCTAGCGTCTGGCTCCCAGTCCGAGTGCTCCCCATGGGCCAAGTCAGGAGCCCCTGAGCAAAGCTGCAGCAAGAGGCCTTGGCCAGGGGGAACAGCCAGGGGTGGGTGGGGATGGCACCCTTCCGGGGAGGGGGGCGCAACCTGCACCCTGAGATGGGCGGGGTTACAGGACTATCTACTTGGCCCAGCCCCTCCTGCCCTGCTGAGGATGCCCCAGCCAGAGACGGGGTTGGAAAGGGGCCCATGCGGCTCAGGGGCGGTGAGGCCAGGCAGGAGAGCAGAGCTACCCTGTGGGCTTCTGCCGGAGAGGCTGGACAAAGCTCCCTGAAGGGGCTGGCAGTTTGGGTTCCGTTTCCTTTCTCCTGTGCTGGGGCCAGATGCTGAGGGAGGGAGGGAAGCAGTGGTGGGAACGGCCCAGGGAAGGTGGCTCAGAGGGCCGCTCCTGGAGGCCAAATGCTGCTGCTGTTCCTCCAAGGGCTCTGCCCTACCACTGCCCCACCACCGAGTGGACACTAACCACTAGGCTCTGGGCCCACCGAGGACCCATTGCAGGTTCCAACCCAGACAAAGGTGGGGCCTTGCCTACTTGTCAGGGCAGAGCTCTGCGTGGCTTGTCCTTCTCCTGCCCTGGGAGTCCTTGTGCCCATGTGGATCCAGGCAATGTTCCTCCCATGACCTCCCCCTGCCCAGAGACCCAGGAGCTGCACGCTTGTGTCCATCTCCTCCACAGGGCACTGGGGACTGGGGACTGCCCCTGGGGCCTGCACTGCTCTATTGGTTGGATCCTAAATAGCTCTCAGACCTTCTCAAGTGAGTCCAGCATCATGCAGGCTGGGCCCCAAGTCAAAACTGAGCTAAACCTGAACTAAACCTGAGCTAATTCCATTCTATATGTGTGAAACTAATTGTTCCTTCCTAAGTGGAACACTTTGCATTTGTCCTTCTTAAGCTCCATCCTATTTACCTCCGACCATTTCTCCAGTTTGTCCAGATCATTTTGAATTATGACTTTTGTCTTTTCACCTCCCTCTATTGTCGACAAAGAGCCAGTGTGGACTCTGCTGTTTGATTTGTCGAGAAAAACGGCTTCCGCCAGTATCTCAGAATGCCTGCCCTGATGGCCCTGCTCAGTGTTTTGTGATCTCTGCTACCCTGCAGGGATGTGCCCCTTCCCTTTCAAAGCTCTGGAAAGTATCTGACAGCTGAGTGAGATCATCTGTTTGGGGAACAAAGACCAGATCATTGGAGTGCTCCTGTTCTGCCCAGCTAGGAATACAGCGGCAGGCAGGCTGCTGCTGAAAGGGGAGGGCTGGAGACACTGCTGTGCTGCTTTGACATTCCTCAGCATGGAGAGCTTCCAGAGCTATGAGAGACTCCCGAGAAGTGCCGGGTTCAGCTCTGCCTTCCCACAACACTGCACTGCGGGATGCTTACTGTGACGGACCGGGCCGGATCTGGGCACAGCTGAGGGCATCCGCTCAGGGCAAATTGCTAAAACTAGGGGCTCCTTACAGTCCCAGACTGGAGACCTTTCCAAATAGGCCACAAACAAGTCCCACAGAGCACCTCTGCTGCCAGCCTGGCCAGCCAGAAGCCTCACGAGCAAAACCCCTCCGACACCCCAGCTCTCTCCGTGCCCCAAACAGCCCCGGGCCTGCCCACAGCTGAGGGGTTTTAGAACCCAATCTCACCTACCCCGAACAGGTTCTGTCCGGTCCCAAGAAACCAGCCACGGGTTCCGATCAATTTACACTCTGGATCTTACCCACAAATCACGCTGAGCCAATCCTTCAGAATCTAAACTCTAAAGGTTTATTACTAAAAGAAAGAAAAGCACGAGAGTAAGGTTGTTAAAGTATCATACATTACATGCATCGAATCTCCCAGTTCTCGATGCAGGCTTGCAGCAGAGATGTTATAACTGCTGGCTTAAAAGTCCTTGGTGTACATCCTGTGTCAGGATGGGTCCACAGTTCTTCCCGGCTCGTGGTTCCTTGCAAGGCTGCCTCTAGGATCAAGAGCTGAGCTGAAGACGAAAATGGAGGATGCCACATGCCATATTTATATCCCTCCCTGGCTTCTTCCAAGCAGGAGACAGTCACATGGGCAGTGGCCAGGTGTATCTTTGGCCTTCAGAGGTCCATTGTTCCCTGGAGCTTTGCTCATTAGCATGTCCATGGGCAAACATTCCTGGCCCATTGCTCTGCCTCAGACAGAGAATCTTTCAGCATCAACACAGAGTACATATTTATAACTCCACACACAGACATTATACAAGTATATGAAGAGCATATACAGAATCAGTAGACAGTAAGCTTTCATTTGACACCTCACATGCCCCCCTTTGTACCAACTTTTGGGGCAAACACCCCACCCCCCCATGGGTGCAGCATGGGTGCAGCTGGCTGCTCCCCTAAAATCCAGTAACGTTACTCTTACCCACAATGCTTTGCTCTGTCGACAGGGAGCTAGCCATGTGGCCAGGAAATGTCGACAACAGGAGCCAAAAAAAAATCGTTTGACCGGTTTTCACTTTGGCATGTCGACAGCTCTTTTGTCACCAAAACTTCCCGGTGTAAACATCGCCTTACAGGCTAATCCTCACGCTTACAAAAAAAGCCAGGTTCTTGCACAGTGATTTTCTCTGGGTAATGGGCCATTATCTCTGTGTCTGGCATCTTCCTTGTGAAACCTGCTGGGCTGGAAATAGGCTTTTCCCAACTGGAACACCTTGATAATAAACCCACAGTCGCTATTCTGAACTTCAGATGCTGAAATGATGCATGCACGCAAATCGGAGAAACACATTCGGTAAATTACAACCTTTCCAATGGTATGTCACAAGAGCTATCTTGCATCAAGCAGCTCTGACCTATGAAACATTCGTATCATAAACATGATTTCACAGAGCACAGGGAATAGTACATCGCAAAGGGACAAGCTGAGATCCTGGCGTCTCAAGACGTTGGAAACAGCTTGTGTGGGATGCAGGCCATGGGAATGAGTTTGACCTGCCTTCTGGTGTCTCCAGATTAAGTCAGGCGCCGGATCCATGCAGAATACTTGGAAGGTTAGGACAGTGTGAGAATTCCTTCTGGTCAGCCTTGCCCCCCGCTGCCGAGCCCTGCCGGGTCTTGCAGAACAAGGCTGGCAACACGGTAATTGGTCAGGGGCTTTGCTGGGCAGCACCTTTAACCTGCAGCATGAGTTGTATGTTGCGCACTCTCAGGCACAACAAACAGGAATTTCCAGGCTTGGGCGGCATGTGCCTGATGGGGTGACTCATCCCATAGAACTGCTCCAATAGTCACCACGCCAAGGGCGTGCCTTGCATGTCCTCCCACCTGCCCTGGAAACCACGTTTTGAGATAACCTTGCTGGCAGCTTGCAATTGCCATTGAGAGCATTGGAGCTGTGAGCAGCTATTTCGGATGATGTCATCATGCAGGCGGGTTCTCCGGCACCCTATATATCATGTGGCTCCATCTGTGGGGTTTACCGAGGGAGCAGAGCACCGAGAGCCCAGTGCAGACCAGACAGCCGCCTCCGCCATGAAGATCACAGGGGCCGTTCTGCTCTTCTCTCTGGCCCTTTACTGCTCCTACTCAGGTGAGTCACTGAGCCCTGCTCTGATTCCTCTGCCCTGGAAGGACGGGGTCGGCCTCCCCCGTTCTACACCAGGAGTCGCACCCCCATTTTGGCTGAGTCCAGGAGCAGCCGGTTTGTTTCTAAGATGCCCCTGCACCATCCTGACAAGAAGCAGCAGGCTGGTTCCGTGAGCTCTGACTGCCCGGCCTGATCCCACGTCTCTGAAGGGCTGTTCCCGGGGTTCTCTCTGGCTGGCAGATCCCTGACTCTGCCAATACCTGAAACAGCTCAGAAGATTCCCAGCCCCTAGAAATCCAACATCCCTGTAATCCCCTTGGCTGCTGAATTTCTTCTGAGCTACGGTTCTCCCACAGGAAAAGTTTCTACATAGCGCCTGTTCTTTAGGTGTTGCTTAATGCGCTGAATTAATTCAAGTCAAGGATACTTAATTAGCATGACAGGATCTTCAATGGTGCCAAAGTAGAAAGCAGAAGAGTTTAAATCCTTTCCAAACATTTGCCGCTTTTTAAATTCCACTGCTGGAGACTTTCTTATCCACATCTCCTTAATACAGAATATTCTCACACGGGGATGCATGGTTAGAGGTTCATTAAGGAACAGAGACAGATGTTTGGGATAAAGTGTCTCATTAGACTTGAGTGATTGCTGATGTCATTTTTGATATGACTTAATTCTGAACACACACAGAAATAAAGGAGAGCGGTCAGAGACAGTTGTCTAGGTAATTCTGGCTGTTAACAAGGGCTACGTCTAGACAAATCAAGCACATCAAAATTGCTAATGAAGCCGAGATTTAAATATCCTGCACCTCATTAGCATAAACATGGCCACCACTTTTTTCTGAAACGGAGTCTTTTCGAAAAAACCATCAGTCTAGATGCGGATCTGTCGAAAATAAACCCTTTTTCGACAGATCCTGTATTCCTCAAAAAATGAGGTTTACAGGATCTGTCGAAAAAGGCTTTATTTTCGACAGATCCGCGTCTAGACTGCCGTTTGTTTTTTTTTTTAAAAACTCTGTTTAAAAAAAAGCGGCGGCCATGTTTATACTAATGAGGCGTGGGATATTTAAATCCGGGCGTCATTAGCAATTTCGATGTGCCTGATCGACATCTCTCTGTCGACAGAGAGGTGTAGTCTAGACACACCTAGTGTGCTGTGACAAATATACTTCCTACCGGGACTTCCTGGGCCGGTTCGGAAGCTGCGTGCCGTGTCCTACACAGGGGTGAACGCTTTTCACTGACTTTCCCACCAACGTTCCCCTCACTGATTCCGGTCTTTCTGGGTTTTGTTCCAGATGCTGCTGGGCACCCTGGTGAGGTAAGACGATCTCCCCTGTTCACTAACAGTCTCTGCTGTGAAGCATCCTGGGCACGGTCTCTGGCTTAGGAACAGGCGAGAACTGATGAGTCAAAGCAGGGGCAGAGTCTGCCCGATGTCGGACCGAGCAGAGACTGAATCTCAGGTGCTGAGCACCCCAGGGAACAGCTACACTGCAAGAAAACACCAGTGGGTCAGCTGACTCGGGCTTGCGGGTCTTGTGCTACAGGGCTAAAGATCGGTGCGAGATGTTTGGGTTCTGGGACCCACTAGGGGTACCACAGCTTGGGGTGAACGCACATGTCTACATGGCAGTGAGTAGCCGCAAGACACTTGGTCCGAGGGGTGGATCCCATGCGCTGTTGCACAGGGCAGTCGGGGATGGGCCTGTGGGAAGAGCAGGGAGCGACTCTGAGACAGAACAGGGGCGGGCACAGTACCATAAGTGTGTGAAGGTTTTTCTGTTTGAGCATCCCCTGTGAGCGGAGATGCCCCTTCGCTCCCACAACATGTGATGAGGGCTCTGAAGCATCTCTTTCACAAGGAGAGGGGTCAGCTCCTCCTCGCAGCAAGAGGGGACCTGGGCAGTTAGTCTGTCAGAAGATCAGCAGAGACAGGGGACAGGCTGAGACCCTGCGAGCTCCCAGGGGCAGGGGCTGTCCCTTTCCCTGTGTTCAGAGAACGCCCAGCCCCGTGGGAAGGGACCGACAGGAATGCAGACAATAACTCTTCGAGCAACGTTAATGTTCTCTCCAGGGATTCTGCAGTGAGTACACGGAGCCTCCAAGATCGTGTGACAAGATGTTGAACCCTATTTGTGGCACTGATGGTACCACGTACAGCAACAAATGCATGTTTTGCATTGCAGTCTTGTAAGTAACAGAATCAATGGCCTGTTTCCAACAACTAAAATGCAATTGTGATGTAACCCAAGCCCCTGCCTGCGCCCTTTGGTCTGTGCCTCCTAGAGCCTGGGTCAAGTGTCTGAATTATTGTTCCTGCCAGCCAAAGGGCTTTTGTCACTTGATGTAATGGGGCCTTGACAGAAGGTTGCTCTGACAGGCCGGGGGGCTGCAGCGCTAAATTCTGTGTCTCTGTCTTTCCCCCTAGTGAACAGCTTGGAAGTCTTTGCTTTAAGCACTATGGAGAATGCCAGCCGCCTGACACAACTGGGCACACAGTTGAGGACCTGTAGCTCCTAGTTCCCACTAGCAGATCCCAGCACGGAACCACATTCTCGTCTCAGCCTCCATTCCCAGGGCTCCTGACAGCATCGCTGACTCCCCACCTCCTTCTGCAATAAAGGAAACTCAGAGCCATTCCTGCCCTCGGTGGTTTTTCCCGCTCTCAAAGGACAGACTCCGCTCAGCAGGGTATCAAAAAAATTCCCTCCAGTTTACAGACCGGTGTCAATGGGAACACAAAATGCAACGCCTGGTCACATACACTAAGGGAGTCACAGACTGGCCACCGCTGTATCACCTCCTGCCGTGGCTTTTCCTACAAAATAACCCAAAAGCAACCCCCAGAGATGTTCTCTATATCTGACTCCTTCCCATTCTGAGTGTTACCAATGGACCAAATCCTGAGACCATGAGTAACGCCCCAGGGAAAGGCTGGGAGAACAAGCAGGGGTGCGGTGATATAGAATCAACAACAACCCAAACCAAGTCACAGAGCTACCTGTCAGGGCGGGGGTGCGTGGCCATGTGGATTCAGGCTCTGGGCTGCCTCCTGTCCCAATAAGTCCCCCACGTTCCTCCCCAAACCCAGCAACCTGCCAAACGTGTTTGGTCCTCAGCACACCTGTGAGCTGCCTTACCTCTGGGCTGCTCTGGGGGAGCTGGACCCATCTCTGACCGTGCTGTGAAGTGCTGCCACGTCCCAGTGGTACGGGAGAGTCTGGGAGTGGGGAGACATAGCAGACAAGTGCCTGGAGATGGGCCAGATGCTCCGAGTGCATGGGATGGTCAGGAGATTCCTGCTGTAAGTGTGCCCCATCTCTCTGTGACCAAGGGACTGTGCTCAGAGTCCATGGGGGAGAGTTACCGAGCTCTCTCCAGGAAATAAACTCATGGGGGGTAATTACTGCAAATCCCTGGCAGGCCAACACCTCCAGAGCAGAGCCAGCCCGTGGGAGAATGTCACCGATTTGTCAGGCCTGGATTCAACTCCTAAAGGGCGGCAGAGAAGAACAGGACGGTGGTAGAAAGCGACAGCCAGAACTGGCTCAGGGACCCTGCTTTGTGTCTCACCCTGACTCCACAGCATCTCCCTGTGGAAGATGGGGACACCCCCACGCTAGCACGCTGGAGACTGGCTCTTGTGTGTGGTGTGTTTTCTCCCTGACACTTCCTTCCCAAACAGATGCACTGGGCTCTGAGGAAGGGGCTGGACAAGGGAGCCCTCTCATAGCCTGTCACAAACTCACAGGACTTGTGCTCTCTGGGCTCCACACAGCCCCTGGGAGCGGCCCTCTTCGGCGTGACAGCCTTCTGTCGAGGGGCCATCGTCCCGCGGGTTAGGCCCTCTGGCTCCAACGCCTCCCCTGAGAGCTCCTGAGCCGCGCCTCTGGGCTTTGTGCCCCATTTCTCACTGTGGATTGCCTCAGGGAGTTCACTCCCTCTGGCCCCCAGGGCTACACGCCCACAGGGACCAATGCAGCCCTGATCTCTAGAAAGCCTGACTCTTAGCCAGCCTCACACACAAGGGCTTCTGAGCGCTTGACCCCAGCCCAGGCAGTTGTCAGGGCCCTGGAGCCCAGCAACCCTTCGCCCAGCACGATTCGCTCTTGCCCAGCTCCAGGGGGGCTCTGGCTGTTCTCTCTCCAGTCCAGAACTGCCCCCCTTCCAACTGATCACTGGCCCCCACAGCTCCACCCCTCTCCCTTGGCCCCTCCCCAAGTGAGCAGGTCGCTGGAGCCCTCTCGCTTCCAGCCTTTGTTCCCTCTCTGGCTGCAACTGGCCGGTCAGGTCACCAGGGTCCTCTCTCCTCAGCCCACTGACCTTCTACTGGCCAGACCCAGCTGCCCTCCTGGGGGTCTCTGTCACCAGGTCTCCAGCTGGTGGAAAACCCCATCTCCAGGGCACTGACTGGGTTTCCAGTTGCTAGGTGAGAGCAGATCTGGTCACAGACGCGTAGATTCATAGAACTGGAAGGGACCTCAAGAGGTCATTGTCCCCTGCCCTCAGGGCAGGACCAAGCACTGTCTAGATCAGCCCTGACAGGTGTCTGTCTAACCTGCTCTTCTCCATCATTTCCAGAGATGGAAATTCACAACCCTCCTAGGCAATTTATTCCAGTATTTAACCACCCTGACAGGCAGGAAGTTTTTTCTAATGTCCAACCTAAACCTCCCTTGTTGCAGTTTAAGCCCTTTGCTTCTTGTCCGATCCTCAGAGGCCAAGGAGGTCAATTTTTCTTGTGACACTGTTGCAGCGTGTTGGGGTCCTGCGACTCCTGCACCCCCGTAGTGGCACGAACAGACTCCACCAGCCAGCAGAATAGAGGGAGTTTATTGCTTCTCCAGGATACAGCACAGCACAGATGTAATCTGGTTACAGGGCCAGGCCTAGGATGACTCAGCCCCCCTTGAGATGGGGGGACTGGGCCCTAAATCCCAGCCCCCCTTTGCTCAGGCTGTTTCCTCCATGATTCCAGACAGAAAACCAACTAACTCACCTCCAGCCCTCCCCCAGCCAGGGCTCCACTCCCCTTCTTCCCATTGCTCTGCTCCATGGGAGATACCTGTCTGACGAGTTTTGAAGCCCCCTTGCATAATGACTCATCCCCTGCCCTGCTGGGCCGTGCTGCAGACAGCAGCCAGTGGAGGTCACTGACAACCCACTGCCCAGCATAGCAACCAGCAAGGTACCCCCACTACGTCACAGTTCTCCCCCCTCCAAGAGCAAACTGAGCAGGGTCATTCCGCTCGTGACCTAGGGAAGTTCGGGTTCTCTGCCTGGGAAAGCCGACATGGTGACATTGGCACACCCCTTGGCTCGGGTTGGCTGCGGCGATGCCCTGCAGGGGCCAGCTTTCCTCTGTCCTGTTGCTGCACAGCTCCGGGGGGTGTGTGGGGAGGGCCGGCACGGGCCTGTTTTCTGTGGCTGTACCAGCCCTTCCACTGCCCTTGATCTCTGGCCCGGGTCTCTCTAGCTGGGCCCATGAGCCCAGCGAGCTTTTCCCAGAAAGCCAGGACGTCTTCCACCCCCGACGCTCCATCCAGGGAGGTCTTCCCCTCCCATAACTCTCTCAGCAAGCCCAGAGGCTCCTCTATATGGGGTAGGGGTCCCCAAGCAGCTTTCCTCCCATATTCGGCCTTCCCGCCCCTCTGGCAGGAGTCGCAGGACCGGCAGGACTGCTGCACGGCTGCAAATATCCCCGGCCAGTAGAAGTGTTGGAGCAGACTCAGCTGGGTGCTCCGGATCCCCCAGTGCCCCGCAAAGGGGACGTCGTGGGCCAGATACAGCAGCTTGAGGCGATACCTTTGGGGGACGACCAGCTGCCGCTGGACCCCGCATGCCCTCACCTTCCTGGGGGGAGCCATTCCCGGAACAGGAATCCCCGCTCCCACAGGAATCTCTCCTGGCCACCTCTCCCCAGGGGCTGAGCTACACGGAGGCCAGCCTGGTCCCTCAGCTTCTGCAAGGAGGGGTCTGCCTGCACCGCAGCCTGGAATTCAGCCGCTGGGGCAGGGATCGGGACCTGTTCCCCACCCTTGCCTAGGTCCGGAGTCCCAGCTTGGCTGGACCCCATGTCCACTGGGATGGGGCCCTGAGGACCCTGCCGGGAGGCCTTCCCTGGATCCAGGTTGTCAGCCCCTCGCTGGCTCTGACTACGGGCGGTGACTAGAGCCCGCTGGGATTCATGGGGCCAATCCTCTAGGTCATTCCCCATCAGCACTTCCGTGGGCAAGTGCGGGTGCACCCCTACTTCCTTAAGACCTTCCTTGGCCCCCCATTTCAGATGCACCCTGGCTACAGGCACCTTAAACGGGGACCCGTCTATGCCCTTCAGAGTCAGCTGAGTGTGGGGTAGAACCCGGTCTGGGGCCACTATGTCGGATCGGGCCAGCGTCACCTCCGCCCCCGTGTCCCAGAAACCCGTCACCTTCCTACCATCCACCTCCAGAGGTACGAGGCACTCGCTCCGCAGGGGCCGTCCTGCCCCCACCCGGTACACGGAGAAATCTGCCTCCCGAGGGTCAGACCTCCCAGGGGAGGTGCACTGAGCATCCTCCCCCCGGCTCTGAGCTGGGGTTTGCCTGCCAGCCCCTGACTCTGGGGCAGCCTGCCCTTCCTCCAGCTTCAGCCAGTTAACTCTGGAAAGTCCCAGGTCATGGGACCTGGTGCACTGAGCCCTCTTGGGGCCTTTTTGCCCACAGCGATGGCAAGTTAGGCCCTGCAGGCCCCTTTGGGCTGTCTCTGTCCAGGCCCTGGCTGGTTCTCTGGGGCGCAGACGACTTGTCTCTTGGGCTCGCCTCGTAGGTGACTCTCTCCGTTGCTCAGCCAAGATCCAGTCTCTGCGCGATTCCCTCTCTCTCCGGGACTCCTGTTCACACCCGGACTGGCTCTCTGTGAACTCGTCCGCCAGCGTCCCAGCTTCCTGGGGGTTCTCTGGACTTCGGTCCTTGAGCCACAGCCTCAGGCTGGGTGTGCACGCTTCATAGAACTGCTCCATCATGATCAGCTTGAGCAGGTCCTCTGCAGTCTGGGCTCCGACTCCAGACACCCACTTGCGGCAGTATTGCACCAGGCGGGAGGCCAGATCCACACAGGTCTCCCACGGCCCCCTCTGCACCCCCCGGAACTTCTTCCTGTACATTTCGGGGGTCAGCCCGAACTTGTGCAGCAGGGCTTCCTTGACTCGGTTATAATCCCCTGGCTGTAGGTCCTCCAGCTGATTGAGCACCCCGGCAGCCTCCTGGTTCAGTGCGGGGATGAGCTCCTGTAGCCAGTCAGCTGGGGGGACCCGTTGCAGTCCACAGGCCCTCTCAAAGGATCTGAGGAACCTGTCTATGTCACCCACGTCCTTCAGTTGGGCCACCACGAGCTTCTCCAAGCATCTGGCCGCCCTGGGCCCTTGGAGCCCGTCCGCACTCGGCGCAGCCGGGGCTCTACTGCTTCTCCGCTCTGCCATGGCCAGCTCATGCTGTCGTTGCTCTCTACGGTCCTGGACTTCCAATTCCTTCATCTGCAGCTGGATCTCCAGCTGCCGCAGCTCCGCTGGGCTGGCTCCTGCCCTTGATGGGCTACAGCTTGCAGGGCTTCCCGGGGAAGCTGTCCCATCTCTCTGGAGGGCTCCAGTGCTCTGCCCCCTCTCAGAGCCTGACACGCTCCCGGGGGGGGTCTGCCTGCTCCCCATGGGGACAAGATCCTGGCCCCATGACTGGTCATTCTCCTCCATCTGGGCAATCAGCTGGGCCTTGGTTGCGTTCCGCACAGGCAAGCCCCTCTCTCTGCACAGCTTCACCAGCTCTGCCTTCAGGAGTTGGGCGTAGGCCATCTCCCCGCTGGTCCCCTTGGTGCAGACTCACCAGTCTAGTGCTGCAGCGCCCCACGATTCTCAGGAACCGCTTCGCTCTGTCTCCAGCACGCCTGGCTCCACGGCTCTTGCTTCTATTGCGCCTTGTCACTCGCCGCTGGAAGCTCCATCCACGGGGTGCAGTGCATCCCACTTCTGACACCAGTGTGACGACACGTCGGGGTCCCCCGACTCCTGCACCCCCGTAGTGGCACGAACAGACTCCACCAGCCAGTAGAATAGAGGGAGTTTATTGCTTCTCCAGGATACAGCACAGCACAGATGTAATCTGGCTACAGGGCCAGGCCTAGGATGCCTCAGCCCCCCTTAAGATGGGGGGGACTGGGCCCCTAAATCCCAGCCCCTCTTTGCTCAGGCTGTTTCCTCCATGATTCCAGACAGAAACCTAAGTAACTCACTTCCAGCCCTCCCCCAGCCAGGGCTCCACTCCCCTTCTTCCCATTGCTCTGCTCCATGGGAGATACCTGTCTGACGAGTTTCGAAGCCCCCTTGCACAATGACTCATCCCCTGCCCTGCTGGGCCGTGCTGCAGACAGCAGCCAGTGGAGGTCACTGACAACCCACTGCCCAGCATAGCAACCCCCCACTACGTCACAGACACCCTTTTTGATACTTGAAAACTGCTATCGTGTCCCCTCTCACTCTTCTTTTTTCTAAAGTGTACAAGCCCAGTTCTTTCAGTCTTCCCTCATCTGAAATCACAAGCCCTCTCTCACCACCTTGTCAAACGTGCAGCACACAGGGAACCTGCAGCACAATGTAAAACCCTGCGAAATTTCCCAACTTCATCCCATCGCGTATGCGAGAGAGCAGTGTGGTAGGCGCTCACTAAAGTCAGATTTTAAGCATGAATTGGGAGGCTGCCCAGCTTGTAAGAGAAGGTCATTGGGACTACTGCCAGGGTAGTGTCGCAGAGTCGTAAGCTTAGCTGGCGTGTTTTCTCTTCTTTTGCTTTGTAACTGTCTGTGATCTATCTGTTATTACTTGCATCACTTAAGTCACGTAAAGTAGTTTTTAAAGTAGTGGCAGGGGAAAGACAACAGGTGTGGAGGAGCATGTGGATTGGACAGAGACGTCTCTTAGGTGAGGGTCTATTAATGGAGATGCTCTATGTCTAGTCAGGAGGAGAGGATGGAAGATGATATAAGCTCTGAGGAGAAACCCTCAAATGAAAAAGAGACGCCCTATTCACTTGTGTCAGGGAACGGCAGACAGATAAAAAGTGCCACATTTTTCGAATGCTTCTATACAAACACTGGAAGCCTAAATAATCAGATGGTGAAAG
Organism: Pelochelys cantorii; assembly: GCA_032595735.1. NCBI lineage: Eukaryota > Metazoa > Chordata > Testudines > Trionychidae > Pelochelys > Pelochelys cantorii. The sequence continues at coordinate 2,073,881 of CM064340.1, forward strand.
AGTGCCTCATGTCGAACGAGGCTATTGTTATAGTAGGCATCACAGAAGCCTGGTGGCATGAGGCTGATCAGTGGGAGATGATAATATCAGGGTACCAAATACATTGGCAAGACAGAACGGGTGGCACTGCTGTGGCAATGGCACTACGTGTGAAACTCAACATAGAATCAAATGAAGTAAAACACTTGAATGAACCAAATTCTATCACAGAATCTCTGTGGACAGTAATAAGAATACAGCAGTAGGGACATAATGCCAACCACCTGACCTCAGGGAGATTAGGGAGACACTAAAAATAAAAAAACCTCAGCAATAAACCCCATATTGATTGGATACATGTCATGTCAGGACCAGGTGCAGATAGAAAGTTTCTCGACACCTTAAATGACTGTTTCTTGGACCAACTAGTCTTAGAACCCTCAAGAGGAGAGAGAATTCTTGAATTGGTTCTATGTGGAGCAGGATCTGGTCCAAGACGTAAATAGAGCTGGACCACTTGGCAACAGTGACCATAATATCACTAGCCAATTAGCCCATCATAAAACGGGATTTTTAGGTCTCTCCTCCACGTCCTATTCCCTTTCTATCTCAGTCTACAACAAAATAAAAGAAGCAGTGAAAGCTGAACAAGAATTTCAAGAACAACTAGCAAAAATCATAAAAAGTAAGAGCTAATTTTTTTAAACTGCATCAGAAGCAGGAAGCCTTTTAAACAACCAGCATGGCTACTGGATGATCAAGATGCTAAAGGAACATCCAACAACAATAAAGCCATTGTGGAGAAACTAAATGAATTCTTTGCCTTGGTCTTCACGGCTGAGGAGGTGGGGGAGATTCAGTGGGGAAGCAAATCTGAGGAACTGTCCCAGATTGAGGTGTCATTAGGGGAGATAAACTAAACAGTAATGAGTCACCAGAACCAGATGTGAAGGAACTCTTCCACCAGTTCTGAAGGAGCTCACATGTGACATTGCATGGTGTAGGGGGTTCGACTCACTTTCATGGCTTCTTCCCTCAGGGTGGCTTTTGGGGAAGTAACTGGTTGTTCTGATGCCGACACACCCCCTTTGGGTGAGGTGTTCTCTTCAGGGCACTGCCCTCCGGCAGTGACCACTCCGGTCTTGGTCTGTGCCCCCCTCCCGGGGGGGAGTCATTGTTCTTCCTCCGCTCCTCTTCCAGGGTCCTTCCTACTCCCTTGGACCCCCAGTTCTTCTCCCACTCTGCCTGCCCGGTTGCCTCCTGCAACCCTGGCTTGCGGACTTATGGCCTGGGGCTTCCCTGGGTCAAACTCCCCCAGCCAACCGCAGCTGCCTCCTTGCAGCCCGGCCTTTTAGGCTGCCTCTATGCGAGCCCTGCCCTCCATGGCTGCCTCCTTGCAACCCCTAGGGCCTCAGGGTATGTCTACACTACAGCGCTATTTTGAATTAACTTATTTTGAATTAGTTAATTTGAAATAAGCTAATTCGAACTAACGCATCTGGACACAAAAACTAATTCGAAATAGAGTTTTGCTATTTCGAAATAGTGTGTCCACACTGATTGGATGCTGGATCGCATTTAAGGGCAGCTGAAAACGGTTCCGGCAGGGCATCAGGTCAGTAGTTGCTTTGTGTGGCTGCTGTCTGAGGCTATCTGAGGCTCGTGCTTAAAGGGACCCCCCTGGACAGCCGGTTCTCAGCTTTCCCGCTTGCCTGCCTACCACGCCGAGGGACAGCAAAGCGTTTTCCTCTCCGCCTGCTTCGGTCGCTCTTATTTGGGACACCGCAGCACTCGGCATCATGGAGCCAGAGCCACCCCTGGGCACTCTGGTGCTCATGTTAAATGTCTTGCTGCAAGCCTGGCAGCAATTGCTGGAGGCTGCCTGGAACCTTCTGCTGCAGGCCAACCCCCTGGCCCTCCCCCAGCCCCCTCTGGGGGAGCGGCGCCTGGATGCCAGCGTGCCCTGCCGCATCTGGCGTCTGGACACCAGCAGCGACTGGTGGGACCGCATTGTCCTGGAGTGCTGGGGAGACCAACAGTGGACCCAGAACTTCAGGATGAAGAAGGACACCTTCCTCGAGCTCTGCGAGTGGCTTGCCCCTGCTCTGCGGCGACGGGACACATGCATGAGGCCCGCCATTCCCCTCCACAAGTGGGTGGCCATCGCCCTCTGGAAGCTCTCCACGCCGGATAGCTACCAATCCATTGGCAACCAGTTCAGCGTGGGGAGATCCACTGTCGGAGCAGTGCGCATGCAGGTACGGCACTCACCGGCCACTGGGCCAGGAGGGGGGGCTGCAAGGAGGACATGGGCTGCCCCAGGGAAAACGAGGGGGAGGTGGTGTAAGTGCCCTCCCCGGGAGGGTTCGGTCTGTCCCGGCCGCACTACAGACCGCCCGTGGTGGCCAGGATTGCAGCGGGGTTGCTCCTAGGAGTGGGGCGCAGGGCAGTGGCGGGGCACGAAGACTCCCAGCCACCCGGGCACCCTAGTGACCCTCAGTTTTGTGTGTCTCTCTGCAGGTGGTGAAGGACATCAACAGGGTGCTGCTCTGCAGAGTCGTCCGCCTCACCGACCTGGACGCGGTCATCCAGGGGTTTGGCGCCCTGGGCTTCCCCAACTGCGGAGGGGCAATTGACGGGACGGACATCCCCATCCATGCCCCGGAACACCAGGCCTCCCTCTTCATCAACAGGAAGGGGTACTTCTCCGTGATCCTGCAGGCCATGTCTGACCATCGGGGCCAGTTCACGGCCATCAGTGTGGGCTGGTCTGGTAAGGCACACGACACGCGGGTGTACCGCAATTCCTCCGTGTGCCAGAGGCTGCACACCGGGACTTTCTTCCCTGACCGCCACATCAGGGTCAGGGACGTGGACATGCCAGTGTGCCTGCTGGGAGATGCGGCCTACCCCCTACAGCCCTGGGTCATGAAGTCCTACACGGGACACCTCAGCCCCTCCCGGCAGGCCTTCAATGCTAGGCTCAGCAGGGCCCGCATCGTGATCGAAGGGGCCTTAGGCCAACTGAAAGCACAGTTTAGGTGCCTCCTCACCCTCCTCAACCTCTCCCAAAACAATATTCCGCACGTGGTGGCAGCATGCTGTGTGCTCCACAATTTATGTGAGAGGAAGAGGGAGGCTTTCCTGCCAGCCTGGATGGCAGAAGCTGACCGCCTGGCTGGCCAGTATGCACAGCCCCGCACGGCTGCCAGCCGGGAGGCCCTTCGGAGGGCTGTCCGCATCCGGGAAGCCCTGCGGGAGAGCTTCCAGGTGGACGAGGACTGAAGTCCCCCTGGCATGCCCCACTGGGGCCTTGTGCCTTACATTCCATCCCCACCTCCTTTCCCTTTCCCCTCCCTAACCCCCCTTCCTGATATACAGTAAAAACCCCTGTGTTGCCACAAAAAAACTTTCTTTATTTAACATAACTGGGTTGGGGGGAGGGGGAGAATAAGGGTGGGAGAGGGGAGGGGGGAAAACCTGGGAGGAGGGAGCTGGAAGAGGGAGGCGAGGGGAGGAAGGGGGAGGGGAAGCTCAGGGTTGGGGGTCTTGCCGGGCCTCCCATCTCACAGCACTGCGGGTGCAGGGGCCTCGGCATTCCCGAGGGGGAAGTGGGTATGGGGGGGGGGGCAGGAGGGTTGGGGGGGAGCGGAAGAAGCGGGAGGGGTAGCAGGGGTGGGAGGAGGATCGATAGCTGGGGCGGCTGCAGGGGCTGGAGCAGCAGGAGGCAGCAATCGGTCCTCCAGGGCCTGCAGGTGCTTGCGGAGGGCACGGCCCTGCTCCCGCAGCTCCCGCAAGCTCTCCCGCCACAGCTGCAGGTCCTCTTGCACCCGCTGCTCCTGGCTGTGGACCTGCCGTCCCTGCAACCACAGCGGCTGCCTCTGGAACTCCTCTAGGTTGCGGGTGCGCCTGCTGGCCCGGGTGCGGGTGGATGGTCCAGGCGGGGTGCTGCGTCCTGCACTCGCGGGTGCTGCGGCTGCGGTGAAACAAGGGAAGTGGTCAGTTCTCCCTGGGGACACAGTGGGTGAAACCCAGCCCCGCTCTGCAAGGCCAGGATGGCAGGTTTCCGCACCTGCTATCCCCAGGAGTGTGAGCTGGCCCAGGACTGCACCCCAGCCCCTGTGCTGCCTATAGTGTGGTGTGTGTGGGCGGGGAGGGGAGATGTGCCCTGCCTCTGTGTAGAGGGGGCGTCTGGAGGGAGAGCAGTGTGCAGTGTCTCTCCCCAGGGTCAGGAGCCTGTCATGTGCCTTCACGCGTAGACGCGTGTGGGGAACAGGCCAGGGCCCCTGCATGGCACCCAGCTGGGGCCACATGTCCTGGATGGCACGGCAGAGGCACAGGTTGTCAAGGCCAATGTGCACGGTCCCTGGGATCCCCCTCTCTCCCCCCCCGCCCCGCATAAGGGGACTGTGATGTCACTCACATGTGGAGGTCTCCCCGGCCTTGGATGAGGCTGCTGATGGGCTCTCCAGTTTGGCTCGGGGGTCCTGGATGCAGGTCACGCTCCCTGCAGGCTCCTGGCTGCTGTCCTCTTCCTCTTCCTCCTCTTCGCCTGTGTCGGGGCAGGGCCCTCTGCCCTGGGGTCGATGACAACCAGGGGGGCATGGACCATCTGACCCCCCAGGATGTGGTCCAGGACCTCAAAGTGCAGGCAGGACTCTGGGTCAGCCCCTGGTTGGGGGGCCCTGGCATAGGCCTGCTGCAGTTCTTTTATTTTGCTGCGCACCTGCTCCTGGCCGCGCATGTGGCCTCTGGTGGCCAGGCTGGCAGCCATGCGGCTGTAGACGGCCGCATTCCTGCACCTACTGTGGAGATCGTGGGCGTTGGAGGCCTCCCCCCAAACCTCAACGAGGCCCACGATCTCTGCACTAGACCAGGAAGGTGCCCGACTTTTGCAGCCCCTGGCAGGCTCCTGGGAGCCGCCAGCCTGGTCCTGGGGAGCAGTGGAGGGCTGGGTGGCAGCGGGTTGCTGGCTCATGCCGTGCCAGGTGCACGGTCTGCTGGCTGGGTGCTGGCAGGCTGGCAACTGGCACAGGCACTATGGCCAGAGTCTGCCCCTTTAAGGGCTCCGGGGCTGGGGAGGGAGCAGACAAGTTTTCCTGGTTGTGCCCAGAGTGGCCACCAGGGCTCCCTGGGAAGGGCTGGAGGCCCCCTAATTTGAAATAAGTGTCTATACAACACTTATTTCGAATTAGCTATTTCTAATTAAGTGTTATTCCTCGTAGAATGAGGTTTATCTAATTCGAAATAAGGGCTCCACTATTTTTATTTTATTTCGAAATAGCGGTTTGTATGTGTAGATGCTATTAAAGTTAATTCGAAATAATGGCTGTTACTTCGAATTAATTTTGTAGTGTAGTCACACCCTCAGACTGGGTAGCCTGGGTTTGCTAGGCAGAAGCCCCTCTCGCTACAGACAGACAGGCAGGTCCTCCTCCTCCTTCCAGGAGTTGCTTTATATGGCCTTCAGCTGGGCCTCCCTCCTTCACTCCAGCGTCCAGCCCCTTAAAGGGCCAGCGCAGGGCAACACCCTGCTACAATGGGTATTAACTGTGGTTAAATCAGCATCTGTATCAAATGACTCGAGGATAGCAAATGTGACACCAATTTTCAAAAATGGATCCAGAGATGATCCTGGCATAGGCCGGTAGGTCTAATTTCAGGCTCTTAGGCAAAGTAAGCCATCCTGGGATAAGAGGGAAGGTCCTCTCATGGACTGAGAACTTGTTAAAAGACAGGAAACAAAGGGTAGGAATCAATGGACAATTGTCAGAATGGAGAGAGGTAACTAGTGGTGTCCCCCAGGGGTCTGTACTGGGACTGAGCCTATTCTACATATTCATTAATGATCTGGAGAAAGGGGCAATCAGTGAGCTGGCAAATTTTGCAGATGATACAAAACTGTTCAAGATAGTTAAGTCCACAGCACACTGCAAAGAACTGCAGAAGGATCTCAGAAAATTGGGTGAGTGGGCAATAAAAGGGGAGATGAAATTCAATGTTGATAAATGCAAAGTAATGTATACTGTTTCCTATCTTTTAACTGGCGTGCCTGGCAATGCTACCGGGATCATCTAATGACCCTCGATTTACTGTAATGACACGCATTTTATAATCTTAATCATCCTGTCTCTGTCAGTAAACAGACACCCTGCCCCAAAGGCTGGGCTGCTCCCATGTTCTGAATTCCTCATATCGCACTCAGGCTGCGTTGGAGGTAAGACCTCTGTCTGGGGCTAGCGTGAGTAGACCCCAATACAAAATTCAGCAGGTGGGGAGCTGGAGGTTTAGAAAGGGGCAGGGTCTCACACAGGCTCTCCACAGCTCACAGACAGGTGTTAACGCAAACACGAAGGCTGGTTCTTCTCTTCCCCTCAGAGGACACGAGCCCACAGGGATCCATGCTGCTTCCTTTGGGGAACAAAGAAAGAAGAAACCACTGGAGTGCTCCTCTTCTGCCCTGCACCAGGAGCACAGCGGCAGGCAGGCGGCTGCGGAGGGGTGGGGGGAGGAGGGGGACAGACGCTGGGCTGCTCTGACATGTCTCAGCACGGAGAGATCCCAGAGCTACTCATGGTGCTGCTCCCAGCCGCTGAGGAGGCTGTGTGAGAACTCAGATGGAATCCCGAGATGCACAGGGATCAGCTCGGCCTTCCCACAACAGGGCACTATGGGATACGTACCCCACTGCGCTGCTCAGCTATCTGTGCTGGGGCCCCCAGCGTGGACATGGTCTGTCGACAGAATTAACAAGTGTGAACACCCTCTGGTGACTTTAGGGTGTGGACGGAGGTTTCATTGACAAATGTGGGTAGTGAAGCCTCAGTCTAAGAGGACTGCTGGAACATCACAGACGGAACAGGGGGGAAGACCAAGCCCAACTTGGGAGGCTGCCCAGCTTGAGTGAAAAGATGAGTAGAACAACTGCTGGGGTGAGAAATTGCAAGGAACAAGTTCCTTGGAGGACTGGAGCTGGCGTGTTTTGTTTTATTTTCCTTAGTAACTTACTGTGACCTATCTGCTATCACCTTTTATACGTAATACAAATCACTTTTATAAATATACCCAGTGTAAACAATAATTACCGTGAGGGGCCAACAGGTGTGCATCTCTCTCTTTCATTGAGAAAGGGGACAAGCAACTAATGAGCTTGCTCTGTATAAAGCTTGTACAAAGTAAGACACATGTATCTGGGGTTCTGGTCCTACCAGGGCTGTGCAGCTGGGTGCTGTGTCAAGTCCCTGTGACTGAGCCTTGCCAGAGCTGAGTAGAAGTCAGTGTCCATGTTGCTCTGCTGTGGGCTGTGACCAATCTCTGTGCCATTCCTGGAAGAGACCAGAGGGTCAGACACAGCAGGACAGGGTGGTGTGGTGTCCAGAGGGATGCTAGACGGGTTCAGTGGTAATATCAGCCCATTAAGTGACAGTCTCAAGGGATCGCAGTGACCCAACCTGACACACCTCTCAGTACCTCCACAGAGTCCCAGGAGCTGCACGCTCCGTCCATCTCCTCCGCAGGGCACAGACGACTGCGGGTCCCTCTGACTGGGGTCTGTCCTGTGCTAATGGTTTGACCCTAAATAGCTCTGAGCTTTTCCAGGTTACACAGCATCACCCAGGCTGGCCTCCAGATCAGAACTGAGCTAAATCTGCCCCCAAAGTGGCTCTGTGACCCAGAGTGGGGCTGAGTAGCTGGGCTGGTCAGCAGGTGTCATAATCATGAGAGATGGCCAGCAGCCTGGGGACTAAAGGGTTAACTATGCCTAAGCCAGGTAGAGTCGGCCAATAGGAACGTAGGTAGGAATTTCAAACTGGGACAAAGGAATTTTTGGTTTTTCCCTCTTTTGTCCCTGGGCAGTTTCTCTCCAGCTACTGAGAGAGACAGACAGAATGTCTCCCTCCAAGAACAGACTCTTCACTATCTGTAAGGAGGGTAAGGTTCAGATAAATCCATCAGTTTTATTGTTTTATGGTTTGGAAATGGGAATCTGATGTCTGTGCATTTAGAAATGGGGTTTCCTCTACTTTGCAACTAAGCTCTGGGCCCATGCTGGGGTTTCCCCCGGAGTATATTCATTTGTGACTTTGCCATCTACTCATTATGCTTGCAACAAGAATATTGAGGTGAGAATAAAAGTTCTTTCTCTTTCGTTTTTTCTTAACCTGGTATTGGTTAATTTTTGTGTGTCCTGGTTTTTACTTTAGGGCTGAGATTTCCCAAGTGATCTCTCCCCTGGCTTTCTTATCATTACTTGGGTGATGGCAGCGGATTTTTTTATCCCCAGAAATCTAGGTTTTTAAGATTTTGGGGGGAAGTTTTATACCGAAGCCTGGAAAGATCAGGTTTTGGGGTACTTTTTCAGGCCCCCAATTCTGCATTCATTGTGCCAGAGTGGGGAAAAAGCCTTGACATGGTGGCAGTGGTGGGATTATTTTGAGAACCCAGGCTTTTTAAAAGGACACAGGTTTTTCATTTGAGGTGCAAGCTGTGCAGTTTTTTTCTCTTTTTTTTTAAGTTTTGTTTTCTGTGCTGCCTTGGGGAGGGGCAGACAGAAGGGTAACCTTAAGCCAGACACAGACCTTCCTACCCAAACAGTTTGGTTTTTTTCTAGCTTTCGGGGCAACCGGATAGCTAGGCTAGTTAAGGCATGATGTCCAGCTCTAGGACACATTCATACTCCAAGGAGAGGAGTCAGGAGCAGCGGGGAGTAACCTTGAGAAGGCAGGAGGAAGGTATAGCAGCCTTCCTTTCCCCTCACCAATGCCTTCTATGTGGGAAGCTGCCTGTAAGGCAGCCGGCAGACCTCTAACTCAGAAAGCGGTGGAGTTTCTCCTACAGATGGAGGAGAAGTGCGCCCAAGCAGAACATCTGGCGAGGCTAGCAGAGTAGAAGTGGAAGCAGAGGAGAAGCGTGCACGACGAGAGGCCGAGGAGAAGCGCGCCCAACAAGAACATCAGGCCAGGCTAGCAGCAATAGAAGCAAAGATAAGGCGAATGGAAGCGGAAGCACAGGCAAAAATAGCAGAAATAAAGACAGAGACTAGGCGAATAGAAGCGGAAACACAGGAGAGGATTGCTCAAGGGAAAGCCCCACCAACTGACCATCCGCTCCCATGAATCCTGCAGTCACTGTTCAACATCCCAAGGAACTCCAGACCCAGGGACTGGAAGAACAACAGAGACTGTACCCTCCCAGGAGTTCAGAGTACAACTGGGTGGGTATGGAATGTGACTATAGCATGGCTACTATGTGTAATTGGGACGGCACCTTAACCCAGCCCCAGAACATGTGTGAGGTTTGTGAAAGGGGTGAGTGTGATTCTGAGGAGTTGTCTGTGGTTAGTCAGGCCTACTGGGAGCAAGGTAAAAGTTTCTCTCAATGTTTGCCTGTGGGAGAGAACTGTGTGTCTCCTGCCCGTCTGCCTGAAGCCTCAGAGGTGAGGCTGGAATCAGAAACGGGGCAGGAAGAGCCCAGTAATCAGGGAAGTGTTTCTCTGGAGCAGTCTGCAGTGGCTGGCCAGAGTGGAGTTTTAGCTGAGGAAAAAGGCCAAGTTCTGGAGGGTGAGGAGTTGTTGGCTGGTGGGGTTTGTAAAACTGAACCTGCACAAGCTGAAGGTGATTTCCTTGAGGGAGCTCAGTGTGAACAACCGCTGTGTGGCAGTTTGGCTGCTGGGAGGGGCAGTATGCCTGAGGGGGAAGGGTTTCTTCCCAGTTCTTTGTCTGCAGGAGGTGCCTGTCAGCCTGGCATGGCTGAGGAGAGAGCTGCAGGCCCAGATTTAGTTCTGGGGACAGCGGAAGCCCAGAAAGGGGAGGACCCTCAGTTTGTGTCTGCTGGGGGCAGTGGTGCTGTAACTGGGGTGGGTCCAGTCAGCATCATGTCAGGATCCCAGGGATCAGATAAGTCTGGTGCTGGTGTGTTGCTGGGAGGGAGGAGAGTGGCTCTGTGTGATCAGGGTACTGCCCTGGCCAGGACACCTGCGGAGCAGCAGGGAGTGGTAAGTGTGACACCTACAGACAGTGTGGAAGCGTGTAGCAGTCTAGAAAGCTGCGAGGGGGAGGGAGATGTCTCTGACCTCCCCCCAGATGAGTCTGTGCGTTTGCCTGAAGGGGGGTCGTGTGGAGACCTGCCTGTTCAGAAGGTTAAGAGAACTCAGGAGGAGTGGTGGTGGCTCAGCAGGGAGATGCTACTGTAGGGCCAGGAGAAAGGTGAGCTTTTGCTTGCAGAAGGCCATAGGGAAGAGGATCCTTATGGTGACGATGGCCAGCAGTTTGCTGTGCCTGAAGGGGGTGAAGGTGACTTGGATTTGGAAAGATCTAATGTGGACAAGGGTGAGGAAGTTGCAGAGGGATTGGAGGTTGTTTCAGGTGGGGTGGAAGCAGCCAGGGAGATGAAACAGTCCTCTGGGGACCAAGTGCCTGTGTTTGACCAGCTTGCTGGGGAGTGTGTGTTGCTGAAACATGAACGGTTCCAGGTTGATTATGTGAAAGGACAAGAAATCTGTAAGTCTACCAGGCTAGTTCACCTAGGCCCTGTCTCTGTGAGGCCGTGGCCCACTTGGAAAAGAAGATGGAAAACTAGATTGAAAGCAGGATGCCAGGGTAGGGTCTGGACTTCTTCCTTCCTGATTAGCTATGGGGAGCAAGGGAATTCCATAGCCACTGTGAGGAGGGGAGACACACCCAGCCAGCCCTTTGTCTTTGTTAAGATGGAGAGTTCACTATTTAAACCCACAGGGCAATGGGGGAAAGGTAAGACTTGTGTTGCCAAGGAAGGCTGCAGCTTTTTAAATCAAAAAGCGCAAAATTGTCAGAGTGCATTTGCTGCGGGTTTGATCCCATTGCTGATGTCAACTGTTGTAACCATTGTACTGCTTTTACTAAGAATTGTAACAATGTCCAATATGCATGACCTTGTGCCCAAACCCTGGAAACTGTTAATAAATGTACCCAAGGACACACTGTATGTTCAAAAGCCTTGTGATACAGGTATTTCACTGTTGATACCTGTGCTTAGTTTTAGAGCTTCTCACCTGAGAAGGGGCATTCCAGAATTGGTGTGCTGTGTGAAAAGGGAAACTGAGGCACGACTCCATATTGTTTTCGTGGCTAAGAGCCAAGATGCCTATACTATGGGGAATAAGGACACATACATTATATCAACATTAATTGGATTTCAGACCATTGACAAAGCTGGCATGGATAAATTTAATTTCTTTGGCTCTGAGCAACGGCATTGCTGTACCCACTAATGGGTGTTGGGTCCAAATTTTGTGAAAAGGGGCCTGTGTAAGGTTTCTAATGAAAGCTTGTACGCTGCTGATTCTACGGATGATACTTGTGCACTTCTGTGATTTTTGTATATGAAGTTATGGAATAGACTTTGCTCTGGTATGTTAAAATTTTTCTGTCTGGAAGGACTAAGTGGGCGTGGACTGCCTACTGCTTATTCAGTAAATGGCGATGCTAAGTAGCACAGCCTCATGAACAATGACCTGAGGCCTGCATCTGGGAGACTGCAAACCAGCTTGAATGTGACCAGCTCCAGTTGGAAGACACAAGGAACATCAAAGGGCCTCTGAGGCTGACACTAAAGACTGTTAAGCGAGCAGTTTGTACTCTCTTTGCTAACCGCCTGCATCCAGCACTCGGTGACCGATGTATGCCAGGTGTTCTCATTAACAAGCTTACTCTCCACTTTTTCTTTCTTTTATTAATATATCTATAGAGTTTAGATTCAAAAGGATTGGCCCAGCGTGCTCTTGTGGGTAAGATCTACAGTGAAAATTGGCCTGGAACTGTGGCTGAGTCCTTTGGCCCAGGAGGATGCGTTTGGAGTTGGTGAGTGTGGGTTTTAGAACCTCTCACCTGTGTGTGAGGCCTAAGTCTGATTATGGCACAGGGAAGCTGGAGTGTCGAAGGGGTTTTGCTGGCGAGGCTTCCTGCTGGCCAGAGTGGCAGCTGAAGTGCTCGGTGTAACTGGCGGGGTGCCTTGGGAAGGACCCCAGTTGAGGGCAGTAAGTAGCCCTGGTTTTAAGCAATTCGCCCGAAGCTGATGCCCTCAGCAGTGCCAAGACCTGGCCTGATGTATGACAGCGCTATATTCAGCAGGACGCACAGAACCTGGTCAATTCAGCTTTGGATCAGGACCCCACGCTATTCGAAATTAGATTTTGAAACGGAGAGTTTGGTCGGTTAAAGAGGCATTTCTGGACTCAATTACTTAGTACGCTCTCTGTATATAAGTCATGGTACTCCACAGATGTGGAAGGGGTTTGTTTACTTTTCATGTATTTCAAAGGTCTAGTAAGGTGTGCATGTATTTATTTATTATGTTTTATCTCAGACCACCAAGAGGAAAGCACAGTCAGCGTGGCCAGAAGCTGTCCGGCACTGTCTGTGATTTGGGGGGCGTGTCATGATCATGAGAGATGGCCAGCAACCTGGGGACTAAAGGGTTAACTCTACCTAAGCCAGGTAGAGTCGGCCAATAGGAATGTAGGTAGGAATTTCAAACTGGGACAAAGGAATTTTTGGTTTTTCCCTCTTTTGTCCCTGGGCAGTTTCTCGCCAGCTACTGAGGGAGACAGACAGAATGTCTCCCTCCAAGAACAGACTCTTCACTATCTGTAAGGAGGGTAAAGTTCAGATAAATCCATCAGTTTTATTGTTTTATGGTTTGGGAATGGGAATCTGATGTCTGTGCATTTAAAAATGGATTTTCCTCTACTTTGCAACTAAGCTCTGGGTCCATGCTGGGGTTTCCCCCGGAGTATATTCATTTGTGACTTTGCCATCTACTCATTATGCTTGCAACAAGAATATTGAGGTGAGAATAAAAGTTCTTTCTCTTTCGTTTTTTCTTAACCTGGTATTGGTTAATTTTTGTGTGTCCTGGTTTTTACTTTAGGGCTGAGATTTCCCAAGTGATCTCTCCCCTGGCTTTCTTATCATTACATGGGTGGTGGCAGTGGATTTTTTATCCCCCAAAATCTAGGTGTTTAAGATTTTGGGGGGAAGTTTTCCCTGCGGCCCAGAGCGGGGCTGAGTAGCTGGGCTGCCAGGAGGTAAGACACAAAGCCAAGGGCATCACCCAACAGCAGGCTGGCTCGAGAGAAGGGCTGGATCTCACGTCTGGCTGAGCAGGGAACTGGGCACAGCTCCCAGGAGCCACCAGGAGCTGTAGGGTCATAGAATCATAGAAGCCTAGGATTGGAAGGGACCTCGAGAGGTCATCGAGTCCAGTTCCCTGCCCTCATGGCAGGACCAAATACTGTCTAGACCATCCCTGATAGACATTTATCTAACCTACTCTTAAAATATCTCCAGAGATGGAGATTCCACAACCTCCCTGGGCAACTTATTCCAGTGTTTGACTACCCTGACAGTTAGGAACTTTTTCCTAATGTCCAACCTAAACCTCCCTTGTTGCAGTTTAAGCCCCTTGCTTCTTGTTCTATCCTCAGAGGCCAAGATGAACAAGTTTTCTCCCTCCTCCTCATGGCACCCTTTTAGATACCTGAAAACTGCTATCATGTCCCCCCTCAATCTTCTCTTTTGTAAAATAAACAAACCCAATTCTTTCAGCCTTCCTTCATAGGTCATGTTCTCTAGACCTTTAACCATTCTTGTTGATCTTCTCTGGACCCTCTCCAATTTCTCCACATCGTTCTTGAAATGCGGTGCCCAGAACTGGACACAATACTCCAACTGAGGCCTAACTAGTGCAGAGTAGAGCGGAAGAATGACTTCTCGTATCTTGCTCACAACACACCTGTTAATGTATCCCAGAATCATGTCTGCTTTTTTTTGCAACAGCATCACGCTGCTGACTCATAGTCAGCTTGTGGTCCACTATAACCCCTAGATCCCTTTCTGCCGTACTCCTTCCTAGACAGTCGCTTCCCATTCTGTATGTGTGAAACTGATTGTTCCTTCCTAAGTGGAGAACTTTGCATTTGTCTTTATTAAACTTCATCCTGTTTACCTCAGACCATTTCTCCAATTTGTCCAGATCATTTTGAATTATGACCCTATCCTTCAGATTAGTCGCAACCCCTCCCAGCTTGGTATCATCTGCAAACTTAATAAGCGTACTTTCTATGCCAATATCTAAATCATTGATGAAGATATTGAAGAGAGCCGGTCCCAAAACAGACCCCTGTGGAACCCCACTTGTTATACCTTTCCAGCAGGATTGTGAACAATTAATAACTACTCTCTGAGTACGGTTATCCAGCCAGTTATGCACCCACCTTATAGTAGCCCCGTCTAAGTTGTATTTGCCTAGTTTATTGATAAGAATATCATGCGAGACCGTATCAAATGCCTTACTAAAGTCTAGGTATACCACATCCACCACTTCTCCCTTATCCACAAGACTCGTTATCCTATCAAAGAAAGCTATCAGATTGTCAGCACCTCACCTGAGTTCTGGAAGTTTAATGAGGCGAGGCCATCGCAACGATGTTTTGAAAGTGGGGCAGGTGGGCATAGAAGAATCTCCCCTGAACATGGGGATCTCCAGGTGCCCTATCAAGACCTGGTCCCCCCATCACTACACCTGCCCCAGGGCGCACAGCTGGGGAAAGGCATGAACTGAAGTCCTGTCACCTCCAGACATTGGAAACAGCTTGTTGGGGTCACAGGCCATTGGAATGAGTTTCAGCTGCTCTCAAGCACCTGCAGACTGAGTCAGGCACCAGTCCCATGCACAATACTGGCAAGATCTGGACAACATCACAGTCACTCATGGCCAGCTCTGCCCCCACTGCTGGGCCCCGTGGCAGGGTCCGGCCCAAAGAGGCTGGTAACATGGAAATGATCAGGGGCTTTGGTGGGCAGCACCTTCAACCTGCACTCACACTCAGAGTGATGACAAACAGGAACACCCAGGCTTGGATGGCATGTGCCCCATGGTACGACTCAGCCCACAGCATTGCCCCAATATTCACCACACCAAGGGCGTGCCTTGCACGTCCTCCCACCTGCCCTGGAAACCACTGTAGAGATAACCTTATTGACAGCTTGCAATTGCCCTTGAGAGCACTGGAGCTGTGATGCCTATTTCGGATGATGTCATCATGCAGGCGGGTTCTCCGGCACCCTATATATCGTGGAGCTTCCTCTGTGGGATTTACCGAGGGAGCAGAGCACCGAGAGCTCAGTGCAGACCAGACAGTCGCCTTCACCATGAAGATCACAGGAGCTGTTCTGCTCTTCTCTCTTGCCCTTTACTGCTCCTACTCAGGTGAGTCACTTAGCCCTGCTCAGACACCTCTGCCCCGGAACGACAGGGTCACCCTCACCTTGATCTACCCCAGGATCGCACCCCCACTGTGGCTGATGCAGCCAGTTTATTTCTGAGATGCCCCTGCACCATCCTGACACAGAGCAACAGGCTGGTTCCGTGAGCTCTGACTGCCCGGCCTGATCCCACGTCTCTGAAGGGCTGTTCCCGGGGTTCTCTCTGGCTGGCAGATCCCTGACTCTGCCAATAACTGAGACAGCTCAGAAGATTCCCAGCCCCTAGAAATCCAACATCCCTGTAATCTTCTTGGCTGCTGAATTTCTTCTGAGGTACGGTTCTCCCACAGGAAAAGTTTCTTCATAGTGTCTGTTCTTTAGGTGTTGCTTAATGTGCTGAAATAATTGAAGGCAATGATGCTTAATTAGCATGACAGGATCTTCAGTGGTGCCAAAGTAGAAAGCGGGAGGGTTTAGATCCTTTCCAAACATTTACCGCTTTTTAAATTCCACTGCTGGAGACCTTCTTATCCACATCTCCTTAATACAGAAAATTCTCACTTGGGGACACTGGTTAGAGGTCCATTAAGGAACAGAGACAGATGATGGGATGAAATGTTTCATTAAACGTGAGGGATTGCTGATGTCATTTTTCCTATGACATAATTCTGAAGACACTGAAATGAAGGAGACAGGTCGGAGACAGTCGCCTAGGTAATTCTGGCTGTCAGCAGGAGTGTTGGGAGCAAGACACTTCCTACCGGGACTTCCTGGGCCGGTTAGGAAGCTGCGTGCCGTGTCCTACACAGGGGTGAACGCTTTTCACTGACTTTCCCACCAACGTTCCCTTCACTGATTCCAGTCTGTCTGGGTTTTGTTCCAGATGCTGCTGGGCACCCTGGTGAGGTAAGACGATCTCCCCTGTTCACTGACAGTCTCTGGTGTGAAGCATCCTGGGCACGGTCTCTGGCTTAGAAACAGGCGAGAACTGATGAGTCAAAGCAGGGGCAGAGTCTGCCCGATGTCGGACCGAGCAGAGACTGAATCTCAGGTGCTGAGCACCCCTGGGAACAGCTGCACTGCAAGAAAACACCAGTGGGTCAGCTGACTTGGGCTTGTGGGTCTTGTGCTACAGGGCTAAAGATCGGTGTGAGATGTTTGGGCTCTGGGACCCACTTGGGGTAAACGCACATGTCTACATGGCAGTGAGTAGACGCAAGACATTTGGTCCGAGGGGTGGATCCCATGCGCTGTTGTACAGGGCAGTCGGGGATGGGCCTGTGGGAAGAGTGGGGAGCAACTCTGAGACACAACAGTGGAGGGGAGAGTCCCACAAGTGCGTGAAAGTTCTTATGTCTGATCATACCCTGTCAGTGGAGACGCCCCTTCGCTCCCACAACATGAAGTGTCTCTTACATGCAGAACAATTTCTACCCTCTGTGTCTCCCCTCCCCGTCAAAGGAAGAGTCTGCTCTGTATCAAAAAACTCTCCCCAGATTACAGGCTCAGATCCTCCTGGAAGCAAGAGGGGAACTGCAAAGACAGTCAGTCGGTCAGCAGGGACAAGGGCAGGATTAGATACTGCAAGCTCCTAGGGGCAGGGACTTCTCTTTTCCCCTGTGTTCTCAGCCTTGTGAAGGCATGGGGGGGGGAATATTGGGGTACTACTGTGACAGATGAGTCTGCTCAGCTGTGCCCAGACCCGGCCCGGTCCATCACAACTACTGCAATGCAGACAACACTAAGAGCAATACTGATGTTCTCTGCAGGGTTTCTGCAGTGAGTACACCGAACCTCCTGAAGTCTGCACTGCGGAGTACAAACCCATCTGTGGCACTGATGGCAACACATACAGCAATAAATGCAACTTTTGTGGTGCCGTCTTGTAAGTAACAGAATATACCTCCTATTTATACAAGGTATAATGCAATTGTGATGTCATTCAAACTCCTGCCTGGGCCCAGCAGTTTCTACCTCCTGGAGAAGTGTTTCTAAAACTTATAGGGAACAGCAAGGTTGAGGGGGAAAAAAAAAAGAAGCTTGCCCCTTTAAGAGGTGGCCGTTACCTGGGAGAAAAAAACCCAGGGAAAAAAGTTGTTGAGCAAAAATAAACAAAAAGAAAAAAGGGAGGCTCGTCCCTTTAAGGGCAGCCATTTTGAATTCTGTTCCCTCCGCGACACACACTTTAAGAAGTGTTGTCCTAGAGCCTGGGTCAAGTGTCTGAATAATTGTTCCTGCCAGCCAAAGGGCTCTGGTCATTTGATGTAATGGGGCCAAGACAGAAGGTTGCTCTGACTGGCTGGGGGGCTGCAGCACTAAGTTCTGTGTCTCTGTCTTTCCCCCTAGTGTAAAGCTTGGAAGTCTTTGCTTTGAGCACGATGGAGAATGCCAGCCATGTGACAGAACTGGGCACACGGTTGAGGAACTGTAGCTGCTAGTTCTCACTAGCGGAGCCATATTCTCGTCTCAGCCTCCATTCCCAGGGCTCCTGACAGCATCTCTGACTCCCCACCTGTGTCTGCAATAAAGGAAACTCAGAGCCATTCCTGCCCTGTGTGGTTTTTCCCACTCTCAAAGGACAGACTCTGCTCAGGAATATGGGGACACCCTGCGCTAGCACGCTGGAGACTGGCTCTTGTGTGTGGTGTGTTTTCTCCCTGACGCTTCCTTCCCAAACAGATGCACTGGGCTCTGAGGAAGGGGCTGGGCAAGGGAGCTCTCTCATAGCCTGTCACAAACTCACAGGACTTGTGCTCTCTGGGCTCCACACAGCCCCTGGACGCGGCCCCCTTCGGCGTGACAGCCTTCTGTCGAGGGGGCATCGTCCTGCAGGTTAGGTCCTCCGGCCCCAATGCCTCCTCTGAGAGTTCCTGAGCCGCGCTTCTGGGCTTTGTGCCCCATTTCTCGCTGTGGATTGCCTCAGGGAGTTCACTCCCTCTGGCCCGCAGGGCTACACGCGCCACAGGGACCAATGCAGCCCTGATCTCTAAAAAGCCTGACTCTTAGCCAGCCTCACACACAAGGGCTTCTGAGCGCTTGACCCCAGCTCAGGCAGTTGTCAGGGCCCTGGAGCCCAGCAACCCTTCGCCCAGCATGATTCGCTCTTGCCCAGCTCCAGGGGGGCTCTGGTTGTTCTCTCTCCAGTCCAGAACTGCCCCCCTTCCAACTGATCACTGGCCCCCACAGCTCCACCCCTCTCCCTTGTCTCCTCCCCAGGTCAACAGGTTGCTGAAGCCCTCTCGCTTCCATCCTTTGTTCCCTCTCTGGCTGCAACTGGCCGGTCAGGTCACCAGGGTCTTCTATTCTCAGCCCACTGACCTTCTACTGGTGAGAAGCAGGTGAATTCCAAGCTGGGCTGGCCTTTTCTGTCACCCTGTCACGAATTGTTAGAAAACCCCCATCTCCAAGGCACTGACTGGGTTTCCAGTTGCTAGGTGAGAGCAGATCTGGTCATAGACTCATAGAACTGGAAGGGACCTCAAGAGATCATTGAGTCCAGTCTCCTGCTCTCACGGCAGGACCAAGCATGGTCTAGAATGATCATCCCTGACAGGTGTCTGTCTAATCTGCTCTTCAATATCTCCCGGGATGGAGATTCCACAGACCCCCCAGGCAATTTATTCCTGTGCTGGGCAGTTAGGAAGTTTTTCCCATTATCCAAACTAAACCACCCTTGCTGCAGTTTAAGGCCATTACTTCTTGTCCTGTCATTAGAGGCCAATTTTTGTCCCTCCTCCTTTTAACACCCTTTTAGATACTTGAAAACTGCTATCATGTCCCCTCTGTCTTCTCTTTTCTAAGCTAGAAAGATTTAAGCATGAATTGGGAGGCTCCCCAGCTTGTAAGAGAAGATGATTGGAAGTACAGTTAGGGTAGTTTCTTAGAGTCGTAAGCTTAGCTGGCGTGTTTTCTTTTCTTTTGCTTTGTAACTGTCTGTGATCTGTCTGCTATTACTTGCATCACTTAAGTCACGTAAAGTAGTTTTTAAAGTAGTGGCAGGGGAAAGGCAACAGGTGTGCAGGAGCATGTGGATTGGACAGAGATGTCTCTTAGGTGAGGGTCTATTAATGGAGATGCTCTATGTCTAGTAAGGAGGAGAGGATGGAAGATGATATAAGCTCTGAGGAGAAACCCTCAAATGAAAAAGAGACGCCCTATTCACTTGTGTCAGGGAACGGCAGACAGATAAAAAGTGCCACGTTTTTCGAATGCTTCTATACAAACACTGGAAGCCTAAATAATCAGATGGTGAAAGAGTGCCTCATGTCGAACGAGGCTATTGTTATAGTAGGCATCACAGAAGCCTGGTGGCATGAGGCTGATCAGTGGGCGATGATAATATCAGGGTACCAAATACATTGGCAAGACAGAACGGGTGGCACTGCTGTGGCAATGGCACTACATGTGAAAGACAACATAGAATCAAATGAAGTAAAACACTTGAATGAACCAAATTCTATCACAGAATCTCTGTGGACAGTAATAAGAATACAGCAGTAGGGACATAATGCCAACCACCTGACCTCAGGGAGATTAGGGAGACACTAAAAATAAAAAAACCTCAGCAATAAACCCCATATTGATTGGATACATGTCACCTCAGGACCAGGTGCAGATAGAAAGTTTCTCCACACTTTAAATGACTGTTTCTTGGACCAACTAGTCTTAGAACCCTCAAGAGGAGAGAGAATTCTTGAATTGGTTCTATGTGGAGCAGGATCTGGTCCAAGAGGTAAATAGAGCTGGACCACTTGGCAACAGTGACCATAATATCATTAGATTTAACATCCCTGTGGTGAGGAAAATACTACAGCAGCCCAACATGCTGGCATTTTACTGCAGAAAGGGGGACTATACAGGGAAGAGGAAGTCAGTGAAACAGAAATTAAAAAGCACAGTGCCAAAAGTGAAATCCCTGCAAGTTGTATGGAAACTTTTTAAAGACGCTATACCTTAAAGAGTTATAAAAGTTATAAAGTATCAGAGGGGTAGCCGTGTTAGTCTGGATCTGCAAAAGTGACAAGGAGTCCTGTAGCACCTTATAGACTAACAGATGTATTGGAGCATAAGCTTTTGTGGGCAAAGAGGTCTGACGAAGTGGGTCTTTGCCCAAGAAAGCTTATGCTCCAATACAAAAGTTATAAAGAGGCTCAACTTGAATGTCTACCCCTAATTTAAAAAGAAAACAGTAAGAGAAGCAAACAACAAAGTAAAAAAGCAGTGAAAGCGAAAAAAGAATTTGAAGAACAACTAGCAAAAATCTTAAAAAGTAAAAGCTAATTTTTTTAAACTACATCAGAAGCAGGAAGCCTGTTAAACAACCAGCATGGCCACTGGATGATCAAGATGCGAAAGGAGCATCCAAAGACAATAACGCCATTGTGGAGAAACTAAATGAATTCTTTGCCTTGGTCTTCACGGCTGAGGAGGTGGGGGAGATTGAGTGGGGGAGCAAATCTGAGGAACTGTCCCAGATTGAGGTGTCATTAGGGGAGATAAACTAAACAGTAATGAGTCACCAGGACCAGATGTGAAGGACAGAGCCGGCCCAAGCTACGGGCTGACCGTGCTACCGCCCGGGGCGCCCCATTGTAGGGGGTGCCGCATAGGGCTGCCGGACTGGGCGGGGGCGGGGCTGTGCGTACGCCGGGCACCTGGGGGTGGGGCTGCACATGTGCTGGGCGCACGGGTTGGGGCCGCGCATGAGCCAGGCGCCCGGAGCTCGGGGGTGCTGCGTGCCCGGGGGTGGGACCGTGAATGCGCCGCACTCCCGGGGGCGGCACCATGCTCCCGGAGCCCGGGGCGCACGAATGGCTCGGGCCGGCCCTGGCGAAGGAACTCTTTCACCAGTTCCGAAGGAGTTCACATGTGTCATTGCACAGTTACTAACTGTGGTTAAATCAGCATCTGTATCAAATGACTGGAGAGTAGCGAATGTGACGCCAATTTTCAAAAAGGGATCCAGAGATGATCCTGGCGTAGGCTGTGTAAGCTGGTCAGCTCTGGGAGGGTCACCTCCCCTTTGGGGTCAGTGGGTGGCCGCTCCAGCCCACTACACCCGGATCAGTCTCTGGGGGGAATTAACACACAGACAGGCAGTCCAGGATTCCCCCGCCCTTACCTCCGGGCAGGTGGACAAACGGTAAATAATAACAAGGGCGGCCTGGGTTTGGGCAGGCCAGGAATGATAGGCAGAGAGCCGGCCTTCGTTCAGGGCGGGCTGCCAAGACTATGGTAAAGAGAGCCCCGTCCCAGTCCAGGGCGGGCTGCCGGTAAACAGTTCAGAGCCCTGCCTTTGGTCAGGGCAGGGCGGCAAGCACCACGGTTTATGAGCCGGCCCTTGGTCGGGCCAGGCGGCAGGCAAAGCAGTCTATTAGCCCACACAGGCAATCCAGGCCCAGACCTGGTTCAGGGTGGGGCCGCAGGAGAACAGTTTGTAAACAACCTCTACGATTAGTCTCCTTGCTCAGGAGGGCGGCAGGCCGCTCGCCAGCAATGGCGAGAGGGGGAGGCTACCACCCAAACGGTGGGTGGCAGGGGGGGGCTCAGGCCGGCCCACTCCACTGTGGCCCAGCCCAGGGCCCTAGAGGCAGCAGTTTACTGCTGCTGGATCAGCGGGGACTCCAGCCCGAAACACGCTGATCCGGGCATGTCTACGTCCATGCTGTCCCCTGGGCCGCTTCCCTCCTTCCCCTCCGGGTGTACCTGGTAGTCACACAGGCCTCCCGCGGTGTCCGGGGGGTCGAGGTCCATAGGCCGCTCCTCGGCGGCTTGCAGGCTGTTTGGGAAGTCTAGGGAAGGCTGGTGTTCCTCCAGTCCGCTGTGCAGCAGGGGCCCCGGCGGCCCACACCAGCTCACCACCTCCCCAGGCATTTGCTCCTCTCTGCGGCGTGCAGGGGAGCCCACTGGTCTCAGCTGCTCCTTCGGCCTGCTGTGCAGCAGGGGCCCCGGCGGCCCACGCCAGCTCACCACCTCCCCAGGCATTTGCTCCTCTCTGCGGCGTGCAGGGGAGCCCACTGGTCTCAGCTGCTCCTTCGGCCCGCTGTGCAGCAGGGGCCCCGGCGGCCCACGCCAGCTCACCACCTCCCCAGGCATTTGCTCCTCTCTGCGGCGTGCAGGGGAGCCCACTGGTCTCAGCTGCTCCTTCGGCCCGCTGTGCAGCAGGGGCCCCGGCGGCCCACGCCAGCTCACCACCTCCCCAGGCATTTGCTCCTCTCTGCGGCGTGCAGGGGAGCCCACTGGTCTCAGCTGCTCCTTCGGCCCGCTGTGCAGCAGGGGCCCCGGCGGCCCACGCCAGCTCACCACCTCCCCAGGCATTTGCTCCTCTCTGCGGCGTGCAGGGGAGCCCACTGGTCTCAGCTGCTCCTTCGGCCCGCTGTGCAGCAGGGGCCCCGGCGGCCCACGCCAGCTCACCACCTCCCCAGGCATTTGCTCCTCTCTGCGGCGTGCAGGGGAGCCCACTGGTCTCAGCTGCTCCTTCGGCCCGCTGTGCAGCAGGGGCCCCGGCGGCCCACGCCAGCTCACCACCTCCCCACGCCATAGGTCCCTTCCTTGAGGTGCAGAGGAGCCCTCTGGCCTCTTTGGGGGTCGGCGCCTCACTGGCCTGGCTGGCGGCTTTTTACCTCTCTGGCTCCGCCCCTTGGCTTCCGGTCACGTGGCTCATTAGGGCCCGGTGCAGCCCACCAAGGCTCTGGGAGGGGTGCCTCCCCTTCGGGGTCAGTGGGTGGCCACTCCAACCCACTACAGACTGGTAGGTCTAATTTCAGGCTCTTAGGCAAAGTAAGCCATCCTGGGATAAGAGGGAAGGTCCTCTCATGGACTGAGAACTTGTTAAAAGACAAGAAACAAAGGGTAGGAATCAATGGACAATTGTCAGAATGGAGAGAGGTAACTAGTGGTGTCCCCCAGGGGTCTGTACTGGGACTGAGCCTATTCTACATATTCATTAATGATCTGGAGAAAGGGGCAATCAGTGAGCTGGCAAATTTTGCAGATGATACAAAACTGTTCAAGATAGTTAAGTCCACAGCACACTGCAAAGAACTGCAGAAGGATCTCAGAAAATTGGGTGAGTGGGCAATAAAAGGGGAGATGAAATTCAATGTTGATAAATGCAAAGTAATGTATACTGTTTCCTATCTTTTAACTGGCGTGCCTGGCAATGCTACCGGGATCATCTAATGACCCTCGATTTACTGTAATGACACGCCTTTTATAATCTTAATCATCCTGTCTCTGTCAGTAAACAGACACCCTGCCCCAAAGGCTGGGCTGCTCCCACGTTCCGAATTCCTCATATCGCACTCAGGCTGCGTTGGAGGTAAGAGCTCTGTCTGGGGCTAGCGTGAGTAGACCCCAATACAAAATTCAGCAGGTGGGGAGCTGGAGGCTTAGAAAGGGGCAGGGTCTCACACAGGCTCTCCACAGCTCACAGACAGGTGTTAACGCAAACACGAAGGCTGGTTCTTCTCTTCCCCTCAGAGGACACGAGCCCACAGGGATCCATGCTGCTTCCTTTGGGGAACAAAGAAAGAAGAAACCACTGGAGTGCTTCTCTTCTGCCCTGCACCAGGAGCACAGCGGCAGGCAGGCGGCTGCGGAGGGGTGGGGGGAGGAGGGGGACAGACGCTGGGCTGCTTTGACATGCTTCAGCTACTCATGATGCTTCTCCCAGCCACTGAGGAGCCTGTGTGAGAACTAAAGGCCAAATCCCAGGATGCACAGGGATCAGCTCAGCCTTCCCATACCCAGGGCACTATGGATACGTACCCCACTGCGCTGCTCAACTATCTGTGCTGGGGCCCCCAGTGTGGACATGGTCTGTCGACAGAATTAACAAGTGTGAACACCCTCTGGTGACTTTAGGGTGTGGACGGAGGTTTCATTGACAAATATGGGTAGTGAAGCCTCAGTCTAAGAGGACTGCTGGAACATCACAGACGGAACAGGGGGGAGGACCAGTGATTGATGTATTCCATATATCCTCATTAACAATCTTACTCTCACTTTTTTTTCTTTCTTTTATTAATATATCTGAGAACTGAGGCCTGCATCTGGGAGACTGCAAACCAGCTTGAATGTGACCAGCTCCAGTTGGAAGACACAAGGAACATCAAAGGGCCTCTGAGGCTGACACTAAAGACTGTTAAGCGAGCAGTTTGTACTCTCTTTGCTAACCGCCTGCATCCAGCACTCGGTGACCGATGTATGCCAGGTGTTCTCATTAACAAGCTTACTCTCCACTTTTTCTTTCTTTTATTAATATATCTATAGAGTTTAGATTCAAAAGGATTGGCCCAGCGTGCTCTTGTGGGTAAGATCTACAGTGAAAATTGGCCTGGAACTGTGGCTGAGTCCTCTGGCCCAGGAGGATGTGTTTGGAGTTGGTGAGTGTGGGTTTTAGAACCTCTCACCTGTGTGTGAGGCCTAAGTCTGATTATGGCACAGGGAAGCTGGAGTGTCGAAGGGGTTTTGCTGGCGAGGCTTCCTGTTGGCCAGAGTGGCAGCTGAAGTGCTCGGTGTAACTGGCGGGGTGCCTTAGGAAGGACCCCAGTTGAGGGCAGTAAGTAGCCCTGGTTTCAAGCAATTCGCCTGAAGCTGATGCCCTCAGCAGTGCCAAGACCTGGCCTGATGTATGACAGCGCTGTATTCAGCAGGACGCACAGAACCTGGTCAATTAAGCTTTGGATCAGGACCCCACGCTATTCGAAATTTGATTTTGAAACGGAGAGTTTGGTCGGTTAAAGAGGCATTTCTGGACTCAATTACTTAGTACGCTCTCTGTATATAAGTCATGGTACTCCACAGATGTGGAAGGGGTTTGTTCACTTTTCATGTATTGCAAAGGTCTAGTAAGGTGTGCATGTATTTATTTATTATGTTTTATCTCAGACCACCAAGAGGAAAGCACAGTCAGCGTGGCCAGAAGCTGTCCGGCACTGTCTGTGATTTGGGGGGCGTGTCATGATCATGAGAGATGGCCAGCAGCCTGGGGACTAAAGGGTTAACTCTACCTAAGCCAGGTAGAGTCGGCCAATAGGAACGTAGGTAGGAATTTCAAACTGGGACAAAGGAATTTTTGGTTTTTCCCTCTTTTGTCCCTGGGCAGTTTCTCTCCAGCTACTGAGAGAGACAGACAGAATGTCTCCCTCCAAGAACAGACTCTTCACTATCTGTAAGGAGGGTAAAGTTCAGATAAATCCATCAGTTTTATTGTTTTATGGTTTGGGAATGGGAATCTGATGTCTGTGCATTTAAAAATGGGGTTTCCTCTACTTTGCAACTAAGCTCTGGGCCCATGCTGGGGTTTCCCCCGGAGTATATTCATTTGTGACTTTGCCATCTACTCATTATGCTTGCAACAAGAATATTGAGGTGAGAATAAAAGTTCTTTCTCTTTCTCTTTTTCTTAACCTGGTATTGGTTAATTTTTGTGTGTCCTCGTTTTTACTTTAGGGTTGAGATTTCCCAAGTGATCTCTCCCCTGGCTTTCTTATCATTACTTGGGTGGTGGCAGCAGAATTTTTATCCCCCAAAATCTAGGTGTTTAAGATTGTGGGGGGAAGTTTTCCCTGCGGCCCAGAGCGGGGCTGAGTGGCTGGGCTGTCAGGAGGCAAGACCCAAAGCCAAGGGCATCTCCCCACAGCAGGCTGGCTCGAGAGAAGGGCTGGATCTCATGTCTGGCTGAGCAGGGAACTGGGCACAGCGCCCAGGCACCACCAGGAGCTGCAGGGTCTGTGCCTCACCTGAGTTCTGGCAGTTTAATGAGGTGGGGCCATTGTAATGCTGCTTCGAAAGTGGGGCAGGTGGGCACAGAAGAATCTCCCCTGAACACGGGGATCTCCAGGTGCCCTATCAAGACCTGGTCCCCCCATCACTACACCTGCCGCAGGGCGCACAGCAGGGGAAAGGCATGAACTGAAGTCCTGTCACCTCCAGACATTGGAAACAGCTTGTTCGGGGCAAGGCCATTAGAATGTTTCAGCTGCTCTCAAGCGCCTGCAGACTGAGCCAGGCACCGGCCCCATGCACAATACTGGCAAGATCCAGACAACATCACAGTCACTCATGGCCAGCTCTGCCCCTGCTGCTGGGCCCTGTGGCAGGGTCCGGCCCAAAGAGGCTGGTAACATGGAAATGTTCAGCAAAGCCTCTGGGCAGCACCTTCAACCTGTAGCATGAGTCATTTGTTGCGCACTCAGAGTGATGACAAACAGGAACGTCCAGGCTTGGATGGCAGGTGTCCCATGGGGCGACCCTGCCCACAGCGCTGCCCCAATATTCACCACACCAAGGGCGTGCCTTGCACATCCTCCCACCTGCCCTGGAAACCACTGTAGAGGTAAGGGGAATTGCAAGCTGTCATTAAGGTTGAGAGCATTGGAGCTGTGAGCAACTATTTCGGATGATGTCATCAGGCAGGCGGGTTCTCCGGCACCCTATATATCACAAAGCTTCCTCTGTGGGGTTTACCGAGGGAGCAGAGCACCGAGAGCCCAGTGCAGACCAGACAGCCGCCTCCGCCATGAAGATCACAGGGGCCGTTCTGCTCTTCTCTCTGGCCCTTTACTGCTCCTACTCAGGGGAGTCACTTAGCCCTTCTCAGACACCTCTGCCCCGGAACGACAGGGTCACCCTCACCCTGATCTACACCAGATGTCGCACCCCCACTGTGGCTGATGCAGCCAGTTTATTTCCGAGATGCCCCTGCACCATCCTGACACAGAGCAGCAGGCTGGTTCCGTGAGCTCTGACTGCCCGGCCTGATCCCACGTCTCTGAAGGGCTGTTCCCGGGGTTCTCTCTGGCTGGCAGATCCCTGACTCTGCCAATACCTGAAACAGCTCAGAAGATTCCCAGCCCCTAGAAATCCAACATCCCCGTAATCTTCTTGGCTGCTGAATTTCTTCTGAGCTACGATTCTCCCACAGGAAAAGTTTCTTCATAGTGCCTGTTCTTTAGGTGTTGCTTAATGCGCTGAATTAATTGAAGTCAACTATGCTTAATTAGCATGATAGGATCTTCAGTGGTGCCAAAGTAGGAAGCGGGAGGGTTTAGATCCTTTCCAAACATTTACCGCTTTTTGAATTCCACTGCTGGAGACCTTCTTATCCACATCTCCTTAATACAGAAAATTCTCACCTGGGGACACTGGTTAGAGGTCCATTAAGGAACAGAGACAGATGATGGGATGAAATGTTTCATTAAAGGTGAGGGATTGCTGATGCCATTTTTCCTATGACTTAATTCTGAAGACACTGAAATGAAGGAGACAGGTCGGAGACAGTTGCCTAGGTAATTCTGGCTGTCAGCAGGAGTGTTGGGAGCAAGACACTTCTTACCGGGACTTCCTGGGCCGGTTAGGAAGCTGCGTGCCGTGTCCTACACAGGGGTGAACGCTTTTCACTGACTTTCCCACCAACGTTCCCTTCACTGATTCCGGTCTCTCTGGGTTTTGTTCCAGATGCTGCTGGGCACCCTGGTGAGGTAAGACGATCTCCCCTGTTCACTAACAGTCTCTGGTGTGAAGCATCCCAGGCACGGTCTCTGGCTTAGAAACAGGCGAGAACTGATGAGTAAAAGCAGGGTCAGAGTCTGCCCGATGTCGGACCGAGCAGAGACTGAATTTCAGGTGCTGAGCACCCCTGGGAATAGCTACACTGCAAGAAAACACCAGTGGGTCAGCTGACTTGGGCTTGCAGGTCTTCTGCTACAGGGCTAAAGATCGGTGTGAGATGTTTGGGCTCTGGGACCCGCTTGGGGTAAACGCACATGTCTACATGGCAGTGAGTAGCTGCAAGACACTTGGTCCAAGGGATGGATCCCATGCGCTGTTGTACAAGACAGTCGGGGATGGGCCTGTGGGAAGAGTGGGGAACAACTCTGAGACACAGCAGGGGAGGGGAGAGTCCTACAAGTGCGTGAAGGTTTTTATGTCTGAGTATCCCCTATCAGCGGAGATGCCCCTTCGCTCCCACAACATGAAGCGTCTCTTACATGCAGAACAATTTCTACCCTCTGTGTCCCCCCTCCCCATCAAAGCAAGAGTCTGCTCTGTATCAAAAAAACTCCCCAGACTACAGGCTCAGATCCTCCTGGAAGCAAGAGGGGAACTGCAAAGACAGTCAGTCGGTCAGCAGGGACAAGGGCAGGATTAGATACTGCAAGCTCCTAGGGGCAGGAACTTCTCTTTTCCCCTGTGTTCTCAGCCTTGTGAAGGCATGGGGGGGGGGAATATTGGGGTACTACTGTGACGTATGAGTCTGCTCAGCTGTGCCCAGACCTGGCCCGGTCCGTCACAACTACTGCAAAGCAGACAATAACACTAAGAGCAATACTGATGTTCTCTGCAGGGTTACTGCAGTGGGTTCCCCAAACCTCCCTTCATGTGCACCGCAGATTACAAGCCCGTCTGTGGCACTGATGGCAACACATACAGCAATAAATGCAACTTTTGTCGTGCTGTCTTGTAAGTAACAGAATATACCTCCTATTTATATCACGTAAAATGCAATTGTGATGTCACTCAAGCCACTGCCTAGGCCCAGCGGATTCTACCTCCTGGAGAAGTGTTTCTTAAACTTATAGGGAACACCAAGGATTTTTTTGTTGAGAGAAAAAAAAAAAAAAAAGGAAGCTTGCCCCTTTAAAGGATGGCCATTACTCGGGGCTGGGGGGGAGCGAGGGGGGGAGAACCCAGGGAAAAAGGTTGTTGAGCAAAAGTAAACAAAAAGAAAAAAAAAAGGAGGCTTGCCCATTTAAGGGCAGCCATTTTGAATTCTGTTCCCTCCGCGACACACTTCCAACTGCCTCGTGGCACACCAGCGTACCAAGGAACACACTTTAAGAAGTGTTGTCCTAGAGCCTGGGTCAAGTGTCTGAATAATTGTTGCTGCCAGCCAAAGGGCTCTGGTCATTTGATGTAATGAGGCCTTGACAGAAGGTTGCTCTGACTGGCTAGGGGGTAGCAGCACTAAGTTCTGTGTCTCTGTCTTTCCCCCTAGTGAACAGCTTGGAAGTCTTTGCTTTGAGCACGATGGAGAATGCCAGCCGCCTGACAGAACTGGGCACACAGTTGAGGAACTGTAGCTCCTAGTTCTCACTAGGGGAGCCATATTCTCGTCTCAGCCTCCATTCCCAGGGCTCCTGACAGCATCTCTGACTCCCCACCTCTGTCTGCAATAAAGGAGACTCAGAGCCATTCCTGCCTTGTGTGGTTTTTCCCGCTCTCAAAGGACAGACTCCGCTCAGAAGGGTATCAATAAAATTCCCTCCAGCTTACAGACCGGCGTCAACGGGAACACAAAATGCAATGCCTGGTCACATATACTAAGGGAATCACAGAGTGTCCACTGCTGTATCACCTCCTGCCATGGCTTTTCCTACAAGATAACCCCCAAACAACTTCCAGAGACGTTCTCTGTATCTGACTCCTTCCCATTCAGAGTGTTACCAATGGACCAAACCATGAGACCATGAGCAGTGCCCCAGGGAAAGGCTGGGAGAACAAACAGGGGTGCGGTGTTATAGAATGGAGAATCCAAACCAGGTCACAGGGCTACCTGTCAGGGCAGGGGTGCGTGGCCATGTGGATTCAGGCTCTGGGCTGCCTCCTGTCCCAATAAGTCCCCCACGTTCCTCCAGTAACCCATCAGCCTACCAAACGTGTTTGGTCCTCAGCACACCTGTGAGCCGCCTCACCTCTGGGCTGCCCTGGGGGAGCTGGGCCCATCTCTGACCGTGCTCTGAAGTGGTGCCATGTCCCAGTGGTACGGAAGAGTCTGTGAGTGGGGAGACATAGCAGACAAGTGCCTGGAGATGGGCCAGACGCTCCGAGTGCATGGGATGGTCTGGAGATTGTTTGTGTGCATGTCTCTCTGCAGCTCACCAGGCCCTGGGAGGGAATCCTTTCCCGCTGGGTCAGACGGCGGCCACTGTGCCTCACTGCACCCCAGCTCAGTCTCTCCTAGGGAGTCAGTTCGGGGACTCGGGCTTATGGTCCAGCTGAGCCAATAGCGGCCTGGTCCCGGCTCAGGGCAAACACAAAGTTCTGAGGTACCAGGCTCCAGAGGCTCATGCCTTAACCATTAGGCCACTGGGACTTACCCACATCCCTCCCTTCAGCCGATGCCTGATAGTCCCTACTTACAATTGATGCCAGCCTGAGCCCTGGGGAGGCTGGTGGTGGCTGCCCGGCTGCTCCCTAACTAGGTTCGGGGGGGGGGGGGCAGCAAACAGACAGTCCTGAGGGACCGTCCCAGGCCCTGGTTGGCGGGGAGGGGGAGGAACACGCACACAGATGGGTCTCCCAGCACTGGCGGGGAGCCACCTGCCTCACTGTGTCCCTGCCCAGCGCCCTACCAGCAGCAGCTCCGTCTGACGCTGAGTCAGTGGTGATTCTGCCTACAAAACGCTGACAGCGGCTCTGGCCCAGCCAGACTAAGGGTGCCTGCCCTGGGCTCTTTCCACACTCCCCCTCCCAGCACATCTGGCTCTATGGCAGGTCACCTGTCACTGGGGGGCTGTCACCTCTGGCAGGGGGTGCAGTTCCTTCAGCTCATAGTCTGTCTGTGGCCACAGCCAGCTGGTTCGGTCCTCTGTTTCTTCCAGGTCCACCTCCATCTCCCAGTGTGGGAGCACGGGGCAGGCATCCTGGTCCTTAGGTGGCTGGGGGTGGACTTGCCTCCTGGGCTGGTCTTTTATAGCTGTGGCCACAATTCCTGGGTCCTACGGTGATGTCCTGGGGCCGGGCGCTGCCCACTGGGGCTCTGGGAGGGGCTCCTCCCCCTCTAGCTCAGTGGGCAGCCACTCCGACGCACGACAGCCCCATATCTCTGCAGAGAGAGTTACCGAACTACCTCCAGGAACTAAATTCATGGGGGGTAATTACTGCAAATCCCTGGCAGGTCAACACCTCCAGAGCAGTGCCAGCCTATGGGAGAATGTCATTGATTTGTCAGGCCTGGATTCAACTTCCAAAGGCATAGCTCCCAGGCATCACCGGAAGCTGCAGGGTCAGCACGGCACCATCGCAAAGCTGCCTGAAAGGGGGTTCAGCTGGACACGGGGATCTCCAGGTGCCGTTTCAACTCCTGGGTCCCCCCATCATTGCAGCTGCCACAGGGGGCACAGCTGGGGGACAGGGACAAACTAAAGTCCTGGAGTCCCAGGACACTGCAAACAGCTCGTTGCAGTCACAGACCACTGGAATGAGCTTGAGCTGCCCGCAGGCTCCTCCTGACTGAGCCAAGCACCGGCTCCGTGCACAATACTGGAAGACCAGGACAACATTAAAGTCACCTACGGCCAGCTCTGTCCCCACTGCTGGGCCCTGCGGCAGAATCTGGCTCCAAGAGGCTGGGAACACAGATCTGGCAACAAGGATAACCTCCCTCCCCAGCCTTCAGTAGGATTTGCACAAGGCAGGAATCCTTCATTCCAAGTTTGACACACCTCCACCCCATCCCCGCCCCGCCCAGCGTCCCATGGAAAATTACAGAAATCAAGATGGCTCCTAGTATCAGGTGAAGTGGTCACGGAGGGTGCGTCTACCCAGCACCATAACCCAAAATAAGATACGCTATTTAAGCTATGCAAATTTCGTATCCTATATCGATGCTATTTTGAAATAGCTTATTTTGATAAATGGTGCTCTCTACACAGCACCAAATTTCAAAATAAAGTGCTATTTCTAAACGTCCCTTACTCTTGTAGAATGAGGTTTACAGGGACGTCGGAATAGCGAGCCCAAAATAACGGACTTGCTTTGTAGATGCGGGATAGCTATTTCGGGATACTCTCGGTTTCCCCTCAATATTTCTACACTAAACAAACCCAGTTTTACAGTCTTCCCTCATAGCTCATGTTTTTTAGACCTTTAATCATTTTTGTTGCTCTTCTCCGGACCTTTCCCAATTTCTCCACATCTTTCTTGAAACATGGCACCCTGAACTGGACACAATCCTCCATTGAGACCTAATCAGCACAGAGAAGAGAGGAAGAATTAGTTCTTGTGTTTTGCTCACAACACTCTTGTTAATGCATCCCAGAATCATGTTTGCTTTTTTTTTTTTTTTGCAACAGCGTCACACTGCTAACTTATATTTAGCTTGGGGTCCACTATGACCCTAGATCTCTTTCTGCAGTACTGTTTTCTAGGCAATGACTTTCCATTCTGTATGTGTGAAACTAACTGTTCCTTCCCAAGTGGAGTACTTTGCATTTGTCCTTCTTAAACTTCATCTTATTTACCTCAGACCATTTCTGCAGCATGTCCAGATCATTTTGAATTACGACTTTTGTCTTTTCACCTCCCTCTATTGTTGACAAAGAGCCAGTGTGGACTCTGCTGTTTGATTTGTCGAGAAAAACGGCTTCCGCCAGTATTTCAGAATGCCTGCCCTGATGGCTCTGCTCAGTGATCTCTGCTGCCCTGCAGGGATGCGCTCCCCATCCCCTTTCAAAGCTCCAGGAAGTATCTGACAGCTGAGTGAGATGGTCTGTTTGGGGAGAAGAGAAGAAATCATTGGAGTGCTCCTGTTCTGCCCGGCTAGGAACACAGCGGCAGGCAGGCTGCTGCTGCAGGGGGAGGGCTGGAAAGGTGGCTGTGCTGCTTGATATTTCTCAGCACGGAGAGCTCCCAGAGCTCTGAGGGAATCCCAAGCAGCAGAGGGTTCAGCTCTGCCTTCCCATAACACTGCACTGGGGGATGCTTACCCACAATGCTTTGCTCTGTCAACAGGGGGCTGGCCATGGAAATGTTGACAATGGGATGCAAAAAAACTGGTTTGACCGATTTTCACTTTTGCATGTCGACACCACTTTTGTTGCCAAAACTTCCCAGTGTAAACATCGCCTTACGGGCTAATGCTCACGCTTACGAAAAAAGCCAGGTTCTCGCATAGTTATTTTCTCTGGGTAATGGGCCATTATCTCTGTGTCTGGCATCTTCCTTGTAAAACCTGCTGGGCTGGAAATAGGCTTTCCAACCGGAACACCTTGATAATAAACCCACAGTCGCTATTCCGAACTTCAGATGCTGAAGTGATGCATGCACGCAAATTGGAGAAACACATTCGGTAAATTACAACCTTTCCAATGGTATGTCACAAGAGCTATCTTGCATCAAGCAGCTCTGACCTATGAAACATTCGTATCATAAACATGATTTCACAGAGCACAGGGAATATTACATCGCAAAGGGACAAGCTGAGATCCTGGCGTCTCAAGACGTTGGAAACAGCTTGTGTGGCATGCAGGCCATGGGAATGAGTTTGACCTGCCCTCTGGCTCCTCCAGATTAAGCCAGGTGCTGGATTCATGCAGAATAGTTGGAAGATTAGGACAGCATGAGAGCTGCTTATGTTCAGCCTTGTCCCGTTCTGTCGGGCCCTGTAGGGTCTTGCTAAAAGAGTCTGGTAATATGGTAATTGGTCAGGGGCTTTACTGGGCAGCACCTTTAACCTGCAGCATGAGCCAGATGTTGCACACTCGCAGTCACGAGAAACAGAAATGCCGAGGCTTGGGTAGCATGTGCCCCACGTGGCCTCTCAGCCCACGGCACTGCTCCTATAGTCAGCACACCAAGGGCGTGCCTTGCACATCCTCCCACCTGCCCCGAAAACCACAGAGATAAGGGCAATTGCAAGCTTTCAGAAAGGTTGAGAGCCCTGGAGCTGTGAGTGACTATTTCGGATGATGTCATCATGCAGGCGGGTTCTGTGGCACCCTATATATCGTGCGTCTCCGTCTCTGAGGTTTACTGAGGGATCAGAGCACCAAGAGCCCAGTGCAGACCAGACAGCTGCCTCCACCATGAAGATCACAGGAGCTGTTTTCCTCTTCTCTCTGGCCCTTTCCTGCTTCTACTCAGGTGAGTCACTGAGCCCTGCTCTGATACCTGTGCCCTGGAAGGATGGGGTTGGCCTCATCCTGATCTGTACTGGGATTCGCACCCCCACTGTGGCTGATTCTAGGAGCAACCAGTTTGTTTCTGAGATGCCCCTGCACCATCCTAACATGGAGCAGCAGGCTGGTTCCATGAGCTCTGTAATCCCCTTGGCTGCTGAATTTCTTCTCAGCTATGGTTCTCCCACAGGAAAAGTTACTTCATAGTGGCTGTTCTTTCGGTGTTACTTACTGCACTGAATTAATTGAAGTCAAGGATTCTTAATTAGCATGACAGGATCTGCAGTGGTGCCAAAGTAGAAAGCAGAAGAGTTTAGATCCTTTCCAAATATTTACTGCTATTTTAATTCCAGTGGAATGAAAGGTCTCATTAAAATGAGTGATTGCAAAAATGTCATCAGCTATGACTTAATTCTGAAGACACAAAAATAAAGGAGAGAGGTCAGAGATAGTCCCCTAGGTAATTCTGGCTGTCAGCAGGAGTGTTGTGGGC
The DNA here is from genome assembly GCA_032595735.1 of Pelochelys cantorii. Taxonomy (NCBI): domain Eukaryota; kingdom Metazoa; phylum Chordata; order Testudines; family Trionychidae; genus Pelochelys; species Pelochelys cantorii. The sequence continues at coordinate 2,108,500 of CM064340.1, forward strand.
AAGACACTTCATACCAGACTTCCTGGGCCGGTTAGGAAGCTGCGTGCCGTGTCCTACACAGGGGTGAACACTTTTCACTGACTTTCCCACCAACGTTCCCTTCACTGATTCCAGTCTGTCTGGGTTTTGTTCCAGATGCTGCTGGGCACCCTGGTGAGGTAAGACGATCTCCCCTGTTCACTAACAGTCTCTGCTGTGAAGCATCCCAGGCACGGTCTCTGGCTTAGAAACAGGCGAGAACTGAAGAGTCAAAGCAGGGGCAGAGTCTGCCCGATGTCGGACTGAGCAGAGACTGAATCTCAGGTCCTGAGCACCCCTGGGAACAGCTGCACTGCAAGAAAACACCAGTGGGTCAGCTGACTCGGGCTTGCGGGTCTTGTGCTACAGGGCTAAAGATCGGTGCGAGATGTTTGGGCTCTGGGACCCGCTTGGGGTAAACACACATGTCTACATGGCAGTGAGTAGATGCAAGACACTTGGTTCGAGGGGTGGATCCCATGTGCTGTTGTACAGGGCAGTCCGGGATGGGCCTGTGGGAAGAGCAGGGAGCGACTCTGAGACACAGCAGGGGAGGGGACAGTATCAAAAGATCATGACGGTCGAAAGAGATGCCCCTTTGCTCACAAACATTTGATGAGGGCTCTGAAGCATCTCTTGCACAGGGGGAGGAGGCTCAGCTCCTCGCGGCAGTGAGAGGGCAACTGGCAGTCAGTTAGTCAGAAGATCAGCAGAGACAGGGGACAGGGTTACACACCGTGAGCTCCCAGGTATAGAAACCGTCCCTTCCCCTGTGTTCAGAGAACACCCAGCCCTGTGGGAGGAGACCGACAAGAATGCAGACAATAATGCTAAGAGCAATTGTACTGTTCATTGCAGGGTTTCTGCAGTGAGTACACGGAGCCTCCTACAGCATGCCAAGAGATTTACAAACCTGTCTGCGGCACTGATGGCAACACGTACAGCAACAAATGCACCTTTTGCATTGCAGTCTTGTAAGTAACAGAATAAACGGCCCATTCATAGAAACTAACATGCAATTGTGATGCAACGCAAGCCCTGCCTGCAACCATCGGTTTGTACCTCCTAGAACCTGGGTCAAGTGTCTGAATAATTGTTCCTGACCAGCCAAAGGGCTCTGGTCATTTGATGTAATGGGGCCTTGACAGAAGCTTGCTCTGACTGGCTGGGGGGCTGCAGCACTAAATTCCGTGTTTCTGTCTTTCCCCCTAGTGAACAGCTTGGAAGTCTTTGCTTTGAGCACGATGGAGAATGCCAGTCGCCTGACAGAACTGGGCACACAGTTGAGGAACTGTAGCTCCTAGTTCCCACTAGCAGATCCCAGCAGAGTACCACATTCTCATCTCAGCCTCCATTCCCAGGGCTCCTGACAGCATCGCTGACTCCCCACCTCTTTCTGCAATAAAGGAAACTCAGAGACATTCCTGCCCTGTGTGGTTTTTCCCGCTCTCAAAGGACAGACTCCGCTCAGCAGGGTATCAAAAAAATTCCCTCCAGCTTACAGACCGGCGTCAATGGGAACACAAAATGCAACGCCTGGTCACATACACTAAGGGAGTCACAGACTGGCCACCGCTGTATCACCTCCTGCCGTGGCTTTTGCTACAAAATAACCCAAAAGGAAGCCCCAGAGACGTTCTCTGTATCTGACTCCTTCCCATTCTGAGTGTTACCAATGGACCAAATCCTGAGACCATGAGTAACGCCCCAGGGAAAGGCTGGGAGAACAAGCAGGGGTGCGGTGTTATAGAATCAAGAACTCAAACTAGGTCACAGGGCTACCTGTCAGGGCGGGGGTGTGTGGCCATGTGGATTCAGGCTCTGGGCTGCCTCCTGTCCCAATAAGTTCCCCACATTCCTCCAGAAGCCTGCAACCTGCCAAACGTGTTTGGCCCTCAGCACACCTGTGAGTTGCCCTGGGGGAGCTGGGCCCATTTCTGACCATGCTGTGAACAGGTGCCACGTCCCAGGGACACAGGAGAGTCTGGGAGCAGGGAGACATCAGACACAAGTGCGTGGAGTTGGGCCAGACGCTCCGAGTGCATGGGATGGTCAGGAGATTCCTGCTGTAAGTGTGCCCCATCTCTCTTGTGACCAAGGGACTGTGCTCTGACTCCATGGGAGAGAGTTACCGAGCTCTCTCCAGGAAATAAACACATGGGGGGTAATTACTGCAAATCCCTGGCAGGCCAACACCTCCAGAGCAGAGCCAGCCCGTGGGGGAATGTCACCGATTTGTCAGGCCTGGATTCAACTTCAAAAGGGCGGCAGAGAACAACAGGACGGTGGCAGCAAGTGACAGAACTGGCTCAGGGACCCTGCTTTGAGTCTCACACGGACTCCACAGCATCTCCCTGTGGAGGGTGGTGTGCCCCCCTCCACCGCGCTGGAGACTGGCTCTTGTGTGTGGTGTGTTTTCTCTCTAAATCTTCCTTCCCAAACAGATGCACTGGGCTCTAAGGAAGAGGCTGGACAAGGGAGCTCTCTCATAGCCTGTCACAAACTCACAGGACTTGTGCTCTCTGGGCTCCACACAGCCCCTGGGAGCGGCCCCCTTCGGCGTGACAGCCTTCTGTCGAGGGGCCATCGTCCCGCGGGTTAGGCCCTCTGGCTCCAACGCCTCCCCTGAGAGCTCCTGAGCCGCGCTTCTGGGCTTTGTGCTCCCAACTCTCGCTGTGGATTGCCTCAGGGAGTTCACTCCCTCTGGCCCCCGGGGCTACGCGCCCATAGGGAGCAATGCAGCCCTGATCTCTAGAAAGCCTGACTCTTAGCCAGCCTCACACACAAGGGCTTCTGAGCGCTTGACCCCAGCCCAGGCAGTTGTCAGGGCCCTCGAGCTTAGGAATCCTTCGCCCAGCACATCTCGCTCCTGCTCATCTCCAGGGGGGCTCTGGCTGCTCTGTCCCCAGTGCAGAACTCCCCCCTTCCAACTGATCACTGGCCCCCACAGCTCTACCCCTCTCCTTTGTCTCCTCCCCAGATCAACAGGTCGCTGGAGCCCTCTCGCTTCCAGCCTTTGTTCCCTCTCTGGCTGGTCAGGTCACCAGGATACTCTCTCCTCAACCCACTGATCTTCTGCTGGCCAGAAGCAGCTGCCTTCCAAGCCGGGCTGGGGCTCTCTGTCACCAGGTCTCCAGATGGTAGAAAACCCCCATCTCCAAGGCACTGACTGGGTTTCCAGTTGCTAGGTGAGAGCAGACCTGGTCACAGACTGATGGAACTGAAAGGGACCTTGAGAGGTCATTGAGTCCAGTCCTCTGCCCTCATGGCAGGACCAAGCACCATCTAGACCATCCCTGACAGGTGTCTGTCCAACCTGCTCTTCAATATCTCCTGGGATGGAGATTCCACAAGCTCTCTGGGCAATTTATTCCAGTGCCTGGCGGTTAGGAAGTTTTTCCTAACATCTAACCTAAACCATCCTTGCTACAGTTTAAGCCCATTGTTTCTTGTCTTGTCATCAGAGGCCAATTTTTCTCCCTCCTCCTTGTAACACCCTTTTAGATACTTGAAAACTGCTATCATGTCCCCTCTCAGTCTTCTGTTTTCTAAAATAGAAAGATTTAAGCATGAATTGGGAGGCTCCCCAGCTTGTAAGAGAAGGTCATTGGACCTACTGTTAGGGTACTTTCTTAGAGTCGTAAGCTTAGCTGGCATGTTTTCTTTTCTTTTTTTTTGTAACTTACTGTGATCTGTCTGCTATTACTTGCATCACTTACAGCAATTTTTAACGTTTGGGCTTGCGGAAAGGCAACAGGTGTGGAGGAGCATGTGGATCGGACAGAGTTGTCTCTTAGGTGAGCGTCTGTTAATGGAGATGCTCTATGTCTAGTAAGGAGGAGAGGATGGAAGATGATAAAATACTGGTAAGCTCTGAGGAAAAACCGTCAAATAAAAAAAAAGAGAGACACCCTATTAACTTGTGTCAGGGAGCGGCAGACAGATAAAAAGTGACACATTTTTAGAATGCTTCTATACAAACACTGGAAGTCTAAATAATCAGATGGGTGAACGAGAGTGCCTCATATCCAACGAAGCTATTGTTATAGTAGGCATCACAGAAGCCTGGTGGCATGAGGATAATCAGTGGGACATAGTAATACCAGGGTACCAAATATATTGGCAGGACAGAATAGGTTGCGCTGCTGGGGGAGGACACTGCTTGTGAAAGCCAGCACTGCACAGTTACTAACTGTGGTTAAATCAGCTTCTGTATCAAACGACTGGAGAATAGTGAATGTGATGCCAATTTTCAAAAGGGGATTCCAAGATGATCCTGGTGTAGGCCAGGAGGTCTAAGTTCAGTACCAGGCAAACTGGCTGTAACGATAGTAAACCACAGAATTCTCAGACACACGGGTGAACATCAGTTGTTGAAGAAGAGGCAACATAGTTTCTGTAAAGGGAAATCCTGCCTCACCAATCCTCTGGAATTCATTGAGGGGGTCAATAACTATGTGTGTAAGGAGGATCCAGTGGACGTAGGGCACTTAGATTTCCAAGAAGCCTTTGACAAGGTCCCTCACCAAAGGCTCTTAGGCAAAGTAAGCTGTCAAGGGCTCAGAGGAAGGTCCTTCCATGGATTGGTAATGTGATAAACGATTGGAGACAGGGTAGGAATAAACAGACAGTTTTCAAGATTAGAACTAAGGTACATCCACTGTATCTGTGTAATTAACAAATGGTCTGGTAGCAGTTTATAGACTAACAAAACATGTCGATGGTATCATGAGCTTTCGTGGGCACAGCCCGCTTCGTCAGATGACTGGAGTGTTGAGTTTAGGATGTGCAGACCCAAAATAAATAGGAGATAAGGGGGGGGGGGGCGGGGAAGGAAAAAAGGAGGGGGCAGGAAACAAGGAGCAGTGGGTATGAAAATATCAAAGGGAAAAACAGGTAAGCAGAACTGGCAATCTATAAACACCTGAAGATTGGATAGTTAAAAAGAAGCAGATAAGGATCAAAGGACAGCAATAGATAGGAAGAGTACTGTCACAGGGCCAACTCACCGCCACGGCACCACCAGCCGGCTGTCCTGGGAATTAGCCCTTCTTGCCTTGCCGGATGCCTCTCTCGAGGTGGTGTCACCCCCCTGTTTCTTCTCAGGTCACAGCTTCCTTTTCCAGACACTGCCTTCCAGCAGTGCCCATACCAGTGTCCGAGCCTCTGCTTCCAGGGGAGGTTGTTGTTCACTCTGCTCACACCCCCAGGGTCCTCTCTTTCCCAGAGCACCCTGTTCTCCTCCTTAGGCCCTGCAGCCTGGGAACTTGCTTGGCCAGAGTTCCCCTAGCCCGCCTTGCCTTGCCTTGCCTTGCCTTGCCTTGCCTTGCCTTGCCAGCACTGCTCTAGCCCCAAGGAGTCTCCTGCTTCCCTAGCAGCCAGGCCCTCACTGCTTGCTTGCTTTTGCACGCGCGTGCGCTCACTCTCTCCAGGGCAGTGGTCAGTTCTCCCTTATATAGCTCCCAGCTGGGCTCTCATCAACTACAACTACCTCAGCTGGGGCTTTGCTCTAAGCCCCTGCTCCGCGCTGGGGTTTTTCCCTTAAAGGGGCAGTGCAGGGCAAGTGCCCTCTCACAGGTACTAACACAAGCATCTGCACAAAGAGCTGTTTGCACCTTCATTGAATGTTAGGTTGGTAATGTCCCAGCCATCCCTCATCTTGACTGAGGCCGTCAGAGTGAGAATTGAACTTGCGGATTAATTGCAATTCCAACGTCTCTCTGTGTAGCTGACTGGTAGAATCAGTTTGTGATAAGACAGCCACCTGGAGATCTTTTAAAGAGTGATTAGGTGGATTGAAGTGCTCTCCAACAAGTGTTTGTATGTTCCCTTTACATATATCTGATTTATGTCCATTAATTCTTTCTTGTAGGGGCTGTCCAGTTTGTCCAATATATATAGCAGTGGGGCATTGCTGGCATTTGCTGGCATAGATCAAATTACTGGATGTGCAGTTCAATGATCCTCTCATTTGGTAGCTTATGTAGTTGGCTCCAGTAATGAATTCGCTTGTGGGCAGAGTTGTCATTGGGGCTGATTGCTGGCCTGGGTTCCTGGATGTTTGATGTGGTTGTGTAGCATGGTTACCGGAAAGAATTTGTTTCAGGATGTGGGCTTGTCTGTAAGCAACAGTGGGCTTTTCCACATAGACCTCTGAGAGTGAGGGATCATTTTCCAAGATGGGTTGCAGGGTGTGTATCATGCGTTGGGGCGGTTTGAGTTGTGGGCTGTAGGTAATAACAAGTGGAATTCTGTTATTCTCACTTTTGGGTCTGCCTTGAAGTAGTTCATGCCCAGGAACCTTTTTGGCTCTGTCAATCTGTTTTTTCACTTCTCCAGGTGGGTATTTCAGATTTAGGAATGCCCTATAAAGACACAGTTCTCAAACTATTGTATACAGCCGAGCTGCAGGAGCTGCACTCTCCGTCCATCTCCCCCGCAGGGCACAGACGACTGCGGGTCCCTCTGACTGGGGTCTGTGCTGTGACCCTAAATAGCTCTTTGAGCTTCTCCAGGTTGCCCAGCATCGCCCAGGCTGGCCTCCAGATCAAAACTGAGCTAACTCTGCCCCCAAAGTGGCCCTGCGGCCCAGAGCGGGGCTGAGCGGCTGGGCTGTCAGGAGGCGAGACCCAAAGCCAAGGGTATCTCCCCACAGCAGGCTGGCTTGAGAGAAGGGCTGGATCTCATGTCTGGCTGAGCAGGGAACTGGGCACAGCTCCCAGGAGCCACCAGAAGCTGCAGGGTCAGCACCTCACTTGAGTCCTGGCGGTTTAATGAGGCTGGGGCATCGTAACGACGCTTTGAAAGTGGGGCAGGTGGGCACAGAAGAATCTCCCCTGAACATGGGGCTTTCCAGGTGCCATGTCAAGATCTGGTCCCCCCACCAGTGCAGCTGCCGCAGGGCGCACAGCTGGGGAAAGGCATGAACTGAAGTCCTGTCACCTCCAGACATTGGAAACAGCTTGTTGTGGTCACAGGCCATTGGAATGAGTTTCAGCTGCTCTCAAGCTCCTGCAGACTGAGCCAGGCACCGGCCCCATGCACAATACTGGCAAGGTCCGGACAACATCACAGTCACTCATAGCCAGCTCTGCCCCCGCTGCTGGGCCCTGCGGCAGGGTCTGGCCGAATGAGGCTGGTAACATGGAAATGATCAGGGGCTTTGCTGGGCAGCACCTTCAACCTGCAGCATGAGCCGTACGTTGCGCATTCACAGTGATGACAAACAGAAATTCCCAAGCTTGGACGGCATGTGCCCCACGGGGCCTCTCAGCCCACAGCACCGCCCCAATAGTCACCACACCAAGGGTGTGCCTTGCACGTCCTCCCGCCTGCCATGCAGAGATAAGGGCAACTGCAGGCTGTCAGCAAGGCTCGGAGCCTTGGAGCTGTGAGCGACTATTTCGAATGAGTCATAATGGAGGAGGGTTCTCCAGCACCCTATATATTGCAGGGGAGCAGAGCACCGAGAGCCCAGTGCAGACCAGACAGCCGCCTCCACCATGAAGATCACAGGGGCCGTTCTGCTCTTCTCTCTGGCCCTTTACTGCTCCTGCTCGGGTGAGTCACTGAGCCCTGCTCTGATACCTCTGCCCTGGAAGGACGGGGTCGGCCTCCCCCTGATCTGTACTGGGGTTTGCACCCCCCCACCGCACTGTGGCTGATTCCAGGAACAGCTGGTTTATTTCTGAGTTGCCCCTGCACCGTCCTGATTGGGAGCAGCAGGCTGGTACCATGAGCTCTGTAATCCCCTTGGCTGCTGAATTTCTTCTGAGCTACCATTCTCCCCCAGGCAAAGTTTCTTCCTAGCGCCTGTCCTTAGGCTTGGCTTAATGCTCTGAGGTAATTGAAGTCAAGGATTCTTAATTAGCATGACAGGATCTGCAGTGGTGCCAAAGTAGAAAGCAGGAGGGTTTAGATCCTTCTCTTTTAATTCCGGTGCTGGAGACCTTCTTACCAATACCTGCTTCATACAGAAAATTCTCATTTGGGGACACTAATTACCCTAGGTAATTCTGGCTGTTAACAGGATTGTTGTGGGCAAGACACTTCCTACCAGACTTCCTGGGCTGGTTAGGAAGCTGCGTGCCGTGTCCTACACAGGGGTGAACGCTTTTCACTGACTTTTCCTCCAGCGTTTCCCCTCACTGATTCCGGTCTGTCTGGGTTTTGTTCCAGATGCTGCTGGCCACCCTGGTGAGGTAAGTCGATCTCCCCTGTTCATTAACAGTCTCTGGTGTGAAGCAACCCAGGCAAGGTCTCTGGCTTAGGAACAGGAGAGAACTCATGAGTCAAAGCAGGGGCAGAGTCTGTCCGGTGCCCGACCGAGCAGAGACTGAATCTCAGGCGCTGTGCACTGTCTGAGACAGAGCGGAGGAGGGGACAGACCCACAAGTGCATGATGGTTTTTATGTCAGCATCACCTGTCAGCGGACATGGCCCTTCGCTCACACAATGAGTGCTTCCTACCCTCTGTGTGCCCCCTCCCCGTCAAAGGAAAGAGTCTGCTCGGCCACAAAACTCTTCCCAGATTACATGGTCAGATCCTCCTGGCAGCAAGTGGGGAACTGGGAAGTCAGTCAGACGGTCAGTAGGGACAAGGGCAGGATTAGATACTGCAAGCTCCTAGGGGCAGGGACTTTCTCTTCCCCTGTGTTCTCAGCCCTGTGATGGAGTGAAGGGTGTGGGCACCTTAAGGCCCTACTGCAATGCAGACAATAACGCTAAGAGCAATACTAATGTGCTCTGCAGGGTTTCTGCAGTGAGTACAGGGAGCCGCCAACAGCATGCACCAAGGAGTACAATCCCATCTGTGGCAGTGATGGCAACACGTACAGCAACAAATGCACCTTTTGCATTGCAGTCTTGTAAGTAACAGAATAAACGGCCCAGTCATACAAACTAACATGTAATCGTGATGTAACCTAAGCCCCAGCCTGCGCCCGTCGGTCTGTACCTCCTAGAGCCTGGGTCAAGTGTCTGAATAATTGTTCCTGCCAGCCAAAGGGCTCTGGTCATTTGATGTAATGGGGCCTTGACAGAAGGTTGCTCTGACAGGCTGGGGGGTAGCAGAACTAAGTTCTGTGTCTCTGTCTTTCCCCCTAGTGAACAGCTTGGAAGTCTTTGCTTTGAGCACGATGGAGAATGCCAGCCGCCTGACACAACTGGGCACGAAGTTGAGGAACTGTAGCTCCTAGTTCCCACTAGCAGAGCTCAGCACGGAACCACAGCATCGCTGACTCCCCACGGCTCCTGACAGCATCGCTGACTCCCCACGGCTCCTGACAGCATCGCTGACTCCCCACCTGTCTCTGCAATAAAGGAGACTCAGAGCCATTCCTGCCCTCTGTGGTTTTTCCCGCTCTCAAAGGACAGACTCCGCTCAGCAGGGTATCAAAAAAATTCCCTCCAACTTACAGACCGGCGTCAATGGGAACAGAAAATGCAATGCCTGGTCACATACACTAAGGGAGTCACAGACTGGCCACCGCTGTATCACCTCCTGCCGTGGCTTTTGCTACAAAATAACCCAAAAGCAACCCCCAGAGACGTTCTCTATATCTGACTCCTTCCCATTCTGAGTGTTACCAATGGACCAAATCCTGAGACCATGAGTAACGCCCCAGGGAAAGGCTGGGAGAACAAGCAGGGGTGCGGTGATATAGAATCAAGAACTCAAACTAGGTCACAGGGCTATCTGTCAGGGTGGGAAATGTAAAGGGCTTCTCCTTGTCCCTCCCCAGTGTGTGTGTGGCCATGTGGATTCAGGCTGTGGGCTGCCTCTCTGCCCAGTAAGTTGCCCCCCACATTCCTCCCAAAACTCAGCAACCTGACAAATGTGTTTGGTCCTCAGCACACCTCTGGGCTGCCCTGGGGGAGCTGGGCCCATCTCTGACCGTGCTGTGAAGTGCTGCCACCTCCCAGTGATAAGGGTGAGTCTGGGAGTGGGGAGACGTCACAGACAAGTGCCTGGAGTTGGGCCGGATGCTCCGAGTGCATGGGATGGTCAGGAGATTCCTGCTGTAAGTGTGTCCCATCTCTGTGTGACAGAGGGACTGTGCTCTGACTCCATGGGAGAGAGTTACCGATCCAACACCTCCAGGAAATAAACTCATGGGGGGTAATTACTGCAAATCCCTGGCAGGCCAACACCTCCAGAGCAGAGCCAGCCCGTGGGAGAATGTCACCGATTTGTCAGGCCTGGATTCAACTCCTAAAGGGCGGCAGAGAAGAACAGGACGGTGGTAGAAAGCGACAGCCAGAACTGGCTCAGGGACCCTGCTTTGTGTCTCACCCTGACTCCACAGCATCTCCCTGTGGAAGATGGGGACACCCCCACGCTAGCACGCTGGAGACTGGCTCTTGTGTGTGGTGTGTTTTCTCCCTGACACTTCCTTCCCAAACAGATGCACTGGGCTCTGAGGAAGGGGCTGGACAAGGGAGCTCTCTCATAGCCTGTCACAAACTCACAGGACTTGTGCTCTCTGGGCTCCACACAGCCCCTGGGAGCGGCCCTCTTCGGCGTGACAGCCTTCTGTCGAGGGGCCATCATCCCGCGGGTTAGGCCCTCTGGCTCCAACGCCTCCCCTGAGAGCTCCTGAGCCGCGCCTCTGGGCTTTGTGCTCCCAACTCTCGCTGTGGATTGCCTCAGGGAGTTCACTCCCTCTGGCCCCCAGGGCTACACGCCCACAGGGACCAATGCAGCCCTGATCTCTAGAAAGCCTGACTCTTAGCCAGCCTCACACACAAGGGCTTCTGAGCGCTTGACCCCAGCCCAGGCAGTTGTCAGGGCCCTGGAGCCCAGCAACCCTTCGCCCAGCACGATTCGCTCTTGCCCAGCTCCAGGGGGGCTCTGGCTGTTCTCTCTCCAGTCCAGAACTGCCCCCCTTCCAACTGATCACTGGCCCCCACAGCTCCACCCCTCTCCCTTGGCCCCTCCCCAAGTGAGCAGGTCGCTGGAGCCCTCTCGCTTCCAGCCTTTGCTCCCTCTCTGGCTGCAACTGGCCGGTCAGGTCACCAGGGTCCTCTCTCCTCAACCCACTGATCTTCTGCTGGCCAGAAGCAGCTGCCTTCCAAGCCAGGCTGGGGGTCTCTGTCGCCAGGTCTCCAGGTGGTAGAAAACCCCCATCTCCAGGGCACTGACTGGGTTTCCAGTTGCTAGGTGAGAGCAGATCTGGTCACAGACTGATGGAACTGAAAGGGACCTTGAGAGGTCATTGAGTTCAGTCCCCTGCCCTCATGGCAGGACCAAGCACTGTCTAGACCATCCCTGACAGGTGTCTGTCCAACCTGCTCTTCAATATCTCCTGGGATGGAGATTCCACAACCTCCCTAGGCCATTTATTCCAGTGCCTGGCAGTTAGGAAGTTTTTCCTAGTGTCCAGCCTAAACCACCCTTGCTACAGTTTAAGCCCATTGCTTCTTGTCCTGTCATCAGAGGCCAATTTTTCTCCCTCCTCCTTTTAACACCCTTTTAGATACTTGAAAACTGCTATCATGTCCCCTCTGTCTTCTCTTTTCTAAACTAGAAAGATTTAAGCGTGAATTGGGAGGCTCCCCAGCTTGTAAGAGAAGATTATTGGAACTAGTGTTAGGGTAGTTTCTTAGGCTAGGTCTACATTGCATTCCTCTTCCGAGAGAGGAATGCAAATGCAGACAAGTGAAATTGCAAATGAAGTGCGGATTTGAATTTCTCGTGCTTTATTTGCATAATTGCAGACCGTCGCTTTTCCGAAATAGCATATTTCGAGAAAACAAACGTGGTCCCCGCGGGGTTATTTCAAGAAAAAACCCTTCCTTCGAAATAACCCTTACTCCTCCTTACTTCAGATTAACAGCTCTTGCAACGCCCAGGAAGCAGTGCATTGTGGGGGCCGTCCCAGTGGGCAACTGGCCTCAGGGGGCTTTGGAAAAGATTTGCAACACCACCTGGGGCTGTCAGCGTCGCACGATGCAGGTTTCCCGATCCCGTTGCTTCATGGCCATCCTGCTCCATTGACAGCAGCGTTTCAACAGAGGTCGGGGGAGAGTGTGGCAGGAAGCGGGTGTGTGTGTGCGGGTGGTGTGTTTTGGGGGACGTCAGCCTGCTGTCTTGTAAGTTCTGCGCATGCCCACAGAGCAGAGGGCTAAGTGAGTTCCAATCCCAGAGCAGAGGGGCCTTCAGAGGTTCTGGGCCTTTTCCGGAGACCAGTCACAAGGCAACAAAAAATTCAAGTGTCCACTCTGGCCCCCCAGCGCTCTCCAGAGCACAGCAAGCTCTGCGCTTCTCATCTCAGGGGTTCACCTAGAGTGCAGCAGTTGCAGAGTTAGCGCGCACGCAGTGCTGGGCCAGTGTGGACACGACGGGAGTTACGGCGCTGGGAGCCGATTCCCTGCACAGTCACTAGTCTGTGTGGATTTGGCCTCAGGCTGCGTTGGAGTTAAGAGCTCTGGGGCTAGTGTGAGTAGACCCCAATACAAAATTCAGCGGGTGGGAGGCTAGAGCATCTCTGCGCCCTCACAATGGTGCTCCGGACTGGGAGAAGGACCAGCCCTTCACACTTCCCACCCTGAGAAGCAGCCCTGTGAGCCGCATTTAGATTGATGATCCTGGAGCGTCCCATCCCTTCTTATTTTCCCAGGCAGAGGTTTTGCTCACGGACTGATGAGTTGGCCCATTGATAACACTCGGGGCTGGTGGGGAGACAGATACAGGAGGCATTTCTGGGATTTGCCGATGGATTCAGGAAAAGCCATGGCAGGAGGGGTTTTAATAGCTGCCAGAGCTGGTGCTAATTAGTGCACATGACTAGTCATTGCTTTTCTGTCTGTGGGCTGCAGAGAGCCCGTGTCAGACTCAGGAGAGCAGAGCCCCTCTGAGGAAAGGGGAAAATACCAGCCCCAAGGCAACAAATTCCACTGAGACCCAGGATTAAGGGCTGCAGCTTTGTGGGCAATGGGACAACCTTCTGTCAAGGCCCCATGATGTCAAGTAACCAGAGCCCTTTGGCCAAGAGGGAAACATTGCACTGGGGAAGTGGACCCAGGCTCTAGGAGGTAGAGACAGATGGGCGCAGGCCAGGGCGTGAGCTACACAATCGGGAAGCCAAGCTCAGCAGGGTGGAGTGGAGCTGGCTGCTGGGTTGCTCCGGCTCCCAGAACTGTGGTGTGTATGTGAAGGAGGGGGAGACCTGCCCTGCCGCCCTGCGCCACGACCCAGGTATTCCCCCCTTCCTCCCTGGCACTAGCTGCACAAGGTCTGGTGTGGCCACCCCGATTAGTACCATGCTGTGCCATCATTCATTGGTATGTGTGCAAAGTTCTGGGTTCCTGTCCCCAAGGGGGTAACACCACCCCTGCAATGCAGATAGCAATGTCTCTTCAAATGCAGGAGTCTTGGCATTTAGCCACTAGCACCATGAGAAGGTGTGCCTCGCTTTCCCCTCCCACACAGCAGTGTAGGTTTGTTGTGCTCTTGCTGCTGTGCAAAGCTCTCTGCCTGTCTACAGGTCTTAGCTGAGACGCTGCATGCCTACGGCACGGCCTTGACCCTATACTAGAATGTACACATGTTTTTCCCAAAATCATGCGTGTGACACGCTTTCAAAGGGTTCTCCCTCAGGAACAATGCCTTTGTTCTGACCCCTGAGTTTGGCAAGATACATGCAAGTACCAGCAAATTCCTAACAGGTAGGCATTTCCAAGTAAGATTTTAGTGCCACACCTGTGGTCTAAACGGACCAGTTTGTTTTGCATCTATTGCATCTCTCCGTTCAGTAAAGGCTTTCAGTCCAAGGGTGTTTCTATGGCTTTGGGAAAGAAATGAATCTACCCAGAGCCCAGAGAATTGCAACAAGATATTCTATACTTCCTCCCTCCTGTAATTCATTGACACATTCACACACCCTGGCAGAGGCCTCCCCACACCACCTTTGGGTGATTCATGAATTTTTTTACACAATGCTTTTTTTGTAAGAAAAAAGTTGTCAGTACTCCGGGGGGGGGGAAGTTATTGAGCAAAAAAAAAAAGCCATGCCAAAATGCCGTCGCGGCCCCTTTACGAGCCATGTGTCCAGAGCAGGCTTCCGTCGGGAGCCCAGCCACCCCAGGAAAAGAGGTTCCGGTACGCCCAAGTGGAATTGATTTCAGTTATGCAGGAAAAATAGGTGCCGGTACACCGTCCGGGGGCGTAGCAACACAAAAAAAAGCACTGCTTTTACAGACACCCCCAGCCTTGGTAGGGTTTTATCTTTCTGTGTCAAAGACACTGTGTTCGCTTCTACGTGTATGGCTACAGGGTTTCCTGACCTATGGGTCGAGACCCAAATATGGGTCTCCATTACATTTCAAAAGGGTCGCCAAGTGTCTCCCCGGGTGGCTCGACCCTCCCTCCTCCCCCCGTTTTTCAATTGCCTTGGATCACCAATTCTTCCTGAATTGTCAAAATGGGTCCCCACCTGGAAAAGGTTGGGAACCGCTGGGCTAGACCAACAGCTGGCCATGGTGTGATTTGGAGCACGGAGGTTCCTTTCTGCTGCGTTGGATGCTCTCTCTTCCACTCCAGTACAGCCAGTTCATGTTGTCTCCCTCTCTCCTTCTCCTCTCAGGCAGCCTTTGGGGCTTCCTCTCTCTGTAACGCAGCTTTTTCAGCTTCCTTCTCCCTCTCCAACGCAGCTTTTTGGGCTTCCAGCTCTTTGTTGTTTTCAAGTTTCTTCAGTTCCAGGGCTCTCTCGTCAGCAGCCTTTTGTCCTTCAGTTCTCGGGCTAATCTTTGGGCTTCCACAGCTCTCTCCTGGGCAGCTTTCTCCCTGGTAATTTGTAATGCAGCAAACAATTGTCTTAACTTTGTCTGTCTTTTATGTTCGTTTTCTCTCTCTGCAGCGTGGGCCCTGCAAAGTTCTAAGTGGGATTTGGTGTCACACATTTCACTCATTCTCCTGATTTACCTGAAATAAGCAAAAATGTCCCTGGTGTGTGTGGCCATGCTGAAAGATGCAGTGCGTGTCCCCATCACCAGGAAGTGCCCCACATGCCTCCACACATTTCCCCCACCCGAGACCCACAATCTTCACAGTCCAGCCATCTCTTACACAGGAACATCAGAACAGCCAGACTGGGTCAGACCAAAGGTCCATCTAGCCCAGTGTCCCGTCTTCTGATTGTGGTCAATGCCAGGTGCCCCAGAGGGAATGAACAGAACTGGTAATTATCAACTGATCCATTTCCTGTCATGCATTCTTAGCTTCTGGTGAACAGAGACCAGGCACACCATCCCTGCCCATCCTGGCTAACACCAATTGATGGACCTGTCCTCTTGGAATTTTTTGAATCTCTTTTTGAACCCTGTTATAATCTGGCATAGAGTTCCAGAGGTTGACTGTGTGTTGTATGAAGAACTACTTCCATTTATTTGTTTTTAAAATGCTGCCTATTAATTTCATTGTGTGACCGCTAGTTCTTGTGATCTGAGGAGTAAATAGCATTTCCTTATTTACATTCTCCACTCCAGTCATGATGTTACAGACCTTTATCATATCCCTCCTTGGTCATCTCTTTTCCAAGGTCAAAAGCCCCAGCTATCTCAGTCCCTGCTCAGACGGCAGCTGTACCGTACCCGTCAATGTTTCCGTTACCCTTCCAAGTACCTGTCCCAATTCTAAGATATCTGTTTGGAGAGGCAGTGACTGGATCGGCACAGTGTTTAAGCTGCGGGCGAACCGTGGTATAATAGAGGCAGTGACTTGTTCTCTGTCCCTTTCGTGATGATTCCCACATTCTGTTCACCTTGGCGGAAGATCAGACGCGTTGCCCATAAGGGCTGCAGCACTGCGTGCCGTGTCTCTGTCTTCTTGCCTGGCGAAAACCTTGGCAGTCTTTGCTCTGCACGTTATGGGGAATGCTGACTCCTCAGGGGTGCCCAGCGCTGACATAGAGCTGAGCCCCGTTTGCTCCTAGTTCCACAAGGAGATCCCTGCACGGAGCCACGTTCTTGTCCCACATCCATGTCCACGCTCCTGGCAGCACCGCTGCCCCTCCCCCTGCCTGTGCAATAAAGGAAACTCAGCAGAATTGGTTG
Organism: Pelochelys cantorii; assembly: GCA_032595735.1. NCBI lineage: Eukaryota > Metazoa > Chordata > Testudines > Trionychidae > Pelochelys > Pelochelys cantorii. The sequence continues at coordinate 2,124,571 of CM064340.1, forward strand.
CCTCAGTGGTGGTTTTTCCCCTTTCCAAGGAGAGGCCTTGCTCTCCAGTGCCTGACACAGGCCTGCCACAGCTTGTGAAGGGGAGTTAATGCACACGCAAAGGGCAATGACGAATTGTATGCACTGAATAGCTCCAGCTTTGCATGTTGTTGTATCATTGCCTGTCACGGCTTTTCCTACAAAGGAACTCAACAGGCAAATCCCACATACGTGCCCGGTCTCTAATTCCCTTCCCACTCTGAGTGTCAGCATGAGCCCCTCAGCGAGGCGGCTGCAAGAGGCCTTGGCCATGGGGAACAACGAGGGATGGGGGGGGGATGCACCTTGCGAGGCGGGGTGGGGGGCACAAACCACACTCTAAGATGGGCGGGGTTGCAGGGCTATCTATTTGGCCCTGCCGGCCCAGCCCCTCCTGCCCTGCTGAGGATTCTCCAGCCAGAAACCGGGTTTGAAATGGGAGCGGCCCACACAGAGCAGCCCACCAGTCCGGAGCGCAGACCTACCCGGCAGGCTCCTGGCAAAGGGGCTGAAGCGTCTCCTTGAAGGAACAGGGCCGCAGCAGAGCCCAGCTTGGGCGGGCAGTTTGGGCTCCTTTTCCTTTCTCCTTCGCTGGGGCCAGACGCTGCGGGAGAGAAGCAGTGGCAAGAACGACCCAAGAAGGTGGCTCGAAGCACCCCTCCTGAGGGCCAAATGCTGCTGCCAGGGATCATCTTCCGAGCCCTCTGCAGTGTGGACGCTAGGACTGCCCTACCACCAAATGGATGCTAACCACTAGGCTTCCTGGCTCACTGAGGATCCATTACAGGTCTCCTACCCAGACATAGGGCCCATGCCTACTTGTCAGGCCCAGCGCTGTTCCTGGCTTGTCCTTCTCTTTCCCTCGGAGTACACGTGCCCACGTGGATCCATGCTGTGTGCTTTGTGCTACCCACCAACAAGCCCTCCGTCCTCCTGTGACAGCCCACCACCATATTCCTTATAGAAATATGCTGATGAATAGGGAAATATCTGCTCAAATATGCTTTACCCAAAATACTGCATGTAACTGAGCGTGGGAATGCCTGTAACCCGCAGAATGTGAGTTCTCTCTGTCTGCAGGTGTCATTCCTGTATTTGTCATTAGAAATAGGAAGTAAAAACCCGTTTACTAATCTAGACGTGCTGAGTGAAGACCAGTAGTGGTGCTCACGGGCTGAAAGGCCTGGCACTCAGGACAATGAGCCGTGAATTCTCTTGCTCCTCCCGTGAGCCTGGCCTATGGCTGGTCCTACCAAGACATGTGGCCAGCACACCTGATGCTGCAAACCATTTTGGACGCTGTACTTTTCCACTCCAGGTGAGAAAAGTTGGAAGTGAACACAAAGGATTGCCACTGTGAGCAAAATCTCGACAAAAGCATGAAACCAAACAAAAGGGGATGCTACCAGATGGTAGGAGACCCCTGGTTACCGTGGGTATGGTTATGGCCCCAAACTGCCTTTTGGTGACAATACAATGAGGCTATGTCCAGACTACGGGGTTTTTGCGGGATACCAAATGACAGAGAAGCTTCTTCCGCAAAAGCGATAGGAAAAAGCTACGCAAATTGTGGAGTGCAATTTGCATAGCTTTTTCTGATAGAAGGCTATAATCTAGACTTAGCCTGAGAGTGTAAACAATGCAATATGGGCAAAGGGCCCAGGTTCGGCATCAAAACCCTCCACCCCCACAAGACAAAGTATTCTTTTCCACTCCTCTTATTGTTGAGAAAGAGCCAATGTCAACATAACTGGACTCCTCCAGTACCCCACAGTGCCTGCCCTGATGGCTCTGCTCGGTGTTTTGATCTCTGCTGCCCTGCAGGCCTGCGCCCCTCCCCTATCAAAGCGCCGGGAGCTATTTGGCAGCTAAGTGAGCTCTTTCGTTTGGGGAACAAAGAAATCACTGGAGTGCTCCCGTTCTGCCCTGCACTAGGAACACAGCGGCAGGCAGGCTGCAGTGGAGGGAGGGGGGCAGACGCTGGGCTGCTCTGACATGTCTCAGCATGGAGAGATCCCAGAGCTACTCATGGTGCTGCTCCCAGCCGCTGAGGAGCCTGTGTGAGAACTCAGATGGAATCCCGAGATGCACAGGGATCAGCTCGGCCTTCCCACAACAGGGCACTATGGGATACGTACCCCACTGCGCTGCTCAGCTATCTGTGCTGGGGCCCCCAGCGTGGACATGGTCTGTCGACAGAATTAACAAGTGTGAACACCCTCTGGGGACTTTAGGGTGTGGACGGAGGTTTCATTGACAAATGTGGGTAGTGAAGCCTCAGTCTAAGAGGACTGCTGGAACATCACAGACGGAACAGGGGGGAGGACCAGGCCTAACTTGGGAGGCTGCCCAGCTTGAGTGAAAAGATGATTAGAACGACTGCTGGGGTGAGACATTGCAGGGAACAAGTTATTTGGAGGACTGGAGCTGGCGTGTTTTGTTTTATTTTGCGCAGCTTGCTCTGTATGGAGCATATAGAAGCAAGGCGCATGAGTCTGGGGTTCTGGTCCCAGAGGGGCAGTGCGCCTGGGTGCTGTGTCAAATCCTGAGTCTTGCCAGAGCTGAGGAGAACTCAATGTCGGTGTTGCTCTGCCGTGGGCTGTGACCCAAACCCTGTGCCATTGCCGGAACAGACCAGGGGGTCTGACTGAGCAAGAGAGTATGGCAGTGGGAGAAGGGGATGCCCAGAAAGCTGGTGGACGGGTTCAGTGGTAATTTCAGCCCCTCAAGTGACAGTCTCAAGGGGATCTGGGTGACCCAACCTGACACACCTCTCAGTACCTCCTCTGAGTCCCAGGAGCTGCACCCTCCGTCCATCTCCCCCGCAGGGCACAGACGACTGCGGGTCCCTCTGACTGGGGTCTGTGCTGTGACCCTAAATAGCTCTTTGAGCTTCTCCGGGTTGCCCAGCATCGCCCAGGCTGGCCTCCAGATCAAAACTGAGCTAACTCTGCCCCCAAAGTGGCCCTGCGGCTGTCAGCCGGCGGTCAGGGCAGTGAGTGGTGTGTGTGTGTGTTACACCCGAGTCTTCAGCTGCTGGGACACAAGGCCCATGGCAGTGGGCAGTCTAGGTGAGACTGACGGGCGCCCCGAGGAGTTTAACGTGCGCGTCTTTACCGCTAGGCTCGGGATCCTTTCGCGGCGGGCAGCCTACAGGCCGACAGACGCCCCAGAGTTTACAGGGAGAGCTTATTACACCTCAGATTTTGACTGCTAGGATACACGATCCCTTCGCAGCGGGCAGCCTGGGGAGGCTGAGAGATGCCCCAACGGACCTGTCCCCTGGAAGCGACATGATCCAACGCTCAGGCTCTCCCTATATCTGTCCCTTATGACCGGCTGGAGTTCTTTTTAAAATTGTGCTTGGTTCTGTTACAGCAACTGAAGGAGTCAGGTCACAGCTTAAACAGTTACTATTTTATTGTTACAGGGTAAACTTAGCTGTTAAATGCTACTACTGTGTTACAGATAACACAGCCACTACAAAAGACAGGACAGAAATTACACTAATAAGTCACTTACAGGTACCATGAAACCCTTTTGGTTCTCTGAGCTCTTATTAAATGCATGCAAAATAGACACGTAGCAGGTATATATTCTCACCCCTGCGTTCCAGGCTTGGCGTGGCCAGTGTCTTTCTCTCAATCCCTCGGGAAGAAGTAGGGCGAGGTTGGGCGTCCCATAGACCTCGGGAGACAATCAATACCTGCCAGCAGGTGTAGATGATTGGAGCTCAAATGGGGTGGGCTACTAAACCCCTCTTTATACCCCTTGAGTCACGTAGGCTTCTTCCTGGTCTCAAGTGGCCAATTAGGAAAAATGGCTTTGAATGCCAAGTTTCCCACGAAGGGTGCAAAGCATAATTCACACCTGGGAAAATGCAGACAATGGGCACCTCTGGTATGTGGTGGGCAAAGATTCCTCTCCTGGGACAGTGCAGGCGTGTCAATTACTGGTGCTAGCCATCAGGGTGAAGGGAGGCCCCCGGGTCGTCAGCTAGCCCATTTACTGTCTGGTTTCTGTTTATGGTAGAGTCAGGGACAGGCAGCACACCTGCGTTCCCAGGGCATCAAAGGCTGACTGCCTTTCTCTTGCTCTCTCGGGGGGGCGGCGGGGGGGGGGAACAAGATGGGGTTCATGTCTGGCTACAGCAGCCCAGAGCAGGGCTGAGTGGCTGGGCTGTCAGGAGGCAAGACCCAAAGCCAAGGGCATCTCCCAACAGTAGGCTGGCTCGAGAGAAGGGCTGAATCTCACATCCGGCTGAGCAAGGAACTGGGCACAGCTCCCAGGAGCCACCAGAAGCTGCAGGATCAGCACCTCACTTGAGTCCTGGCGGTTTAATGAGGCTGGGGCATCGTAATGACGCTTTGAAAGTGGGGCAGGTGGGCACAGAAGAATCTCCCCTGAACATGGGGCTCTCCAGGTGCCATGTCAAGATCTGGTCCCCCCACCAGTGCAGCTGCCGCAGGGCGCACAGCTGGGGAAAGGCATGAACTGAAGTCCTGTCACCTCCAGACATTGGAAACAGCTTGTTGTGGTCACAGGCCATTGGAATGAGTTTCAGCTGCTCTCAAGCGCCTGCAGACTGAGCCAGGCACCGGCCCCATGCACAATACTGGCAAGGTCCGGACAACATCACAGTCACTCATGGCCGGCTCTGCCCCTGCTGCTGGGCCCTGCGGCAGGGTCCGGCCAAAAGAGGCTGGCAACAGAGTAATTAGTCAGGGGCTTTGCTGGGCAGCACCTTTAACCTGCAGCAAGAGCCGTACGTTGCTCACTCACAGTCACGACAAACAGGAACGCCCAGGTATGGGCGGCATGTGCCCCATGGGACCTCTCAGCCCACAGCATTGCCCCAATATTCACCACACCAAGGGTGTGCCTTGCACGTCCTCCCACCTGCCCTGGAAACCACTGTAGAGATAACCTTATTGACAGCTTGCAGTTGCCCTTGAGAGCCCTGGAGCTGTGAGCGACTATTTAGAGCCTGGGTCAAGTGTCTGAATAATTGTTCCTGCCAGCCAAAGGGCTCTGGTCATTTGGTGTAATGGGGCCTTGACAGAAGGTTGCTCTGACTGGCCGGGGGGCTGCAGCGCTAAGTTCTGTGTCTCTGTCTTTCCCCCTAGTGAACAGCTTGGAAGTCTTTGCTTTGAGCACGATGGAGAATGCCAGCCGTGTGACAGAACTGGGCACAAAGTTGAGGAACTGTAGCTCCTAGTTCCCACTAGCGGAGCCATATTCTCGTCTCAGCCTCCATTCCCAGGGCTCCTGACAGCATCTCTGACTGCCCACCTGTGTCTGCAATAAAGGAAACTCAGAGCCATTCCTGCCCTTGATGGTTTTTCCCCCCTCTCAAAGGACAGACTCCACTCAGCAGGGTATCAGGCTGGTGTTGGCTGGCCGGCTGCTCCCTAACAGGGAGGAGCAACAAACAGACAGTGCTGCCAGGCCCTGCTTGGCGGGAGGGAACACGCGCACAGAGGGGTCTGCCAGCACTGGCGGGGAGCCCTCACACACAAGCCTGCCATTGCAGCGGGAGGAAGAGATGCCTCCATGGCTGGGCTGGCAGGGGGATGCAGGCCCACCCGCCCCGCTGCATCCCAGTCCAGTGCCCTGCCAGCCGCAGCTCCGTCTGCCACTGGGCCAGTGAGGATCTTGCCTGCAACACGTTGACACTAGCTCTGGCCCAGCCAGACTAAGAGTGCCTGCCCTGGGCTCCTTCCACACTCCCCCTCCCAGCACACCTGGCTCCATGGCAGGTCACCTGTCACTGAGGGGCTGGTACCTCTGGCAGGGGTGCAGTTCCTCCAGGTCAGAGTCCGTCTGTGGCTCTGGCCATCCGGGCTGGTCCTCTGCCTCTTCCAGGTCTACCTCTACCTCCCAGCGTGGGAGCATGGGGCAGGCATCTGGCTTGTCAGGCGGCTGGGGGCGGACTGGCCTCCTGGGCTGGTCTTTTATAGCTCTGGCCACAATTCCTGGGTCCTCCGGTGATGTCTGGGGAACGGGCACTGCCCACCAGGGCTCTGGGAGGGGCTCCTTCCTGCCTGGGTCAGTGGGCAGCCACTCCGACGCACTACAGCCCCATATCTCTGCGGAGAGAGTTACCGAGCTACCTCCAGGAACGAAATTCATGGCGGGGAATTACTGCAAATCCCTGGCAGGCCAACACCTCCAGCCCACGGGGGAATGTCACCGATTTGTCAGGCCTGGACTCAACTTCAAAAGGGCGGCAGAGAAGAACAGGATGGTAGTAGAAAGCGACAGCCAGAACTGGCCCAGGGACCCTGTTCTGAGTATCACCCAGACTCCACAGCATCTCAGTGTGGGAGATGGGGACCCCCCCATGCTAGCACGCTGGAGACTGGCTCTTGTGTGTGGTGTGTTTTCTCTCTTCCCTTCCCAACAGATGCACTGGGCTCTAAGGAAGGGGCTGGACAAGGGAGCTCTCTCATAGCCTGTCACAAACTCACAGGACTTGTGCTCTCTGGGCTCCACACAGCCCCTGGGAGCGGCCCTCTTCGGCGTGACAGCCTTCTGTCGAGGGGCCATCGTCCCGCGGGTTAGGCCCTCTGGCTCCAACGCCTCCCCTGAGAGCTCCTGAGCCGCGCCTCTGGGCTTTGTGCCCCATTTCTCACTGTGGATTGCCTCAGGGAGTTCACTCCCTTTGGCCCCCAGGGCTACACGCGCACAGGGACCAATGCAGCCCTGATCTCTAGAAAGCCTGACTCTTAGCCAGCCTCACACACAAGGGCTTCTGAGCGCTTGACCCCAGCCCAGGCAGTTGTCAGGGCCCTGGAGCCCAGCAACCCTTCGCCCAGCACGATTCGCTCTTGCCCAGCTCCAGGGGGGCTCTGGCTGTTCTCTCTCCAGTCCAGAACTGCCCCCCTTCCAACTGATCACTGGCCCCCACAGCTCCACCCCTCTCCCTTGGCCCCTCCCCAAGTGAGCAGGTCGCTGGAGCCCTCTCGCTTCCAGCCTTTGTTCCCTCTCTGGCTGCAACTGGCTGGTCAGGTCTCCAGGGTCCTCTCTCCTCAGCCCACTGTCCTCCTACTGGCCAGAAGCAGCTGCCTTCCAAGCCGGGCTGGGGGGTCTCTGTCACCAGGTCTCCAGATGGTAGAAAACCCCCATCTCCAGGGCACTGACTGGGTTTCCAGTTGCTAGGTGAGAGCAGACCTGGTCACAGACTGATGGAACTGGAAGGGACCTTGAGAGGTCATTGAGTCCAGTCCCCTGCCCTCATGGCAGGACCAAGCACCATCTAGACCATCCCTGACAGGTGTCTGTCCAACCTGCTCTTCAATATCTCCTGGGATAGAGATTCCACAACCTCCCTAGGCCATTTATTCCAGTGCCTGGCAGTTAGGAAGTTTTTCCTAGTGTCCAGCCTAAACCATCCTTGCTGCAGTTTAAGCCCATTGCTTCTTGTCCTGTCATCAGAGGCCAATTTTTCTCCCTCCTCCTTTTAACACCAAGCACCAAGCACTAGGGGGGTTGGCTCCTGCCCTCAGTGGCTTCCCAAGAACATGCACCCACTTGGCTACGTGGAGCATTACCGCACTGGGGCTGCCGGAACGACCTGCAGGCACCCTGGGTACGACCGCATCGCGGTAACAGACAAGGTGCTGCTAAACCCCACAGCTCCTGCCTGTCCCGAGGGGGGAGTAGCTCAGCGTGATGTGGGGGGCTCCTCAGTAGGGTTGCCAGGTGTCCAGTATTCACCCGGACAGTCCGATATTTTCGCCTCCTGTCCAGTAAAAAAATTCAGAAAATACCAGATGCCTAAAATGTCCAGTATTCTCTGAATTTTTCCCCGGCCAGAAGGCGAAAATGACGGGCACCTGGCAACCCTACGAACACTCAGCGCCCGGCCTCCCCCAACACCGCCAGCCCCCATCCTTACCTGGTTCCCCAAGGCTGCCGGCACAAAATGGTTGCCGGCAAAAAGACCAAGGGGAAGCAATCCTTTTCTCCCGGACAGTTGGGTATTCTGGTCCCCCATCCAGTAAAGAAACCCAGAAAATACCAGACATGTGAAATGTCCAGTATTTCCTGTTTCCGTCGGATGGAAGCCCAGCGGGTACAGTTTTCCCCTGCCGTGTCTACCACAGGTGGGGGAGTGAGGAGCGCGGGGCCATTTAAAGGCACAGGGAATTTTTTTTTTTTTTTTTTGCTCAACCAAGTTTCCCATGTTCAGGATTTTTATTGAAACCATCTGGCAAGCCTAGTCTCTAGGCCTTGGGATTTCAGATAAGCTGCGAAATGTGACCCCTAAGGGATCAAGCACCAGTAGGTAAATCAACAGTGCCCCCTGTCCATTATCCTTATTCAAAGGCACTATACTAGATGCTCAACTTAAATGTATACCCCAAATTTAATTAAAAAAAACCCACAGCAAGAGAACCAAAAGAGGGCCATCATGGCTTAACCAGCAAGTAAAAGAAGCAGTGAGGGAGAAAAAGCCATCGTTCAAATAGAAAGGGGCACAAACTGTCAAATTATGTGTTAAAATATAATAAGAAAAGCCAAAAAGTAGTCTGAAGGACAGCTAGCCAAAACTCAACAAGGAATAGCAAAATGTGTAAGTACATCAGCAGCAGGAAGCCTGCTACACAACCACTGGGGCCCTGGATGGTCAAAATGCTAAAGGAGCACTCAAAGACAATAGAGCAATTGCAGAGAAACTAAATGAATTCTTTGCTTTGGGCTCACAACCGAGGATACTGGAGAGATTCCCAAACTGAGCCATTCTTTTTAGGTGACAAATCTGAGGAATTGACCCAGATTGAGGTGTCATTAGAGGAGGTTTTGGAACAAATTGATGAACAGTAACTAGTCACCAGGACCAGATGGCATTTAATATACAGAGATATACCTATCTCACAGAACTGGAAGGGACCTTGAGAGGTCATGGAGTCCAGTCCCTGGCCCTCACAGCAGGACTCAGTGCCACCCCTGACAGATTTGCCCCAGATGGCCCCCTTGAGGATTAAGCTTACAATCCTGGGTTTAACATGCCAATGCTCAAACCACTCAGCCATTCCTTCCCCCCTGAAAGAATCCAAATATGAAACTGTGGAACTATTAATTGTTGTTTGTAACATGGCCTTTAAATACGTTTCTGTATGTAATGACTGGAAGTTAGCTAACGCAATGCCAATATTTAAAAAAGGCTGTTGGGGTGATCCTGGCAATTACAGATCAGTAAGTCTAATGTCAGTAGCAGGCAAATTAGTTGAAACTATAGTAAAGAATAAAATTGTCGGACACTTGGCTGAACATAATTTCTTGGGGAAAAGTCAACATGGTTTCTGTAAAGGGAAATCACGCCTTACGAATCTACCAGAAGCTTCAGAGGGATAGCCGGGTTAGTCTGAAACAGGAATAACTTAAAAAACAACAAATAGTCTAGTAGCACTTTAAAGACTAACAAAACATGTAGATAGTATCATGAGCTTTCGTGGGCACAGCCCACTTCTTCAGACGTGTGGTCATCTGAAGAAGTGGGTGGTGCCCAGGAAAGCTCGTGATACCATCTACATGTTTTCTTAGTCTTTAAAGTGCTACTAGACTATTTGTTTTTTTAATCTATCGGAGTTCTTTGTAGGGGTCAAAAACACGTGGACAAGTGGGAATCCAGTGGATAGAGTGTACTTAAATTTCCAGAAAGCCTTTGACCCCAACAAGCTGTTTCCAATGTCTGGAGGTTCCAGGACTTCAGTTCATGCCTTTCCCCAGTTGTACGCCCTGAGGCAGCTGCACTGATGGGGGGACCAGTAAGTTGTCATGGAAGAAGAGGGAAGGTCCTCTCATGGATTGATAAACTGGTTAAAAGACAGGAAACGAAGGGCAGGAATGGTCAACTTTCAGAATGGAGACACATAACTAGTGCTGTTTGGAAAGGGTGTGACCTCCGTACTGGGACCAATCCTATTCTAGATATTCATAAATGGATCTGGAGAAAGGGGTAAACAGTGAGGTGGCAAAATTTACAGATGATTCTAAACTGCTCAGATAGTGAAGTCCAAAGTAGACTGAGAAGAGCTTCAAAAGGATCTCATGAACCTAGGTGACTAGGCAACAAAATGGCAGATGAATGTTAATGTTGATAAATGCAAAGGCATGTATATTTGAAAACATAATCGCAGTCCCATGTCTACAGAATGATGGGGACTAAATTAGCTTTTACAACTCAAGAGAGATCTTGGAGTCATTGTGGATAGTTCTCTGAAAATATCCACTCAATGTGTAGCAGCAGTGGAGAAAAGCAAACAATGTTAGGAATCATGAAGAAAGGGATAGAGAATAAGACACAATCTCTTATTGCCTCTCTACAAACCCATGCATACTATATAAATACTGTAGGCAGATGTGGTCGCCTCATCTCAAAAAAGAGACCTTGATACTGGAAAAACTTCAGAAAAGGGCAACAAAAATGATGAGGGGTTTGGAAAAGCTGGCATACGAGGAGAAAGTGAAAAAAATGGGACTTTCCAAGTTCAAGAAGGAGACAAAGGGGGTTTATGTTAGAGGTCTATAAAATCATGAGTGGTGTGGAGAAAATCAATAAGGAAAACTTATTTACTGGTTCCCATAATACAAGAACTTGGGATCACCAAACAAAATTAAGAGCTAGCACTTTTAAAACAAACAAAAGGAAAGATTTCGACACATTATGCACACTCAACCTGTGGAACTCCTTGCCAAAGGTCTTATGAAGACCTGGACTTTAACAGAGTTCAAAAAAAATAGTTAAGTTCATGGAGGACAGGTCCATCAATGGTTATTAGCCAGGATGGGTAGGACTCTGTTTGTCAGAGGCTGGGAATGGGCAACAGGAAATGAATCACTGGATGATCCCCTGTTTTGTTCATTCTCTCTGGGTCACCTGTATAGGCCACTGTTGGGAAACAAGATATTGGAATAGATGGGGCTTTGGTCTGGCCCAGTCTGGCTCTTCTTCTGTTCCCAGTCTAGATACTGTCCTTGTTGGGGCCGGACTCATGAACCGTGCAGCATGGAGTTGGTTGCTCTGTGCTCTGGCGCTGGTGTGGCCACCAGTTCCGCCCAGCGCCTGCTCCCCTCTGGCCGATGGCACCGCGCTGCAGGGACACTGAAGCTCTGTAGCAGCCAGACACTGAACGGGGCTGTCGTGGGCCCAGGGACGGGTCAGCGGCTCCATAACAGCATTTTCAGGGGAGCAAGCCCTGGGGTCAGAGCAAATCCAGAGTTCGAGGGCTTTGCTCGGGGCCAAGGGGAGGAAGGAACCCCCAGCCCAGAGGCAGGGCCGGGGCACCCACGCAGTGAGCCGCTGTCCAGCTGCTCCTGCACTTGGGAGCAGAGACCACCCCACCATTTCCCCCAGCAACACTGGGCTGTGTGGAGCCCCCCAGCGCCACCGCCCCAGGGACCCCCCTCCTGAGCCCCACTGCAGCGACCTGGAAGCTCAGCTCAGCCCTGATCTCTGGGTGCACAAGGGGCGGAAGAGTCCCTCTGCCTGGGCTCCGTGCTGCCCTCTTGCCCCTGTGCAGCACAGCCACTGCCTGCCTAGGGCCTCCGGATCCCAGCAGACCCGTCCCCTGCCTTCATGCGGGGCTGCCCTGGGGGAGCTGTCCCTTTCTCCGTGAACACCGGGACATGGGACTGCTGGCTGCACACTGCGCCCCGGCCACATCCCCCGCCTCCCGGCCCAGATGGAATTTCCCCGCTGCGTTATCACAGGGCACAAGCTGGGGGAAAGGGGTACAATCCTGGAATCTCAAGGCTTGTTGGGGTCACAGGCCATTGAGGGTGACCTGCCCTAAAGAGCCTCTGCGCTTCTCCCCACAAGGGCTCTGTGCCAAACGCTTCTAAGATCAGCCCAGCAGGGCCATCCCTTCGGGACAGCTAGGCCCCCTGCTGCTGGGCCCCACGGCAGGCCGTGGCCAAAAGGGGCTGATAACACGGTAAATGCCAGTTGCTGGTACCTTTGCTAGGCCTTGACGCTGCAGCATGATGGGTTCTTTCCACACTCAGTCACAACACACAGGAATGCCAAGGTCGGGGCGGCACGTGGCCCGTGGGAAGCACTCGGCACATAGACTTGCTCCATTCTTCACCTCACCAAGGGTGTGACTTGCACGTTCCTCCCATACTTCCTGGACACTTGTTGACAAGGAAACATTCACCATTAGGTATTTCCCTTGGCAGCTCTGCTTCCGATTGCTGGAGCGGTGACGCCTATTTCGGATGATGTCATCATGCAGGCAGGTTCTCTGGCACCCTATATATCAGGGGCCTCTATCTGTGAGGTTTACAGAGAACCCAGTGCAGACCAGACAGCCACCTCATCATGAAGATCACAGGAGCCGTTCTGCTCTTCTCTCTGGCCCTTTCCTGCCTCTACTTGGGTGAGTCACTTTTGCTGCAACGTATACTGAGCTCCGTTCCAAAACCTCTGTTGGTATCATGGGGTCGACCTTGCTCTGGTCCATACTTGGGTTCGCAGCCCTGCACTGTGGCTCATTCCAGGAGCAGCCGGTCTATTTCTGAGATATCCCTGCACCATCCTGACAAGGAGCAGCATGCTAGTTCCATGAGCCCTGTCAGGAAGGTTAAACACTGGAGGAAATTGCCAGGGTTGTTTTGGAATCTCCCTCAGAGGACATTTTTAGAAGCCAGTTAAATAACACTGGTCAGGGGCGATGTAGACGGTGCTTGGTCCTGCTGTGAGTGCAGGAGACTGGACTAGATGACCTCTCGAGGTCCCTTCCAGTGCTATGATTCTTGATGCAATTCTTTGCTATTACTTAATTATGAAGACACGCTCAAATAAAGACGAGACATAGGAGACAGCTGGCTCGGTTATTCGGACTGTCAGTGAGGTCCTGGATCCTTCAAAACAGGTGCTGAGACACAGTCTTTAGAGTTCTGGATTTATTCAACAGTGTCAGTGAATGGGCCAAGCAAGCTGTTGGGGGTACGTGGGCGAGCGGGCACTGTTTTGTTCATCCAAACAGACCCTCAATTAAAATGCGAATGTCTCTCTCCTGAAGTCTGCAATGTCATGGCTTTATTGCTTAGAATCCAGACCCATAACATGTAAGGACTCCAAACCCAGGGAGACAAAGCAGGCTGCTCCCCGTGACAAGGAGGACAAGTCAACCCCTCTTGCTTTAGACTGGCTCTTTGCAGACTGACTGTGGAAGACCTAGATCACATGGTTTTCAAAAGCGTCCCTATAATGAGCAAGATCAGGAAAGTCCTCACACTTAGAGAGACGAGGGAGCAAAGACACCGGAACTGGAGTCACCGATCAGATCCAGTGCAGAGCAGGACAACCAAGTGGCGGAAAAGCGTCTGTGCATGAAATGGCCTATCCTGCAACAGGCTGTTTTAGGCACAGTTACAAGCCATTTGGGTGGGGGTGGGGGTCTAATCCTGCTTCCGCTGATGTCAGTGGCCATTTTTTGGCGGTGATGGCCTAGATGTAGCTGTGAAAGGACATCAGGGGATATTACTACAGCTGGCAGCTCGCAGAAAAGTTCTTCCGCTCAAACGGCAGGGACCTGTGTTTCAAAAGCCAAAAGATGAGCCCAACCTCCAGGTGTTGCTTTACGGTGGGTTGCTTCAGACAACCGGTGTAGGGAATAATTCTGGACATTCCGGATGCAGGTGAAAACAAGCTGAGGATTTATTGCACGCCAGCGCGGGTGGGGTACCAACCAGGGGTTAACCTGGAGAGCACTAGTTCATCAAAACATTACAATGAATTATATAGGCAGCAATACCATGGACTGCCTCAGTTTACCCCTACAACCGGGAAATTACAGACTAGCCAGCTGATCCATATCTGGAATGCTAATGAGGCAAATTATTAAGCAATCAATTGGCAAACCCCTAGCAGTTGACAAGGTGACACGTGACAGTCGGAATGCACTGCTCATGAACAAATCATGCCAAACCTGCCTGATAACTTTCCTTGACAGCGTAACATGCCCCTCTGAGCTGGGAAAAAGGTACAGGGGGGAGCTCATGAGTGTAGTCAGGCGTTTGTCTCACATAATCTTCTCATAAGCAAAGTAAGGAAAGACAGGCCCTAAATGGAGCTACAGAAGGGGATGCATACAGGGTTGGAAAACCATTCCCAGAGAGTCATTATTAGTGGCTCACAGGAAAGGCCAGGGCGGGGGGGGAGCACAGACGGGGTCTCACAGGGAATGGGCGCTTGTTAAGTCTGCAGATGATACCAAGATGGGAGGGGTTCCACGTGCTTTGGAGGACAGAGTTGTATTTCAAAAGGGTCTGGACAAGCTGGAGGAATGGTTGGCCGTAAGTTGACTGAAATTCAATAAGGACAAATGCAAAATGCTCCTAGGAAGGAACAATCTGTAGCGAACACGCAACGGGGGAAACGACTGTACTTCCTGTGCTGGTGGGGAATAGGCAGGCATGTCCTACCAAGGCTCGACAGGGACCAACATGTTTAACTGCCCTTCTCTCCAACGCTTCCCTTCGCTGTGTCTGTCTGCATTTTGTTCCAGATGCTGCTGGCCAGATTGAGGAGGTAAGTTGATCTCCCCCTGTTCGTGAACGGTCATGCTCCCCAATCTGTCATTTGTGGCAGCCCAGGGACCACGAGCTTGGGTTAGAAACCTGGGAGGACTCAGGCTTCAAGGCAGGGCAGGCTCTGCCCTGTGTCCCAGACAGGGGAGAGTGAATCTCTGGAGATGAGCACCCGGAGTACACTGCTCTGGACACACCCGCCGCCCGGCCATGGCCGGAGTGGGTCACGCTGACCTGGGCTCACGGATTGGTGGGCAGACGTTGGGGCTCTGGGACCCTCCCCTCCTTGCGGCTCAGAATCCAGCCCAAGAATAAAGGCCGACAGAGCAACTGTGCGGCCCAAGCCCAAGTCAGCCGACCTGAGCTTGCCAGGGGTGTCTGACGGCAGGGGAGACACGAGCCATGTGGTCCGAGGGGTGGATCCCATGTGCTGTTGCACAGGGCAGGGGGGGGATGGGCCTGTGGGAGGAGCAGGGAGCAACTCTGAGACACAAGAGGGGAGGGGACGATCCCACAGGGCAGGAAGGATTTTCTGTCTGAGCATCCCCTGTCAGGAGACGCCCCTTCGCTCACGCAACGTGTGATCTCTGAAGCGTCTCTTGCACCAGGGAGACGGGCTCAGCTCCACTTGGCTGTGAGAGGGGACCTGGGCAGTCAGTCAGTCAAAGATCAGCAGAGACAGGGGACAGGGTTAGACTCCGCGATCTCCTGGGGGCGGGGACTGTCCCTTCCCCTGTGTTCAGAGATCGCCCAGCCCCATGGGAGGTGGGGGGGAGGCACCACAGACAGGCAGTCAGTTACATTAATAGCGATACTGATGTTCTCTGTAGGATATGTGCAGCATGTACGAGTACCCTCCAGAATTCTGCCCTGCCGTGTACAGCCCGATCTGTGGCTCCAATGGCATCACGTACGGCAACGAATGCGAATTTTGCGCTGCCTACTTGTAAGTCACGGAATGAGCAGCCTGCTCAGAAAAGCGAGACCAGAATTGCGATGCAAACACGCCCCTCCCTGCACGTCTGCATCTTGCTGTCGTGGCCTGGAGGCCGCCCCTCTCCTTCTGGCTCCGAGGGACGCCATGCCACCTCACACTTCCGTCTGGGCCTGCACCCAGTGCCAGGGGGAATTAGCGAAGGCGGGAGCCCCCCGGCTAGGCCAACGAGCCAGGCAGCCTACCATCTATGGTCCCTGAGCCTGCAGGCCAAGCCAGGGGCGAGGTAGCGCCAAGCCCTCAGGCAAGGGCAGAGCGAAGTCCACGGTCACGTGGCTCTGCGCCCCGGGACAGAGGCAGAGCTAATCCGGGAGTCAGTCCAGTCCCGTGGTGCGGAGGGGGAGCCGCCAGAAGCCCAGTGACTCTGAGAGCGGAGCCTGAGGCAGGGCATTCGCAACAGTCAGTCAGCCGGGCCTTTGTCACAAGCCCAGGGCAAACCCAGCCGTCAGGTATCGCTAGGCTCTTGCAGCCGAGCCAGGGGAAACGCCAGGGGTCGGGCGCCCTGGCTCCAGCTGACGACCATGAGCCCAGGCCACTCTGGGGATGGGACCCACCTTGCCCCACAGACCCCAGCCCAGGGCTCTAACTGAGCGTGGCAGAGCGTTCCTCCACTCGGTCCGCGGGAAATCCACCCGCCAGCTGGCTGCAGCCAGACTGGGCTCCGCTGTCCCCAGGCCACTAACTACCCTGCCTTTGGGGCGTACCTGGGGAGCAGGGCAGCGTCTGCCTCCTCTGGGTAGCCGGCCCGCTGCAGTGCTGGCAGGTCTGCCACAGCAGCCAGTGCCCCCGTGGGCAGGGCGTCCCTGGGCTCAGCCGCTGGGAGCAAGCCCCATCCACCTGCCTCAACCGCCTCTCAGCTCCAGCTGAGTGGGAGGCGCCGCCCTTTATACTTCCTGCTCTGGTGACAGGCTTCTGGTGGGAGGGGCAAAGCTGGCCCGGCCCCACCCACCCACTTAGGCACCAGGCTCAGTTCCTCTCCTCTGGGGCCCAGGGAAGCCACGACGCCTCACTGCAGGCCTACCGGCTGGGTCAACGCTCTCACTCTCATTTTTGCCCTCAGCAAAAGGGCTCGGGTTAGTTGATATTTCGGGGCCTTGGGAGAAGCTTTGCTCCGATTGGCCACAAGGCTGCAGCCCTGACTTCTCTGCCTCTCTCTCTTTCTCTAGGGAAAGCCCGGACACTGTTTTCTTTGAACATTATGGCGAATGTGAACTGTATGCTGATGAGCGCGTAGCCAGAACTGAACTTTAGATGCTCGCTCCCACGAGCAGAGCCCCGCACGGAGCCGCTTCTCATCCCGCCTCCACGGCCTGGGCCCTGGCAGCGTCGCTGCCCATCCCCCTGCCTGCGCAATAAAGGGAACTCCGCAGAATCCGTTGCCTCGCTGGTTTTTCCGCTCTCCTAGAAGGGACTCTATCCTCCAGGGTCTCTCACAGGCTCTGCCAAGTTTACTGACCGGTGCTAAAGGGAACCCAAAATGCAACCACCTGTCACATGCATTGAGTAAGCCACAGACTGGCAATCAGTGTATCTCCTCCTGCCAGGGCGTTTCCTCCAAGAGAAACCGACATGCAACCCCAGATACGTTCCCTGTGTCTGACTCCTTCCAGCTCTGAGTGTTCTCAATGGACCGAACGAGACCATGAGCATCACCCCAGGGAAAAGGCGTTTGCCTGTGAGACCATCACACGATGGGAGGCCAAAGGACCAACCCTCCAAACTCAGGTCACGGGGCTACTTGGGAGGCTGGGAGGTGTAAAGGGCTTGCCCTTCTCCTTCCTCGGTCTCTGTGTGGCCATGCTGAGCCGTGCTGTGAGCTGCCCCCTTGCTGCCCCCCCACAGCCGCCTCACCAGCCACTTCTCCCACTCTACTTGCTGCCTCGCCAGCCAGTCACTGGGCAGCTGGCGGCTTGCGGCCTCTGCTGTGACCACTGCAGATCTGGCGCCTACTGACTGAGCTCTTCGCAGGCAGGGCAGAAGCATTTCAATGTCCGCGCTCCTTTGAGCACGTTCACATTGCAAAAGAGGCTCTTCATGGAGCTTCCTTTGCTCTTTCTTTGACCAGTGGGGAGGAAGGGGTTAAACTGTACCAGGGACCCTGGCGAGAGTCCACGCCTCCTGGCTGGGACACCCGTCCCCCACCTGTACTGCCTCAGGGCTCTGGCCTCTGAGCCTCTGGCTTAACAAGGCCCTGTCAGCTGAGGGTGACCCCCTCCTTCGGTTCAGGGGAAGCCCTTCTGCTCCCCTTTATTCCTACAGAAATGGCAACATTTGGCCCCACATTTCACTCCCCCTGCCGTCGGTTCTCACGTGATTCGGAACCCAGCACCAGCCCAAGCCGAGCACTTTCAGCCGCATGCTGTAGCTGCTGGACATGGCAATGGAGCTTGCTCCCGAAATCTTTCTCTTCCCAGCCAGCTGTCAGGGGAGAATCCATTCCGACCCGGCTCACACAGCTAACCCCAGAAACGGGTCAGTCCCCACATCCCGACCCACGGATTCCTACAGGGCCCGTGACGGCTCGGAGCGGATCATTCGGACGCCCTCCATACCCTTTCAACATATTTTTCTCAAAACCAAAATTGCATCCAAATCGCCACAAGCTTGTGGGAAATGTTGATTGACACGAAACGGCATTTTTCTGATGGGAAACTGTTTTGTCCAAAGATTTTGCACCAACCTCTAGCCCGGCACCTCTCTGGCTCACGTGTTTCACGGGAGTGTGGCGGCGCGTCGGGGTCCCCCGACTCCTGCACCCCCGTAGTGGCACGAACAGACTCCACCAGCCAGTAGAATAGAGGGAGTTTATTGCTTCTCCAGGATACAGCACAGCACAGATGTCATCTGGTTACAGGGCCAGGCCTAGGATGCCTCAGCCCCCCCCTGAGATGGGGGATGCTGGGCCCCTAAATTCCAGCTCCTTCCCTAGGCTGTCTCCTCCATGATTCTAGACAGACCCTAACTCCCTCACTTCCAGCCCTGCCCCCCAGCCAGGGCTCCACTCCCCTTCTTCCCATTGTTCCGCTCCCTGGGAGATAACTGGTCCGACAGGTTCGGAGCCCCCTTTGCATAATGACTCATCCCCTGCCCTGCTGGGCCGTACTGCCAACAGCAGCCAGTGAGGGTCACCCACAGCCCACTGCCCAGCATAGCAACCAGCAAGGTACCCCCACTACATCACAGTTCTCCCCCCTCCGAGAGTGAACTGAGCAGAGTCACTCCACTTGTGACCTAGGGAAGTTCGGGTCCTCTGTATGGGAACCCGCCCTGGGAACATGGGTGCTCCCCTTGACTCGGGCCAGTCGCGGCGAGGCCCCACAGGAATTGGCTTCCCTCTGTCCACTCGCTGCACCGCTCCGGGGGACTGACACAGGCCCGTCCTCTGTGGTCGTATCCACCCTTGCACTGGCCTTTATCTCTAGCCAGGGTCTCTCGGGCCGGGGCCATGAGCTCAGCGCGTCTTCCCTGGACAGCCAGGGAGTCTTCCACCCCCGACGCTCCATCCAGGGAGGTCTTCCCCTCCCATAACTCTCTCAGCAAAGGGCTCCTCTATACGGGGCAGCGGCCCCCAAGCAGCTTTCCTCCCGTCTTCGGCCTTCCCGCCCCTCTGGCAGGAGTTGCAGGACCGGCAGTACCGCTGCACGGCTGCAAATATCCCCGGCCGGTAGAAGTGTTGGAGCAGACTCAGCTGGGTGCTCCGGATCCCCCGGTGCCCCGCAAAGGGGACGTCGTGGGCCAGATACAGCAGCTTGAGGCGATACCTTTGGGGGACGACCAGCTGCCGCTGGACCCCCCATGCCCTCACCTTCCTGGGGGGAAGCCATTCCCGGAACAGGAATCCCCGCTCCCACAGGAATCTCTCCTGGCCACCTCTCCCCAGGGGCTGAGCTGCACGGAGGCCAGCCTGGTCCCTCAGGCTCCACAAGGAGGGATCCGCCCGCACCTCCGCCTGGAATTCAGCAGCTGGGGCTGGGACAGGGGCGTGTTCCCCTCCACTGCCTCGGTCCGACTCCCCCCCGGTACCCGGCTGACGTCTTCCCCGTGCGCTCACTGTCAATCTGCAGCGTGCCTGGGGGCCGCTGCCTGGTCCGGCGGCGCTTCTTCCCCTGGAGCTCCCTCAGCACCTCCTCCCCCTTCAGCAGCCAGCCCTGAGTGAGCTGCTCCAGAGGCTTTTATAGCCAGTCTCCCGTGGGCCCATGCCCAGCAGGGCTGTGGGGGTGGGGCCCTCTCGGCCAGCTGGGCCAAGGTCACTCCGTCACCTTCAGTGTGGGTTGATCCACCCCGACGGTCAGACAGCCTTCCCGCCGGGTGTCGGGTGGTAGCCCAGCTCCACGGTGTCCGGCTGTCTGCGCTCAACGCGCTCGGGGGGTCGGATCCTGCTCTCAGTGGCTTCCCAAGAACACTTGGCTACATGAAGCATCTCTGTAGGCACCTGGGTACCACGGATCACAGTAACAGACAAGGTGCTGCTAAACCCCACAGCTCCTGCCCGCCCCGAGTGGGGAGCAGTCCAGCAGGATGTGGGGGACTCCTCAGGCCTGGCACCAGGGACACCCCCACTCAGAGACTTTCCTACACAGGCCTGCAGGTCCTTCAGCCAGGGTGCAGGCCTTCTGTCCCTTCCCACGGCCTCTCCTTTGCCATCCCCAGGCTGCCCCCCAGCCTCTCCCTCAGGCCTGCCAGCCCCAGCCCTCTGTCTGCCTGCTCTGTAGGCCTCGGCTTGCACCCACACACAGCCTGCTGTGCCCCATGCTCCTGCAATGAGCCACAGGTTTGCTGCTCTGAACGCTCCAGCTCCTGGACCCCGGGGTTATCGGGGAATCTCGGCTTTGCTTCCCAAAAGGCAGCCTCTAGACCTTGGGATTTCAGAAAAGGTGGGAAACGTGACCCCTAAGGTATCATGCACCAGTAGGCAAATCAACAGTGCCCCCTGGCCATTAGCCCTGTTCCTGACACAGTCATTGTTGGGGCCGGACTCATGAACCGTGCAGCATGGAGTTGGTTGCTCTGTGCTCTGGCGCTGGCATGGCCACCAGTTCCGCCCAGCGCCTGCTCCCCTCTGGCCGATGGCACCGCGCTGCAGGGACACTGAAGCTCTGTAGCAGCCAGACACTGAACGGGGCTGTCGTGGGCCCAGGGACGGGTCAGCGGCTCCATAACAGCGTTTTCAGGGAGCAAAGCCCCAGAGTTCGAGGGCTTTGCCTGGGGCCAAGGGGAGGAGGGAACCACCAGCCCAGAGGCAGGGCCGGGGCACCCACGCAGTGAGCCGCTGTCCAGCTGCTCCTGCACTTGGGAGCAGAGACCACCCCACCATTTCCCCCAGCAACACTGGGCTGTGTGGAGCCCCCCAGCGCCACCGCCCCAGGGACCCCCCTCCTGAGCCCCACTGCAGCGACCTGGAAGCTCAGCTCAGCCCTGATCTCTGGGTGCACAAGGGGCGGAAGAGTCCCTCTGCCTGGGCTCCGTGCTGCCCTCTTGCCCCTGTGCAGCACAGCCACTGCCTGCCTAGGGCCTCCGGATCCCAGCAGACCCGTCCCCTGCCTTCATGCGGGGCTGCCCTGGGGGAGCTGTCCCTTTCTCCGTGAACACCGGGACATGGGACTGCTGGCTGCACACTGCGCCCCGGCCACATCCCGGAGGAATTTCCCCGCTGCTGTTAAGCACCTGGCCTGTGCTTGGCGGTAAAGTGTCTGGCGACCATGAGGCACTGGGCACAGACCCCACCATATGCCGGTTTCTGGTGGGGGTAGCAAAGAGGAGCATGACGGGATGCAAGGTAGCCGTCGTCAGCCACCGACAGAGCCCTGGACGCACCTGGCTGGTTGTGAAGAATGTGTGCAGCGGCACTGCAAGTGAGACAAAGGCTGACGCAGAACCTGCCCGTGTATGTCAGGACAGTTTAACCTTCCCTGGCTACGCTTTGTTGCTGTCCCCAAAGGCATTTGAAGCTGCCACATTCTTGTCCTAGCTACGCTAATCTAGTGAGGTGCGATTGTTTTGGTTCGGGCGGGGGAACGGCTGCTCCTCAGGCAAACCCCTGTGCTCGTGCAAGTGACAACTCTCGTGCGTGACAAGAGGCTTGGCTGTCTGTCAGATGGCACACGCCATCCTCCTCTGGCCCACTTTCAGCCAAAGGTGCATCTGACGTAGAGGCCCAACCAGACAGCAGGGAATAGCCATTGGCTGGGATGGTTTCTAGAACCAGTGGCAGTTGCACAGGGATTTCCTAACCCAAGTGCAGAGCCCAGCGTCCAGCCTATATATACAGGGTCTGCACTGCGACGGCACCGGCAGAGTAACAGAGCCACAGGACCACGGCCACCATGAAGACAGCCGCACTCACTGTGCTCCTCGCCCTGGGGCTCCTGCCCAGCTCTCTGGGTGAGTAGGCGGCTGGGGCCTGCCCAGAGCTCTGGCCTGACGTCCGGCAGGGCTGGGCTTGGCTGGGAGAAGCCAGCTCAGCACCAGCTCCGGGCGCTTGGGGGCCAGGACTCGGCCGGGGAAGGGGCTCGCTGCAGAAGCAGCAGTTTCCCAGGGAAAGATGCGAGTGAGGGGCCACGAGGGGCCTTTACGCAGATGCCGGTCGGGGAGCTGCAGACAATTGGGGAGCAGCTCACGGCCAGCCGGGGGCTGGGATTGCAGGGGTGACCCCGGACACGTTCCCCTCCGTGGGTCGCTCTGTCACAGCAATGGGATGAGGGTGCAGGAACCTTCCCGCAGTCCATTTGCTGCATCCAGTGTCCTACACAGAGACCACTGTTGTAGCCGATTCCCCTCTAACACTGCCCTTTGTTGTGTCGTTCGTGTCTGTGTTTTCTTCCAGATGCTGGCTACCAACATCCTACGGTGAGTCTAACTCTCTCATGAGAATGGCCAGACAGTCCATCTAGCCCAGTGTCCTGTCTGCCAACAGTAGCAATGCCTGGCACCCCAGAGGGAGGGAACACAACAGGGAATCCTCATGTGATCCCTCCCCTGCCATCCATTTCCAGACAAACAGAGGCTAGGGACACCATCTCTACCCATCCTGGCGAATAGCATTGATGGACCTACCCTCCATGAATCTATCTAGCTCTTTTTTGAACCCTGTTAAAGTCCTAGTCTTTACCACATCCTCTGGCAAGGAGTTCCACAAGTTGACTGTATACTGTGGGAAGAAACACTTCCTTTGGTTTGTTTTAAACCTGCTGCCTATTCATTTCATTGGGTGACCCCTAGTTCTTATAGTGTGGGAATAAGTAAATACGTTTTCCTTATTCACTTTTTCCACACCAGCCATGATTGTATAGACCTCTATCCTACCCCCCTTAGTCTCCTCTTTTCTAAGATGAAAAGTCCCAGTCTTTTTAATCTTTATATAGGACCCGTTCCAAATCCTGCAACATTTTTGTTGCCCTTTTCTGACCCTTTTCCTATGCCGATATATCTTCTGAGATGAGGTGACCACACCTGTACGCAGTATTCAAGATGTGGGTGTACCGTGGTTTTATAGAGAGGCAATAAGATGTTCTCTGTTTTATTCTCTATCCCTTGTCTAACAATTCCTATCATTCTGTTTGCTTTTCTGACGGCCACTGCGCACGGAGTGGATGTGTTCAGAGAACTCTCCACGGTGACTCCAAGATCTCTCTCTTGAGTAGTTGTAGCTAAGTCAGTCCCCCTCATATTGTATGTATCTCTGTGAATTAACTGTTACTTTCCCCAGCCCCTGATGTGTTGCACAATGGAGACCAGGAGGTCTGGGTTAGAAACATGTGGGAATTCACGAGCCAAGGAAGAAGCGAACTCTCCTGGCAAGAGGAGAGAGACTCCCTGGAGCTCAGACTCCACGTAGTCTGAGCGCCGGACTCCATCCGGGGTAGCACTGGGCACTGTCTGGGATGGGACCATGGGAGGCACAGGGAGCAACTCAGAGGTGGAAGGCAGAGGGGACGGGTTTTTATGTTTGAGCAGCTGCCACCTGCACAGACGCTGCTTTGCTCCCACCCCGTGTGTGGCGGGTTTGGAAGAGTCTCGGAGAACAGGACATGGGCTCAGCCTCCGTCCAGGCAGCGGGAGGGGAACTGGGATGTCTGCTCACCTGAGCCACAGCAGAAGGAGACGAGGGACAGGGTGAGGTAGTGGGAGCTCCGGGGATAGGGACTGTCCCTTCCTCTGCACACCCAGAACCCTGGCGCTGATCAGCCATTACAGCAATGCAGGCAATAACCCTGGCATGTTAATTTTCATTGTAGGATTTCTGCAGTGAGTACCAGAGTCCCCCAACTGCCTGCACCCTGGAGTATCGCCCGGTGTGTGGCAGTGATGGCAACACATACGGCAACAAATGTGCCTTTTGTGCAGAGGCCTTGTAAGTAAATAGGAGGCAGGTCAATCAGGACTAGTGCAAAGTGCTCCACTTCGGGAGAAACAGCCGGCGTGCCATGGAGAGAGTGGGAAGTGACTGGCTAGGGAGGAGCACTGCAGAAAGGGAGCTAGGGGTCTAGCGCAAATAAAACAAGCATCTCTCCGGGCTGCATGAACAGGAGAGTTGTGAGCCAGACACGAGGAGTCAGTCTTCTGCTCTGCTCTGATTAGGTCTCAGCTGGAGGGCTGTGTCCAGTTCTGGGCACCACATCTCAAGGAAGTGTGGAGAAATTGGGGAGGGTCCAGAGAAGAGCCACACAAGCGATGGAAGGTCTGGAAAGCACGTCCTGTGCGGGAAGATTGAAAGGCGGGTTTGTGGAGAGCAGAAGCCTGAGAGGGGACAGGACAGCAGCTTTCAATTACACAGAAGGGAGGTGACTTGTTCTCCTCAGGCCCGCCGACCAGGGTGGAGCGGGGAGGGACAAAGAGGGCAATTACCCCGGCCCGGCAATTCTAAGGGGCCCAGGGCTCCCAGCACCAGCTGGAGCCCGTGGCCTTTTAGAATCGCTGAGGGCAGAGCACTCCAGCGCCCTTAGAATTGCCAGGCCCTGGGGTAATTGCCCTTTTGTCCCACCCCCACTGAGCTCTTAGGGCTGAATGGGGGGCCACCAGGCTGTTCGGGCAGCTCTGGGGGCTGGCTGCCCCGCCCCCGCCCCTTCCACTTGAGTTTGCAGATGACACCAAGTTTGCAGATGACACTAAGCTAGGGGGAGAGGTAGATACGCTGGAGGGCAGGGATAGAGTCCAGAGTGACTTAGACAAATTGGAGGATTGGGCCACAAGAAATCTGAGGAGGTTCAACAAGGACAAGTGCAGAGTCCTGCACTTGGGACAGAAGAATCCCAAATATTGGTACAGGCTGGGGACCAACCAGCTAAGTCGTAGTTCTGCAGAAAAGGACCTGGGGGTTACAATGGATGAGAAGCTGGATATGAGTCAACAGTGTGCCCTTGTAGCCAAGAAGGCTAATGGCATATTAGGTTGCATTAAGAGGAGCATTGCCAGCAGATCCAGAGATGTGATTATTCCCCTTTATTTGGCTCTGGTGAGGTCACATCTGGAGTATTGTGTCCAGTTCTGGGCCCCCCACTACAAAAAGGATGTGGGCGCATTGGAGAGGGTCCAGCGGAGGGCAACCAAAATGATTAGGGGGCTGGAGCATATGACCTATGAGGAGAGGCTGAGGGAGTTGGGTCTGTTTAGTCTGCAGAAGCGAAGAGTGAGGGGGGATTTGAGAGCAGCCTTCAACTTCCTGAAGGGGGGTTCCAAAGAGGCTGGAGAGAGGCTGTTCTCAGTAGTGACAGATGGCAGAACAAGGAGCAATGGTCTCAAGTTGTGGTGGGAGAGGTCCAGGTTGGATATTAGAAAAACTATTTCACTAGGAGGGTGGTGAAGCACTGGAATGGGTTCCCTAGGGAAGTAGTGGAGTCTCCATCCCTAGAGGTGTTTAAGTCTCGGCTTGACAAAGCCCTGACTGGGTTGATCTAATTGGGATTGGTCCTGCCTAGAGCAGGGGGCTGGACTTGATGACCTCCTGAGGTCTCTTTCAGCTCTGTGGTTCTATGATAAGCCCTGGCACTTCCAGGAGCATAGCTCCACCCCCCACACACATTGCCCAGGGGCCCGGTGATCCGTGGGCTCCCCTGGTTTTCCTTGGCCTCTGAGGACAGGCCAAGAAGCAAGGGGCTTAAACTGCCCCAAGGGAGGTTTAGGCTGGACATTGGGAAAAACTTCCTGCCTGTCGGGGGGTGAAACACTGGAATAAATTGCCCAGGGAGGTTGTGGAATCTCCAGCACTGGAGATATTGAAGAGCAGGTTGGACAGACACCTGTCAGGGATGATCTAGATGGTGCTTGGTCCTGCCATGAGGGCAGAGGACTAGACTGGATGACCCCTCGAGGTCCCTGCCAGTCCTACAATTTTATGAATCTATGATTCTACAGCAATAAATAGCCCTTTAATCCAATACCAAACACAGCTGTGGTGTGAGCCAAGCCCCTGCCTGCACCCGTCTGTCTTTACCACTTAGAGGCTGGATCAGCTTCCTCAATGTAATGTTTCCTGTCATCAATAAGCTCTGGTTAATTTGACACAATGAGGCCTTGACAGAAGTTTGCCCTCCTTGCCCATAAGGTGAGAGCCCTGAACTCTGTGTCTCTCTTTCCCTCCAGGAAAAAGCCCGGCACCCTTTTCTTTGCATATTATGGGGAATGCTGACTCCTCAGGGGCACAGAGCACAGACAGGGAGCTGAGCCCTGTTTGCTGTTTGCTCCCATGAGCAGATCCCTGCACAGAGCCTCGTTCCCATCCCACCTCCATAGCCTGGCTCCTGGCAGCGTCACTGCCCATTCCCCTGCCTGCGCAATAAAGGAAACTCAGTGAAATCCGTTGCCTCAGTGGAGTTTTTTCCCCCTTTCCAAGGAGGGGCCTAGATCTCCAGGGTCTGACAGGGGCTCTCTGCAGCCAGAGTTAGTGAGAACACAAAGGGCAGTCACCAGTCACATGCACTACCCAGCACCAGCTTTGGACATTATTATTTCACTGCCTGCCAGGCCCTTTCCTACTCGGGCAATCACCATGCAAAGCCCAGATACCTTCCCTGCTTCTGAGTGTTATCCACAGACCAAGCCATAAAACCCTGAGCAAAGCCCAGGGAAAGTGCATTAAAACTGGGGGTTGGAGAGCTAACAGGGATGCTCCTGAGTAGGCCACGAAGGGAGCAGAGATGCAGGAGTCCAGAAATGTGGCAAGCCCCACACCACAGGTTCACAGAGCGTGAGGCCATTACGTCCTGCATAATGCAGGCGTCACCTCTCGTTGGTTACCCTTGAACCAGGCTCAGCAGCGGAGCATCCAGAAAGTCACCACGAGGGAATCTGGAGACATGGAGAGCAGAGACTCTTCCGCTTTTCTTGGAGTTTGCTCCAGTGGCGGGTTAAACTCATTCCAAATGTTGCCTCATCTCTAACCGAAATTTGTCTGGCTGTGGTTCCAGCCACCCGTTCACATTCCGCCTGCTTCCCCCTCACGCTGCAATCAAGTCACCTCTCGGCCTTCTTCTTCTGAGCCAGCCAGAACCACCTCTGCAAATCTCGGCCAATGCAAGCATTTGCTCCAGCGCACAAGTTACTTCTGGGGCTCTTCTCTGCACCTGCTCCAGTGTTTAAACAGCCTCTAAACCTGTGGGCACCAGAACTGGATCCCCTAAGCCAGTATCAGTCTCAGCAGTGCTGAGCACAGAGGTAACTCACCTGTGGATGACTCCTCCTTATTGCCCTATTGCTGCAGCTAAGGAACCCATTAGCCCCTTTTGCTACACCAAGGGGCCAGGCACTCGTGCCCTCCAGAAACCCTGGCTCCTTTTCACAGGCTCTGCTTTCCCTCTTCCATAGGGCCAACCTGCCATCCTTCTGCCCCCAGGGTTCACTGGCTGTGTTAAAACCTGTTTTGCACATGAGACAGGGTCAGTCCCACTCCTGGGTCCCAGACCCCAGTTCACACCACAATCCACAGCCTAGATACTGCGGTGCAGGTTTCGCTCACCCCCTTCAGCATTTTGTAGGGCCCATCCCTTGGCAAACATGGCTATCAGGACAGAGGCTTCCTCCCCAGCAACCAGCTGGGCTCTCTGGTTACTTCAGGAAAGGGAGCCCAAATGCTCCCTGTTGAAGCCCCTCACCTTCCCCCTGCTCTGGCAATGCTGCCAGTCTCTATAGCAGCATAACCTTTCCAGCTTCCCCCACAGGGAAGGTTTTAAAAAGGTCCCAGGGCAGCCTGAAGTCAGCTCAGCTGGCCTTTAATTGCTCTAGAGCCACCCTGTCTCAGCTGCCCCTGATTGACCAGGGCCTGTTGCTGCTTTCCAGAGCTGCCTTTCTCCCCTTCTGCTCAAGCCCTCTCACCTGCCCTGCCGTGCCACACATGTTACCAAACATCTCACAATGCAAGCCAGGCCACTGGGTTGGACAGCCCTGGCCACTCCACCAACCCTTGTGTCAGCCACATTTTCTCAGCAGTTATTTTATATTCACTTCCAGAGCAGTGATGGAACCGCCCCCTCGCCAGCCCACCCCCAATTTCCATGCCTGGTTCTGATCCCTCACCAGAGCCACCCTCATTCCCTGATTATTTCCTCTTCACAATGACTTGCTGATTAGGCCGTTCATAATCCATGGATCAGGCGTGCTACTGATATTGTCTAATGCTGGTGGTTTTAATCAGCATGGGGGGGGCTGCACTAAGTCAAAAGTCTATCACATCTGGGCAGCCGCCTTTGTCCACCAGACATCTGCATCCACCGGCCTGAGACTGAGGGCCAGAGCCCTGTGACAGACAGGCTGGCAGGTGCTTGCATACTAACACAGCGCTGGTGTGTTAGAAACAGGACACCAAGGCCCCATAATGTGCTGGGTTACTGGGGCGTGGTCGCAGACACCAGCGTGAGTGCTGCGAGGCAGCTGTTCTCAGATTTACCATTTGGGTAGAATTAGCCATGTGTGTGTGAGGACACTTTACCTCGACTCACGAGCATTTCTTGCAGTCCCCAAAGATTTTTCGAGGCCACCCTTCTGGGTGCCCTCAAAGGTGGGATTTATTTACGCTCCAGGTGGGGAAGGTTCTTTGGGCAAGCACCTGGGTGCATCTGGCAAGAAAGACTGTCATGCACTAACAAGAGGATTTGTTGTCCCTTGCTCGGCACATCTGGCTTTCCTTCTGGAAAGGCTTCAGTCAATTAACTGGGGAGCAACCAATGTACACCTGACAGATGATCAATGAGCCTACATGACTTATGAGTAGGAAATGACCGTTTGCTGGACTGGTTTGCCACCCGATAAGAAAGCAGGAAGGGATTTCAGCTATTCTCTGGTCCATATATCTGGGATCTGCACTCTTGGGCTGCACTGCAAGGGCTTCTGCAAAGCGCTGCACTGACAGACTCCAGCAGAGCCACAAACCACGGCTGCTATGAAGACAGCCGCTGTCGCTGTGCTCCCGCCCTGGGGCTCCTGCCCAGCTGTCTGGGTGAGTATCTTTTGCTGGAACTGAATACCAAGGAAAGGAAAATTGCCTTTGTAGTGAGAGAACCTGATTCAGTCCTAACTGGATTGTGTTAAATTTGCAAGTGGTTTGTGGCTCTGCTGTTTCTCTTTGTAGTCTGGTTTTGAAGTGTTTTTGGTTGGTTTGTTTGCTTGTTTGGGGCGGGGGGGAGTTGGGAGAAGGAGCGCTACTTTAACCTCTCTGGACACTAGTAAGAGATTTAAAAGTGCTTGCCTACTGGAGTTTGTATGTTACCTTTCCTGATGTGTGATTTGTGTCCATTTATCCTTTGGCTCACAGACTGCCTGGTTTGGCCAATATCCATGGCAGAGGGGCATTGCTGGCACAGGATGGCATAGATCACGTTAGTGGCTGTGCAATTATATGGAGGATTTGTTTTGGGTCTTTCCCCAGACTCCAGCCTAGGAACTGCAAATAATTGCCCTTGCTAGTCATCACTGGCAAAGACGACAGTACCCGCAGGTCTGACTGTGGCTGTATTTGTCTACATGCTTCTCTCAGATGTTCCTTTGGGGTTTTCTAGATTGCCCCTGTGGTGGATTCGCATCTCACAAACACTGCTGTGGAGGGGCCCGTGAGGCTCATGGACTTCTATTACCATACAGCTGGGGTCAGTGCGAAGGAACCTTCCTGTGGCCACATTTGCCAGTGTCCTTGTGACAGGGCGTTGTCCTGCACTGGCCCTTTGAGGGGCTGAGTGTGGCGGAGGCAAGCCCAGCTGAGGTAGCTACAGAGGGCCCAGCTGGAGGCCGTATAGAGCAGCTCCTGGGAGGAGGAAGAGACCTGCCTGCTGCTCTGGAGGGAGGGCAGTAGAGACCTGACTGCCAGGGAAGCAAGAAGCTCCCTGGAAGAGGGCAGGGTGGGGAGGCTGTTGGGCCTAGCAAACCCAGGCTACCAGGCCTGAGGCAGCCATGAAAGGCCAGGCGGCAAGAGGCAGATGCGGGAGGCTTGGGCCAGGGGAGCCGCAGGCTGTAAGGCCTGAAGCCGGGGTTGCAGGAGGCAGCCTGGTAGGCAGAGATAGCAGGTCTGCACCCTTGGCCAGGGAGGAGTGGCCTGTAGGGACTGCAGTCTGCCCAGAGACAGGGGCTAGAGAGGGACTGGCAGTGGGCCACTGAGTCCTGGAGGGTGCGAGGGAGCTGGGTGTTCCCTGGAAGAAGAACTGGGGGGAGTAGGGAGGACCCTGGAGTATAGTGAAGGAAGAACAATGCCCCCCCCCCCCAGAAGAGGGCACTGATAAAGACCGGAGTGGGCACGGCTGGAGGGCAGTGCCCTGAAGACAACGCCGTGCCGATGGGGGAGACGCCAGCGGAAGGGGGGGGGGGCGTCGGAACAGCCAGCTAATTCCCCGGAGTCACCTTGCTGAAGGCGCCGCGCTGGTGAGTCGACCCCATTGCAGTCCTACAGAACTGCAAGTTCTCAGTGACTTTCCCACCAGCATTTCTCTTCCTTGTGCCATTTGTGCCTGGTTCTGTTCCAGATGCTGCTGCTCACGATGGTGACGGGGGTCCAGCTCTGTGTTAATTAACTGGTCCTTTCCCTGGTCTCTGGTCTGTAGCATCAAGGAGCCCAGGATCTCTCTTAGGAACGTGCCGGGGCCCCGGCGTGAACTGGGAGCAGACGTGGCCCAGTGAGGGGAGTGAGTCTCGGGCTGAGACGCCAGGTGGGCAGAGCAATGGGCCCCGCCCTGTACAGGACACTGTCTGGGATGAGGCCATGGGGGGCCCAGGGAGCGACTCAGACAGGACAGAGGCGGGGATGAGCAGGAGCCTGAGGGCCCTTACGTCTGAGCCTCTGCTGCTCTTGGACGCCCCTTTGCTCAGGCACCTCATGAACTGGGTGCGGCAGAGTCTCTTCGGCCAGGGAGCGGGGCTGCGGCATCGCCCTTCCTGAGCGCCTCCGGGCAGCAAGCGGGAAACTGGGCAACTAGGTAATCCGAGCCGCCAGGGGAAGCCACGCAGGGCAGGTTAGATCACGTGAGCTCTGGGGGGGGCAGGGACTGTCCCTTCGTCTGTGCTCCCAGCCCCCCGGCGCAGCGGCAGGTTCGCGACGCCCTCCTGTGATGCAGAGAATGGCGTTGAGAATAACAGGAACGCCACCGCCAGGCGCAGGCGTCCTGCCACGAGCACCAGAAGCCGCCTCCTGTCTGTGGCCAGGGTCCCCCCATCTGTGGCTCCGACGGCGTCACCCTGCAGCAACAAACGCGTCTTCTGCAAAGCGCTCAGGTGAGCACAGGAGGAAGCGGCCGAGGACTGAAATCCAGAGCACCAGTGTGGTGTGTCGAGCCCCAGCCCACGCCCGCCTTTACCTCCCCGAGGCTGGGCCAGGGTAACTTTTCCTGTCAGCAATGCGCTCGGGTTCCTTTGGCCCAGGGGTTTCAGCGCCGAGTTCTGTGTCTGCCTTTCCTCCTAGGGAAAAGCCCGGCGGTCTTTGCTTCCAGGAGGAGGGTGGATGCTGAGTCCCACCTGGCACTGAGGGCTGCGGTGGAGTTGAATCCTTTGTGCTTTTTGTTTCCACTAGCAGGTCCCCCCCCCCAAGGAGACCTGGTCTCTGCTCCTCCGGCTTTCCGAGGGCTCCAGCCAGGATCGCTGGCTCCCCTCCTGCTCTTGGGTGAAAACAGCTCAGCCAAACTCTCTACCTCGGTGATTTTTAACCCTCCAGCCCCCCTGCGCTGCCCAACCCCCTCCTCAACCCAGCCACACCCAGGAGCTGCAGACTCTCTCTCTCTCTCTCTCTCCTCTGTGGTGCACTGGCGGCCACAGGACCCTGTGGCCAAGGCCTGTGGGGCCCTCGTGTCCCTGTGCAGCAGACCAGGAATCAGACAGCCCTGCTGGGACCTCAGCATGAGCGTGACCTGCCCTGGTCTGGGGGTAACTGACTGCCCAGGAGGCCACTCAATGGTTCACTGATAAAGCAGCACCGAGAGGTTCCCAAGGGAGAGCTGCAGAAAGCAGGCTCCCAGGAAGCCCTGGGTCTCGGCAAAGGGGTCTCACAGGAAGCTACTGCCGGGGAGAAGGGTTCCTGGAGAGAAGGGGCTGACAGAGGAGCAGTCACAGAGGGTCAGTGCTCCCAGGCAAGGGACAGGAGCAGCCCCTGAGAATGAACTGGGCATGGAGCCAGAGTGCCGCAGGGCATCACCCCACCATTGAGGACCTCGGGGAGGTCACCAGAGCGTATCCCCCTGCAGATGGATTAGTGACACCCCATTGTTCTGGCTTGGGAAGTTGGACTCTGTCCTCAGGGCTGGTGCCATTTGAAAAAGCAGCCCCAGAGCAAGCCGCCCGCCCCGGGAGCAGCCAGGCAGCCACCCCCAGCTTGCCCCGGGCTGGAGAAGCGAGGTCTTGGCCAGCCTACGCTGGACTCGGCTCAGTCCCTGCAGGGACAATCAGAAACCTGCCAAGCAGTCTGTGGAACCAGTGAGGAAAAGTCCCACCCACTGAGCCAGCTCCTCTGCTCCTCAGCGGAGGGCTCTGGGCTCAGCAGATTTCTCTCAGGTGCAAACCCACCAGCCCTCCGCTCCAGCGCCGGCCGACTGGCCTGGCGGCGATGGGAATCCTCTCGACACACAAAGACCCGGTGGGGCAACAGGGAAAGAGGCAACGCGCGTGGAGAGGCCATTTAGCATCCCTCCCAGAGGAGACGGGTCCTGCTGCTGTCCCAGGGCGGGGCTGGGGATTTTGCAGAGACTCTGCCCAGGAGCGTGTATGGGCTCTGCCTACGAGGCTCAGTAAAGGAGTGTCTACCGAGCAGAGTATTAACGGCCTCCACTGGGAAGTCAAGGGGTCTCTGTGCTCCTCCCTCGTGCACTTCCCCCTTGCTGCTTCACCGTACCCAGCCCTTCGTTCTCCACCCCTCTGCAGCCTGGGCCCTGCATGGGCAGCCTCAGGCACACCATTCTGAGGAAAGTGGAGGTGCTGCTTGCTCTACACGGCCAGCGGAGACTCCGGGGCCCTTTTCATCAGCGTAAGGAGCAGCCTCTGGGTCCTTTGACAACCTTTGCCTTCTTCCCCACGCCGCTGTGCAACATCCCGGGTGAGAGCTGGTGCCATTTCCACCTCCTCTTGGCAACCTACAATAGCATTTGTGACTGTGTCGTGACATTGGAGGAATGACTGAGTCCTCAAAAGTGTGGTTGTGTGTGTGTGTGTGCGTGTGTGCGCACCACTGAGGAAACATTTTAGGCCTGGTCCTTCTCCCCCTGACTTAAATGGGAGCAAGACAGGGTCCCATGCGGAAAAGGTGCTGATGTTTGTTCACGTTCCAGCATGGATCCCATTCCTCTGACAGGGACGGTATCTGGGACCCCAGGCCGTGCCCTCACAAACAACACCACTGGCTTAGACTCCAAAGAAGCCAACAATTTGGGGCAGGTTTGCAAAGGCCATCTCGATAGGTTGCCTCTGATCATGGAGCCGCAAATCTGACAAACGTGCTGCACTCAGCGACGGAAAAGCCTCCTTCCTTAGTGTCCATGGCGTAAGGTTCCCGGGAAGGTTCCCTGCTGGGGGGGCTAATGTGTATTAACGTGATCTCCCTCACAGGGTTTTGGTCTCACCCTCGCCGGGGTGTCTGCATGTTTTGTTCTGGGTGTTGCCTGTCACAGGGAGAAGCGGGTTAGTCCAGCTCGGCTGCTTTATGGAGTCTCTTTCCAGCCCCACCCCCGTGTCTTGACTGGGTGCCAGGACGTGGCCCCAGTCTCTAAAATCAAGGGGGAGGGGTGCAGTGAGCAAAGCAAAGCCAGTGCATTGCCAGTCTGTGGCACCTGCAGGCCTCCTTTGGGATCGCTGTGCGGGACAGGGCACCAACCTGTGGAGCCCAAGGTCGGGGCACCATGGCAATGGGCGGATGCAGGGCTAGCGGGAGGGACCCTGGAGGCAGCCAGGTGTAAGTTAAAGCTCTCCTCAGGCTGCGCTAACTGTGACTGGTCACCCTGCCCCTGTGCCAAGCGCCACTCAGCCAGAGAGAAAATGTGCCTTGTAGTCATCACTTCCACTGACTGGCTTCTGCCAGAGGAGCTCACGGCGTGTCTCGGCCCTGGAAACCCTCCCGGGGACCCGCCCCGCACTCCTGGAGCGAACGCCAATCCCAGCAAACTAGCCGGCCCGCTTTTCCCGACCCCCTCCGCCCTGAGAACCAAGGGAAACCCGCCAGGGCTGCTGAGAGGCCAAATGCTCAGGGGACTCAAAGCACTTTGAGTCTGCCCCGTAGACCGGTGGCTCTCAAACTTTTTGGCCCGTGGCCCACGCTGCTCAGTGCAGACCTTCCTGCGGACCCCCAGCCAACCACCCCGACAACAAAATGAGTGCAGGAGGGTGCTGAGGGTGGGGGTCGGGCTGGGAGGCAGGGTGCTGAGGGTGGGCATCAGGCCGGGAGGCTGGGCACAGGAACGGGCTAGGAGTGAGGCGTCAGGCCATGATTCCTGCCATGGGAGCAGTGGGGGAAACCTCCAGGTGAGCGGTTTCCTGTGCTGCCTTTTCCCCCACGGGGGGGAGAGGGGAGCAGCAGTGCGCGGAGCCGCTTCCTCTTCCCGTGAGCTGGATCCGGCCTGTGAGGCTTGGGCCTTCCCCCTTGCTGCAGCAGGAAGCCACCCTTGCAAGGGGGGGGGCATGTGCGGGCTCCCCCCTGCAGAGGAGAAGGGGGTGAGCTCTGAGCCCATGGCAAGATATTCGCAGGCCACTAGTGGTGCCTGGCCCACACTTTGAGACCCACTGCCCTACGGGGGCGCTCCCATCTGCCTACCTCTGTCTCCATTGCAGGGATCATAGTCCCTAGCAGCCTGACTCCCCTCCTTCACTGCTCCACCGGTGTCAAATGGGAGCAAAGACAGGGGTGAGCCAGGCTCAAGAGGGACAAAACATTGGAGCCCCTGCGGGAAGACTGCAATGAGCAGCGGACGCAAGCAGGGACCAAGCCCTTTATCTGCACCCCGAGTCCAGCCCAGCCTGCGGCTTTTGTGGCACAGTCGCGTGCGTTCCTTGCTAGCGCTCTGGTGCTCCGGTCAGCTCTGCTGGGGCCTGGCAGCTGTCTGCCCTTTTGCCTGCGTGTCCGTGGGACCAGACAGGTCTCTCGCTCCAGTTCTGCTCGCCGCAGCGATAGGAAAATGGCGCCCCGGGGCTGGCACGCTTCATGGTTGCTGTCTGTCCCCAAACGCACCCTGTGTCCAAGCCGCTGCACTCTCTACCTGCCAGCAGAGCCGGTGCTCTGAGGGCCGACGGGGCTCGTTCTGCCTTGCCTCTTGTCAGCCCTGAAAAGCGCTGCAGGCTACACCATGCCCTCCCTGATCCCCAGAAATTCCCAGGCCCGGGGAGCGAGCGCTAGAGGCTGCAGACCGGCTGTGGGGCCAGTGGGAAGGACCTGGCTGACGTAGAACTGGCTGCTGCTGGAGAACTGACAGGCAGGCCTGAGGAAGCGGGACTGAGGCCCATAGATCTCAAGAGCCGCTAGGAGCCTGGGCCCGCATGCCCGATGCTGTGGGTGGTTTGACTGAGCTGGCCCGCTGGCTTGCAGGCAGCTCTGGTTTGTTATCGCTTCTGCCACCTCCAGTGTCCGCGGGTCAGCATGCGTCGCAGGGCGTCGGCTAGCCAGGCCGGGTGGCCAACCCCCAGGATGCCAGTATCCCCGTGGGGCCGCTGCGTCTCTCTGTGGAGCCTGGTGAGGCCTAAGGGGTCAAACCGAAAACACCAGCATGCCTGAGGCGCCGCCGTCTTCAGGGCCGCTGGTGGATGAGGAAGGGGCCGGCTCAGAGGGGAAGATCGGGTCCCGGGGGGCCAGTAGGAACAGGCCTGTCCCAGCCCAGCTGCTCCGTCTGTGCACCCCAGGACCATCATTGCCTGCTGCGAAGCCGTGCCGTGGTGAATCTCTCCCCCTGCCCAGCTCAGCATGAAGGAGGAAGGCGAATGCAGCCACTGGCCTGGGGCACCTGGCTACTGAATTAGTGAGTTCAGTGAGTGAATGAATTGGTGGCTGTCCTGGCTGTTCCCTGGGACTGGTCGATCACATTGTACCCTTGATAAATTCCAGCCGGGCAGCCGGGCCCCCCTTCCCCACCCTTGAGGGCAGAGGCATTCAGTGCATTGCAGGCAGAGTGAGGGAGAGGGAGCAGACAAAGCACGCCTGTGCTTGCAGAGGTGGGCTGGGCGCTTCCTGATCACACCGGGGCCACGGCGGGGCCTTCTCCCAAAGAGCCACCCCTGGAAATCAGAGGGGGTTTATTTGATCAGCTTCACACTGGGCTGACTGTTCTGGGATTCGAGCCTGGTGTCCAGGTTTGGGCCCCTTGGGGACATCTACATGGCCCTCAAACCCCACAGTGCCGAATCTCAGAGCCCAGGGCAGTGGGCCCAGACTCAGGATGCAGGCTGCGGGGCTCAAAGTTACAATGTGGATGCTCAGACTGGAGCCCGGGCACTGAAACCCTGCAAGGGGGCTTTGCCCAAACAAACACACTGAAGGTGTTAGCTGGGGGAGTCCATGTCAGCTGCCTTGGGCCAGCCCCGTGCCCAGGGGCTTTTAAAGCAGCGTACACAGACCCTACACCACCCCCCTGCTTCTGAGCCAAGGCTGATCCAAGCCCTTTGGTTCACACAGCGGAGAAAAGGAGGAACCCCAGGACAGCCCCTCAACAGAGCAGTAAACCCTTGCAAATTAGCCTCGATAGCATTGGAGGAGCCGGCTGGGATCCTGCTCGTCTTATACCAGAACTGGATCTGTCAGACCCCTGGTGTCTAAACCCAATCTAGCTCCCCCCTCCTCCGACTCTCGACTGAGAGCACTTTTCCCCTCAACGCAATTACCCAGCCAGGCAGCCGCCGAGGCAGGCTACTCTGGCATGAGAGCAACTGAGTCTTTCCTGAGAGTCGACTAGCATCCCTCTGGGTTTGTTTTAATGTGACGAGGCCCAACGAAAGCCAGTTCTTCCCAGATCTGGGGACAGCAGCTCCAGGCTGGAAGGCCCCCGAGTCTGGAGCCAAAGCTTTCAGACTTTTCTTGGGCTTTTCTGGCATTGAGGCAATAGGCAGCGATGGGGCTAAGCCACAAACTTCAGACTTGGAATGAGTCTGGGTGGCCGGCGAGCCGGGCGTGTGTCTCTGGGTCGCGTCTCTGGTAACAGGAGAGGGTCCCTGAGAGCTCTCCGGTAGCTTCTGGAGCAGGAGCCCAGCTCCCCCCAGGGTATAAATGCTGGTGCCCAAGACTGGCAGCTGTTCCCGGGGCATTCTCCTGGCTGATGGTGGAAGCGGGCAGGAGGCAGCACACCCACCTTCAGCGCCAGCCACTCGTGAGGGAGCAGACAGGGCAGAGGAGGAAGGATTGCGGCTGGGGACTCAGGCACACGCTTCTGGTGTGAACTTGGGCAAGGCACGTCGGGCGGGCCCCTCACCGGGCCCGAGGTGTTACAATCTCAGCACTGAGCTTTCGGCTGGGAGGTTAGGGCACTCCCCTGAGGTGACAGGTCCCTGGGCTAGAAGGGGACTTGGACCGGGGGGGAGGGGTCTCCCATACACTGGGTGAGTACCCTGCCCTCTGGGCTAAAGGTGGGAAGGGAAAGCCATCTCCTCTCGTGTGAACGTGCCTGAGGGGCCCGGGCTGGGAGGAGGGCTGAGAGGCCGCCTACCAGATTGGGCCCTGGCCCAGAGTTAGGCAGCTGCACATCTCTCTTCCATGGCTGGCAAATCGCTCTGGGGCTTGTGAGGTGACCTAGTGCTGGCGTGAGGCTGCAGAGGGCATGGCCAGAGGTGCCAGGGGAGGCTAGGCGCTTACAGGGCTAGGCCAATGGTCCCCCTCATTTTCTCCATCCATTTGGGGAATCATTGTTCTGTGCACCGAGGCATGCGCGGATGTGCACCACCCATAGCAACCACCCATAGCGCCCTGCCAATCAGCTGGGCAGCACTGGAGTCCCCACCCAAGTGCTCAGCTAATGGAAAACGCTGGTCTGGGCAGCAGGAGGGTGAGTGTTTTGTGGATCACAGAGGTGCCCAAAAATGGGACTTGGTGGACTGCACCCTTAGTCCCTCCGGGTCTCAGTGTCTCATCTATAACATGGGGATACCAGCGTTGCCCTGTCTCCCAAGCGTGCTGAGGATAAAGACACGAAAGACTGTGACATGCTCACTTCCTGGGGGGGGGGGGCTAGGCAAGTACCTTTGATAGCCTGGCTGGAGTCTTTCTGGCCTAGCTCATCCCCAAGCTCTCCTCTGGCATCAGGCTGCCCCCCGGCACTGGTGTCTGTAGGGCCACCTAAGGGGCTCTCATCCTGCCCATCATAGCACGGAGATGAGCAAAGGTGCCCTACAACGAAAACCTGCACCAGCAACGTCTCTTTTCCGAATACACAACACTCTACCGTAAGTGAAAGCCACCTAGTGCATGGTTCTGGTAGTACAACCCCCTGCACGCCCCAGCCAGAGTGAGGAATGCAGCAAACTGGGCACTTTCCCCTCGCTCCCTGACGAAGGGGAACAGCCAGTGATGTCCCTGTACGAATCAGGGGGAGCTTTGGTCCCCCAACATCCTTAAAAGGTTCTGTGGGGGGGGGGAAGCTCAGGGCTGGGGCAGTCCCGGGTGGGGGGCACTCCCAGTCAGCCCCTTTCACCTGCCAGGTGATTCTGTCTCTTTTCTCTGGTTTTGTGAGCAGCAATCCCATTCCAGGCACATCCCATTTTCCTGGCACAGCCAAACCCTTACATTGCTTTAAGTTATGGTAAGAGGAAGCTGTGTGCTGAATTTGGTGGTCCTAGCTCTTCCTGTTTAAGAAGTACTTGAGGAAACAGACATACAAATTCAAATCATATATATAGTAGCCCAATGTCTGTGAGTGTGTAACGCTGATGTACACGGCCCCGCCCCCTGGCCATGTACGTCAGCGCCCCGCCCCCCTTCCCCTCCTGCCGTGGCGCTCGGCTGACTGCTGCGCTGCTCGGCTGGGCCGCGGTGGGGGAGGAAGCGGCGGCAAGTGGCCATTTGGGCTCCCCCATGGCGGGAGAGGAAGGGGGGGCGGTGATGTACACGGCCTTGCCCCCTGGCCGTGTACGTCACCGCCCTGCCCCTCCTCCCCCGCAGCGGCCCGGCTGAGCGCACAGCACTCAGCCGAGCCGCCACGGAGGGAGGGGAAGGGCGTGGGGCGGTGGCGTACACAGCCAGGGGGCAGGGCCATGTACATCACCGCCCCCCCTTCCCCTCCCGCCGTGGCGCTCGGCTGAGTGCTGCGCCCCTCATCCGGGCTGCCGCGGGGGAGGAGGGGCAGGGCGGTGACGTACACGGAGGCTCAGGAGAGAAGACCATCGTGGAGGAGAGACCTGAAAATCCCATCTTATGACGGGCTAATGGGCTAGTATACAGTAGATTAAGGGGCCTTGGATTTGTACCCTAATCTGTCAAAACTTGATTCACTCAACACTGATATTTTCAAGCCGAGGGATCTTGCCCTCTCTATACGTATGATGCTGTTAACTTTGAGCCCAGAGATCTGGAAGTTGCCGGTTATAATCTTTCCTGCACACAACTCTGGCTCCTGCGTTTTCTCTGGATAGCAGCCAGGCAATTAGACTCTCCGGTCAGCAGAAGCAGCCTTTTGGCGTTACCCTGAGATCCTCAACCTGTGCAATTAGGCACATCTTCCAACGCGCCTCAGAGCGGCGGTTCAGTTCTAGTGGTACCGGCTGAGCAGGGAAGGAACTATATCGCATGCCTGGGCTATAAATAGATGAGCTGGCAATCCGGCTTTGTCAGGAGTCGCTTTAATAGGCATAAAAATAAACTCGGCATTTCCAGTCCTGGCACTTGCCTCCCTGCTGCTCAAGCCTTGTGAGTTGCCAGCACATTTTTGTCTGGCGTATCCGTCTCCCGTCTTTCCACATCTGCGGCACGGAGCCATTTTAATTTAATTTATTAATTTTTTTTACTTTCAATCCTGTTTATTTTGGCAGCGTTTGCTACGTGCAGCATCCCATGGCACCGCTGCTAAGAGAGGAGACGTTTGCAGCGAGGGCGACCAGCTGCAGGGAGGCATTTCAATGTCATTTTAAACACTCTCTCGCCTTCCTAGCGCTGGAGGCTTCTGCATTGTGTCAGAGATTTGGTGTCCATAAGACTAGGAAGACTGGCTCATTTGGGCCGCAATTAATGGCCATGAGCTGGGGTTACCTGTAACCGGGTTCTTTGAGATGGACGCGGCCCATGGCTACTCGTGGGATATGCACCCACGGGCCCGGCAGCCTTATATTCCTAGTGCCTGTTAGAGCTTTGTGCTCCCCCCCTCTTGGCCCTCTGCATGCCGCTTCATCATGTTCAGAGGGCTGAACTACAGCGAACACCCATGCGGTTGTGGCCTCAGGCCCTTCTGCCACTGCTGCACAGCCGGGTCTCCTTAAGGCTCCGAGAAGAGGGGGAAGGATGCGGGGAGGAGGGGGAATTTGGCTGTGCAGAGCGCAGCCCAAAGACCCTTCCTCACCATAAGTAACCCTTCGCTTTGCTGAGGTCCCTCTGCACATCCCCACGCCTGGGAAGGGGGAGTCAGCCATATCCGGAGCAGGGCATGTGAAAGGTTAACGGTTAAGCCTCATCCTTAACGGGTGGTGCTTACCAGTTCCGGTGAACCGATGGGGGCTGCAGCAGCGCCCTGCCTGACCCGCGCGAGACTGTTCCAGCCCCACAGGGCCCGCTGGAGACAGGAGCTGCTCTAGCCGTCTGGAGCAGCCCCTGTCCACGGCAGGCTCAGGCGCAGCAGGGGTAGGCAATAATTTTTGAAGGGGGCCACTTAATGAATTTTGGGGTGGTCATGGACTGGCTCCCCCCCCAAGGGGCAGGGCCTAGGGCAGAAGGGGCGGGGCTGGGGACTAGCCTCCTCCCAGAGGTGTCTGGGGCTGGAGCCTTTGAATTACAAACACAGTGAAGGGCTCACAGCACCCAGCCCTGCCGCCACCACATTGCCTGGCCACCTGCTCCCTCCCTGTGCCCTGAAGAGCCATCATCTTCATTTACCCCTCCCTGGGACCCACACACGCTGCCACTCCCGCCACCAGACAGCTGACAATCCCTGGGTCAACAAGACACCCTTGTGCACCTCTGCTGTCACAATCCACAAAGTTCAGGGCTGAAACGAACCCCCCTGCACCCCTGAGTGAGCCCCCTCCCAGAGCCAGCACCCATACCCCTTCCCGCATCTCTGACCCACCCCGACCTTGCGCCCGGAGCCAGCACCCAACCCCAGCCCTGAGCCCCATCCTAGAGCTGGCACCCTGAGCCTCCTCCTGCACCTCAAGCCCCTGCCCCAGCCTGACACTTCCTCCCCGAGCCAGCCCCCTACTCCCTCTGCTGCACCCCAAGCCCTAGCACTGCGCCTGCTCCTAGAATGAGCATCCCAAAACTCACCTCAACCCTGACCCCCCTCTGAGCCAGCACCCCATATCCCTCCAGCACCCTGCACCCCCTCCTCCATCCCAAATATATACTCCAGCCCTGACCCCCCTCTCAGAGCCAGCATCCCATACCCCCTCCTGCACCCTGAACCTCCTCCTGCACCCCACATCCCCTCCTGCACCCCAAGCCCTGCTGCAGACCAATAACAGTGAGGGAGGGCGGGGGAGAGTGAGCGGGGTGGGGCTTTGGAGACGGGGCAGGGCATTGGGAAAGGGACAGGCTAGATCTTGGGTTCCACTTACATTCCAAAAGTGATCTTGGGCATAAAAAAGTTGGGGTCCACTGGTGTACCCCCTTCGCACAGAGCGCAGGGCAGGGGCTTGAGGTGCAGGAGGAGGCTCAGGGTGCCAGCTCTAGGATGGGACTCAGGGCTGGGGTTGGGTGCTGGCTCCGGGCGCAAGGTTGGGGTGGGTCAGAGATGCGGGAAGGGGTATGGGTGCTGGCTCTGGGAGGGGGCTCACTCAGGGGGGTTCATTTCAGCCCTGAACTTTGTGGATTGAGACAGCAGAGGTGCACAAGGATGTCTTGTTGACACAGGGAGTCTGTGCTATGATGTAGACTCACAAGTGTGGCTTTGGGGCTCATTCCCGTCCCCTCACTGCATCAGTTTCCTCCACACTACCAAGGGAAGTGATGGTCTCTCCTTCTCCTGATGTCTGCCAGTGCAGACCAGGTGCCTGTCTGGAGTTCACAACTCG
The DNA here is from genome assembly GCA_032595735.1 of Pelochelys cantorii. Taxonomy (NCBI): domain Eukaryota; kingdom Metazoa; phylum Chordata; order Testudines; family Trionychidae; genus Pelochelys; species Pelochelys cantorii. The sequence goes on from CM064340.1 coordinate 2,166,698, forward strand.
CTCCAGTGCTGGACAGGAGGCCTGTGATATGCAGGGGCTCATATTAGAGGATCGAACCATCTCCTACGGCCTTACGGTCTGCAAAGCTGCGCAAAACTGCGTGAGGCACCGAGCAGCCTCTGGTGTTCCCATGTGCAGCCTGCTTGATCCCCAGAACTAATCCTGAATGAGCGGGGGGGGGGCTGGCCAGGTACAGGACATTAGCCCTGCAGGGGAAGAGTGGGCGTGGCAGTGACATCACAAGGCCCTTTTGCAAAACCTCAGCTTATTGGTTAAAGGGAGTTGGGAGGTGGTGACCTCACAGAGCGTCCATGACAATGGCCACGTGGGCCAGGCTGCAGGGCAGGGGCCACCTCAGAGACCACCCAGGGCTTTGCCACAGGGAGGCTCCTTCTTGAGATCTGCCCGTGAGGCCGGAGCGAATCCAGGGTCATGTACGCGAGCGCGAGGCGGACCCTCTTTGGAGCGTTCTCCTTTCCCATGGCTAACGGGGCTAGATGGCAGATGACCCTGTGGAGAAGGTAAGAGCCTCTGAGAGGCTAGGTACCAATCCAGACTGATCCACCCAGTGCTGGCCAAATGGGAGGCATGGAAAACACTAGGTTAAGGTCGGAGAATGTTTTCCCACCTAGGCCTTTGTCCCTCCGCCCGGTGCGGCTGTGCGTGTGAACGTTGTCCTAGCAAGCGAGACACCGGGTATCCCGCAGGCAAGAACCGGCCACTGTCTCTCCCGCTTGGGACAATGTTCATGCACACAGCAGCACCGGGTGCCCCAATCCCCTTCGAACGTGCCGTGATCCCTGAGTCAGACATTCCCCCCCGAGCACAAAGTCCCAGCCCTGCCCAGAGCCAACACTCCTCCTGCATCCCTGACCACCCCACCAACCTCCCAGAACCAGCACCTTGAACCCCCTCCTGCATCTCAAGCTCACCCCTAGAACTAGCACCCCAAAACCCCCCTCAGGCCAGAGCCCCCTCCCAGAGGCAGCACTCCATACCTCCCCTGCACCCTGAACCCCCTCCTGCACCCCCCACCCACTCTTGAACCCCAAGGCCCTGCTGCAGACCAGTAAAAGTGAATGAGGGTGGGGGAGAGTGAGCGACGGGGAGGGATGGGGTGAGCACGGCGGGGCCTTGCGGGAGGAGAGGGGCATCAGGGAAGGGACAGGGCAGATCTTGGGTTCCAAGCGTTCCAGTGGCACTTTAAGGACTAGCACATTCATTAACTTTGATGGGGGAGGAGGCTGCTGACTTTTCTCCCCCCGGGATGTATCTACAAAGCAGTGGGGTGGATCCATGCATTAGCTCTGACCAGACCAGTGCACTAGTAACAGCAGCATGGCCATGGGGGCATGGGCAGCAGCCTGGGCGGGCTGCCTGAGTGTGTTCCTAGGTTCCTGGACAGTCTAGGATCTGGGAGGCCAGTCGGAGCTGCCACGGCCTCACGGCTGTATTGAGTTCAGAGCTAGCGCGTGCACCTGTGCCCAAACGGGGCGTTACTTGGCCCAGCTGGGATGCAAATGTACCTCTGGGTGCCACAGTAGACAAAATAGGTCCGTTTCCATTGGTGTAACTCTACCAACTTCAGTGGGTTTCCACCACTGCAAGCTCTGGCCCATTTTTGTTTTCAGGGAGCGGTTCTGAAAGGCATGAAGGGAAGCTAAGCAGCCAACTCCCTTTGGCTTTCATTGGGCTTGGGCACCTGTCTCATGTCTTTGGAAGTCCGCCCTTAACACTGCACTTAAACTGGCGCTTCCCACGTCTTGGTTATCTTTGTTATCCACCTCTGAGGTGCGTTCAAACGTTTCTCTACCGGTGCCCTACCCCCTTGATTCCAGTGACCTGAATTAGACTTCATCGTGGATCCTGGGGCAGATTTTCAGAGTGCAACACGCATAAGCGATGTTCTTGTGCAGGCCTCTGTGGAAACAAGCCACGGCTGCTTTTCTCTGAGTAATTCCACTCTGTGCTTTGTTTGCTATTCAGTAGCCCTGCATCAGAAGCAATCAGGACGTGTAGGATGCTCGTGTGCTTTACAGGTGGATCAAGAGCCTTGTGCTCCACTTGAATATACTTTGTTATTAAGTGCAATAAATGAGAACAATGCCTCTGAACATCTCTCTTGCTTCCTGCTCAGGAGACAGAAGCAGATCAGACACTCAGCAGCTCTTTAGTACAGGAGTCGATTAGGTTGTGATAGCACCCCCAGTGGTCATTTTACTCTAACATACCCTACTCTCCTTGTTCCGATACCTGGTGATATTCTTAAGATAGCAAACATCCCTTCTAATAGGTGACATTGAAAATCCTTTGGTTTTCAGTCTATTCGTCTAGTGAAGCTGTAGTCAGCAGGACTTGAGGTGCTGAGTCATATGCTGTTCAGAGAACAAATACACGATACTTTAAAAATAAGGTGAATTAAGGCTAAGAACATCAACATCTTACTGTTAAACATCCTTACAAGAATGTTGTAGAGTATATATTTAAAAAATAAATGTATGTAACCATTATGGCCCAGAAACTAATATTTTAGGTTAACATTTATGAGATTCATTGATATTTTTCTCGCCTTAAAATCTCTCTGATCATCTCATCTGACTTCCTCCACTGCAGGGACCATGTAGGAAAGCTGTTCCATACCCTTAATCATTTTTGTTGCCCTTCTCTGTAATTGTTGCCAGTTCTAATCACTCTCCTTTGTAAGGCAACCAGAACTGAAGGCAGTATTCAAGGTAGATTTGCATAGCAGCATGAGGATGTTTTCAGTCATATTCTCTGTCCCTTTCCGAACGGTTCCTAACTGGTTCACCGTTGTGACTGGTGCTGAAGACTGAACAGACGTTTTCAGAGGGTGACCCAGGTTGACTCCACTCTCTCTCAACTAATTTACAACTGAGCATTTTGTAGACCAGTCATCCAAGTGACTTTAACTCTCCACACTCAGCTTTGGCCCTAATTACAGTGAATCATTTTGTATCATCTGCAGACTTTGCCCCAAGTTTACCCCCTTGTCTGGATCATTTATGACTATGTTGAATAGCATAGGACCCAGGACAGGTCCTTGGAGAACCCTGCTCGGTAGCTCTTTCTGTTGTGAAAACCGTCTATTTCCACCCTTTGTGCCCTATCTTCTCACCATTAACTGATCCACGAGAGGACCTTCACTCTTATCCCATGGCTGCTTACTTTAAGCGCCTTTAGTATGGGATTATAATGGGATATTGCTCACCGCATGTAAGTGGCCCCCTTTTGGCCAAATGCCTGTGCCCTGCGTGCCTTGCTGTGGCAGCCCTCCCTCCTAGAACCCAGCCCTCCAACCCTGACTGGCCCAGGAAGAACTGCCTCACTCTGGCCCAACAGCTTCCTTTTAACAGGCTTGCTAAGCCCTGATTGGTCATGTGCTTTGTGCCACTCTAGCTTTCTGGAAGACTTCTCTATGGATTGCTGGGTGGGGTGTGGAAAGGCCACAAGCCTCCAGCAGGAGGCTTCAGGACCTGGTCCACCGTGTCACAGGGACCTTGGCAAAGGCTTTCTGGAAGTCCAGATATACTTTATCAACTATGTCCAACTCATCTGATGAAGTGGGTTTTACACACAAAAGCTCATGATTCCATATATTTTGTTAGTCTCTAAGGTGTCAGTGGACTAGTCGTTTTTAAAGTTTACAGATTAACATGGCTCCCCTCTGAGACTTTATATCAACTAGGGATGTGAACTGGTAACCCGTTACCTGGTGAGCACCACTCTAACCAGGTGATGCTTACTGGGTAACAGTTAACTAGTTCCTTGGGGGCAGCCCCTCACTTGTGGAAGTCAAATCTGAGTAGGATTTGACTTCCAACATTTAGAGGATATATCTTTCCATCTCTGACACTTTTGTTCTGCTATTTAGCCATGGTGGCCTTTTTAGGTCTTCTTCTTGTGTTATTATTATTATAAACTGGGGTAGTTCAAATTTCATTTGAGCCGCTCTGAAGGGTTTTAAAAGAATTTCATATAAAATAATTAGATGTGTATTTCAATATTACCGTACTTGCGACATAGCCAAGTAAAAGGATCACTGTTTCAAAGCTTACCATAAATTCAGGGTTTGTCAATAAGTATTTCAGTGCTGGAAACCTACAAGCCAGTCTGTGACTTTGATGAAGAAGAAGCTGGGGCATTTTGGATTAAATATATATATTGACCTAAAACAAAATAGGGATGTACGTGACTAGTCGCTTCTCCCCCCCCACTTCTTGCTGGTAGGGAGCAGGAGCAGGTGCTGGGTGGAGCCGGCTTAAAAACTGATTCCTCCCAGCACCGTCTCTATGGGAGGGGGGGCAGGGAAAGCAGAGGCGCAGCAGGGGTCCAAGAGCAACTCAGCTCTCCCAGCTTGCACCTGGTCTGAGACCCTGCGCCTCTGCCTTTTAAATATAGTAAGAACCAGACGGCTCTTACTACATTTAAAAGGCAGAGCCATAGTGGGGTTAGCTCCTGGGGCTGGAAGCTAACCATGTTGTGGCTCTACAGTTCCCCCCCCTTATCGACTGATCAAGTAGTCGATGAAATTCCATTGACTACTCGATTAGCTGATTAAATGCAATTTAATATCCTTAAAACAAAGATCTGCATTTAACAGCTTTCTGGTCTATTTGTTTAAAATTCAATTAGGGTTGGCGCAAAGCCATCAGGAGTGGTGGATAGAACACAGTATCTTCTGATGAGTCAGTCAGCTACACGATTGTGCATTCATCTTAATGGCTCATTTGTGTCTGTAGCCTTGACATGCTGACACTTACTGCCACGGTTCTCTTGCAAGGCATCCAAGCTCTTGAGTACTGCATTCAACACCATCGATCTAATCTGTAGAGCCCTGCATGGATGCAAAGTGTTGTATCCACACCTGCAGCTGTAGCCGCAAAAATGAGCGGCAGCTATCCACATCTACGGATAGCCTGCGGATACCTACGGCTATAAAGTTGATATCCACAGATTTGCAGGACTCTACTAATCTGTCCTGGTCCAGACTCCTCTTTCACACAGGTTCATCTCACCACAGTAGCTTTGTTATTGTACAGGTTGAACCTTTCTAGTCCAGAACTCTGGTCTGGCAACATCCGTGGTCCAGCATGATTTTAGTGAGCCAGATGTCCACCTATTGCGGGTGAGGCCAAGTTTCCCGCAGTCCCATAAAGTTTGTTTACAACCATCAGGCCTGGATCTCAGGGTTCTGTGCTGTTTAGTTCTAATTTACCCTTCAATGTCTTCCAAGAGCCCAGCGAGCAGTGGAAGTGTTGGTCATGCTGCTAGATGATATTGACGTCCCATGGTTCAGCAAATTCTCTGGTTCAGCACCGGCCAGGTCCTGAGGGTGCTGGACTAGAGAGGTTCAACCTGTATTAACACTGGGAGAATGTGACTAATTTATTTAGGCTTTAGCACTGTCTTGCAGGAGAATGAAATTTGTTAAAAGGCCATTAATTAAAAATGAATATCTATATCTAAATCAACTGCAAGAAGTAACTATAAAGCGGTGTTCAAATCACATTGGGATGATCTATATGATTATTTAATAACATCTGACCTTCAGAAACCCCAGCAAGTCAACCCTGCTCCTATAGCATTTAGTATTTTCATTCATCATTTGCCTAAGGGGTTGAGAGTAAACTTATAAAATTTGCAGAAGACACCAAAGCTGGGAGGGCTTTCAAACACTTTGGAGGACAGGACTAGAATTCAAAATGATCCTGATAAATTGGCTGGAAATCAGAAGAAATCCAATAAAGAGAAGCGCAAAATACTTCCCGTTGGAAGGAAAATGCTCAGCTATAAAATAGGGAATCCTTGGCGGGGCCAAAGGATTGGATGGAAAAAATGGATCTGGGAGTTACAGCAAATCACACATTGACAATGAGCCACAATGAGATACACCTGCAAAAATGCTGATATAACTCTGTAGAGTGGTAGTGGAAGCACAAGATCTAAGACACAGAAAACACAACAAGGAGTCCAGTGGCACCTTAGAGATGAACCAAGTTATTATGGCATAAGCTTTCACAAGTTGCAACTCACTGTGTGGGGTCCCCCTCCACACCCTATTCCGGCATCCCTAAGGCCGGATCCCTCAAGGGAGGAGGCTTGGGGGAAGGGATGCAATGGGGGTGGGGAGGGAGAGGACAGGGTGTGGGCGTGACTTCAGGGATGGAGACAGCCCACCCCACTCCAGGTTGCAGGGACTCTTGGCCCAGATTTTTAAAATGTTTGGGCTGTAGCTGGCCTCTGATCTTGAGAAAAGACTGAGGAGGAACCTGATAACAGTCTTCAAATATATTAAGGTGGTGGTGGTTACTCAGGTTAGGCAAATACCTGTCAGGTGTGCTCTATGTAGGTTTCGGTCTCACCTGAGCACAGCAGGATGGACTCGATGGATGACCCTTTCCGGCCCTATATTTCTGTGACCCACAGAGTATCATGCCAACGAAACAAAATTGCTTTCCTGGACCTTAAAAAGGACCCTTGGTAAAGACACAAATACAAGTTTTTACCTGTATACAGTTACAATCTAACATTACAATTTTACTTCACTGTTCTTGAATCCTTATCAAATTCTTACAAATACTGTGGGAGACCATGCATATAGAATTCCTAGGGTCATAAGCTTCAACTCCAAAAAAAATCTTTCCTTGGTCACAATGTTCACTAATTCCCACAATTTAGCTCACTGAAAATTTGTAGCTTGACATTTTGCTAAATCAAAAGTAGGTAAAGCATCTATTTTTTTAAACCCAACACATATATTACTAGTTGCCTCTACTATAATTAAGGTTGCTGTTTTAATCCCATGTTCATCTTTTCTGAAGAATTAAACTTTCTGTGCTAACATTTTCTTTGATTGTTCATGCCCACCAGTTATTTTTGTCATTGAGTACATTAGCTGAACTGTTTTTTAACATTTTTAGCATTACGGGGGCAGGCAGGACAATACACTTTCCTAGCTTAGACAGACCTTTGTAAAAAAAATTGAAACTTGGTATGTAAATACTCAATTAGTGGTACATTTTTCTAACTTTCAAAACGTTTCTAAAATAAGTTACAGACACTTCATTGCCAAATACAAGTAATAATTTAAGCCGCATGCTTAGGCCCTTATCCTGAAAGCTGATCCAGACAGACTCTTGTTAATTTTAGTGGGCCTCCATGGCTACATGTAGACTGCAAGCCTCTTTTGAAAGAGGCTTTTTTGAAAAAGCCTCTTTTGAAAAAGGGCATCTAGACTACAACCAGTACTTTCGAAAAAGCAAGCCACTTTTTCGAAAGAGAGCACCCAGGCAGTCTGGATGCTCTTTCAAAAAAAAGCACAGTTTGCATTACATAGCACCTTTTTTTGAAAGAGCACTTTTGAAAAAAAGCATTCTTCCTCGTACAATGAGGTTTTCTGCGGTCAAAAAAAACTGCCGCGTTCTTTCGATTTACTTTCGAAAGAACGCGGCAGCAGTCTAGACACAGGGGAAGCTTTTTCGAAAAAAGGCCACTTTTTTTCGAAAAAACCCTGTAGTCTAGACACACCCTATGTGAATGCAAAGATGTGCCCCCTTGGGCCTGATGGCAGGACTGTGACCTGAAAGGTCCTTGTACCGGGCCTACGTGCACAGCTAGATAAAGGCCTGCTCCGGCTCCCACCAGTAAGGTCCTCCCCAGTCTCATCACCTCCTCCCGTAGTTCTCCCACCTGCTTCTTGAGAGACTTCACCAGCAGGCACCTTTCACATTGGATGGTCCCCCAGCCTGGTTTTCTGTGAGTGGGAAATGCAAGCCACGGTCCCTGCAAAACCACCCCAGGATGGTAGTGGCATCCATCGTCAAGTGGTCTGTTTGGCTACTAGCAGGGTTGGCACAGGCGATGTGGCCCTTCCCAACCATCGTGGCTATATTAGGACTCCCTCTTAAAAATTCCCTCCCAAACTACCCTGTTTACAATCCCCTGGTCGCTTAGTCCCTGGATGCTCAGGCCTTCTTTCCTAGGTCAGCCCTACCCCCTTGTTCATCACACAGGGAGGAGGCTGATCAAAGGTGTAAAAAACCCTTGTGTGATGCAATGGTAGGGTTATTCACACAGAGGTGAGAAGACAGCCCTTAAAAATTGTGTAAGATCAATATGTGGAAGGCGAAGAGAGAGATCCTTGTTAAGAAAAAAATTAGGACACATGTAGCCCACACTTATAAGAAAAAGGTATTTATTATTTACACAACTGCTATAGTTCCTTAAGAACAATATATACCATCTTTATTTGAAAGGATCGGTGTTCTTTCAAATACAAGAACTGCATAATGCAGGACTGTCAGTAATGCAAACAGCAGCCACATCACACTTTTCTAGTGCAGGCTCAAGCAGCGCAAATAAATGGGACTTTAAAACCAGTATGGCTGAATACTGTCATTGAAACACAGTGTTTGCACTTGGACAAGATGAACTAGAGCAGAAGAAGGGGGTCGTCTATGCTTTCGCAGGGATGTGTCTCTCACTTGAGGTTTAAACCCTTTATCTCATTGGGGAAATTTTCCTTCAGGCAGACTGCTTTTCACTTCATCAAACAATTGTAACTTTCTGTCTGGTATTCCAGTAATCCACTGCTTTCTAGCACAGCATTTGCACACTAGTGTATATTTGCCTTAGGGATGGTACTTTCCAATCTTAAACTGTCTTGCACAAAGAAACACTGACATACTAATATAGACCAAACTTAGACAGCTTGTATCTTACAATTATAAATAGTGGTATGGGAGAGGGAGACTGTTTCTAAGACAGAGGGGAAGGAGGACTGATGTAATTCATAGAAAGCCAAGACTATCTCCTTACTCAACTTTTTTTGGTCAAAAAATCTTTTTTTCCAGTTTCAGAATGGTGTTGCCCTTTAAGGGATATGGTGGTATTACAGCAGCAATGAACGTATTTTAAACAACACTGGAAATGAATGCAAGAAAAAGCAACTGGCTTATTTCTCTCTCTGAGCTTATTGCTGTGATCTTGAAAACAAAATGCAAATTAGAACAAACCAACTGGAAGACCAAGAATAAGCAGTCGTTCTGGGGTTTGATTCAGTGTCCAGCACTATTGTACTCTAGCAGAAAAGCAAGAAAAGGTCCAAAGATCTCAATTATGTTTCCTTCCGTTCGGTGTCACAAAGAGTTTATTAAAGCTATTGTCCTTGTTTCTTTGAAAGGTACCTGAAAGAAACAAAACAAATGATTTCGAACCTAAATAAAAATGAGGGAAGGGAAGGGGAAAATGTTAGTACAGGATGAATCTCTAAAATCCGGGACTCTCTGGTTCAGCAACTTCCACGGTCCAGCAGGACCTTGGATGTTCCTAGGCCAGAGAGCCCCAGTGGCTGGGAGTCAGGCAGCAGGAGGGCTGGTGGCAGTGGGGATGATAGCCTGGCCTGCTCTTAAAAATCTCCCATGATGGAGATTCCACAATCCCCCGAGGCAATTTATTCCAGCGTTTCACCACCCTGACAGGCAGGAAGTTTTTCCAGATGTCCAACCTAAACCTCCCTTGCTGCAGTTTAGGCCCATTGCTTCTTGTCCTGTCCTCAGAGGCCAAGGAGAACAATTTGAGGAGGCTCTTTGTAATAGTACTTTGCATTTGTCCTCCTTGAACTTCGTCCAATTCATCTCGGACTATTTCTCCACTTTGTCCAGATCACTTTGAATTTTGACCCTATCCTCCAAAGCACTTGACACCCCCTCCCAGCTTGGTATCATCCACAAACTTTATAAACTCTCTATGCCATCATCTAAATCACTGATGAAGATATTGAACAGAACCAGCCCCAGAACTGATTCCTGCAGAACCCCCTAGTTATGTATGTCCAGCATGACTGTGAACCATTGATAACTACCCTATGGGACTAGCTATCCAGCCAGTTATGCACCCATCTTATAGTAGCCCCATGTAGGTTGTATTTCCCTAGTTTTTTAAAAAGAAGGTCATGCAAGACTATCAAATGCCTTACTAAAGTCTAAAACAACTTAAACAAGTGGTCCTGTAGCACACTAGAGGCTAACAAAAAAAATATAACTGGTATCATGAGCTTTCATGGGCGCAACCCACTTCTTCAGATGAATGAAGCAAGGAGCAGAGAGGGACAAATATAAAAAGCAGAAAACGAGGGGGGAGGGGGTGGAGAAACAAAAAAACTCTGTCAGTGAAAGTATCCATGCTAAATGGGGCTAACAGAGTGGGCTGCAAGTGTCTGATACTTTGCTTTTGATGTCAAAGTCTAGCTATACCACGTCTACAGCTTCTCCCTTAAACACAAGGCTTGTTAGCCTACCAAAGAAAGCGATCTTGTTGGTTTGGCTTGATTTGTTCTTGACAAATCCATGGTGGCTGTTACTATCTTCTAAATGTTTGCAGCTGGATTCCTTATTTATTTGTTCCATTATCTCTCCTGGCACAGAAGTTACGCTGACAGGTCTGTCATTCCCTGGATTGTCCATATTTCCCTTTTTATAGATGGGCACTACAGTTGCTCTTTTTCAGACTTCCAAAATCTTTCCTGAATTACATGACTTTTCAGAGGTAATAGCTAATGGCTCAAATATCTCCTCAGTCAGCTCCTTGATGCATTTCATCAGGGCCTGGGTGACTCGAAGACATCCAACTCGTGTAAGGAATTTTTAACTTGTCCTTTTCTTATTTTAGCTTCTCAGCCTACCCCAATGTTACAGGCATTCTCTGTGTTAGGTATCCAATCACTACCAACCTTCTTGGTGAAAACCAAAAAAAGGATGTCATTAAGCACCTCTGCCATTTCCATATTTTCTGTTATTGCTTTTCCCTCTTCATAAAGAAACAGACCTACCCTCTCCTTGCTCTTCCTCTTGCTTCTAATATATTTGTAGAATGTTTTGTTGTTACCTTGTATGTCTGTAACTAATTTGAGCTTGTTTTGTGCCTTGGCCTTTCTAATTTTGCCCTGGTATACTTGTGGTGTTTGTTTTGTTCATCCTTTGTAATTTGACCTAGCATAGCATAACCTCTTGTTAATGATTAGAAACAAGCACGCAGAGGCTGCACCCACAGAGCAAGGCTGCACCAGACAGGCCTGCTACAGACAGAGGCTGCTACAGCTGAGATGCCAGAGCAGTGCCCGTCTCCGCTGGGCCTGGGTGCCGCAGCCCGGCCTGAGCAGCCCCTGTCTGCGGCAGATGGGGAGCTGCTCCAGCCCCCACTAGTTAGCCTTAACTGGTTAAAAGTGAGGCTTACGGGTTAACCATTCACATCCCTAATAGCAGTCTCTCCTGCCAGATAATTGTAAAAAATGACACAGTACGGGGGGGAGAGGGAGGAAAAATGGAAGGAAGGAGATAACATAGTTCTTACCTTTCCCAGTGTTTGTGGTTCAGATCCAAAAAGTCATCTAATTTCGCTATTTCTTTGAGGTACTGAGTAAGTTTTAAAAGCTCCTTGTCTTTATCCCGATTTAAATGTGCTTTCATAAAGGGCCTTATCTATTGAGAGACAAGTATAAACATTTGCTTAAAATAAACACACTGCCAATGCTCTTGCAGTTGGTTATTTGTGACTTAGCAACATGCTTATTATTTGTGAAGCAAGTGTACTATGCAGAGTACGTAAGGTGTTCTTGCCACTCACTTATTTAAAGAGAAATCCCAGAAGAGTCTACACAAAAATATTCTGTCCACAAACTAGACCAAGTGCCTTCCAGTATCATACAGCACAGGGCTTTTATTTCTTGAGAAATCTCACCCTTCATGAAAATGCTTAAGCCAACTAGAAAAGAAATGTCTTGCTGTCTCATTTTTCAAAACAGGAGCCAAGGGTACTCTTTATAATTAATTTCCGGCTTGTTAGTCAAGCAACACTTACCATCGGAAGCTCAGGTCATTAAAAGTCTTAGATTATGCTGTACTTGCAATCTGGAAGCCTGGATGTCCAGAACTGAGAGTTAAATGATCATTTCTGCAAGTTTCTATAGAAAAGGGACTTCCTATCTCTCCGAGAGACAGTTATCTACCCACAGCAGAACACTATTGTTACTGCTCTGTTTCAGTCTGTCTCTGTTGCCATTTCACCACAGCAGTTACAAAATTATAGCAAGAACTTAAGGTACTTTTCAGTCCCAGCTCAATCTGCAGCTATTAAAGGTTATTTGACTTCTGAGTTAAAGGGACACAAATACAAGTGAATTGCACCTGCCCAAATTCCCCTGACAGTTTGTGTATGGTATTACAGTTGCATTTCCCAATCTCTTCTCCTCTCTCCTGTTTTTCTGTGAAAAGTTGCCCCCCCAAGAAGGGCTATGGGGGGCAAAGTAAAAATAACTGTACACAGAGCACCATTAAATGCAGAAAATAAAACTGAAAAGGAAGTGTCTGTGTAACCCTTGTGACAGACATTTCTGGTGTTACTTGGAACAACAGAAAGTTAAAAAAACTAAATGATTTTGAGTTGATTGTGACCCTTTAAAAGAGCTGTGGCACTCATTCTAGATCCCACCATCTACTTGTATGGTAAGTTTTTGAGCACTCAGGGAAGCCCAAGTGGATTGGCTGATTAAATTCTTTTGCCTCAGGTTGACAATCTGATCTTGAGTCACATGCCTCCAACATCCTTCCTCAACAATCACCTCTAATTTGTCTTACTGTCCACATTGTCTGGGCTGTACCCACGCTAACTAGTAATTATACCGTTCTGTCAGTCAGTCTCACACTTCATCAAGTCGTCTATTCAGACTGAATATTCAAGCAATTTGCACTAGTCTGTCACAATTTCTAATGCAACTGGATAGATTTTACAACAAGGGATGTAAGAGCCATTTCCAGCTCCTTGAACTCAGTGGCGTTATCTTAACTAGACCTGTCTTCCGACACACACATTTCAGTAGCTTCAGAGGGGGAGCCGAGTTCGTCTGTAACTGGAAAAAACTTAAAAAACAACTAACAGTCCTGCAGCACAGCACCATAGAGACTAACAAAACACGTAGATGGTCTCATGAGCTTTCCAAGGGGGTTGTGCCCACGAAAGCTCAGGATCCCATCTCCATGTTTTGTTAGTCTCTAAGGTGCTGCAGGACTATTTGTTGTTTTTTACATTTCACTAACATGAGAGCCTCCCTGGGAAAAGAGAAGGCTTTTAATGTAGTTTTGCTCACAATTGCCTTAGGCTTGGTATGTGTTATATCTGTGCCTCATTGCAGCCACCCACCAGTCTTCCCCGCTACTTTACTAACGGAATCTTGCCATACACTTCCCTTAGGAGTCTGCCCTGGAGGAATATCATCTGGCAATCCCCTTACAGAAAGAGCACTGATAAGCTTCTGCTTCCCAAACCACTGCACATTTCACACAATTTCAACAATCATCTTGGAGTCCTGTTTCTTTCCTAAGACTGTTCTCCTCGCTGCAATGTAACTCATCAGAAAATCAAGCTTTCAGCTTTCTAGTCAGTAAATCAACACCAATAACGAGGAGTCTGGAAACAGAAGTCAGCTGGTAATTTTGCTGTGTTGGATAACTTGCATTTCTGCAGAACCATTGATTTCATAGGAGCAGGGCCATTTTATATTGGCACATGACTGGTATAGTCCAGAAACAAGATAGAACCCTAGAATACTAGAACTGGGAGGAACCAGTGTTGTCTTCAAGTCGTCATTGTCAAGTCCAAGTCGAGTCTCAAGTCACTACAGTTCAAGTCTCAAGTCAAGTCTCGAGTCTTAATTTAAAAAAACGTCAAGTCACTTTTGTACAAGCCATCAATATTGGCATTTTCGAACAATTTTTTCACCAAGTCGATTTAACAAAATTAGAAAGTCTCAGGTCGAGTCTCAAGTCACAAACAATGAACCTGAGTCGAGTCTCAAGTCGAGTCACCTAGGCGACTTAAGTCGGACTTGAGTTCAAGTTGTGGGACTCGAGTCAACAACTCTGGGAGGAACTGTGAGAAGTCATCCAATCCAGTCCCTGGCACTATTTAATGGAGTTATTTTCTGACCATTAAGCACACTTCTGAGATTGTCATTTATCCTGTTCGTATAGCACCAAGCAAAGTGAGGTCCAACCTGACTGTGATCTTTAGGCACTAAAACGATTTTAACATATATGCATAAATGATGCAACTTTAGTCTAGATGTTTTGACTAATAGTGAATCAAAACACCCTATTTACTATATCTCCTTTACAATGAAAAAGCAACTAATCCATATAGTTGTTCTTTGTATTTAAACTATTGAATAAGTATTGTGTTTTGTTGATCAACAACTCAGACTAGTTTAAAAATACAGCAAAGAAATAAAAAAGCAGCTATAAGAAGTCAATTATTTACTTTCATTTGTTGGTGCTTTGTTAATCAGGTAATTGAAAGTTACCTTTAGTCCATTTTGTGGGTTCATTAGAAAGTTTCGTCCAATATCATCAAACATGATCGTATTTTTCTTGCTGTAAAACTCTGAAAATTTGCCCCATATAACACCAAGAGGCTTCACCTGCAAATATAAGTCTGTAAGAGTTACCTGAGATAAAAACGCATGCTGTAAAGATTGCAAGAGATGTGGAAATTATATAATCAGCACCGCAGCTTGACTGTACTTTTCATTTATATCCTTTTGAATATAATGTATATATTGGTAATTTCAGCAAATTCAATATAGCCACTATCAAGAAAAGTTGTCTTCTAACTCAAATGAATATTCTCCCAATAGCCTTATTTATATTTTGTCTGATAGTCACATTGTCCATTATAACCAAAGAACCACCGTAGCATTTTGACATATAGCGAAATTGTTCTTTCCAGAGACACCTTATCTGAACTTCAGATGTTTTTTAAGAGTTTTCGTCTGTGAAATCCCCAACACAAACTTAAATACATACGGGGGCTCCAATCACAAGCTATTCTAAAAGAAAATGTTACTGTTTAAAAAGGAAGAAACCCTGAGCTAGGAAATCGAAATGATTCTTACATCTATTAGCCCTCTCCTGGGAGTGTGCACCGTTATCATAGCAGCGCTGTCCAACATGAAGGTTATCTTGTAGTTTGCATTTGTACTCACTCCCAGCTCCTGGATAACAAAAAGATGAATTGAAATTTCAGACTAAGAAAGTTTTATTGCTGTAAGTTACAAACTTTGATTCCAATACATTGTATTTGTGAAGGAATCAGCTGCTGAGGGTGAACAGAGACATGCTAAAGAAAGAGGTCTGCTCTCATATCAAACAAGAATGAAATATAGAATTCTGAAAAAACGGAAAAAGTTTGTGTGATTAGTTATAAAATCTAAGTGAGTTTGGTGAAGAGGTAAGATAGAGAGCGCTTCTGACTCACATTAGTATCATTCCTGTATGCAAATTTAACAGACACTGCAGCGAAACCTTGTATAGAATTCTAAGTCTAGGGTTACCCTCGGTTTTGTGAGGGAGACAGTTTTTAAAACACTTTGAACTTTTAGAAAACCCAAGCAGCTTTTGACTTCCCTTCCCACACTCCCTAACTCCTAGTACTGCAGCTGAACAAACTCTGATTAAAAGTTACAAACTTATATTTACCAAATACTGACAACATATTGGAAACAAACAATATATCCAGAAATAACTTACTTTCATTTTAGCTTCAATCCACTTCATATTAGTAGCAGCTAAAACAAAGGGAGAAGAGAAAAAAAAGACACTGTATCAAGATGAACCAGTGGGAGGTAAAGTTTCAGTTCTTCTGAGTGATCACACTTGCCTGCTTGGTGCAAGTTAAACTTCAATAATTATGTTTTCCTTCCATCACAGTCCTCAAGTTAGTTTCAACTATGTTTTTACAAAGGAAATAAACTAATTCCTTTAAGCTCGAAAAACACTGTGAGATCAAAAGCTACTATACTTTAAAAGGCAGAGTAATTAAGTTAAATTAACCCTCTTGCTGTAATATGATTAAAATTAGATAAAAAAAATTAGACTGTAGGTCAGCTAGAGGCAAGCTAGAAAACAGGAAACCAGCTGGTGTCTTAAGGCAGATGACAGACCTTCCTGTAATAATGCTGACAGAGTTTTGCTTGTTTTCTGCTCCACGGTGCTGCCAGGTACTTCATCGATTGCCTGGTTTGGGATCTATGCCCATCATCATGCTTAACATACAGCTTAATCCCTTCAATTACTTGTTCAGCTGTACAAATTAATAGTCACTTAATTTCATACCCTGTTCATTTCTACACCACATTCACTTACTTGCAAGGGCAGTATATGGTGCTTAGTGACATGAGATCTACCGTCTTTTTAAAAATAGACCTAATCACTACCAAGCACGAATGGACTACTCACTCAGGGCATGTTTACACAGCAGTTTTATTTCGGAATAACTGATGTTATTCCTAAATAACATTCTCCGCATCTACACTACAAGCAGTTATTTCAACACAATGTCAAAATAACGTTGAGCTGGAGGACTTCTCACTCCTGTAATCCTCATTGTATGAGTAGTCAGGGAAGTTGGAGGATGAGTGCTGTACCTCGGACTTCGTGCTGTGTAGACAGCACCAAAAGTCGAAATAAGCTATTTCAACTTAAACTACGCAATTGACATAGCTCAAGTTGTGTAGCTTATTTCGGCTTCGGCCCTGCTGTAGATGTGCCCTCAAGGATGAAATGCAATACAGCCAATATTAAGATATTGCATTGGGGTTCACAATACACAGCAAAAGCTGCAATTACATTTACCATCTCTACTGCAGCATTTTACAGGCCAAACAATTTACAGGATCTTCATTTGGTACAGAAGATAACTTACACCAAATTACAATATCATAATCTTCATATGCAGATGTCAGGAATTCGTGAAGGTATGGCCTCATTAACTCTACCCCAGTTTCTGCACATGACCTATGGTCTGAGAAGAAAAACAATTAATTATTAGTTTAGCATTTTTTTGTTAAGTCTGATTCCTATGTGAGCCCCATCAATGAAGCACCCCAACATCTCAAAAAACAATTGTCCTAAACCCTATTATACAGGTAAGCAGTGTCCCCACAGTGGGAACTAAAGCAGAGACAGTCTCTTGCTCGCACCTTTTAGGTAGTCTGTGGCAAAGCCAAAAATTGAACACAGTCCGACTAACTACAAGACCACTTTGTCTCCCTTCTTTCAAAAGGCAGGATTAGTCACCATGTATGCACCTTATTTATTCTTACTGACAAACACATATACATAGTAGTCTGCCCTCATTAGAAAATGCCTTCCTGAGAAGCCTCTCCTTATTAATTCAGCACCCTCAACTCACGTTCTCTCATGATTTGAATTCTGATGCCAGATTACACACATCACACACATGCAGACACAATTTTGGGGGGCTGGAGACAGAAAGATGTTTGGTTGAGGTTTAGAGCCAAACTCCAAAATGCCCTCATATCCCAGTACAGTCTGTGATGACATAAGAAAAGGATGATCTTTCAGAGAAACCATTTTGGTAGTTTTCATATGCAATGTTTTATGGATGGGTGTTTCAAAACTCCATGAGAATCATAGAACACTAGAACAGGAAGGGACCTTGAGAGATCATTAAGTCCAGTCCCCTGCCCTCATGGCAGGACCACGCACCATCTAGATCATCCCTGAGAGATGTCTGTCCAACCTGCTCTTCAAGATCTCCAGTGATGGAGATTCCACAATCCCTCTACGCAATTTATTCCAGTGCTTGACCACCCTGACAGGCAGGAAGTTTTTCCTAATGGCCAACCTAAACCTCCCTTGCTGCAGTTTAAGCCCATTGCTTCTTGCCCTGTCCTCAGAGGCCAAGGAGAACAATTCCCCCCCCCCCCCCGACATCCTTTTAGATCCTTGAAAACCGCTATCATGTTCTCTCTCAGTCTTCTCTCTTCCAAACTAAACAAGCCCAATTCCTTCAGTCTTCCCTCATAGCTCGTGTTTTCTAGACCTTTCATCATTTTTGTTGCTCTTTTCTGTACCTTCTTCAATTTCTCCACATCTTTCTTGAATGTGGTGCCCAGAACTGGACACAATCCTCCAACTGAGGCCTAATCAGCACAGAGCAGAGTGGAAGAATGACTTCTCGTGTCTTGATCACAACACACCTGTTAATGCAGCCCAGAATTATGTTCCTTTTTTTGGAACAGTGTCAAACCGTTGACTCATATTTACCTTGTGGTCCACTATGATCCCTAGATCCCTTTCTGCAGTACTCCTTCCTAGACAGTCACTTCCCATTCTGTGTGTGTGAAATGGATTGTTCCTTCCTAAGTGGAGTACTTTGCATTTGTCCTTATTAAAACTTCATCCTATTCACCTCAGACATTTCTCCAGATCATTTTGAATTATGACATCTATCCTCCAAAACAGTTGCAACCCCTCCAAGCTTGGTATCATCTACAAACTTAATACGTGTACTTTCTATGCCATCATCTAAATCGTTGATGAAGATATGGAACAGAACTGGTCCCAACATGGACCTAATCTCCTCTTCCCTAAAAGAGAAACCTGATCAACTACAGGTTAACTTTGTAATTTTCAAAATAATTGTTTTTCCCTTCAGTGACACCTCAATGCCTATGATAGCAAAGAAAAGCAAAATTAGGATGAAAATATAAATTTGACCCCCCACCCCAAACTTCTCTGCATCTCTGTTTAGCATATTAATGCATTTCTGCTTCAAATCAAATGTATTCAATGTTGGTAAAGTACAAGGTTATCTTAAAAACAGTAGCAATGCCAGACAAAAAACAAAAACAAAGAGTACAAGGTAGCAATGTAGTGACACAAACAGAAGTTACAAAATGTGACTTGTAAGGGGAAAAAACCTATCAAAGCCTAACACAGTAATTATTGAATAGACTAACTTCTTTAAGAAGTAAGTTCCATAACTTACCAAACAGTGTGTAATCAACATCTAGTACCAACAGCTTTTTCCCTTCCCTAGGAGGATTCAGAATTTCCACTTTGTACTCTTTAACTCTGCGGGAAATTTTTAATAGGTTTTCTTCCCTAATACAAGAGTACAAACAGTTATCGTTAACATGATGATTAAAGATTCAGCAACACTGCAATCTTTTCTTAAAGTAGCTACAACGCACCTATTTTCTACTTCAACAACTTCCTCTTCAATATCAAAATCATTGACAACGTCATCATTGTCAGGAGGTGGTCCGAGGACATCCTCCTAGAAGGATGAAAAAAGCAGCATTAAAATAAACACACAGGATTGCAGAACTCTGTTACAACACATTACCAGAGAAAGATAAAACTGCTTAATTTATATAATTTTCACGTTAACAATGGCATAATTTGTGAAACTTTTGATAAATGTTAAGCGCACATAACAGGGCTTATACTTACGACTTATCATTACAGCAATTATAACGTGAAAATTTATTACAGTTCTACAGGGAAGTTCATTTTACATACAAGACAGGAGCAGGAAGTTGATATGGTGCCATTATTTTACACGAAGTTGTCGCTGGAACACGAGCATTTCAGTCATACTTAGGAAACATATGACAAGGGGCAGTTTACAATTTTACAGAAACAAATGGTCAAAAAGAAAATGTTTACCAAACTCTCTTCACGAGTTCCCATCATCATGATTTTAGTATTTGGTTTCAGTTTGAGAGCTCCGAGCTTAACATCATTGTCTGCAGGTTTGCCTGCAAGAGAAACAGATCATTGTTTTCTCACTGAAGCAGAGGGTTCCATTTGGTCCAAGATGACAGACCCACATTAACTGCTATGCCACTGGAGCGTCAGTTTCCCTATGCCACTAACACGTTCAAGGATAAACTTAAACAACAAATGGTCCTGCAGCACCTTAGAGACTAACCAAAAACGTAGGTAGTATCACGAGCTTTCGTGGGCACAACCCGCTTCTTTCATTGTTTAAGGTTTTTCAGTTACAGACTAACAGGGCTACCCACCTGAGATGTTCAAGAATAGACTGTTAGTAATCTCTGAATACACAGAGTAATGCCAAACTGAAATAAAAAATTACTTATCCTACAACAGCATTTTGAATCTCCAATTAAGAGAGGGAGCTAATAACCCAGGTACTACACATAAAATCCCTGTCATACTTGCACTTTTCTTAACAACAAAAACAAAACAAAACTTTGCAGAAGTTTCACATCAGTTGCTTAAGGACAGGCATGATGTACCAATGCTAAGTAATAGTCAGTGATGTGCGACATCCCTACCAACACATCCATTCAAAATCCATAGCCATTAGCTTGGGCAGGAAGATCACCACTGGTGTATACAACTGGGGCACATAAAAATAGGTTCTTCCTCTGATGGTGTCTCCACAAATAATTAACGTGAAGAATTACCTTTCATTTTAAGTCCAAGCAGCTTCTGGCGCTCTGGTAGCACTCCTGTAAGGCCTTTAAGAGACTGTTTAAGATCTAACACCGTATCATCTTCTGATAACGAGGTTATAGAATATTCCTGTCCACCCCATTTTATTATAAGAGAGAGAGACATCCTTGAAACATATGTTCCAAATTACTGCTAGCAATATCTGCAAGAAGGGAAGGGACAAAGAAATGTCATATTAAAAAATGCAGAACTGAGAAGAGTATTTAATAGAAGACAAACAGATTTATACTACATGCTTGCAATATTTTAAAAGGCTTCTGTATTATTTTGGATGTTTGTTTTTTGTTTTGTTATCATAAGTGCTGCAGTTAATACAAATTTTAAGGGATTGACTGAGGGATTAAATGCAGAAATAAAACTGGGGCTTGTAGTTACATTTTCATTTAATTTGGCAGTGTTACATTCATTTTGTGCTTCTTCGATTCAATGCACATCAAGCACAGTGTATGCTAGTAGCACTCAACTTTAGTAAAACAGCATCATGATGATAGTAATTGCAAATCTCTACTGCACTATTAAGCAATGAGACTGTCAAGTGTATGAATTCGACACAATGCAATTATGGAAGGACAACTACATGTACAAATATTTCTAATCTCGACAGTTAAATTTAAGTATTAGCCTTCTCTGCTCATTTAGGCCCTTCCAGATGTTAAATACTTGCAATATAGCACATATTTTATTGTGCCAGTATCAAAGTAGGTGTGTGAAAACAAAGCCAAAACACTTGTAATTGCATTATGCAGATACCATAACAAGTATCTTATAGTACTCTCAAAACAACCCTTTGATTTATATAGCATTCTTTATACCAACTGTGTCCAAAACAGTTTACACTTAAGTCACAGCCAGTAACAGACACAAATAGCAAAGGGAGAGAGATATTTAGTAGTTTTCCTCCCTTTTCTATACATGTTTTCTGCTGAAGTTTGAAAATTGGTGAGGTACAAGGTCAAAGGAAGGATGTTCTACATTAGCAGGAGGGGCAGAGGAGAAGGCTGTTGTATCATTAGTGCGAGCTCGTCTGAAGGGACAAACAGAAGGTTGGCATAAGAAAGTGGAAAGAACTGACCCACAGAAGTACCAAGAACATCTATTCTGTAGCAAGTGTATGGAGGTGTTTAAAAATAAGTAAGGCAAGCTGGAACTACAGATTTAAAAGAAGCTGTCAGATACGTTGAATCTGATTTTTTTCCTATTTGATGCTCTCTCCAGTGTTCTATGTCAGAACTATCTGAATCTCAGACACACTCACCACACCCTATGCTCCAGAGTAGCACTCAGGGGCCCCTACCAAACTCAGAACCCCATAGCAGTAAGTGATGTACACAGAGTAAGAGATGGCCCCTACCCAGAATCTAAATACATAAGAAGAAGGGTACATATCCCCATGTTCCCAATGAGAAACTAGGCCCAGACAAATTAAGTGACGTGCCCAAGATCACACGGGGATCAGTGGTTGAGCCAGGAACTGAAACCAGCTCTCTCATATCCCAGTCCTGTGCTTAAAATACACTATCCTTCCTCTCTTGTACAGACACTCAAACCACCACCTACAGAGCCCTGCAAATCCACAGATATCGGCTTTATATCCACAGGTATCCGCAACCATGGATGCAGATATCCGCAGCTCATTTTTGCAGATATGGATACAAATTTTGTATTCTTGCAGGGTTCTAACCATTTATTTCTACAGGTGCACACCAGGAATCAGAAGGAGGTAAAGGATCTGAATTAACTTCATCCACAGCCAAAAGACTTTCAATTATCAGAATCAATCAGCTTTCTCTAATGTGCCCAGGACAGGCCTAGAAGGAAACAGAATTGGATCAAATAATTTCATTCACTGCTGAACCTCCATCACGGCTTCCTCATTAATCCTCCATTAAATAAATTAAAAGTGATAGAAACCCAACATCAGGAGATGTTTTGGAGAAAACATAGTCATAATTTATTTAGAAGGAGCTAGCATCATGCCTTCCAGAAGTGTCCCCAGCACCTACCCATCGACCTTCACTAGCTGAGAGGAACAGGGCTCTAATTCAGATGTGCTGGGTGCCACGCAGACAGCACCCAAGAACTACAGTGTGCAACCTTGGTGGGAAATTGATCCCAGATTAATTGATTGGTCCAAATCCAAAGGCTTTTATCTGGAAAGTGAAAGAGAGAGAGAGGGGACACCTCACTGTCCCAAATACTCAGCTCTGCTAGCAAATATAAACAGATTAACCAGCTTGTTCACCAACAAGAAGAGCATTTCCAATTGGAAATTCAAATGTTATGTAAAGGTCTTTGCATCTTGCACCCCTGCACAAGTTCTGTTAGTCAAACTCTGAATGGATTCCATCACTAGTCCTCCAGTGTCCCTTTCATTTCACCTATCAAGGATCTACCGTATACCAGGGCACAGAAGAGTCACAGTTTAGACCACTATTCAGAACTGGAGGATAAGACATGAGACCCTACCAAACTATTAGGGGCCAGTGGGTAACTAGTAGAGTCCTACAACCAAGTCTTGTGACCACTCTCATTTTTTCTTAATGCGCCAGACACCTGCATAACCAACTACATCTCAAGGACAGATGAGGGTTTCTAAAAATACTGGTGAGCAACTCTCAGAGATAAGGGTGCAAACAAACCTTAGGAGGTCATCGAGCCCAAACCCTTGCTCAAAGCAGGGCCAACCCCAACTAAATCATCCCAGGCAGGATTTTGTCAAGCTTGGTCTTACAAACCTCTAGGGGTGGAGATTCCACCCCCTCCCTAGGGCACCTAGCCCAGCGCTTCCCCACCCTCCCAGGGAAATCGTTTTTCCTAATAGCCAACCTAGACACCCCCCCCCCCCCGCAAATTGAGCCCATTGCTCCTGGCTCTGCCACCTGCCCCACTGAGAACAGCCCCTCTCCAGCCGCTCTGGAAGTCCCTGCAGGGAGTCGCAGGCCGCTACCAAACCCCCCCCCCCCCGCTCTGCTCTTCTGCGGACTGAACGAGCCCCAACCCCTCAGCCTCCCCTCGCAGGCCACGTGCTCCAGCCCCCCGCAGCGTTTTGGTCGCCTGCGTTGGGCCCTCTCCAATGCGCCCACCTCCCTCCTGCAGTGGGGGGCGGGTCCGTAGCGACCCCCTCTCGCCCCCGGCCCCGCCGGGCAGGACCCCCGTGAGGGGCTCCCCGGCGGCGGGACCGAGCACGAACCGCCCCCGCCCCCGCCCCGCAGCCCCAGCCGCGCTGGCGGCCCCTGTCCGGGCCCCCCGCCCCGCCCCCCGCAGCGCACGAGGGAGCCCCGCTCCGAGCTCCCCGCCTCACCCACCCTGGGTAACGGAACCGGCACTTTCCCGGGAGCAGCCGCACCGGAAGCGGAACGCGCCGGAAGGAGTGGCGACCCGGAAGGAGTGGCGCAGGAAGACCCGGATGTGGCCGGACCGGCAGGAACGACTCGCTTCCCGCCGCGCGCCAGGAACCCGGATGCGGGGGGGGGGGGCCGGAGGCGGTTGGCTCTGGGTAGTGCGCGTGCGCACGCGGCCGGAGGGGAAGTGGGGGGCGGCAGGTGAAAGGGCTGCGGGGCGTCTAGGCCCGGGCAGGGGGGGGTCCTCGCGGGGCAGAGGAAGGAGGGGGCTGGGCTCGGCGGGGGGTCCCGCGGGGCAGAGGGAGGAGGGCTGGGCTCGGGCGGGGGGGTCCCCGCGGGGCAGAGGGAGGAGGGGCTGGGCCGGCAGGGGGGTCCCCGCGGGGCAGAGGGAGGAGGGGGGCTGGGCCCGGCAGGGGGGGTCCCCGCGGGGCAGAGGGAGGAGGGGGGCTGGGCCCGGCAGGGGGGGTCCCCGCGGGGCAG
This sequence comes from Pelochelys cantorii, assembly GCA_032595735.1. Classification (NCBI taxonomy): domain Eukaryota; kingdom Metazoa; phylum Chordata; order Testudines; family Trionychidae; genus Pelochelys; species Pelochelys cantorii. The sequence goes on from CM064340.1 coordinate 2,190,882, forward strand.
AGGGAGGAGGGGGGCTGGGCCTCGGCAGGGGGGGTCCCCGCGGGGCAGAGGGAGGAGGGGGGGCTGGGCTCGGCAGGGGGGGTCCCCGCGGGGCAGAGGGAGGAGGGGGGCTGGGCTCGGCAGGGGGGGTCCCCGCGGGGCAGAGGGAGGAGGGGGGCTGGGCTCGGCAGGGGGGGTCCCCGCGGGGCAGAGGGAGGAGGGGGGGCTGGGCCCGGCAGGGGGGGTCCCCGCGGGGCAGAGGGAGGAGGGGGGCTGGGCCCGGCAGGGGGGGTCCCCGCGGGGCAGAGGGAGGAGGGGGGCTGGGCCCGGCAGGGGGGTCCCCGCGGGGCAGAGGGAGGAGGGGGGCTGGGCCCGGCAGGGGGGTCCCCGCGGGGCAGAGGGAGGAGGGGGGCTGGGCCCGGCAGGGGGGTCCCCGCGGGGCAGAGGGAGGAGGCGGGGGGGGGGGGCCTGGGCCCGGGCAGGGGGGGGTCCCCCGCGGGGCAGAGGGAGGAGGGGGGCTGGGCCCGGCAGGGGGGTCCCCGCGGGGCAGAGGGAGGAGGCGGGGGGGGGGGGCCTGGGCCCGGCAGGGGGGTCCTCGCGGGGCAGAGGGAGGGGGGGGGCCTGGGCCCGGCAGGGGGGTCCTCGCGGGGCAGAGGGAGGAGGGGGGCCTGGGCCCGGCAGGGGGGTCCTCGCGGGGCAGAGGGAGGAGGCAGGGGGGGGCCTGGGCCCGGCAGGGGGGTCCCCGCGGGGCAGAGGGAGGAGGCGGGCCTGGGCCGGGCAGGGGGGGTCCCCGTGGGGCAGAGGGAGGGGCCTAGGTTCCAGGGAAGAGGACTCTGGTGGGGGGTGGTCTAAGTCTCAGGTGGATGGTTTTGTAGATTAGAAGGTGCATGTGTGTTTAGGGGCTGGTTGCTGGAGCTGGTGTGCAAGAGGAGGCTACATACATGTTGGCCGCGCTCATGCCTGTGCAGGGGTGTGTCTCAACCTCATGGGCTGAGACTGAAGTAGGAGTAGTAGGTGTATCTACTTGGGGTTGTAGCCATGGCAGTCAGGGATGAGAGGTTCCATATTTGTTGGCTGGGAATTGTGGCAATGAGAGTGGTTGCAGGTAACCACTAGCCAGTTGTTGAGCTAACTCAAACATTTCAGGCTGGCAGAAGCAAGATTTTCATTTGTCCCTTATATAAAGTACCTGGAAAAACACATGCCTTAATAAACTACTCTGGATTACTAGTAAACCGTATTCTGCACTTGGCGCTCCATTTACCAGATGTTCTACCCTGTTTCAATGTATTTCAGCTTGCAGTTTTAATTGAATTTGAAAGATAATTGTGTCTGCTGCAGGCAGTAAACATGGCCTGGAATTAAATTATGTGATCTGCCTATAATACCATAGGTATTTCTAGATCCTTATCTGTAGATTGCTAACGTATTAGGTATAATATAGGGCAGGTGCTGAGAGACAAGTAGATCCAGCACTCTTATGGCTAGCATGAACAGCCAGAGTTACATCAAAGGTGGAGAAGAGAAATAAACCCTCAGCCTCTAGTTGGCAGTGTTTAGGAAGAAATTTCCATGTAAGAAGGAATTGTTTGACAATTGCCTGTGGTAATTTCTTATACCTTCCTCTGAGGCAACTGGTGAAACTAGAGATTGGATTAGCTGGTCTGATGATCATTTCTGTGTTCCTGTGGACAGGGGCGGCTGAAGTTTGGTGAGACATCAGTGCATGAGCAGTTGGGAAACAAGAAGTTACGCTTTCCAGCTTCCTTGGCAAACCAGCCCTTAGAAATTCCAATTTCATGGGGGGCTAGTTCTGGAAAGATAGAGGAGCTAGCAGGAGAGCAAAAACAGCTAGTCCTAAAGGAATCCCAGAACTTGTCTAAACCAATATGCACAAACACTTATATTTAAATTGCTAATTATCAGGTTTACAGAATTCTGCCTTCATCCTACTGTTTCCTATGTTAATCCCCTCCTTTTTCTCCCCGTTACCTCCAATTTCACCTCCTCTCTGCTGTCCTTCCTCTTCTCCAGAATCATCCTCACACCTATCACTGCTAACTCCTGTTTATTGCGGACAGTATTTTGGATTCTCCTGGAGTTTTCAGCATGTTATCATTGTTTGCTCTTCTGGAACAGATGGTGGATTTGATCTGAAGCCCAGTGGATTCTCTGAAATCCATGCAGATTCCAAGAAGTCTGCCTGGAGGCAGAGGGCCATGTATTCAGAGTTCTGTGCCTGTATATAGCTCCTGGCCCCTATTCTCTGTGCATCCTCTTCTCATCATTACCCCAATTTATCCTTTAAAACGGGTGGGTAACCTTTTTTGGGTTGGGGACTGCTGACCCACAGAAACATCAGTTGGGGGCTGCAGACAAGTGAGAAGCAAAAAAGAAAAACCAAACCCTCCCTGACTTGAGCTGAAAGATACTCCCCACATTCCCTTCACAAACCAGAGCCTAAAGGGGCCCAAGCTAGTAGATTTTGTGTGCTCTAGCCACATGGTGGGAGAGTTGGAGCACCAGAGCAGACTCCCCAATGCTGGGGGAATCCCAAGTCTTAGGGTCTGTTCCCAGGCAAGCCAGAGGCTGCAACTGGCTCCTGGGCCTTAGGGTCCCCACCCTGGCTTTGAAAGGAGGTTCCTCAGTGCCGAGGGTTCTTGACTCAGAAGTTAACACTACCCACGGCTATTATAATATCTCAGTTGATTCCTGCTATGCTTGATATCTCACTGCACCAACTTTGCAGAGGCTGTCCCTCCCCTCAAGGATCCCCTCTGATTGGACATAATTTGAAAGGGTTTTATTTGTTTGCTGATAGCAGAAGTACTGTGGAGAAAGGGTTCTAAAAGAACTCAAATGGGAAATTGCTGAACTATTATCTGTGGTTTGTAACCTCTCCCATAAATCGGCTTCTGTACCTAATGACTGGAAGGTAGCCAACGTGACACCAATATTTAAAAAGGGCTCTAGAGGCGATCCGGGCAATTACAGACCGGTAAGTCTAACTTCAGTACCGGGCAAATTAGTCGAAACATAGTAAAGAATAAAATTGTGAAGCATGTAGAAGAACATAATTTGTTGGACAAAAGTCAACATGGTTTCTGTAAAGGGAAATCCTGTCTTACTAATCTATTAGAGTTCTTTGAAGGGGTTAACAAACATGCGGACAAGGGGGATCCAGTAGATATAGTATACTTAGATTTTCAGAAAGCCTTTGACAAGGTCCCTCACCAAAGGCTCTTGTGTAAATTACATGGCCATGGGATAAGAGGGAAGGTCCTTTCTTGGATTGAGAACTGGCTAAAAGACAGGAAACAAAGGGTAGGAATAAATGGTAAATTTTCAGAATGGAGAGGGGTAACTAGCGGTGTCCCCCAAGGGTCGGTCCTAGGACCAATCCTGTTCAACTTATTCATAAATGATCTGGAGAAAGGGGTAAGCAGTGGGGTGGTAAAGTTAGCAGATGATACCAAACTGTTTAGGATAGTCAAGACAGAAGCAGACTGTGAGGGACTCCAAGAAGATCTCACCAAACTGAATGATTGGGCAACAAAATGGCAAATGAAATTTAATGTGGATAAGTGTAAAGTAATGCACATCGGGAAAAATAAGCCCGACTATACGTACAGTATGATGGGGGCTGATTTGGCTGCGACAAATCAGGAAAGAGATCTTGGAGTTATCGTGGACAGTTCTCTGAAAACTTCCACACAGTGTGCAGCAGCAGTCAAAAAGGCAAATAGGATGCTAGGAATTATTAAGAAAGGGATAGAAAATAAGACCCAGAATATCTTACTGCCCCTGTATAAAACTATGGTACGCCCACATCTTGAATACTGTGTACAGATGTGGTCTCCTCACCTCAAAAAAGATATTTTGGCCTTGGAAAGGGTTCAGAAAAGGGCAACTAAAATGATTAGGGGTTTGGAACAGGTCCCATATGAGGAGAGGTTAAAGCGACTGGGACTTTTCAGTTTAGAAAAGAGGAGACTGAGGGGGGATATGTTAGAGGTATATAAAATCATGAGTGGTGTGGAGAGGGCCGATAAAGAGAAGTTATTTATTAGTTCCCTAAATAGAAGAACTAGAGGACACCAAATGAAATTAACGGGTAGCAGGTTTAAAACTAACAAAAGAAAGTTCTTCTTCACACAGCGTGTAGTCAGCCTGTGGAACTCCTTGCCAGAGGAGGCTGTGAAGGCTAGGACTATAATAAGTTTAAAGAGAAGCTAGATAATTTCATGGAGGGTAGGTCCATAAAAGGCTATTAGCCAGGGGATAAAATGGTGTCCTTGGCCTCTGTTTGTCAGAGGCTGGAGAGGGATGGCAGGAGACAAATCGCTTGATCATTGTCTTCGGTCCACCCTCTCTGGGGCACCTGGTGCTAGCCACTGTCGGCAGACAGGATACTGGGCTAGATGGACCTTTAGTCTGACCCAGTACGGCCATTCTTATGTTCTATGTTCTAAAGAAAAATGACTTCTGTGCAAAGATGATGTCCTTTAACATAGGGTTTTCTGTTTTGTGAAAATTGTTCTGTAGCAAACAGACTGAGTTCTTACATATGAGAACTCAAGTAGAAGTGGTACAAAGTGTTAATTAGGTATATTTTGACTTCATGAAAGAATTTATATGTGATGGTGTAGCTTACAAAAATACGTAAATTTAAGAAAGACTGAGAGGCAGCAAGTATGAGCTGCTTTCTCCCCAAAATGGCAGCAGTAGCGTTAAAATTCTAGTATGAAGAAAATGTGCCAAAAATAAAACCTGTGCAGAAATCTCATTTTCTGAAGGCAGTCTCTTCCCTGATGGAGAATGCAATGTATTCTCTGTCGGTACATATTTTCAGTTCCTAACTATATATTCATTCCTTGGCACACAAATACTTCAGCTTCCAAAAGCAGCCTGATAAAAGGGGGAAGATTGTCATAGTGATATTCATAAAGGCTTTAGCTCTCATCAGCAACCTGCAGTTCCAGACTTAACAAGCAATTTGTATCTCAGATAAAAAAGATATTTTTCTTAAAATCATATTTGCCATTTAAGACTTGCAATAGCTCTGTTGACGTATCCTGTGGGGAATGCTGGAAAGCTTCCAGAGTTGTACACAGCAATTAGCAAAGTCATATTTTGAGATAAAATTCATTTAAGAACACTACCCTTCCCTGCATCCATACAAAGCTGGTTCCCTTTTCCTCTCTCTTTAAAGCTGTCAAGTAGGAAAGGGATGCCCCGTAGTTTGGTAGTATCTCTAGCACTGAAATCTTAGATAGTTCTCAAAAGTGTTACAGAAGAATAATAGAGTAACAAAGTAGGCATTTGTTCTGGGGAATGAAGATGAGGTCATTTTAGGCCCCATATAAAGCATACTAATACTTGCAACACCTTTGTGGTGTAGCTAGTTTCCTAGCTGGAGAAACTGGGGCATAAAGAACCAAATTCAACCCTGGCATAAGTGGATGCAAATTATAAATTTGGCCCAGAGTAGCTTAAGTGACTTGTCCAAGGCCACACAGAATTAAGAGTCTGGGAGCTGGTGTGACGGCGAGTTGGGGTTTCCCCGATCCTGCACCCCCATAGCAGCCAGAACAGTCTCCCCCAGCCAGTAGAATAGAGAGGGGTTTATTGCTTTTCCAGAATACAGCGCAGCACATACGTGATGTGGCTACCGGGGGCAGAGCCAGGATGGCTCAGGCCCTAGGGTTAGGGTCCATCACCCCTAGCCCTCAGCTTAGCCTGTTCTCTCCATGCTTCCCAGACAGCAACTGACCCTCCCCCCCTCGCCCCCAAGTCCTTTGTCCCTCTCTTCCCTTAACTTGTATAACCGGTTTTGCTACCATCCTGGGAGCCGCAGGATACCCCCTGCTGGGCCATGCTTACAGATAGCTGCCAGAGGGGGTCCCCCACAGCCCAAGCATAGTAACCAACAAGGTACTAATACTACACCACAGCTGGTACCTAGTTTCATGTTCAGTCTAGTAAAATGCAGTCTCTTCTGAGTAGTGAAAACTTATGTCTTGTAGACAGTGCTCAGTGGGTGCAGAATGGGTTAACTGCAGGAAACCCAAGAAGAAAAACATGGAAATTTTTAAAACAAGCCTTTCCTTCTACCTCTCCTGATACTCTCTGTCATGGTATGCTCCAGACTGAAATAAAAGAGATGGTAACACATCAAACCAATGCACACTGGCTCTGTTCCAGCAGGCTCATGTTCATGGCATGCACTGCTGCGCATCTAGCAAAATGTGTTCCTGTGCATATGTGCTGAAGTCCAGCGGCTGACTTCCTCAAGTGTGGTGCATATCGCATATTGGAGAGCAGGATCAAACCCTAGAGCAGTCGGGGTATGTAGCTCTAGTTGGGGAAAGGGACAAAAGGAGTCTTAAGTGGCCATTCAAAATAGAAAACAGTATGGAAATCTCAGAAGGCTGCCTCCAGGAATGCTCTATTAAGGAAAAATTCTAGATTGCGAAGACTGAATATGAGAGGTGTTGAGTTTCCGTCACTTTTACTGACTTCAGTAGGTGCTGGAGCAGTGTGTTAATGTGGTACAGATTATGGATGGGCTAGCTGCTTAGAATTCTAGGCTTTGCAAGCCCCTCAGACTTTGATTTGGAAAAATCCCCTGAATCTGTGACATTCTCCCATCCTCCCTCTAAATTAAACATGTAAAGGGGAGTCTGTGCTCTCAGCGACAGAAGAACCCCTGCAAGGGTGGTTTGTATATGTTATTTTTGATCAAGTTGTATTAACCTCTGCCTCCCATTTCAGCCTTTTTTGCACAGTCTGTTCTTCCTGTTGCCCCACACCTGTTCCCTTTTGCACAGTCTCTCAGAAGGGGTAGGTGAAACCAATAGCATCTGACTATGAATCAAATATTAAAACCCATAGTATCGGAGTAGATTCAAAGTTAGGAGAGAGATGTGTTCATGTCCAGTGTAGATTTTATTCAGGCCTGCACTGCTGGTGATTGTCAGTGTAACGTAACAAGCAGCATGATCTTCTAGTGGACTTTGTCATGACATAGCAACTCCTGAACGTGAATCCCGGCTGTGATCTGAGTCACTATATAGCTTTAGACACATCACTTAGAGTTAAATTTTCAAGCGGGCAGGCATTGGAATCTGTCTATTGGAAGGGGACCAGCTGGAGAGACAGAGGTGTCTCAAGTTTAAACCGAGACGTGCAGTATTAGTGGACACTTGAGACTGCAAGCCTTCCCTAGTCTGCATTTCAACTTTGCATCTATAAAAGTTTACGATACTTACATAGCTACTTTGCAGGAGCATTGTGAGGGCTGTTTAATGTTGGTGTTGCTACCTGGGAGTGGCATTACATGTATGATCTGATACATCACTTCCTGAATTTTGACTTTCTTCCATTCCAGACCCAATTGTTTTATTTCTTCCTGATATTCTTGTGTTCTAGGTTGCCTGAGTTGGAGAATGATGTTGGGAGCCTTAGTAAGATCATTGTAGTACTTTTGCTGGCAGAACAAAAAATTCATTCATCACTTTCCCCGCATCTCTAGCTCGCTCTTCTACTTGATGTTTTAGAACTTCTCAGTACAGAGACTAGGACATTACTACTATCTAGCCTTAGGCTGTAGTAAGTGCTGTAAATTTGGGGACCTGTATATTGTCTTGGGTCAGAGCCCTTCGTTATGACAAAATCTTGATTTCTTTCTTGCTGAAACCCACTGGCAAAGAGTTTATCTCCCTCTAGTGGCTGGTCCACGTAGACCACTGGTGGGCAACCTGTGGCCCATTGGAGTTCTGCGCGGCATTTTGTTTATCGTTGCCCACGATCAGGATTGCCAGACTCTGCTGGTTTCCTTCCATGTAGATTGTTTCCTAGCAGCATTACTAAAGTGACGTGCATGTAAAGCAAAGGCACATGAATTGAGGTGCATGCTCATTGCACACAACATTGACTGTAAGAGCTAAGGATGTTAAGGACTAGTCGACTATCCAATAACCATTTGCTTATCGGATGGTCTGTTGACTAGTCAATTCTCCCCCCTTGCTGCCTCTATGAGCAAAGGAGGAACAGGGGTACTTCAAAGCGGCAGTGCCACACAGCTGAGCTGGGGATCAGCTGTGCGGTGCTGCCCTTTGAAACCCTAAGGTGGCGTTTCAAAGGGGCAGCGCCGCACAGCTAATCCCAGGCTCAGCTGTGTGGCGCTGCCCCTTTGAAATGCTGCCTCCGCATTTCCCTGGAACACGAGGTTAGCTGGGGACTCCCAGGTCCTGGGGAAATGCCGGGGGTGGAGGCGGCAGGTGGCGGTGCCTATCGACTAGTTGAGTAGTCAATGGAAATCCCATCGACTGCTCGACTAGTCAATTAACCGCAATTTAACATCCTAAGTAAGAGCCGTTCGTTTCTCTGCATCCAGTCAAAGCTCTGCTCTGGTACAATCAGCACATCCTGCAAATTCTAGATACACAAGCACGGTTAGCAAAACTACTCTATCCTGGGAGACCGTCTTGGTAACAACGGTCTTGCAGCCCATTCAACTAATGGAGGGCCACTAATATGGCCCACTCACTAGCCCAGGTTGCCCATCGCTGACATAGAGGATGGCAACACTGCTCTGAGTTACTCTTAAACCTGGCAAAGGTCTGTGCTGCAGATGGACACCCTGCTGACAGCCCATGTAGGGGTCAGTATGATTCCACATAATGAAATTTTTACTATTTCAGTTGTCACCTTTAAAAAGCCTGGAAATTGTGCACTGAAGAGTGTTTCAAAAAAAGAGGTGATCATATCCTGTTTTTCCACAGGACCCATTACTTATAGGATGATTCTGTTCTGTCATTGTGCAGTAAAGGAATATGTCCGTGGGACTGCTGCATCATTTGTTGCAGAATTTGGAAGGTGTACAGTGTATGATGCAGGGGACTACAGGAAGAAAAAAGGTGGTCTCGTGGAGGCAGCTGCTCTGGAGAACTAGATTCTATAAGTTCTCCTAGCGTGTCTATGGGATGCCCTGAAACCAGACTTTTCATAAGTGGTCACTAATAGTTCATTCCTCGTTTCTGGGGGCCAGAAATGCAGAAGTGCTGGGCACTCACAAATGCAACTGAACTCAGCGGTAGCTGTGCTTTGAACATGCAACATTTTATATAGCGCTAAGCAGGAAAGCGCTTAACTCCCACTGGGGGTTAAACACCTACATATCTTTGAGGATCTGGATCTAGGTGTCTCCGATTGGGAACCCAGAGGTAAGGGATGCTTTTGATCTTAATCTCCCTGTGTCTCAGCTCGTCATCTGTAAAATAGCCTCCCCCCTCCCACCGTATAGGGGAGTTGTGAGGATAATTAGTATGAAACACTCAAATATGTAGCAATGAATGCCATAGAAAAGCCCATCAGGAAATCCATAATTCTGTGTACAGAGCCAAGTTTGAATATTGTGCAGTAAATAAGTCCTGGTGCCACACACTGAACAAAGAGTTGAATAGCTGTTCATTAAATGAGCACAGTGGATCCTGTGGAAAAAATATGCGATCATGTAATTAGACTGTGCTATAATGCATGAGCTAACTTTTTAGTGCTTGACTTGCAACTTTAATAATGTTCTTTTGACATAGTTTGTGTGTATAATCATTACACTTCATTATGTCCCTGAACCTAATACAAAGATGAACTTTTATTTATATGTGTGTGTGTAAGTAAATTAATATACCAATGTTTCTTGCAATAATTGCCTGGAAACCTAAAATACAAAACCTCCAATCATTTTCCATCTTCCTGAACATGCATTGCATTCTCTTCCATGCCAGGGTTTCTGCTTTTCTTGAAAACCCCTCCAAAGGACCTTCTTTGTGTCTGATTTGAGGTGTTGGCACTTGTCCAGCCACTGTCACCAGCTACCACATTATCCCTGAGCCATGAGAAGGTCTTTTGAAAGTTTTAATGGGATGCCTCTGTGCAGGCTGTTCTTCAGACCTCAACAGAGCTTTTGTTCCGGAGATGTAGCCGCTCTTTTTCTGCTGATTGCTAAAAGCATGGACTCCAGATTGTTTGCCTGTGTTACTAACAAGAGGTAAATGATAATTGAATTCAGAATTCATAACTACAGTGTGGAATTATAAAAGGCCTTTGAAATCACTGACAGGCAAAACAACATGTTTTAAAAATATGACTGGAGCAATTGCAAAGCTATGCACCTGGTCTACCCATTAGACGCTTGTGCCTTTCTGAACTAAAACATTTTTCAGAATGAAAAAAGATGACAGATGACAGACTAAACAAAAACTGAGGTATGAAACTTGCACATTGTTATAATACCCTTGTTATATCAATACCTACCAATGAGGAATAGAAACGTATCAAAAAAGGAATCTTCAAAACATTTCCTAGAAATGACTGTCACCCTTTCATTATCTCGATAATTGTGAGTGATGTGATGGTTCTCTCTGTGTGGGATGCCATTTTCATGCTTCCCAGCAGGAGTACCAATGCGGAGTTGGACTCACAGGCACTGACTGTCCCCTTAAAGCCAATGGGAGCTTTGCCATTGATTTCAATGACTGTCCTCTGAATCCCCAGCACAGAAGCTACTTGTCTGCAGAGAAAGAAGATAACAAGGAAATTTTCATATGGTCTCCTGTGAGTGTTTTGAAGAAGGTTTGGGGGCACTCACAGAAGACTAATTTTCAAAGACTGTAGACCAGTGTTTATCAATCAGTGGTACGAGTACCCGTAGGGGTACTCAAGAGAAGTCTGGGGAGTACGTCAACACAACTGAAATTTGGAGAAAACTGATTTTTTTTTTTAAGTTTTACAGTGTTTTATTATTTTTGTACTTTTTAGACCCAAAAATTTCATTGCCTGCCTGGCTACGATTAAGTTGTTTAAACGAATGTGTTGCAATAGTAGAAAAAAATTGTGTGTCTGAAAACTATAGGTACTGGGGTACTTATACTTTTTTTTTGAAAAAGGGGCACTTTATTAAAAAAAAAGGTTGAGGAACACTGCTGTAGACAGAAGAGCTCTTTCTTTGAATATCTGCTCTCAGTAGTGCTGAATGCTAACCCTGCACCTCTGTAGAATCTGTGCCTCTGTGAAGTCCTCCAACCCTCATTTAAGTTAGACATGGGAGGAAAAACTATTATGTTGGATAGGTCATCCCCAGGACAACAGGATTTTCACCTGAATATATTTAGTGCTGCTTAATTTGAAATACCTCAGACAATAGGGCTGTGTCTACACTGGCAGCTTCTTGCGCAAGAACTCTTCCAGAAGAGAGCGTCTACACTGGCATGTGCTTTTGCGCAAGAAATGTGCTTTTGCGCAAGAGCATCCATGCCACTGTAGACGCTCTGTTGCACAAGAAAGCTCTGATGGCCATTTTAACCATAGGGCTTTCTTGCGCAAGAAATTCATGTTGCCTGTCTACACTGGCCTCTTGCGCAAGAACAGTTGCGCAAGAGGGCTTATTCCTGAGCGGGAGCATCGTAGTTCTTGCGCAAGAAGCCCTGATTTTATACAGTAGAACATCAGTTTACTTGCGCAAGAACACACGGCCAGTGTAGACAGGCAGCAAGTTTTTGTGCAAGAGCGGCTGCTTTGGCGCAAGATCGCGCCAGTGTAGACACAGCCTGGAGGTTTACAGTTAAAGAAAGCATAAGGACAAAATCATTTCTCAGACGAATCTGTAACTCTAGCTTTACCACACACATCTAAGAGCACGTCTTCGCTTGCCTCACCAGAGATCGATGTTCTGGTGTTTGATTTAGTGGATCTAGTACAGACCTGTAAATCGAACACTGAGGGCAGCTCCTGCCTATGTCTGTACTCCTCATAGTCGTGAGGAGTAAGGGAAGCTGAGGGGAGCATTTGCTTCCATCAGCCTCCTGCAGTGGGGGTGGTGCCAAGCTCTGCTTAAGGTATTCTGCATAGCTGGAGTTGCATGCCTTAACACGACCTTCAGGTCTAGTGTAGACCTGGCCTAAGCCCCAGTTCTGCACCCGTTACTCATGAGCAGTGTTCCCCATAAGCTGTGGGCTTGTGTGGCTGCTCAGGAGAGCAGCCCAAGGCTTCCCAGCTGATTAGCAGAGCACCTGCAACTAAGTTTTGTTTCCACTGGTGGTACACATTCACACACGCCTCAGTGCACATAGAAATGTATTCTGCCCATGATGGAAAAAATCTGCACATGGATGGAAAAGATTAGAGGGAACATTGCTCATGAGTACTCACTCCTGTGGGACTTTTTACATCAGCAAGGGCTGTGGGACTGGGTCTTTAAACAATACTTTCTGCCATTCAGGGCTGTGGTATGGAAGAACGGATTAGAATACAAAATAGTCTCTCCAGCTGAAAAAGATGACAAAGCATCACAACAAAAGGTCAGTTATCTGTTGGCCGGTCCTGCCACAAAGGATGCTATTGAAATTAAAGTACACTATTCAAAAAGATTTAGTAAGTTTTTGCAGTGTTGTAGCCATGCTGGTCCCAGGAGAAGAAAGAGAGAGAGAGAGTAGGTGAGGCAAGCTCGAAAACTTGTGCACTTGGTCCAATAAAAGATGCGTCACCTGTCTTGTCTCTTACAGAAAGGTATAACATTTTAATTGCTAAATCATTGTGCACTTTACAACATAGTTCCACTGAATTTCATTTTAAAACCTAGAAATGTACAAGTGTCTATAGAAAAATCCATCTAGAGAATACACCCCAGAATTTTATGAGCTGTTGAGGGTGGCTTTTCTGATTTACAATGTAGGCTGTTAACTATTTCAAATCCTAAACAGGCAGAATGGAAACTTGGCCCTGGGCCATTAGCATTTTTTTAAAATAATCTTTCATCATAATTTAAACCAAGCTTCTGACATCAGTGACTTGTTTGGAGAAGAGGAATGGTAACAAACTTGGGTTAGGGCTCTGGTTAGTTAGCTGCCAGCATTTTAAATATATACTGGATGGAGCTGTCCAATCTCTTACTGTAGTTAGAGGTAGAGATGCAGCCCTGTTAATCTGGTGTAGCTGAAACAAAAGACAGAACTATGTAGCACTTTAAAGACTAACAAGATGGTTTATAGGCGATGAGCCTATTTTCTTCCACATATTGATCTGAGGAAGTGGGTCTGGCCCAGGAAAGCTCATCACCTGTAAACCATCTTGTTAGTCTTTAAAGTGCTACATAGTTCTGTCTTTTGTAGTTAGAGGAGAAAGAGACTCCCTCATTTGGAGTAAATCACAAATGTATGCTGTGTGCTCTCTCCTGGTTACTGAAGAGCTTGTGGCTTTTGAAAACCACAGCTTAGCTCCTGTGTCTTGCCTGACCACATTCCCGTTGGGATAACTGAATTCTTTTCTGAGTTTACATTTTCCTGTGAGGGGAGCTAGAGAGAAAATAATCCCGTGTCCCCAATTCCCCCTATAATTTCCCTTAACTGCAATGTTTTCACTGCCTGTCGTAAATCGTAGCTCGCTGCTTCTAAACAGCAGCTGCGTTTCACCCTAGGGTGGCTGCCTTTCAGTGTTTGGTAACCTGATCGCTATACAGCTCGTATTTGCTTGTCCAGGGAGAAGCAATGCCCAGTGAGTTACTATTTGGCACGCACGGGGCGATCCGCACACATGCGAAGCATTTGAGATGTACACTCCCACCACCGGGTTTCGTTCGTCTAGACAGAGCCCGCCGGACCAGCGACTGAAACCAGAGAACATTTACAAGGAGAGAAAGGGGTGAGGGCCGCCGTTTGCAATCTCAGGGCCAAGTACTCCAGACGGGGAAACTGCATGCACGGGGGGTAGTGTGTGTGTGTGTGTGTGTGTGTGGGGGGGGGGGTGATGAAGCTGAGAGCAGCGGCAAACACCAAATTTTTTGCGGGGGGAGGTTATATGCCAGGATAGGCAAGGGGAGCCCGGGCCGGGCTGCGTGCTCTTGGCATGCAAGATCCCCTCCTCCTCACTCCTTGCTAAGTGGGTGAAGGGGGAGCCGTGGGGGGGGGGAGCGGTGTTGAACCCACTTCGCTACCAGGGCGCGGGGGCTTCATATAAGGAGTGGGAAGGGGAGCCTCGTACACCGGGGGAGGGGGACTTGCATACTCGGGGAGCCCCGTGCATCGAAGTGCCGGAAGGTTGCATATAGCAAGGGGGGGGCAGGGGAGCCCCGTGCACCAACACGGTGGGCGGTCGCGCGCACAAGGGGGAGGCTTGTGCACCATCCCGGCGTGCACGTACGGGGGGGGGGAGGGGGACTCGTGCACCGACGTGCAGGGGAGGTTCCGCGCACGAGGGGCCGTGCTGCATGGAGGGGGTCAGCCTCGCGCGAGCCGCCCGGCAGGGGGCGCTATCGCAGCCGGCGCTGGGGGCGGGAGCGGCACGTTGTCTCGGCGGGGCCGCGCATGCGCGGCCCGCGAGGGCGGGGCGTTGTCGGGGCCGGGCGCAGCGGGGCCTGGCGCTCGGTCGGTCTGCGCGCCCCGAGCCGCGCCGGGAGGATGGTGCCGCCGCCCCCGCCCCCGCCCCCGTCCAGCGAGCGCAGCCTGGGCGCGGAGCCGCGGCCCTGAGCCGCCCCCGGCGGAGCGCGCCCGCCCAGGTACCGCCCCCCGCTCCCCCCTCCCCCTCTGCCCCCCAAGCCCCCCAACCTCCTTCCTCTCCCCAGCCCCACAAACCCCCTCTCGCTGCCTCCAGCGGCCCCCCACATCCTCTCCCGCCCTCTGCCCCACAGCACCCCGCCCTCTGCCCCACAGCACCCCAATCCCCCTTCCTCCGCCCCGACCCCATCTCTTCCCTTGCCCTCTGCCCCAGCACCCCATCCCAAACCCCCGCCCTCTGCCCCACAGCACCCCAATCCCAAACCCCCGCCCTCTGCCCCACAGCACCCCAATCCCAAACCCCCCGCCCTCCGCCCCGGCCCCATCTCTTCCCTTGCCCTCTGCTCCCAGCACCCCCACAACCCCTGCCCTCTGCCCCACAGCCTCCCGCCCTCTGCCCCACAGCACCCCAATCCCCCTTCTCCTCTGCCCCCCCAAATCCTCTCCCCCCGCCCTCTGCCCCACAGCACCCCAATCCCCCTTCTTCTGCCCCACAAATCCCTCCTCCCGCCCTCTGCCCCACAGCACCCCATCCCCCTTCTTCCGCCCCCAAATCCTCTCCCGCCCTCTGCCCCACAGCACCCCAATCCCCTCCTTCTGCCCCCAAATCCCTCCCGCCCTCTGCCCCACAGCACCCCAATCCCCCTTCTTCTGCCCCCAAATCCTCTCCCGCCCTCTGCCCCACAGCACCCCAATCCCCCTTCCTCCGCCCCGACCCCATCTCTTCCTCTTGCCCTCTGCTCCCAGCGCCCCCAAACCCCCGCCCTCTGCCCCACAGCACCCCAATCCCAAACCCCCGCCCTCTGCCCCACAGCACCCCAATCCCAAACCCCCGCCCTCTGCCCCACAGCACCCCAATCCCAAACCCCCGCCCTCTGCCCCACAGCACCCCGCCCTCTGCCCCACAGCACCCCAGTCCCCCCCCTCCCTCCGCCCCGGCCCCATCTCTTCCCTTGCCCTCTGCTCCCAGCACCCCCAAACCCCTGCCCTCTGCCCCACAGCCTCCCGCCCTCTGCCCCACAGCACCCCAATCCCCCTTCTTCTGCCCCCAAATCCTCTCCCGCCCTCTGCCCCACAGCACCCCAATCCCCCTTCTTCTGCCCCCAAATCCTCTCCCGCCTTCTGCCCCACAGCACCCCAATCCCCCTTCTTCCGCCCCCAAATCCTCTCCCGCCCTCTGCCCCACAGCACCCCAATCCTCCTTCCTCTGCCCCCAAATCCTCTTCCTCTGCCCCAGCCCCGCATCCTCTGCTCCACAGCACCCCCCCAGATCCTCCGAGGGACTCCTTACACATCCTGCCCCCTCCCCAATCCCCTTCCCCCCACTCCTACAATCCCCCTGCTTGCTCCCTGAACCCCCACCCCGAGCCAGCCCCCTGCCGCTGCCCCCGCACATATCCCCTTTCAGGAGGCCCCTGACTCCTCCCCCGCTTCGGCGCCCCCTCCCCGTCCGCCCCCTCTCCCCTCCACAGCTGGGCCCCCCCTCCCAGGGCGAGGGGGAATTCCCAGCCTGCGGCCCCTGGCTTGCAGCATGCTGTGCGGGGTTACTGGAGTTCAGAGGCGCTGAGCTCGGCGGGGCCGGAGCAGAGGAAGCCAGGGCTTTGCAGCTGCAGCACTGAGTGGTGGGGCATCTCCCCTTGCAGCAGTGGCCACAGGAAACAGGCCTGGGGGCGGCATTGGCTTTCTAGAGAGCTGGGCTGGTGGCACGGAGCTGGGCTCATACCCAGAGGATGAGCGGGTGCTGCAGTCGTGAGCGAGGTTTATGGCTCAGTGGTTGAGGCTGCGCTGCCCTGGGTCTCTAGTAACATCCTGGTCTTGCAGCCCTGGGAGGAGGAGACAGGACTGGAAAGAGCCCTGCGGCTTTCTTGAGGGCAGCCACTGCAGGTTTTTAGGGGTGAAAAAACGGTACCTAGAACAGACTCTGAAAGTTCAGGTATGAAAGTGGGAAATGGCAGGCCCAGTGATTTTTAAAGCCTGGGATAGTGCTTATGTAAGAGGCATTCTCTTTCCCAGTGCCCTTAACTTTCTCCGCCTTTGTCACTAACTTCACTTCAGCTGTTTCTTCAACATCTTCCTCCTCTCTTTACAGTAAGGCTTGTGGCTTGGTTTTGTGTGGCGTACTCTTGTGGATGGTGGAGTGTGGGCCCATGTGTTGCATGTGCTTTTGACGTATGGCGGTGTTATCAGAATGATGCATACCTTGCAGATATGACTGGCTGCTTTTTGGAAGGGGAAAGAGTGTGTGAAGAAGATGCTGGTGTGCAGGGGGAGGTGTTAAAGTTTAAAAAAAAGTACACAGCTGACAAGCCATTTTGATTACACTGTATGTGCAGTTGATTGTCAGTTAAATAGACTTCTGAAGGACCTTTGACACAACTGTAAGTGGCTTGTGATATTTTCATTGGAAATCATTTTCACTTTCTTGTGCTTTAAAAAACAAAAATTAGGCCCTTGCAGGGTCCCCTCAATATCTCTCTTCTGTAGTTTTTAATATAAAAATCTTCTCTACCAGTTCACCTTCTGGACTACTATGATTAATTAGATTTTTTTAAATTAAGTCTGTGGTACAGTACGTCTTGTATGTAATATATCCTCTAGGTTTCTACCTGGAAAAATGTAGGAAATTCTGATTTTTGTGGGGGAGGGTATTTGGCCACTGATTGGTAGTTTAGTAAAAACAAAGCTTTCATTATAATTCACTTTTCTCTTCCATAAGACTCTGAAGATATTAAATCATCGTTATTGTGGCTGTCCATGCCAACTATACTAATCAGCTGTCTATGAAGGGGAGAAACTGCTTTGGTTTTAGTCAATCTACTACCTGTACTATCCGTTGTACCATGCCAGGATTAACATTTTCAAAGACATGCAGGAAGTTTTATGTTCATTAATCCCTCAATTCACTAATATTGTTGCATGATATAATGAGGAAATGGTGCTCTTTGAGAGAGATTTTCTGTAGCAGGATTGTGACCATTTTACAGTACAGAACAATGGATATTTTTTCTGGATCCAGAATATAGTGGCCTGATGTTTATCTTGCTTACACCAGTTTTGTAATGTTATAAATCCATTGAAATTTTCTCAGACTGTGTTTGAGCAGACACCAGGGACCCCTCTTTGAAGCTGATGGAAATAGATTACTGCCTTATTTCTTCCACAGTTTCAGTTTGTGGGGCGGATTTTAAGGAAGACACAAAGCCAATAAAACAGTGAATAGATTGGTATGTGTCTTGAAAATTGTCCACCTTGTGCTTCATATTGGCTTCCTTAAAAAGAAAATTCTCCATGGTGAAGACTCATTGCTAATAGTTCCTTTTATGGAGACTGTAGGTAATTTCTATTTCAATCAACTCGACCACAGTTTTATATTAATTTTAAATTTAATAATAGACTTCCTGAAAATTATGCTTTTTTGGACACAGGTATGTAATGTCTTTTTAACCATAAGTCCGTATATCTTTTTAACATGTAATTTTTATAACCACATCACATCTAAGCTGATGGGAATTATTCATTCTAAAAGCACTGTAAATACTCCACACAAGCCATAGCTGCAGTCATTGAGGCAGCAAGGGGGGGTGGGAAGTGAGTAGTCGACTCGACTACCCGATAAGCATATGCTTATTGAGTAGTCGACTAGTTAACTACTTCCTTACATCCATACCCCACAGTACGTTCTTGTGCAAGTTTTGATGAGGTCACATCTTGAGTTTTCACGGATTTCTTTTTCTAATGGCATGAGCCATTCATTCTTTGCTATCATGTAAAACTAGTTGTAAGGAAAAATGGGAGACCGAATCTGTTCGCAGAACAGGTATTTCATACGTACAATCAGTGGAAGCTTCCTTAATCCTAGTGTGCTTCAGTGTTGAGGTACACAAGGAATTCTCTCTAAAGCCCTGTCCACACTGCATCTGCTAACTGTTTGTGTAACTGACATGGCTGATTCTAAATGTAGCTTGTGTCAACATACAAGAGTAGGTAGCGATGGTTAGTATGTCACCCTGTCATAGTTATGGTTCTTAGAATAGATTCAGCACACTGTTTCTTTGTAAGGTATTCAGGGTACCTCCACTGTGCCCACTTACTCAATTTGGCTGGTCCTCCTCCCTCTAGCTTTTGGAGGCAAGACATCCAGTAGTGTCCTGTCCCATACGCTGCCATCTTTGTGGGCATGTGCTCTGAGCACACTTGTCCCCTGCAGAGGCACTGTAGGATAGCTGCCCAGTTTTTCCTAGAGTACACGGATACAAACAGGTGGACTCACAAATACAGTTGTGACGCCAAAAAAGATTCTGTGTAAGCACAAATTGACGGGCTAAGGTGACCAAGACTCTGCCTGGTCAGAAGATGTAGAGTTGGACGGGATTGGGATCTAAGGGTGTGCCAGTCTCTATGTTAATTCACTCTTTGGCAGTTCTGCTGGAAATTTCACAGAGTTGCAGTTTGCTATGGTATCATTAAAGATGAGCTCTCTTGTCTTCAAAGAACTGGACTGAATCCACCAGCTAATTTCACAAAGCTGACAAAACAGGCAGCCGCTCTTACCTGATTTGGGTTTGAACTGGTATGATATGAACTAAAGGTTCTGTACTTCCATTCCCCTGGCTGATCAGCTTCTGTGTTGACTTTTTTACCCCCCTTTTTTCAACAAACTTTTGCCAGCACGTCTTGACAGGCCTTGTGCTTGGGTGTGAAGGGTAAATAAGAGCCGTATCCGATTTCACAGGCTGCCTTTAAAGAATCATAGAACCATGGACTTCTAGCACTGGTAGGGACCTCATGGCAGGACCAAGCACCATCTAGATCATCCCTGACAGGTGGCTATCCAACCTGCTCTTCAATATCTCAGGGATGGAGATTCCACAACCTCCCTAGGTAATTTATTCCAGTGTTTCACCACCCTGACAGGCAATATCCAACTTAAGCTTACTTTGCAGCAGTTTCGGCCCATTGCTTCTTGTCCTATCGGGAATATAGCTGCTGTGAAACAATTGGGTGCTTTGGCTGATGCTGTAGGAATACAGAGCATGACATTCTTTGTCCCTTATTATTTATAACCTAAATCAAACACCAACAGTGCATTACAGGTCAAACTAAACCCTGCAAACTTTTACACATGTCCGAAGAACCATCAGTAGTCCTCTGCATAGCAATGGGACTAAGTAAGCTGCTTAGTTATGCCCATGTATAAGTTTGGCAGGATTGGTGTCAGAGTAGAGGGGAGGATTCAGACATATATTGCACTCTTACTCTGTGTGTACACACATAACAGTATGTGGTGAGTTAATGATAGGATTTGTGGAAGAAATTAACTAAAATCTTTAGAATTTACCACCTATAGCTGTAAAATTGTCATCTTCCTGCATGTGGAATTTTCCCATATGCCTCTGTGACCTAATAGAAGTTAGGAATATAAAACATCTACATTTCAAGATTATAGTAAACAACTCCCTAGGCTCACCACTCTTCTGATTATGCTAGTAAGGTGAACTCGCATTTCTCTCCCTTCCCAGTAACTCATCCCATAATATGTAGGGATGATGCACTCTTCTGAGGCCTTTTGGCAGAAAAGCATGTGTGTTGTAGTGCCTGCATGTAGCCTGAATTAAATAATTAACCACAATGCCTTTAATTCACATTTGTCTTTAATTTTGGATGAGTTGTTGGACCCTAAACGTTTTGCTTAAATTTAACAATTCACAAGCTTCTTAGGTGAAAATAGTCCACACACAAACACACCCGCCCTCCTTCACTGGATCTTGTCAGTGCTGTAACAATTCATTTTTATTGTACCGTCGTAACTTCTTGTTCGAATAAAAAAATGCCATTTGCTTGCGGTGTCGATTCCTTGTACAAGTTAGAATTTAGTGTTCAGTTTCAATCTCGATATGATTTGAAATTGCTGAGGTCCTATAGTAAACCATGAAAAATGGGTTTTGGTGGACATGCTGACAAGTCCTTAATTACAGTGTTAAAATGCATACTACTAATTTTCCATTTGCTGCTTAAGTAGTGTAGTTGTTTGCAAAGCTGCACCATGTCCAGCCTCTCCCTGCAAAAATATTAGTGTGCTGTCATGGTTGGCAGGACAGGAGCATAGCCTCACTTAAAAATTACATGTGATTCATACACTTTTTACTTCCCTTGCAGCCCACTGCCACTGAGCTGGGGTGGGAAGGAAGAGTTTAATCAAAGCTCTGGAAACAGAACTGTTCTGCTGGATCATAAATCAGTTCTCAACCCAAAGTGCTAGACTTCTTTCTGTGGACTTGTACCAGCACTGGATTTTCTTTTTGGGTGCATCTGGCACATAACATTGTCCCTCCAGTCTGGCTTGTTTTTGTGTATTTCAGCATGAGGCCAGTTAACAAGAATCCAACTCTCCGAAGAGCTCAGAATTGTTTTATATTTCAAATCTCCTCCTGCTCACAAGAACAGAGCAGACATGCATAACAGAGGGGCATTGAGATGTGCACACACTCAGAACACAGCTGGTAGGTCTAATTTTAGGCTTTCCAGCCTTGACATTGAATCTTTTAATAGTTCTTAGTCAAAACAGTCTCTGATGCAGCTAGGTGTTCTGTTTTTCAATATATGTTTGACCAAGTTTAGTTATTTAAAAAAAAAATCAAAGCTTTTCATAACACTATACTTGTAAAATAATGTTTGGTTTTTCCCCGGTGTAAATGGAGACTGTGAACCAAATTCTGCTTGTACACCCATGCATACAAAACTAGTAGGATTTTACAGGTGTGAGCTGAATTTGGACCTACTTTCCTTTTCAGTTTCTTACTGATTTCAAGACATGGGCCTGTGAGGTACTGAGGGCTTTTTTTCTTCCCTCAGAAGCCAGTGAGAGACTGGAGCCCAAAGCGTGTTGCAGGATGGGGCTCTTGTTGGGGAAGATTTTCAAACACACTAGGAGCTGGACTAACTGCTCTCCTTGAAGTCATTGGTATTTTTTACTGTTGTCTTCAATGGGAGCAGTTAAGCCAGTTCTGAGTGTTGAAAATATTCCACCTTTAGTGTGTTTCTGTAACTTCCATTGTATTTTAGGGCCTGTCTACATAAAGATGTGCCGGCTTAGCTTAAATGTGCTTAGCTACACCCAGAATTTACACTGGTTTATGGACTTGTCTATTGGTTTAAAACTAGTTATGTTGATCTATGCCGTGCCTGTAAATACATTAGCTTGCATCAGTACAAGCCAGATTTAAACCTCTGAGTACGTGCATGCAGATTGCACCAATTTAACTACATCGATATAAATGATCGTGAGAATGTGTGTAGCTGGGAAAGAAGCCTCCTGTTCAAGGGACAGTGTGTGAACCCTTTGTCAGTTTTTAATTAAAAGTTTGCTGGTACTCTTCTGCAGTATTTTATCTACTCTGAAACTGGCATGACCTGCACTTGTAATAAAGGCACTGGCCTTGTTTTTCCAAAATAGTATCCCTTACGTTAGCTGCTTAGGTTTTGGTCACTAGTGAGCCTCCCAGCCAAGGTAGACAGACGTGTGCTAAAACAGTTGGATGTTCCAGCTACACACCCAAGCTCGAACCTCAGGTGTGTCTGAAGTCACATGACTAGCTGGAGCTTCCACAGTGCTGCAAAACACAGCTGTTTTTAGCATGCTCACGTCCAGCTACAGTGTAGACATACCCTTAAATGGAGAGGCCTCTTTAGAAGAAGTGAGCATCCAGCTGCTCATAGCGACTTTTTTCCTAAACATATAGAGGTTTAATGTTTTTTTCCCAATGCAAGTAGTGCATTTAAAAATGTTTACCACGTATCAAGAGCTCAGAATAGTGGACTTGTCTTGACTTACAGGTAGCACATCATATTGAAACTTGGCAGCAGTTCCATTTTAGGCCTTAATACAGGGGTTCTCAAACTTTGTGTTACCATGACCCCCTTAAAATGCTAAATGAATTTGTGGGACCTCCCCCCCACCGTCACTGCCCTGGGTCGCTTCCTCCCCCCTTCTCACCAGACTCCTTGCCCTCCTGGGGTTCCTTCAAGGCATTTGCAGTCCTTAACACCCTCCCCCCTGCGAGCTCCTTCCCCCTGTCTCTTTCTCCTCTGTGCCTCTTTTCCACTCTGCGTCCCTTTGGTTCCTTCTCTCTCTCTCCTCTCCTCCGTCCTCCTCTCCTCTCCCCTCCCATGTCTTCTCTGCTCCTCCTCTGACCCCCATGTGCCCTTATTTACCTCCGGGTCCTCTGCCCCGACCCAATCCCCCAGCCTGCTGCCTGAGGGACCCCGCCCTCTCCCAGCTGGGGAAGCGTTCGGTCGCCCAGCAACTGTGCCCGGCCGGCCCCTCGCGCATCCGCTCCTGCGCCGGCCTCACTGTCCCACCGCCTTGCCTCCTGCTGCAGCTGAGCTGTGCTCCTGGAGTCCCGTGGCCCCGGCCACACCGCACAGCTTGCTGGCGGCTGCCTTCTACCGCCCTGCTGCTCTTCATGGCCCGGGAGAGAGGGGTCGCAAGTGAAAAACTGAATCCAGCTGCGACCCCCCCCCCCAAGTTGCTCACGACCCCCCCTGGGGGTCATGACCCACAGTTTGGGAAACGCTGCCTTAATACTTGCAGATCTCTAGGGGACATAACTTAAAAGGGGATCTCAAATCCTGGATGTTTTGATATGCAGTCGTGACTTTCACCAACAGAAGATAAAATATATTACCTCACCCACCTTGTCTCTCTTGTTATGAAGTGTTAAAATGTGATATGATTTTTCCAGTGCAGCTGATTTCTGTAATGCATTGCCCATCAGTTGCACCATGTTATGGGTGTCAAAGTTGTTTTTTAAAACTAGGTTTAGAAATTTTAAACTGTGCTGATAAACAAGACACAAATACAGTAGAACCTCAGAGTTACCAATACCTTGGGAATTAGGGATGTTAAATATCAGTTAATTGAATAGTCGAGTAACCTAATATATTTTTATCTGTTACTCAACTATTCTATAGTCTCCAGGGGCGGGGCTGGCAGCCAGTGCGCTCCAGCCCCACTCCTGGGGAGCCACCTGCCACTCCACACTGATGCTTCCATATCAGAGCCAGCTGTGCGGGGTGCCAGGTGGGAGCTGGTCCATGAGGGGAGCCAGTTAAAAAACCAGCTCCCCTCGCGCACTGGCTGCCCGTTGCCCTGTGCTACTGCCTTTGATACAGGGGCAGCAGCAGCCCCTGTCCGGGGTGTGTGTGTGTGTGAGCTCTTGCAGCTAGTGTGCGCCAGAACTGAGCCGGGCTGCCTGCCCGCCTACTTCCTAATAACACTTCAAACGCAGAGCTGCAGCGAGGGTAGGGCCAGGACTGAGACAGCCTGCTGAAAAATTTACCAGTGGCGAGAAGAGGGGGAAATGTGTAGTCTGTTGCATTTACCTATAAGCTTTTGCTTATCAGTTAATCGACTCCACTATTACATCCCTATTGGGAATGGAGCTTTGTATCTGAGATGTTTGTAACTCTGAGCAAAACAATGACTAAGAAGTTCACAACTGAATATAGCTTTGAAAGTACTGTGCAGAAGAAAAATGTAACTTTCCCTGTATATTTTTAGCAGTTCACATATAAAATAGGGCTATACTGTATTTGCTTCTTGTGGTCTCTGCTCCTACTTGAGTGCGTACTTCCAGGTCCAAATCGGGGGTGTGATTGACTGCTTAGTTTGTAACTCTGGCGTTCGTAACTCGGTCACTTGTTTCGGTTCATGACTTTGGAAGGGAAACGCAAGCTTGTCCAAATTGTTCCCATTAACTTGGCTATTGGTGGCCCCATTTAATGCGCTGCGCTCGGGACAGCAGGTATGTCAGTAAGGAGTACTGAATAGGCCCTGTAACGGGGTTCACTCTGCTCCTGAGAGCACCCCTGGGCCAAGTGCATGTGCCTGCACACTCTGTGATGGCTCATCGAGTGACCTGGCACTCAGGCTGAGTCTCTGAATTAAAACAAAGCAAATGTCTTCCTAGGGACAAGTCCAGCAGGGCCCTCTCTGTGCCCCTGTGACGTGTCTGTCTGTCCCTGCCCTGGAATAGAGCAGTGCCCCAGGACTCCTTCCCTGCTGGCAGTCTTCACCCTCTCAGGGCCTTTCTGGCCCCAGCTCTTTGGCTGAGTCACTATAATTCAGTTCTCCCCTTTACTGTCCAGGCCACTTCAGTGACTTCTAGGAATTGCGGGGGACCTGGGCTTGTCCTTTACTCCAGGTCCCAGCCCAGCGATCCTGTAGATAGCAGTTGTCTGCAGTGTCCCTTTGAAATAACTGGTGCTGCTATAATTCCCCATGGCTCCAGCACAGTCTTTACCCTCACTTCAGGGCCTTGTCCCAGTGGAGTCCCAGCAGCCAGCTCAGAGCACCACCTACCCTCCTTCCGCTCTAGCAAGGAACTGCTCTTGCTCTGACCCTGCAGTTCTTCTTCTACTAAGCCAGCGGGTGCTAATTGGCTGCTTACCACACAGCCTCTAGGCAGCTCAGAGGTCTTCTCTGTGGCCTTTTCCAGTGTGGGATATGGCAGGACTGCAGGTATCTAGCAGGGGGCCTCAGGGCCTAGTCCACTAGTCACGAGCCCTTAAATAGAAACTGAACTTTTTTGTTCTCCATATATAGATGTGCCATATGGCTGACTGGTTCAATATGACTCTAAGATTTTTTTTATCAAGTCCATGTTGTCAATCTAGGTGTATTTTTCATAACAAATAGTGTAAACTTGTAGATCAAAATGGTTATGAAGATCCATCTTTAATGCTTTAAAAAGTTGCAAAAGTTTGTCAGTTTGGTTCCTAATGATTTGAAAACTAGTTAGGTAACATTCACGGTACCTTTAACTTTTTCACCTATGCTCTTAAACGATAGCTATGTACTTTGACCTGAGTATAGGCTTGCAATTTCAAATCTGACAAATTGTTTTATATAATCAGCCTGCATTCAAATTCTTTTCTGAACATGTTAATTTTAATATATATCAATCCCCTTTTAATTCACGCCACAGCAAAAAATATGTAAGTTAGTTATTTGGAGGGTGTTTTGTGCACTCGAACAGTGTTTGAGTGGCTTGAGTAGTGGTTTTGCTTATTCATATTGTGGGATGGTTGTGATATTGTTTTGACTAGATTTTTAATTATTCATGTATGCTATTGTGTAATGCTTCTTAGAAAGATCTTGTGTGGGAAGTACAGTGTGTGTTTGTTACTGTGTGCGTATGAGATGGAAAGATGTGCTGTGTATTGGTACCATTACTGGCCTCTGACGGCTTTGACTCTTAAACTCTTCTAGAGCTGAAAACACTTCGTGCCCCTGTGTCTTGAACAAGTCTTAATACATCCTTCCCTTCACCTGCAAAATTTGACCATAAATTATGACTTTTACAGTATCTTATCCTTTAGGGCTTATGTGAGTCTTAAAGTGTGGCAGGGCTCTTGCTACGTTTCAACGGCAGAGGTTCCCTTATTGACTAATCATATAGTTGATGCAAATTACATTGACTATTCAAGTAGTTGATTAATCTAAATTTAACATCCTTACTCTGGTCCACTAATGATGTTAGTTAGCTGGGTGTCCACTTATCATGGGTGTGGCCAAGTTTCCTGTGGTCCCATAAAGTTTGTTTGCAACCACCAGTCCTGGCTCTCCATGTTCTGTGCTTATTTAGCTCTAATTTACCCCTAAATGTCTCCTAACAGCCCAGTCAGCAGTGGAAGTGCTGGTGATGTTACTAGTCAATATTGACCTCCCATTGTTTGGAAAATTCTCTGGTTCAGAACTGGTCAGGTCCCAAGAGTGCTGGACTAGAGAGTTTCAGCCTGTAGTAATTGCACTTAATTTTGAAATGCATTTCATTAGCGTTTTCAATGTGAAAGGCATCTTTTGCCAATGCAAGTTATTCAAAGTGACTCTAGTTCTGAAATGTCCCTCTGATATTTGGGTCATTCCGCCCTTTGAACCTGATCTCCAACAATAATAATTTCCACTTGCTGGAACAAGTTTCCTACTGTTGGGTTTGAAGTTGCATCATGTCTACACAGAAACCGTCTCTGTCTCTCTCTCTCTTTAAACCACCTCCCTTCATAAATGGTGTCTTGGTGATAAAGGTTCATCAGGTCCAGTAGCGGTTGAGCCTAAACAACTCCAAAATATTCAGCTGAAGTACGGGGGCTGAATGTGCATGGTGATGGCACACATTCACTCCTTAATGCAGTCCTTTCATTTTATGGCTGACACACACTAACAGGTTTCTGTGGGGAAACCTAGACTGTGTCTATTCTATAGCTAAACAAAATCCTCCATTCTCCACTGCTAACAATTTAGCCCAGTTCATGAGCACTAAATTCACTTTACAAATAAACCAAACCCTAATTCCAGAGTAGTACTGTAATGGGCTGTTATCGTGAATTACATTAGTATAATCAGGATGGAGCAGTAGTACTGATTGTATATATTTATGCACAGGGCTCGCCAAGCGGCGGCGAGCCCTGCTCACCAGCCGTGCGGAACTGCACGCTGCACATGCGCAGATTGCGCTGCCCGGCCGCGCCGGGCTAAAATCTACTCGCCACAGGCGAGTAGATTGCCTTAATTGTCGAGCCCTGTTTATGCAAACATTTCTGTTAGATTACAAACAGAGGTCAGTGAATGCCAGAAATAATAAAAACAAGTTAAAGTTATTTCAAGCTGCAGGGAGGAAACAAACCTAAAATGTCATGACTGTAATGTGTCATTCCCGGGATATTAGCGAGACAACGTGGGTGAGGCATGTGACAAGTGTTTACGTCAGCCAAAAGCTAGCTGCTTCCTCTGAGAAGACCCTAGGGGAAAATTTCAAGTTAATTTGAGAATTGCAAAGAGGTCTCTAGTTTTTTGTTGTTGTTGTTCTGCTATTCGTTGGCTCTGAAATCCAAGTATGTTTACTAATGAGAGTTTTCAAAACGCACTTTCAAAGTGGAAGAGCATTGTCCCAAAAAAAAAAAGTGCAATAAGTCCTTATGGGAAATAGGTAGCAAAACTCATCTTAATGTAGGGAAAAGCAAAAGCTGTGTCATCTGGATTTTTAGTTCAGCTTTGTTAATTCATTTAGTGAGAGAGCCCCACAGTGTTCACCATTCATACGTTTGCTATGCTTAATAGCTGGCTGGACAGTGAGATTGATTTGATTCCTTTTGTCTGTCTGGTGCTATTTACAGTCTGCTCCAGGTTTATTGGAAAGGAACAGAATGGCTGCAAAGGAGAAGTTGGAGGCTGTGTTAAATGTGGCCCTGAGGGTCCCAAGCATCATGCTCTTGGATGTCTTGTATAGATGGGACGTCAGCTCCTTCTTCCAGCAGATCCAAAGAAGTAGCCTCAACAACAATCCTCTTTTCCAGTATAAGTACTTGGCCCTCAACATGCATTATGTGGGTAAGTATGGACACAGCATAGAGATGCTAGTTTCGAATTAATGTTTTTTTCTTGCTGCAAGAATTTTAAGTAAGGATGTGAAAGTGTAACCGTTTACATGGTTAACCTATGAGCCTGGTATATAGTATATTTTGGCTGTAACATCTCTTTTGGTCTAACTAATAAAATGACACTGTTTATCCTAGCGGCACAGAGATCCCTTTCTAGAATCTCCTAGCGAATTAACAGAATGAGGCTTATTGCATAGCCTCAAAATGATTTACGATAGACATCACACATGAATTGGGTTGGGTGAAATGCTACTAATGCACGGAAAGAACAGAGTACCAAAAGGGTGGCGGTTTTCTCAGATGCTGCCATGCATCTGACAGATGAACAGGAGAGAGGGTGGCTGATTGTGAAAAATGAAAACTTAACCTAGTTGCTTGAAGTTAAATAAACTAGAAAGAGAGAAATAGGGAACTATGGCCTGAACTTGACAAAAGTCAGCTTTCAAACGATTACTTGAAAAAAAACAGTAAGGAATCCCGCAGCACCTTGGAGACTAACGGATGTATTTGGGCATAAGCTTTGGTGAGTAAAAAGGCATTTTGTCAGTTGCACCTGAATTGCTTTTTACCCATGAAAGCTTATGCCCAAATACATCGGTTAGTCTTGAGGATGCTATAGGACTCCTGGTTGTTGTAGATACCGACCCACCCGGCTGCCCCTCTGAGATCTATTACTTGTTCAACAGTGCAGATGTGGCACTTGGAGTTCGTCTTAAGCCTTCAAAATAGTCCAAGCACTGACAGTGGGTTGGAATGTGTAACAAATCCATGTGCTGCACATAGAATTTCTAGATAAATGATTCACAACCCCAAGAACCGGAAGTAGAAGCCCCGTCCAGGGCTCTAGCTCAAATGCTAGAGACTTGATTTTTGGGAGATGAAAGGATCAACTCTAAAGATGGGTGTGTGTGGATACAGTATGTGAATTAATTTCAGATTGGTTCCCCATTGGAGCAGTGGGTCTCCTGTGAATCTCAGGTGATACCTTTGGTGTGGCAACATGTTAGTATGTAACTTGGATCCGTTTGTGATGGTGGTTTGTAGTCAGTGGGCTAGAGAGGATAAAGAGAGCCTGCATTTGCAGCCAGCTACATTAGCTGAAGGCTTGTGATTTTTTTAATCCTGGCTCTGGAGGTGTCAGCAAGTGATTTTTAGCTATTAAATTTTTGCCAGATTGCAAATGAAAATATGCTATTTGGCCTTTTGTTTGCTGACTTCATGTGAGGCTTATGAAAAATTGTAGGAATATATTTGCTGCTCTTTTTAATGTGGAAAGTCTAGTAGTAGTGGTTACTTTTAGGAGAACAAGGTGGGTGGGGGTAGGAACAGTGGAGCAGTGCTTAAAATAACCACATTTAAAGTACACATGGTGAGAATTGTGCAAATACAGGTTCACGTGCAATTAATATTGTCAGGAGTTGTAGTTCATAATATCAGTTTGTGATATAAAAGCATTACAGAATGAGTTAATTTTTAGAGAACTGATATCTTAATCTCTGAAACAGCTTTTCTTTATGGTCATTTGCTCAGCAGGGTGCCTGTTGGAATACTGGAATGATGGCATCTTAGTGTTCTCTCCTTTTTGTCTTCACTTCATCCTCCTTGCTTCTTACTACAGTCATAGTTGAGCAATACTGTTGCTGCTTGGTTTTAAAATACTGAGGTTTTTTTGTTATTGCTCTGATTTGTAATCGTTGCTCTTGAAGGAATTCTGTGGCCTTGTTTTTACACAAAGTTGCACTTGTTTAGCTAAAATCAGTTTGGAATCTGGTTTATGTTTGTGCAAAACCTTGTGGATATTCTTAAATAGCGCTAACTTTGGCTTATATTGACTTTATGTTAAGTTGATGTGTTACTGATTTAAGCTAAGTCAGTATTTACCCATGGTCAGATTAGTTTGTGTGTCACATAGGGCTATGGGTTTTTTGTTTTTTTACCGATTTAGTTAAATGAGGTTAAAAACATATCTTTACCTAAACCAGTGCAACTTTCTGTAAACCATAAAGGATGAGGGAAACAAAATCTTTTCCTTTCCAACTTGGGACGAGGAAGGGGATGTCAAATCGACTTGAGAAAGATAACTAGCAGTGAAGGGCTTGATTAGCATAGCAACTTGCTGTAAGCACATTTACAAAAAAACCTGACTTTTAAAATCTAGACAGAGATTTGTGTGTCTGTCTACAAGTCCGTTTGTACAAGAACTCCTCTGAAAAGGGAAGACCAAGGACCACCACATTTGGGAGGCAGCTTTCTCTTATCCTAACTTAAAGCAAGCTCAGGGTTTGGAAGTGCTGGGGGTGGGACCGTTTCCCATAACATGGAAAGGGAGGGGCACAGAGAGAAGAGATGCCATGCTGTGACTGGCCACTGAGGGCAGCAAGTGCAGGGAAGGGTTATATTGCAGAGAGTCCATTGGGGGCAGCTGCACCACCAAGAGAGTGGCCAGCAGGATTGGGGCTTGCCATCTTGCCTGCCACCAGACTAGATAAGTAGCCCCCCCCCCACTCCTCCCCGGGCACTTGGCCGCAGTGCTGGAAGGTGGGGTGGAAGGTCCCTGGGTGGCCAGAGGGGCTGGGCTGGGAGTGGGGGGTGAGAAAAGGCCATGCCGGATGGGACCTATCGCACTGAGCCCCTCCTTGCCCTCCCATGTCCCTAGTCTCCTGGACCCCCCTGCCCTGAAGGATCCAAGCCATGCCAGGTAAGTCGTCTAGTCTGTGTATAAAAATGGTCAGTTGAGTAAATCTCTGGTCACGCTTACAGCAGCAAAAGCAGAATTTGGAACACATACTGCTGCCTCTTCTGGCAGTATCAGGCAGTCACTGAGTTAATTTCCCACAGACACAATAGGGCAAAGACTCGGCCACCTCCAACTTCCTGCCTGCCCCAGGCACCCCGCACAGGCCAGTCCAACTTAGACAAAGCCTTGACAGTGGGTGCAACTTCTGGAGTGGAGTATCTTGCATGGGGCATGTTATCTGCAGAGCTCAGACGTAGGGATTGCTAATAGCAGCCTCTTGGCTGTTAACGCTGCTCCCCATTGCTAATTCAGAACGGACTGAAATGCAATGCAAGCTCAGAAACCGATCCGGGGTTTGATTGAGACGGGGGGGTTGTACTGCAGTTGTGGTTCCCGCCTTCCCCCTTCCGCCCAAGCCTTCGGGGCTGGAGCTTGTCCCACAGCCCTTCCCCCTCTCATTCTTGCCTAAACCAGGGCAGGTCTGTACAAGAACAATTACCTGCTCCAGACGACAACTTTAAACACCAGTTGAGCTGTACGTAGTTTAACTAAGTATAGACCAGGGAAAAAATGAGCCAAATGTTTCCAGATAGAAACAGGCGTAAGCATACCCATTTTGTTCATCTAAGTAACCTGCCTTTAAAGGGGGGGGGGAAGGGGAGGAGAAATGCTTTTCACAGAAGTTTCAAGTTCCTGTTTCTGAAAATCGACCAGAGATTTCAGCCAAATTGTCATGCTGTGCAAAGACTGCCAATATTGGGCTGATGAGTATTTTCAGCTGTTGTAATCTCTAGTGTGTGTGCAATACATTTCTTCTTTGAGAGATGGCTCCTGGCCGTTCCATGCTAGGTGTGTGCGCTCTGCCTGTGCTGGAAGTCCTTCCCTCCGTGGTATTTGTAGGGGGCAGCTCTGGTGCCCTCTGCAGTGGCCTGCACTGCCAGCCCCCTTCCTCCCTCAGTTCCTTTTTCCTGCTGGGGGTGGTGCTGGAATGTCTCCTGGCATCTGCAAGCACTTACCCAGTGGTTTTTCACTTGGTATGGCACATAGTGAAATAAGTAGTCCTTT
Organism: Pelochelys cantorii; assembly: GCA_032595735.1. Classification (NCBI taxonomy): domain Eukaryota; kingdom Metazoa; phylum Chordata; order Testudines; family Trionychidae; genus Pelochelys; species Pelochelys cantorii. The sequence continues at coordinate 2,222,649 of CM064340.1, forward strand.
TGTTCCTGAATGACCTCATGTGAGTGCTGTAGGTAGGTTAGATAGTCCCCTCGGGGGCGAGGGCGGGGGCGGGCATGCCCTACTCCCTGGGCTTTAAGCTTTGTGATAGCTGTAGGAAGCCTGTGTTGATCAGCACCCCCCATTAAACTCCCACATCAGCTATAAGTGTGGTATTTGTCAGAGCGCCAAGCCCAGAACGTGCAAAGGAGCAGGCTGTCAGACTGAGAGCCCTGCTCATGGCGTCTGCCCTTGCACCGGTCTCTGAGCCGCCAAACTCAGACTTGGCACCGATCACAGCAGCATCCGTGCAAAGTGCACCTCTGGCACGGGTCCCTGTCCCTTGTGCCGGCTAAGAAGCAGAGAGTGCACCTGGGGGGAGGACCTTTCCCATCATCCTGTGTGGGAAAGGGACAGGCCAGGGAAGGGTATAGACCAAGCTCCTCAACTTTGGAAGCCCCAGGGGCCACAATGATATTCTCAGCACATGCCAAAGGCAGCAACTTAAGTGTGGTTGCATAGACATGCAAATGTACGTGCAAATGGCTTTTCACACTGATTTGTATTCATGCCCAACATGCAGGCCCCATTTAAGTTAGTTCTGCTGATATTAGTAAAATGCAATAGTTACCCCATTTCCACCCATATGGCAGCATTTTTAATGAACAATGACAGTCCAGGCATTTAACTACTAAAGGCATAGCAACAAAAGACCATTCTATTGACTCGCCGTTGTAGAGCGTGTTCCCGTGGAGGCCGTGTTCACAGGACCCCACCTGTGGGCTGTGTGTTGAGCCCCGCGTAAACCCAAACCCCCCTGCGGGTCACAAACAGGCCGCGTGTTGAGTAGCCCTGGTATAGACTCAGGGCAGCAAGCCTCCTGGAGCCCAGCTATTCACCTGTGTTGCTGGGCAGGCAGCCAGCCCTCCTAGGGACCCCCCAGCCATCTTGTGTAGTGTCAGAGATCCCAGCACCTGGAAGTCCCATCCGTGCTGGAGGCTTTCCAGGCTGCCACAGATGATGTTGTTGCCAGTGTCCCTGGTCCCCTGCCAAGATGGATGAGGCCATCTCCAGGGGAAGGCCAGCACTGGGACCAGTGCCATGGTGTCCATCTGTGTGGCATTGCTCCCTGGCACCACGGCAGTCAGTGTCGACGTGGTGATCCCCAGGGAGGCGCTTCTGACTGGCCCAGGCCTAGCACAGTTCCCAGGCCACTTGTGGGGATCTGGGCAGCCTTTGGTATGGCCTTGCTCACCCAGTGGCCGACACAGCACGCCACAGTGCTTGGAATGGCACCAGGGCAGGACAGGCGCTGCTGCTCCAGCCGGACCCCACTGAAGCTGGGGTGGGGTCGATACCTGGCACTGAGGTGCAGGTAGCCAAATTCGTGACACTGGTAGCCTGGGCTGAGGCAGCACCAGGCTTGCTGATGGAGGTGGGGCAAGCACCATGCTGTAGAGTGGGGGACCTTCAGCCTCTGGGCAGAGTCTGGCCCACTCATTAATGTCATCTGGCCCATGGCACTTTCTCCTCCCTCCCCCCTGCCCCCGCTGTCTGCAGGACTGGAGCTGCAAGCACCAGCTTATACTGATGTGGGGGGGAAGCTGCCAGCCTCTGTGTCTCCTGGGGTAGGTGAGTGGCCCACGATTTTCTTTCCTGTGGGTCAGTTGCCTGTGACAGGAAAAAGGTTCCCCACCCTGCTGTAGAGTTAGCCACAGACTCTTGGGACTGGAAGGGACCTCAAGAGATCATCTAGTTCGGTCCCTTGGTGTCGAGGCAGATTTAAGTACTACCTAGACCGGGGTCGGCAAACTACATCCAAATTCAGAGCAAGTGGTCGCCAAAGAGCTGTGGAAGAATGTCCATGTGCATGCCTGACAATAGACAACGTAATATTGTTAATTGACATGATGATGAATAATATCATCCCTGAAATGTAATGATGGGGCGTCTGCTGCTGCATCCTTTTGCACATTTCTTTGGAGTTTACATCGTAACTGGTCAAATCCAGCTTCTTCTGCAGGCATTCAGGCTGTCTTCTGTCAATCTTATGGCCGGGGCTTGCGTGTATGAGGGGCCCAGGGCAGGGGGGTTTGTGTGTATGATGGACTCTGGGCACAGGGTTGGGTGGGAGTGAAGCTAGGGAGGATAACACAGCAGCTGGAGGTAGGGAGGTGGATTGGGCCACTCCAGTGGCCTAATGGGTAAGGCATCAGCCTCCCAAGCCTGAGGTGGTGGGTTTAAGCCCCTGCCATGGGAGCAGCTGGGCAGCTGCCACCACCAGCTTCCCCAGGGCTGGAGCTGGGCCGGGCAGGCAGCTTGTGGGATCAGCAGGGCAGCCACCCCACAGCCCACTGTGCACATGGAGCCAGGCCACAGTGCAGCCCCAGAGCAAGCCACCCGCCTCAGGAGCAGCCTGGGCAACCACCAGCCTGCCCAGCACGGGAGCTTTGACTACACTGCCAGCTTTTAGTGCCTCTGAGAGACAGAAGGGTCTTGTGCAAAAAGGAAATGTCCACACTGCTGCTTTTTGAGCAAAAACCCCTTGTGCAAAAATGGCTTGAATAGATTATGCAAATGAAGTGACAAAGTGCTAATCAGCACTTCATTTGCAAACTCTCTGTCTGCAAAAGCCAGCAGTGTAGACACAGGCTGATTGTTTCTTCGTTAGTGGGGTACTTTGCATTTGCCCTTGGTTAGACCACTTTGAATTTTAATCCTATCCTTCAAAGCATTTGCAGCTCCTCCCAGTTTGTTGTTGTTGGCAAACTTTGTAAGTGTCCTCTCTCTGCTATTATCTAAATCACTGATGAAGATATTGAACAGAACTGGACCCAGAATTGTTTCCTGTAAGACCCCAGTTCATATGCTCTTTCGTCTTGACTGCGAACCACTGATAGCTGTTCTCTGGGAATAGGTTTCAGCCACTTGTGCACCTACCTTCTAGTAGCTCCATCTAGGTTGTATTTCCCTAGTTTGTTTGAGATGATCATGTAAGACAGTATTAGAAGTCTGACTAAAGTCAAGATGTACATCTACTGCTGCCCCCATGTAGCATGGTTTGTTTATATATGTACATTTGTGTCTCCACACTCGCATGTAATTGGTCATATGCTGTTTTAATACTTCTGCCTTTCTGTATGTGAATTATTCTTTAGAGAAAAGTATCAATCTCATTGCTAAGACTTTCTCTTTCTGGCAACTTACCTGACTTGCCCCAGGTCATTGCCTTTCCTTTGGTAAAGGTTTAACAGCATGTACTGCACATACACTTAAACTCTGAAGTAACATTTCTTAACTCAAGAGTATAGTACATGAATTTCCATGTTAGTCCTTGTCACTGGAATAGCAGTGATGGTAATTAACCACTGGAGTAGATTCCTGAGGGATGTGGCAAACTCTCCATTAGTGTGAAGTCTTCAAATCAAAGTCAGGTATCTTTCCGAAAGACGTGCTCTGGTTCGGTCATGTGTTGTTGGACTAGATACAGGAATCGCTCTGGGTGAAATTGATGGTCTGGTTTATGCAAAGTCAGACTAGATAATCAGAACGGGTCTCTGCTGGGCCTTAAAGTCGACTTGAATGTTATCTGTCTTGTTCGGAGATCACCTACCACCAAGTGTCTGTTGGCCAGATAGGAATTAAAGGATGGGGACACACACTTCTACTGGTTTGTAATCTTGATGTACATAAAAATGCAGGCTGATAATTCAGTACGCTGGCGCTCTAGCCCAACTTCAAATGGAAAATGAAACTAGCTAGGATCCTTCAGCTACATGCAGCATGAAAAGTGCAACTAATTCAGTCTTGTGCTAGGAAAAGAACTAGACAAAAGATGCCGCTCTCTCAACTTTTCCCCTAGGGTTGAAAAATTACACCAATTATAATCAGTACTTGGGGTCCAGACCCTGTGGGGGAGTATTAGGGCCATGGCAACTCTCAACAGAGCCTTTGTCAGTAGGGATGTAAATGGTTAACCCCTGTCTGTGACGCCCCCCAGGTTACAGGCTGGCTCCCCGGGTGGTGGCTACAGAGCTGGCAGCAAAGCCTCTCCAGGAGCAGGCTCAAAGCTTAAATCAATAAGCTTTCTGCTGCAGAGCCTGCAGCGTGTGTAACCATGCCACCGCTCGGATTTTTAGCAGTCGCGTGGTTACCTTTCTGAACGCCTTTTTACATTCCTGTTTGCCAGTAGCTCATCTGTGCTCAGGGTCAGGCCCTGGGTATCTTTAGCCTCCCCTTCATCCTAGCCTCTAAAAGGACATTGCTGCACCTGGTGTAACAGCAGTTGCTGGAGAGGCAGAACATGATGAACCTGCTTGCAAAGTACTTACCTGTTCTGGGCCCCATATGTTCCGGAAAAACAGCTGTGCTGAGACAGGTCTTCTAGAAAGGCTTCAATTAAGTTTCTTTCCAAAGTGGACAGGGCATCATTTGATTGGAAAGGTTTTACAGTATAATATTCAAAGCCTTTTTACTAAATTAAATTAGTCACGTTGTCAGCAAAACTGCTAAGGTAAATGGTTTCCTGGGACAGGCTTTGGTCATGTAGACCTGCTGTGTCAGACAGTGCTAGTTGCCCCTGTCACAGTCTCCAGGTTTATCCTCCAGCAGCTAAGTGGTCAGCTGCTTCTATTCCCTCTTCCTTGGGGAGGGACATAGGAGCAGCAGAAGCTCCCGGGTTTTCCCCTTAAAGGACTGAGCTATGATGGGAGGCCTGTAGCATGCTGGCAGGCAAAGAGTGAGTCTGCTGAACATAATGATTAGTTATTGTTCGGAGCCTTACTCTGTGATCAAAGTGGGGTTGTGAATTAGGGTCATTGTTGCACTAATATAGTGAGCTCCCAGATTGCACCGAATAGCTCATCTTTATTTTCTTAAGAGTGAGCATGCTTATGGTTGGGGGGCCAAGGAATGATGGAGAGCAGTGCTCTGTCCAATGGCCAATTCGTTGCCACCCAGACGTTAGGCCCTGGGGAAGACACAGTCGCTAATTAGAGTTTTTAAGCTCTCAGGCAAATGAAATGTGTAGATTTGGGGGACACAGGAGCGTTATGTAATGGCAGCTTCCTGGACTGTCATTTCTACCTTAATTATTCAGCCAGTAATATTAGGTGGATAAAGAATTCGTGTTGCAGATGATGCAGTTGTGTAGAGCAGCGGTTCTCAGGCTTTGGCCCGTAGCCCAACTGGCTCAAGGCAAACCTTTCCGTGGACCACCCGTTGCTAATGGAAACTCACCGCTAATTACGTAATTACACCTGAGCCGTTTTGCTAGTGTTGCAGCTGGCGAGAGTGGTTTAACTTAACCGGTAAGAAAGGAAATACTAATTTACAGTGTTAAACAGATTTTCATGGTAGTTTGGCAAACTTCATTTTAAATAAAGTAAAATATGAATTTATGGCCTAACACCGAAGGTTTCAATGTTTTCTTTATTTATGGCGGGGGGGGGAACCTTTTTTGGTGGGGGCCACTGACCCGCAGGAGAATCAGCCCTCACTGGTGTGGCTCCCGACTGACACCCCTCACTCCTGGCGCTTTAGCCGTATGGGCTATGGGGTCAGGGAGGACTGAGGTTCATGGCTTCCCATAGGCCAGATTTATTCTTCTGGGGTTCCAGGGTTAGTGGATTTGGGGACCCCCCCCCAAGGCTCTGGGGTGGGGACAAATGAGGGGTTCAGTGGGCAGGACAGGGCTGCCAGTGAGTGGGATAGGGATGGGAGTGCAGGATCTGGGTGGGAGGTGGGGTTCATGAGCAGGCCTGGGGCTAGGGTGTCTGGGCAGGAGGGAGGGTGCAGGAGCAGGATGTGGGTAGGGTGTCTGGGCAGGAGGGAGGGGGCAGGAGCAGGATGTGGGTAGGGTGTCTGGGCAGGAGGGAGGGGGCAGGAGCAGGATGTGGGTAGGGTGTCTAGGCAGGAGGGAGGGTGCAGGAACAGGCTGGGGGGAGGGTGTCTGGGCAGGGAGAGGAGTGCAGGAGCGGGATGTGGGTAGGGTGTCTGGGCAGGAGGGAGGGTGCAGGAGCGGGATATGGGTAGGGTGTCTGGGCAGGAGGGAGGGTGCAGGAGCGGGATGTGGGTAGGGTGTCTGGGCAGGAGGGAGGGTGCAGGAGTGGGATGTGGGTGGGGTGTCTGGGCAGGAGGGAGGGTGCAGGAGCGGGATGTGGGTAGGGTGTCGGCAGGAGGGAGGGTGCAGGAGCGGGATGTGGGTAGGCTGTCTGGGCAGGAGGGAGGGTGCAGGAGCGGGATGTGGGTGGGGTGTCTGGGCAGGAGGGAGGGGGCAGGAGCGGGATGTGGGTGGGGTGTCTGGGCAGGAGCAGGATGTGGGTAGGGTGTCTAGGCAGGAGGGAGGGTGCAGGAACAGGCTGGGGGGAGGGTGTCTGGGCAGGAGGGAGGGTGCAGGAGCGGGATGTGGGTGGGGTGTCTGGGCAGGAGGGAGGGGGCAGGAGCGGGATGTGGGTGGGGTGTCTGGGCAGGAGCAGGATGTGGGTAGGGTGTCTAGGCAGGTGGGAGGGTGCAGGAACAGGCTGGGGGGAGGGTGTCTGGGCAGGGAGAGGAGTGCAGGAGCGGGATGTGGGTAGGGTGTCTGGGCAGGAGGGAGGGTGCAGGAGCGGGATATGGGTAGGGTGTCTGGGCAGGAGGGAGGGTGCAGGAGCGGGATGTGGGTAGGGTGTCTGGGCAGGAGGGAGGGTGCAGGAGCGGGATGTGGGTAGGGTGTCGGCAGGAGCGAGGGTGCAGGAGCGGGATGTGGGTAGGGTGTCTGGGCAGGAGGGAGGGTGCAGGAGCGGGATGTGGGTGGGGTGTCTGGGCAGGAGGGAGGGGGCAGGAGCGGGATGTGGGTGGGGTGTCTGGGCAGGAGGGAGGGGGCAGGAACAGGCTGGGGGTAGGGTGTCTGGGCAGGAGGGAGGGGGCAGGAACAGGCTGGGGTAGGGTGTCTGGGCAGGAGGGAGGGTGCAGGAACAGCTGGGGGGAGGGTGTCTGGGCAGGGAGAGGAGTGCAGGAACAGGATGTGGGTAGGGTGTCTGGGCAGGAGGGAGGGTGCAGGAGCAGGCTGGAGGGATGGTGTCTGGGCAGGGAGAGGAGTGCAGGAGCGGGATGTGGGTAGGGTGTCTGGGCAGGAGGGAGGGTGCAGGAGCGGGATGTGAGTAGGGTGTCGGCAGGAGGGAGGGTGCAGGAGCGGGATGTGGGTAGGGTGTCTGGGCAGGAGGGAGGGGCAGGAGCGGGATGTGGGTGGGGTGTCTGGGCAGGAGGGAGGGGGCAGGAGCGGGATGTGGGTGGGGTGTCTGGGCAGGAGGGAGGGGGCAGGAGCGGGATGTGGGTGGGGTGTCTGGGCAGGAGGGAGGGGGCAGGAGCGGGATGTGGGTAGGGTGTCTAGGCAGGAGGGAGGGTGCAGGAACAGGCTGGGGGGAGGGTGTCTGGGCAGGGAGAGGAGTGCAGGAGCGGGATGTGGGTAGGGTGTCTGGGCAGGAGGGAGGGTGCAGGAGCGGGATATGGGTAGGGTGTCTGGGCAGGAGGGAGGGTGCAGGAGCGGGATGTGGGTAGGGTGTCTGGGCAGGAGGGAGGGTGCAGGAGCGGGATGTGGGTAGGGTGTCTGGGCAGGAGGGAGGGGGCAGGAGCGGGATGTGGGTGGGGTGTCTGGGCAGGAGGGAGGGGGCAGGAGCGGGATGTGGGTGGGGTGTCTGGGCAGGAGGGAGGGGGCAGGAACAGGCTGGGGGTAGGGTGTCTGGGCAGGAGGGAGGGTGCAGGAACAGGCTGGGGGGAGGGTGTCTGGGCAGGGAGAGGAGTGCAGGAACAGGATGTGGGTAGGGTGTCTGGGCAGGAGGGAGGGTGCAGGAGCAGGCTGGAGGGATGGTGTCTGGGCAGGGAGAGGAGTGCAGGAGCAGGATGTGGGTGGGGTGTCTGGGCAGGGAGAGGAGTGCAGGAGCAGGATGTGGGTGGGGTGTCTGGGCAGGAGGGAGGGTGCAGGAGCGGGATTTGGGTAGGGTGTCTGGGCAGGAGGGAGGGTGTCTGGGCAGGGGAAAGAGTGCAGGAACAGGCTGGGGGGAGGGTGTCTGGCCAGGGGGAGGAGGCAGAGTCTGACCAGGCTGGATTCCAACCAATGGGAGCAGCGGGGAAAGCCTCCAGGCAGCATGACCATGTTGTACAGTTCCCCCACCTGGAGGAAGGGGAGCACGCAGAGCCGCTTATGGCTCTGTTTCCTCACCGAGAGCTGTATCATGGTGCAAGTCTGGAGGTTTTCTCCCAGTAGGAAGCCAGCACTGGCGCTTCAACCTCATGGCGGGGGGGGAGGGAAGCAAGGCTGGAGTGGGAGCTGAGCTCGAGAGAACCACTGGTAGAGAGGGCTGGAAGGAGGAGAAACCATCTGAACTCGCTCTCATCAGATGCTGCTGTACCATGTTCACCTCCTTATATCTAGTCTAATGTGAATTTAATTACTGTCCAGAATTATATGCTTGTCCTTAGCAATGTTTAATGCTCTTGCAGTTTAAGGGTACATGTATTTGGAACGCATATGACCTTCCCCTCCAGACCACCCCCCCAATCCATGTCTCCATGCTGAGAGAAGCACAATCACTTTGCTCCAAGACAACTTCTCTGAACAAGTAAAGCGTGCGGGATGAGGGAAGCATCTCTCAAATCCCTGCTTCTTTCTGAAGTGTCCAAATCGCCTTAGTAAACAGAAGGGTGAAGTCTTGATCAAATGAACATTTGTACAAGTATCTTACCTAAATTCTGCCTGAGCATAAAAGTAAAGTGAAGGACGAAACTAATTTTCAGATATGACCCATGGTGATAACAATGGAGAGTACCAAATTCAGATCACACACTGCTGAGAAATAGGGCAGACATAACCCCCAAAAAAGAAAGACAGGTGAGAGTTAAAATTGGCAAAAGGAATCGAGTGCATACAATATTTGCAAATTTCTTGGTTCAGGCTGGTAATGATGGAATAAACTGCTGCCTTGTTATGTCTCCGGTTCCTTCCAAATCATTGGAAGGTCCTCGGTCCTTTGGTTAGACTGCTCCCACGAACTTATACGAATAGCCCAGAGGCTTGAGTAGGAAAGAGGCAATATGGAGATGCTTCTGGGCCTTTTATAACTTCTGCCAAGTGAGAGGAAACCTTTTCTTCTCACTGGAAAATTACAGATACAAGATGGTATTTGGAGCCACATGGGCAAGTTGCTCCCAGGCTGGGCGGGGCTTGGGCTGCTGGGGAGGTGGAGTGGAGACTCCAACCCCAAACCCTGCCCTTCTTGGGCAACTGCTGTATCTCCAGGCATGATTTGCAGTTACAGTATACCCATGTGCCAGTTAGAATGTTCCCAGGAAGGCCCATTAAGTGTAGGTAGGCGTCTTTCCTCGTGAATTAAGTGTTCTTTGATAGGCCATTCAACGCAAGTAGTTCCTTCAAAATGTGCTGGCTACGCAACTTATTGGTGTTTCCACATGAGCAAGCAGTTGAAATACAGGTACATAGTTAATATTCATAACAAAAACGATACCTGCATACAAATAGCATAATCCTATTCAACACATCATAACTTTTCTATTGACACCTTACTTGACACACTTTGTAGAAGATTTTGTTGCAAAAGTTGCAGCAAGGATCTATATGGTCGTGTGTTAGTCAGATAAGTCACAGTTCTATTTAAAATACAGCTATTTAAGTAAAAACCAAGTCATTAGACTGTTCATCTTATTTTTTTCTTCCAAAAAATTCCCTGTAGTCTCATCAAGAGCTCTTGCTGTTTTGAACTCTTTGGATATGTTGCAATTAACAGCAACAGAAGGGCTGAAGAACTGTCATGCTCAGATTTTCAGTCTTTTTCTTCTTTCCTTTCTTAGCATTGTGGATTGCCAAACTGTTACTGCTATTCTGTTAGGTGCCGCAAATTCCTGCTGAGCAGGTATCACTGGTTGGAGATCCCTTTGCATATTTTTTCCTTTAGTCCATTTTCTAGTATAAAGTTTAGGCATTTATATTGCTGATACTCGTCAATACGTTATTTTACACCTTCTTAACAAAGAAGTACTGCTTAAAGAGACTTGAAATCTTTTCTAAACCTTTTGAGTTTTCATGGCTATTGTAACATTTTGAGTGCTGGTCCAGAATGCAGCAGCCTATATTAAAGTTCCCGGTCTCCGGAACAATTGTGCCTTTTTGAGATCCCTACTGTTAGTTCACATCAAACTCTGTGTTGATTTCAAATGTGTATATATAAGATTCTCTAATGAGCAGATGTTGAATGCTACTAGTTGCATACTACTAATATATAAGGTCAGAATCAACAATTAGTGTGGCTGTCCAAATTGCTACTTAAAACTTCTGTGCAAAATTTAGTTGGTACTTGCTACGTCTGTTCAGAATGCCCAGTGTGTTACAGCTTTAGAAACCAAGGAAACCTCTATATTCTATTGCTTTTGATTATTTTAGTCGTGTTTTGTTAAGTTCTCTGCACCCAGTGACATGTGCAATGCATCTTGTTGAAATAAATATCCCCTCTCATGATTAGGCTACTACCACCTGATTCTTTCAATAATGAACCAATTGACCATCATGGAATGGACAGCTGTATCATAACTTAAAGCATGGCTACTCAACTTTGGAAGCTCCAGGGGCCACAGCGATGCTCTCAGCACATGCCGAGGGCCGCAACTTAAGTGTGGTTGCATGCACAGGCAAATATATATGCAAATAGCTTCTTTCACACTGACGGGCATGAAAAGATTAAGGCAAGACTACACAACACACAGGCCCCATTTAAGTCAGTTCTGCTGCTATAAATAAAATGCAGTATTTACCCGATTTCCACCCATATGACAGCACTTTTAATGAGCAGTGATAGTCCAGGAATTCAACTGCTAAAACATATGTCAACAGATGACCATTCTATTGACTCCTTTTTTGTTTTGGCTCCCACCCATGGGCCGTTTGGTGAGCCCCATGTAAATCCAAACCGCACCACGGGCCATAAACAAACGGGCTGCAGGCCACGTGCGGCCCACAGGCCGCCTGTTGAGTAGCCCTGACTTAGGCTCGGTTATGGTAAGAGCTCATTTTTGTGATAGTGTATTAACAGTGAACTGTGAGAGCTCTGAAAGAATCCAACAGGAGAGAGAGCTGATTCCCTTCACTGCTGGTCATCAAGATAAACGAAATTGAGTCCAGTGCTTCAATAGTTGGGCTCTTTATTTTCAAATAAATATTTGAAATGTTTGAATGGCACTGAATGTGTTTGGATAATTAGAACAAGATGACACATGGGCAGTATGATAGCTTGGACAATCACTGTAGGTAATTAACTGTTTATGTTTATGAAACTGCATGTTGGGATATCTGTTAAGTGTGTATTTGTCAGGATATTTTCTGCATTTTGCAACTGACAGTACTGAGAGAGAAAAATATATACTACTTAGCTTGAGCTACACAAACTTTGTAGGATCATTTATATTTGATTGGGCAGCCTTCCCTAATATTTTTATAGATAAAGTGTATTGATTCTAGATTTGTGGCTACCTGCCAAAATGTTACTTTGGTCATAAATAAGCTGATTTGTGGTTCCCTAATCTATTGAACTGTTGCACAAATTCTCATTTGAAGATGTTCTTTGGTATTGTTTACAAATGTCTTGGCTCCCAGTGTGTTAAATTTAAAAAACGGGCATGCTAACGCTGCATTGAAGAATTTAGTTAACACAGGTAGGAGGGTACAGAAGAAGCTGCTACTGTTGTTGGCTGTCTAGGAGAGAATATGGATATGGATGTTGGCATTCTGACTAGTCTTAATGGTTAGAAGTGCGGGTTCATTTCAACTTTGAGATTTTTTTCATGAATTGTGCCTCTAGGCCATATCTAATGCAGGAGACTGTCTTGCGCGTTAGTGGAGATGCTATATGACATGGCACTTTTTTCTTTCAGCTTCTCGGTTTGAAACGCTGCCTTTTACAGGGAGGGTCAGCAGGGGATACATTTGTTTCTGGCTGGGTTCTAGTAAGGACTTGTGCATGGTGGTCCAATGGGGTATAAAAGTGAAGGCGAGATACAAGGGAAAAGAAAGGTTTGTTTCTGTTTACATGAGTTCAATTAGGGGAATAAATTCAGAGATGTTAAGGCTAGAAGAGACACCGAGTCTTCAGTCGGACTTTCCTGTATTAAACAGGCTGTAGACTCTCACCCGGTAAATTCTGCATCAAGCCCATAACTTCTGGTTGAACTATCGCCGATCTTTTAGAAAGGCATCTAGTCTCCATATAGAGACTTCAGATGATACAGAATCTGCCACATCCCTAAGTGCCTTGTCCCAGTGGTTCATTACCCTCGCTGTTGTCTAGTTTAATCTTCTAACCATTTGGATATTTTCTGCTCTTTATCAGAAACCTCTTCCTAGAGCAGCTACTCCTGGACTGACAGTCGCCTCTCAGCCTTCTTTTGGATAAGTGAAATAGATGAAGTTTTTTAAGACTCTTCCTGTTAGATCATCGTCCTTGCAATTGGGCTGCCATGAATTAGCCGCCTCAGTTTAGCATAACTCAATAGAGCGCAGCTGCTAGACACAACAGCATTTGAGCTTTCCATGCTTGCCCGTGTCTGCAGTGGCATTTGACTCAGTCACGAGACATACAGAGATCTGATGCATATCCCGTGGTTCACAGAGCTACAACTCACTGCCAGCGGACGGTGTGGGACAATTTGTCAGCTCCCCGGAGATACAGGGGGCAGAGCTGCTCTAAGCCTGGGCTGTTAATCTCCTGGAAGGAGACCCAAGATGCTGCACTGTTAAATTCCCGTCCTGTTCAGTCTGGCTCCCTCTGGTCCTGCCAACCAGTACCGACGACTGCTGTTGTTTATGGCAGCAATGTTTCTTTGTTGTGACTCCACAGCAGCAGCAGTCACGAGATACTCTTCTTGTTTTAAGAACGAGAGATTATGAACTCCTTAACTGACTTTTTATGTGCAAAGTTTCCATTCACGATCTAAACACTTACTTACATGGTTCACGTAATTATTGGAAATGGGCAAAATATATTTGAAAGGTAACCATGCAAAGAAGAGGCAATTAGAGCTTCATAAAGATCATGTGCTGTAACTTAAAGATATAGTTTGATATATGCTTTCTAAAGTAGTCTCAGGGGGGTAGTCAGGTTAGCTTGTAACTTTAAAAACAATAAGTAGTCCTGTGGCACCCATGAGCTTTTGTTGGTAAAACCTACTTCATCAGATGAATGCCCTCGAAAGCTCATGGTTCTATATTTTGTGGTTAGTCTCTAAGCACTGGTCTACACTAGGGCTTTATTTCGAAATAACCCCTCTGAGGTCAAACTAATAAGCAGATTGTCCACACTACCAAGCCCCTTATTTCGAAATTTGTACTCCTTCTGTTTTTGAGGAGTAATGCTAATTTCGAAATAGTGGTCGTGTGGACTCTCCGGTGCCGCTATTTCAAAATAACGACTCCCTAGAGTAATTCGAACTAATTATTCCCCAGCGCTTCCTGCGGCTCTAACGGCATGTCCACATTAAGGGAGCCTGCCTCGGACTAATTTTGAGGCTTCCCCGTAGTGAGGACACACTATTTCGATTTTGTTATTCTGGGAGTTATTAAATCGATTTTAGTTACTTTGAAATAGTTTCCTAGTGTAGACACGTCCTAAGGCGCCTCAGGACTCCTTGTTATTTCTGAAGTTGTATTTCTCAAACTGGGGTCTGCAGAGCCCTGAGGGGTACTCCAGGTGGTCCGTGGGCCCCTCTGAGACACTGCACCCTCCCTCGATGACTCCTTCCCCCAGTTCTGGGAACATGGCCCCTACTGCAAAAATGTGAATGTTGTCACATGGCATGTTTTAAATATCTGATTTCCAAGTTTCAAAATGGAGTTGTAAATAATGCAAAGACACTACTTTTCCCCTTTAAAAATAATTATAGCGCATGGAAATTGACAGTGAAACTCGGGCCTGAATCCATGAGCTACATACAACATTCATCAGTAAAGCTGCTGCAGCCATCTTGAGCCTTGCAGTGTATTGAGGGCCACCATTATTTATGGCCTTTAAACCAAAGTCTCCAAACTCAGTTATAGTCTGTTCTTTCCTTTGATTTGCACTTGAATTTCTTTCTCCTCATTGAGGCGTCTGAGTCTCTCTCCCCATTGTTAATGTGGAGTTGTGATCCTGAAGGGAAGAATGAGCATGGTACGTTCTCGCATCGTGTTCTAGCACTGCTCACCGGGAGCCCTAAAACTGTGGGATGTGGTGACTTTGGTACTCTGTCATCACTTCCATTGCACCTAAGCAAATGTGCAGTGTGCATGTGGTAAAGAGCAGAGATACTTGAAGTGATAACAGCAAAGGAAGACTGCACCTCCGGATGAAGGGAGAAACATGGGCCAAAGTGAAAAGGAAGAGTTTAAAGTGAGACTTGGAGAAGGAGCTACCTGTTTCGGTGGGGTACGGTAGTAGCTTTTAACTGGGCAGCACTCCTGAAAGCGCTAACCTCAAATTCCGAATGGGAAGAATTAAGCAAATGAGACAACAGAGCTTTGCCACCCTTTAATCTCCCCAAAGTCCATGGAGTATGTGAGAACAGAAAGGCTTGTAGTAGGTTTCTAGTTTGCAACAGTAACCTTAAACTTTGTTTGGATTATGTTGTTGAATACTGAATAAATAATGAAAACCAGTACCAAGTGGCGGTTTCACCGGGCACCTGCTAATGTGCTAGAGGTAAACAACTTTTGAAACAAACGAACAAACAAATTTCCAGCTGAAATCACCAGCACATGTCTTTGGAAGCTGGTAATTGAATTTTGGTAACCAGGTGTGCCCCTCTTTGACCTTAGCACTGACTGTAGAAGTGCACATCTGCTTAGTTTTTGTATCCCTTGTTGCTTGGTCTGTGGGAATTAAGCCAGGCATGCCAAATATTGGGATCCTTATTCCAGCTAGTTCTTCTTTGGGTGACATATGACAGTTAAATGAACATCCTTCCTTAAGGAATGATGTTACTCAGCAGTCTTTGAGGCTGCTGTTCATGTGTTTGATAAAACGTGATTGTTTTCTATTTAGCCAAGAAATAAACAGAAGACGTGAACATTTGTTTGTTTTATTAATTAGAAGAATGTTGCTCATACTAAGCATCCTAATTGCTGTAAGCAAACTGTTTATGCCAAGCCTTAGGCTCCGCTAAATAGCTGCTTTTAATTGAACTTAAAGCTCAAAAAAAGAAAAAAATCAAGGAGCTTTGTAGAAATTCAGTGGAATTACAGTCCTGTTCTGTTTTGTGGTAGAGTATAAACTGTGCCTTGAACTTTGAAAAATAGCAATCCTCAGATGAATGTCTAATTTATCACAGCGTTGTGTGTTTAATGTTAAATTAAGGAATTTTGGAAAATTATAATGAACTGCCCTGCTGTGACAAGTGCAAATTTATATATGTACTTTAAAAACAATTGCTTAGTTTTATTTGCCTGCCCTTACGTGCCCTTATGTGTCAGAATGGACTGTTAGTTGGTTGGCTGTTTTGTGGGTCTGAAGCATTTTGGGGAAGGGGGCTTATTGATAGCTGCTTTTTAAGAGAATGACCTGTTAATACAGCTTTATAGAGATGGACAACTGGGGCAAGAGATACTACACAGCTGGCAGTTGAGGAGAATTGCAATAGTTGTACATAAACATTTGCTTTAGTTTGGGATTGTACCCTATTGGATTTTGGGACATATCACATTTGTAGGTTGTCTCATACAGGGTGAAACTTCCTAACCAGGATTCTCTGGTCCGGCAACATTCATGGTCCAGCACGGATGTTGCAGGACCTGAGAGTCCTGGTGGGGAGCCAGCAGTAAGGAAGGGCTGGCAGGGCAGCGGGGCTGCTCAGCAGGGTTGGGAGACCTGATGTGTGGCTGTTGGCGGAGCTAGAAGCCGCTGTAGTTGTGGCTCGGTGGGTCCAGGAGCCGGAGCGTAAGGTGGTGGCTGCCTGCCAGATCCCCGAGCCGTGGCAGCGGGGCCAGCAGGAGCTGGGGAGCCAGGCAGGAGGCCAGCAGGCCGGGCCAGGGGGCTGGTGGCTGGGGTCCAGAAATGACCTCCCCAGTCCGGTAAAATCCCTCATCCAGGACTGGTCAGGCCCCAAGGGTGCAGGTCCAGGGAGGTCCAATGTGTAGTAGCTAAAGTTGGTTTTGAGCTACTTGTATATATGCTTAGAATATTTCTTCAGTAATCTCCATTTTGTTTTATGCTCACAACTATCTTACGACACAATCAGAAGAACATAATCTACTCTAGGGAAAAGGGTTGTGACCAATTGGACAGTTTTAAGTAGAAGGAAGAGATTTTAAAAGTGCATTTACTGTGTGATGAGCCCTTCAGGAGACTTCTTTTAAAGGTGCTGGGAAATCCTTTGCTCTTGACAGATTTGCTGAATGGATTTGAGTGCCAGTCTGGGAAGTTATTAACCTCTGAACTTGGGATCCCTGTGTTGCATTCTCTGGCAGAAGGCTCAAAGTGAAGGGCAAACAAGTGGGCGTAGGATGCTTGCGCTCAGCCCCCGCAATCTCTGGGGAAATACAAGGGGGTACCAAGCATTAGGAGATTATCTCTGGATCCTTGAAGAAGCGGCCTGTGCCATGTCTACTTGAGAGAGGCATTCTGCTGGAAAGAGGTGTGAAAGGAAGGACCAGCGTCTCGGGGCCAGTACTCTGAGCTACTCGCTAGCCAGGCCGTGCTCTGGAACAGTAAAACTGTGGTCACTGTGTGGCCACTCAATTCCCGCAAATGCCAGACAGCCGTTGAAGCAGCAGTTGTGCAAACCCCAAGTGGGGGCAAGGGACGGTGTAACGTGCTCCCCTGAAGCTTGCCTTTGCTTGAAACGGCATCATGCGGGAACGTGCCTGGATTCCAGCAGTGTAGAGAGGAACCTGCCTTTCAGTCTGTCTTTGGTAGGACACAGGGATTTCAGACTTGCAAATGTGTAGTGAGAGACCTGAAATAGTTTGCAAGTTGAAGTTTGATTAACCTGCAGAGGAAGGGTTTATGAATATCCTATGGCACGCCTTAGGGGAAGTGCATTGTTGTACTTTGATGGTTTTGGGAACACTGACACGTATTCCCGGCAATGAAAGTATTTGGCTTATGCCAGTGCTGAAATTTATCTACACTTCAACATATGCCCGGGGGAGGAGGGAAGCCTGGACACACGGCGTCTTTGTCTTGTCTTGTTTCATGTATTGCAATCACTAGGCTGAAATATCATGGGTCAGTCTCTAGAGATGTTAACAAATGTTTATTTTTGTTAACGTGTCGCTGCTGAAATGTTCACGTTTACAGTGGGCAGGAGGGGGGGAGGCGGCAGGAGTCAGTGCTCAGGGGGAGCCAACTTTTAAGCTGGCTCCTTGCAGTCACCAGCTCTCGCCAGACTCGGGCCCCCTCTCCACACTGCTGCTTCTGATACAGAGGCAGCAAAGCGGGGTGGGCAGGTGGTTCTGCGAGAGTCGGTACATGAGGGGAGCCGGCACCGGCTCCCCACCAGCACCGGCTTCCACCTCCTCCCTCCCTCCCCACTGCCTCTGTGCAAAGGCAGTAAGGAGGTTGGCGCATGTAACCATGCGGGTTAATTGATGAGCATGGCTTATTGGTTAACCATGTACACGGCTACACATTAACATCCCTACCAATTTTACCACTGATGCAACATGAAGCAAATGGAGTTGTATCCATGTATGTCAACTGCATGTTTTTCCACTTCTCTCCAGATGCATGATTTAAAAAAAAAATACAATGAGTGTGATGTCAGTTTTGATAACTTTTAATAAGTGAGGTTTAGGGAAGAGTTTAAAAAGACCTCAGAAGTTTCACTTCAACTTCTAATTTCTGCTCCAGGTTACATCTTAAGTGTTGTGCTCCTAACCTTACCTAGACAACACCTGGTTCAGCTCTACCTGTACTTTCTGACTGCACTTCTGCTGTATGCGGGGCATCAGATCTCCAGGTAAGAATGTGTGACGTTTTCCACAAGACTTGGTTTTCGAATCTGCAAAATCATTTAGTTAATATTTTGCCAGTAGTAGCAACACGGAGAGGGAAGGTCTTTTTTTTTTCCCCCCTTCTAGGATATAGCTTGTCTTTCCCTAGTTTGAAAATAAGTTACAAGAATCAAAAGATGTATCGGGCCTGATCTCTTCCATTGAATTCAGTGGGAGTTGGGATCAGGCCCATAAACCTTTTATTTTAAAATCCTGTCAGTCTTCGCTAGTTCTCATAGCGGGTCTCTCCCCCTTCCAGTCTGAAATGCATTGCTTTTGTGATGGGCGTAGCTTCTGTTGCATATCTTTGAGTTTCACAAATGTTTTGCGAGAGTAAGACACATTGTTCCTTTCAACTTGCTGGTGCCTAAACAAGGAATAAAATGCAGGCGAAAGAGCCATGAAGAGGGATACGTGTAGAATAATAGTGTTGGAAGCTTTTAATACTGCAGTATTAATTTATCATCAATTATATTGTCCATTATTTTACTTTCACAAATCAGTAGTGCTGTGAAGAGATCTTGGGCCTAAGATATAAAGCGAGAGGCAGTAGAGAGGTCTGAGATGATACCACCAACCAAGTTAAATCTTTCATTCTTTTGGTGGGGTTGAATATATTTAACCCAAAATTAAAACCAAACCATTTTGAATAAAAACTTGGATTAGAGCCTGAGAAATGATCATCTCGTTAGGAGCTGTCCCTGAGAAATATTCCAGGTAGAGCTGTAAAGAGGTAACTGGTTACCTGGTAAACATTGCCTTACTGGAATGCTTACCTCGGTAACCAGTTTACCAGCACCGGGCTGGAAGAGCCCCCTGTCCACAGTAGCATCCCACAGTGCGCTGGGCTCGGCGTGGTGGAGTCCGGCTAACCAGTTACACTGAATGTTTAACCAGTTAACTTTTTAATGGTAATTTTACATCCCTAATCCAAAGTGTGGAATTGGACCTGATCCTCTTAGCACCCAGTAGTGGAAACTACTTTAAAACATCATATTAAACTGGTTTTGAATAAAATGATAGGCTTGTTGTTGGTGTGCTAACGTTGCAGCAAACGCTTTGAAACTGCCCTTTTGGTCATATCTGTTCACTTTCAAGGAAAGTTTTAAATAGAGGTCTGGGGACAGTTGTCATGATGCCCTGGCTGTCACGGTTTCTTTAATGGTGTTCTGAATGTGAGAGAGCAGACTGGGGCCTCATATTTCCTGGGTAGGAAGGAGGAAGGCTTCCTGATTATTCCCTGGGAATCCTGAGCTTTTCTAGCTGTCGTTTGCAGATGTTTATCCTAATGTTTTTAAAGACTGTATTTACTTGCTGAGAGAGCACTGACTTTGTTTTAAGATCCTGGGTTAAAATCACAATAAGTATACAAACGTGACATCCACAACGTGTGGTCTCTGGTGTTGGTCAGAGGCAGGTGGGCTTTTGGTCCAGAGAGCATGGAGAGAGATTCGCTTCTGCAGCCCTGAGCATCAGCCTTCCAACCTGAAAAAAGGGAGAAGAGTTCATACACTTCCGTGTATATACCGCCTGGGGCACGGCCCCTTTGGATTTTAATGCTGATTATTTTTTTCACTAATCTTTGAGTTTTACTGCGTCACCTTCTGAAAACTGTGGCAAATCGGTGTTGTGAAAGCGACGTGCAGTGTTGCTTGACCCGTTAGCGTACTGTTGCTTGGCTCCACGCATGTGTTGGACAACTCCTAAGGAGGAGTTAATGAGCCAGGTTTTCGTTTAAACGTCGTTAGGGCTGCACATTTGCCATGGCATTTGTATCAAAAATCTTGGAGCAGCCCTGTCCTAAGGCATTGGGCCTGGCTTCCCACCCTGGTGTACGGAGTTGCTGTGGTACTCAAGTTTGGCCTCGCACCCCTCTGTTAGGGCAGGGGGGCCAGAGTCACTCGCTCAGATTTGGCCTGCCTGTTCCCCTCATGATGGAGGGGTGACCAGGCCAAGCCAGACGGGAGGAGAAATGCATCACTGTGCACCCCAGTTCGCCTCCTTGTGTGGCCATTGCAGACCCAGCCACTTGGGGCAGGAGCCATCCCTGCAGGGAAATCACGCTCATGTGTATGCACATAAACTTTGCACATATGGGGCACTCAAGCTCTCTGTGATCTTTCTCCACTGTGGAATACCCACCATCTTCATTTGTCACTTTCCCTAACGCTGAACAGAAAATAGGCTCTGTTTTAAAATACAAATTGGATCAAATCAATAGTCTAGCAGTAGTGCAAAGTCTTGTCCATGAAGATCCATGTTTGGATCCTGAGCTTGCTGACAGGGCTAAGCTGGGACTTACAGACGTTCTGGCGTGAATTTACCCATTCCCCTGACACAGGACAGACTGATTTTGGAGGGAGTTTGGTCCAGTCATTCTTGACTAGTGGTAGGCTGCTGTGGGGAGCCTACCATGGCAGCAATAATGGGAGAACCACACCATTACCACCCCCCTGAAAAGTTTTCAGATTGAGACAGAGCCAAGAGAAGTGTGACTAATATACAAATGTGCTCTGGACTGTACGTGTTGTCACTGTTGAGCATCCAGCTCACTTCTGATTTTGCTCAGTGGACTTTATGTACTAAAATTACAAGAATCAGGTATGTAGACTGTTCTTTCAAATATTCGAACCTGGTTCATATTGACCCTCTCTAGTCTAGAACACTCTGGTCTGGAAACATTCCTGGTCCGGCATGATTTTTGTTAGCTGGATGTCCACTTTTCATGCGTGTGGCCAAGTTTCCTGTGGTCCCATAAAGTTTGTTTACAACCTGGGTCTTAGTGTTCTGTGCTGTTATTTAGCTCTAATTTACCCCTTAGTGTCTTCTAAGAGCCCAGTAAGCAGTGGAAGTGCTGGTAATGCTGCCAGACAATACTAACCACCTGTGATCCAGAAAAGTCCTCTTGTTCAGAATTAGTCAGGTCCCAGGGGTGCCGGACTAGAGGTTCAACCTGTACTGCTGTTCAGTTTTAAATTGTTGGGATAATTTGGTATTGCATCGACTGCAGTTCACTAACTGGCACACTGTTTAAAATGGCTGAAGAAGTGACACTAGAAAGTTACAAACACATGCATCTGACGAAGTGGGTCTTTGCCCACGATAGCTTATGCTCCAACACATCTGTTAGTCTGTAAAGTGCCACAGGACTCCTTGTCGCTTTTGTAGATGCAGACTAACACGGCTCCCCCTCGGATACTAAACACAGGTTGATAGACAACTTAAAATGTGAAACAGCAGGATTTGCTTTACATCAGCTTGTTTGGCTACGTGCAGCCTTTTGGAATTTCTGAATCACTGGAGAGCTGCTGTTTCCAGTGCTGCTGTTCTATTTCAGGAATAACTTTTGTGGTTCAGGCACAGGACTAAGTGTCATGACATCTGGGTTTTATTCCTGGCTTCTGTTTCAGATTTCCACTTCGGCAACTCATGTAACTTCCCAGTGCCTCCACTTCCCCACCTGTAAAGTAGGGTGCCATTCAGAGGGATATTGGGGGTTGCTTCAGTATTGTTTGTAAAACATCTGGAGATACTGAGACCACAAGGTAGTACACATGTTGTGGTTCGTGAGAACAGTCACCATCATGGAAACTCTTGGCATGTCCATGAAATAAAGGGAAATAAAGGATGGATCAGACAGAAAATCTCATCATGCCACTGTATACATACTTGGTATGCCCTCACCTTGAATATTGTGTGCAGTTCTGGTTACCTCATCTCAGAAAAGATATATTGGAATTGGAACAGGCGCAGAGAAGGGCAACAAAAATGATTTAAGGATATGGAGCAGCTTTGATATGAAGCGAGATTAAAAAGACTGGGACTTTGCATCTTGCAAAAGAGATGATTGGCAGTGCGAGGGGAGGGATGTGATAGAGATCTCTAAACTAGTGACTGGTGTGAAGTGAATAAGGAAATGTTGTTTATTCATTTCCATAACACAAGAACTAGGGGTCACCTAATGAAATGAATAGGCAGAAGGTTTAAACCAAAAGTATGTACTACTTCACACAGCACAGTTTACCCTTGGAACTCCTTGCCAGGGGATGTTACAAAAACTAAAACTATGAGGTTGGGGAATAGGTCCCTCAGTTGCTACTAGCCAAGATGGCCAGGGATGAGGCCCCATGCTCTGAGAGTCCCTAGCCTCTGACTGCTGGAAGGTCATAGTGGATGACAGGGGGATAGGACTAATTCCCTGTTATGTTCTTTCTCTCTGAAGCACCCGGCATTGGCCACTGTTGGCAGACAGGATACTGGGCTAGATGGACTGTTGGTCTGACTCGGTCTGGCTGTTCTTATGTTCCCATGCAAGTTAGCCTGAAAGGCAGATTACTTGTCCCTGCATGGAAAATAGATGCTCCTCTGTTTTATACAACACATGGTCCTGTAGCACCTTAGGCTATGTCTAGACTGCAAGCCTCTTTCGAAACAGAGCGTCTAGATAACAAGATTTTTTTTGAAAAAGTGGCTCGCTTTTTCGAAAGAGTCTAGACGCTCTTTCGAAAAAGCCCTGTTTTCCTGCAATAGCACCTTTTTTCGAAAGATGACTTTCGAAAAAAGACGTTATTCCTCGTAGAATGAGGTTTACCGCCGTCAACAAAACCACCACATTCTTTCAATTTAACGGTTGACAGAATGCAGCAGTAGTCTAGATGCAGGTACAGTTTTTGTTTTTTTTTTCCGAAAAAAGGCTACTTTTTTTGAAAAAACCCTGTAGTCTAGACACACCCTTAGAGATGGTCAGAGCCAGAGACCCTCTGACTCTGGTTTACACACAGTTATATCATCCTCTCACTCAAGCCATGCTATTGCACGATCTTTCACTGGAAATTGTAGCGAGTTGGGATGCGTGCTTATGTTGAAAAAGGGAACCCTGCATAACTTCCCATTTTGTTTTCCTGTCATGCTGTGGTTCTGTTCCACAATTGGCAGCATTGGGAATCATGAGGAGGAAAAATGAGTGGGAGCTATTTTACATCAAACTTTAGGTTTCACGTTTTGTGTCGTATGAAAAACATGGAGTTGTGTTTTGGTGAGCTTGTTTGGCAGTAAGGAGGAGACCGATTAGCTAATGTAAGTGACAGCAGCATGCCCCAGTTAGTCCAGATAACTGCTGGGTGCTAAAATAGTTGACTGCAAAGCACCTTTGTTTAAAAATGGAAGATCCTTTGTCGGATGTGTGAAAATATAGAAGCACCAGT
Source organism: Pelochelys cantorii (assembly GCA_032595735.1). NCBI lineage: Eukaryota > Metazoa > Chordata > Testudines > Trionychidae > Pelochelys > Pelochelys cantorii. Next base: position 2,245,854 of record CM064340.1, read on the forward strand.
CACACACAAGCACTGTCTGAATGGTCTCTGTATGCAGAAGGTTATTCCTAGGTGCTTATGAGTGGCGGGTTTTTTTTAACTTTCCAATCTAGATTGGCTTTTGAGCTGCATTCCCATCCGCAATAAATCTGAAAACCTGACCTTACCTTTATATTTCGGTCCTAATTTCTAATGCAAATCATATGCGATGTTTCATTTAGTAAGAAAAGCAAAACGAACAATTGAGGAATAAAAGCTGCAGCTTAATAAAGCTTTAATTGATCCAAATTGCGTGCTCACACTCACTCCTGTCAGCATCTTTATGGAGCACTGCAGCTGTTTGTGGCCTCTTCGGAACGTCTCTGCCAGCAGATCCTCAGCTTGTGCTGCTAATGTAATAAGGAAATCATTGCTTTCGATGGTTCACTAATTTTGAATAAGAAATTAGGATTCTACTCTGCAAATACTTTTACAAATGATAATTTAGCACTTTGCAGCTCTGTTGCCCTCTCTTGATATCAATTATTTCCCTTCAGCTACTGCTGCAGTTTAGCCTGTAGAAAAACGAATGCATCAGATTTCTGAGCATGTCAGTGTGGATTGAATCTCTTGCATAGTGGTGTCTGGCAGAAAGGGCATAGAGGTTGCAGCCCCTCCTCTACTGCCTCTTGCCACCCACAGCAGAGAGATGGAGCCCAGTGTCTGTCTGAGCAGCTACTCTCTTCAGAGACCTTTATGTTTTGGGGGAGTGTTTTTCAGTCGAGTTGGAGATTTTTTATTCACTCTCTCTCCATCGAAGGACATTCCCCAAGCCCCACTCTAATCGGTGACTGTGTTAAATGCCGGCGGGGGGCGCTTCGCGCCAAGCACTGTGATTCAGGGTGGATTTCAACTCCTGCCCGTCCCGTCATGGGCTGATTCTCATGGAGGGTAATTGCTGATGCGTATCCTACCTAGCGGAGAGAGAGACGTGCTGTGCGTGCAAGTCCTTTTCTTCCAGAGCCTGCAGATCCAGGGACCATCAGCTTCACCTGCATCCATGAGAGCAGCCCAGGCGGGTGGTTTCGAATCCCTGGTCGCTACCAGCACAAGGCCGGGTAAAGCAGTGTTGGACAGCAGTCCTGGGAGAGCAAATCACACCCCAGGTTCCAACAGCAGAGTGTGCTGGAAGGAGAACGTCACTCCTGCAAGGACAGAGCTCCTAAATCAGCGGTGGGCAGCCAGGCTGCCTTCCTCATCTCAGTGGGCCACAGGAGTGAAATCCAGTGGTGGGTGTTGGCATCCTGTGGCCTGCATGCAGCCCGTTGGGGCTGCACCTCTGGGTAGCCCACACTCTCTGCCCGCTTCCCCCACGCCTCTCGTGCACTGGGGCACTGGAACCCTGTGTTTGCCTACTCCCTCCCAGAATTTGAGTGCCGTGAAATCAACCGATTTCCAGCGTGCGGGGGGGGGCCAAGTACAAATCCGATTGAAGGCACTCTGGGAGGGAGGGGGAGGAGTAACTACCCCAGTGCCTGAGAGGTGTGGGGAGCGGGGGCAGAGGAGGGGTGTACGGGCTGCATGTGAAACCCGTTGCCCCCCACTGTCCTAAGTCCTCATCCAGAACTGGAGTGGATTGGGAAGCCAGAGACCTGGCACTGACCTCAATACTGAGATCCATCACAGAGCCAGGCAGGGGCCCCAGATACACTCTGCAGGAATCGGTACCCTCTCTGGAGACATTTTGAGGACTGAAGAGGTGACCAGCCCAGGTCTCCTATGGCTCCACGGTGCCGCCACTCAGAGAAGAGGAAGATGCTGCTCACCTGCATGGAGCAGAGAAGGGGAGTTGGGTGTAACTGGGATTGGGAAGCGAAGGACAAATGTTCTTTCTAGAATCCATCTCCTCCATCCTCATGCATTTTAATTGCAGGTTACTGTCTACAGAGCCTCCTTTCAGCATACCTGGCACGCACTAGGGTGCTGGAAAACCTGCACTGAGCAAGCAGGGCTGTCGCACATGCAGATTTTTGAAGTGTTGGTTTTACTAGTCGAGATGAACGTCTGAATTCCGGAGACGCTTTGCAAAGGAGAGAGTGAATGGCTTAGAGTGGAAGAGGTTGCTCTTTATCAAGTAGGGATAGAGCTAGAATAATTCTCCGTGTTTAACTGGCACAAGCTTGAATCCCAGGGTCTAGCTGGACTAAAGCAGTGAATGTATTTGGTAGCTAGCCCTGAGTAACATGCGCCTTCTCCCTTCAAGTGAAGGGAAGGACCTTCCCCTTTCATTTGATCAGGGGATATCTGTTAGGTTGCTTTTGCTTTGGCTACAGCGACTGCTACATTGTTCCAGCGTGTCCTTTTTATCTGGAGGGGCTGAATGTTTGTGTTCTCCCTGCAGAGCTCCACAGTCTGTTCCCATGAGTCCTTCCGTCTGGGTGGGGTCGCAGTCAGGCACTGGCAGCAGGGAATGCCCTCTTCCGGGAGTTCCCCTCCAGGTTTCTTCCTGCCTCCCCAGCAGCTGGTGGCCCAGCCAGCTGTCTGCGCGGCAGAGCATCTCTGAAGGAAACGACAGGCTTGTTTCCACGCATGTAAGGCAAGCAGTTTGGCTTCGTTATGTGCTTTGGAGTTTTGAGAAGCCTCTTCACAGTGCGAGCAGTGGCCAGCGCCCCACGGGCTTCTGGGAGCAGGGTAGGCCGTGGGCAGCCAGAGGCCAAAGGGGAGGTTTATCTCGGGTTCCCCCTTACTGCTGAGGCGCTCATCTCTGGAGGGAGCAGGCGGCCTCCTTCAGAGCCTGTTCTGGGAGGTGCCACCTCAGCCCCCCGGCAGCCGTTCCTCTGGCTGGGGAGCTCAGCTTCCCCACGGTTCTGAATGATGTGCCCCAGCTGCAGACAGCTCATCCTCCCAGCTCTCACGGCGTTCATTTGTGCGGTAAATGACAGGCCTGGGAACGCCGGCAGTCTCGGAGTAGGCTAGTCGCAGCTCTCGTATGGAGATCTGCTAGATGGCCGTTAGTCCCCCAGTTCTGCCTGCTGGTCACCCAGTCTTAGCCAGGGCCGTTTTCTCTCTCGTGGCAGAAGTCTTCCCCACGCCTTAGTGTCCAAGGGAAGATGGGCAGACTGTGGTGAAATCGCCTCATTTCGGTTGTCTGTGTTTAAAGGAAGGTCCTACTGTAACCCTGGAGTTACACTGCTGTCAAAATCTCACCCTAGCACATCTGTGGGCTTTTGCGTGAAGAACGGAAAATGTACCCATGCCCTCCTGAAAAGCTGCTTTCTTTAGTAGGTCCACCAATGCAACTCTCTGTGCACACTTCCAGAGCAGAAACGGAAACTGGTGTCCAGGGATTTAGCTTTGTTGTCATTAGGTAGAATTTTACCATGTCTGCAGTAGGGGAAATAGTTTTTCTTTGAAGTATAGTAGGGCTTGTCTCCACTTACCTCAGATCGTATCTTGGGTCGCTTTTCTCCCCGAGTATAGACTTGGCCTTAGCCTGTAATTAAGGAAGTAGATGGAATTAGCCTGGCTGTGGCAGTTGTTTCATTTGGAGGGAACTTCAGGGCAGCAGCATTCCCCTGGTACCAGTGACCGATGGGTCTGGTTCTGCTCCTAAAGTGCAAGCAGGCTGAAGTACCCACTGGGACGGGTCTGCTGTCCTGGTTACTTGAAGACAGAAAGTTTTCATGTAAGCCAAGAGCGTGTTCCTCCTCTGTCATGGGGGACGCTAACAAAATGCTGCTAGTGTTCAGATTTCGCAGATAGGAGATGGTTTAACCTGGCCAACAAACATAAGCTTTCTGACGTCATACCTAGTGTAGGGAGATTGTACATCTTAGGCCAGGTCCGCACTCTGGGGAAGGCTAGCTTAAGGTATGCCATCCCAGCTATGTAAAAGACATGGCTGGAGATGATGTACCTTAAGACGAGCTTTGGCGTGGTCCTCGTAGCAGGAGATCGACAGGAGAAACGTTCCCATCAGCTACCCTTATTCTTCGCAGGGAGCAGAAGTACCAGCGCTGATGGGCACCCGCAGCATTTGATTTAGCGGGTCTTCACTAGACACAGACCACCACGGCGTCGATCTTCCCGCAGGCGGAGATGTGGCTTTAAGTCCATAAATGAGAATCTGTCCCCTTCCCTTTAACTTTGTACATATTCTACTGAGAGAGAAATGCAAATATAAACACACACAGACAGACACATCTGGTTACTGAGCCAATGATAGAAATTAAACCGTTAATGTTAAGAATGAGCGTTACCTGGTACTTCGGTTGAAAGCCGGAAAAGGAGAGAAAGCAGATGAGAGGGGGAGGAATGAAGGGTGGCAGTGAAGAGAGGCACCTTCCAGGTATCATACAAAGAACAAAACCTGGCCGGTTTCCTGGAACTTTGACTCTGCTTTTCCTAAATGTTCTGTTGCTCTTGAAGCATGTTCTTCAGATGCCTTAAGCGGCTCTCTCCTTCCATGCGTGCTTCATTGATGGCGGTGCATTTTTGTTGGTCTAGGGGCAGGGTGTACTGGATTTTCATATACTAAACTGAGGAAATTTAAATTTCACCACACGTAAAGGAAGTAAGTTATTTGTGCAGATGATCAAAATAACTTACTCTCGTGTGCTGGAGTTCTTGAAGACAGCTGTATCTGACAGGTAGTAGAACCCTTCATTCCAAACCAGAAATGCTGGAATACTGTAGACGGGGAGGATCAGAGGGCTGGGGGGGAGGGGGGACAAACCATTCTGGGCAAAGAGCCAAGATAGCAGTGGATCCAGCGTGAAGAGCTGGGGCAAAGTTGTTGAGGCTCCTCCCCCCCCCAAAAGTGCTCTTTAAAAAAAAAAAAAAAAAAAAAGGCAACTCTGCCCCCTTTAAGAAACTGCATTTAAATGCATTTTGAGGCTTTTTGGCCACAGCAGGCTCCTGCCGCCATCTTTATTTCTGCAGCTTTCATGGCCACTCAGGACGGCTCCCCTGCCCAGGTCAGCACAGGGAGCCGGGAGGAGAGTGCCATTTTTGGGGACACGGGGGGGGGGGGGGGGGAGAACCGCACGCGTCTTGCGGGCCTCGGATTGGCCACGGCTGTCATAGGGCAACAGGACAAAAGAACTGTCACGTTACACATCATCTATTCAAGTAAAGAAGTTCACCCTGTAAAATGTTCTCCGTTATCCTGCTCAGTATACTAGGCACCTGGGACTACATGCCATAGCTGGGCTGCATGTCCAAGTTAAAACTATTCAGGTGCTCTTTAACTTGAGGGCTGCTCATTTAAAATATAAATGTGGAGAGGTCTGTGTAATGCTAATTTAGGCTGTGAATTCAGCAAGGTATTTAAGCTGGTTCCTCACTTTAAGCATGAGTAGTCCTTTTGAATTCAAATATGATTTGACATTTTTCTGTTTAAAGAATCAGTTTTAAAGTAGTATAAATGAGCATTCAGTAAAAGAGCTGACAACGGTTTCACCGGCAAATGAATTGGAAAAACGTATTTTCTCACTCCTTCCAGTTACAAAACTATTTGACATGGTGCTGGGAGGAATAAAACTGTGGACAGAAAAGAAATATTTAAACAAGCATCACCAGAAAGTGAAGTAGTCCTTATTCAACATGGGTTTTGGTTGTTTTTTTTTCAAAACTCTCTTGTAACTTCAGTCTGTTAAATGCCGTGTGCGGTGGGTGCCTATTTTATGAAGAAGTAAATGCCTTTCAAGCTGGTTTATATAGGTCTTAATATTATGTTTTTGTTCATTAGGGATTATGTTAAGAGTGAGCTGGAGTCCGGCTATGAAGGGCCAATGTATTTAGAACCTCTCTCCATGAATCGCTTCATGACTGCCTTCATAGGTAAGTATGGGTTAAATATCTGATGGGTGGCAGGAATTGTAAATTCTTTTCCTGATCTCAAAATTTCTTGGGCCGAAATGTCTCTTACCATTGGTATTTTGTAAACAGTAATGACATTCCTTTCTGTGGAGGTGGGTCAGTCCATGCTGCCTTTTGATGTTGTTCCATTTTTGGGAGGTTCATTTACTACATCTGCACTAATAAACACATTCCCTTGGTGTGCAACTTTGCTTATAAATTAACACACACTCACTGTGCCTGGTTTCCTTGATTGTTAGAGGTTTTAGTTTCACTTGCGTTTTTGTGTAACAAAACAATCCTACTTAGTTGTAGTAAAGGCAGATTTTGGCATACTAACCTGTGCTATGGCCTTCTGGCTGACGACTCCTTGAAACAACAAAAATAGGATGTCAGTTATGGGAGGCTCCTATCAAAAGTGCAGAGTATTTTTATGTAGACCTACAGAAGGATTTAAAATCTTGTGCATACAGGTGGTGTGTGTGGTTGAAAATTTGCCTAGCAGATACCAATTCATTTAAAACAGTTGATTTTCTGAAAATATTGGTACAGAACATGTTGAGAGGTTTTACTTCTGTCCCTGGGTCTCTTGGAATGTGTTGGGGGAAGGATCTGAGGGTTGCATTTCGGGGCAACAGTGGTTCAGTGTGAATGCTATGTATGGTGTGTGTTTCCTTCAAGACTAAGTCCATTAAACTTAGCGGGTCTGTAGATGGAACTGTAAGGTTGGTGCTTCCTGAAATTAATTCTACCTTCTTGTCTTATTGATAGATTAGCTCTCTGACTCCCTGGCTCTGATTGAGTTACTGGGCCCTGTGCACAATGTAATTCTAATCAGTTTGTATTTCTCACATGGCAGGCATTGTAGAAATTCCAAGTATTAACAAGTATGTATGCACAATACTTGTGTCGTTAAAAGTGCAAAACACAGGCATTCATTCTCAACAGTCCTGGGAGTTAGATAAGCATTATTCCTATTGCACAGAACTAGGGAAACGGACAGAGCTACAGGTTAAGAGGTCTTCTGCCGTGCAGAAGTGTGTGTAGGTGCCCCTACAAGGATGCAAATAACATCACTGGGCACTCCAAATTTAAAAGTGTTATTTCCTTATGACAAAAACCTAGTTTTGACGGGAATGTGGAGATCAGCTGGCTCTCAAGCTATTCTGTTTCTGAAGTGTTACTCAAAACAGCAGGTGACAGTTGCATATATGAAGAACCCTTTTACCATAATTGACTTCATAATTTTTCTCAGGGTGAACTTTGACCAGTAAAAAGCGTGTTTCGGTAGTAAGGTCACTAAGCCAATCACGTTCCAGGGGGAGAACTAAGGAATGTTTACAGTGCGTGTTTGTAGAATGATGGTTCAAAATCTTTTAAGGGGGAAAGATAGCTCAGTCGTTTGAGCATTGGCCTGCTGAACCCAGGGTTGTGAGCTCAATCCTTGGGTGGGGGCGGGGCGCCATTTAGGGATCTGGGGCGAATCTGTCAGGGATGGTACTTGGTTCTGCTGTGAGGGCAGGGGACTGGACTCTATGACCTCTCGAGGTCCCTTCCAGTTCTATGAGATAGGTATATCTCCATATGTTTATATATATATTTTTTTTAAAGACAGACCCCCTACAGTTCTTGCTAAGGTCTAAGGATTTCATCTATTTACTACTTTGAATATGGAGACTCAGTGGATTCTTGTGTCCTTGCAGCTGCTGTGAAAAGAAAACCATCTCTGAGCTGTATAATGGGAACCAAGGCCAGGTTTATACAGAATGCTAGGGCTTCCAGGATACATACATTTAAATTGTGCTTAGGTTATAACCTGTAAATTAGATTCCTGTTTTCCTTTTAGTGGTTTATTACAGAAATAATGTTGAAACTGTAAAGAAACCCTATCTTAGAGGTGCAACTTTTCTGCTGTGGGATTCTTCATTTTTTTTCCCAATGCAACTTGAGTTTCCAGAGATCTAAATTACATTCCAGCTTATCCGCCTTCAAATTGAATGGTCCATCCATCTGGACGTAAGATACTTCATCTTCCAAGGTGGGAATTTCCCCAGATTGACCTATAGGTCACCTGCAGCAACAGGAAGTGCACCAATATTCTGCTCATTCCAGAATCACAGCCTGGCCTTGATCATGGATGCTTTTCTCCTATCCTTGGGGGGGTGACTGTTGTAGGCCTTCCCACCATTCCCTCTTGTGCACAAGATAAAGGCCCCCCCAGAGTGCAGAGGCAATCCTGGTAGCCCCACCATGGCCTCAGAAACATTAGTAGACCAGATTCTTGGATCTCTCCATAGATGCCCCAGTTGCATTACCTCTCCTCCCTGACCTGATCAGTCAGGACCATGGGCATCTTCTCCATCTGGATCTTAGGATCCCTCCACTGCCCGGCTTGGAAGCTTCATGGTAAAACCCTATGGAGCTTCTGTGTTTGGAACTGCAGAGGGAAGTCCTTCTTGGTAGTAGGAAACTATCCACCAGGCGCCCTTACCTGGCTAAAAGGAAAAGGTTCACTTGTGTGTCATGCTGAGCAGCACATCCACCTCCGCTCCAGGTGCCTATGCCAATGTTCCTGCACCTAAAATAACACGGTCTGGCAACGTCTTCCATCAATGTTCACTTTGCTGTTCTCTTGGCCCTTCACCCAGACGTGTCTAGATGCTCTGTATTTGCTAAGCCTATGGTGGGATGCTTTCTCAATGGTTTAGAGAGGCTGCATCCCCGGATTAGGTAGCGGGTTCCAGCATGGGACCTTAACTTGGTTTTCCAAACTCATGGGATCCCCATTTGAACAATAGCGACTTATTCTCTTCTCTACCTGTTGTGGAAGGATCCTTTCTTGTCACCTTTACCTCAGCAAGGAGAGTGTCTGAGTTGAAAATCCTTGTGTCCGACCTGCCTTCCGCAAGGATAACGTACATCTTAGGCCTGCCCTGCCCTTTCTTCCCAAGGCTGACACACATTTTCACATAAGCCAAGACACATTCTGCCCATTTTCTATCCTAAACTCATGCCAGTATCCACAAGCAGAAGCTATGCTTTTCGGACGTTTGGCGGGTGCTGGCCTTCTGTGTCCAGCATACTAAGCCATGTCTCAAGTCAGGCCGGATGAAGGGTCTTCCAATACCATTGCAAAGAATATCCTTCTGGGTCATATCCCGCATCCACACGTGCTACACGCTGGCAAAGATCCCAGCTCCGGCACATTCCTCGGGCCTCGTCAGTGGCATTCCTAGCCCAAGTACCGAGCCGAGAAATCTGCAGAGCAGCAGCTTGTTCCTTGGTGCATACGTTTACCCCTCATTATGCCACAGTTCAGCACGCCAGAGGATGCAGCTTTTGGCAGAGCGGTGCTCCCGTCTGTGCTTTCATAATTCTGACCCCACTACCTAGGTAAGGCTTGGGAGTCACCTAATAGGAATTGATATGAGCTGTCATTTGAAGAAAAATGGTTCCTCACCTTCTCATAACTGTTTTGAGATGTTTCTCCTGTTTATTCCAACCACACCTGCCTTCCCCTCTGTCCAAGTAACTGGGAAGAAGAAATTAAAGGCGCCATGTTGGCAGGGTCCTATATAGATTGCCAGGGTGGTGCCACTCTAAGCGTCTTCCTAGTTGACCCAGTGGGTGCTGCTAGGGGGAGAACTTTCTGATGACTGTGTGCGTGACACACACACACACATCTCAAAGAACAACCGTTACGGGACGGTAACCCTTTCTTCGCTTATCTAGTCCCATGTTTTTCTTGGCAGGAGAGACAACCAGATTTTCAAGTTAACTTGGTCTACATTCAGGTCACCAAAGGGAAAATAAATGAAATTATAAAGAGCAAAATGCTTATCTAACTCTAGTGTCTGGTCACGCCGACACCAATATCCTTAATCTTAGTTTGTTGCTTTTTTCACTTTTTCATCTTCTTTGGGAAATAAAATGAAGGCCACTCTACGAGTCTAATCAGCCCTGAATGAAGGGCGTACTACAGTCGACCACACTACACTCAGTCACTCCACCAGCAAAAAGAAAATATATCGTGCATGGCTCCATCTGTGTTCCCTTCCATTTCCGTTGTCAGTCGCGATTAGTATCTTACTGTTCTAGGTGTTGTCTGCACACACAGTCCCTGCCCCAAAGTCCTTCATGATCTAATGTAATTTACAATCGCATTTACACTTTATGTTGGTATAGATGTTTCTGCAGCCCTCGCGTCTGTGGTGTTTGTAAATGGGTCTTCAACAGTTGTTTCTTCCTGCAGGCCTGTGGCTGTCCGTTGCTGACTGAGGCTGCTAACATATGCCTTAGTGTTGCAAACAGTATCATTTTGAGGGTTGCCTCTTGTCTAAACAGGCCATCCTGTGTGCATGCTAGCAGGGAAAGTTCCAAAGCAAAGTGGCTTGCTGCCCACAACATGAATCTTCTTAAGCTGAAACCCCAGAAATGTGTATTTAGCTTAACCACCGTTTAAAAAAACCAAAATGGCTTACTGTGGAAGAGCAGAATTTGTTAGCATCAGCCTTTTTGGGAGGTGGGGGTGGAAGGAGGAAATAACAGACAGTCCTATATTAGAAATGATTTGGCGGAAAAGTTTACATGTCCGCTTGCTTGCAACAAGTCTTCCATTAGGTCATGAGCTAGACCATTCAGGCTGCTTCCATTGTGAAGAAGGGAGTGGAAAAAATGGTTTTGTGCTTTCATAGCTCAGGCGTTCCACGAGAGACAGCTGCCTTTCTCCTTCCCCGAAGAAAAGCTCTGAAATTCTGCAGGAGATTGTGCATGAACACTGCTCCAGCATCTCAGTCAGTCCCTGGCTTCCAACTTCCAGAATGCCAGTAGGCGAGCGGATTTGTGGAGGGTTAACGGGAACGGTGTGTTGGCACACTCTGTTCCTCTGTTTTGACATTCAGAAGAAATTGCTTTCTTTTGACTAATTATATCTTTACCTTACATTGTCAGTGATTTTTATTACATAACACACATCACCAAGATAATCTGAGTGTATCTTCCCAAGTTCCCTCTGTCTTCAACAAAAGCTCTCTTCCTAGCGCGGAATGGGGAGTACCTTTTCATCCAGAGTCCTCTCAGATCTCTCTGAATGGCTTGACAGGTGGCACGATACAGACTTGAGCAAGCAGATTAGAGCCTGGCGGTAAAGGGTTTATTTAATTTGGTGACAGGCAAACTCCTCCTCCGACAAGTAACAAGTGCTTAGATTGCAAAGGTGGAAGAGGAGCCTGCTGGGTATTCTCAGGGAGTCAGCCTGACATTGACGTGCTAACTACACACTTAGCATGTTGATTAGTAAAGGCAGGCACTGCTTTGTCAGATGAGACTTAGAACTGTGGTCCTGCCCTGGGAAATCACGAGGGATCCAGTGGCTTTCTTTATAAAAGGAATATCCCCTTACAGTAGCACAATTGGACGGTTGCAGCCGTGCCACTGTAAGGTCTTCCAGATAGCTGCTTTCCCCTGTCGGCATAATTAAACCATCCCCCAACGAGTAGCGGTAGCCATGTTAGTAGGAGTGTCTCTCACAGGCTCAGTACTGCCCATACTGGCACTTATGTCCAGAAAACTCAGGTTGGCCACTGAGGTGTTGTTTCACATGCCTGAGTGACAAAAGCACTAGTATTGGCAGAGCTTGCAGGTACAGTATTGATGCTGTGGCAAAATTTCATTTCAGATCATTTCGTCATGCTTATATCCCAAAAAAGTATTGGCCCTGGATTTGGCATTTTTGTCTCTAAAGCCAGGTTGCCGTTGTTACCATGAGTCACAGTAACTGGAGCAAATCCAACCGTACAGGCACCATCTGCTAACAAATTTCATGTAATGGGGACAGGCTAAAAACCATAATCAAGGAAGGGAGGCAGCGACACAGCAAATATTTCCATCAAGTAAACGTAGGTGATATTTATGTTCTTGAGGGATATACACTTTGAGGGCATAGCACAACTGCATCTTGAGAAGGGTGCGTGTGCGTGTGCACCATAGAATCATAGACATGTAGAACTGCAAGAGACCTCAGTAGATCATGTAGGCCAGTTCCCTGCACTGAGACAGGACTAAGCACTCTCTAGACCAGAGGCTCTCAAACTGGAGGGAGGCACAGCATGTATTTTGAGGGCGTGAGACGCTGTACAGGAGGGTAAGTGCACATTTACCCACAGCGATCAATAGTCTAGGTCATGCTTATTTCTACCCTCTTGCTGGCGGTGGCGCTGCCATCAGAGCTGGGTACCAGGTCAGCAGCCACCACTGTCCTGCCCATCTCTGAAGGCAGTGTCACTGCCAGCAGCGGTGGAGTAATAAGGGTGTCCTGCCACCTTTTCTTCTGTGCTGCTGCTGGCTGAGGTTCTGCCTTCCATGCTGGGTGCCCAGCCAGCAGCTGCTGCTCTCTGCTCTGCAGTCAGACTGAGTCGCTGGAGAGTTCTCTCTCGCTAGTGGATGAGGGGAGCGCCTTCTCTCCTTCCTATCTCAGGAAGAAGTGACTGCACGGTTGGGCTTCAGAAACTCCGAGCCGTATAGTCGTATGTGGATGAAGAGGTGATTTGCCCAGTGGTTATCGGGCTTGTTTCAAATTCCTTCCTTTCATCTAGCGGGCAGAATCCATATTCAGAGTGTCAGTCTTTTCGCTGGTGTAACTTCTGCAGCACAATGAGTTGTATCCAGCATAGAGATGTAAACGGTTACCTAGTAAGCCTTAGGCTTACCGGATAGGTAACTGGTTAACTGGAAGCCCTGACAGCCCCAACCCTGCACCCTAGGAGGGGGCAGGCAGGCCCTGGGCTGGACAGCCCCTTCCGTGGGATCCACGGTTAACCAGCTAAACATGTTGTTTAACCAGTTAACTGTCTAACCGCTATTTGACATCCCTAGCCCAGCCTGCACTTTGAGGGCGATGCCGTGTGTGAACCTTTGAAGGATCCAATTTCATAAGCGGTGTGGTGTGATTAGCAGAACTGTCCCGGGAGCGCTGGCTACTGTTGGGAGCTTTACTGGAAGGCTCGGCGAAGATGCATTTTTCCTGGAGGAGGTGCACTGCTTGCTATAAAATACTTTGTCTTGCTTTCAGGTCAGCTGGTGGTGTGCACCCTGTGCTCCTGTGTCATGAAAACCAAGCAGATCTGGCTCTTCTCTGCTCACATGCTCCCTCTGCTGGCACGGCTCTGCCTCGTCCCCCTGGAAACCATTGTTATCATCAACAAATTTGCCATGATTTTCACTGGCTTGGAAGTGCTCTATTTTCTGGCCTCAAATCTTCTAGTACCATATAATCTAGCAAAATCTGCATACCGAGAACTCGTCCAGGTAGGATGTACACAGATCCTAAGAGGTTCATTGGTTTGGATTGTGGTGGTATTGTATATTTTGTGGTCTGAAAAAGCAGTCATTGCAAAATGTCTTAATTATGTTTTCCTATCACTCTGTATTGTTTGTCTTCGTTACGTCCTCTTCCACTTATTTAAACAGTACAGACTAGCCATTAGAGCAATGGTCTAGATTCTAGCCATGACTGATTGCTAAACTCGCTGTCTTCCTTGACCTGCGCTTTATCCCATGTTTTTATTGGATAAAAACAAGGGCTTGGTCGGATGGACATTATAGTTGATAAATCTGAAAAAAGCTGCTCTTGGAAAGCAAATTGCACCCACAGATATAATTGCAGTAATTCTGGGATTGATGATAATGCTTTGTTCAGAAAAGAGGCAGTCTGTAAGTACAGCTTATCTTGACCTGGAAATGAGAGATCCAAGAAAAAAACATGAAACCAAGAATAAACTATGAATATCTTACCCGTCTGGAATATTAAAATGCATCAGCAACTTTGTGTACACACAAATATCCATTTAGAAATTCACTCCTAGCAAAGGAATCCATTTTCCCATTGATGTGCATAACTTTCATTAAGGTCAGTTATGCAGTTTGGTTGAGAGACTTCAGAATTGGCTTACTGCAAATTAGAACAGACTGGAACATGGAAGTTTTCAGACAATTTTTAACAATGAATTTCCTGGCTTTTGTCAGGCAGAGTAACTCGTCAAATTTTTCAGCCAGCACCAGGGTACGAACTCCAGCTGTTCTACTGATCCATTTGTAGCTTGATAACATGGGTGGTTCCATATTCTTTGGCTGCAGAGAGAGACAGGAATGAACACCAGTCCCTATGGAATGCTCCGGTTCTGCCAGACATCAGTCCCACGTTGCACATGGTGGTCCAGCAAAATGCATGGGAATAATGAAGTGTCTTGTATCAAAAGGAATGGAGAACAGACTGAGGCAGCAGTTTCTGTGCTGCCTCTCCAATGAAAACAGTCCCCTGTCATCTCATTTTAAAAAATGGGTTCTGTGTGCAAGGCACTTTGACCTGCATGGACTTCCTTTGGTGTCTGGTTCTAAATGTTTCCAGAAACTTTTGCTTAGCATGCGCAGACAGTGACCTAGAAAGGGGAAAAAAATTTTAAAATGGGCTTGCACTCTGATTTTGCTGCTATCGTATATAAAGAAGGCCAGAAAAATCTCTCTTCACAGAAACCTTCTTTTCTTATCTTAATATTCTGATCTCGCCCTGGAAATCTTTATGGCTTTGCCTAGGCCAACCATTTTCTCCTGCAAACTTCCTGTTATCACTAGCTGAGCCCCATATGCCATGGAAATGGTGAGTTAACTAGTGTGGATGAACATCCTGCAGCCACTGGTGTTCTCACTGCCATGTAGCTTAACACTGCTTAGGGAAGGTCACAATGGCCCAGTGGTCAACCCTCTGGCATGTGCCAGATCCCCCCTCTACACCAGGGCTCCCACCAGCACGGTCCCCCAATGCACTAAAATTCCCTAGGGCAGACAAGGCCCATCTGAAACAGGAATTGTTTTTTTTTTCTTAACGCCGATTTAACCAGCGCCTGACATACACTTGGTTGAAAAGATGTCTCTGTCACCGATTCAGTGCCCTTCATTTTTAAGTGTGAAAGCTCGCAAGGCGAATCTGAGATACCTTCCTGACATGCTTCACATTTCTGCAGTGCTAATACAAAATCTCAACAGCATAAATCAGCTGGGGTTTTTTTGGAAAGATGGAGATTTTTCATGTCACTTCTGTATAAGAGGTGCAAAAAGCCTGAAATTCACCTTTTTTTTTAATGTAGCTTACCAATAAATCCATTTTAAACTTTAAACTGTTGTTAAAGCCACTTCAGCTAACATTTGAGATGCAGTGACATCATAAATGTACTGTCAACACTTCTTCTTCTTTGGCTCTTGGGTTAAGAACACTTCAATATCTTGTTGTTTTAATGCCATCTGCGTGCTCAAAGGAAAAGCTACTCGAGTGTTTATTTTTGTCTACTTGCCTTAGGACTTTATGGACCATTATAAGTGCACTAATTAAATTGTTTCTATAATCACTGTAAAGAGTTGAAATTAAGTGTGGGGGGGGGGTTGAGAGAAGGGTTGCCTCACTGACTCCCTTTGTCTTTCAAATCTGTGTTTACTTGTCAATGCAGTACTGTTTTGGCCTTGCGAAAAAATGTTCTAGTACAAACTCTTCAAGGAGTATTGCTCACGCTATGTTTCTACCAATTCACTATGCAAATAAAGGGCAAACTCTTCATGTGTGGCTATGAAACAATTTGGAAGGTATTAACAACATGCTGCTAGAATAATAAGCAGCTACAGCAGAGAATAGTAGTTTGCAATGTATGCTAGAGAGAACTGGCTGGAATTAGGAGAAATGTTAATGCCTCGGGTAAGTCGGGCGGGGAGGAGGCTGCCTCTGAGGCAAGTTACCTATCCTATGCCAACCTCAGCATATACTTGTAACCTTGTTGGGCGGCATATTATGATTCTCCTCTGATTTAAATGAAAGCTGGAAAAAATATGAAAATGGCCCGTTTGTTTTTAAGGCACTCTCTACTGTTGAAAGCTAGAACCTATTCATGAAACTAAAGTCAGGAGGAAAAAATGAGCCCGAATTCAGAGCTGGTGTAAGTAGAAGCAACTCCACTGAAGGTCAAGGAAGATGAATCTGCTTATACCAGATTGGAATTTTGCCCAAACCTGATTTTAACATGACTCACTCGGCCTCCCCTGCCACTGCTTGGGGTAGTTGCTGACTTAATCCAGTAGCTATGACCTCACAGCTATTTCCGAGGCTCTGGAACGGTAATATTGCAGGCAGGAGTTTGTAATACCAGTGGGAAAACTTGGGAGCAGGGGATATCAAAACACCGAGGTTTTTAGTTGAATCCTCTGAACCCACGAGCTCGGGAGACTAAACCCAGCAGGTGGGTGGGCAAAAGCAGCTTTTTGTCACCTTATGCATCCTGGGTTCTGGACTGTGGCGGCTGGTCTAACTTTAGAGCAACTTCAGGGGCTGCCTAAAGGCTGCAGAGCTTCTCAGAATCCCCCATGCTGCTCAATACTATAGGCGTACCCTGCCTCTGTGCAGGTAGCCCTGTGCCACAGGGTCATTGCAGCTCCTTTGCAGTGCCAGAGTGGGGGCTACACCGGGCCACCAAATTCGTATGCTGCTTGTTAAATCAGTTAGGGGAGAAGTTACGTTATCCAGGACTTCATCAGTGGTGACAGGGATCTGCAAGTCTGTTTTGCCTACTCAGCCTTTCACTGTAGAATACTAGTGGCTATATGCTTGTGCAGCCGGTCCCCGAGTTACGAACACATTGACTTACGACCGTTCGTATTTACGACCAACCTCCTATATAGCCGGAACCCGAGTTACAAACAAAATCTGCGCTTACAAACAGCGCGGCCATACATCAGTGAATGTAATCCGACTTACGAACAGATCCAGTTACAACCTAGTGTTTGGTACGTAACTCGTTCATAAGTCGGGGACCGGCTGTAAAGTATGAGTTGATTTCTCTGTCTTAAACTGCATGCTTGTTAGCGATTACTCCATAGCCGTTGTTTGAGTCTTGTTTTGGGTGAGAGAAACAGATGTTTCATGTAAAATAAAGCCACGCGTGGAAATGTTAGGGATGAATAATTTACCTGTCACCTTTAAGGTATTAGCCTTCCAACCTGAAGTTCCAGCTCCCTGAAAATCATTTGTCGTGTAACCCCCACACCTCCTGGCTGTGGGGTACTGTCCCGTTTAGTAGCACTGAGAAAACGTGTCTGCTGTACAGCTTTTGCTATTGGCCAGCTGGCTTTTAACTTATGTGGTGGAGGCACGTGGCTTAGAGCCCCTAACGTCCCAGGTCGTCCCTCCTGCCAACAATCAGGGTCTCTCGGCTTTGGTCACCTAATACTAACATTGTATGAGGGAGTAGCTGAAACTTCAAAAGAATCACTATCCAGACCAGGGGTGGGCAATAATGTTTGCAGGGGAGCCACTTCCAGAATGTTCAGTGTGGTCGTAGGCTGCCCCAGAAGGGGTGGGGCTTTGGGCGGAAGGGGCAGTCCTTTAAATAGCAGGAGATGAAAGGGCTCGCGCCTCCCCTGCGGCTCCCAGGCAACGCGTTAGCGGCAGGGCAGGAGCTGGGAGCCCTTTCAATGCCTGCCATTTAGAGGGCTCACACTTAGCTGCCGCCGGGAAAGCGCGAGCCCTTTAAATGGAAAGAGTTGAAAGGGCTCACAGCTCCCGGCCCTGCCCCGATCACATTTCCTGGCAGCCGCCGGGAAGGCACGAGCCCTTTAAATAGCAGGAGTTGAAAGGGCTCACTCCCTCCTGATGGCTCCCAGACAACGCGTTAGGGGCTGGGGCCGGGGGCTGCCATGGGCTGGATGAGAGGGCAAGGTGGTCTGGATCCGGCCCACTGACCGCCTCTTGGCCAACCCTGGTCCAGACTGTAACAGCCGTATGTTCCAGATGTGCCCATTTGGGGGTATTTAGTCTCCGTGTCTGAGACACTTAGCACCTGCCTTTAACAAACGGTCAAGGAGGTACAAAGTCACAGAATCCACGTAACTGACCCATTTGTTCCACATGAATCCGACTCGTGTTTTGAATGTTTTGGGGTTTTTTTTCCCGTTATCTCTGCAAACATGCAGGGCGTGAACAAATACAACAAACTGGTCTTGTCTTTGCCTTGCCCAGGTGGTGGAGGTGTATGGTCTCCTGGCACTGGGGATGTCTCTGTGGAACCAGCTGGTCGTCCCTGTTCTATTCATGGTGTTCTGGCTTGTCTTATTTGCTCTTCAAATCTACTCTTACTTCAGCACACGAGATCAGCCTGCCTCAAGAGAGAGACTTCTCTTCCTCTTTTTGACAAGGTAATTAACTAGTGTCTATAACATGCTGTTTTCTGTACATGCATTGTTTATATTCCTGAACTAAGGTACTGTCTTCTATAAATGGAGGAGTTTAAATCAGCTGACTTATTCTAGTCCCCAGTAAGTATTTATCTGGATCACAAAGCCACCGTGCATTTTAGTCCAGTTAAGCCTTTTGCTTCACAGCAGCTCGGTGCGGAAGGTATTAACAGAGCTGTGGAAAAGCTCCCAGTGAATACCAAATAGAACGTAGTGATGGCGAACCCACTGTAGCAGCCATGGCCAACCCGTGGCTTGCAAGCCGCATGCGGCTCTTGCCCCCCAAAAGTGCAGCTCGCGAAGCTGCTCCTGTGGACCCCCCCAAATGGCCCCTGCTGGCTCGCCCCTTGCTTCCCTGTGTTTACCAGGTCGGAGCTGTGGGGTTTTAAAAATGGCGCCCAAGATGGTAGCCGTATTAAAGGGGTAGCCTCCTTTTTAAAGTTTTTTGTAAATGTCTTTTGTTTTTGCTCGACAATTCTGTTCTGCCCCCCCCCCCCCCACCCCTTTTGAGAATTCTGGTGCGGCTCTCCGCCACTGTTTTGGCTCTCTTTGTTAAATGGGTTGGTCACCCCTGCACTGTAGACTCAAAGCTCCAGGTAAGACTTTTTCACAGGGCTTCCAAAACTATCACCAGCTGAGGCTAGTTAACTCCTTCCTCCGCTGGTACTTGTTTGTAGGGTTGTGCTGTAGAGTCGGGGTGCCTGTTGTGTCCTCACTGCTTGGTTTCCAGCTGTGACAGGAAGTGCACCAAGCCCATGCCATACATGAAAGTTTAGCGATGAATAACAAGCATGGAGAATTCCAGCCACCCTGATATCAGCAGAATCAGAAATAAAACAAAGGGAACCCCCCCCCTTTCCTCCTCCCCCCATATTTTTCTCAGGAAAGAGAGACTGGGGCTTTCTTTCTTATGGTGATCCTAAACATCCCAGTAAATGACACTGTTCCCCAGTTAGGTGCCTCTGGAAACTAGCTTTCAGGGTCCAGACCATTTGTTCCTGTTGGGTTTGTTCTGATGGGTGTGTCTGTTTAGCAACCCACACTTTTGACTGGCCATTTCATCGACGTTCTCAGTGCCTGTGCTGTTTGGGCACTTTTCATACCTCTTCTCTGCCTTATGTTTTTGGCATTCATCCTTCTACGAGGCCCGGAAAAAGCATAGGACACTCGTTTCATTCTTTCTCCAGTCATCTCCCCCCCCCCGACTGACTCGGCAGACTTTCCCTTCACCCTCTTACCTTTCTCCTAAACCACGCAACTCGATACCTTTCCAGCATCCCCTCATCTCCAGAGTTTTGTTTGTCGAATAACCCGTCTGACGCCTCAGGACGAAGGCTCTAGAACATTCCATCACCCACCTTTCCAATACGGCCCTGCGTCCATCGCAGTGCTTAAGCTCGTTGATACCGAGGAATGCCAGGCGCTGGCTCACGTGCCATCGTACAATCAATAATGCTGCATTACAGCTTGAATTTTCAGTTGCCCCCCAACTTTATTTTACTCCTTCACTGAAGTGTTAATTTTGCACAAAGCAGAATATTGGCTGTACTGAACTGCACAGTAGCAGTTGCTGGGATGTGGACCGCATGACCTCCTAGGTCTCTTCCTTCTTTGATCTTTATGATTGAGTTGAAGAAATTGCGGGGTAGAAGACAGGCTTTTTGGCTGCTTGTGAAGAACTGGAAAATGTGACGCTCATGCTAGGGGCAGAGATGTGAGAGTCCCTTGACAGCAGGGCAGGAAGGGATCTGGGGATGATAAAATGGCTCGAAGACCCTGTAGCTCTGAAATCACTGAGTCACTTACTCAGAGCTCACCACTGTGCAGAATACAGAAGCCTATGCTCTATTAATGTGCATGCTGGTCTGGCCACAACGGAGAGCAGAGGTTTATTGGCACAGCAGGGGGACTTTCACTGTCTGACACGCGTCATGCATTTGGCAAATATTGTGGCTGTTGCTACAAGCAAAGCTCTGAGGCCAGATTGACACTCTCCGTGCAAATCTCAGAGTTGGTCTTTGCAGGCTTGAACCCTCTTATTCCAGTTACTGAACTGATTTAAAGTAATACACAAGTTTACCTGCTGCAGGCTAAACCACTTCTAGTTCTCGTGTTGGGTTCTGAAATTGTGTGCCCCAGAATTAAGGGACAAGCGTGTGAATGATCATGTATCAATCCACCTACATCGAGTAGAACTTACCTGCCAAGTAACACAATAAATCTGTATTTTCCTAATTCCTCAGAGCTAAGCAAGAGGCCATCTCCAAAATGTTACTAGCTAGACTTCTTCTGTGCAGCCCCAACATGGAAGCACCAGACTTTTTTCCTGTAGACTCAGTTGCAACACTCTGGTTTGGGGATGTGATTCCTTAAGGCATCCTCCCTGGTGAGCTTTGGGGTTTGCTATCATCTTTTTATCTGCCCAGGAGATTTTTATATCCTTGTTTTGTGGGCTAAAGAGGCTTTGCCGTGGTAAGAAAATGAAACCAAAGAAAGCTCCAGGAGTAATCTCTGACAACTTCCTCTCCTAAACAGGCTAAAATATCATTTGCTAGACAAATGAATAACAGTTTTTCTGGTCAGCCAAAAGACTTCACTGTACTGCAGTCTACTTAGTAAATAGAAAAAAGGTTTGTCAGAGAGCAGTCTGTGCCCACATGCCCTGTATTAGTGGGAATGAATTACTTCCTAGAGCTGTATGACTCCAGAATTGAAGAAAGAGCAACCACAGTGCATTAATAGCAATGCTGAGCTTCCACAAACACACCGCAAACAAGAATACCATGCAGCCTTTGGTGTGTTTCTTTTGAACTTGGTAAGAATTCAAACCTTCGAGATAGTTACAAGCTCACACCTAGGGGCATACAGATAAATCTGGAAGTTCTCCAGTCCTTTGAGGTTTTTAAGCTCCTTTCCTTGCATGGTAAATGATCTCCATTTAAACATCACCAGGGAGGGTGGTAGATTCTTAGCCAGAAGGGTTAAAAGTTCTTTCTGTGGCACCTACCGGGAGGCTCAGCTGTGCTGGATCAGACATCTTAAGTGTCATTCCTGACAACTTTGAAACTGGACTGTGGAGTTAATCAAAAATACCTTGCGTAGTAGGGGCCTTCCATACTGAACATCGCACGTGGCCGGCCCAGGCTCATCTCTGAGAGACTCTTCTTACCCCTTTCCTGGCCAGGTCTTTCCTGTTTCTGGCCACACCAGAGCGACGTGCTGGGAACTGTGAGGAGTCGCTAGAGAACCATTGTGCCAGCATCATCCGGTATAAAACTTTTCCAACCAGTTAGACAAATCTGTCTCCTCTGCATGTTGCACTTGATGCTTATTGTTTTGGTACTGCAGCTAGGCCTTTCCTTGCTGAGGGCTCTGGAGGTCAATTGAGCGCTCTTAGGAGCCGTTGGTCTGTTACAGATGCTGTGCTTTCTCTGCTTAGATGTATGCCACCTCGCAAAAGGGCTTGTGTCGCTCACACTAGCGAATAGGGAGGGGCTGAGTTACCAGGACTGTGCCCTTGATTTTGAGATGAGTGAAACTCTTCCAAATTCTCAGCTTTGGGTTTCTTTCAAAGAGAGCTGCCATTCACGCGTAGGGGCCTATCCAGGAACTTAAGAAGCTTCTAGTGAGCAGCTGATTCAGGTACCAAAGGCTTTCAGACCCTGTCAATGAGGGGAGGAGGGATATTTTAACTTGATGTTGGATTGCTGAAGCCTAAGCAGAATGCTCCGTAATAAAACATGAGATGTTAATTACATAGGCACTCCAAGAGGAAGTGCCCTGCCTTTGTTGGTGTTACCTCTCTAGAGCTGGGGGAAACGTTACACATGGACGAAGAGGACCAGTGCATCCTTTCCTTTCCTTTCTTCAGTTTTGCATCTTGGAGCTGTTTGCTTCCCCTTGCTCCAGCAGCGTATTAGATGCTGCAGCGTGGCATCTTACTGATTTCTCTGGGAAGAGACTGATGTCCTGAAGGAGCCAGCCTTGCTGTAGTAACCAAGGATGCCAGCATGTGGCTCTGAGTGGATTAGCTGAAGAGTCCCTGTCCTTAGGGGAAGGCAAGCTCTGAGCGGCTCTGCACCCCCGCTTTCCAGCCTGCTGCCATCGGAGGTGGGGGGATGGACAGCCCTCACGCATCGCAGGCTGCGGATCTCGAGCAGTGCGACTCCCCTTACAGGCTGCTGCACTCCACAGAAACACCGAGACTGCACCGAGCCAGGACCACTCTCAGCCAGCCCCATCAGGAGTGAGCAGAAACCGCTCCTTCGTGAACCTCCAATTCGGCTGGACCCTGCTCTTGAGGCAGCTGAGGGTTCACCTGAAAGCGTCAAATCGGAGAAGCCGCCTCCCGGGAAGCCGGGCAGCCAGCCCCTGCAGGCTCCTGTCGCAGGGAGGCGGCTTCGCTCTGGCTGAGCATAACGATACCATTAACCGATAAGCATCAGCTTATTGGTTAAACAGTTTGCCGGTTACACGCCAACATCCCTGCTTTTCAGACCACAGTTATGAAAAACTTTGTAGTTTATTTGCCATTTCAGTAGCCACTTATATGAGCACTTTATAGGAACTTTCTGCTCAGTATCCTGGCAGTGTGTCTGTGGGTAAGACCTGACCAGTGAAATTGATCTGCTGTAACTTTGCTTCTCCTTGGGGTAATGGGATTGAAATTCAATTCAGTGAATTGAGTGCCTCACATTGCCATGCCTGAGAGTCAGTGCTCTTCTTCAGGCAAGAAAAAATAAGCTAGCACCACCATGTGGGGCTTTCTCAAAGCACAATCTGAATAAGCAACAGAGGACCCCATGGGATTGCTTGTGCGGTGATGGACATACCCGTGTGATTGTGACAGTGTAACAGTGACTGACACTGAGTATCACGGGGAAAGTAAGTAGTGGACTGTACTCATGTAATTTTATCTCAGCAAAAGAACATCCTTGTATTTGAGGGGCTGCTTGTGTTTAAGCCACTCCAGGTGTGATTTCAGACCAGCTCAGACTCTTAACTGAAGAGCTCTTTTTATTAGTTAAACCATGTTTCCCCCTTAGCATTGCAGAATGTTGCAGCACTCCATACTCGCTCTTGGGATTGGTGTTCACAGTCTCCTTCGTTGCGTTGGGAGTTTTGACCCTCTGCAAGTTTTACTTGCAGGGCTACCGAGCGTTCATGAACGACCCTGCCATGAACAGGTGAGTGCCTGACGGCGCGTTCAGAACTGCATAGAACAGAGGCTGACTTTTGTTAAACTTGAACGTTATTTTTAACTCACGATAAACTCCTTAAAATGCATAGGAATTCTGACAGGCGGCTTATGTACTAGTGCAAATACACTGGTTTAGAGGGTTGGCGATGGACATGTCTACCAGGAATGTTAGCATGGCAGCCTTGCAGTGCTGTTCCTTGGGATTTTAGGTTCTTTGCAGCGTCTTCATTGGGAGGAGTGACCGAAGGAACATTCAGATGTTTAGAAAAACAAACTGTGTATGTAGTTACTTACTGGATCATTTCTCCCCGTGGTACTACATGCAACATCCAAGCCAATTTTGAGTAGAAGATTTGCCCAGGTTACTGTGAAAAACTGCCAAAGGATATAGGCAACTCCTTTCTCTTGTGCGCGTGTCAACTGTCTGATGTAAAATCGGGGAGGGAGGGGTTAACGCGTTAGCTTTTACCTGGAGTTCAAATGCTGGTTGAAGCCAGAAGTGAGGGACTTTTGCCCTTTGGGTTCTCAGTGAGTGGGACTTGCAGTGAGCCTGCCCAGGAATGGTGCAGGAGTGTTGAGGGCGGGGGGGGGGGGGGGGGGAAGCAGTGGTGCATAGTCCGAGCTGTGCTGTGACTGCTTCAGGACAGAGCTATCCATGTCTGCTCGTTAGAAATATGCAAATCATGTTCTGCTTCAAAACCAAAGGTGTGAAAGTGGGATGTTCAGGAGACTCCTTATTCTAGGTTTAGCCCCGGTGGGGGTTGTGCTGGTTCCCCAATGCTGAATTCTCGGCTTTCAAAATGGGCCCATGTGGTAGGGTTCCAGACAGGGATGTCATTGCCAGACCTTTTTTTCAGATGAAGCAAAATAATTCACGTCTGCATTTTATTTTCCCTCTTTTCCTCCAAACGTCGGCCTGAAGGGGGATGACGGAAGGAGTCACTCTCCTGATCTTGGCAGTGCAGACTGGCTTAATCGAGCTCCAAGTGGTCCATCGGGCATTCCTGCTCAGTATTATTCTCTTCATAGTGGTAGCGTCCATCCTTCAGTCCATGCTGGAGATTGCCGATCCCATTGTTTTGGCGCTAGGAGCTTCACGGGACAAGTAAGAGCTGCACTTTGTAAACTGAAAGCTACTTAAGTCCTGTAGAGGTGAGCACGCTGATTTGTGGCCTAGTGGCCTTGTGGGCTGCCTCACGGTAAGTTGTGGAAGTCCACGTTATCGAAGACTAAATAATGAAATAGGCGAGTACACAGACCTTCCTATTTCCTTGCTCTTTCTCCTCATCTCCTTCCTGCTCCCTTCCCCCTCACAGTTTTTCTCTCTCACACACACACCAACCCAGAGATGCTTTGCTACATGGTTCCTCCTTCTACAGAAAAGTGACCTGGGTCCCATGGTCCTAGTGGAGAATCACCCATGAGCATGTCACATGGTCTGCCCAGGACCATGCTGGTCTGCAGCCACTGGGAAGTCATCAGGCCCCGTTGTGGGATCGTGAGCCCTGCTCTTGCCTAAACAGATCCTCATTGAGGATGTCACGGAAACAACCAGTTACTTTTTCTGCTAAGCGCAATAAAAGCTCTGTTACCGGCATCTTGGGGGAATTTTGGGTTAATCACGCATTTTGGCTGAGTTGCACTCTGCCGGTGGAATGCGAATTTTCGAGGAATTGGAATACAATAAAATGAATGAAGTACAAAACATAGTGCCCAGGTGCTCCCCAGTCCAGTAGGAGCTCTGCACTAACAGAGGGGCTGGTTTCTTGAAGCGCTTAGATGTAGCCACTTTTCTAGGCAGTAGGTTATCTTGTGACGCTTAGGGATGTACAAGGTTAAGTGGTTAACGGATACGCTGATGCTCATCGGTTCCTGTTCATGGTTAAACTCTGCTAGAGTCTCGAGCAAGGGAGGAGTGGGCAGCCAGGACCTCGCGCATGCTGGGATGCTGCCATGGCAGAACCTGCAGTGTGGGGTCAGGAGCCCAGAGCCTGTGACCAGGAGCATGCAGCTGGGTGTTCAGGGCCGGCAGCAGAGACCACGGGAGAGGGGCTGGGAGCCCACCAGCAGCAGAGCCCACAGGGTGGGGCCAGCGGCCGGGACCCTTCCAGCACCCTTCCTTCCCTCCCCCTACCTCTCCGGTGAAAACATTTAACCGTGTAACCAATAGAATTTTGATCGGTGAAATGGTTACTATTTGTGCACATTTTTTCCATCCCTAGTGACGCTACATGTCCCTGTGGGCAGTGCATGGCGTCTGCCAGCTCACTAAGCATACAGCTACCGTGAGAAGTAGACTGAACATAATTTCATCTTGGATTCAGAAGGTGCATCCAGGTTGTGCCTCAGGGCCCCCCTGAGAGCAACCTCCGTTGTCAGTGGGGATGTAGAAAGGGAGAGAAATTGCACGGAATCAGGAATGACTCTGGCACTCCCCAGAAGCTGCTTTTTGGAATAAATGGCTGATATCAGCTTGCTTCTCTGCTGCCTCTTTTGCATAAAAGTGGAGTGTGGGATGTGGGATGACATCACGTCCAGGCCGTATAGCCGTCCTGTGTACAACACTGCAGATTTATATGGGGAGACCTTAGAAATGCCAGCTAATTGAGCTTTCTAGTTAACTAAATGCCAGATAACAGCACTTGCACTGTAATGGTCCGGGGTTAACCTCAGGAATCCCAGTCTTTGGGGCAGAGGTGGTGGGCCTGGCATGGGAGCTGTCTGGACAGAGAGATATTTCCCGAGGAGAGGAAATACGGAGCCTTGTGGGTTTCGAGTGGATGTTTAGATCTGCTGGGTTTTTTCCTCTTCTCTCTGATTGCCTCGTTTCTTTGAGGAGCTTTATTTGTCTTTGGTGTTCTGGCATTAATCTGTTTCCTATGTTAGTTGCATGTGTCTCTTCCCCTTATGTAACCTGGAAGTGTTATAAATAAAAGAGGAGGTTTATTTATATCCAATGAGTCTGTTTGGCTCAGAGGTTGCTTGTGGTCAACACAGTCTCTCTGCAGCCTGTTAACTGTAAATATGCTAACAAAAGGAAAGGGTGGAGAGCCAAGAGATGAATATCTGGTTCTCTCAAACAGCCCTGATAGCTGCACATTGTAACTGTTTGCTACCTCCAGAGCTGGATTTGTAGGGCGTTCTGAACAAATGGGATGGAGAGAGAGCCACCTGCCCCAACCCAGAAATAACTAACAGATATTTACAAAATTCAGTTAACTTCGATTTTTTTGTTTTGTCATCTAACCCTTAGTTGCAAACTCGGGTAGTTCCCCTCTCTCCTTCCTTCCTTCCCTTCTGCTATCATTGGTCAGTTTCAGTTCATCTTATTTCCGGCATTAAATGTGTATAAAAATACATCCGTGAGAAATGCTGAGTAGTATAGCAAGGAATAATTAGAGGCATTGAAAAGATTTCCAAATGAGTGTGCAAGTGAAAAGATTAGGACTGTGTAGGGAAGAGATTTATAAGAGGGGACACAATCAGGATCTAGAAAATCCTTTCACTGAACGTGGTGATTTTGGGGTGTATTGTTTGAGAGAGTCTTTGGAGAAGGCAGAGCATATGCTTTCTTGATCACCAAGGAGGTAAATTGCTGGACTCTGTGGCTGAGTTTTTGTGGAACCTAGTTCAGTGCTGGTGAGGTTTAACTTAATTGTACTCATTGTATGATAAATTACATTAAGATAACTAGAGCTTTGGAATAGATGTCATTTTAAGAAACTTAATTAAATACCAATAAATACAGTTCATCGCTTCTCATAAAAGCAAGGTGGCATCCATTTGTACTGCAAAGAAACCAATTCAAAACGGATAAAAGGAAATACTCTTACCCAGTGCACAGTCATGTGGCGCAGAGTTCCACAAGTTTAATATAAAGACTAACAAAGAGTTCAGTACAACTCAACGTATGAGACATTTTCGTGCGGGAACTTATGCAAATATATCAGCATTTAAAATAACCTTACAACCCTTCATGCTTCGGTACGTGATTGCCTACCACGGATTATTCCAGATTGTTCTAAAAGGCTTTCCTGGATTTTCATCTGAAGCATCTGGCGTCAGAGACGGAGACAGTTAGTTGAACCACTGACCTGATCTACTGTGGCAATGCCTATGTAACTTGTAGCCAGCGGGGCCGACAGCCACTGCAGGCCCTGGGGCAAGATGTGGGGGAGATGGGGCCACACCCCCGGGAGAGGTGGGGCCAAGGGTGGTCAGCCCTTAGCACTGCCCAGACTGTGCTGCTTCCCCCCCAGCCCTCAGAACCACACGGAGTGGCGCTCCCAGCCAATTCAAAGGGACTTCGGGCTCTGGCCGCCACCACCATTGTGGCAGCTGGGAGCTCCGGGCCCCTTTGAATCTCTGGGCCCCAGGGCAATTCCCCCTCCCCGCCCTCAGCAGCCCTGCTTGTAGCTTTTATTATTTTGCCCCCTCTCACTGAGGATGCAGCCTTCCCGCTTGGTGCTAGGAACGGCTCAGGGCTGGAAACACACGCGCTTCCCTCCGAATTGGTGTGTGTCTGTGCTGCGACTCACTCTGCATGAGGTACATCAGGGTCCTTAGTGGAAAAATCTTCAGCAGAGGCCCCCACCGTGGTGCCGTACCGAGGGTCTGAATCGCAACCCTTGCCTTTTTCCGGCAGGAGCCTGTGGAAACATTTCCGTGCTGTCAGCCTGTGCTTGTTCCTGCTGGTGTTCCCGGCGTACATGGCCTACATGATTTGTCAGTTTTTCCACATGGATTTCTGGCTGCTGATCATTATCTCGAGCAGTATTCTAACCTCCCTCCAGGTAAGGCCCGCTGGCCTCATGGCGACAGTTGGCTTATTTGTCTCCCAAAGGTAACGGGATCTGACCAGACCCATAGTGGGGGGAGTATTCGAGCACCGAAGCTGGGAAGTAAAATGTTTTATTTATCTCTACCTGCGGCTAGAGCACTTGAGTGCTGGGCTGGGAACACAGGCGACTGAAATATTTATTATAAACCACGTGTAGGATGGCAAGGGCCTGCTAGTTACAGTCCTGCACTGCCAGGCTGTGCATATCTGGCATCGTTTTGGGGAACTTTCGTGACAGCGATGTGATGATAGTTGGTGTCCAAAACATGCATGCTGTCCTGTGAAGGGAGGCCGGTGTGGATCCTCGCTTTCCTTTTTAATTCACTATTAAAAGCTCTTGGAAGCTTGCCTCTTCAGTGGCTCTTTTGCAGCTAGTTGCTCATGCCTGTAGCTGTGTATATCGCCCTCCCTATGGGCTTGTCTCCAGGACACGGCACTGCACTGCACACTAGAGGAGGGGAATTTCTGAAGTACATAGCACGTGCCATGCCAACAGGCCCATGTGGACCCTTCGGGCATGACCTAAAGGTTCCTTAGTACATACACACGAATGCTGTGCTGTTCCCGTGCGTGTTTGCCAGGCAGTGTAGACAAGCCCTGCCTCTAGCCTTGATTCTGCAAAGCACCTTTCCGCCCGGTACTTAAGCACAAGCGTAGTGCTTTGCTGGGGAGGGGCGGGTTCCCGTCTGCTTGCTGTTTAGTGATCGGCAGGTGGGGGCGTTGGGGGGCCCGTTGTGTTCAGAGCTCTCTTACCGTCGGGGCCTGGCTGCTAACACTGTGCTTGGGTCTGTTTCAGGTGCTTGGAACGCTTTTCATTTACGTGTTGTTTATGGTGGAGGAGTTCCGAAAAGAGCCAGTGGAAAATATGGACGATGTAATTTACTATGTGAACGGCACCTACCGGCTGCTGGAGTTCCTCGTGGCGCTCTGCGTGGTGGCGTACGGTGTCTCGGAGACCATCTTCGGAGAATGGACTGTGATGGGCTCCATGATCATCTTCATCCACTCCTACTACAACGTCTGGCTCCGGGCCCAGCTGGGGTGGAAGAGTTTCCTTCTCCGCAGAGATGCTGTGAATAAGATCAAGTCACTGCCCACCGCCACAGAGGAGCAGCTGGAGCGGCACAACGATATCTGTGCCATCTGCTACCAGGTGTGCCTTTCGGGAGGGACTCGGGTGCACAGACCTGGGGGTAGTCTGCAGTCCTGCTCTCGGGCAGTGGAACAGGTGCCGTGGCTTCGGTTACACTGGCGGTTCCGTCCCCACCTTGGTGCAGAACTGGAGGCGGTCATCCTCCTGGGGCCTTAGAGCAAGCCCATGTGGAAATGCAGGGATTGGAAGATGCCAGAGCAGCCTGTGTAGTGTTGGGTTTAAAATCCATTTCCAGGTTTGACTTAAGCCAGTGTGTGATGGGCCGGGCTGGGTCCGGGCACCGCTGAGGGCATCTGCTCAGGGCGAATTGCTCAAAACTTGGGGCTCCTTACAGCCCCTGACTGGAGGCCCTTCCCAAATAGGCCACAAACCAGTCCCACAGAGCGCTTCAGCTGCCAATCTGGCCAGCCAGAAGCCTCAAGAGCAAAACCCCTCACACCCCAATCACCCCAGCTCTCCCTGTGCCCCAATCAGCCCCGGGCCTGCACACAGGTGAGGGGTTCTAGAACCCAATCTCACCTCCCCCAAATGGGTTCTTCTGGTCCCAAGAAACCAGCCACAGTTCCCGATCAATTTACTCTCTGGATCTTACCCACAAGATCACGCTGGGCCAATCCTTTAGAATCTACAATCTAAAGGTTTAATACAAAAAGAAGGAAAAGCATGAGAGTAAGGTTGTTGCGGAGAATACATTACATGCATCGAATCTCCCAGTTCTCGATGCAGGCTCGCAGCAGAGATGTTATAAACTGCTAGCTTAAAAGTCTCTGGTGCACATCCTATGTCAGGAAGGGTCCACGGTTCTTCCCGGCTCGTTGTTCCCTGCAAGGCTGCATCTGGGATCAGGAGCAAAACTTGAAGACAAAATGGAGGGTGACACATGGCACTTGTATACCTCTCCTGGCATCATCTTGGCCAGATGGTCCAACAACCTATCCATGCTGGTCTGCAGGTATCAGTCACATTCCTGAGGTGTGTATTGGCAGCTAGAGATTCATTATCCCCTTGCTAATTAGCATAGCCATTGGCTGAGCATTCCTTGCCCATTGCTCAGCCACAGACAATTTTCCAGCATCCCTACAGCGTCCATGTTTCTAACTCCACGCACAGACATTATACAAGTACACAAATAGCACACACAGAATCAGTAGAACAGAAGCTTTCATGTGACACCTCTCATGGCCCCCTTTGTATACACTTTGGGGCAAACACCCCCCCCCCCCCATGGTGCAGCAGCGATCTGGCTGCTCCCCTCAAAATCCAGTAACGTGACAGTGTCGTGCTCTTGAAAGCATTGGAGATTCGTTCACGTTTCCCAGTGAGTTTGGGCCAAGCTAGTGGCAGGCGTAGACCAAACACCCACTTCTTCGTACTGGCGAGATTTCTCTTAACGCTTCCTGTAAGACTGGCCTGGCTCGGGTTGGCTTCATGTGGTTATTGAGAACAGCCGCTGACTTGGCATTTAAGTCACAATCCCTGGGCCAGTGGTGTGGGAGCACTGTGAAGAGTGGGGGTGCTGACACCTCTCCCTTCCCCCCCCCCCCCCCCCAGCTGAGGCCAGGCAGCAGAGCCAGTAGCTGGAACCCCAGGCCTGGAACCAGCAGCAGAGTCCCGGGCATGTGGGGCCGCAGCCAGGACCCAGTTGCAGATTCCCTGGAGCGTGGGGTGGCAGCTGGGTCCCTGGGAATGGGGCAGCAGCAGAGCCCCCGGCGGGGGGGAGGGGTTCTCGGGACCCGGGACTCTGGGCCAGGAGCTTGGGGGTGCTGCAGCACCTTCCTGTGCCTACACCTTGGGCTGATGTCTGAGGCTTAGGTCTAAGCCCCTCACTTGTACCGTGCTGCTCTCACGCCATGGTGCTTGCAAGTGGATATTGGTACCTGCTCCCTGGGGTTTGACTTTCTGGCTAGTACTTGATAACCCGTGCCCTACAAGAGGGTACGTACCAATCCCTGGGGGCTGCTTTTAACCGGCGCGGGCTGACTTCCGTGGGCTTGCACTCATTGGGTCAGGAAGCCTCCTGACTCTGCGGGGTACCCGAGCTCTTCGACTCTTCCCCCGAGCCTTCCTGGTTCTGTGTGCCTGCTGCCAGTCACGCGGCAGCCTGCGTCTGTAGGAACGTCCTTCCCCAGCGTGCCTGAGCATTTCCGCCTCCAGGGTGGAGGAGGCCCGCTGGAGGAGGAGGGCAGGGTGTTTGGCTGCTGTGTGATATCCTGGTTTTTGTTGCTTTCAGGACATGAAATCTGCTGTGATCACCCCCTGCAGCCATTTCTTTCATTCTGGTTGTCTTAAGAAATGGCTCTATGTGCAGGAGACATGTCCTCTGTGCCACTGCCAACTGAAAAACCCCTCGCAGCCGCCGGGACTGGGGCCAGAGCCGGCTCAACAGCCCATCCCTGGAGCAGCGCAAAATACTGTTCACCGAGAAGCAGCTGAGCCGCTTGGTGTCGAACACCAGGAGGAGAGAGAGCCAGGAGAGAGCCCTTGTGACAGTGGGAAGGGCGTTGAAGGGCCAGATGCCCAGGAGCACGCTCATGGCACCAAGAACGAGTCTGCGAGTTTGGATTGTGACTCTTGCCCTTCTGAGGCGAGCCGGGGGGAGGTGATTGCAGAGAAACCGACTGGAGTCCAGGAGGAGAGTCGCAGTCGGGAGCAGAGACTTTCTGTCCAGTTTTGAAGTGGCAGCAGACGATGTAGGAACAGACCCGTGTCAGAGACCTGTGCCTGAATCAGCAGAGAGAATTTCCCCTTCCACACTGGTGACACAGTTTAGCAGTTAATGCTGGTCAAAATGTATTTAATATCCCCGCTGATCTGAGTGGGCCGCCTGGTAGAGGCCATTCCAATGAGATTCAACAGAAACGCCTTCCGAAGCTGCCTCGGAATTGCGAGGGAGGGAGAAGCTGGAAACCGATGAAATGGACAGCGTGTTTTCAGGGGTGGGTGAAGGTGGGGGAAAAAGAAGTAGGGGATGTGAGGTATGAAAGACAGATCCACTGGCTTGCGTTTGGGGTGGGGAGGGAGAACCAAACTCAGCTATGTCCCAAGGTACCCGTGAGAGATGTCAATGCTTTGGCCCGTTTTTTCTTCATCGACTGGAGCACAGCCATGATTAATGACAAAATTTTGTACAACACTGACGCCAAAATCAAAGATGTAACAGCATTGATTGTACTGGAGGATGGAAGCACTCTCCTGCATTGTGTGTATGCTTTGGCATTTTTGGTGGAGCAATTACATTTGCATTCATGTAATCTACAGTGACTCTTGACTTTTATGACAGAGTCTTCAATATTTTGATGTATATGAAACTTTTGTTAATATTATGCACAGTACAGGCCTGTGTGACGTAAACTAAAGCTCTTGTGAACACTTCAGCCTTCACGTCAGCGTGCAGGAAGGAGTGGGATGAGTTTTAGGGCACAGATAGAGGCCCTGCAATACTGTTTGATCCTGTGTAATGTTTAATTCTTGCAGCTGAATTAAAACAGTGTTAAACTCTGGCGACATTTGCACTTTTGGGAATGAGTACAGAAACATGTACGATCAAATGCCGCAAATGCCACTTTTAAAGCTGTTCGTAGAATTTGCACCTTTATTCCTTGGCCACGCATGTGTCCACCCTTTTAAATTTTTACATTCATCATGGCTTCACATAGAAGTAGGGACTTGGGGAGGGTGGGGGAAGGAAATTTTTTATGTGAATTTTGATATGAAAAGAAGCTAGTCATTTATTTATACAAAAGGCTTGGCTCGGAAGTGTTTGGTTTTTTGTTTTTTTTCCAAAATTGGTATTTTTAATGTGGTATGATTTCATTTTGAGTAGTCAATTTGGATGTAGACTGACAGACATAGCTGAATGTCTTAATAAATTACATTTGAAGATTTTTACATTTGGTTCTGTGGTTCGTTATCTGTTCCAGATGAGTTTGTGTTCCCCACTGAGTGCGGCAGATCTGGTATTCCCTCCCATCCCTTCCATGAGTTTCTGCCCAATCCAGCCACGGACCGTTCTACAGCTTGTACCTGCCTAACCCGAGACGCTCTGGTCCAGCAGCATCCGTGCTAGTCCTGCAGGACCAGGGATTTTCCTGGACCAGAGAGGCCAGTAAGGGGCTGGGAGCTCCGGGGCAGAGGGCTCAGGTGGCATGGGGAGCCCTGTGGTAGGGGGCTCGGGCAGTGCGGGGAGCCCCTCTAAAAGGGGGTTGGGTAGCACAGCCGGGAGCTCCGGGGCTGAGGGGCCAGCCAGGGCTGACAGCAGTGGGGGGGCCAGCTGGGCTGGAAGCGGAACCAGTGGGTAGCTGGGAGACCAGTGGCAGGGGACCACCCCTGGTTCAGCAAATTCCCTTGCTCAGGACCTGTCAGGTCCCAAGGTGCCGGACCATGGAGATTCCACCTGTAGTTTTTAAGCCCTGTCATTGCCCCCAGTGCCTGGCCTGAGCGGAGTGATTTCAAGAGTGGGTTGTGGGCTCTCTTCCCCCAGCCTCCAAACGGCGTGCTGCTTGCCGTGTTGTGGACTGCCGGCCTCCCAAGCAGCTGCCTCAGCCTGGCCGCTCCCCTGAGAGCTGGAAATAGCAGCAAGCAGGAGCCTGCTTCAGTGTCTTTACAGTGAATGTGCTGTCGTGCCTCCTTGGTGCGCCCCAGGAAAGTTTGCCATGTGCTGCTTTGGTCCTTGCCATTCCGTCAGTGGCTTAATAATAAGTTGAATTCAGTGAAAATAGGGAGAAACTTTCACTGATTTTTTTTCCTCAGTCAGTCAGTGTGTCAGCGGCAAATCAGGCTCAAACTCTCCTCCATCCTTGTTTTCCCCGATCGCCTGCCCTCTCCCAAAACAAGCACCACATTTCTGCAGTTGTGGGTGATGCAGCTATTTAGACAAATGCTCCCCACAACCACTGTGGGAGGTGTAGCGGTTGGGGATGGGCCCTGCATAGGATCCTAACAGGGCACTGAGCAGTTATGCAAACGACCTCATTTCAGAGGGCATGTTCTCAGCCAGAATCACGTACAGAACCCAGGTAGTCAGTCCTGTGCCAGATGATGCCACGCAAAGCTCCAAGGGCTGACGTGTGAAGAACTTCTGCCCCATCTGAGATCTCTCCGTCCCACTGATGCCCAGGGAGCAAAGCACTTGGGGGGGGAGGTGGATAAGGCAGAGCCCCAGGTGTCGAGGAAGGCAATAAGAGAGCTGGCAGAAGGAAGCAAGAGAACCCCAGAGAGAAATGGAGAAAGAGAAGGAAAGATCAAAGCCCAAGACACCCTCTCGGGGCATCTGTGAGGTCACCAAAAATCATTGAGCTACACCAGAGTTCATTAGGGTTTCAAGTTTTTATACTTGGAGGGAATGTTCCTGGCCCCTGTTCTGAATAAGCCGCATACTACCACTAATAGACAGCACCCCTGGGGTTGGCGGGGGAGGAATTGCTTGCCTCGCTGCTCCCTCCCTCCCCCACAGCTCTGTGTGGTTAAATTCAGGGCAGGAACAAACGCAACTGGCAGTCGGGGCGAAAAGTAGGTGGCAAAACTTGAAAATTCTCTGGACGTCACTCGCTTGGGTGATTGGATCTGCCACTGCAGCAGAGCAGCAGTGCAAGAGCGGGTCGATTTAAACCGTTTTCTTGGGTGATGTGTATTACAGTAGCGCCAGGAGGCTTGGACTGAAATGGAGGGGCCCGTTGTGCTCGCTGCTGGGCAAATCTATAGACAGTCGTGACCTGAAGAGTTGAACAAGACCGGAATGAAGGGGAAATGTCGGCATAGGGAGTGAAGTGACATGCCCAGAGTCACTCAGCAGTTCTGTGGCAGAGCTGGGAATAAACCCTACGTTTGAGTCCTAGGCTTGTGCTCGATCTGCTGCCTAAAAGGTGGGGGGGGGAGGGGATTTGCTCTATTAATATTTAGTCTGAAGGGTGTTCCCTATCAGGTTATAACTCAGAGCAAACTTTGGACATAAGGCACTAGAATAGCCTTTAAAGAGAACTTGTATCTTCTTTCCCCCAGGTTATCTGAGCAGATGAGGTTGAAGGAACTTGGCTCGAATTTGGCCCGAAATTTACACTGTCAAAACAAACCCCTACAAGAAAAATCAGTATGAAAATTAAAAAAACCCAAAGGACAGCCCGTTGGTCTCTTGATTCAAATGTGCCACAGAATCCGCTGTTCTCAACACTCCCCTGCTTGCAGCCCAAAGGATCTGAGTGCAACTAAGTCAGCGTGAAACTGATGTGACAGGGGAGGGGGCTTTTTGGTTTTGGGGAGTGTTTGGTTTGGGTTATTTTGCTCTTGGGGAAATGCTTCACGTAGTGGACGCAACGCTGAATTCCAGCTTTGATGCACTATCACAGGCAAAACATTGGTTTACTTTTGTTATAGCTGAGCAGTTCTCAGGCTGCTATGTCTCCTGGCCCGCTGGTGGTCGACAAGCACTTGCTAGGGGTCCAGACTTGCTCTCCACTTGTGATGGCTGGTCCCCGAATGTCACACATGAGGCTAGTTCTTTTTCCAGCTGTTAAACAGTGTGCTGGCAGGCAAGATGGCGGAGCCACATCCTGCTGGCCACTCCCTTGGTGGCGCTGCTGCCCCCAATGGCCGCTCTCAATTGCATCCCTCCGAACAGCCCCGCCCTTTGCATGTTCTGAAAACAGTCCCTGTCCCGGGGCTTCCGGTTGTCCTGGCGCATCCCAACCCTGACCTTGCTTTAAGTTAGGCGAAGAGGAAGCTACAGTCTGAAATTGGGGGCCGCAGCTCTTCCCATTTAGGAGGAGTTCTTGAACAGACTAGCCAGACAGATGCACTCTCATCTATTTTTAATTGACTACAGCACACTTTTAAAAAAAATAGTCTTCATGGCAAACTGGGTCCTGCTGTGGGGGCAGGGGACTGGACTTGATGACCTCTCGAGGTCCCTTCCAGTGTTCTCTGAAACTTGGGAAAGAAAATCCCAGCTGGAATGTGGAAGGATTAAGTTTTATTTATTTTCCTTTCTAAGGGCTCTATTGTGCAATGTGGAAGGAAGCGTCCTTGAAAGATGGGTTTCTTCATGCACTATTTCATCTTTGTTTTGTTTTTAGATGGAAATTAATTTCTCATAGGCTCTGTGTATTGGGCACTTTGTGTTGACAAGTACAGGAAAATGAGAAATGACAGCCAGTTACACTGAGAGACAGTCTGTTTTCAAGATACAACTTGCAAGGCCATAGATGTGTGTTGAGATTCTGTACTTGGTCTTCTAATCATCTTGCTGAAATACGGGATGCTCACCATGGTGGTGGGTTAGAGGAGGAAAGGCAGGCCAGAAAGTTGTCGGGGAGCAGCAAAAATCTTAGTTGTGCTCTAAAGTGTTCAAAGTTCCTAGTATTGCTGAAGACATTACGTAGATTGGGGCAAATGCCGTCTTTGTTCTATCTTGGGACAGACTCTCGTGTAATAGCCGAGGGCTTTGAGGCACTAGAATCACAGAACCATAGAGCTGGAAGACACCTCAGAAGGTCGTCAAGTCCAGCCCAGCCCCCTGCCCTAGGCAGGACCAATCCCAACTATTGCAGCGCAAAGTAATAATTGCAAAAGCAGTTTGCAAAACCTTGGCCCAGTCCTGCAACCACCCCTCAGCGGAGCATTTCCCTCGCTCAGCTGCGAGAGTCGCCGCAGTTAGTCTCGGTGAAATGAATGGGCTGCTACTTTGAGGAAAAGTCACTCGGGTTAGTAAGCAGTGCAGAACTGGGCCTGCACCGGGTTGAGAGAACAGCTTTACTAGCTAGAAGTACAGCCGCCTGTGCAGGTGAAGCACCTTAGGGAAAGTTATTTTACTGTTTCGGGGACTGATTGATTTTATAGCCCAGTTCCAAGTCCTCGCGTTACCGTGTTTTCTGTCCTCTTGCTTTACAAGCCCATTTCCAAAGAGCAGCAGGATTCCCAAGAACCCTGGTGAGCAGCAGATGGACACTTCTGGGGTTAGTCACAATCCAGCCAAAGCGCCAACTGGTGGCTTCTCTCAAGGAAAAAAGTCTATTTTTAAAACCACGTATGTTACAGAAGCTCCCAGTAACCCTAAATCAGGGGTGGAGAACCCAAGGCCCAGAGGCTGGATGCGACCCCCGGCTTGGCTGGATCTAGCCTCCAAGGCTCAAGGCTTCCCCCCACCCAGTATTGGGGAGCACACGCTGGTGCTCCAGCCCCCCCCACTGCCCCCTGCTGAGCTGGAGCACATACCACCTACTAACCTGGGCTTCCCTAGGCTCTGGTGTGTGAGGGGAAGGTGGGGAGCGTTTTTCTCCTTAGTCAGGGGCCACCTCCGTGAGATTTTTGTTTTGCGGCACCGACTGATTTTTCTGTCAGTGGCCCCTGACCCAACAAAGGTTCCCCAGCCCTGCCCTGCATGGAGGGTCCACAGCCCTAGAAGTTGTAGTAACACGCAGCAGAAAGACAATCCTTGCTCTGAAGCGCTCGGCATGGAAGCTCGGTTTTTGGCATGCTAAGGAGGACAGATCATAGAATCACAGAACCCTAGAACTGGAAGGGACCTCGAGAGGTCATCAGATCCTGTCGCCTGCCCTCACGGCAGGACCAAGCACCGTCTAGATCATCCCTGACAGGTGTCTGTCCAACCTGCTCTTCAATAGCTCCAGCAATGGAGATTCCACAACCCCCCCAGGCAATTTATTCCAGTGTTTCACCCCCCTGACAAGAAGTTTTTCTCTTCTGAAGCTGACCTTGTGTGTCCACATTTAGCTCTGGTCCCCGAGCGGGGCGGTGCCCCGGGATTTCCTTCGCTCTGGTTTCTTGCCCTGAGCGCTATGTCTGGGAGACGTATTCTGAAGGAGTTGTGCTCCATCACTTTTAGCTCCTTCTGCATCGTGGTGCTTGGTGCTTTTCTGGCTGCTGCCTCTGCAGCTCCACTAAAACCAGGCCGCTGGCGCATCCCCTGCAAGGTGGGTGCTACAGGAGGGACAAATGCCAAGGAGCTTTGTTGCGGGATTCCTCGGGTGGCTGGCAGGCCGAGCGGCTCTGTGCCAGAGAACCCCCCTAGTCCTGTGGGGCAGAGGGAGACGGGGACAATTCCCAGAGCCAGGCATGTTGCCAATGGGCACAGCAATGCCGGGCCAGGCACGTATCCAGAGAGCTCTGACCGGGAGCTGCAGGAGGTACGGGCAGGTGCCATAGTTGCTAGTGGCCGGTTACGCAATGTTGAGGGTGTCGAACTTTTCCTGTGGTGCAGCCATCTCTACCGCATGCGGGCAAGCAGCTGCCAAAGGCGTCTGTCCGGCCGCAGACCTTACAGCTGATTAATCTGGTGCTGGCCGCCTTGGCTGAGCCTGCAGCAGGGATACGGTGGCAGCTACTCTGTCTCCCAGAGTGTTACAATGGTCCTGGGGCAACTGGATTTTGCTGGGTGCAGCTCTCCATTCGCATGTGTGGCTGGCCCCACGTTCCCTCTCTGGTCAGTTCCAAGCCCGCTCTGTCCCTGCTTGAGTGTTGCTCTCCAGTCAGCCATTAGCATCCGGCATCCACCTCAGTGCGTTGGCATCTGTGCACTGACTACGGCCCTGGTGGTGGCTCGGCTCCTCATTCGCCAGCCGCAGCGCTGGCCCAGCTGTGCCAGCGTCGGGGTGTTCCTGGGGCGACAGCCGCACCTTGGGTGAAATGGGTCCTGGCACTGGGAGCCAGAGCAAGGCTGGTCCGGTCACTTGATGGAGCTCGGGAAGGCCTGAAGTCACCATGGTGATGGGCCCGTTCAAGACCCTGCCCAGAGGGCCAACTGTCCGGAGAGGGCGTTAGAGGCATGTCCTGCCTTCGCTGCTTTCATCCAGATGATCTCAAAGAAGCTTGTTCTGGAGTCTGCAGCCACGTAGGCTAGGAAGGACAGCCGCTTAAGGCCTGGGTCTGTCTGAACCCAAATCGGTGCACTCTGACGAGTCACCACTAGATGGTGATGGGGCTTTGCAAATCTCCAGACTACCAGGCTAGCCGAGCCTTGCCAATGTGCATGGAACAGGCAGAGGTGTTCCCCGGGGCAGACTGCTGCTCCTCCTCTTGTTTTCGTTTCTCCGTGTGCAAGGGCAGCTGGAATTACTGGAACAATTTCAGTGCAAATAAATCTTTGTGACTGGGAGCAAGTGCGGATTGTATTCCCTTTGTTGTGTTGCAGGTGAGGTCTACTGTCCTGGAGTAACCCTGGGGGTGTGCCTCAGTTTCCCTGGGTACCACACCAATACCAGGATGGGAATTTCGGTGTGACGGCTTCCCCACCTACACAACAGCTGATGCCCTTTGTAACCTGAGCCAGGGAGGGAGTGACCAGGTGACACCATTTCCCCCTGAGAAGCAGGACAAAAGGCCAGTGAGGAGGCTGGCTACAGGGCTGGGATGGGTTAGTCTTGCTGGCTTTGGGTACAGGGAAGGGGGGCAGGGCCCTGGCTCTGGGCCCCCTTTGCCCAAGATGGATGGTCCTGGCTGCTCCTAGTTCCCATGCTGACAAGTCTGGGCTACGCTGTGTCCCTGCTGACTAAGAAACCTTCTGTTCTCCCTGCCGGCTGAGAGTCCCGTCTGGCTGCAGAGAGGGGTGCAGGGCCCAGGGCCTCCCCGCTCCTCGAGGACAATGATTCTTCTAGCAAAATGCCAAGTTCGTCCAGTTCCCAAGTGTTCCTCTGCAGGGGCATGTCTACCTGGGGCATTACTTCCAAATCACTCCCCTGCTTTCAAAATAGCAAGGCGAGTGTCCACGCTCCCACATCCGTTATTTCGAAATAATCACTCCTGCTTGCGAAGAGGAATCAGCTTATTTTGAAATGGTTATTTTGGGAGTTATTATTTCGAAATAGCTTAAATAAGCTGGTAGTGTAGACATAGCCTAGGGCTATGGGGGAGGGCGGGCGGAGCGGGGAGAATCTCAGGCAATGTCAGTAAAATGGGAGTTAACTTTACATTGGATAGAAGGGGCTTTAAATCCAGATCTGTCTTTGTTTCAAACACCCACCCTCTCCTCCCCTTCCAAAAGTCTGATAACGTACATTGTTCTCCTATTCTCAGTGACAAAGCAGTTATATGCCGCCAAAAAAACCCACCCCACCTTACTTAGGAATATCCTACAGATAAGACTTTAGATGATAGAAATATGATGGAGGTTGGGATTTCTGCTCTGTACGACGCAAAGGGTTTCTTAGAATTCCTCAAATTCTAATCCCACTGAGCCCTTGTCAAAACACTGCTCAGCTCAATTACAGGCTCCGATTCTTTTTCCTCCGTCCCTACGTGCAGGGTTTAAAGCGATGCAAAAACATTCCACTGAAACAAGCTCCAATTTTAGCTTGACCTTCATGCATGAGATCAAATATTTCCTCTCTCAGAACAATTCTTCTACTTGCTAATTTGCTAGCCACAATTAGCACCAGTTGGGGGATTTTTTGGAATAATTTTGAATGCATGAGAATAGAAAAATCTCCCTGGCTACATATTTTAATTTAAAAGGAAGGACTTGGGTCGTTCATTTATTGTAAGTTGTTCTCGAGCAAGGCCAAAACTTTAGTTCAGGAAATTCTAAAAGATGATTACCATTTTCTGCAGTCAGGCCTCATCTAGTGGAAAATAAGTACAGAGGGAATCGAGTCTTTTTTATAATAAAAAACTGAACCCACATATTAGAGCTCTAACATGTTTTCCATGTGCAGCTAATTATCCCTAACACTTAACTGGAGGCTGTTCTGAAACATGTTCCTAAACCAGCTGCAAAACATAAAAACCTTGACAAATTAATAAAACTGGGGTCAGTGTTTTTTATCATAGTCGTGTTTTGGAAAGGAGGGACAATGCCCCTCTTAAAGACTAGGTCCTCAATTTTGCATACACTTAGACCAGGTCTATTCCAGACCCGGCAGCTCGGCTTATGGTATGCCGCTCCAGTGACACAGCAGGAAGAGGAGTACTCTTCCTTTTCGTGTAGACAAGGCCTTAGACACTGGCTTAACTTTCCACAGAGAAACTTGGCAAAGGAACTGTTTATACAGTGCATAAAATCCAGCACATGCACCCGACTTCGCAGGATCGGGGCTAGGTAGGGAGGAAACGACATTTGGCGCAGGGTTATTCTCACTGCAGAAAGAACACGGGGATGTGCATTGCCTGTCTCGGCCCCGCCACGCCGGCCCGCTTGCCTTCCCTCTTCAGATCGCCGCCGCTTCCCGCTGAGACTGGAAAGCTCTTCCTGGGGTGTGCCCAGGCCTGTGCCATCTCGACCGGGCGGCGCAAAGCAGCGCCTGGGGCCTTGCGGGAGGTGCGGACCCTCTGTCGCTTGCGCCCTTCTCGACCGCCTGCACCTCGAGTGAACATTGGTGTTTACTGGGCTGCGGCTTCCCGCCTCTTCTCAGGCACTGTGCTCTCCCCTCCCCTCCCCTCCCCCGCTTGAGTTACGTCGTGCTTTCGGTTTAACGGAGACTCAGCTGTCCTTCCCAAGTGCTTTGCTTGCCAGATTATGCGAAGAGCCAGGAGGTCAGCCCAGGTCCTTTCCCTGTGGTGATGGATGTCGGAGCTGTCTCCAGCGCCTCGGAGACACCCGCGTCCCCTCAGAGTGCGAGGGGGCAAGTCTGGAAAAGGCAAAGTGGCTGGCTGAGGCGCCTCCCACTGGACCGTTCCCCATTTCCTGAGGGGTCTGTGCCCCCCCCCCGTGTGCACTGGGCTCCGCATCTCCGGCCATGTTGGTTAGGGTGAACCAGAGCAGCAGCCCCGAAGGCTGGGGCTTCTGAGACACAGATCTCTCTGTCCCAAAGAAGGGGGGAGACTCTCCCCCTCCATCCGTCTCACTCCTGGGAGCCCTTGCCAGCCTCACGCGGCTCTGTGGGGGCCCTGGCTTTGGTGCAGAGGGGTCACGGCCACGACGGAAGTTGTGCGGGCACAGGGCAGCTGCTGCCTGAGGACTGTGGGACACGATGCACAGAGAGCTTCCCACCGCACCCCAGCACCCTCGCCTTCCTGCAGCTCCGAGGCCTGAGAAATGGCTCCACCCGCCTCTCTGGGCCCTCCCACGTCACTGGTCCTCACCCCCAACCCCCCCTCCCGGCTCCGCACCCACTCGGGCTACGGCCAGCGGCAATGGGAGCCCTCCCTGCTCTCCGGAGTCGTCTCCCCCCAAGGACCTCACTTCGGGCGCCCCGGAGCCTCCTCTCTATGGCGCTCTACCTGACACCCCCAGGGCCGCTCTGCCGGCTGCCGCCTCAGCCTGGGTTGGACCATCGCTGAGGCCTGAGCCCTCTCCCTCACCCCCGTGTAGCCGAGGGGATGCGACTTCTGATGGGAAGGTCTCGGT
The DNA here is from genome assembly GCA_032595735.1 of Pelochelys cantorii. Classification (NCBI taxonomy): domain Eukaryota; kingdom Metazoa; phylum Chordata; order Testudines; family Trionychidae; genus Pelochelys; species Pelochelys cantorii. The sequence goes on from CM064340.1 coordinate 2,288,422, forward strand.
CCAGGGCCTTACCTCCATCCTCTGCCATCGGGCCCCTTGTGAGTCCAATCTCTGAAGAGAGCCCTCCAAAGCCCAGCCAGCACCCACACCAGCGGGACACGAATATCCTTGGAGACTCTTCTCTCCTCCCCCACCTCGGTGGGCAGACAGAACCCTCGGGGGCGATGTGCCGGACAGCGTGACAGGGCACCCGCCGGAGAGAAACCCCAGCCACTGTGAATACCGTGCCCTCGCGGATACATCGACTTTCGTTCTGGCCGAGGGCTCTTGCCAGCTCGTGCTAGAGGCCAGGAGGGACACAGACAGTGTGAAGAGTGCCAGGCCCGGTCCCATTGCTGGAAGGATGAAGGGTCAGCCCGGCTCCAAGCACAGAGTGTCGGGGTGGGTCGTGATGTGCTCCTAGAGGGACAGCACCGCTTCCTGCAGCAGCTCTGGCCACATCCAGAGCCCTCCTCGAAAGACGGTCCCCTGACAGAAGTCGTCAGGGCTGCAACTCGGTCCGCCCCCCGGACATCGCCTTTCCTGCCTCCGATCGGCCTCCTCAGCGCCTGCCTCCACGCTGCGTTGTTGCTTGGGAGTCTGCAGTCACGGTACACCCAGCGGTAAAGTCCTGCGCCGATACCAAACTGGGGCTCCGCATCCCATCCGCCTCTGCCAGGCTCAACTCTTCCTCCCATCTGCAATCCGGATTTTACCTGTAGCTGCACCACACATCTGTGCGTGCGTGTGGGGGGGGGGAGGGCACGAAAGCAGGAGGCTGGGGGGGAAGGGGCAACAAGGACGGGGGAAGAGGCGGGGAAGGGGGCAGGGAGACAGCCTGGGTAGGGCCGGCACTCGTCCCCTCCTGTAGGGAGATTTAGGATGCAGCTTTTCCTTGCTTTGCCTGCTGGCAGGGCTGGGGCCTGCCCTGGCGGCTGGGCAGGGGGTGAGGGGAGAGCCCCGCCCGGGTATCCGCTCTGCCGTCTGCGGCTCTCCATGGGTATGTACGGGAAATACTGCCCCAATAACCCTGAGTGACAGTCCCCTGCAGCCTTCTGACTGGCCGAGTGACCCTACTTAACCCCAAGGGTTGCCCCAGGGAGCTGCCTGGGTGACCACACAGTCTGGGGTCTCCTGTGATGTTAGGTTTGCCTTGTCTCCTGATCTCCAATCCCTCATCCCAGCCTGACTGACCCTGGCCTTGCGATTCCTCTAAATCTATCCTGGCGACTCCCGTCCCGTGCGTGCAGAGCTCCGCCAGGCTGTGACCACTAGGCCAGACCACCTACACCCCAGTCCCTTGCAGTATGAGCCAGCAGACACTGCTTCACAGTCTCCACTGGTGAGCCCACAGGGGAGTGTGCATCCCACAGTGACCTCAAAGAACTTGAATCAACTCTGAGAGGGAGGGGGGAAGGGATCATCCCAATTTATTGTGGAAACAATGAATTCTGAGGGGCGGCTATTTTATTTTCATTTGCCAGAGGACAACTGTCTCGTTAGTTCATTACTTGTCTGTGCTGGGACCTTTGCTCTAATTAATGGAGATCAGCTCGTCTCGGCATCATCTTACTTTGTGCCTGCTGCATTAAACAGTGTATAAATAGAGACAGAGCCTGGAAAACGAAGGCCCTGATTCTTTAATTGGATTTGCAGGCCCTGGGCCAGGCAGAATCTCCATTCTTGGACCACGCAGGTAACTCCTTGTGCAAACATGAAGTACCGCCCGATCCATCCGCCCAGTGGTGGGTGAGCTAACAGCCAATCATATTGCAGAATAATTCATGTGCACCTAGGAGCCTCATTCGTGGCGTAGAACCCCATTGTGACAGGCGCTGTACAAACACAGACTGAAAAGACGAATTCTTGCCCTCCCTGTGTTGCTCTGTACGCTGATGACAGTGGGGAAGAATGACAGTCATCTGGAAAGCTGCGCTGATCGTGACTGCAGTGTTGCTGTAAGAGATTTTTGTCGTTAATTTCCTCTTTCTTTACAGAACAATTTGAAGAAATGATCCCCCAAAATATTTAACTCCCCCTTTGGGAAGAACGGCAATGGCAGTGTAAGTATTTGAATGTCTGTAGCGATAAAAACCACCCCAAAAATGTTCTCATTGCCACAGCAGCAGGCTCACAGCTCTTCCATCCCCCAAAAAAGGTCAGAAGCACCGTTTTGATTCATATCTGCCAAGGCGTGTTTTTCGGAGACAGCCTGAAGCTGAATCTTGTTCGTAACCTTGGGATGTCGTGAAAAGCTCTGAACTTCTAGCAAGCCTAGTGATGTTCATTTTAATATCCAATTCCTGGCCAAAATCCAGTTGGATCCCATTCTTCAGTGGTGTTGCTCTGTGCTGTTAAATAGTTACTTCATCTCACCCCAGCAATGACTGAATTTCCACGGCAGAGGACGTAATACCTATATAGAGTTTGTAAAGCACCCTGGGGTGCTCCAAGCAGGGCCAGATTAACGGGGGGGGGGCTAGCTGGGCAGCTGCCCGGGGTGCCAACCTATGGGGGGGCCGTGCGCCCGGAGCCGGGGGCTGCGCGGCACCCCTTAGAGCTGCAATCAGGCGCCGCATGCCCAATTGCAGCTGTAAGGTGTGCTGTGCGCCCGGGGGCAGAGCCGCGCATGAATGGCTCGAGCCGGCCCTGGTTCCAAGATAAGGGTCCTGGTGCCCACTTGAAACAGTCAGTCATGCTCTTTGTATGTTGTATCACGCCCTCTCCTAAGGATGGTTGTTTAGAGTGTAAACTCTTTGAGTGGGGCCCTGTGTGATGTAGGAACCGAAGTCGCAATGCTGTGCAATGGGATGCAGGCTTCTAAAGGCCTCAGTCACTTTTTAGAAAGTTTCCTTTTCACATCCCTGATTCAGCAAATCACTTGCATAATTTTAAGCCCCTGCTTAATTCTGTGCCTGTTCAGCAAAGCATTTGAGCATGTATTCAAGTGTCCCGGGGAGTTAAGTACGTGCTTATCTCTGCTGAATCAAGGCCTGTATGTCCAGAAAGGCCTCAGCCAGGCCTGCCGACGGGACAAGGGGCAACTGCTCCGGGGCCTGGGCTCCTGTAGTGGCAGTGTCTGGAGCCCCAGGCCCTTTAAATCCCCACCGGAGTGCTGCACAGCACGCTCCGAGTGGCTCTAAGGGCTGAAGGAGCATCATGTAGAGCCCTGCGTGGATACAAAATTTGTATCCCTGTCCACATCCATATCCACAAAATGAGCTGCAGCTTGACCTCCGGGGAGACCTGCAGGGCTCTGTCAGCGTGGCATGCTCCTGGTGGTACTGTAGGCTGATTGCCCGCCCCGCCCCTTGCTCCAGAGGCCCAGTGTGGCTGTCAGCTCCCCTGGTCCTAGTACAGTTTTTTTGTGCCATAAAATGATGCTAACGCTAGTTACCACTAGAACAAATGTGAGCTAATCTTAGGTATGGGATTCATGCTCCTGGCAGAGTACTTGATGGAACTCTCTCTCCTCTCTCTCTCTCTCTCTCTCTCTCTCTCTCTCTCTCTCTCACACACACACACACACACACACACACACACACACACACACACACACACACACACACACACACACACACACACACACACACACACACACACACACACACACACAGCCAGGGGTACCGATTGTGCCGTAGCAGCACTGTGATTGGTTGCAGGGGGAACGTACGGCTCTGACTGTCCCTGTTGTGTGCAATCAACACGTACCTTGCTTCTCGTGCCCTGACTTTACGTGCATGTCACTTGCGGCTGGAAAGGGGTTTACAAATTGGTGTGGTACAGACACATCTCTAAGGAGGCTCTTTTGAGAAGATAACCGGTCACTAGAACTTCGGAGTTGCTTGTAACAGGCAAGCCATGGATACAAACAAGCGACTGTTTTAGGTCTGTTTTATTAGCAGCAATGTGGCTGGTGTTGGACAAGACAGCAAGAGCGTGCCTGTTGCTGTCCAGACTGTGCTGTAGTACATCTACAAAGCCACCCGTGTGTGTTACAAAACCACCCCAGCAAATGGGTCACCCCTCTTTAGGACAGGCATGTTCCCTGTCCGTGTATAGCAATGCCACAGCTGAAAGCTGTGTACTCGTTTGTGCATTCACCTCTGGTATGTACTGTGTACTTACCTGTAATGAGACCCTGCAACAGACACAGCTGCTCTGACTTTGTGGATTTTAACCATACCCTCAAGAGACGGGCCCTGACTGGGCCCAAATGGGAAGGCTGAATTTACACCCCACCCCAGGCAGAACCCTTCCCCCGGTAGCGCCTTTCTGGGGCGGACTCCTAGCGGGGGTGGAGCCCGTGAAATGAGCCCTTGCACGTGTGTTTCTTTCTCAGCGTGCGTCCGTCAAGCCCAACGTCCCCCTGATTTCGCTACGTGCCCCAGGCTCTAAGGCAGCGAGGGGCAGCCCAGGCTAGGGAGGGGGTTGCAAGATTGTCGTAACCTAGACGGTCTCCTGGGCTAGGCCAGCTTTGCCGATGGCCCCGGCCTGCTGAGAATTTGCCGGGGGTGCCGCCTGCACTGTGATTGGCTGCAGGGGGCGCGCGCGGCTCTCCCGCTCACTCCACACCTCTCGCTTCCCATGCCCTGGCCTCGCGGGTGTGTCACTTCGGCGCCCCCGGTAGGAAAAACCTGCTGCGGCTGGAACCCGCTGACGTTGGCAACCCTGCGGGTGGGCGCAGGTGGCCGCCCCGCTCTGTGGCCCCTCCTTGGCGCTGGTTTGAACTGGCAGCTGTTCTGCTGCCAGGGGGGGAGCGGAGGCACAATTCCCCCCCGGGGCGGTGCCTGGAGGGGGCGGTTCGCTTTGCTCCCCTGGGAGCTGGCTGGGGGGGGGGGGGCTTTCTGTGTGGGGCAGCAGAGAGCAGCTGGGGAAGGGCGAGGCGCCCAGCCCCCTCGCACGGTGGGGGAGAGCTCCAGCCGGTAGAGCTGCGCAGCGAGCCCGCAGCGCCCAGGGGCTCGGGGCTGCAGGGCCGCGGGGGAGCGCTGCCCTCGCCCGGACGCCCGCTAGAGGGCGCCGTTGTTCCACACAGCCCGGCCCGGCCGCGGGGCGCTGGGCAGCCCCTGCTCGGGGGGGGGGGCCCGTCTGTCCCGCAGCCCCTGCTCGGGGGGGGGGGGCGTCCCGTCTGTCCCGCAGCCCTTTGGGGGGGGGGCGCCCCGTCTGTCCCGCAGCCCCTGCTCGGGGGGGGGCGCCCCGTCTGTCCCGCAGCCCCTGCTCGGGGGGGGGCGCCCCGTCTGTCCCACAGCCCTTTGGGGGGGCGCCCCGTCTGTCCCGCAGCCCTCTGGGGGGGGGCGCCCCGTCTGTCCCGCAGCCCCTGCTCGGGGGGGGCGCCCCATCTGTCCCGCAGCCCCTGCTCGGGGGGGGGGGGCGTCCCGTCTGTCCCGCAGCCCTTGGGGGGGGGGCGCCCCATCTGTCCCGCAGCCCTTTGCCTCGCGGGGCGCGGGCGTCCAGGGAAAGCAACGAAACTCCAGGGGACCCCCCCCACACACACATATAGCGAGGCGGCTCCGCCCCGAGCCCTGCGAAGCCCCTGCAAGCGCTTAACCCCCCCACCCCCATGTCTGGGGCTCCCCGCGGGGTGTCTCTGAGGGGGACCCGGGATCCTTCCCTCCCCGGCGGGGGCAGACGATGCAGGGGGAGCGGCCAAAGCATTGGCTCCCTCCCCCCCCCCACTTTTAATCCCGCGTGACAGCACCCCATGTTTGGCTGGCCAGAGCAGCCCCTGGCTGGGCGCAGCGTGGGTTGGGGGGGGTACGGGGGGGTTATCTGTAATGTTAAGGTGCCAGAACCACCAGGCGATGCCCCCTTTGGGTTTTAGTTTGGGGCCCAGTTAAAGGAGCAACCCCCATCTCGTGGGGGGGGGAGGGGGCGGTTGACAGCCCTTTAAGTTTGGAAGCCTGTGTACAGAGGGAATGCCCAGAGCCACTGAACCAAAGTGTAAACCCCGTCCATGATGGACACCACTTCCCTGCCCCTCTATTTTCTCTCCCCCCCCCCCCCGCAGAATGGGCTGAGGTGGGGGCCCAAAAGGTGCCACCAACCCCCTTCTTTGTGGGCATGGGAAGAGGCAGCATGGAGCCCTAGGGGGAAGGGGCAGAGTGGGGGGTGTGGCCTGGAGCAGAAGGGTGGGACAAGGCCCCCAGCACAATGCGAAGTCAGCGCCTATGGCCCCTGGGCCCTTTAAATCACAGCTGAAGGGCTGGCTGGGTGAAGCTGGCCCCTCACCCCATCATTTCTACCCAGAGCAGAGCTGCCCCCCAACCGCACTGGTAAGGCTTAAATGACTTTCACCCCTGGCTTTTTGTTCTGTTTGCAGCAGCTGAAAGATAAAGGCCTCCCCAGCAGGGAGGTTTGCCCCAGAGGCAGGCCCTGGTCCTTTGAGAGCAGAAGTAAATACAAGGGCTGGCACGCAGGAGTCTGCAGGAGTTCCGTGACGTGGGGAGTGTTTCATTCAGGCTTCGTCTACACTGCAGGCTTCTTGCGCAAGAAGCTTTTTGTGGTAGAGGTCTTCCGCAAAAACGTCTTGCACAAGAGCACGTCCACACTGCAAAAATACATCGGAAAAGCAAAGCGCTTTTGCACCAGAGGGCGTCCAGACTGCATGGACGCTCTCTTGCAAGAAAGCACTGATAGCTATGCACAGAATGGCCACCAGGGCACCTGTGCTTCTTCTGATAGGCTGTTTTTGTGCAAAAAAAACCCGTTTCCCGTCCACGCAGCTTTTTGTGCAAGAACTCTTGTGCAAAAAGGAGTTATTCCTCATAGAAAGAGGAATACCTACACCGCAAAAACCCCTCTGTTCTGTCAATTCACTGTCAAGTTTCTTGCGCAAAAAGGTACTTGAGGTGTGGATGTTCTGCGAGTGAAGGCTAGGACTATAACAGAGTTTAAAGAGAAGCTGGATAATTTCATGGAGGTTAGGTCCATAAAAAGCTATTAGCCAGGGGGTAGGAACGGTGTCCCTGGTCTCTGTTTGTCAGAGGCTGGAGATGGATGGCAGGAGAAAAATCGCTTGATCATTGTCCACCCACTCTGGGGCACCTGGCATTGGCCACTGTTGGCAGACAGGACACTGGGCTAGATGGACCTTTGGTCTGACCCAGTACAGCCATTCTTATGTTCTTACGAGTTTTTGCACAAAATCTCTGCAGTGTAGACATGGCCTCAGACTAAAAGACACTTTTCCTCTAGTCTAGCAGGTGAGCCAGGAGCTGCTCCCCACCTGACCCACAGGAAGTTTTTGCTAGTTTCCATCAGCAGTTCTCAGTCCAGGGTAGAGACCCTGGGGGGTGCCCAGAGATCTTCTCTAGGGGGTACCTCAGCTCATCAGCTGTTTACCCACCTTTACACCAGGCCACACAAAAAGCCCCAGCAGAGTCAGTCCACACTAGGATTTCACACCGGGACCTGCTTGCCAGCCCCTGGCACGCTCTTGGTGCTCCCGTGGGGGCGGTGTAGCATGGCATGGTGGGAAGGAGCGAGCCAGGCACTGCTCAGCAATCACATGGGGGGGCGCTTCTGCGTTTTCACGTCTGCTTTGGGAAGCCAGTAGGCACAAAGCTCATCAGCCCCCGGAAAGGGGCACTGGACAGGTTGAGGGCCACGGGTTTAAAGGGGCTGGCGGGGATTCAGACAACACACCTGTTCTCTGGGCGGCCGTTCCCATTTGGGGACAGTTGAGGCTGCGGCGCGCAACGCTCCTCCCGGCAAACCCAGTGTCGCCCGGCTGTAAGCGGAGTCCCTCCTGCCTTGTAGCAGAGGGAAGTAACAGGCAGGTTCAGCCCCCCTCTTTGTAATTGCCCCCCCCCGGGGCACAGGGCTTGCCCTGGGATGAGATGCAGGGACTGGCCACTGGGGCTAGCTACACTATGGCTACGTCTACACTGCAGGCTTCTTGGGCAAGGACTGTTTTGTGCAAGAGTTCTTGTGCAAAAGGTCTTCCACAAGGGCGTGTCCACACGGCCATGTGCTTTTGCGCAAGAGCATCCATGGCAGTGTGGACGCTCTCTTGCGCAAGAAAGCTCTGATGGCCATTTTCGCCATAGGGGTTTCTTGTGCAAGAAAATCATGTTGCCTGTCTACCCTGCCCTCTTGTGGAAGAGCTCTTGCGCAAGAGGGCTTATTCCTCACGGGGAGAGGAATAACTCTTCCAGAAGAAGCCCTGTTTTCCAACGCTGTGCTGTAAATTTACTTGTGCAAGAACGCGCGTGCAGTGTAGACACCGGGCAAGTTTTTGAGCAAGAACAGCTGTTCTTGTGCAAGAAGCCTGCAGTGTAGATGTAGCCTATGTGTTTTGTCAGAAGAGGCAATGCAAATGAAGCGCTGATTAGCATTTTGTCATGCTTCAATTGCATAATCTATTCCAATCCGTTTTTGTGCTAGAGGTTTTTGCACAAAAACATGCAGTGTGGACATGTCCGTTTCGTGCAAAAACCCCTTTTTGTGCAAGATCCTTATGCCTTTCCCAGAGGCATAATCAGCGCTTCATTTGCATTGCCTCATCCCACAAAACACAGCCTGAGTGTCCCTCGCACTGCACGGGGTGCGGGGAGCTGGCTCCAAGCCAGTTAGATGCAGGAATCCCCCTGCCCCATGTGAGGGCCAGGGCAGTTTAAGCCCTCACAATCAGAGCTGAAATCCCACATTGCCCCCCTCCCCCGGCAGGGGGCTGGGGGGGGATGCAACCCAGAGTGCAAAGCTGATCACTGGGCTCAGGCTATCACCTTCTGGCTCAGGGTGTGAAGAAACACTCCCTGTGTGAACCCCCCCAACCTCCCCCTCTCCTCCTGGGCCGGGCAGACAGACAGACCCCCCCAACCACCCCCTCTCCTCCCGGGCCGGGCAGACAGACCCCCCCCAACCTCCCCCTCTCCTCCCGGCCGGGCAGACAGACCCCCAACCTCCCCCTCTCCTCCCGGGCCGGGCAGACAGACCCCCCAACCTCCCGCCTCCCCTCCCGGGCTGGGCAGACAAACCCCACAACCTCCCCCCCTCCCCTCCCGGGCCGGGCAGACAGACCCCACAACTTCCCGCCTCCCCTCCCGGGCTGGGCAGACAGACCCCACAACCTCCCGCCTCCCCTCCCGGGCCGGGCAGACAGACCCCCCAACCTCCCCCCTCTCCTCGTGGGCCGGGCAGACAGACCCCACAATCTCCCCCCTCTCCTCCCGGCTGGGCAGACAGACCCCCCAACCTCCCCCTCTCCTCCCGGGCCGGGCAGACAGACCCCCCCAACCTCCCCCTCTCCTCCCGGGCCGGGCAGACAGACCCCACAACCTCCCCCCTCTCCTCCCAGGTGGGGCAGAGAGACCCCCCCAACCTCCATCTCTGCAAGGTAGCAGACAGCTGCTAAAAGCCCACAGCTCAGTTCACACCCAGACTAGCTAACCCCAAGCCTGAGCCTTCTCCCTCCAGGCTAGCCTTCCCCCTCTGCCTCTGCCCAGGTGTTCAAAACCAGAGAGGCCCCGTAACCAATCAGCCCAGCCAAACCTGCCCCCTCAGTCCCTCCCCATCTCTGACCATGGCCTGTAGCACCAGGGGCCAGGGAGCTCCCACCCATCACATCCCCTGTGACACAAGCGAGGGACCAAGGCGGGCTCCCAGTTCGCATTCCCCCTCAGCCGGGCTCCCCCCCCACCCCACCTCCATCCCGTTCTCAGGCCCTGTCGCCCTGACCCCGCCTCCTTCCTAGACAAACACCCTCCCACCCCCAGCACCTGCTTTCTAAACTGGGGGAGGGGGGCACAGAACCTCGCCCAGATCTTGTCAGGAACCTCCAGGTTCCGGTTCAAAGCTGCGTGTGTAAACCAAAGCAGCTGACTTCCCCTGGTGCCGGGATTCTGGGTCCCATGGGAACGGGAGACACTGAGCAACATTGTCGGCAGCATGGGTGGTAGGTGAAGGGAGGGCTGGAGAGGCAAGCCCCCAGCCCTGCCCTGGCCCTGCCCCTTCTGCCCAGGCCCCACCACCTATAGGAGCCAAACCATCTCCCTCCCCCCCCAGCACCGCAGGGAGGTGAGGGTGCGGGCCCCTAGCCCAGGAGCAAGGGGACAGTGGGCACTTGGGGGCAGCAATGCTCCGCCCCAGTACGCCTACAGTCGGCAGTTTGGGGAGGCAGAGCCCTGCCCTCCCCTGCCCGTGCCCACTCAGCAGCAGGACGGTTCACTTTGGTAGCTGGACGCCCCTGGGATGGAGGCAGGAGCCAGCTGGCTGGCTCTTTCCCTTGACGGACACTCTGGGGATACGACGAGCTGTACCTCCATGCACCCCCTGGGGTCCCCTCTTCCATCCGGAGCCGGCCCCAGGTTAATGTTCGGCCTGCAGCTGCCCTGCTCCTCCAAGCCACCTCGACAGCAGGCCCCAGCTGTGCCGCCTTGAACCGGTCTCTGAGAACATGGCGTGACCTCCTTCCTCCCTGCAACAAGGCTGGCCGAGAACGGCCCCCGCGCCCAGCCAGCCAGTGCCCCACCCCCTCTCAGCTGGAAGTCCCAGGTTCCGACCCTGCCTACACCCCCGGAAGGGAGCAAGAGGCTGGCTGGGCCCTGTGGACGGCTGAAGGCTGGGTTCCCAGGCCTGCAAGGCAGGAGGGTAAGATGCTAGGAGAGAGGATTTATTCTATGGGGAAGCCCGCGCCTGCCCCAAGAGAGGACATGGTCCCGGCTAGCAACCAGGTCAACAGAGAGTAAGAGGCCTGCACAGCTGGGCTCCTGGGACCTCTGGTTTCAGCCTGCGAGGGCCTCTGTGTTTCCAGACCTATAGGAGCAGACCTTCGTGCTTCTGCAGAGGCCTCTGCGTTCAGTCTGGCTCAAGCCTCCATGTTCCACGACATCCACGACAGCTACTTCCAGGACACCAGCCAGTCCGCTTTGGGTATGTCTACACTGCACCTGAACACCATGGCTGGCCCTGCCGGCACCTGAACTCTGTCTACACTGCAGATAGCCAGCCCCATGGCCTGAGCCCTGTGAGCTGATTCAGCTGGCATGGGCCAGCCGGGTTTATAATGACAGTGCCGACAGCTGCAAAAATGATCCCTGGATATTCGCATCCCTCCCCCCCCCCGCCGGATGTGGCTACCCATGGATATAAAGCGGATGGCCACAGATTTGCAGGGTTCTAGACACAAAATTTATATCCACATCTGCCTGCATATCCACAAAAATGAGCCGCAGAGATCAGCATCCACAGCTGGGGATAGAAAGCAGCTAGCTGCAGCTTTGCAGGCTCTCCCAATATCTGCTGCCTAGCCAAGTCCAGGCATCCTTTCCCCTAAAGACGCTGCTTTCCGCACTGTCAGGTCTGAGCCCAAACGCCAGGCCCCGCAGCCCGTTTTGTAGCTTGATCTTCCTCGCTCTCCTGGCGTTGCAGTTATTGGGTCCTGTCGCTTGGGTAAAATCCACCGCACAGTCGTGGCCAGGATGGGTTTACTCACATGTGGGAGAAAACGGCTAGGCTCCCAGTCTGTGTGTGTTATGCTGCATTGTAGGGCCAGAGCTGTAGCCTGTAACGTCAAATCCCAGGGAAGCCCCATCTTAATGTGCTCGAGTTTCTCTCTGCAGCAAAATAATTAAACGCTCCTTCTCGGCCGTACCCGCCCATGCAAACACCCCGAGTGCTGTTTTATGTGGCAGCCCCCAGCTCCTTTGCCCTGGGGAGAAAAGGACAAACCCACTCCGGTCTCACACCAGGTGAGTTTCTCCTCTCCCACTGGTGCACAATCCGGAGTCCTTCCCTGGGTTCAGAGGGGTACCCAGCGGTGGGGGAGCTAAATAAAAACAACCCCGATGTGCAGCTCCAGCAAGAACTGGCTGAGCTGTGGCAAAGCCAGTGGGGAGCCATCGCAAGAGCTGCCAGGGACCCAGGTTGCAATAGGGCAGGACCTGTAAGAAATGTTTCGTTATTTTCACCCTGGTCCTGTGGTACCTTAATGACTAACAGGTTTGTTTGGGCATAAGCTGTGCTGGTCCAAGCCCCACGTGGTCAGACCTTACAGGTAACTGGGCCCTTGCACATAGTCCCCTACAGCAGTTGTGTTGGGCCAGGGCAGGCCTCTGGGAGCCAGAAGACAGATTCCCCGCTCCCTGCCCCTTTCTGTCAAGTCCTGACTTTCTCCCCACTTCCTTTCACACTGCGGGGGGCGGGGGGGGGGCCTTCAGGCCTCATGTTTGCAGCAATGAGCGGCTTAGGGCCTGTGAGACTGCTGATCCAGAGTGGGGAGCCATAGAGGGGCCCCCAGAATGGCAGCAGGTTAGCAGAGACCTGGGGGGGGGAGGGTTCAGTGCAGTAGTGAATGGCCACTGTGGGCCAGGCAGGTGCCCAGACAGGGCTGGTGCGTTTGGCCCAAAGCGCCCCCCCCCCCCAGGCTGCAGAGGGGGCAGCCCCTTGGTTCCCTGCACAGAGCGGAGGGGCCAAATCCGCCCAGCCGCTCGGCGCGGGTTCCAAGCCCCCTCCTGCCCTGGGAAAGGGGCATTTGCTGCAGGAGCAAAATTTGCTTGCAATGCGTTTCGCGCGGCAAGCCCCCCCCTCCCCCGCCCGTGGGCAATAACCAGGCGTATTTGCTCCCACGTGCCGGTGTGTGCACGCGCGACGCGGGGTCCGCTGTGGGGATTCCAACCCCCCGAAGGTGGAATCGGATCGGGGAGGGCCGTAGCTCTGACATGTGGCCCAGGAAGTGCTACACCTCCCCGCGGCAGCAGCTAGACCGGACGCTTGGTTTGGCGGCTTGAGACCGATGGGTGCAGACAGACCGCAGAGGATCCGGAGTCACACCCGGAAGGGGTGGGCGTGGGAAGAGCGCGACTCCTCTGTGTGTGGTTGCTCACACAGGTCCCCGGAGGGACCCGATCCCGCGACTAGCGAAGCCAAGAGGAGTCCAGCGGACTTCAGGCGTTTGGTGAACCTGCTGAACGACCTGGCGCTTAGATCTATTGCCGCGTCTACACTGGGGAAGGGAGTGGAGGCTGCAGGTGCCCTCTCTCACCCCCTACCTCTAGCAGCTTCTTTTCCAAGCCGGAGCGGGAGGGATGCCCCCACCTGCAGACCCTCCGCCCCCCTCAATAATGACTAGCAGGAGTTCTGCCTTTGCAGCGGGGGGGCAAGCTAGGAAGGGGCTTCGCACCTGGAGAAAAATGGAGCAACTCCCCTCCCCCTGCACCGGGCTGTGGTGGGGAGGGGTGTTACGCACCTGGGAACAGCAGAAGTTGCGCGGATCGGCCGCTCGTGTAGACAAAGGCCGGTGTGAGCGCGTGGGGCAGAAATGGGAGTCGCTTCCCGCGGGGCGGCCCAGGCGCCACCTGCCTCGAAAGGAGGGAGCTTTAGACTTCGGATCCCGGGGCCACCCGGGGCGAGGGCTCGCGCGCAACCTGCGCGTGGTTTTACTCCGAAACAAAGCCCCACAACTCCGGCCGCGGGCTCGGAAACGAAAGACCCGGTTTGCAGGCAGGTGCCCGGTTCCCGCTCCGCTTCCAACAGCGCGCAACGCCGCCCCGTGCGAACGCGGGCCGCGAAGCGGAGTGGAATCGAGTTGACGGGCTTGAACACCTTTTAAGCGAATGACAACTCGGATTAGCGCGGGCGGGAGAAACATTCTACTGTGACTGGCCTGCCCGGGCGAGGCCCCGCTCCGCGTCGCACCGCGACTCTCCGTGTAGACACCGTGTGGCAGGGGAGCCGCCGCGCCCGTGTAAACGCGTGTAAACGGGCACGCCGAGGCTCTTGGTGGCACCTAACCACTCCTGGGACCGCTGCCATCTCCGCCCCCCAGGACGCATTCCTGCGCGCTCTGAGAGCGAATTGAGAGTCCCCCTCCCGGGGGAAACGCGCACACGCGGGGAGGGTTTGGGGGTCCCGCCCCGCCGAAGCTGCGGGGAGCGCGGCAGCGGGCTGCGAAGGGGGCGAAGCCCCGCACCTCTGCAGCCCGCGGGGGGCACACCGGGAGCTCCCGGCCACGCGGCTGCGGGTTGGCTCGACGCTCGGGCGGCGGAGACCGGGGCAGCTGCCAGTGCTTCTCCCCCCTCCAGCCGGGGCTCCTCACGCCCGCGGCCGTGGCTAAGTGCTGGGGGCAGCTGGGGGCAGCTCAGAGCCTGGGCCGAGCCCTGGGCTGCTCCGAGCTGCGCCCCCGGCTCCTGCCACCGCGGGGACACTGAGGCACAAAAGCACGGAGGGTGTTTGCATTAATAACCGCCCCCCCCCCCCGCAGCTACTCAGCGCTGCTCCTTCCAACTTCCTCGCCCCCCCCCCCAGCCTGGGGCGGGGACATGCTAATGAGGGGGCGTCTCCCCGGGCCCCTGGCCATTGGCAGGCGTGGAGGGGTGCGGGGGAAGGAGCGGTGACGAGATGCAAATGACGGGGCGGGGCCGGGCGGCCAGGCCCCGCCCCCTGCCCGCTGGGGCTGGTGCGCTCCTGGTTCGCTGCGGGGAGAGGCTGAGCGGGTCCCGTCGGGAGAGCCCGCAAATCACTCCTGGTTGAGCAGGGCCGGGAGGGAGGGGGGTGGGGGGCGGCGAGAGACTCTCCATCCACGCAGGGCGCTCCCCCCTCTCTCTTCCCCTGCGTGTGCCTGGCTCCAGCCGCCTGCGCTGCCAGAGGAGGCAGCCACCGCGCCGGGGCTGGGCGGCAAGAGGCGAAAGAAAAGAAAAGAGAGAAAAGGGGGCGGGGGGGGGGGGAGAGAAAAAACTTGTCCCTGGAAAATGACACTTGGTGCAGCCCAGCCTGCAGCGGCGCCGCTCGAGTCTATTGTGTCCTAACCGGCCGCCCCGGCTCCATCCTCCGCTGCCAGCCGCTGTCTCCGGCGCGGGAGCCCCCCAGCCGCCGGCCCCGCGGGCTGCGCGCCGTGGGAACTGCCTGTGCTGCGCCCGGTCCATGTGGCTTTGACTCCGGCGAGCCTGCCTCGCGCCTGGGGGGTTTGTGCCGCGCCGGAGCGGGCGGGTCTGGGGCCATTCATGTTTGGGATCCAGGAGAGCATCCAGCGGAGCGGCAGCAGCATGAAGGAGGAGCCGCTCGGCGCCGGGATGAACGCGGTGCGCACTTGGATGCAGGGGGCCGGCGTCCTGGATGCGAACACGGCGGCTCAGAGGTAGGTTCCCGGCGCCTTCGCTCCCCCGCGGCGGGCGGCCAGGGCAGCGCTGACTTCCACGGGGACGGGACCAGGGGAAAGCGCCTCCCCCTCCCGACTCACTTCTGGGGTTTGCCAGGGGCGGCGTGTGCCCCACGGATGGATTCGGGCGAGATTTCTCTGCCCCCCTCCCCCGGCAACCGGGAGTTTTACCTGGACCGAGCTGCCCTAGACGCCTGGCCTCTCCCTGGCCCGCACATGGCTGCAGAACGGACCCATGCCGGCTTGGTCAGTCCAGGGTCACTTTCCTGAACAGAAGCGATATGGGCTTTGCAAGGGTCATTAATTTCTGCTGCCCCCCCTCCCCCCAATTACCCTCCCCCCCGGTGCCCGGAGCGGTGAGTTTTGCCAAGGTGGATTCGCCTCTTTAGCCGCGCCAGGAGAAACCAACAAGCACCAGCGAGTCGAGCGAAGCTTGGTCCGGGGGAGATTTTATTCCAAGCGTCCCTTTACACCCCCCCTCCCTTTTGGACCGCAAAGAGCAGCATCCAGGCGCTCTTGAATTCTTATCATTCGCTCCCCCCCCCCCCCCACACACACAGAGCGAGGCAGAAAATGCAGCCCGGGCCAGCGAGACAGCATCAGCTCACAAGTGGGTCGTTGACATCTTCTGGTCTATTTCACAACCCCCCCCCCCCCTCAGTCGGCTCGGAAAGGGAAAGTTCTGCAGCCGCATCCCGAAGGCTGAAATATTCAAAGTTCGCTCCTCCGGCAGCTTGGGGCTGTTTACCATGAATCAAGAGTGTTTATCGCTCAAGCTGACGGAGGAGGCACATGGGCCGATTTCACTGACAGCTCTGCCTGGAGTTGGGGAACTGGCAAACTCCGCCGCTTCGCACGGAAAGGGGACACGTTCCCCTTCGCTTCGGACGGGGGCGGGGGATGGAGAAAGTTCTCCCCTGGAGTGGCTGGGGTCTGGGGACTCGCACCCACTCATGCTCTGGAAATCAGCTGGCACCCAGAACCACCAGAGCTGGGGCCGGGACAAGCAGAGCCGAGCTCCCGGCTCCGTTCGGGTGGCTGCTTATTTTTGACAAGCGGGGACCTTCCCACCCCACAGATCCTGCGGCAAAACGGGGGCGCCGTCCCTCCCGGGCAGAAATAGAGGCGGGAGAGCTTCACCTGCAATGCACCCCCTCCCCAGTGTTCATGGTCCCCCGCGCCAGCCCCCTGCTGCACTGGGCTGGGGCAGGGCGCAGAGCCCCCGGGGAGCTGGCGTGGGGGGCCCCGGGCCGCGCTGGGAGGGGACGGGGTCTCTGTCCTGACTCTCTCTAACCCGGTCTTTCTGGCCGCAGCGGGGTGGGCCTGGCCCGGGCTCACTTCGAGAAGCAGCCCCCCTCCAACCTGCGGAAATCCAACTTCTTCCACTTCGTGCTGGCGCTGTACGACAGGCAGGGGCAGCCGGTGGAGATCGAGCGCACCGCCTTCGTGGGCTTCGTGGAGAAGGACAAAGTAAGTGGCCCACCCGGCTGCTCCCTCCGGCTCCGGGCGGGTCCTGGCCCTCCCGGGGCTGCGTTTTCCAGCTCCCTGAAAGTCCCCGCGAGGGTGGGTCAGGCTTTGAGCAGTGCAGAGCCTCCCCCCTTCAACGGGCCCAGATCCTTTTGCCCCTCCAACAAGCGCCCTGCGCCCGGATCCTTTCCAGATCCGTCCCCCCCCCCCCCACCACCCAGAGCCTGGCAGACTGGCCCCCTTCCCCTCCATCGCCCCCCGTCTCGGGACACTGACCACTCCATCCCCCAAAGCGGGCCCTGGCCGGAGGAAGGTGCCAGTTCGGGGTCCCCTCCCCAGCTGCATTTGCTGCTTCTCCTTGGCTGCCTCCAAGCGCCCTGGCCGAAGGCGCGGCCGGTGGAGGGGAGAACCCCCCCACGCGAGACGCGCAACCCGCGCGGGCGAGCGGCGAGGTTAACCCGGGCTCTGTGTGTCCCCCTCCAACGCAGGAGGCGAACAGCGAAAAGACCAACAACGGGATCCATTACCGGCTGCAGCTGCTCTATAGCAATGGTGAGCCTCCGCGAGCGGGCACGCCGGGGCAGGACCCCCGCCAGGCACTGCCGCGCCCCCGCTCCTAGCCCAAGGCCCGGGACAGCGGGGCAGGCGGGGCGCGCCAGGACCCCCGGTGTCCAACTCTCCCCGGGCGCCCCTTGGCTTCCCACGCGCGGGTGGGGGCGCTCCAAGCGCGCGCTGCCCCGCGGAGCGCAGCCGAGACGTGTTTCCTCTTGGGACGTTTTCCTGCCCCCCAAAAAAGTGTTGATTGATTCCCCCCCTCCCCAGCCACGCAAAACAAGGCCCGACCGAAGCTTGCGAGAGGGGAAGTTTTAGCACCACGGATGCTCCACGCGGGACAGGCTGGCTGCTGTGGCCGCGCTGCGTGGGGGGCTTTGGCGTGAAAGGAGCGGGCGTCGGGACCCTTCCCCCCCGCCGCTGGAGGATGTCCCGCGGGTGCGCAGGCAAATTCAACCCCCTCCAGCCGCTTGCTCCTCTTCATTCCCCCCTACTCCCTCTTTTTTCAAGGGATAAGGACCGAGCAGGATTTCTACGTGCGCCTCATCGACTCCATGACCAAGCAAGTAAGTCCCCGAGCAGGGCGTGGGCTGGGCTTGCGGATCACAGACCGCTTGGGGCGGGGGTGGGGTGCTAAGTTCCTTTGCTGTTTGTCAAGTTCCCTTTTCGTTCCCTGAGCCCGGCCCGTTTACACGGGCGCGTTCCGCAGCGGGCACCGGGGCCCCCTGCAGCCGAGCGAGTGGCAGGAGTTTTCGGGGACCCTTTACTCCTCGCAGCCCCGCGCTGGGCTCCCTCGCAGCCCTAATTTCTCGGCCCTAACCCACCCTCCTTTCTCGGTCCCTCGGGCTGGCGAGTTACGGAGTTAGAGGAGCGTTGGCTCCCGCAGCCCTTTTCTCCAGATGGGGAGGCTGCTCCCCGGGACAGTTCTTCCCAGTTCCCTTCCCGGACCCCCTTCCGCCAGCAGCTGCTGCGATTAATCCAGAGCTAAGGTCCCTGGGCCATGCTGCACCCTCCCGGGGACACGGACAATAACGCACCATGCGCTCCGAGCCATCCACACCCGGCTTGGATCCGAGCTCGAAAGATGCATTTGCGACCGGAGACAGGGGTGTTTGTATTTTACAAAAAATCGGCCGCTTTAATTAGGCGCAGCAGTTTGACAAAATAGACACACAGCGCTCCATCCTCTGCAGGCTTTTTACAGCCCGGGAGTTTGTTTTCCTTTTTTGCTCTAATGACGAGAATGCAAAGAAATAAGCAACCAGACCCTAAGCTCAAAACGCCAGCCGGGAACCGTAGCAAATCTTCAGCCTTTGTTTATTTGCAATTACTTGGTTAGTTGTTTTAAAGGAAAAGTGATTAAACCACGAGTGGGTTTCATTGTGTAAATAGCCACTGAAAATATGCACGCAGGAGACGTAATGATTTGATACGTTTTACAGCCAAAGATAACTGTTTTTAGTTGTAGGAGAGCCAGCTGGGGGAAAAAAAACCGGATTGAAACTAATTTTAAACATGGCATTTAGTTTCGAGCTCGGGAATATAGTGTGTGTGTATACACACATAACCCCACAATTTTATTTGTGTGCAAATATAAACCCAATATTTATGTGTAATAATTTTTTGGAAAAAAAATGGGTTATTGTTTTTCCAAAACAATTCGCATTCATAAGATTCAAGTATTCTATCCTGCTAATTTGAAGGAGCATTTGTTACAATATATTTCCATTTCAATATATTCAAATGTCCCCTCCTCCCTGGAATTTGCATCTTTTTAATCAGTTAGTGGACTTTTTCCAATTCTATAGAAAAAAAGTCTCTGTATTATTTACAAAAGCAAATTAAAATATTAAATGTCTTGCGTAGAAGAAAAAAAAATGCCAGTTCCGGCATGTTCAAATTGTTGTCATATGCTGAGACAGTCTTCCCGTGGCTTGTAGTATGGTTCTTTTTTGACACCAAAATGTAAAGTTGCATGTGCTGAGTTTGTTTAGAAAACTGTTTTTGATGCTCTCAAAACATCTTTTCCTGCCATTGGAGACCCTCTTATTTTTTTTAAAGAGGAAACTTGGAGTAATTATAATATATAATTCAACCATGCATCTGATCTGTGTTAAATATACACTTCCAAACCATAGACCAGAGACTGTATGGATTAAAACAGCACGGGCATGCCCTTTAACAATACATCTTGGAAAGTATTTCCTGTGTCACTCATATTTTTCAGGCTCAGATTGGTTAGAACAAAATCCTTTCTGATACATTAGCTATTTTTTTAGTTGTTTTGAATCCCATGTGTTGCACTATAGACCATACAAAAAGCATGATCAATGAATATTATCTTTAAACACTGTTCAGATCATTACAGAAATGCAAAGCTTCCGCCCCCCCCCCCCATGGAACTCAGCTGAAAACAGATCTTTTAATTTATGTAGAGCAGCAGTTTCAAAATATTATTTTCTTAACAAAGGCATCTTGCCTACGAAGAGTCCATCCTAAGGCACAGTTTGACCTCTTGCTCTCTCATTATTATCAAGTCATCAGAGGGTCTTTTGGAGAGAGAGAGAGAGAGAGAGAGAGAGGGTTTATTTGTAAAACATATCATGCAGATATAAACCACATTTACAATTAAGGGAAATTATCTGCTTTTAATTAGTTTTAATATATAAAGATATTGCAAAATCTCTATTTTATTTTATTTGGGAAGGCACAGTAAGGGTAGTGCAGACAGTGTTTAAAATATCCATCTGAATTCAGACTAAGGATACAGTGAAATAAAGGGTATTTGTAGGGAAAACTAATTTGCTTTCCTACTAGGTATTTGTAGGGGGCTGCTAATTTGATTTCTTATTAATTGCACTAGTCCTTTATAAAAGGACATATTTATCATTTTTAACAGAAGTTGTGAATAAACATGTCATAATTGAGGCATGTCCTAATATTTATTTCTGAACTGTAAATCTGCTTGTATATTCTTTATTCTGAGTGCAATTGTTTGAGAGGTTTGGTGGTTTTTATTGCAGTCAGTAAAATACTCATTAGCCAGCAAAGAGCAGCATATGACACAGATTTACCCACATGTGACTATATCATTTATATTTTAGCCACAGTGAATTATAGAGGGGATTCTCGAGTAACTTTCAAACCATCTAGCTGTAATTAAATGTTGCAAAGTCTGGCTGAAATACCATTTCTCCAGTTTTTAATGAAAGTTAAATGTATATTGTCAGCCTCCTCAGAGGTGTCGTATTCTAATACAGAAGGCGCAGAACAAATTGGATAATGAAAGCATTACTTTAAACTGAAGCAGTTGCAGGAGCATGCATATTTTCACTGGCAAGAGACTTCTTGGTGCTCCTAAATGCATGCATGCACACACAGAGACAGACAGACAGATATTCAGTAATTGTGAATGTCTGGTCTGAAATTACAGCTTCTCTGGGGTTTCTGGTGACAACTTAAAAATCCCACAAAAGCAAAACTTTGAGGAGGTTAGATCCTCAGAATATATAAGAAGAGAGCCTCAGATTTTTGTAAAATTGTTTATAACTGATCTGATTAATGAACATTCCTGATGGTGCAGCTGTGAATTGCCCATTTTAGATTACTGTGAATTGTGAAGGATTTTTTTTTAATGTTCAGTAAATCAAACCCATGAGCTCCCTCTCTCTATAAGACGTTTCTTGTAATTTTAGCAAAAGTTTTACATCAACAATTATAATACATTCAGACACCACCTATTGCAGGAGGGCCCCATTATGCTAGGTGTTGTTGACACACAGCATAACAGGGTCCTGACCCCCTAATGTCTACACTGCAGTAGGGAGTGAGCTGACCAGGACCAGTCTCACGCTAGTAGGGCTTCAGTCAGCACACTACAAACGGACGCTGCAGCTTAGGCAGCAGCTTGGTTTCTCAAGCCTGCCCAGTCCCCTGGGTCTGACCTCCGGCGACTAGCCCAAATCTCTGCTGCTGACACTACACTGCCAATTTTAGCGTGCTTCAGTGCAAGCCATGCTAACATGCATCTGTCTTCTCAGGAGCTTGCCTTAAGAGTTCCTAGTCTAAACAGATCAGGCCCCGCTAGTATTTCTTGAGTGGTTGAATGTTCCACTCCCCCACAGACAGGCCAAAGCTCTGTCATACCCATTGCATGGTGATTCACATGCAGTGGGGAGGTGAATGCATTTTCTGTCATCTGTGGTACTCTAAGGGACCTCAGAGGGGTGCCTGCTGGCAGGGAACTCCTTGAGAATGTTGACACTGACTTCCACGGGAGGTAGATCTGGCCCAGTGTGTACACGTGCCAAAATCTGAACCTGCTGCCTTGCACCTCTCTCACGGGAGTGGCTTCAACCACAGTTTTACATGGGCAAGGAGTGCAGAACTGGGCTCCAAGTGTGTAGTATCCTGCTCTGTCCAGACCTTTGGTAGCTTCACCAAAGAAATGGCGGCCTGGCATGTTAATTTCACCCCCCCCTTGGAGGTGTCTTGCTACATTTATAAAATGTATCAGCTGTTTCTAAATTGTAAATACTAAACACAGCTCCTCCATTCTATGGATTAATTGTAGGGAACATTATTTTTCTAAGGGTAAAAGCATGAAGTGTTAATATTGCCTTAATTCAGTTTTCTTTGACATTATCCTAGCACCTCATTTGACATTCCTCCTGCATTCAGAGCCCTGTAGGATCCCAAACTTTATAACTGCTGCTTTTGGTCAGCTAGCAGCTCCTACTGCTATGGGTCTGGCTGTAAAAATGATGCATTTTGAATTTGTCTGCAGTATGTGACATGTACCCACGTCGATAAAACTGGTGTTTTTAGACAAGACTAAGGATATAGGTATTTAAATGTCCCCCAGTCCTGCAACTGAGTTTCCATAAAGTTTGAATATTTCACTATTAGGAAACATGTAGGAACTAAATCGTAAATATTTCCCTGTTCCCTTCCTGTTATTTCATCTGTTCATGCACATAGAGATCGAATGAACAGAAATAAGGCTAAGGAATCTGAGATATTGCAAGTCAAGTCCACTATCCAGAGTCCTACTAAGTCCTTCGTTTAGGCCTTACGCACTTTGTTTATTTTGATTTTTTTTGTCCAGTTCTTTAAACTCTAGTTCCAAGTGTGTTTTTTTCCTGTGGATTGCTTGATCACATCCTGCCGTGCATGCAGATATTTGACCAGCTCTCCCTTTGGTGCCCTAACCAGATTCTTCATTGGCAGTCACGCATTTGTGTAAAGAAACCGTTATCAATGCATTCCAAAAAGACTCAGTAGAGTAACAGGGATGCAGCAAAAACATGAAACAAAACATCCCCCTACCCCGATAGGGCAAGATGACACCGTGCCCAATTTTTGCAGCTTTCATATTCCTTTGGTAACATGTCAAAAGCGCAGGTGATTCTAATTTTCTTGTGCAGAAAGGAAGGGAGAAGTTGGGAATTTGCATGCACGACCAGAACCTGCATTTGGGAAAATGTAAACTCATCACAGTGGAAAATGTGTTGTTTGGAGTCTGGGGGAGAAAACAAAGCTGAGGATTTTGGAGAGCTTGCTGAAGCCAGATGGCCTAGTGCATTCCCAGTCTGGCAGCCCAACTGCTGCCTCCTGTGTAGCATACAGCCATTTGTTCTGGGATATTTACGCTAGAGCTGTTTCCATGTGAATGTTTGGGAGCCATTAAAAATGAACATATTAGGCAAGAGAAATGTATTTAATTTGTATGAATAAGTTACAAAGCTGACTGGCACATCAGAGATGGAGAGAGATTGCATACAATAATGAGATGTCAGTGAATTCTAGTTAGAGCTTTACAGGAAGAATTAAATCCACTCTCTTTGGGATCCAGTACTGCATCAGGTATGCAGGCGAAATCCCGACTGGAATCATTGGGAATTTTGCCTGGGTAAGGAGGGCAGGATTAGGTCATTAATGGTTAATCAATCATTCCGAGTCAAAATAATGTATTGCACTCTTATAGCTGACAGCATTTTATATATAGGTGAGATAGCTATAACTCTTTCTGGAAGAAGTCATGGCCCCATTGAAGTCAATTGCCAAACTGCCATTGATTTAAATGGGGTCAGAATTTTCCCCGCGCTCTGTACATATATGCCCATGTGGAAACATGTATAAATCTCTACATCTCTGCCTATCGCAGCAAAATTCCTTTTAGTCCCCTCTTTAAGAAGAGCCTCTTTTTAAAAATTTGATTGTTTTTCATTCTCCTTTATTTCAATGAATGAAGCATTTTGTGTTGTGACACATAAATGAAGCATTTAACAGAGCATGGCTTTTGGTACATGCGCTCTCTCTCTCTCTCTCTTGTAAATCAAAGCTGTGTCATAACCAAATATACTCAATATGATCTCATTCCTTCAGGGTTGTTTCTAATCCTGTTCTGAAAACAGGAGTGCTCGACTGGTAAATTGACACTGGGAGCCATATTTTGCCCTCAGTTAATACTGGCATAAATTTGGATTACTCTTGAGTAGCAGACAGCAGAATCTGGCTCTGTACCGTTCTAGATTATTCCCCACTTATTTCATGGCTCCATCCTGCAGTCTTTACTCTGGCAGTTCTTACCTTTGTTCTTCACGGGGGGGCTAGACCCTTAATTTGATATTTCTTTTTTTTCCCCATGGATTTGGTGCCCCTGGAAAAGTGAAGTCTAGGACTGTCTCTAGTGTGCCCTGTTTAGTAATTTTCATATTCTGGAAATCAGTGTTCTACAGCTGATACTTCATACTCTGTTTCATTTAATTGAAATCAGTATCAGGCACTATTCTATTATGGGCCAATCTTGCTAACTCTTTTGCATGAGTAGTTCTTACTCGGTGGACTTCTTGTATGAAGGTTACTTATAGGAGTAAGGTTTTACAAAATGGAAAGTAAAGTTTGAGGCAAATGTTTTGACACAGAGTGAGAAGGAGAACCCCTTCTAAAGTTTCTTCCCATTGTAGGAAATAAATTGAATTAAAACTACAATCAAAATAAAGAAGAAGGGGAAAAAACAAAATATATAATCGTGTATTTCCTTTCGGTGTTCTTTTGCCATGTGATTCCGGTGTGTATTTGCAGACTTATTTTTAGTCCCACACTCACCCCCCCCCCCACACACTGATCTAACTTTGTACACGGTAACTTTCACTTTAATTCTTTGTTCAATCTGATCACTGTTTGGCATGATTGTGACTATGCCTGAGCTCAAGCTGAATCCTGATACGATAACCCACGCCACAGCTCAGACGGCACAAATGAATATGGAAAAAAAAATGTGGGAAAACAAAGATAGTTTTGGCAAAATAATGCCTTTACTTAACGTAAAACTGAATTTTTTCGCAGCAGCACCATTTTAGCGTCTTCCTGTAAAATAATCTGTGCTTGTGGCAGCTGTAAAGATCTGAAACTTTAGCAGTTCCTGTTTCCTTTCCAAAACAAATTGTAGAAATCATTTTTTTAATAACAGCACAGTTTGAGAGTGAGTAGAGTAACAATAGACCCATCGGGTAATCGTTTTATTGTGTCAGGCCACTGGATGTGTGCTTCATGTAAATGAATGATTCTTCTGCACAAAGAAGTTGGGGACTATAATCTGGGTATGGGTGAGGTTGAAGCAACCTGTTTGGAAAATAAGTTTCTGATCAATCCCATGTACTTGCAAGCAAGAAGACACCAGAGGCCTCTTTTTTTGTGACGTTACTATCGGTATCCCTTCAGGAACAATAGTCAAGTGCAAACAAAGCAAAAATCTAACAGTTAATGCACTGGAAGGCTTAAGAATGTCATGCTTCCGAGCAGAGGATCACTGACGATAAACACAACAGACAAGGTGATTAGGTACCACACTGTTGACTCTGCATGTTCATTATTGCTATTTAGTTAGGTTATTTAAGTGGGTACCTGGAGGTTAAGTAAGCATAGTGGCAGGAAGAAAGGAGAGAAAGAAAAGGAAAAGAGGAAATTAAATTGACTTGTCCTCATTTGTAGTTTTTGGCAGACCTCATCCTGCTCTCATTGACTTTGGTGGGCACAAGGTTGGCCCATATTAGCTGAACCATATTTTTTAAAAATAGCAGGGCTTAACCATAACGGGCCGAATCCTGATGCCATTTCTTGGGTGAAATTCTCACTGGCTCATCTTGTGCCAAGGGTTATTACACAGAACACAGAGGGGAATTCTACATGATGAGAAAGGGCATGCCCAGTGATTTCAGCTGGCATTTGGCCCATCCACAGGTGTCAGGAGTGGTCTGGTGCCTCTCTGTGCAGTGACTTGATTTGGGGGTAACTTTTTCTCTCTCCCAGCTTTGCAGTCACGTTCTGGGCTGAGCCCCTGGATAGATCATCTAGTTGAGCTGTTTGTTTCCCTTGCACTCTCCAGACAAAGATGCAGCCCGATTCCCATTCGACACATAAAATAAAAATAGGGATAGAATCGTAGAATCCTAGAACTGGAATCCAATTTAGTCCCCTGCCCTCACGGCAGGACCAAGCACTGTCTAGATCATCCCTGACAGGTGTCTGTCCAACCTGCTCTTAAATATCTCCAGTGATGGAGATTCCACAACCCCCCTCGGCAACTTATTCCAGTGTTGAACCACCCTGACAGGTAGGAAGTTTTTCCTAATGTCCAACCTAAACCTCCCTTGCTGCAGTTTCAGCCCATTGCTGCTTGTCCTGTCCTCAGAGGCCAAGGAGAACAATTTTTCTGCCTCCCACCCTTTCAGCTTTTCTACAACTGGAGCAATGCAATGAAAACGTGCCTGGATCTTATGCAAGGACAACACAGAGCAATCCCAGATATTATTTGTGGAATTGCTAAATCATGACTGGGGTGGAGAAAGGGAATAAAGAAAAGTTATTGACTTCTTCCCATAATATAAGAACTAGGAGTCACCAAATGAAATGAATAGGTAGCAGTTTTAAAACCTACAAAAGGAAGTTTTTCTTCACGCAGCGCACGGTCAACCTGTGGAACTCCTTGCCAGAGGAGGTTGTGGAGGCCAGGACTTTAACAGGGTTCAAAAAAGAGCTAGATAGATTCATGGAGGTTAGGTCCACCAATGCTTATTAACCAGGATGGGTAGGAATGGTGTCCCTAGCCTCTGTGTGTCAGAGGCTGGGAATGGGTGACAGGGAGGGAATCATGTGATGATTCCTGGTTCTGTTCGCTCCCTCTGGGGCACCTGGCATTGGCCACTGTGGGCAGACAGGACACTGGGCTGGATGGACCTTTGGTCTGACCCAGTCTGACCGTGCTTCTATTCTAATGCGTATTGTTAATATTACACATAACTGCTGTCACATTGTGTTTAAAAAATAAATCAGCTCCTGGTACGTAAGATGCATGGCTCTGTGTAGGAACGGCACTTATCGATGTCAATGGGAGATATTTTTGAACGCAAACCAGTCGATCATTATCTCTTTTTATCATTTATTAAGAGGCCTCGATTTGTTACTTCTTATCAGTTTCCATATTTCCATTTTCATGTTACCTTGAACCAGAAGAGACTTTTATTTACCGCCATTATTTTATTGCTGATTTCAGGGACTTCATCATGTGTAGCTCAGTTGCATTTTCTGTACCTCTCATTTAACTGGGTCAGAAATATATGGGGGCAGTTTGTGCGAAGCAAACCTGTTCCCCCTCCAAGCATCAGCGCGAGGGCTTACTAGCTGAATTAACCAGCGACACGAAGGTTCCCTGGGTTATCCATGTTCTATTGCACTAGTAAAAGTAAAGGTTACCGAGGAACGGGAGAGTGCTTCTGAAGGGCGTATTGAATCCTCCGGCGGGGTCGCTGGGAAAGGCGGTTCTGGACTCCATGCTGTCCACCTTGCAGAATTTCCTCCTGACGCTCCCCTCCCTGGGATGGTGTTTGTTAGCTTGTGGAAGGGGTGAATCTTCAAAGCACCAAAGCCCTGAGATTTTCCTGTGTTATCTGAATTGCATTTGTGACAAAATGGGGGAGGGCTCAGGTCTCCTAACCCCCAGTCTCGTGCCCTACCCACTAGACAACACTGCCAGGCCTGAGGAACTGTACTGCAACCCCTGTGGCTCCCAAGCTGTCCTCAGCTGGGTGGGACCCTCCGTCTTTGCTGCTCCCTCATTACCTTTCCCAGGGGAGAGCTGTTTCTCTTCCCCTCGGCGCCACGGAGCATTGGCCCCACACGGTGGCCATGATACATCTTCTCTAGGCACCGGGGAGGGGCAGACCCTGCTGGGTGTGGCTGGTGGGGACTTAGGGTCTTTGGAAAATGTCACCCCAAGAGACTTAGGAGCCTAAATCCCATTGGACATCCTGTAGGAGCTTTTGGAAATGTTACCCAGCGCCTATGTGCACATTCATTGGCTCCCCCGCAGGGACCCGTGTGCAGGGCGCTGGCAGCAACGGGCGGGGTTGTGCCGTGTCTGGGTGACATTGTGAGACGACACTGACCTAGTTTAAACGTTTTTCTAGGGCAAACCAATAGTGATAGATCATCCCTTCTTGCTACCAGCTGCAAAGGCAGCGCTGCTGCTGCTCTGGGCATACTCCTTGCTGCCAAGCAGGTAGAAACCCTTTCTAAGTCCGCTCTATGCGCTCGGCCTGGCCTCTTATGCCAGCCCATTTCCAGCACCCCCTTTGCCCAGGTGCCCTTGGTGCATGTGTTTCAGAGGGAGACCCTGGTTTAGAGGGGGGCCTGTTGTATTCCCAGCACTTTGGCAAACAATAAGGCTTTGCCTGCCAGCTCCGCTCAGCTTCCTGTATCCATGTCTCCGTGTTTTATTCTCACCCCCTCCCTAGTGGGCTTCACATTCAATGGATCTGATTTTCATCCTGTTTTTGCCTCTGTCAAGCCACCAAGCATTGTGGGGCAGGAGTGGAGAATCCATCAGACCCCAAGTTTTACAGTAGCTTGTAGGAAAAGTGTACTGGCAATGCCACATGCTTGCTTTTGGAATTAAAAATGCATGAGGGGTGTGTGTGTGTGTGTGTGTGTGTGTGTTTGTGTGGAATAGGCCCGAAGTTGCTATCAGCTAGAGTTGCCAGATGGTTTCAACAAAAATACAGGACACACTTGACATTACATCACAATCTACATTCCATCTTATTTAGAAAATACCGGACATTTCTATTTTCTCATTTCTATTTTCTCAATTCGCTTTTGAACCAGACAGTCCAGTATTTGAGCTTTCTGTTCAGGAAACAGACACCTGGCAACCCTGCTATCAGCCCTTTTGGCTCGTGTGTGTGTTTAGAATAGGCCCGAAGTTGCTATCAGCCCTTTTGGCTCTTGGGTCTACATTTCATTCTGAACTGAAAGGAAATCGGTGGTTGTCTCCACGACTCAAAAAGCCCGTCCTACTCACTGCTCTGAAGATGTGCCTGATGTATCAGTTGAAATGAGAGAGGAGGGAAACTAACTCTAGTCAGCCTGTGTTCTCCAACTCCAAATCCCGACGCCGTCTGTATGATCACACAGTCTGTTTAAACAAGGCATCTAGCTGGCATGCTAGTTCAGCATTCATAATGTGGTGGTGCATTTTATATTCTCCAAATTCAGAGTGGCATGGAGCTAAAAATGTGTTTTGTTTCTAGGCGATAGTGTATGAAGGCCAAGACAAGAATCCCGAAATGTGCAGAGTTCTTCTCACGCATGAAATAATGTGCAGGTAAGAAAGACCCTGTTTCCAGTTAATTAGCAAAAGAGAAGATGAATTTGTCTCTCCAAATCTAGGTTGGCCCTGAAGCTATTTTAGGACTTAAGTGTGTCTGTCCTGCATGCAACAGTCCCCAAAATAAGAGCATTCTGCTCATGTAATTAGCAGCAAAGTCTCAGCCATCAGACCAGTTTTCAATTATTTATAAAGGTTTGTCCTTTGGAGGCTGTTACTGGTTTGCATTTAGACACCTTTAGCGTTAATGGGCCCAGTATATGTTTCCCCGCCAAAAAATAATAAAATAAATTTCAGTCTTGCTCGCTGTAATTATTTATCCTCCCAACCATCATGCCGGCACTAATCACATGACAAAGCATGCTGTTGATGGCCCAGGTGGCTTTAATTCAGCCGGGTTCAGGCTTGAAATTTATAGCTCTCTCTTCTCCCACTGAACGCAAACCTTCCTTGCAGTTTGTCTTTACTGGGGCTTGCGTGTGTCGGTGTGGGTGAAGTTAGCGGGCGCTCTGTGCAACTGGTGATATCAAAATATCAACCGTGAGGGAGGACACCCTCTCTTCTCCTTCATATCCTCATTTGCCCCTTCACAGCTCTGCTCTCTTTTATAGGAACTCTCTCTCCCTAACCCCAGTGTCCTTTCTAGGGCTGGCCCTTTACACTTGGCAGAGCCAAGCCTTGATTCTCCTTAACATAGCCGTTTTGTAGCTGGTGGCTGGCTCCGGCTCTCTTCTAGCTGGTAAGAATGCTTCCCTCCCATTTTCTCTTTATGGCCAAGGAGAACTTTTCACAGAGTCCTCCGAACACGTGAGTGACCCCAACCCTGCCATCCCGGGGGCATTTGTGGGAGTTTTGCAGACTCAGAAGGTGCAGGAGTTCCATGTTAAACATAGCCACACAGCAAAGATGGACTTCTACAGCGCGGCACAGGGAAGCGTGGCAGCCACTTACAATTCGGAGCAGTGAAAAACTCTGACTTAGTCTTTGCATGCACGGTGGCCGCCAAAGAATATTAACTAAAAAGTAGCAGTTTGGGCCTGCCTCTGGGTGAATGAGCTTTGGCTGTGGATGTGAGTGTGCCTGGGCAAATCTCCAGGCAGATTTGGCACCACCAGAGCCTACCACTTGAGTAGACATGGGCGGTGGGTGACGTAGGCAAGGGAAGGCATTGCCTTCCCAAAACTGCCTGCACTGGGGGCCTGGAGTGGCAGCTCTGCCCCTCCAGGTGGCCAGGAAGGATTGAGCTCGAGGGCTGGGATTGGCTGGGGCTTGGTTGGGGGAGGGAAGGTTGTGGAAGGGGTGTGGTCACGGAGAAAGGGGTGTGGCTTTGGGCAGAAGGGGCAGGGTTTGGGCTTGCCTTCCCCAGCTGGGCCTTCTCCTGCTGCTTGTGTCCATAGGTCCGCACTACTGTAGAGCCACCAGCTTCCCCCTCAGCCCCCAGCTCTCGTGAGGTGCGGTGTTCTTCCCTTACAGCACGCATGGGAGCGAGTGGGCTAGGACCCTTGCCTGGCCCGTCTGGGGGAGGGACCCCTGGGCAGCCGGACAGCAGTGATTCTGCTGTCTGTGTGGCTCCCCGCAGTGCTACGGAAATGATCAGTTCCGGCATGGGATGTCGAGCGCGGACCGAGGCCTGCAAGCGGGGATTTTGCTCTGCTAAGAACTCCAAGCCTGTTCTTGGTTAACAAACGGCAGCAGAGTCTTGTCAGCAGGCCAGGATCCCCCGAAAATACATGGGCCCGTTTGCTCGACCTGCTGTCCGGAGACCCAGCAACGAACTAAACACGTGGCACAGGGCCCCTGAGCAGCGCACGCATAGGTCATCTGAGAGCCGTGCTAGCCAACCAGTTCTGTGGCTGCATACCAATCAGTATAGTGGCTACCGCTACAGCGAACTAGCCATGTTCTTCTGAAAATGTACGTAATTTTGAGAGCCAACTAGCCACACTCAACCAGCCACGTGTGGCGAGTGGGTTGGCCCCCACGGTCCTAGAATAACAATGGCACTGGTCCCTTGACTGAAATTAAACACCTGGTGGAGTGTTTGGAGGGTCAGTACCCATATGGGCTGATGTTACTGGATAATGGGCTGATTTGTTTTTAAATTCTGGGCTTTTTGGGCAGGGGTTGTCTGCTTCTATGTCTAACCTCCCCCCCACACATAACCCCCCCAACAAAAACAAAACAACCCCCCCCAAAACAACAAAACAAAACAAAAAAAGTGTAGTCTTTAAAGTGGTACAGGACTGACACTATATATACATATAACTACATATATACACACACACACACACACAGGACTACTCATTTTTTGAAAGTTACAGGCTAATACAGCTACCCCTCTGTGCCTATCTGTCTGTATGTGCACCTAATTAAGGGCCTCTGGGTGGTACCACAATACAAATAATAATCATTCTGCATCGAGGACCTGACTGTCCAGCTATTGAGGACAACAGCACAGCTCCCCATAACTTCTCTTGGAGCAGAACCAAATCCCCACTCGGAACCCAGTCGAGTGCGGCTTCATTTTCTGAAGAGCCAGTGCTGGCAGAAATCTCACTGCACACTCCTTTGAAAGCCCATAAGAGCTCTGTGGAGCCAGAAAGCTTGTCTTTTCCCCCCACAGAAGTTACTCCAATAAAAGACACTCCCTCGCCCACCTTGTCTTTCTTTGAAAGAGTAGGAATTACAGAGACGCCGATGCATTAATTTTCCTAGACATACTTCTTGTAAAAAACTTGCAGAATATACACACGGATAGATTTCACCCGAAGTCCAACATTTATCGACATTGAAGATTTACACTCATGTCAATATACTTTGACCCAGATAAAATTTATTCCATTATTGGAATGCTGAAAAAAATGACACTCAAATGCGGTCTTTTCCTCTCTCTATGTAGTTTATACTTGTTCTTAACATTCATTGGCTCAAACTCTTTATTGCACTTGTCTTTCTTTACCATGAGTTGCTTTTGTATTTTTTCTAAAACAAAGAGTATGGGGGGAGAAAAAGAATTCAGACCACTGCAGGCAAATGTTGCCTGCCTGATGGGAAGAAACTAAATTCGAATTTCATACTGCAAATGTTAAAGATTAAGATTTTCCTGGCAGCCTAGAGATTTGTAAGGGGTGCTGTTTGTTTACTAGGGTGCTTGACCTTATTACACAAATCTGTCATCTATTGTATTGCTAACACTCTTTTAAATTGCAAATGTGATGCTCTTTAGGGGACTGTGGAGAAAAAAAAAATCTCTCCACGGTGTACACTGTTCTATTTCTCTTGATTTCTTGCCTGTTGTAAGTGGAGGTGGGGATGTGTTGAATTTGCACCAGGGGTGCAAATGCAGCCTCAATTATAAGCATAAAATTAGAGTCTGTTCCCCATTAATCAGCCCAGCTAATTGCTATGCACTACCATTAGCCATATGGTGTGAAAGACAGCTTGCTCTCCCTAAGATGAAATTTCTTAATTTCAGACATGAAATAGAGAGGGCTCTGTATTTTAAAATAGCTTGTTTTCGATATTAAATTCCTAAACAACTTTCTGCAGAGCTTTCTATCAAGACTAACTGCACAATAAAACTTTGCATCGATGTGACAAAAGCTGTTTATTTATAGTGCACTAAAACTCTAGGGTAGATAAGACAAAGAATTCAAATATACAGGAGAGCCTCTTGCTAGTTGCCGAAAAGCAGGCCCAAGCTACATTTCACGTGTTTGTAGGGATTTTGTTGCGCTTTGCGGATTACACAAGAAGGCTGTCCGTTGGGCTGACATGTTAACAATTGGGAAGAATACATTGGCTCTGTGGAATTCGTTCTTCGCAGAGGCAGTGAAGATAGGGATATGTATAGTTAGACTTGCCTGAAGCTTTCCTGTGTAAAACTCCGGTTTTGGTTGGTTATAACTTTGCCAAAATTAAATAACTGAGGCTGAAATGTCCTGTGCACGGTGAATGGCAACGGGTGCATTTTGGGGAAAGTTGAAGTAGTATGGCTCTGCCATTTCCAAGAATGAAGGCAGGAAAAATAGGCTTGTCCATGTATTAAAAAAAAATTACTGCTGCTTTGCTGAGAAACTCTCCCATGAGCGAAGAAGGTTATCTTGGCCTCAGACTGCGGCCTTGTGCCAGCCCCATAAAGATCCACCCCTATTTGGCCAAGTTAACAGCCTCTTCAAAAAAGTCCATTTGCACATGCTCAGTAGAGACTTTTGGAAGTTGGGCATCTTACTCCTGGGAGGATGCCATCTGCTCTGGTCACTCACAGCTCCTGGGTGGGAGCAGACTGTGCAAACCCCCACCTCCAGAGCAGAGGCCCCCAAAGAGTGGGGTGCACCCCCTGAGGGGGCATGGAGGGCAGTTCTGAAGGGGGCACGGCAGGGCCTGAGCAACACCCGGCCCCTCCCCTCCCCCAGCCCTGCCCCTGTCTGTCCCTCCAGCCAGATTCCTGGCCCCACACTTGCCTGTCCCTGTTCCCAGCCTTAGCTGAAGGCCGAGGCTCCATTCCTGGCCCAGGGATGAAGCGGGGGCAGGGATGGAGAGGAACTGCACCCGGCTGCAGGCCTGGCTTCTGGCCTCCCTCCTCAGGTTGGCTGCAGCTCTGTGCCCGGCCCCAGCCCTAAGCCGCCAGCCTGGGCCCCTCACCGCTGTCCACCTCCCCGAGCTGTGGTCCTACTCCCGGCTCCCGCTTGGGAGAGTGGCGGGCCGTGGACGGGTGTGATCCTCCAGAGTGTGGGGACTGCTGCTCCAACGCCACAATCAGTGAGATTGTGCTGGGGGTGGGAGGCCACACGTGAAACCTCTCTCCCCTCCCCCAGGCTCTCAGCTGTTCAAACAGGCCCTGCCACAGCCACTTTTCTCAGCGGCGTGTGGGGGGTAGGCAGGGATCCAGGCCAGATCCAGTGGCTTGGAGGGCTGGATTTTGCCCAGCCCTGCTCTAATAGCAAGTTCGTGTTGAAGAGAACAGCCTTCTACTGCTCCCTGTTTTTCTGTGAGCTCAGGGGCAGGGGGCGGAGGTGCGGAGCTGAGGTTCTCCGTCCTGCTAACGACCCACGTCAGGGTTTGCGCGCTGCGGATTAGTCGTGTTCAGGGCTCCCTCGTGCAGGCAGCCTTGCGCGGTGGGTGCTGCTTCCCTCCAGGAGAGCCAATGAGCAGGGCCAATGAGCAGGGCTGTGCTTTGGGAGCAATGCCGCATGCCAGGGCTGTCTGTGGCCCCCCACCTCGCCTCCCCCCGCTGTTTCCATGGGCAGCTACAGAACGGGAGATGGGTGGCTTCTGGTCCCTCTATGCTTCCTAGTTCTTGGGCTCCCAAGCGCCCAGTCTGTGATTCTAAGAGACCTTCTCCACGGCGTGTGCAAAGGGAGAAAGTTCCTCATGAGCTACAGGAGGGAGGATACAGGTGGTATTGGGGTGAAGAAGGCAGGAAGGACTTCTGAAGGAAGCAGTGGGGGAGGAGGGGCAGTTGTCCCAGGGTGCCATGCTAGGGGGATGCCAATTTAGTCCCCCTCTGCTCTCCCTGTTATCCCTCGGCTTGCATGCTCCTTCTCCGCCTGCCACCACCGGCTGGAGCCTCCTCCATGCCTCTTCACCCCAACCCCACCCTCCTCCATCTCCACTGGCGGTTTAGTGCATGCGTGGCCTGGCCCTAAACTGGAGGGAGTGGGGGAAGATGCGATACGAGCTTGCGCCTTCTCCCAGGGTTGGGGCCCACCTCATGGTGGCAGCGCACAAATTTTGCCTTTGCCCTTGGGCGCATAACACCCTCGCTACACCTCTGGGAGGAAGTAGGCTACATGAAGGAGAGCAGCCTCTATCTGAAACAGGGAGGGAGAAGAAAGCAAAGGGAGCAGGA
Source organism: Pelochelys cantorii (assembly GCA_032595735.1). NCBI lineage: Eukaryota > Metazoa > Chordata > Testudines > Trionychidae > Pelochelys > Pelochelys cantorii. The sequence goes on from CM064340.1 coordinate 2,323,033, forward strand.
ACAGCTAAATGAGAAGGCTATATTAGCATACTCTCTTTCTCCTGTGTTCAGGTTAGAAATGGTTAGGAGCCTCTGGGTTGGTTTTAATGTGTGTTACATAAGAACGAGGGGTCACCAAATGAAATTAATAGGTAGCAGGTTTAAAATAAACAGAAAGAAGGTTTTCTTCATGCAGCACACAGTTAACTTGTGGAACTCCTTGCCAGAGGATGTTGTGAAGTCCAGGACTTTAAAGGTGCATCTCCACAGCACTGTAACTCAAAATAAGATATGCAATCTGAGCTATGCACATTGCATATCTTATTTCGATGCTATTTCAAAATAGCTTATTTTGTTATTTGGAGCTGTCTATGCAGGGCCAAATTTCAAAATAAAGCACTATTCCAAAATGTCCCTTACTCCTCACAGAATGAGGTTTACAGAAATGTCGGAATAGCGAGCCCAGAATAATGGGCTTGCTGTGTAGATGCGGGATAGCTATTTCGGGATACTCCAGTATCCCAAAATAGCATTGCAATGTAGATGTACCCTAACAGGGTTCAAAAAGGAACTAGATAAATTCATGGGGGTTAGGTCCATCAATGCTTATTAGCCAGGATGGGTAGGAATGGTGTCTCTAGCCTCTGTTTGTCAGGTGGCAGGACAGGGATCACCTGATGATTCCCTTTTCTGTTCACTCCCGCTGGGGCACCTGGCATTGGCCACTGTTGGCAGACAGGACACTGGACTGGATGGACCTTTGGTCTGACCCAGTCTGGCCCTTCTTATGTTCCAACTAAACCCATGTGCATAGTATGTTTCTTTTTGGCTCTTCCTATGAAAATCGTGTTTTGAAAAGTGACCTTCAAGGGAGGGAAAAAAATTGGGATTGTGCCTTTCCCCACTCTCATTTTGGTGTATAAAGAAAAATATTTCTTAATAAAACCCCTTTCTTTTGTACTTTTTAACCTTAGAAGCATGAAAAATGTCTAGCCTCACCTTCCCTGGGTTAGCTGGAGGATTTCTTGGAGGACTTTGGGAGTACTGGGAGCTTTCTTGGTTCTTAGTTGAAGAGATGAAGGAGGAGCATATTTAGCACAGACAGTTGCCATCCCAAGTGTTAATTAGCTATTAACAAAACCTAAAGCGTTTGAATCAGACTGAAGAAAAAAAATCACTTCTCATGTCAGTGTACAAGGTTTCAAATTGAGGCTTTCTGTGATGTCTTAATCATCCAGTTGTCCATAGAAAAACCAGGCTAGACAATGTTTGAGTTCCTAATGCAAAGAGAAGCCAGGGGAAAAATGCTTCAACCCCAGCATTTTGGCCCTGCCTCGTATTTCATAAATCTTCAAGGAGAAGGGCATGTGCCCAGGGTGTTTTGCCTTCACATAATACAAAAGGGCTGCATTTGTCCACCCGTTAGTCCTGTTTACTGGTACCTGACTGCTCAGGAAGCCCTGTGCATTGGCCACTCAAGGACTTTTGAAGGCAAACTCTCCCCACAAGGAAATGAAACAAATCTATTCCCCCTGTGGCCTTACTATGTGTTGATCCTCCCCATCTTCAGTCATGCATCTTCACTCTACCCTTGACTTGTTCATGATGGGGGGGCTCCTTCAAAGGGCATGCATGGCCCGCCACTAGAGTGAGGTGTTTGGCCCTGATCCAGGCACTGGTTTCATGTGGACCATTCTCCCATTGCTCCTTGTCCTGTCCTCAGAGGCCAAGGAGATCCCAGCTGGTAATATGTAGACACCGGGATCTGCATGTGGTGGGTCATTGTCCCTTACTCCTCATACAATGAGGGTTACAGGAGTCGGAGTAAGAAGTCCTCCAGCTTGACAGTATTTCGAAATAATGCTAGTTATTCAAAAGGAGTAATCCTTTTGGGGCCAGGGGGTGACTCATGGGGCAACGTTCTTCTACTTGGCAGTGTTAGAATGCCAGAATCTGGCCCTGTTGCATGTTAATCACAAGAACGACAGTGTCTTAACTTGGGCTAACAATGCTTCTAATTAAAATGCAATCATTTAAAATATTAGTGGCTTTTAATACTTTGGTTTTGGGCCCATTTCACCATCCCATGTATTCTAGCTCTATTCCTTTTTATCAGCAAAAAAAATTCCCATGGCCTAGCAGCTTATTTTATTCCTTCCTAAATTCTCGTATATTTTGTGTATCGAGGCTTTTAATTTTGTTGACGAATCAGTGGTGAGGTAGTACTGTAAAATAGAATTGCTTTTGGGGGCTGTCCTAAACACTGTGATTTGCACAGAACTGAACAGCCTGCGCATGCATTACCTTTGAAAAGTTTTAATCCTGAATAGTTGCCTTCAAGCTTTGCAGTGAGAAGCATTATATATTTTTTTCCCGTCTTTGAAACTGTTTCTCCCACCCCCTTTTGGAAACCACATTTCAACAGGCTGGGTTTGTAAAGCCATTTTGTTGTTGTTTGTTGTTTTTAGTGTGGTTAGTGGCTGTCTTGCTAGTCTTGGTGGGTTATTGTATATTATTTTCTCTATTGTTCAGCAGCATAAGAGAACCTTTGTCATACTCCCAGCAGAGCTATTTATATAGTGCGGCATTTCTAATAACCACTTCCTGTGCTGGTGTTCTTTCGCCTTCTGTAGGAACAAAATAGTCCCTCTGGGTGTCTAGACTACAGGGTTTTTTCAAAAAAAGTGGCCTTTTTTCGAAAAAACTTCCCCTGCATCTAGACTGCTGCCGCATTCTTTCGAAAGTAAATCAAAAGAACGCGGCAGTTTTTTGACCGTGGAAAACCTTGTTTTATGAGGAAGAATGCCTTTTTTGGAAAGTGCTCTTTTGAAAAAAGGTGTGATGTAATGCAAACTGTGCTTTTTCGAAAGAAAGCATCCAGACTGCCTGGGTGCTCTCTTTTGAAAAAGCGGCTTGCTTTTTCGAAAGTAATGGTTGTAGTCTAGGTGCTCTTTTTTGAAAGAGGCTTTTTTGAAAGTATCTTTCAAAAAAGCCTCTTTCGAAAGAGGCTTGCAGTCTAGACGTAGCCTCTCTGAGGAAGTCAGAGTAGCAGTAATTCCTACCAGTACCCTAACCCTGAATGTTGAAATATAAAATAGAGGTTACAGTTACGGTTATCAGTTTTACTTAGTTCCACTCAAAGCTAATCTAGCACTTACAAAAGTATTTGTTATAGAATCATAGAACACTAGAACTGGAAGGAACCTCGAGAGGTCATCAGGTCCAGTCCTCTGCCCTCATGGCAGGACCAAATACTGTCTAGAATATCCCTGAGAGATGTCTATCCAACCTGCTCTTAAATATTGCCAGTGATGGAGATTCCACAACCCCCCTAGGCAACTTATTTCAGTGTTTAACCACCCTGACAGTTAGGAAGTTTTTTCGAATGTCCAACCTAAACCTCCCTTGCTGCAATTTAAGCCTATTGCTGCTTCTCCTATCCTCAGAGTCCAAGGAGAATAATTTTTCTCCCTCCTCCTTGTGACACCCTTTTAGGTACTTGAAAATCACTATCATGTCCCCTCTCAGTCTTCTCTTTTCCAAACTAAACAAGCCCAATTCCTTCAGCCTTCCCTCACAGATCATGTTTTCTAGAGCTTTTATCATTTTTTTTGCTCTTCTCTGGACCTTCTTCAATCTCTCCACAACTTTCTTGAAATGTGGTGCCCAGAACTGGACACAATCCTCCAGCTGAGGCCTAATCAGCGCAGAGTAGAGAGGAAGAATGACTTCTCATGTCTTGCTCACAACACACCTGTTAATGCATCCCAGAACCATGTTTGCTTTTTTTTGCAACAGTGTCACATGATTGACTCATATTTAGCTTGTGGTTCACTATGACCCCTAGATCCCTTTCTGCAGGACTCCTTCCTAGACAGTCGCTTCCCATTCTGTGTGTGTGAAACGGATTGTTCCTTCCTAAGTGGAGCACTTTGCATTTGTCCTTATTAAACTTCATCCTATTTACCTCAGACCATTTCTCTAGCTTCAGAGGGGTAGCAGAGTTAGTCTGTAAATGAAAAAACTTAAACAACAAAGAATAGTCTAGCAACACCTTAAAGACTAACAAAACATGTATATGGTATCACAAGCTTTCGTGGGTACGCAAAAGTGGGTGGAACCCATAAAAGCTCATGATACCATCTACATGTTTTGTTTGTCTTTAAGGTGCTGCTAGACTATTTGTTTTTTTTACGTTTTACTATTTCTCTAGTTTGTCCAGATCAGTTTGAATGTTGCCCCTGGGTTCCTCCAAAGCACTTACCACCCCTCCCAGCTTGGTTTCATTTGCAGACTTAATAAGCATCCTCTCTATGCCATCATCTAAATTGTTGATGAAGATATTGAACAGAACCAGTCCCAACAGAGACCCCTGCAGAACCCCCCTTGTTATGCGCTTCCAGCATGATTGTGAACCATTGATAATTACTCTCTGAGTAGTTGTTGTGTAAGGTGAGGCTTCTTGGTCCCTGTCAGATGGAGTAACCAGATAGCAAGGGAAAAAATGGGGCCGGGGGGCCCCACATGTCAGAGCTGTCCCTATAAAATGGGGTCACCCCACAATCAGTCTGCCCAAGGCAGAGGGCCCATCCTCTGTGGCCAAGCTGGTAACATAGGGGCCCCACCCCTAGATCCATGCACAGACACTATCCTCCGTGCACAGCTCTCCAGCCCCTGGCATGACAGGGCAGCTAATCATCATGATGGGCACAGCTGAGGTCATGGTAGGGATCTGTGCAGGGGCTGAGGGTGAGGGCAGGCCAGGGGTGGGACTGCACCGGGCTGTGTTCTTTTACTTCAGGGGGGGATCCCTTATTAAGAGGGGAGAGATCCTTGGCGGGTGAGTACTGATGGTTCTGCCACTAGGGAAAGGAAGGAAGTGGGTAAGAACCTGGTTGGGCCCACGGGCTTTGAGATTTGGTTCCCAGGAAAGTCCAGGTCCACTTCTAACTGGTTTCTGCCCTAAGCAGAAATGGGTATATATGATGCTAGGGATTGTGTGATATTTTAATGAGTCAGGCTCTTAATAGACAACAACCCCTGGCAAGAAATCATCACAAACAACAACTTTGCTCTCTTTGGAAACACTGAGCCATCCTGGTTCAAAAGAATCCAAGACTCAAGGTCAGCAATGGAGCTGGTGGAACTTACATTTCACATGGCTGCTTTGTATCTGACCTGAGCCGACGGCGCTGGGCTCTCCGTCATACTATTAGCAATCATTAAAATGCTCCGAAAACTTAGAGAAACAGAGACACACAAGCATGAAAAGCAGCAGCCAATGGTGTTCCTGTTTTAACTTCCCAGCTATCACTATTTTGAAAGGGGAAAATACTGTGCTGGGAATTTCTACTTCCTGTGGAAACCAAGAATATAATATGAGTGCATAGTGTAAGCACCAACCCAGATGTCAAAACTACATTGGTCTATGGGCCCTGTGAAAAGGGGCAGATCACACACCCTATTTGAAGTGATCCCTGAATTATTGTTTGTGAAAGTGGGCAAAACCCCTTTCTCTTTGTCTGCCGTTACTAACCAGCTGTGCAAGAAGTTAAACATAGTAATTAACCCATATGTGACCCACTAACTACGGCTGATTTCCAGACAGGGGCAGGATGGTAACTCTAGCTTGCAATTTGAACCTCCTGTGTTCGTAATGATGATTTTACAGGGTAATGGTTGGCACTAAATCCTCTCACTTTTGCTCCGTAGCCGGTGTTGTGACAAGAAAAGCTGTGGCAACAGAAATGAGACTCCATCAGACCCAGTGATAATTGACAGGTAAGGACCGCGATTGTTTCCTTCAATTTTATTTTATTCCTCATTATAAGGACACACCTGTGCGGTGTGGCGAATGGGAAAGGGGGTATGCGTCTCTGTGGCTGAAATTTTGTTGTTGATACCGAATTCGTTGCAGTGTGCGGTTGTGATTCCCAAGGAAGGACCATATGGAATGTAACTGCTCTTTGGAATGCTCCATTTTTTGGTGTCTGATTCATGTTCCTAAAGGGGATATTTTTCTTTGCTGACTTTCTATGGCTCAGTTCACATGCTGTGCCAGGGAAGCTTCTGGAATAAAATAATAGTTTATGATTTATGGAATGTGGTTGGGCGCTTATAAATGTTTAACTTTAATTTGAAAAATGTTTGAATCATTATCACTTTCAGCTACAGTTGTCCTGTTGGATGTAATCCATCTACATTTTAAGGTTTTTATTTAGGCATAAAAACAGTTTTAAAAAAATCTGCAGACTAAGATTTTTCTCTGGTTGTTTTCTTTGGTTGGAGTGCTATTTTGACTATCCTGTCAGTTGGCTAATTTATTTTGCCCGTCTTAATTATTGTGTTTTTAAACAAATCCATATTACTAATCTGACATGCCCAAGCAAATCACTGTAGAACGATAAATCTGTTTTAATTGTTCTGAGCAACTGTCAGTCTGTTTGCAAATTATGCAAAGTTGCACCCGAATAGTCATTTTTAGATTTTAATTATTGGAATTCATTGTACAGAAACATATTTGATAAACAGTTTATTATGTGGCATTACTCTGAGAGTGTTAAATAGCTACAAAGGACTGAAACTGTCTGTCATCAAAAGCAATACTGTACGGTAATCGGTGAATATAGGGACCCTGAAGGGAAACTAACTTATATACAGGAAAAGCACAGGATAGAGGCTAGTTCTTCTTTGTCTTATTGTCTGCGTTAACGTCCGCTATATTAAGCTCAAAATAACTTCGGTGCGGGATTGTCCATTTTTATGAAAAAAGCTAAAGAATCAGATCTGTTCTGTGCCACAGCAAAACAGAATTATAGAAAAGAGAACACAGCAGAGAGAGACCGTTGGCATTGTGCTTAGGCAGTCTTTCAGGTTTATCTCTTGTTTGAGTTTGTTGAGTAAGGGCATGTTTTGGCAGCTTGGAGAGAATACTATCAAGTCCTGAGATAATGTAAAATATATCTATTTTAACTGTGCATCCTTTAGCTTAATATCAGAATTAGGTAACAGCAGGGGAAGTAAAAGAACACAAAAAAAAACACAGCTATGTAGAGAGCTCTCTAAGCAGGCTGCAGAATTGAACAGTATGAAATAGGGTGTTAAAGTGGTTACATGAAAGCGACACAATTCCCATGCATTTTTCATTGTCCTGAAAAGTGAAATGTTGAGATGCCAATAGCTGGTTTACAGAAATATTTTGTTTATCAATCCAACATGCACAACTGGTAGTTGCAACTTATTTAAGCTGTGAACCGAACAGATTTTCACCAGCTTTCATGGCAAGAGGAAAAAAAAAAAAAAGAACCCAATAAACCACTTATGAAAAAAATTGATTTAACTTCCTAGTTGCACTCACATTAGCAGTTTTTACTGAAATGGAGACAAGGCTTGCAATTTCAAATAACAGGTTTAAAAAAACCCAAGTTGAATACAGTTGAGATTATAATATAAATCTTACCTTGCCTCCCGCCATGCACCCCCTTTTGCTTGTGAATGGGTTAAGCTTTTAAGTTCTTCACTTGGTTTTAAATTGTGACTTTGATACAGAAGGTTGATATGACGGTGGTTTGAATAACATTTGATTTTGACCTGTTCCTGTGGGTTGCAATGGGATAAGAAATTTGACTCAGCAGTGCTGTAATTAGCTTTCCCTCTGTTTTTGAAACAGGATTGTGTTACCTGGATCGCATTAGTGTGGCTTCTATTGTTGCCGCTTTGCATCTGTCCCAGTAGGGTACTTAAAACCTTTTCTTGGCCGTAGCTAGTTCAGACAATTTTGGCCAAATAAGTACGTGCTTTGTGCAGTTAGTGGCTTCAGTGATGTTTCTCGTGACATTTATCCTATTCATTTTTTTCCCCTTTTGGTTTGAAAAGTATAAAGACCCCTATCTATATGGAGTCTGTATTTCTTAAGAGGAGTACTTGGAAAATTGTTGTAAAAAAAAGCCTGCCCAGGAGCACACGTTTAGTTGTGCTTCTTGTCATTTCTGTATGCATAAAATCTTAAGCTCTTATGTCAACTGAGATCCAAAACCATATTTAGCTATTTTTATTGCATGTGAGGATGCAGAATTTATTTGTCATTTGGGATAAAGCACTCCCTGGCATGTCTTGCTTATCTTTGAATTTCATCTAACTTTAACACAGAATCACCATCTAAACTATCAGGTTTTTAGACAACCATACTTGCATGAAAAACGCTGCCCTCTTCTCTCTTTTGACTGTCTTTTTTGGATTGGTTATTCCAGAAAGCCATTTGTGGGATACAGATAGAACAGTCTTTGGGGCTACAGAGTTAACCTATACAATCAACCTAAAAGTTAGAATTTTTTAACTAGATATTTAGGAAATATGGACTGTATCTTTTATTTACTTCAAAATGGGATTAAAATTTTAATAGGTTAAAGTGAGAACAGTCTAGAAAATTACTTTATATTTTACTCTATCATAACAATGTGCTGGATGGCTATAAAAGTGATCAAAAGACATTTAGCATCAGAGAATTCAGCGAATTAAGAGAAGAGAGGGATAAATCTATTCTTCTTATAGAGCAGTCATCTTAAGGAAGCTCATGGGCAGAAAAACCCAGTGTGCATGGAATTGTCTTTTTAGAGTAGCCTCTATGTTTGGTCACTAACCCAGTTTTACACGTGTCCAAACGGAGCTCAAGAACAAATTGTTGCAGAGGCATTATTGTCACTGCATGAATGCACAACGAAACCTGTTACAAGTGAAGCACTGGGCTGTATAGTAAACCTAGATAAAGTCAAAATGTAGCACTTCCTGTTATTTCTTTAAATTCTAGATTGATTTAACATTCAAATTGTGACTCATCTTTGAATTTAAAAGGTTTGCAATAAAATTACTGTGCAGGAATTGAATAAATTGTGGGTTTATTACCCCCCTAGATATCCCTCTGTCCTAACCTTTTTCCTTACAGTTATCTTAGTTCAATAAATAAAACCTCATTATACTATTCCCATTTCAACAAGTTTATTAAATTTTACAGGAGTAATTAGCATAAGCTGTGCTAATTTTTCTGGAAGACTAATGAGAGAGCTTCCTAATTAGGTTTGCTTTGTCAGAATCAGAAAAGATGATAATGACAAAAGTCACATAGGGTGGAAAGTGGAGCTTTCTATTAGTTCTTGATTTGGGAAAATGGCTTTTGTACCTTGACACCCGTGCCAACTTTTTTTTTTTAAACCCAGCTGACCACTGCAGATCGTGATATTCAATTGAGATATCAGTGCTTGCTGTGTTTTCCCTTACCTTTTATGGGCAGATTTAGTAAACATTAGTCCTGCTGGTTGAGATAATACAGATTGAAAGTATCACCAGCCCGTGGCAGACAAACTTCAGTGTAAAGTGTCATGTTCTGTCTACTGGCCTATATGTCCTTCTACTGTGGGGTGTCACTAAGTGACAACCGTGTGCCTGGTAATCTTTGCCCCAACCGTTTCCAGATGGCACGGTTAGTCAGTGTGATACAGGTTGAACCTCTCTAGTCTGGCACTCTTTGGTCTGGCGACATCCAAGGTCCGGCAGGATTTTATTTAGCTGGATGCCCACTTATTGTGGGTGTGGCCAAGTTTCCCGCAGTCCTGTAAAGTTTGTTTACAGCCCCCAGTCCTGGCTCAGTGTTCTGTGCTGTTATTTTGCTCTAATTGACCCCTAAATGTGTCTTCAAGACGGTCTTGGCTTGCCTTAATTTATGCTTCCTATTGGTGGCATCTTACATCCAGCCAGTAGAGGAACCGGGGGGATAGCCTGGCTACCCTGGGCCACCCCTCCCATTTTGTCTCTCAATCTGGCACACATCAGGGAGATCTGGGAGCCTCGTCTAACATGTGCTGTGTCTCCAGCTTGCCCTGCATCAGAAGGAATGGTGACTTTCATGGAGATGTAGATTGTTCAACGGACGCTCCCGGCAAGGGAGCCAATATTGACACAAGTGCAGAATAAACGGAGACACCATTTTGGTTGCACAAATCCAAAATGAGGCTCATTGGAGGAACAGCAACACGGAAGTGTATGGCCATACGTTGGTCAAAGGATGACTGTGGCAAAGGCTACATGTCCATACCTGACGTATGTCGAAGTAGGCTATCCTTGCTCACTCTGCTGTACAGACCAATCTCCCCGAATGGCCCCCACCCCAGTAAAGTTCTGCTCTTGTATCTCATGCATGTTCTCAAAAGGGAAAGAATTCAGCCTAAATCAGGGACTATGATTTGCCTTCAGCTCATGACTTGACTTTTTGAGAGGTACAAGTGTCTGAATCCATCACCCAATAAGCACTACCATACTCCGACTTGGCTTAGAAAGGAACCCCAGTGCGCCTTCGGGAATTGTGGAAGAACGACACAGGGGTGGGTGCAAGAATTTTCCTTGGGTTCAGCCCAAGTGGGCGTGTGCCTCTTTCCCCAGCCTTTCCGTACTCACGCTCCTGAGTTCTACTCTGCGTTTCAACTTTGAATGAACCCAAAAATCTCAAAGCCGAAACTGGCAGCAACCAAACACCATCCACTTGTTTATTTGTTGCATTGGATTGGGAAAAGCCAAAGCACGTGATACGATTTTAGAACGATGGTGAAAAGCCCTAACACGCTCTCGGCTCTGCTCAAGAGGTTTGTGAATCTCTTGGAAACCCAGATCTGAAATTTCCAGTTGGTTTTCTGTTGTGTTGGGGGTTCTCTGTGAGTTGTAATATTGTTCTGGGTTTCTCTGAAAACATGCCGCACTGCACTACTAGGTACTCGATTCTCTCAGTAATAACTTTTGAAACTGCCGTTAGGGTTATAGGCTGTTTCATTCAGATCTCATCCTTGCTTATGATTATTTAATATCACATTAGTATCCGGAGTTCCCCGTCAGGATCAGAGGGTCTTTTTGCTAGATGTTGTCCAGATTCAGGTAGATAGATGGTCTCAGTCCTGAAGAGACGTTTTGCCTTTAAAGAATTAAAGGTTGGATTTTCAAAGGAACACAATGGAGTTAGACATCCCCCAACTTTCATTTAATTTCACTGGAATTTTGGCGCCCGGTTCCCTTAGCCTATCTTGAAAATCCTAATCTTGTCTCCAGGGGCCAGATTTTCAGATGTGGGCCCATGGATTTTGGGTGTCTCAATTTTTAGATCTCTGTTTTGAGGAGGTCTTTGGTCTAATTTTTTCCTGGGGACACACCAGAAAATCAGGCCTGCAGCATAGAACGCTGGGTGCTCAGAAGCACAGGCCATCTGCAAACATTTTGGTTGATGGTGTCTGGCACCACGGGGCGCCTACGAAGTGCAGAGCACTCTCAGTTGTCTTTGTGAAGTGAGCCCCCTCCCAGGAGGAACTTGGAACCTGCCTCTATGGGGGCTCTCCCTGAGTTTTCATTCGCAAAACTTCAAAGGTGCTGCTCTTACCTTCCGACGTCTTCATGCGAACGGCTCCCTCTGTGGCGCAGAGAGGCTGTGCTCAGCCCAGGGTGTTCCCAGGGTCTGTACAATTCCGCATAACACTCTCGCCTCCTTTTTTAAGGAAAAAAAATCCAGAAATGTTGTGTTATCTAAACTGTCGCAGTGGAGGATCAATTTACCGTCCTTTCTTCCCTCCCTGATTTATTTCAACATTTGCTACCGTGGTGGGAATACACACCTGATTGCTAGGAATGAGAGGGGTATGAAAACGCGTTTGTGGAGATGATACTAAATTTTACTGCAGATTGGCTAAAATGGTTTTGAATATGAGCTGTGTAGCCTGCATCTCTGGCAGCTTTGTGTAACCAAGAACACAACCCTGCAAGTGCATGTAATTTTTAGGGTGCTAGCTGTCCCAGTGACCATCTCATGCTGAAGGTTTGCAGAATTGGCCCCTACGGCAATCAATGAACGGCAGTCTGTGTATTTCTGTTTTTATTGGCTACTCCTGAAAGATAACCATGGTGTATTCAAATGCCCTTCAATACACTGGAGATATATCACGTTAACACAACCTAGTGTTATTAAAGATAAAATACAGTAAAAAGCAAATAGTGGTTTCTATGTAGCTCATAGTGGAGGTGACATCCTAAAAATGTATTTAATCTACTGTCTGAAACAGCAGCACGTATACATAGTAGAAATGATAAATTTTGGTATGAGTTTTCTCTTTTCCTGTGGTATCAGTTTTTCTTCTGTAACAGTTCTGGAAAAATACAGAAAAGCCACACAAAGTTTCCAGTGTGTCACATTAGCAACTTTGCTGAGGTAGTTTGTGATCAGAATATATTACTGTATCAAAGGAGTGTTTGCTTTTTGCTCGGGATAGTATTTTAAACTTTTAAAAAGTAGCACAAAGAGTTTTCTACACTACTTTTAACATAGACATTTTAAATAGGAAAGCAATATTTCTGTGGATTTCATTTGTGTTTAATATGAAGAAATTGTTGAAAATATTTTATTTCGTTGCCCTGAAATTATATCCTGGGCAATACAAAAGTGACCCAGATATACAGACTTTCACTGCAGTCAGGGAAATACTACAAACAGTACTGTTTTGTGCTTAGTTTCTAGCTGCCTCTAAAGGTAAAGACTGATGAAGATCAATCTAACAAAGACCATTACTCCAATTACAAGCCTTTGTCCTAAAGAAAATAAAGGTTTAGACTTACAGTATTCATTTATAACAGAATTTTAATTACCTTAACGTGGCAAAACTAAGTCTGATTTTTTTGTTTAAAAAAAATACAGCAGAAGCAATCCATGAATTCTGAATATTCCATGTCCTCTCTTATTAAGGACACAGATTTGAAATGCAGTGAAAATAATTCGGCCACTATGGTTTCTGCCCTGCTCCTGGTCAGCGTAACACACACCACGTCGGTAGTGGAAGCAGAGTGGTCCTTGGGACCCTTTTGGACTTTTTTTTCCTTGACCGTGAAGTGCAGGGTTCTCTTTCCAGCAGTACAGAGCAGGGGAAGGCTGAAAAATAAAATAAAATGTAATGTCTTAAGCAGACAAGCTGGCAAATCTATACAGCTTTATAGCAACTCAATAACCTCCAAAGTGGCATACTGCAACTATACCATTGGGCTAACCATTTGAGACACAATAGTTTTGTAATAGAATATAAAAAGTAATAGTGTTAGCTAACACATCCTTAATAAGATATTGTCCACTGCTCTACCATATGCTACAGAGCAGCCTCTCACTCCGTGGGGCTTTTGATTCCTCTCAATAAGATTATTTCAAATACTCTAATCCTGAATCATTGACATGAATACAAAAGCCTAGTGACATCTAATAGATGCCTCTTGGCTTTGCTTTTTTCCTCTTGTTCCTTTCCTTTTTCTTCTCTTTTTACCTGACAAAAAGCTCCCAGATACTTGGGCTCTGTCGCTCCGTAGCAGCATGTGGGTCTCCTCATGAAATATAAAGGAGGAAAAAGGACTGACATAGGGCTGATAAGCCATAGAGCAAAGGACCATAGATTAAAAGTAAATGCCAGTAAATCCTACCCTGTACACTTGTTCTTTTATTGTTTTCTTTAACACCTTCCATGCCAGAGAAAGGGAGGATATTTTGTTTTGCAGGATACTGGGTAGTGTTGCAAAGATCCTCAAATCTTGCTGTAGATTTCACATTTAATTGACTGATTCTCCCCTTCCCTCCCCCGACATGCTAAATGTGGTTACAGAATGTCAATTTCAGCCAATAGGATTGTTCAGTGAGCTAAATGTTGCGATGCTTTTTAGTTAAAAGTGATCTTTTCTTGCACAAAAGAAAAACCGTGATACCAAAACTGTTGTCCCTCCTCAGAGGGGACTTTCTTCTGAAACAAGTTTAAATAAATAAATAAATAAAATATATTAAACAACATGCCTAGATGTTTGATAATGCATTAGTAAGTTCTCTTTTCATGTCAGGGTTGTTCTAGGCTGGCTGTTTGAGTCAGGGACACCTTTGCTTCATTTCACTGTCCTTTCAGATGCTTCCAAAACGGTTCCTGAGCTGAATATCAAAGCCATTTTTTTGGAAGAGTTATTAATGCAGGGTACAGTCAACGGCTCTGCTGGGTAAAAAAAAAATCACAAGGACTGTAAAACAACAGTTAGAGCAATCCTTTTAACATCGGATGGCATTCAAAAAACCATTTTCAGTAATTTTCTCCATCATTATGTAGGCTCCCTTCCAGGTTTTTTGACGGGGATAACTAACCACTTCTATCCAGTTGGATTCTCGTCGTTTTTATAGTCTGTATGAATATAATCTTCCCGTCAGACTTTTTGGCATCTACCTCACTACATAACCATTGGCTGACATCCCAGATGTTCACTCACTTTGATAAGTGGATGTTAAAAAACATATTACCTCGCCTGGATTTTGTAGAAGGATGTCACAAGAAGGGGAAGGGCTTTAGGGGAAGAAGAAAATTAGCCACATGTGGTGCTATTAAGCGTAGGTGTAAGGAGTTTTCCCAGTGTGCTCCATGTTTCTTTGCATGACTTCAGTCTGGCAACAGCCAGGTTGTGATGCCAGATGTATGGCACGCATCTCTTTGTACCGGGGAGAAATTCGTTGCTACCTGCGGGCCGGCGTGAGTACGTGCAGACTCGGAGATGCATGCTGACGGATGCCACTCATCTGAGACAGGAGTTTAGCCTTGTGTCCAGATGTGCAGTTTTAAAAAAATACTCCCTGTAGAGTGTTGGGATGTGCCCGAGATAAATAAGGAGTTGGGTAATTGCTACCATGGCGATGGGGGGACAGCATGGGCAGGCACTGTCCCTATGGATGTGTAGACATGCTTTCCTGCTTGCTTGGGATAGCTAGGCACCTAACTGTACCAAGGGTGTAACTTTTAACGAAAGCTCTATGTGCTAAACAAATAGTTTCTCCTGCCCCTTATCCATTCCCATTCGCCCTGAAGGGTCACATCTCCTTTCCCCTTTGGATGCTGCTGATTTAAGGAGTTTTATGATGTGAGAACTGCTGACCTCAACAAAAAAACTGTGAACAGTAAACAGGGGCGGGCATAATTATATTCATCACATGCTTGTGATTATGCGTTAGATGGGTGTTCATACTACTCAGTTAGGGTTGAAGGGATGATGTCATTGATAAGGGTATTTACCTCCTAACTACGATCAAAAGGTGGACCTGTGGTTGATTTGTGACAAGGAGTCCTGTGGCACCTTATAGACTAACAGATGTATTGGAGCATAAGCTTTGCATCTGACAAAGTGGGTCTTTGCCCACGAAAGCTTATGCTCCAATACATCTGTTAGTCTATAAGGTGCCACAGGACTCCTTGTCCCTTTTGCAGATCCAGACCAGCACGGCTCCCCCTCGGATTCTTTGACACTGTGGTTGATTTGTTGCTCTCTCCAATCCCAAGGTTCAGGGCTGTCCGCGGCAGAGCAAGTATCTGCATTAAAGAAGCCTGTTTACTCCATTCGTCTCTGGGTGGCCTGTTCTTTCCGAACATAGATTCCCACTGTAATACTAAGGAGCTGACTTTTAATCCAGCGTTGGATTCTCTGTGGTCAAGAGCAGAGATTTTGACTCCCCCACCCCTGGCCCCAGAACCATCCTTCCATCTAGCTGGGCTCCTTAGCCATGTAGCAACAGGGAGATGTCAGGGTGATGTCCTGATTCCTTGGAACTTCTTTGGGACCTTCCTTGGACGTCACAGCCTCGGGGCTGAGAACTTCACCACCTGGACCCTCTTACATTTTACAAGCCTCTCCGTAGAATTTGCTTCCTTATTAGCAATCACTCTTAGGGGCCCTGGGGCTCCGTGGCGTGGCACCAAGTGTTTAGTGGGTTGCTCACCTGCTCAAGGAGTGGCTCCGGGGGTAGCTGTGTGGTGGGGGAAGCAGTGGCCGGATTCTCCCCGAGGGAGCCGCTCTGCAGCTCTGTTAGGCTGGGCTTGTTCCAGGCCACGTTGGGGTAGGCACGTTGTAGTCACATATTAGAGGCATTCTCTGCCCCTGCAAGCTTACCATAAGAATGGCCCATACTGGGTCAGACCAAAGGTGCATCTAGCCCAGCGTCCTGTCCTCTGACAGTGGCCAATACCAGATGCCCCAGAAGGAATTAACAGAACAGGGAATCATCAAGTAATCCCTCTCCCATCACCCATTCCCTGCTACTGAGAAACAGAGCTAGGGACATCCTTCCTACCCATCCTGGCTAATAAGTATTGATGGACCTAACCGCCTTGAATTGATCTAGCTCTTTTTTTGAACCCTGTTAATGTTCTGGCCTTCACTACATCCTCTGGCAAGGAGTTCCACAGGTTGACTGTGTACTGCAGAAGAAATACTTTCTTTTGTTTGTTTTAAACCTGCTGCCTATTAATTTCATTTAGTGATCCCTAGTTCTTATATTATGGGAACAAATAAATAACTTTTCCTCATTTACTTTTTCTACCCCAGTCATGATTTTTGAGACCTCTATCGTATCCCTCCTTAGTCTCCTCTTTTCTAAGCTGAAAAGTCCCTGTCTTTTTAATCTCTCTTCATTCGGCAGCCATCTCAATAGACAAGACATCTTAGCTATGTTGAGCTACTTGGTTTTAGAGTCTATTTAGTTCAGCTTGAGGAATCACTCTGGCACGCTGGAAAACGGAATAAACCATGCCCTAGTGTAGGAAGAAAACTCCTCGAGAAATCCGTTATTAGGACAGGAATGGTCATACTTTGTATGCCTTATAATAGGAGAATCATTCTTGTTTCAAGAGTACCTCACCGTGTCAGTTGCAGCTTAATTTGTCAGAAACAACCAGAATATTAAACAGTAGATTAACAATACTTTAAAAACAATTAGGAATTTCTAATATTGGACAATTAATGCCCTTCAAATCATCAACGGTTTATGATGCCCCAAGTGTTAATATCCTTAAAGGCATTTGGGCTTTGTCAATGTATGTTTCAGGTTTTTCTAACTAACTAACTAACTAACTAACTAACTAATTTAGCTATTTTTCCTGGTTATTATTAACTCTTGGAGTGTGTTCATAACAAGGCCAGCCCTGTTCACATTCTCAGCCATCCATGCTTGAAAGGGCAGCATGCTATTAGTTAATATTTGTGTTGCTGTAAGTGGCATGATATCTGAGATTGTTCTGGGGGAAATGAAAGAGAATTTGGTGAATCTTTCTTTTCCATGGTAACACAGTTATGTCCCATTAGTCTGTCAAATACGAAAGAAGTTCCCAACGACAACACATTTAAACAAGCCGTTGTTTTGCACCGAAGGGTGGGGAGCCTTGGTCTTCTCTTTCACATGCCGGTCTTCTCATCCTGGGCTGTCGTAGTTAGTGAAGGGTTAATGACTTGCCGTCTGCTCCCAGCAATCCCATCATGTGCCTGGCTGACTCTGAAAGAAGGGGCTGGCGGTTGCCTAAAGGGCATCCTTTCCTCGCTTTCTCGTAGGCCACCTGGGCAGATGAGATCGGGTCCAATCTATCCCTAGGACACAAAATCCAATCAGGCATTGCCTCTTCTGGTCTCAGTGACCTGTGTGCTTGGGAAGGGAAAAGAAAGTGAGGAAGCTAATCATGGATCGGTGGCATCTTTCTGGCTTTAGGGGACTCCTGTCTCTCCAGAAGGAAGGAAGTTTTCCCTTCAATTTCAAGATAAGGTGTCATTCATGAGAGCAGTGTGCTGAACTAATCAGGTTAATTGAGAGGCCCTGAATAACACTCATTGAGCGGATCGCCTCTTCCTGTTAAAGACAGATAGTGCAGACAGAGATTACCCACGTTTTAAACCCTTTCTGACCGTCTCTGAATTCCGGGCAGAATCCAGAGTGGTGAACATCAGCCGAGACGGGCGCCTCCACTTTATTTCTGGTGTGAAGAAAGTCTCACCCAAATCAGGCCAGATTCTCAGTGGGTGGAAATCCCAGCGCTTCCTCAAAGGCAAAGAAATGATGCCAGTTTACACCTACGGAGGATCTGGCCCATTGCTTTCTGAAAGACACGGGGAACTAGTCTTGGCGGAGGACTGGCTCATGTTTGACATGGTCTTGTGTTTTTTTTTAACATTAAAATTGTTTTGGACCTCACTCATGGCAAGTCTACAGGAAAGATTAATTTAAAAAAGAAGATGATGTTGCCAGGGTTGGAAGCAGATATCAGTTGTTTTTATTGCTGTTACAGTATCATTTCCCTTTAAACCCATTCTGATCAAAGTGGCTGTACGTGATTTTATTCAAGTTTACCAAAATGCGAAAGCATTTCCCTCTGCTCTTGCCAAATTAGGAACATCCAGGCTGCAAACATCATTCTAATCTTCCTACTAGCCACAATCTATTACATTTTCTTTGCAAATGTTGTAACCATTAGAGGAAAAGAGAGTATAAAAAAATCTATAAAACAGGACTCTTTTTGCACTTCTCCAAAGCTAACTGGGTGTTAGTGTAATTTAAACAAGGTCATTGGTTTCCCAATTCCCCCTGCCCCCCCTTTCGAAGTTTCAGGAATGACTTTAATGATCTCTACAGTCAAATTTTCACTGCTGTCCCTGTGAAAGCCTGTAGTCATGGATTGCTGGGATTATTTTCTTTAGCACTTGGGGAATAGAGAAACTGGTTGTTTCAAAATTAGAACCAGCTGGGTTCTCAGAGCTATCATTTAGGGGGAAGACACTTGGCACAGAACGCCTTAGCGCAGGTTAAGCAGCGTTTGGTTTACCACACTTGATTATGCAATGCAAGGAATTATTTTGTTTATCCCATTAATATACATCTTCAGTGCTGCTATTGTCAGACCTTCCTTTAAGATCAACTACTAGCCAAACTTCTTTGCTTCAGCAAAATGTAACAGCACAGGTTTCTTGCGATTCAGTCCTCAGCATGGCATTTTTATGTTCCAAGTAGAAAATAAAATTAAACCCGCAGTACAAGATCATCTTGTTTCTGACGTGCATTATACAGACGGAAGGTAAGCAGGCAAGCTGCTGAACAGATTAATAGGACAAAAGGAAAAGGAGAGGGAACTATTATCCAACCTCTTTTGTTACCTTCTAAAACAAGCGGCAGGGGTGATATCCTGTATCTATTCTGCCTGTCTTTCCAGCGTGGATAAATTAGTTGTTTGTCAGACCTTATTCATCTATATTAGTGCCAAGCTCAATTTGAAATTAGGCTCGCACCTTTTATCCAGCAAATATGCGAGCCCAGAATTTTCCCTGAGCATTTTGTCAAAGTGAAAAACACAGTGTCCTGTTCTACTCTTAGCTGTTTGACTGTCAATATGAAGGAACGCCACTGAACTTAATGGAGATGCTCCAGGTTTGTAAATGAGGGAAGACTGTGCTGTTTGGAATATGGGAATTTTTCTCTTTGTGTATCTGTTTATACAGAGCTACAGATATAGTCTTAATTGGGTTTATACTCTGCTTAACAGTTGGCGATTATTAGGGTGATTTCTTGAAAATGAATTTTTTTAAGATAAACATTGAAGTGTCAGAAATTAATTGATTAGATCAGGATTCTATAGAAAAAAGATGTTCCCGAAAGACATTTTACAAGCTTTTTAAAAAAACCCCAAAGCTTATAGAACAAAATGATTAATTAGTCAGCTTTGGGGAACTCTGTTTTAAATGCCTAAATGTAGTATTTAAAAAGCAAAACAAAAAAGACATTCGCAATGTAATTTTTGGACTGTTATTAACCTCTGAAGCACAGCCAAAGGATATTTAAGGAAAGATGAAACCATTTAGTGCTGCATATATTCAGATCATTTTTTTTACCTGAATATTCTTTACATCTAAACCTTTTCTTAGGATTTCATACGGAAACAAATGTCTTACAGTCACTGCTAATCTTACATTTATTAGGCTTTTAATTTGGCATATTTTTGTCTGGAGTACATTTATTCAATGCTTCGGTTTGTTCGTGTATATGTATTCTGGTTTTCTTTAAAGCTGTTTTTATAAACAAATAACTATTACATTTCCAGTCACTCAAATTTGGACAGAATTTTACTTCCTGTTTCAAAGGTCAAGGAAAGCTGACCTCAACAGCAGTGTGGAGGCTGCTGAATTATTCATATCATTGACTTTGTGTCAGCTTCCACATTTGTGCAGAGGGATGTTTTATTCATTTATCTCATTTAGGGTTCTTCTCTGCACCTGTTTCTACCATTAAGTACCCTGTAATTTGCATTTGATGCTAATTTAGTTTCATATCAGCCTGGTCCCCCCTTGTTAATTTAATTTTCTAAGACCCTTTTCATTACAGTAGAAATGTTTCCCTCTTTAAAGCAAACATCTATACAAGTAATTGTATAAACTGCCTTTTAAATAATATCTTTTAGAAGATTCCATCGTTTAATTCCTTAATTCCTATAATTAGCCATGGTTTGATTAATGTTTCAAAGGGTTAAGTTAAAATACAGAGTTACTTAAATGCATACTTGAATAATTTTCTCTGCAGATAACATTTTCTGCTTTGCTGCTTTTATTCCGTTTATGGTTCTGAAAATTACATGCGCTAACAAGCCCTAATTTTCCTCACTTAATGACTTTTATTTTGTTGACTAATAGCTGTTTTTAAATATATAATCATCAGGATCTTAACATTGCTGATGTCATGCTTAGTTTTTCTTCCAGTCTATGGTAAATGATTAAGAAGAAATGCTGGAGCCAAAAAAAGCAACTCTAGGCTTCTCTCAAAACTGTAACGACTTAAAATATTAGTACAGTTTATTCCTGCAGAAAAGGAGATGGAACCATAATTGCTGTGTTCTCTCAAACAGCGTGATTAGCGGTGATGGTTAAAAGTGGCAGATGTGGGAAAATATTTTAGGAGATAGCGATTGTATGTTTGTTTTTACAGGTCAGCTGTTTGCATCGAGGATGCTCCTATCGGGCAAAAAATTACATGATTTTCACATCCAAGGGAGTTTGTTTGCCTTGGTGCAAGAAGGAAAAATAAATGAACAGAGGGTCTGTGATGGAAAAGTCGAGTAATTTTGCCCTCATGTGGACTTATTTAAAACAACATTGTATAATTGCTTCTGTGTAAAGCGTTTTGTGCTCATATCTCCATGGTGCAAGGTTCTGAAACGGTCCTTCCTTCCTCCCCCTCCCTGATCTAGAGCCCTGCAAATCTGTGCCTATCTGCTTTGTATTGTGGGTGTCTGCATCTGTGGATGTGGATTTGATATCCACAGCTCATTTTTGCAGGTGGAAATGTCGTATCTGTGCGGGGCTCTACCCCCCTGCTCCCCTCGCACACAGTAGGACAAGAGAAAATGTATAGGAGAACCTCAGTTTTCATATACACAGACACTTTGTTAAGTTACTAGCTCTTTTCCTTCCCAAAGTTGGACCTGAACACACACATTGGTGTCAATACATTCCTGTGGCTGGAAGGAACAAGCAGCTGGGGTTTGCTACTGCAGCAAAAGATGGCTTGTGTGCGTGTTTGCTCCTGTGTATAGCAGGGACATACTGATGGACAGGCACACATCCCTCCTAACAGGCGTGGGACCCAAAACTCGACTGGCCAGCTTGTTGCAAAATTCCAGAGCTGGCCCTGTTGGCAGGTTGTCAGCACTACAGCTACCCCGCACCTCCGATGAAATCTTGAGGCGTGTGAAGATGGCAGGGACTATAGTCCAGATTTTTAAAGGTGTTCAGGAGCCTGAAGTTGTAGGTAGGCACCCAGTGGGATTCTCCACAGCGCCTGCTGTGCCTAACTCCCATAGGTTTTAATAGTGAAGATTCCTTGGACCAAGGAGGGTGGCAGGAATGGGGCTTTGTCATCATCTGTGATCATAATACAATGTTTAAGAGGAAAAGGGGGAGCCCTGTGTCCACGGGCGAATTTGTCCCCCAAGTTTTTGTGGTTTTGTTTTACTCTGCATGTTTAACATGGGTTATAAGCCAACGGGGATTAGGAAATCCATCTCTGGGTACTGCATTTAAATTTCGGCAATATTCTTCCTGGTTACTCAGCCCCCAGGTTTCCCGATGCTCGGAACCATTCTGAGGTTGGTTCAGAGAGGGATTTGTTTCTCCCTGCTGATACATTTCTGGTCAGGGATGGATTTTTGGGGGGTGGAGGAGAGAAATCCATTCCAATGCATACACATCTCAGCATCAGCCTATCACCTAACTTCCTGTTCCTGGAGCTTCCTTTGGAGTCACTGGGAGGTCCAGAGATGGCATGTTTTCAGATTCGATTCTGCTTTAGTGTTCTTCCTGTCTAGCTCCTGCTGGCGGTTAACAGGGCCCCTGTGTATGCATCCGGGGGGCAGAATTTGGTGCTTGAGCTGGGAGCGGTCCTGACAGCATGCATTAACTTCTACAATGTCCCCATTTAGAGTCTTTAGCTGGAAACTTGGACTCTGGAGCTGCTACTATCATGACGACAGTTTTACCTGTAAAATGTGGATTAAAACAAAACTTCTGGACTTGGGGGTTGGGGTTTTTTTGGCCTTTCTTTAATCCTCAATGTGTAGTTTAGGGAATGACATATGGGCCTGATTCTGTATCCATTACAGCCCTGGTCTAAAATCCCACTGAGTCCAGCAGGGGCAGATGTAGGCTTTGTATCTGTGGGTGCATTATTAGGTGAATTCAACGTTAAAAGATGACCCAAGCAAAACGGGTGGTGAATGGATGGGGGCTGAATGCCAAGTACAGAACCGAAACGGCATCACAAGCAAAGCACTGATAAGTGTATTACTCCCTCCTTTTTATCATATATTCACAATAATGACCTTAGTGCAGGGTATTTCCTGAGTATTAATGACCTGCTGAGGTTAATGGCCCTTGGTTGTACTTCGGGCCATCAGCTCCTCCTGGCTGGTCATTAATTCCTAGGAAATGCCCTACGCAGAGGTCATTATTGCTTAATTATCTCCTACACTTTAATGTTAGTTTTGACAATATACAGTCTGGTACTGTGAAGTGTGTACTTTCCAATTCATTACTCCGCTTGGCGTTCAAACAGCAGATGAGCTTGATTATTCTTTATTGTTTTCCCCCTTTGGCTTCTCTGGCACGTCCGTGTTTGTGCCGGAGACGGGACGCAGGTAGACTGGGCCGGGTCGGATGGGGCAAGGCGGCAGGCAGAAGCGGATTCCTGCACGAAATCTGGTGCATGTCGTCTGGCTTCGGATTGTGGAGCAGCGGCCTTCCAGGCACCTGTCCTCAGCAGCTTGCGCCACCGATGTGTGTGTGTGTGTGTGCGTGTGCGTGTGCGTGCGTGTGCGTGTGCGTGTGTGCGTGTGTGTGTGTGTGTGTGTGTGCGCGTGTGCGTGTGTGTGTGTGTGCGTGTGCGCGCGCGGATTGCTTAGGGCTCGGCCCCCTCCTTCTGAGGGAAGAAGGCCGATGAGTGAACTTGGCACCAAAGACACAATGAAGCAGTGGAAATGGAAACCTTCCCCGTTCCTGTGGGAGGGAGTATGAAAGGGCTGCCCACGACTTCCCACAAACGGGGGGAGAGGAAGGGGTGGAGACTCTGGAGGTGGAGGGAAAGCACCTCCAACCAAGAGAGGAAGGGGCGCCGCCATTCCCCCTGGCAGGAGCACCCCACATCCTGCCTCACCGTTGCCAGAGGGAGGGGGTCGCGTCAACTTTGGGTGGCTTGGCCTGGCATAGCCTTGTCCCAACTCAATCATATGTTTGCCACAATCTCCTGTGGCCGGGGGGGGGGGGTGTGTCAACGTGAGAGCCCCTTGCTAACCTAGCGGAGTACGTGTTCTGCGTGTGGGGCTGAGGGAATCCCAGGAGCTGCCGGCTCTGTGGTTCACCGTGTGGCCCTTTGCATTAGGGCAGCGGTCATTCCTACACTCTAATTAGGGGTTCTTTTTCTAGAGAAGACCTTTTATAATTTGCTCGTTGACAGCAAATGCCATCTCTCTC
This sequence comes from Pelochelys cantorii, assembly GCA_032595735.1. NCBI lineage: Eukaryota > Metazoa > Chordata > Testudines > Trionychidae > Pelochelys > Pelochelys cantorii. The sequence goes on from CM064340.1 coordinate 2,346,865, forward strand.
TGGCGTGGCCTCCCCTCCCCCAGTTCCTTCCTTGGACCCTCGGTGGTGAAGTTGAACTAGGCCAGGGTGACGCAGGGCGGTTTGGTTTGGTGGTGATGGAAGAATTCTCTTCCATGCAGTTTGACCCAGAGGGCGGTGCATTTGGGTCCTTCATTGGGATCGCAACCCTGGAGCGTGGTGGGCCGGCATTGAGTGAGGCAAGATGATGGTCAGCCGTACCGAATCATCGATAGCGCCCTCATCTCTCGAACTCTGAGTACAAGTAGATGGTTTATTCTTCTTGCCGTGGCTGGTTCTGTACTGCCGGCCCGTTTTCACGCAGATGCGCACCGCCTGCAGCAGTTCCCCGCTAGTTTTGTTCCCCGTGCTTGGAACCAAGACGTCAAGAGCTGGGAATTCCAAACCTTGGAATTGTCCATGCCCCTGCCTCCACCTCCACGAGGCACATAAATGCTCAGGTGCGCCACGTTTCCAACGGGACAAGCCGAGACGCTGATTTTAGAAGCTCCCCAAACCAAGCAGAGGAAGGCGGCGGGTGTGGAACTACAGAGCTGGCTTGCAGAGGCGCTTCATGGAAATGGGGCAAATCCAGCCTCCACGGCTTTGACAAAGAGCCCCTTTAAAAGGCTACACGTCTTGTTTACCAAGCTTTTTGTAGTCTACCCATAGCTATCTAGTGCCTGTCTAATTGTAGGACAGCTCTTGTTGGTTTCTTTTAATCTGATGGAGCCATATCATCTCACATCTTTTCCATTATCGTTTTTATTATTTTATTTTTCTGATTGGGGAGTATATGTGTGGCTGTATGGAGGGAAATCCTGTCTCATTCCGTTTTGTCATTGACTTCAATGGAAGGCAAGATTTTTACCCATCCTATTTGCTGTTCTCCCTCTCTGAGCTCTATATCTAGAAAACCTTCTTCTGAGCTGATTTAAAGCACCCGAGCTATCTATTTTGCAGTTCTTCTTTCTGTCCCTCCATTCTGAACAGGACCTTTCCGAAAGCAGGCCCAGTCTGATTAAACTTGGACTGTCTTTCAAAAACAAACACACGTCCAATACAAAGAACCAGAAAAAGCTCAAGGAAAGTTTGAATGTAGCACGCTGCTGCTGTGGGGGGAATCAATGGCTCTCTTGTTACTACTGTCTCCAGGAAAAAAAACCCCAAAACAACCCAGCAGTTTGAAGCTGATCAGAAGTTGAAAGTTTAGAAAAAAGAAAAAGACAGGGGCAGGAAACCACGTGTATTTATCTATCGCATGGGGCAAATTTGGGAAAACGATCAGTGTTCGGGATCAGTGTTATGTGTGAAGCACAAGCCGAGACTCAGGACTTCAGGCTGAAGGGCTGCGGAATTGGGAACAAACTGGTATTTCCTCCCCCCTCCTCTCAGTGGTGGCATTGTAGGTAGCCATGAATTGGTTCTTAGATCGGTGTCTCCTCGCTATAAATCCTGACCGTAGGGCTGTGGGCAGTGGAGCAGAGAGAAAGGGGCAGGCGCTGTTTGTGTTGTTGTTAGCGACACGTAGCAGAGTTCCTCCTGAACGGAAAAACTCTGGCTCCAGATTGTCGCCAGGGAAAGCAGAAACATAAGTCGCACATGTGGTGAGAGGCTTGCCTCAGCGAGGGGGGAATTGCTCAGTGGATGCAGTATGACTCGGGGCACTGTGTGGGCGTGTGCGCGCGCGCTTGGGTAGGCGAAGAAGAGGGTGTGGGAAGGGGGGGGGTCAGAGAAAATAGCTGCCGGGGAGCTAGAGACGTGCCGCTGTCTCGTGACTTTCCTCTGTCATGTCTAATTGTTCTTTTACTACAAAGTCAAAGGCAGAGTTAAAAATACCCCTTCTGTGTTGTGGCGGATGGGTTTGTTCGGAGGTGGGTTTTTTTTCCCCTTTCTGCTCACTAGCTTCCTTTTGGAGCCTCACTTTTGTGAAAGGTAAAGACTCTTTCACTGCAAAGAAGCAAAAAAGCATGTGGCACTGTTGAGCATCGGGCACTTCTAACACTTCTTCCCATTCTCAGGATCCAGATAATTCCTGTTAAGCCACACTGAAAAGCCCAAGGCTCAGTGATCACTGGGGTAAAGTTACATTTCCCAAGCAGAAAACGTAAACTCGGTAGTTCGAAAAATTGGCTACCAATGAGATATCATATGCTGTAAAACCAGACAAGATTTTTTTTGCTAGCACAAGTGGGTATGCAGAGGCATTCAAATATGCTACCATATGGAAGAGATTCCTTTAGTTGAATTTAAATCTGCCTTTTTCTTCCCCCATTCACTGACACCGTATTCCGCCACGAAGCGTCTTGAGATGTTTGTTAAAAAGAATAAACAGTATGGTTGAACAAAGCATTTTTTTGGGGGGGGGGGGGAATAGCTGCATTATACAGTGGTGTTGTTGCTCCCCCCTCCCCCCCCGAGTTTAAATTTCAGAGTGGGAGCACTGGAGACCGGAGGCTGAGAAATGTATTCATGCAGTGAAAGACTGCATTTGAGTGCAGCTTTTTTTTTGTTTGTTTATATTTTTAGCAAAACCAAGATGTCACAGCTGGGCATGTTCAAAGCGACATAAAACCAGGAGGGAATAAATAAATAGGAAAAAAGAAAAAGGAAACAGCAACATGCGGAAGATGGCAGAGGGCACCCTCCCTTGGAGAAGCCTGGTTAGGTGGAGTGGTGAGCAAGGATCCGTTCTAGGCTGGAATTTGGTTTGGTGGCAAACCAAAGGTGGGGGAGATCGGAGATCCTCCAAGTGGGACTTGTCCCCTTGCCTGGAACCCTCTGAAGCCACCAGCACCTAACCAGAGAGGAAGTGGGTTGGAGTGCGCGTATATTCCCACGCTATGGAAAATAGAGGTAACACTGGGTAACCGCCACCGGGTGGATTTGAACCTGGGATTTCTGGAGCTTAGTGTAGGAGCTTCTGCAGATTGAGCTAAAAGGCAGCTGGCTCTACAGTTCCCTTGTTCTTATCTCTCACTGTAAGTGGTCTAAGTGCCATTCCATGGGACAGTGAACCACACTCGGCGTGTGGGTTACAACTGCATTGGGCTTTCCCGTTCAACTTTAAAGGCCAAGTTTTCAAGGGGTATAAATCAGCCCAACCGAGTTCATTGAGTTCAGACGAGCTATTTTTCACTCTGCCTAAGGATCTAACCCGACTGAGAAATTTACCAACCAAACTGTCCCGGAGTCCCCCTCTAATGCCCCTACCACACCCAAGTCCTTCTTGTGGTCTGCATATGTCGCAGGCGCCATCTGGAAGCGTGGGTGAGGCCAGAGAGCTGTGGGGGGCGGGATGGAAGGAGTGGTGGGAGGGGAGAGAGAGGTCTGAGGGAAGAGCCCTGAAACAGGGAGGGGGGTGGCGGACCCCCCTAAGAGGGGGGCTTGGAAGCTGAATGAAACAGAAAGGCAAGGAGACCTGGAAATGGCTGGCAGGTGGGCAGCGAGAGATCGCATTGAGGATCTCGAAGCAGACTGGGGAGAAGGAGTCGCCGAAGATTTACTGTGTGTGTATGGACAGGAAGAAAGAGAGCACACTGGGAGCAGAGAGGGAGGTGTGGACCTACAGTAAATCTCCTGTGATGCCCTATCTCTGGCTGCTTCTGCATCCAAGTCGCTGCCTCTCCCTCGTTGGTAGCTGCTTTCCTGATCCAGCCTCTTTCTCTTTGCTTCTTCTTCCCACCCCGGCCCCTCCTTACCACCTCCATTTAACCCCCTGTATTCTTGGGCCACTCCATGGTGAAGGGGGGGGGTGTTTTTCATGCAGCTCTGTCTGCCACGTGTAAGGTCCTCGTCTGTGGCCAGAGCGATGTTTTTTGCTTGACAACATGCATTTCCACGGAGATTTGTGTTTTGATTTTTCTCGGGTCAAATTCTGTTTACTTTGCTCACGCGAGTAGCCTCCAGGACCAACTCACAAGTAAGGTGAGCCAGATGTACCCCTGTATAGCAACAGGGCCCTCGTATCTTTTGTGATTTCAGCTGACCCTCTGTAGCTTTATTCTTGTCTGGAAAAAAAAAATCTCTATAAAAGTGAAAGTCTTCAGAGAGGAATTATCGTCTTCATATGCCCCACATCTGAGACACCATTTCTTGATTAGTTTACACCTGAGCTGGTGTATCAGTGATGCTTAATTGGAGTAGTTTTATATCAACTAAATATTTTCTTAAATGTATAATTGACTGTTTAGGGAAGGAAGAACTGCAGGAATGGAAATCGTACATCATTTCATTATTAATGGCAATGTCTAAATAAAATGCAGACCTTGTCATATTTAATGGATGGCTGAGTACGTTCTGCTTTAAAACACAAACTACTTTTTTTTAAAAGGTGCCTGCATAATTTCAACTGGCTTACGTGAAATTTAATATTTTTAGAAATGTATTCATGGGAGCTGAGGTCTAAAAACCTTTGACAGCAAAACTGTAAAGGAAGGGTAGTGTCATATTTTGAAAACAAATGCTCGGAGGGGTTTTTCTTGGAACAAATTATTTTTGGTAACTTGCTGCAAAACGCATCGTGCCTAATCTTTTTGAATAAACCTGCCTAAAAAGCATGATCTCTCATATTAGCGTGCAAGAGATTTTTCAAGTATTGCCCAAATTTGCTAAAGATTGCATTCAGGGCTAGATTCTCTACCAAAAATAGTCGAATTTTGCTTGCTGTAAGTTTCTGTGACTTATTCATTACTATGACGCTTGTGCCTCGCCCCCCTGCCCTGTCCCCCATGTTCGGCATGAGTGTGTGCACCATGGAGGAGCTACAAGGTGTGACTTCCACGCTGGCTCTGATGGTGCCTCGTGTATTAAAGACAGAAGGGTCACCGTGGCGGTGTGAGGGGTGAGATGGGGGAGCTGCCCTGTGTGTTTTGAAAGCCTCAGTGGCAACTAGCCCCTCCTGCTGTTTGTGCCCCTGTCTCTACCGTTAGCCGCGACTGTGCTAGTGACATCTCTGGGACCTGGAAGTTCTGTGGAGGGCCAGGAGGTTCATGTGCCCACAGAGCAATTGGCAGCCCCCCTCGGGAAGAATAGGCCAGGCAGACAAAGCATAGGGGGATGAGGGGTAACGTGCAAGCAGCCCCTTGAAGCCCGCGGGACTGCTCACCTGAATAAAGCACGTTGGGTTTGATTCATAAAGACCAGACCCTCGTCCTTTTGCTTCTGCTAATTTCTGTGGAAGTTGAGGGACCTCAGGGATCACTGTGCCCTTCACTCTCCCTCAGGAAGCTTCCAGCAGTTTCTTCCGGGCAGCAGTATGGTGAGCAGGGGAAAGTGGGTCTCCAATGAAGAACAGAAATGATTCGGGGATTGGAGCGGCTGCCATATGAAGAGAGATTAAAAAGACGGGGACTGTTCAGCTTAGAAAAGAAGAGATGAAAGGGGGATTAGATAGAAGTCTATAAAATCATGACCGGTTGTGGAGGAAGTAAATAAGGAAAAGTTATTTACTTGTTCTGATAACACATGAAATAGGAGTCGCCCAATGAAATCAATTGGTAGCAGATTTAAAACAAGCAAAAGGAAGTATTTCTTATTTCTGCTCCCAGTGCGCAGTCGATCTGTGGAACTCCTTGCCAGAGGGTGTTGTGAAGGCCAGGACTTTAACTGGGTTAATAAAAGAACTAGATAAATTCATGGAGGACAAGTCCATCAATATATACTAGCCAGGATGGGTAGGAATGGTGTCCCTAAGCTCTGTGTATTAGAGGCTGGGAATGGGCGACAGGGGAGGGATCACTTGATGATTCCCTGTTCTGTTCACTCCCTCTGGGGTACCTGGCCTTGGCCACGGCTGGAAGACAGGAGACTGAGCTAGATGGACCTTTGGTCTGACCGAGTGTGGCCGTTCTTATGTTTATGTTCCTGACCGTCACGAGGCCCAACCCACTAATCCCTCAGTATGGGCCCTTTTCCCATACAGAACCCCATGGAAGCCAAGTGCACAGGAGAGTAAGGAGTGTGCATTTGCAGCTACTCTGAGCTCTGATCCCCCAAAGGGTGTTTTCTTACGTGATGAAAAGGACATGCGAGATACTGTCCCTTTTGATTAAACACAAAGGATCATGTTGTCAGTGGTGGGGTCAGCTGGCCTCCCTCCATTAAATGGAGTAAGGTCATTTAATACCAGATAAAGTTGTGGCTCTTTAAGCCTACTCAGAAGAGGGCAGATCTTGTCTATACTGAAGAATCTTACCAAACACACTCTTGTGTGGCCCACAAAGTGCTCTGCATGGTGTATACTCATGCCGAACGCTGGGTGAATGAGCCTGATTCCTGGGTCGGTTGCTGGTCGTATCTGCCGGTTGGTTGCAGGTCGTATCTGCTGGTCGGTTGCTGGTCGTATCCTGGTGTTGGTTCCCAGGGTGGCGGTGATGGAACAGTACCATGTCAATGTCATTTGTGTCCTGCATGAATTGGTGACTTCAAAGTTCACCCAACGCCGCTGCTTTTGGGGATTGGGCAATGTCGCAAAAGGGACCCGCAGAGCAGCTTGGTTGCAATAATGTCGGGGAGCCTTACAGTGCAGAAGGAGCATGAATGAACTTCAACCATCATGGCTCCTGTGGGGATGGAGTATCGTGGGTGCATCTAACTGGCTCCGTTCCCTAGTGTAGACATGGTGGGAGCGCTTGGCAGAACCGCCATCTCTTCCTTATCCAGGGCAGCCCCCAGATCCTCCTGATCTGAATTCCAGAAACCGCCCTCTCTTCTTCTCATGAAATCTGTCAACGATTGCAGATCTATTCATTTTTTGAACAGCTTTAAACTCAAACCTTTGATGTTGCTTTTAGGAAGTTAAATAATAAACCACCGTGTTCCCCAAATGAGTGCTTTTGTCAGAAAACCTTGCTTTACAATGAAAAGAAGGAAAACATAAATAAATGATACTCAAATATTTATAAAGGCGTCCAGCAGATCAAAATGTTTCATTCTGCCTTTAGTTTGTTACTTCATGTCTCCCTGTCGGAGGTTTAGATCTATTTTTAGCCATGGAATGTAAAAGAAATGTTGATTTTTTTATAAAATTAATTTGCAGCATTTAATTGAGCCCTTTTTGGTAGGGAGTTGGCAGATGTCAGAGAGGTGTGCAAAGCAAGTCCTGGGCCGTGTTCATTGGGCTGGAAGCTCGGCCCCTCCTGGGGCTGATGGATTGGGGTCTCTGTGTGGGGCGAGGAAGAGGCAGGTGCCGTGTATTCAATCTGTAGTGACTGATGGACATTCTCCCTTCCACGCTATTCAATTTGGGTGTCTACCTATTTGGGAAACACGCCCACCTCTGAAGACAAATATTTTGGTGACTATTCCCATTTCCTGCCAGAACTCCTGGGTTCCCCGCAGTCTTCCCTCCCTCAGATCCAGGGCTCCCCTTCCTTAGCTTTGATGTATTTTGGAGGAACGGCCAAAGGCCTGCAAGCGCTCACTCTGCATCGGTGTGGAATGGCAGCTCTCACTTCCACATAGGTTTTCCTGCAGGGCTGGCCGTCGCTCTCTCTTGCCAGCCATTTTCAGGACTAAACAGAGGTGGTTCTTACTCTCAGCCTTGAAACCAAGAGGGTCGTCTTTTCTGGGGATGCAGTTTCTCCAATGGTTCTGTCAGGAATGCTTCTGGGGCCTCAGGTATTTGCTCTGGAAATCCGGGGTTTGAAGGTCAGGGCATTTGTCTCTAGCTCAGGTAGAAGACTTTCCTACTTCTGCTGGTGCGTGAAGGGGGACGGATGGACTGCAGGATCCAGAGACCACTCCCGGAGCTCCCTCGAAGGTAGCTGACAGGAGCAGCATCCCTGGAGGGAGGAGGAGAAGGAGACTGGGAAACGTCAAGTTGCCAGGCAGCAGCACCTGATAAGACTAATCCAGTTGTGGTTCCTAGTTCTGGTAGTCAAGGAAAATGCCTTGCATCTGCAGGGAAGGAGCCCTTGGATGCAGAAGGAAAACCAGAGTGACTAGGAGCCATGTGTTTTCTGGATAATATTTGGGATCACTTAGCACTGAGCTGTTTGGGACAATCTCTGGTCACGTTGCCCATCCCATATATTTTCACGACTAGAACTTGACCTTGTTTCCATTAAAGTCAGGAAAAAGTCTTTCTCTGGCATCAATGGGAACGGAGTCAGGTCCTTAGGCTGTTGCTGCGTTACCAACCTCAGATGCCAAATCGAAGTGGGAGAAAATGGGTTGTTAGTCGTAGTACAGTAGCATCGAAGATCCACAGTCCAGGATCAGGGCTCTGAGGTGCTGGGGCATGTACAGATAACAAGACCATTCTTGCCCCAGAAAGATCACAATGTCCATGTCTGCTGGACATGACAGATGGACCAAAGAGAGCAGCAAGATGGAATGTGCAGGGAGGATGTGGTAATAAAACAAGTGGATATATCCAGGGGGATTTTAATAAAGTTTCTAAAGGTGATTCTGAATCTGCAAGGCTGGCCTTTCCTTCATGTGCTAACTTTCACTCTATGCTTTTCTTGAAAGTGAACACAAGTTTTGTTATTTTACTATTAATCAAGTTCTGTTTTGTAGGCTACCACAGAAACAATTGGCACTCACTGGCAAGCAATTTTAATTCTTCTAAGACCTAAATCTGGGTGAGCTATAGCTTTTGTTCCTAGAAAGTCAGATTCCTGGGATCCTCATGTGAGAATAAGATTATCCTATTTTTGCAATTTTGGACTAATCATATTTAATCTGTTGCTTTTTGTTGTTTAATCACCCATAGTCAAAAAGGAAAGGGGGAGAGATCCCATTGTGAAAAGGCAGTTTGAAATGGATTAGAAAAGCCTTTGATAAACTCCAAAACCCTGGGGAGTAAAAGTTTTGAGAAGATTGGTACTTCAGTAGCTGGGTTTTCTTGGCAGGATAGATAACAGTTGCTGTGTGGAGCTGTGCAAAACACTTTCATGGCTGGCCCCAAATATACAAAGCAATGATGATGGTTTCAATTCTCCAGGTAACTACAAGTTGAACCTCTCTAGTCCAGAACTCTCTGATCTGGCAGCATCCATGGTCCAGCATGATTTCAGTTAGCCAGATGTCCGCTTATCATGGGTGTGGCCAAATTTCCCACAGTCCCATGAAGTTTATTTACAGTCACCAGTTCTGGCTCTCAGTGTTCTGTGCTGTAATTTAGCTCTAATTTACCTCTAAATGTCTAAGAGCCCAGGAAGCAGTGGAAATGCTGGTAATACCGCTAGACAATATCGACCTCCCATGGTCCAGAAAACTCTCTTGTTTGGAACTGGTCAGCTCCCGAGGGTGCCCGACTAGGGAGGTACAACCTGTAGTGATTTGGGTGCTTGGATTTTTGGGGACCTAACTTGAGTTGACCTTAAGGAGGCTTGATTATTTTTGGGGGGAGCAAACTTAATTCCAAAGGCTATTAAGTGTCTCTCAAGTTGGGCACTCTGAAATCACTAGTCCCTTATGAAAACATAGGCCTGTGAGTTTTGGGAGCTTTGCCCAAGCATTGATGGGCATTTTCTCTGGAGCATGAAAAAAGAAACATCTAGTCAAATTTGTGTATATTACTCCTGGTTTACAGTCATCACTGATATATTTCTGGAGGATATTTGCTCCCAAACCATCAGTGCATTCAATTAAAAGAGGGATTGCTTGTTTGTTTATATTAGTGTTTCTCAACCTTTTTTTTTTATAAAGTACCCCTTTAAAAAAATAAGTACCCCCCAGTACCTACAGTTTTCAGACACACAATTTTTTTTTCTACCATTGCAACACACGTGTTTAAACGACTTAATCGTAGCCAAGTGAGCGATGACATTTTTGGGTGTAAAAAGTACAAAAATAATAAAGCGCTATAAAAATTAAAACAAAAAATCAGTTTTCTCCAAGTTTCAGTTGTGTTGATGTACCCCCAAGAGTTCTCCCGAGTACCCCTAAGGGTACTAGTACCACTGGTTGAGAAACACTGTTGATATCACTTCTAGCTCCATGGTCACCCGTGTGTACAAAGTGGCTGGAATTTCCCTTTCCCCTCTGTTCTGTGGGCATACGTTAGTGCAGACTATTCCATGGAAGGTGTATGATTGGGGATGCAGTCTGAGGGACCATGGCAGGATGGTGTTGCTAGTTGCTGTCATGTTGCAGTATTGCACACAGATTTGTTTCCAGATCTTTTCTTTCCAACATGAGTCTGACCCTGCGTGGCCACGTGGTATCACTGTCCATGTAGTTTAGATATGACCATGGGAGATTTTTCTGTGTTTTGTTTCCCTCCCTGGATTTTTCATGAAGAGAGTAGACTGGAAAACAGTCATTTTGCTGGGGAAAAAATGCCCTGTGGTATTTGGTGGCTGTTTTGTGGTCGCTGGCAGAGGACGAGTGATGGTGACCAGGCACCATGAAGGCTGGCTGATCACAACTGCTGATCCCCTGTCAGTGGTCTCCAAGGGAAAGGCCCCCCGAAAAAAGAGGATGGGGGGAAGCAGGTGAAATGGGGGTAAAAATTGCATGCTGCTCACTTGTGAGGGGTGACCCAGTGGTTGTGCTCCCTGTAAACATATTAGTCTGTTTCAGGAGCATAAAATATTCTCTCTAGGCATGAGCTTGATGTATATAGTATCATCTGCTGGCGTTGGCTGTTGATCGATATCTGGCTTGTCGCAATGCTGGGCGGGTGATAACCGGCGACAGCAACCTGCTTCTTTTACTCTTCCCTCATGCTTGGCATCAATCTGATGTGTCTTGTCTGAAACCCTAGGCCCCAGGCCGACAGTGGGATAGGCCTGCACAAAACTCTCCTTGGCTTTGGTGTGGGTCCCCCCGGGTGCACCACCTTGCAGGACTGGAAGGCTAGGCTGTAAGTTGTCTGAGATGGAGACCATCACTTTATCTGTTTGGACAGCCCCTGACACAGTGGATGCCTTTTGGGGGGGGTGGGGGGTCGCTGGAGGCAGGTGTAATACAAATGTAGAAGAATGGTAATAGTGTATAGATACTATTGGGGGAATAACAAACAAAAATCCATAGCTTTGAAAGTGCTACTGATCTAGTCACACACTTATTCTGATACAATGCTTAAAAAAGATTAGCTTTCTGCTCCGGCGTTTGCCAAACGCAGCTTTCCGGCACCCAGCCCTGGCAGTGAGGAGGCTCTGGGATCGGGGCCTGTGTCTCAATGAGTGGGATTAAAATCAGGTGTGTGAATCCTCTAATGCGGGCAAGCCTGTCTCTCATTGTTTGGCAGTTAGTCTGTAGCTTTGGTGCATGGGAAAAAATTCTCTTCCAATTACACAGCAGTTTTGTGGTGGCTGAGTGCTATAATGGGAACGCTTTGCAGCCAAAGAGATCTCATTCATAAATCCCACTGTTCCACTCTGTAATTTTTCTCTTTTGGATAGATCAGTATTCTGTGGTCATATCAACCACAATCATGCAGGCAAAAATGAGTAGTTAAATATTATGACAGTCCTATAAGTCTTCTTAAGGCGCTGTGCATAACATAGTTATTCTGAAGCATCATTCAGTATGTGGAGGGGAATTGACCCTTGCCTAATATCTTCCAGTAAAAACTCTCTTCACTTAAAAAAAAATCACTAGAGAAATTTCTAGGTAAGAATGGCTCTGTTCCTCAATGTGTTAATTTTAGAGTAAATGCAAACTGTTTATCACGGGAAAAGGTTATGGTACCTGCATTTCATGCATAAGTATCTATGTGCACGTATCCAGATGTTGCAGAAAAAGGTACGGTACATGTTTGCTCGGACTTTATTCTTTTTCATGCTCATGTCCTTTATATTGGTGCATGCGTTATGAATTTAACGTTTCTCTCTCTGTCTCTCTCTTTGCCCGTCTCTGGCTAGGTTAACCCATGTTAGCAAGTAAGCTAAGAAAATTAAATACAGAGCTAAGGAAATTTTCCCATAAAGGAAACTAATGCCCAATATCAATGCTCTGCACACTTGTACGTATGAGATACAATAGTTTAAATACTTCCCAGGGGTCCAATTCTGAATTCTTTGAGGACCCAGAACATCCATATATGTAGTGTAAATTGGCATAACCGCTGAAATCTATGCTGTGCTGATTCAGTGCATGATTTGGGTCCCATACATAAGCACACTGGCTTGTGACCATCTTTGGATGAATGCTCTGGAGTCTTGTTTATGTTCATTGGAGTTCACATGGACACTGAAAGGAATGGGGGTGTATGTGCACACGCGTTCACGTAATTGTATTTCTGTACATGTTTAATTTTTCAAAGATGCTTGCCTCTCTAAAAGCGCATGCAGCAGAATCTGTTTTCATAGAACCAATAAAAGATTTTTTTCCTATTGCTATCTTCCCCTGACCCCAGCATTTTGTAGAGCTGTCTGTCGAAGTACAAATTCACACAGAGAGAGAGAGGGGGAGAGAGAGAGAGAGAGAGAGAGAGATCTAGTTAGCCCTTATTAAGCACGTTTAGCTCCCATTAATGTCAATGAAAACTTCACATGCATATCAAAGGGAAGGATAGATTCATATGCTGTGAGCTGGGTCTGAAATTCACATTTATAGTTCACGTCATATTGAATGGCTAAAGTCTTTGGCACAGAGCTAAAAACTCTGAGGTGTCTCAAACGTTCCAGGTGCTCGTCTCTTTAGTTAAAAGCAATAGCAGGGAGCAAACTGTAAGTCAGTTTCTCTTGAACTCACAATGCGCACAGAGCAGAGTAACTTTTTACTCACTCTTCTAATTTCTCTGTCGTGGCTTTCCTGTTTTGAAAAACTCTCCGATAGTGACCTCCAGGGGCTCTGAGGGCTGGACGCACTTGTGTGGCCAGAGACCAAGCTAAAATGAAAGATTAAAGCAATCCTGAAAGATTTCCTGATAGGCCCCTGCCAGGGCCACTTCAGAAAAAAAGTCCCCTGCAATCTGGATGGCAGCCATTTTCAAGGCCGCCTCTTTGGATGGAGAGGAGATAATGCTTTCAAAGTCTGGGCTCAGGGCTTTTGCGGAACGGTCATTAAATATTTAAGCGTTTCCTTTTTTGTTCTGCCTCTAATTCAGCCATGTGAACGAGAGCGGTATTTTCTAAGCACAGTGGAAATCTGTCGCTTGCATGCGTGTACTGGGGTGCCTCACGGCACCCAATTTTGGGGGATGGAAATTGGTCCTCATTGCTCGGTCCGGTTATATAGAAGGTGTTCAGGGCCAACTGTCTAATATTTATCGTTTCCTGTTGGTCGGAAATGGGCCCGCTGATGGAGAGCGGGGCAAAAGGGGCAGTTGTTCCAGGGCCTGGTGATTCTAAAGGGCCCGGGGCTCTAGCAGCCTCCTCCCCCCCCCGCTAGTGTGGCAACAGGAGCGACCAGAGCACAAGGTGACTTGCTCCGGAGCCTGGCTCCTAATCCCGCCCCTTTTGCCTGAGGCCCTGCCCCTTCTGGGAGCACGGAGCTGCCCCCCCCACCTCCTGTCGGCTCCCTGGTTGGAAATAACATAGCAATTGTCATAGCCGATCAAACCACTGTTTCCTCCACCCCTCGTGGTTCTCAGTCAGGGGCCTGGGCTCCCCTGGGGGCCGTGAACAGGTTTCAGGGAGTCCACCACAATAAACCCAAGAGCAGGGCCAGTATTGGACTTGCTGGGGTTAGGCTGAAAGCTGAAGCCTGAGCAACTTAGCTTTGTGGGCCCCCTGTGGCATGGAGCCCAGTTGTCCCTGCTTGCTAGCCCCTCACACCGGCCCTGGCTTTGCAGAAAACCCCGTTGTCCTGGCCCTGGCGGGCTGGGGCATTTTTATGGCTTGTTGGGGGACCTCCAAAAGAAAAAGGGTCAGAACAATGTTTTGCTTTTCCATCCATGCACGGAATGCATTTTTTTATGTGCACCGAGGCATGTGTGGATGGGCACCACCAGGAGAAACAAAAAACCCTACCTGTGGGCGCTCTGCTACTCGGCTGGGAGGCATTTGACTCTCTCCGGAGCGTGTGCACCAGCGCACAGCTTACAGGGAACGCTGGTTCAAACCCGGTGCTCTAGCCCCATACGGTGTCTCGTTTCTGTTGGCTTTCCTTGGGCCAGAGTGCCATTTTCTGACAGCTATTTTTGTTGCTCAAATAACTCTCCTATTACACCATTGCAGCATGCTGTATTTTTTCCCTCTTGCCTTCCTGGGGTGAAATCTTGGCTCCATTGAAGTTAATGGCAAAACACCCATTGATTTCAAGGAGGCCAGGATTTCACCCATTTCCTTTTTAGGTCAGGGGTAGGCATGCTTTCTGTAACTCTCTTATTCTGCACTTAAATAGCCTCCATGCTGAGGCTGCAGATTTTAATTTTTCCTCTCCACCACCTGGATCAGCAGTCATTTTTATGGTCTTTCACTGAGTTAGCCTGAAAGGAATCCCAGCTTAAAGCTTGTGGAATGCTTATGGTTGTATGGGAGCTAAAGCAAACAAAGTCATTGATCTGAAAATCAAAGATTTTGTTTAAAATATTTTGTCCATTTAGAAATATTCTTTTTTTGGGGTTCTTTATCAAATGCTTAGGGTAATATATATATATATTTGGGGTTCTTTATCAAATGCTTAGGAATATATATATATTTGGGGTTCTTTATCAAATGCTTAGGAATATATATATATATATATATATATATATATGCAGAAACATTTGTTAGGTACATTTGATTCACAAATACATTTGAGGATGTCTTAATTGGCTTGAAGAAAAAGACACTAACTCCTTTGAGCAAATTTTTTGCTGCGGATTTATTGCCGTATGCCTGTTACTGTCACACGATACAGCCCAAACTCTTGACACTCTATCTTGCATCCTCCCCCCCCCAAAAAAAAAATATTGCTGAAGAGCTTATAAAACGGAGCGCATATAAGGTAAAATTTACCCCAGAGTGTGGCTAGTTGGAATAAAGCCGAATGCAACATGTAGACTTCAGTGTGAGGCAAGGGTAGGGAAGTGACTGTGCCCTGGTCTGTACTAGGACTTTATTTCGAAATAACCCCCTTAGGTCAAATGTATAAGCCGAGTGTCCACACTACCAAGCCCGTTATTTTGAAATAACGGGCTGCTTAATTTGAAATCTGTCCGCCTGCTTTTCCTCAGGAGTAACGCTAATTCCGAAATAGCAGCAGTGTGGACGCTTTGGTGCCGCTATTTTGAAATAACTGCTCCCCAGAGCAATTCAGAATAATTATGCCCCAATGCTTCCTGGGCCTCTAAGTGGAAGTCACGTGTCCACATTAACGGAGCCTACCTTGGACTCATTTTGAGGCTTTCCCATAGTATGGACACGCTGGTTCGAATTGGTTAAATCTGGAGTCAAGTCAAATTTAGTAATTTCAAAATAGTTTCCTAATGTAGACATGACCTGTGTGTGCACCCAGGGAGATGTATTCCAGGTTAGCTCTGTGTAGTCTGGTGTGGAAGGGGGTGATGTGTTTTAGAGACCTCATTGAATCCTGAACTGTATATATGTAGTCACCTAGCTCCTGTGGAGAGATGAGGGGCTATAGCTGGACGAAACACCAGGGAGAACGTGATTGGTTTGCTGGATGGGCAAGAGACACCTGCAGCCCTTCTTACTTCTCTGTACTGAGTCCAATCGGTTGTCTCCTTGTAGTGAAGGGATATTTCCCCCCTTATAATCTCCACAGGGGTTCTCAGTGAAGTCGGTGGGATGAAGTAGTTTAAAAGTTTATTAACAAAAAAACCACAAACCAAGCCCACGGTTAATACGGAAGCACAATTTCCATAAAATCAGATTTAAATTCAAAGGCAGCTTTAAAGCTAACTTACTTCAGTCACTAGATTTACTGTTTTTGTTTTGTTTTTTAAATTGACAACCGCCCTAAAGTAAAGGCTAATGTAATATGTAAAACAAATGCACATAAAAACTGGAAATCCGGCCTCCCCACGTTGGTTGGGGAAGGCCAATACATCGAGAAGCGTACTGCGGTTTTATTTAAGCGAGTACAATATAACAATATGACATGCTGTGAAAAATAAATAACGTTTGAAAATGCATTTTCCAGGAATGAAAGTAATATTGAAAAATGACTGAAGTAATCACTTTTGTATGGATTCCAAGAGTGAATGAGACAAAAAAGAATAATTCAGGGCTGAATGCGCGGGGTTACATGAAAATGGAAAGGCCTTTATGAAAACACAGGGCTTACGACCTTGTTGTAATGTTACTTAGGATCTGATTTTGTGACCTGGAAGTTGAGTAGCACCTTCTCTTGCAAGTACTTCCACTGAAACCAATGAGATTGCACAGTAAAATACTATCCAATATGAATGGAGATGACAGAATGAGGCCCATAGAAAGTACCTGAATTTGTGAGGCTTCCCCACTCTGCTTCAGTTTTCAATGGATACATTTGTTTGGAAAGTAAACAGAGTGACCTGGACAAAGAAGGCGAATGGCATATTGACTCCTTAGCTCAAGCTGCAAAAGAGCCGTCATTTTAGCTTGGTGGGTGCCCAGTTCAAAATGTCTGGGGCTGGCCACAAAGGCAGCGGTTGGCGCTGTGTGTAATGGAAATGTTGTGGTGCGGCTAGGCGCTGAGATGCAGCAATGCAGGATTTACAGAGCAATATGGGTGTTCTGTGCAGAACGGGGCCTGAGGATTTCTTGAGTCTTGGCTGGTGCTGGCGGGGCATGGAAGGTGTTTTCTTCTTGTGCCAGCCATGCCCCGAGATAGCCCCAGGCTCTGACCTCTGTGCCTGGATTATCCATTGAAGTCTGGGCTACAGGTAATACTGCCGAGTACTGAGCGGCCCTGGGTGAGGGAGGAATCCTGCAGTTGGATCTACATGAGTAGGCCCTGCACCTGCACGGAACCCCACTCAGATGGATCCCCAAAACGACAGTAGGGTGAAGCTGCTTCATAGCTTCTCTCTCCATCGCTGCGCGCCACACACCCCTGGCAGGCAGAAACTCCTGTCGGAGTCCGTGGGGGTTGTGGGTGCACAAGAAACACAGAAGCAGACCCTAGGTAATTCACCAGCCTAACAGGCCTTTTTATATGGCTTTATGCTGGTTTTAATTTCCTGGTGGGAAATGCCGTTAATCGCCAACGTTCGCCTTCACACGTGCGAGACAGGCCGATACTCCTATGGTGATCTTAATGCACTTTTACCGAGTGGCCTTTATTTGGCTCCATGGTGACTTGAACGTTGCACCCAGTCGGGAAAGGGCGGCAGAGGACCAGCATGAATGGGAATGGTGCTCCTAGGACATTGTAAGCATCCTATTAATTAGGTTAGTCTTGGAATGGACTTGAAAACCTGCACTGTGGCCACAAAAAATAAAAATATCTGTGTTTTGAAGCCAGAACAAAGGAGTCTGTTAGGTTTGCCATCGCCAGATCTACAAGAGCAGCACTGAGCTGGAGTCGCTTCTCTCATACAGCAGCTCCATATGTGTAAAATGTTCCATGGGCAAGAGGGGGTTAACGCAATAAAATAAATATAAAATACTCTCTGGGCTGTTGGACAGAGCTGGAAGGGGGTCAGAGGTCACGGAGCTGCTCTGTTAGTGCACTAATCGATTTACTGTCAAGGTAGTGGTGCCGGGGTTTCAAGCCAGGGAAGAATTGAGTGCTGCTTGGGCCCTATTTCCATAATTGCTCACTGCCTTTAGTGTACAACCTTTTATGGAACACAAAAAATATATCACTGCATTGTATCGATTAGCCATTGGGCCAAATAATTCACTTAGTATTTATTACCTGACCCTCTGAGGTTAAATAAATTCACTATCTAAATTTGGCTCGTGAAAATATTACTTATTCATAGAAAGGTGGACTGATTATTACACAATAGGAGCATATCTTTATTGTTCTTTTACCCTCTCTCGAAAAGCATCATCCCTGCTGCTTTTTAATGGCAGCGAATTAAAAGGAATATTTACTGATAGCCAGGAGCACTTTCCAAAATAAATACTGTTACATTCTCAATGATATCATGGCTTGGCTTTCTTTTTGAAGCTGTTTTCTTTCCCCACACATTTTGGGTCAAACTGTGGGGGCAAATTTCAGAGCAGCCCCTCCTAAATTTTTATGCACAATGATGAAATATATTCATAAACAAAGTTTTCATTGCAAACATGGAGCCTTATCATAACACTCATGGCTTGCAATGGGATTCAAGTCCATTTTTATGACACTATTTTTGGATTGCTCCTGACGGCTATAAATCTTCCTTTCATATTAAACACTCTCTGCTAATTAAATTTCCAAAGAAAACAGAACCCTTTCCTAACATGAAAAGATAAAATTTAAACCAGTCAACCATGGACAGCTCACTGTCACTACAACCAAAATAATTTCACGTCGCCTTTACAGTGATTTGGACATAATCTGGAGAGAATTTTATGACTTTGTTAAATATTAAGGCAATCATCAAATATTTAGCGGTAGACACTATTTAAATATTTTGTAGACCAGAACAGTCAGATCCCCCTGTTTTGTTACTGACTACGATACACCTTTTTCTCCCAACTGTGTGCTATCTTTAAATCTAATGATCGATTCAGTTACCGTAAGATCTCATCATTCAGATGGAACTGTTCAGTAGCTTGAAGTATTCCCTCCAAAAAAGATTTCCTAACTTTGTGCAAAGTCTTTCCTCGTTTTCCGGCCTGCATCCTCCAACATCTCAAAGTATTGTTTTTGAAGTTTGCTGGAATTTGTGTTTGGTCAAGAGGAGGAAACGACATGAAGCCCTTTTTTTTTTCCTCTTTTCATTAAATGTAAAGGAAAAACCTGATGTGATCTCCACGCTACACCGGGTTTGTTGATAGTTGTGTACATCTGTCTCCAGGATCTTAGCTTCTTGTTAGCAGGAGTCAGAAACCTGCGTTCTTGGTGTTATAATCCAAAACCTCTTTTCCTGTATTGCATAATGGAAGGAAAAGTCTGTCAGAAAATAATGGGCCTCAATATGCACAGAACTCTTTAAAAGGTTTCAGGTGGCCAACTTCCTGTGTTCTGAGTATAGAATAATAGTATCTGACCTGACCATGTATGGGGCTCTTTATCCCAAATGATTCAAAACGCTGCAGACTGTGTATGTATAATACCAGGCTAGCGCGTGCATAGATGTTTGTGTGCGTACATACAGGATAGCCAATGCATTGTCCCACAGTGGGTAGAGAGGAAATCTTGTGTCCATGCAGATCAGATAGAGCCTCAGTTTATAGTGTCTGCTAATGTGCCTTCATTCGGCCAGCTGCCTGGAACTCAGTTTATCTCACTCCTGGGGAGGGTGGGGCACAGAACGCCGGAGTGGAGCTGATGAAAGTTGCACCTGTAGGTCCAAAGATTCTAGGTAATCCAAACAGGGAGCTTGACGTGGCCGGGGAGTCCGTTCTGCAGCAGAAGCCTAACTTTCCACATCGGAGCGCTCCCCTCGACTAGATAGTGCAACTTCATGTGGAAATCTCAGCAGGTTCCAAATCTCTGGGGCAGAGAGCACCCGGGACTTAAGGGCCTTTGATGGGGAGGGATTAGGAATGGCATGTACTTTTCACCAGCGTGGCCAGAGATAAAACCACTGCTTTGTCTAGACCCTAGAGCATCCCTTTGCCTGCCTAGGATTTCTGTAGTTGGGAAGCACAGTTAACCAAACGACTGTATCGAGTTTATGATGGCATCTCAGGATAATTCTGCTGCACATATTGAAGGAAATATGTTATCTGAATGGCCTCATTTGGAAAGGTAATTATACAAATAACATTTTAAAGTAAGCTAATGTCATAATAAAGTCCATAATAACAGGCAAACAAGCTATTAGGAGGAAAGTCCTAAACCAGCAACTATCCAGCTGAGAAGAAAAAGGGTTTGAAGATCCCCCCCTCCCCCCCCCGCCAAGTTAGTTTATTGTGGGGAAGTTTCCTAGCTCATTGATGGTTCTTTTCTCATACTCTTCCTCCTCTGGCTCTGTTTTCTAGGGGTTTGGCTCTTGTTTGTTCTGTGCCATGTGTAGTCATTTAGACCAATGTAGAGTGGGTGTGAAAACACGACTGTAAGAGAATGGTGATGCTGTACCAGGTGTACCAGGATGGGCAGAAGTTGGTTGAATTTGCATTCCCTGGTAGCTGTCTGTTCTCTGTGTGCATTTGAATTACTGCATTTAATATACACATAAGCCAGTCGGGGACACTTTAACCTCCCTGGACACTCAGTAAGGGGTTTGAAAGTAGTCATTCTTCCACAAAAGAATTTCAAAACTGGATTACAGAAGGAGACAGCTGAACTGGAGTTCATTTGCAACTTCAATACTTCAGTGTAGGACTCAGTAAGGATCTTAACTTGTTAATGCACCACAAAGGCCATTTCCTCTCTCTTGTTAGCCACGTTTCCACATCAACTGCTGTGAATGAGCCACCTCCACCCTGACTTGATTAGCCTCGTTTACACAAGAACCTCCTTTCTTTTGTTGTCCTTCTATGTGCCCCTGCCTCTGTAAACTCCCCTCCAATTCATCTGATGAAGTGGGTTTTATCCACACAAGCTTTTATGTCCTAATAAATCTGTTAGGCCATGTCTTCATTAAGCGGAAGAGTGACGTTGCTGTGATAGATCTTCCAGAGTTCAATTTAGTGGGCCTAGTTAAGACCCACTAAATTGAACTCAGAAGGTGTCCCCGTCAGTGGCTGGTACTTGAAACAAGGTACATTGAGTCCAGTTATGTAATTAAAGTAGCTGGAGCTGCATATCTTGAATTGACCTTCCCCTTTAGTGGAGGCCTGGCCAGGGTCTCTAAGGTGCCACAGGACTTGCAGATACAGTTTTTGCAGATACAGACTAACATGGCGATCCCTCTGAGGCTTTTCAGAGTGGACTAGACCCGGGCTGTGGAGGAGAAAAGGATAGACACAAGCACCCGCTTCACTCACCAAAGACTTCTGTCACTTCATCACAGTCTTCAGGCACTAAATCATTTCTATTTCTCCATCAGACTAGACCCGTCGTGGCGTGGGATGATGGATGGCCCATGCATGTAGAGCTGTAGCCTGACTCTTCTATGGTGCATGTACACAGTGCCAGTCACAATCCATCCCTGTATTTTTTGGCCAGAGATTCTTGTGCATGTATAAATCATGGTGCTACTTAGCAACGCAACGGTGCCAAAGACGTACACTGCAACTCAGCTATTCTGGGTGGGGGGGACAGTTGTGGAGAACCAGCTTCTTCCTCTTTCGCTCCTCTCTTAATGCATCCTGGAACTTGCATTTTCTTTTCCTTTTTAGTTTGCATCCTACATAACATTTGAAAAGTGCTGTCAAAACAACTCGTGAAGGGAGGGGGGAGTAATTGTCTTGACATGGTGATTATCCAGTTTTTCAGCTGCGCAGAACAGAAGGCATGGTTATCTTGTTTGTGATTTAAGTAAAAGTGCCCAAGATTTCCCAACCGTTCTATTTTTACAAATGTACAGGCTTCATAGAAGGTCACTGTTGGGCTCTGTGTGGGAAACGATCCATCCTGCCAGGAACAGGCCAAAATCATGTGTTGTGGTTTACGTGTCTTCTTACATTCCATGCATTGCTGAACTGTATATAGAACGGCTGACTCTAAATCTCTAGTACTTTGTGTGAATTAGCAACCTTCTGGTTCCGATTCAAAGTCTATGGATGATTTTTAACTCTAGATGCTTGTGACTGTTTGATCAGGATCTTCCCTGAGTAAATGAAAGCGCTGGTCAGATTACAACACAGGAAATGGTTGGGATGGCTACAAACAAATCTTAGAAATGGTGTCCACCTTTATTTATTTTTGCTGGAATGTCGTTCTCTTTATTTTCTCCTCTGAATGGGTTTGGCGCAGAAAGAGCTGCAGGCGGAGAAGAGGGGAAATTACCATCAGCACAGAAAATGTATAGATTTCATGTGCAGCAGTGATGTATCACAGTAGATTTCGGAGAACATTCACAGCTGGTTAACATTTTACACTTGAAGTCCTCCTAACGTTTGTATATGTTTCAACACTTCTTTTTTTCAGGCTTGGGACCATCTGCATTTCTCATATATGACACTGACTTGGAAGAACACACTTTTGCAGAACTAGCAAATTACTGGTTATCTGTAACAGATGTTGGTGCCTCTCCCACTTTATCGCTCTGGGTTGCTATTGCATTGAAACGAGAAGGCCAAATTCGGATCTCAGAAGGGCGTCCCAAAGTTTCAGGTGGAGAGTTTAGTTCATGGGGCTTTTGTCATGCTCATCACGATGATGAATTTGCGCAGAGAAGAGAAAAAAATGTCTTTAGGTTTTGAATGCAGGTAATTTTGAAATAGAATCTAAGAACTAAATACTTCAGAAAGGAAAGCTGTCCCCTTTCTTTGTGCAACTTATGCCATTCGTCTGCATTCCCCCTTTTGGAAACAAATGTTCAAGTTCTCATTCTTCTCCAGAATAAATGGATGGGGGAATAAGGTTTCCTACATCTACTCATCTCCCATAAGGAAAACCCTTTAGTAACAAACCAGTGTGTTTATCACCAGTATTCAGAGCAACTCTACATCAGCCAATCGCTTTTCATGCACAAGTCAAAATTTGGACTAAGTATTTTGGCCATGTTGCACCATATATTTAAAAATGTAAGAACCTCTGGGTGCATTTCAGTGCAGATTTAAATGCCCCGTTTGGGAAAAAGCTCAGATGTAGCCAGTCATGTGGAATAAACAACTGCTTTGTGTTATACAATACTGTATGATGGGTATCATCTGAAATTACTGACCCGAATTCATTACATTTAAGCATCCTCTGCTAAACAACAGAGCAAGGCACATTGACCTATCGTGTTACCATTTTAATGTCCTACTCAGGCTGTGTTGAGGTTCAAGGGAATGGATATGACTGCTCCATTCTAGCATTTAACTGAGAAAATAAACGACATCTTCAAAAGGGTGGGTGTGCCCTACAGGTTATCTGATGCTTGAAAAGACTGTCATAAAATTGTTTCCTACCACATTGCTGGGAACATTCACTAAAGGGAAAACGTATTCCTAAAATTCTTAGTCGGACATTGAAGTTAGCAAGAATTGAGACCCATTTTTAAAATCCAGACAGACCTGGAGAGACATGTTAAGTAGAAACCCAACAGAAAAGGAGAACAACCAATAGGAAGTCTTGCAAGGTTCAGACAAGGGCAGTTTCGTGTGACCTCGCAGATTGGATATAAAAAGGCTGCTATTAGTTCCATGTCAGTTCTTATAGTGCCTGTTGTAGAGTAATGGTGGGTGTTAAGCTGTCAGATACTAGCAAGGGTTAATAAGGTTAAGGAAGAAGTAAAAGTAGGCCAACAATAAAGAACCATGGATAAATACTCTTTAATAAATAAAGGATGTCACATCACGTGGGAAATCTAAAATAAGAAGTCAGGAGCGTAACAATTGCCGAACTCTTAACAAGCTATCATCATGTTATTTCTTTCACAGTCATCATCTGGCTTGTCCTGGGCAGTGTCTGATACACAGCCTGACTTTTCTTTCCAAGCTCATGCTGAAAAGCCAGTAACTGAATGCCCCAGCATATTCCAAATATAAATGTGAGGAACACAGATTAGTGCATAAATGCATATATTAGCTAGTTAATTAAATAAAAGAACTTTAGCAACAGTAGCAAAGCACCTGGAGCTAGATACAAACAGCATTTTGGCATTGACTTCAGAGACTATGGGAGTTTAAACGTTTTCTAGTGTCTGAATTTTGAAGTGAATTCAGATCTGTGATTTTTTTTTTAATGAGTGCTGGATTCTCACATGACCGATTGTTATGTTGCAGTTACGGTGGTAGCTGCATAACAAGGGCTCTAAACATTTCTCTCCTCACTGAAAATTGGACCCCTCCCTTTTCCCATAACTCTGTTGGGCGGAGAAGGAACATATTACTTTCTGCCTAATGTTTCCCCCTGCATAGCTCGTTAATGAGAATGTCGTTAGTTTTGCAACACATTTGGCAAAGGTCCTTGGGTTGTGAAGCGGTGAAATATTAGTAGGTTCTTACTCGTGGACCATTGCGTTGAGTCTCACTGTCTTGTTTCATGTATGTTTTGTGCATTATGGCGTCAGTTTGGCCGTTTTGCTCTTGCACGTGGGTGGAAGGGGATGGATACGAGAGTTGTAGCGAGATCGCTGACCTCGCTACTCGCCGGCGCAGAGGTAGGCGTGAGGGTAAGTGTCTGCAGGGTCAGCGCCTTGGCGTTGAAAAGCTGTCGGCTGTGAGAGTTGTTCTTGCTCTCTTCTCTGGGAAGTTGGCCTGGTGGGATTGTTGTGGTGGTGTTAGAGTGTGAATGGGATGGCAAAGTGCAGAACAGTGGGAAGCGGAGGAAATCTGCTGTGTGGGATCCCATGCTGGCTTTACACTTGTCCTCCTCTGTTAGCCTCATTGGCTGGAGACCCTCATATCTCACCCCTTTTCATTCTGGGCACCAGACCACAAATAGCCCCCACCCACAAACCCTATATCCTCTGCACCATTCTATTGTGGGCTGTATGGCCTGGTCTGCTTCATCCATCCGCTCTGTATGGGCTAGGAGCACTGTAGAGGTGCATGGTGCACGGCAGCCACAAAGAGACAACATCCCTGCCCCTCGCACCTTCTGCTCTATGGACCCAATGCTGCATTTTGCCCACTCATGGGGAAGGGAGCCCGTGTGCATGGTTGCAGAATAACCTTCCAAACTGTCATTTTTCACAGAGACCTAGGTGAATTAGGTGCATCACTGCTGTGTTCCCTCGAATATTTTCCATCCATGTGAGGAATAAATTTTGTTCTGTGCACCAAGGCATGTGCAGATGTGCACTACAAGTAGAAACACATGCTGCCAGCTGTGGATGGCTGTAGGTGCTCTGCGAATCAGCTGGGCGGCACCTGAAACTTACCTGGATAGCTGCACAAGTACCTAGTTTATAGGGAATACTGCTCTCCTCCCAGGGGTTCTCAATGGGATTTGGGTGGCTAGAGACATAGTGCTGTGGGTTATTCTTCCTAATTATTAGGGCGGTTTAGCACTGGAATAAATTGCCTAGGAAGGTTGTGGAATCTCCAGCACTGGAGATATTGAAGAGCAGGTTGGATCTAGACGGTGCTTGGTCCTGCCGTGAGGGCAGGGGACTGGACATGATGACCTCTCGAGGTCCCTCCCAGTTCTAGGGTTCTGTGATTCCCCTTGTTAGCAGCAAGGGCTGCTCACCCTAGTTTCTGCTGTCTTTATGATGGGCTGAAGGAAGATATTCACGTCAGTGATTATCATTAACATTGGTTACTGAGATTTGTCAAAGAGAAAAATGAAAAATGTTTCCATCTTCATTTGTCCCTTTCCCTTTCTCTTTCCTTTCTCCCTCATTTCCACTCGAAAGGTGGAGGAAGTAACGGGGGAGGTGCTCAAACAGACATTATTTTGGTTTCCAAAACTCAAGCTTTCCATTTTTGTGTGTCGTTTATTGTTTGTTATTGAAACCTGGAACATTGCAGCAAATGAACCTTTTCTCTGAAAACTTCCTATGACATTTTTTTTGAAAAGCTATTTTTTGGGGGGGGAGGGGAATTTTTCAACCAGCTCTACTTTTGGAGAACCTGCCTCATATCAGGTTTGTGCTTCAGTCTGGTACCGTTCTGCTGGCTCTGGGTGGTGGCACGGTCGTTACATATATCTCTAACGGATACAGTATAGGATGCTTGGAAGAGAGCAACATGTTTATGACTGTTCTTTTATGACGCTGCTGGCTTTTGCTATAAATTTAAGCTAAGTGACCGGTATTGGAACCAGCTGCTCAAATTTTGTTTGTTTTCATGAGAAAAATGGCAATCCAATATAATAAATTAAACAACGTACATATTTTTCCAGGGCCCTCTCCGTACGCAGTTAGGCACTAGAAGATTGCACAAGCCCAGGGCCATGACGTCTGCTGCGTTCACTTCACACATTCTGAAGTAACGCTACAAATGTTAAAGAGTAGCTGGCTTTCCTTTTTAAGTGACACTTTATTTGTGCTTGAAAAATGTAATGAGCCTTCACTAAGAGACTTTTCTGGCCGTGTTCCTTTTCTAATGACATGCCCATTAAAAAAAAAAAAAAAAGCTTAGGAATAAAAGAACCCATTTGGTCAACTTCTCTTTTCATTATACCTTTTGAAAAACGGAGAAGCTTTAAGTTGAGGGGGGGGGGAATGCAAAGCTTGTGCATGCCCATTAATTCCTCAGCCCATCCTTAATTAGTGTTTTTATGGTTAATCTTCATTATATATCTTTAAGAGTTTTAGTTGAGATGGCACCCTACAAGTTTTATTGCATTTAGAATACTTACTGTGACACATTGGCAGCATGTTATGGTGGGAATAGATGCGGCCTTCGTGAGAGGGGATAGCTGTTACCACTAATTGATTGCTCACTAGAGCTTGCCCTAGTATTTTACCCCCAGGCCTGACTTTACTCCATATGCCTGGTGTCAAAGTTTGGAAGCCAGCTGGTCGGTCATAACGTGCGCTGTGAGAAGCAGGTGGAATGGAGTGGTGGGGAAGCCAGTTGCCTGCCAGTGCAGATTTTGCTGGTGTGTTGATAATAGTTCTGTAAGCTTTAATTACGCTGTATGACAACACCATTCAGGAATGATCAAAATACATCCTTGGCAGAGATAGGCTGTTAACAAGTTTTGAAGGAACGGTGCTTTGTTGCAAAAGGAGCGTGTTGATCGCATTCTCCCCCCTCCCCAGTATCAGAAAACTCTGCCTTGTTTGATCCCTGAGCAAATGTTTTTGTACCAAAGGTGGGTTTTGTTGCACGTGTGTCCGCACACGTAGGCAGTGTGTGAATTTATCGGCAGTCCTTTATTTTCTCAGACATCATGTGAGTCTTATACAGTTAGCAGCAGCAATGAGAGCAGATGAGACCTCCATCAACATCCAGAATCAAACAATCACTATAGGGTCCAGCAAGGCCATTTAAAGTTGCGACAGAGACTAGTGGTATTAAACCCTAGCAATTGCAAATGGAGCATAATATGTTAATGCCCACAACTGTAACAGGTGGCTGTGTGGTTTTTGACAATATTGCAGTCCTTTAAGTATATTACCTCTGTGTGTGTGTGTGTGCTTTTTGACAATATTGCAGTCCTTTAAGTATATTACCTCTCTCTCTCTCTCTCTCTCTCTGTGTGTGTGTGTGTGTGTGTGTGTGTGTGTGTGTGTGAGAGAGAGAGAGAGAGAGAGAGAGAGAGAGAGAATTTAAGCCCAATGTTGTGTGCTTTATAACTCATACACAGCAGCGGGGCTGGGAATTAGCATTTGAGTAAACTCAGTTTGGAAATAAATGGCATCTGGTGGCCTTTGTTTAGCCCAGCGTAAGTTTATTTTGCATTCAAATGAACAGCAGAGAAGTGCTGGGCATTCTTGTAGGGTTGAAATGATTTTTAGGAATTAAACTGAAAGGGAAAGACTTCCTCTCACCCACACTTTACCGGCTGTAGGAGGACATTTGTCCCTTCTCTACCTTTCACAAGCACCATCAGCCTGTAGTATGGGTGTAGTTTCTACTGTAGAGCATGCTACTTGGTAAGCATTTCAGTTCACTTGCCTGCAGATTAAACGGCTGGAGAGTTGTGTACACAGCAAATGGAAATTAAGCTCTAGGTTTCAATTTACTAAGCAAGAAAATTGCAGAGGGGAACGTGGAAGGGGGAAATCAGAGTGCCTTAGCATTGCTGCCGAGTTGGGATGCTATATATTGAACAAGGACCGTCCCCAGAAAATATTCAAGAAAGGGATACTTGCAATAACATTGATGTTCAGCCCCCTATCCAGCAATAGGTCCGAATTAAAAAGAGCCAGTACAAACTGGGGAGAATTCAGGAAGGGGAGCAAGATGCCAAGTTTTCTTTTTCTCATTTTCTTTTGTTTGGCAGATTGGCTGGTTTATTTCTCTCTGGGACATTGGACTAAAATTTTTTTTAGTTGTTGTAATTTTTGCACCACATGCCAAATACCCTTTTTTAAGGATGCAACTGAATTGTCAACATAAATAAGTAATACTCTGGTTCTGCCGGACATATGAAATGATATTCAGTGATAAACCTATTCCAGAACTTAACAGCAAATCAGAAATCTTGTGCAATCTTTGTATCCTGGACTTTGGGAAGAGCCAGAAAACAAGTGAGGAAAACAAAAATTAATGAGTGTGATATAAAACATTTTAAAAGCATTTTTGTAGTTGCTATAGAAACACCTTGGTCTTCATTCTTGCTAATTAGTTGGATTTTGCACATTTTGTATTTGGAAATGCAAATCAGATTTAATAAATTATTACTTATTTTTCATTTATATTTACAGCCCTGTTACCCAGATACACACAAGATTCAGAGATATTAATTAGTTATATAACACAAATAAACATGACTTTTATGGTCACAAGACATCTCCTTAGTTTAAACATTTGTCTGCTAAGTGTTTGGGGGAATTATACAAAGATTCATGTATTTTAAAGAAATAAATGGGTAAATAGAAATGAATGGGGCTTATGGTTTTCATAAAAGCTGTTTTTAAAGAGAAGAATTGGGAAAATATTACTGTCTTACCCAATTTGATCTCTGCCTATCTGATTATGCAGGTTTTAAAAATGTGGGTCTGATTTTTTAAAATTGTTTTTCCTTCCCATTTACACTGCTTTAAATCAGGAGTAACTCCACTGAAATCCTATGCCATGACCACCAGTGTAAAACAGGGCTTGATTCTAGTCTCACCCCACTTCTTGAATTATATGGAAATGAGAGTTGATTTTTCAGAACCTTTGTGTACAAATGTTCCAGCCTCAGCTCTCCAGTTTTGGTTACTTCTCTCCATTTACAATAATCTTAGGCAATTAGGCACAACAATTCTAAAGGTGTCTCACAGATACGCAGTGGCCTAGATGCTGCATTTCTTGCTCAGGCAAAAATTCCACTGAAGACTGAGACAAGCATGCTTAGACCACGGCCGTGGGGACTCCATTCACATTTCTGTATGTGTACACAGATGTATCCACAAACTATGGGTACATTTTGGAGACCCATGGACAATTGGGTTCTCTTCTATCTTGTTTAGTCTGTGAAGTTATCGAAACAAACAAGCAAAAAACCCCTCATTGCCATAGTGGTCGGGTGGATTTGCTGTTCTACTAATAAATAAGAATCGTCCTCTTTCCTGAGCTTGTAGTTCCAGATAAATCCCGTTTTTTAGATGTCATGAATGGTCAATACTTTTAAAGACGACAGTTAACTGAATATTTTGGAGAGATTTATTTAGTTCAAATTTTTATCATGTAACCAGTGTTCTTCTGGGATGAATATATGTTGGACAGCAGGCTGATTTAAATGGTATTAACTGGGGAGAGGAATCATTAGAATCATGCTGACTAAACCCCAATAAGCATCGCTGGATAATGAATATATTTATTTTGTATGTTAGAATGAAAATTAACATAAGTTTGCAGAAGTCCAGGTTTTGGTTTTGTATCTCTATTACATGTCTTGAGAATGAAACTGACTAATTTAAACAAGAGTACAGACGTAATTTTTTAGATCAGTAATAACACCCCTCCCTATAGTGAGTAACAATGTCAAGTACGGGAAACAATCTAATGGAACAATATCTAGGTTCAGAAAATTATGTTGGCTATTTGATGTCTGAAATGCCAGCAGCAAGCCAATCTGAAAGGGGGGAAAATTACATTTCTGTTTTGTTACATTGTGTCAAATTGATTCTATTGTTGTGCTCTGTACTATTATGTCATTTCACATATTGACTTTGAATGGACTGGACCTATGACATCTTTAAGAGATTGCAACATGACCAAACCCAACATGCATTATTGATATGTCAGTATTCTCTTTTGGGGTGCCATAGATGGGGGACAATCGAGGGCCTATACATTTGTGGATTGAGTTGCATTAATGACAGGTACATTTCTAGACTGGTTACTGGATTCCTGCTAATGGTAGGAATATCTCACGCTTATCTGGAGTTATCGGGGCATTGGCAGTATAAGCAAAGACTCTGATCTTCCGAAGTAAAACATTGAGACTTGTTCTTAATTAGGCTGACACTATGTATGTACGTTCTTGCAGGGCCTCGTGTGCATGGATGCCTCTCAACAGGATTGAGGACGGGGTGATTGTGTGGTGTGAACTGGCCAGACATAGGGGAGCTAAAAGGGAGCTGAAACTTGGAGCAGTTTTCCTCACTGCAGGAGCTTTTTCTGGGGTCAGCTCACGTGGGGCACGAGCGTGGGCCAGAACTGCCAAATTCATAGGCATCTGTGGGCCACATAACGTTAGTGTCCTAACGGCCTGGTGATTTGGTGCTCTAGAGATCTGGGCAGACCAGCAACCAGGCAGTACTCCTTTAGGAAGGGAACTGAGATTTGTCCTGCTGGAGACACTGACTAAAATGGGGAGGAGAACTGGATCTATTGTAGTCATTTCTGCGTTTCAGTGTGGGGCACAGAGATACTACAGTAAGCGGCGTGTTTGAAACTCTTTGTGAGACTTAATGACACACGGCCAGTCGGAAGGGGCGGGTGGGGGAGGGGGAGAGAAGGCGGGAAGGGGAGGATAGAATCAAAACCTTTGATTAAAAGTCTTTGAACTTTTTGACATGATTGGGTGTGGGAATGACAAAAATTTTTGCAATTTTATGCCCTGGCGCTGCAGGGTCTTGAGCGGTGTTCCCTGTAAGCTAGGCACTTGTGCAGCCACTCAGGAGAGATTGAAATGCCACCCAGCTGGTTAGCAGAGCGCCCAGAGCTAGGTTTTGTTTCCACTGGTGGTGCACATTCTGACATGCTTTGGTGCACATAAATGATTCTGCACATGGATGGAAAAGAATAGAGGGAACATTGCTCTTGAGCATGTGTTTTATCTTTACACACCTCAAGAATCCTGTAGCTTTCAAGGCACCTACCCACATGCATAAAAGTAAGCATGTGAGTAAGTCTTTCCAAGATCAGCACCATGGGCAGTGGGCAATGCAGGCAAGGGAAGGCATTGCCTTCCCAAAACTGCCTGCACTGCCCAGCCACCCGGGAGGACACAGCGTGGCAGCCTGGCCTTCTGGCAGGCCTAAAAGGATCGGGCTTCAGGGCTGGGATTGGGTGAGGATTGGCTCCGTGGTGGGGAGGTTGAAGAAGAGGCGGGGTTTTGGGAAAAAGGGTTGGGGCCTTGGTCAGAAGGGGTAGGGTTGGGGCTTACCTTGCCCAGCTGGGCCTTCACCTGCTGCCCATGATCAACATCTGTATCTACACAGACACCGTGTGACAGACCTGCAAGCAATGCAAAGAGCTGAACTCTAGGGAAGTGGTAACATAGGCAGGGCTAATTACCTAGAGCAGAGCTTCATGCTACCATCTGCTTCGTGCCTTGTGTATGCTACCGTTGGCTGTGGTAGGACTTACCCCACATTAGCAACGGCGAGTCGACACTGGACAACACTGTAGAGTAGAAATACGGCCGCAGTTGGGGTGTTCTGTCCAGTTCTGAGCACCACATTTCTGGAGTGATGAGGAGAAATTGGAGACGGTCCAGAAAAGAGCAACAAAAATCATTTAAGGTCTAAAAAACATGAGCTGTGAGGAAAGGCTGAAGGAATTGGGTTTGTTTAGTTTGGAAGAGAGAAGACTGAGAGGGGACATGATAGCAGTTTTCAGGTATCTAAAAGGGTGTTATAAGGAGGGGGGAGAAAAATTATTCTCCTTAACCACTAATGAGAGGACAAGAAGCAATGGGCTTAAACTGCAGCAAGGGAGGTTTATGCTGGACATGAGGAAAAACTTCCTACCTATCAGGGTGTTTAAACACTAGAATAAATTGCCTAGGAAGGTTGTGGAATCTCCATCCCTGGAGATATTTAAGAGCATGTTGGACAGACGCCTATCAGGGATGGTCTAGACAGTGCTTAGTCCCGCTGTGAGGGCAGGGGACTGGGCTTGATGACCTCTCGAGGTCCCTTCCAGTTCTAGGATTCTATGATTATAACTAATATGCAAGGTGACCTGCATCTTAAATAACAGGGAAGCCTTTTTTGC
Source organism: Pelochelys cantorii (assembly GCA_032595735.1). Lineage (NCBI taxonomy): Eukaryota > Metazoa > Chordata > Testudines > Trionychidae > Pelochelys > Pelochelys cantorii. The sequence continues at coordinate 2,378,877 of CM064340.1, forward strand.
AGTACAGGGGTCTTAACATTTAGTTAAGAATAGAGGCAAAACCAAGTTTAGATTATAACAAAAAAGTTAAATGGGCTTTAAGGTACAGCTCTGTGGGAATTTGGGGTGTATTTTGTATACTGGCCTTCGGTCAGACAGAATTGGTGGTTTTGTAGTGATATAGCTGGCCCTATTAGAACACCTAGTGTAGAGACATAATACAAGTGTGAAAAGTAGTATGCTTTGACGCAATTTAGTATGAGTTCAAACTGGGGTGAATTGCAACCAGGCAATTCTCATTTTTATTAACTTTTCCAATTCATATTAACCCCCCCTGAAAAAACTCTCTGAACATGATTTTTGGAATGAAACATACACATCTTTTCAGTTTTTAGTTTTTCAGTCTCACCCCCTTTCTGCCTCCCATTTTTAAGTGGCAAAATAGAAAAAAGAAGAGGAGGAACCCCCCCCCCCAATTAAAAACCAAACTTTCATTTCCCGTGTTTGTTTTTGGCTTGAAAAATTGGAAATACTGTGCATGTTTGAGGCAATGAACGTTTTTCATTTTTCACTCAGCTGTAGTAACCAAGTTTGTCTGTCTGTCCGTCCGTCCGTCCCTCCGCCTGATTTAATGAGGTAATTTTTTCTCTTGGTGACATTTGCTCTTAATATCAGGAAATACTCCTACCTAGGCCTATTTTGAAAATGTCAGTAAACAGAGCAATAAAAAAGGGGGGAGGGATTCGTACCAAAAGACATTGTTTCTTGGTATGTGATGAACAACATGCTAGAACCCAAATTTCTTAAAATAGACTTGATTCTACAGGGCCAGGCCCTCATTCCCCTCCTGCTTAGCAATAAATTAAGTAACAAGGAATTTGCCAGCCCTGAAGCCCACCAAAGCAAACAAACTCTTGAATTCTGTGCTGTCATCAGACCCAGGAAGGGTCTTGCAGGATCACAAAACAAATCAAGCAGTTGAGGGCTTCCGGGCAGCTAGCTAACAAAAATATACTATCGGAGGATGCAGTCCAGTGAGCTTTGCGTCCGTCACAGCAGTAGGCCGCAAACCTGGGCTTCCGTTTCAGAGCTTCACCCTCACATCTGGTGAAGCTGTGACAATCAGTGTAAGACCATTTTAGAAATCAGATACTCTGGGTACCAGGAAGTTGATTCGACTTCCACTTCCTTAACAAAACACACATTAATATTTAAGCTTCACTTTTATAAAAGCTGGGTTCTGTCTTTAGACACAAGTTAAAGTTTATGCTCTGGGAAAATTCACTTGGATGTAGCAAAAGCTTTTCCAAGCTATTTCTAAGCATTTTTTTAAAAAAGCAAGCTAATTGAATCCTGCTGGTTTGTTATTGTTATTTGACAGCTTTATATATGCACTCAATCTTAATATTAAAAATATATATGTAGAGAAAGCAGGAAAAAATCTATAAAATATTTCCTTATTAAGTAGAAATGAAATCATGTTTATTGTGCTCTACTCTGTATTGTTTTTTGCATCTTTCTTCAATTACATGTCCAGATGACACAGATCATCATGTTACTTTCATTACTGTTAGCACAGGCTTTTCTATCAAGGTTGGACCGCTTGCTTTTCCTTTTCTTTTAAAGATAGTTTCCCTTAAAAAAAAATCTCCATATTTTATTGTAACAGATTAATAGGGTGCCACAAAACTGATAACACAATCTTGAATGCAGTGTGGGATTCCAGTTCAAATCCAAAGGTCTCATTTTTCAGACATTAGAAAATGTTTCTGTTATGAAAGTTTCTTTCTCTTTATAAATGTTGGTAAGATAAAAAGGGAAGCAGGGAAGAAAAAACCCTTTTATTTAAGAGCTTTGCTGAATTGTGCGAACAATCTGTATTTTTAAAATAACCAGTTTGTATATGTTAAACTTTGTTATCTGAAGTTTCATAGTCAGCAGATGAGTGAATTACTATGCGAAAGTTTAAACTCACTGCCCACAGAATGTTTCTTGTATGGAAAGTTTACCTTGTATGTAGATCCAGAAATGTTTATAGAAATGATAAATCTTGGTGGTTTGGTCAGTTAGAATGGACCTATTGTTCAAACTTCAGTTGTATACACCAACATTTAAAATAATATACACCAATTAGTGACATGTGTCAATCCAAAGGGCTTCCGTCCCTGGGTAACCTCACTCAGGTCAAACTGGCAACTGCACATAGTTGAGCCTTGCAGGATGCCCTGAAATTCCACAAGCAGTGTTTTCTGATGGGTGAGGGGGTTAAATGCATTGCAGAAGCGAGTGCCCAGTTTCCATATAGTCCTGCTTCTAGGACCCGAGTGACAAAAGGGCCGCGACTGACCCCAAAGGAGGGGCTGGTGCGCTGGGAGAGAAAATGAACTCGGAGCCTGAACCCATGGCTTCGCCCATAGGTGGGGGAGCTTTCCAAAAGGATGTGGGAGGAGCCCAAGTGCCCCTGAGTGATGATCGGTGTGGGCAGTTCTCACCCTACCGCAGCATTGGCATCACATCCTGCTGTGAACAGGAAGTTGGCGCGGCCTGCTGGTGAAAAAGAGCAACATGCTTTGGGAGGCACAGGCGGCCACCGTGCACAAACCGTGTCTTCTAGGCAGGCTCAGATAAATACGAAAGAGGGGGATTTTGTTGGTCGTCAAGTGATTTAATAAGTTGCCAGAAAGGGGAAAAAAAATTGGAAATTGCCATAGCTTTTCTGCGTTGTCTCCTTCCTGATGCAAGGAGAATGGATCACGACGGCTTCCATGCTACACGTAAGAGACACGCGTCAGCCGAGGCCGTGTGGATGTGCAGTGTATGCCGCATGGAGTGGTGCTCATTTATTCCTGGCTTTTGTGCGGTGGGTGCTCATGACACCTAAGAGGAACTGGGCTAGTGGGTGGGCTGTCCTCCTTCATCTCCGTGGGCCTGAAGAGTGTCACAACCCAGATGGTCTCCCAGGACAGGGCGGTGTTGCTCACTGCGCTCGCGTCCCTAGAATTTTGGGGTTGCAGCGATTGCACCGTGGCAGCGCTTTGTGAGCGCATGGCTCTCACAGTCAATGTGGCATGCAGTCGCCAGGCACCTCACTTCACGTGCCCTTGCTTTATGGGTGTGGCGCTTCAGCGATACTACTAGGAGGAAAAAAACCTGTGCGCATGGAAACCAGCAGAATCTGGCCACCCTGAGCAACAGCAAACCAAATGTCTTGCGGGCCACGCGTAGAACTCTGCTAGGCCACAGATGGCTCACCGGTTGGCCAAATCCAGGGGTTCGTAAGTTTTAGGCATTTACAAGAATGTCAGCGCTTTTTCCCCCTGGAAGAGCATGATGTACAAACCTACCCCCAAACCCTAGATTGACTGATGGTGGGTTATTCAGAGGTGGAGCTAGGATTGGAACTGGCCGGGAGGGCTAGCTCGCTGCATGAAAGCGTTCTTTCAGCGCTAGGAGGTTTGGGGGAGGGGTTGTTTTTAGGGGCGGGTGAGGAATGTGATTGGCTGTGATCTCCAGAGGAGCCTATGGCAGTTAATTTGAAAGGCTCAGCCATTCCCGTTGTGCTACCAGAGCACGAGAGAGTCTCTGATAAGCTGAACTGCCCCAGTGCACCCTACTGCACTATCCAGATTTTTTATGCCAGAGAGAGGTTGTCTGTTCTGCGGGTGAATATGAAAGAATCATTGAGGCCCTTCAGCTGATTGTCAAAATCAGCCTTGAGGTGAATCGTTACGATGTCATGGACTCCGATGCTGGGAAACTTATTTCCAGGCCAGTATTGCAGAGGAGCAGCCGGTCCCTTGTTTTGCGACCTTAGCGGGTCAGCAGAAGAATTTAACAGATGGACTGCTACACAAGCCGTCATTTTCTGTTCTCCTACAATAACACTTGGGGTTTGGGTTTTTTTTGGTGGTGGTGGGTTTTTTTAACCATCTTCATTTAAAAAAAAAGAAAGAATAAAGCTAGGAACAGAAAGTGATTTTCTTTAGAGGCCAAGAACTAATTCTTTCAATGGGCATGAGGTTGGGGATTGTTTCTACATAGTTTAAGACTTCATTTCCCCGTAACGCTTAAGAAAAATACCAGTGCTCTCATTGTATACAGTGCGCGGGAGGCTTTGCTGGAAAGATCATGAGAACGGCCACACTGGGTGAGACCAACGGTCCATCCAGCCCAGTATCCTGTCTGCTGACAGTGGCCGATACCAGATGCCCCAGAAGGAGGGAACACAATACGTAATCCTCAAGTGATCCCTCCCCTGTCACCCACCTCCAGAGAAACAGAGGCTAGGGACACCATTCCTACCCAACCTGGCTAATAGCCATTGATGTACCTAACCTCCATGAATCTATCTAAAGGATGAAAATAAGGTCATGTGGATCAGGTACTGGAATGGGGTCAGAGGATCGAAGCTCCCTTCCCAAGCGTAGCTTGTCTACATGATCCTGGGCAATTTACTTGGGTTCAGATTTTCCGAAGAGCTCAGAATGTTGATGCCTAGTCATAAATGTGACAATGGGAGCTGCAAAGCTATTGAGCACCAGGGAAAGTTTGGCTCCTGCTGCAGATGGTGATGGCTTGAAAAATCTGGCCCTAAGTTCTTTGAAACACGGGGATTGAAATCTTGGGAGTGGCAGAACTGAAGTTGACATCAATGGGACCAGGATTCCACCCCCCGATGTACGCCTTTGCCTTGATTCGTTGTTTGGATCATGTGACCCTCTAGACAGCAAGTGCTTCTGTAACCATCACTGGACAGGTTTGAACCTGGGACTTCTGGAGCTTAGTGTTGGAGCCTCAACAGCTTGAGCTATAAAGCTTAGGCTAGAGAGTGCTCTTGTTCTTATCTCTCTCTGTAAGTGGTCTAAGTGCCACTACATGGGACAGCGAACCACACTAGGTGTGTGGGTTACACCTCTCCACTCCCACTAATGTTCTCCAGATGAATCAGCTGGGGTTAAAAACGCTAACACTTTTCTTCAATTAAAAAACCGAAACAAACCTGGGTAGCCCACATCCTGTCTGCATTACATCTGCGTGGGGATAGATACAATACAAGATAAATGCTCCCCCTTCCAACATCCTCAATGTGTGTGCTAACCTTCTGTTGATGGAAAGTATTTATTTTCTTTGTTGAAGTGTGCTTTCTTTCCCCCCCCCCCCCGCACCGCTGAAGGTATGAAGGCTTCCCTTAGTCTCCATCTGCTTCTAGGCTTATGTATTCCCTCAGGTGCCAAAGCAGTGGCCATTTGGTCATTCATGAGGAAAAATACATTTAACAAATGCTTGCCTGACCCATATCTTGCTTGTAGGTGTGTGCGGGAGGGGTGGTCTCAGTCCATTCTGACCTCCTCTTCTTCAGGCACAGAGCACAACATTCTCATAGGCAGAGAGTGTGGTTTTTCCCATGGATCAGATCTGAAATGGTGGTGGTGATCAGGTCTTATCTGACCTGTAACATTGCCATGTTAGACCGTCTGAAATGCTGTTTGAAATCAAAAATCCTCCTTCCAAAATGCTGTTTGTGCAGTGGCCGTATCCTAGCCAATGAGGATAATCTGAGGTGTGATTATTGGCAGCTGATAACTTTGATCGTGTTGCTGATGTCTGCTTAAAAATTGTGTGTGTGTGTGTGCACGCGTGTGAGAGAATATGTGAACGTTTTTGTTAGCAAAGATTGAGAGAACTGTTTCCATACCTCCATGCTCCTGTCAAGTGTTTCCTCCGTGGTATGATGCCATGTGCAATCTCCCTTTATTTAGTTAACACTCCCTTACTCATTCACCGTATCGTGTGGGCTCTGTACTTGCCAGAGATCTACACTGTCATTTCTGATTCTGTCACATTGTTTAACAATCAAACCATAGCAAACAGGCAGCTCAACCTATGTGATAGCAACTCTTTGGATGTTAGGTTTGTATGAACATAACGGCCAGACTGGGTGAGACCAAAGGTCCATCTAGCCCAGTGTCCTGCCGACTGTGGCCAATGCCAGGTGCCCCAGGGGGAATGAACAGAACAGAGAATTGTCAGGTGATCCCTCCCTTGTTGCCCATTTCCAGCCTCTGACAAACAGAGGCTAGGGACACCATTCCTACCCATCCTGGCTAATAGCCGTTGTTGGACCTAACCTCCATGAATTTATCTAGTTCTTTTTTGAACCATGTTAAAGTCTTGGTCTTCACAACATCCTCTGGCAAGGAGTTCCACAGATTGTGCACCGCATGAAGAAAAACTTCCTTTGTTTGTTTTAAACCTGCTACCTATTAATTTCTTTTGGTGACACCTAATTCTTATGGTATTGGGAACAAGTAAATAACTTTTCCTTATTCACTTTCTCCATACCTGTCATGCTGGTGGTGTTCCAAAAAATAAATATTTATATGTATATACGAGAAGCTTTACCTGGTGTTGCTTAGGTCCTTAACTCAATTTTTGTTTTTAGGAAAATAACAAATCATTGCTCTGGGGTGGGGCTGGGGTGAGGGGTTCAGGATGCAGGCTGCCCCAGGGAGAGAGGACAACCCCAGCCTTCGCTCACTACAGCAGCTTGGGGCCAGGTAAGAAGCTGCAGCTCCAGCGGGTACAGCCAGGAGAGGGGTGCATGTCCCCCAGCTGGGGCAGATCCAGGTTCATCTGCCTCCCATGTCCCCCAGCCAGAGTGAGGAATGCAGCAAACTCTGCACTTTCCCCTTGCTCCCGGATGAAGGAGAACAGCCAGTAATGTTCCCATAAGAATCCAGGAGGGGAACCTCCACACCTCCTGCACCCCCTAAAGGGCACCTGGGCGATGGGAGGCTTAGGATTGGGGCAATTCCAAATGGGGAGGGGGAGCTCTCTGCCAACCCCTTTCACCTGCCTGGTGATGCTGTCTCTTTTTTCTCTATGGTTTTCTGAGAAGCAATCCCATTCCAGGCACAACCCATTGTCCTGGCACAGACAACCCCTTACGTTGCTTTAAGCTATGATAAGAGGAAGGTTTATGCTAAATTTGGTGGTCCTAGCTCTTGTCATATAGGAGGTGTTCTTGAACAAATGGACAAACTCTCTCAAATATATAGCAGATAAAGATGAAAAGCAATCTGCAGTTGTAATGCACACACCTCCTGGGTGGGATGCACTGTCCCAGCTAGTGGCACTGAGACCACTAACAGGAAGAATAATGAGTCTGCTCTACAGCCTTAGATGAGCTCCAGCTGGCTTTTAGCTCATGCATTAAGCTCCAGAGGTCCCACGTTCAATTCTGCCTGTTGGTGTTACACGAGCAATAGTCCTACATCTTAGTTCAATGGAAGCACATAAAAATCCAATTCGGAGGCCTGGATTTTTGCCATTGGTGTTGAATGGGGCCAGGAACACAGCTGAGTTGCTGAGCTGCCTTGTGGTAGCACACGGCATCGATAACAGGGCTCACAGGTACTTTCCTGACCGGTGTTGGCGCTGAACGTCGCCGCATGTGACCGTTGCACTAATGACACTTCGTATGAACATCAGTTAATTTGATTTTTTTATTTCAGGCCCATGACTGACTAAGCACCTCATGCTATGCCTTTGCTCACAGGGACATGGAGAACATTATATATTTTTACAAGATGCGCCATCCCTATTACAAGCCTCATTTGTGCACAGCATTAAAAGCGCTTCCAGTTCGGCTCTCTTGATCTGGTTTATCTTGGCGCAGCCACTTTTGCTGCATTCTGCTTTGGTGATGATTGCTCTTGACGTCTTTTTCCCACGGAGGAAGAGGAAACTTCCCTGTAACTGCATTCTGCTCTTCCAGTCATATGCAGTGTAGAGCATCTCTGCTATCTACGGATACCCTTTCTGAGGTTAATCTCTTGTAAAATTAGATTGTAAAAACGGACAGTTACCACATTTGCATGCCGGTGCCCAAGGACTCATGAAGCAATCCAGATACTGTACAATGCCTTGTGTGGAAATCACTGCAAAATTCATTTCTAAGTGACATGTAAACCATGCAAATTAGCGTGGATTCGTTCTCTGCTCAATTCATCCTTCAGAGGTTGTTACACTCCCAATCTGATTGCTTTAAGAACACAGATTGGCTTCTCTTGATGGTGAAACTGCTTTTAATCCCTTTTTCCAAAGGTCAACTAATCTCCAGTCTTAAGTGCAATAGATGCAAATACAGTTCTCTTGAAACGTTCCTTCTAATTTAATTCTCTCCTAAGCTTTTATGTATAAACCTAGTAATGGATCAAGTTTGGAAGGGGTCAAAAGGTTTCTGTTCTAGTAAAATTTCAATTGACATCACACACTGATAATGGTTTACTCTACTATATACCTGAGCTGCTACTCAATGGCATATCATTTTGTACAAAACCAGGGATATTCCAAGAGGAGGCACATAATATTCTTTTGCTTTGTTGGCAAAGCAATCAAAATAGAGTAGAGACAAAAATACATTAGTTTTGTTCATGGCTGATGTGCAGCATCTTTGGCTTAATGGTTTTAATTCCATCATCCCTAAATATACACATTTGTAGACTAAAAATTGGCATGCAAGCTGCATATGAATATCAAGTTAATAATTCCTTGAATTACACACAGAAGAGGCCTCAATAAGATCTAAATATTAGCTTCCACTCCAGCCTCACTGGAGAAAAAGTCCCAGTATGAACCTACTGAATGGATCAGATTTTATTCTTTCCTTTCCATGGCTTAGAGTCCTTCACACCTTTAAAGAGGAGACAGGGAACACTACCGTCCCATTGATTATGGACTAGAGAATGGCAAACACATATTAAAACATTGGCAGCCGCGTTAGTCCAGCTGAAACATGTATGTGATGGCTCCGGAGCTAGAGCCAGCTTCATTGTTAAATTCAAAAGTGGGCTGGTGTTATCAGCCAGGGACACTTACACGATTTGATTGATAAATTTACTACTCTTGTGGATTACCTCTTCCTTTTGGGCAGGACTCTGGCGGTACATCAGGGCTGGGTCCTGACAGACTCCAGAACACATGTCTCTGCTAATTTACTGTGAAGTACCGAGGAGCCAGAGTATTGTTAGACAGGCCTTAGTGACATAGAGAACGGGGTCTGGATTTTGTTTGACGGCACTTTTTCCTCTGCGGAGCAGAGTCTTTTTCTTACCACTCCTTTTTTTTTTTTTTTTGGATATTTCATGACATTCTAAAAGGGTAGCCGTGACTATTGAAGGAATACATGGAGATGTATGATAGGAAAAGACTGTGTTACTGATTACTTCTTTTTCTTAAGGAAACAAATATTCAGTAGCTGTACATAGCACAGCTTTCATGCCGCACATTTCAAATAGCTTTGTTCTGGTCCCTGTCTCTCTTCCGGGGTTGTCATCTCTACAGCCAAGCAGGAAATGAACGTGGGCAACACTGAAGCATCCTTACTATGGCTGAGTAGTAGCTTGTATCCCAGGAAGTCCCAGGGTCTCAGGCGCTGCCATAAGGATCGGAATCTGCCATAGAGATGATTTTAAATCAAAACAGTCCTTTTGGAATGACCAGTGTGGCACTAAGTAGATGGGTAAACCCCTGCCCGGATACAAAATTGGCATCCGTGTCTGCAGCCGCAGCCGCAGCCGCAAAAATGAGCTGCGGATATCCACATCTGTGACCTGCAGAGAGCTGCAAATTTGCAGAGGTTTAGATATAAAATTTGTATCGGCGTCTGCAAAAATGAGCCGCAGAGAGGAGCCCACCAATACAAAGCGGATAGCCGCAGATTTACAGGGCTGCATAGAAGGGCAGAGTCTTAGTTCTCCAAACACAAAAGGAATGAAGGCCAACTGAAACTTGGGTGGGAGTGAATTTCTTTATTTTTGCGTGCAGTGGTATTGTAGCTGTGCCTGATAGGGAGAGAAGGTGAGGAAATATCTTTTATTGGGTGGGCGAGGAAATATCTTTTATTGGACCAGCTTCTTTTGGGAAGAGGAACAAGCTTTCGAGTGACACCGAACTCTTTGTGAGGCCTGGGGAAAGGGGGAACCTCACAGCTACAAACATGACTTGACTACAGCCATACGTACTTAGCACATATTCTAAGGGCCCATTCCCGGAGAAGTGGCCCATTCACAAACCTGTAGTCCTGGGACAAAAAGGGGGGGAGAGCAGGTTACAGTGGGTTGTAATAAGCCATAAATCCAGTATCTTTATTAGCACCATGGTTGTTAGTGTCTAAAAAAGTTTCAAAATGCAGGCCGTCCCTACAGGGGTGCAGGGCCATCCGTAGAGGGGTGCAGGGCCTGGGGCAACCTCCCCCTATAACCCACACCCCTGCATGCCTCTTCCCATCCCTGTCCTGCCTCCTCCTGCCCCTACTGCACTCCTTCCCCAATGCCCCTTCTCCCAAGAGAGATGCAATCCAGGAGATTATCTGGGTCTGGCACAGGTCGGCAGCAGGGTCGGGTCCCTCAACCCCACAGCAACAGCTGCTCCGCTTCCAGCCGCGGGGTCTCGCTTCACCGTGGTGGCGGGAAGCGGTGTGCGCCGGCTCCCGCCCACTGCACTCTGCCCGTGGAGTGGAGTGGGTTGGGGCTGGGGCCAGGGTGCTCCACTTCTTGTCGCCATGGTGAGTGCGGCAAGGGGGCCGCCTCACCTCCTGCCCTGCGCCAGGCCCCCTAGGAAGTCCTCTAGGCCGCCCTGGCCCCCACGGCCAAGTATCAATGTGGGGGACTGCCCCGTCCATAGGACAGTTGGAGTGGCTGCCGTGGGGCCCCCCACTCACAGGACTGGGGCAGCCGCTCTGAACCGCCCTATGGGTGGACAGCTCTGGATATGAGCTCCCAGCTTGTCTTCTGGAAACGGTGAGCAGGTGTCCTTGGAGGACGAGGCCCGGGAGGTCAGATACGGAGCGATTGGGTTGGGAGCAGTCTTCGCCCACAGGCGGGGTGTGTGTGTGTGTGTGTGTGTGTGTGTGTGTGTGTGTAACAGGGCGGGACGCGCCACCACCGCGCCTCCTGCTGGGTACTCGGGGAATCAGCTCTTCAGCCCTGGAGCGCCCCCTCCTGGCCGGTGTCACGCCTGCTGTTCGCTTTTTATTTTTACCTCCACCACTTGGTGTTTGGGCCTGTGTCCCTCCCAGACTGCGGTGCCCTCCCCTCTGCGTACTGCCCTGTTGCAGTGCCCCCCCCACTCTGGACTCTTCCCCCCTCAGGGAACCCCAAAGCCCCTAAACCCACCTTGCCTCAGTGACCCCAGACCTCAGGGGCAAACTGCCTCTGACATGGATTGGCAAGGGGGTGTGGACCTGCCGCCTTCTTCTGCCCTGGCTGCCTCCCTGCAGCCCTAATACGTTCAGGCCTTGAAAGCAAGGCCTCAGCCTGGGAGCTTGCCTGGCCAGAGCTCCCCAGCTCTGCCTGCCTTTCCCTGGCCCTGCTCTGTGTCAGGAATCCTCCAGCTTCTCTGGCAGCCAGGCCCCTCCTGCCCCACAACTGGAGCAAGAGTGAGCGAGTCTTTCCTCCCCGCCAAGGAGCCCTTATTTATACAGCCCCAGCTGGGCCCTAAGTGGCTGGAGCTGCCTCAGTCGCTTGTTCCACCGCCCAAGCTCTTTGCCAGGGCTGGGCTTAACCCTTGCAGGGCTAGGGTGGGGCAGTTGCCCCGTCGCACGATGTTTTTGTTTTTTGTTGTTTTCCTGAGTGAGTTCATTTGAGAGTGTTGTGGCACCCACATAATTGCTCTTGGGGATGTGGAGAGCTCTGGATGAGGAACATCAAGACTGGAATAGGCATATGGAGGACCCTGGGATCTCGAAAGGGGTGTGTGTGTGGGTGTGTGTGTCCCGCCCACCCAGAGGGAGGCTGGTCATTGTATCAGGGGAAGTGTGCGCATGGAGAGGCCTGGTCTGTAGGGAACTTGCTTCTGATGGAGAGATGGGAGCAGCAGGAGAGTTGTTTGAAGGCCACAAGGGGGATTCCAGATGGGGTCCCCATCCAGTATGGGTTTAGTTGTCTGATGGTATCTCCTGCTCCCTGTTGCTTCCAGTGTGAAGTGATAGGTGACAAGCAGGGATGTGTGGGTGGAGGACGTTTTAGTTCTGTGTTTGAAGCAGGTTCTCTCGGGGTATCTGAGTGGCCCATTCTTTGTGGAAATGTTCTCTGGCGAAGGCAGCATAGAGTGTGTTTAAGGCGTGTATCCTGGACTTTCTCCTTGGGAGTATATTCTGGGCTACCTGAGACTATCAAGAACATTTTTTTGTGTGTGTGTGTCTGGGGTGGTAACTGTGTCTCTGAAGGTAGGTGTGGCAATCTGTGAGTTTCTTGTGTAGAGTTGTCTAAAAGGTTTTGCTGGAGTAAGAACTGCAGGGTGGCGCTCCGTTTTATTGCTGCTTTCGATAATAAAACGGCTGTAACCTGTAGTCAGCGTGTCTTGCGCTGGATTTGCTGTGACTAAAAACCTCCTCCGACCAGGGCGAATGTGCCCTGCCAGCCGGCACTAGCTTGCCACAGCTCTGAAATCCATTTCCCACCACGTTAAGAATTAAAAAGCCCCAAAAGCCGACCTGTGCATTTGTGCTGCAGGAGGACTGCGGAGACACAGCAGAGCTGTCATTTTAAGAGGAAATCATCCATCATCTGCCTGCTAGTCCTCAATAATCACCTTCTATTACAGTCAGATAGAATCTTCAATCCATGGCCCGTTGCCAGTTTTCCCCACAGTTCCCAGTTTCCTGTTCTGTACAGAGGTATTCAAAATAATTCGCCATTCAACTCAACCCATGTCGCATTTGAGGAGGAAAATACAATTGTCCGTTAGTGTGTTCGCTCCAAAGAGAATCCAGGCCGGGATATAATTTGCAGAATGAAGCATTGTTAACCAACTCCCCTGCCCGAACTGCATTACATAATTATGGTCTGTGGTTGTTTTCCTACACACTGATGCAATGTAAAACTTGAACGATGTTGAGCAATGACCCTGTTATTAACAGTGTAAGCAATGACCTGATTAGAAGGGTTCCGTGAAGCAGAAAGGTAAAAGGTACTCGTACAAGGGAAGTCATGAAGATAAAATGTACAGTGAAAATGGCAAATGTTCAGGAATAGTTTGATTGTTTGTACATCTCATCTCTTCACCGGAGCTTGGGAAAAATGCACCCAGGTTAAAATATTTTCCAAATAGCTGACTTTTAAAATATTTTTTCTCGTCCGCCTGTGAAATAAACACAGAAGTGTAGTGAATTGACTCTCGCACTATCATTTATGGTGCTAATGGTAACCTCTGCTTTATGCGCATCATTCCATGAGCTTTATAGTCTTTGCTGAAGAGCAGTTCTTGCCTTTTGCACAAAGCTGAAATGCGACACTAAAGGAAAAAGCCTCCTGTTCTTAAAACAAATAAGTAGCTATATGGTTCTGTATTCCAAGTGTAATGTCCTACTTTGGGATTAAAACTAGAGAGTGTATTTTGAGAACAGTGCACGATATACTTTTGAATTCACCAAAGGAAAAGAGGAAATAATTCACTGTGGCTTGAAAAAGGGTGGGGAGTTCTTTGTTTCTTTTTATATTTATTCAGGAAAAGCTGACAATCGTCCCACATTTAATGAACAACACCATCAATCACAGCACTGACAATGAGCGGAAAAGCGAGGTAGATGTCAGACTGACGGCATATTGCTTTTTTCAGCGATGATTCTGGCTGTTTTTAACACTTTTCACTGGCCCAGCTCTGGCTGCATTGGGACAGGAATAGCAAGAAGAGCCAACAATGGGCTGAAAAGCTACCTTTGCTTTTGTGCTGTGTAACCTGACAGACTCCTCGAACACACAGTAGCTCTGGCATAATTTTTGCAGTTTTACTTTGCCAGCTGACGCCATTTTCCTGTCTCGTAGCGAGATTGTCGAAATCTGATTTGGTCACTGAGGGTGCGTCTACACTGCAAGATGTGGTCTTGGCTTGGCTCCTTGTGGAGACAAAGGCTCTGACCTAAGGAAAGGGAACATTCTGAGCCGAGCCCGATCATGTTACTGGGAGGTCATCTTCACCTTCCTCATCTCAGTCTGGAAAATGTGGGGTTAGCCCAGTCAGCTCTGAAAATAACGCTTTAAATGCCTAACTCAGGAGACATTTCCTTCTGGCTAGGGTCTGTATTTTAAAATACACTTATCCATCCAAAAAAAAAAAGCCAACTTCAGCTTAAATGCCTGTCCTGTCACTCCACTGTGTCACCCATTATCAAGCCGCTGTGACTCCATTATTTTGAGCAGAGGCATAAAACTGCAACAGCATTGTGGCAAACTGGGTAGGTTTTTTCCCCCTGCCTTTTTAAGAAAGAACAGTATTGTTATCAATAGCTTAGGCCAGGACTTTACAAAATGGTGCTACATGATGCTGCCGCGAGTGACCTTCCGGAGTTCAATATAGCGGGTCTAGTTAAGAGTCGCTAAATCAAACTCAGAGGACACCCCTGTTTGGTACACCTGTTTCTGTGGGGAGGAAGAGAAGCCGATGGGAGCATTTACTCCCATTGGTCTCCTGCTGTGGGGATGGTGGGGAAAAACAAAACAAGGTACATTGACTCCAGCTATATAATTAATGTAGCTGGAGCTGTGTATCTTGATTCGACCTTCCCTTTTAGTGTATACCTGGCCTTCGTTTATTGGCCTCCTGAGTGACCATGAGCAACATGCATCCTTCTCCATGCCTTTCTTTTTGCTCCCACCTCGAATTTCTCTTGGGTATGTAGACAGTCAATTCTTCAGGGTAGGGACTGTCTCTCTCAGCTCCCAGCCCAATGGGGATGCCCAAAACATAGGAGGGAAATTATCAATTATTTTAATTTTCATCAATTCCAAGACCAGAAAGGGCCACTTGTGATCATGTGCTCTGAGCTCTTATAGAACAAGGGATCCCCGCATAATTTCTGGAGCAGATCTTCTAGAAAATCACCCAGCCTTGAATTAAAAATGGTCAGTGATCGAGAATCTAACATGACCTGGATAAATTGTTCCAATTTTGTTTCAGAAAGGAACAATTTCCTGCTTCAGATATTTTGGTGAAAATTTTTTTTGGCATTTTTCATTTTAAAAACATTGTGAGTTTTCCCCCCCTTCTCTCTTTCTACCATTTTTTCTTCTCCCCCCTTTCCCCATTTTGCCACAGGAAAAACAGAAATGGGTATGTGGGAGGAAGACTAACATTCATGTTTTTTATTCAAGTGGCTGCGTTTCATGTTTCCTTTTGCCCCTCTGTAACTATGCCAATGGGGAAGAGGGGTTGAAACATCAGAGGGGTGAAAAGAAAAAAATGGAGAAATCCTCTCCCTGCCCTGGATGACATTCATTCCAAGGTATTTGCTGTTGAAAAAATGGGGAGGTTTTATTCCCTAAGAAAAGGAAAATTCTGAAAACGTATATTAATTTTTTTTCAGAAAAAGAAGCTTGAAACAAAAAATTTGGACCAGGGCCTTTAACCACCTCTGTGCAAGCACTGATTGACAATGCCTCTGAAGTTTGGAGAGTTTTATGTAGGGCTTTGGCACAGCAGTTCCCCCTCCGCCCCACTTTGCTGCTGCTAAGCTTTGCAGCTCCTTTTGTAGGCCTCCCTGGCCTGTGATTGGCCAGTTTCTTCTGTTCCTACTCTAGCCTCCCGGAGGACTTCTCTATGGCCCTTTCTGGCTCAGGGCTTTTAATCTGCCCCATTACAGGCCTTCCTGTTAGGATTAAAGCATGCCAGTAGGTTGGGAGAAGGTTACCCTACGGCTGCTCCTTCTCTCTCTGCTCTGGAGCTAGAGAGGAGACCTTGCTGCCTAGGGCTGAGATAAACAGTACGTTAGCTGAACAAAAATAGATAAACAAAGAGTTTAAAAAATCCCCCTCTGTAGCCCCCGTTGTGTCAGATGCAACCGAGCTGGGTCGAGGCCCTGCTCTGTAGTAGACTTCCCGTCTGGCCCCTGGCTTTCCATTCACACCACTTCCTAGCCTCCTGGGGGTGCTGTGAGGGGAAATACATTACCAGGAGAGTCAGACATTCAGGTGCTATATGTTAACGGCTGTCTTGAAGTGCCTTTAGGAATAAACGAGGTGGTGAGCTCCGCCTCAGGCATGGAGAGCTGCAGGTCTCGGGGACATCTCGTAACGCTCCTGTCGGAATTTCAGATCCAATAAACTCACAGGCAAGACTCCTCCTTTTAGGGAGAGCTGTCCCTGTTTGATACTTAGGCAATTGACGATGTTTTGCATCTGGGCAGCAATAGGAGTCTAATCAAACCAAGATACGGATGCAAGTTAGGAGTCTTCTCTGCTTTGTCTAGCTGGCTCAGAACAGTGCCTGTGAGAAGGCACAACTGAGTGGATAGTGTGTGTGAAGCGTTTTGTGGTGTGTCGGATGCCACTCAATGAAATGGAAAACAACACACACATCCACCGGGGCTTTTTGTCTGTAGCATGCCTTTTGCTTCCCTGAAATGCCTTCGACATATCACAGAATGCTGCCACCCTTCCCACTAACTTGTCAAACGTAACCTTCGACTGACAGTATGCATGATTTGATGATGGATCCAGCACACCAGTTACATGGTATTTGGCTTTCCTGAGACATGTGACTTCTTTGATACAAGTTTTCCAGGGCAACCTGTCTTGGAATAATGTCTCAGATCACCCTCTGGACCTTTGGTCTTTCTGCAGAAACATAGTTGTGCGTCTAGTTCCAGTGATTGAGTTGGGTGAGTTTGGTATAAGGAAATCTAAGAAGAGTGATACTGAATTGCTGTATAATTATAAGAATACGGCATACTGCACATGGAAAACACCTAGTGGGATGGAAGTATTGACTATATTGAGCTCAGGGAAACGGCTGCCTGACATCTCTATCATTTGAAACAAATGAAAACCGTGTCGATAAATTTCATGATGCTATTCCCAGATGTTTTGTTTAAAGGAAAATTTCCTTACATGCAAACTAACTGAAAATGAGAAGTGTAATTGCTATGAAACTTAAAACTATCTAGAGAAAATTACAGCTCCTCGATGAAATATATATTTTCTCAGCATAAAAGAAAGAACATTTTCATCCAGAAATGGTATGTAAATAAATAAACTCTAATTGGTTTGACAATGCCCCCTTTCCTGGCAGTGCCAGAATCCTAGCATTGTAATTACACAGTTCTGGGCAGACATGTGGTTTCCATTAAGAAAGACTTGTGATTGACTGAGTTCATGAGGCATGTCAGAAAAAACACATCAATGTCTTTATAAAAAGAAAAAAATAGATCCAAATTTACTTCTAACTTCATGAGAACTGTGCATTTGTAAATAGTTTTAAAACAGCATGATAAATAGGGTAAGTGAAGCAGGTCACTATCAAGGAAGCATGCCAAGTTGATATTTGTACATAATTTTAGACAAACTAAATGCAACTACTTGCATTTCTACAAGGAAGAGAAACAAATTCTTGCATTTGTTTGATTGATGCTTTTTTTTTAAAATGTTCTGTTCCAATCCATTTTTCCAATTGTTTCTTTTCACCAACATTATGTTTGTAAATGTTTCCAATTAAAATGAAAAATATGTTCAAAGTCTTAGCATATTGTGTTTGGCTTGCATCATACAAGAACACTAAAATAAAGCAAATATACTTACGAGTTTTGAGAGCAGAAAACTGCACATATTTTTCTACGTGGAAGAAAATCTAGCTGGTTTAGGAATGGGAGCAATTTTAAACTAAAAATCTAATGACTTGCCTTAATCACCGCAAGTGACTAAAATGTTGGATAGTTTATTTTCTGCCTTAGCATAAATACTTTTAAAATGAAAAACATTTAAGGATGCTGCCAAATACTGTCATTTCTTGGCAACCTTCAAATTTTATGCGAGATGTATTTTCTTGACAACAAAACAATTCTGTCTCTCCCTCCACCCTCTTTAAAATACTGTTTTGTCAAAAAATAGTGGCAAAATATATTCTGATTTCTTTTAAATGGATAATCTCGGTGATGGCTTCTTTCATATATAGATTTTTTTTAAATTGACTATTTAAAAATATTAAGAGGTCCCCAACCATGCTTTCTGCAAATGTGCTGATCAAGATTTTTTTTGTTGAAAGTTGATTTTTTTTGCAGTAGTAGCCATATCAATAAATAGATATTTGAACACTGTTAGGCTGTCTTGTAGGGAGAAAGAATGGTCCAATTTAGTGATTTTCAACATTTTTTTTCAGTGCACCCCCTTAAAAGGTTGCTAATGGTGGTGCAGACCCATTTGGAAATCTAAGCATGTCTGTGGACTGCCGGAGGTCCATGGACCACAGTTGGAAACCACCGGTCTAATGGTTAAATCATCAGGCTGAGACTCCAGGAGACCTGCATGTTATTCCTGGCTCTCCACAATCAAGGGTGCCGGGAAACTTTGGAGGAGGGATGGGTGTGGCTCTCTGGCCCTTCAGTTCTCATGCTAGTGCTCCACACCCCCAGCAATGCCCCTGGTGCCTCATCCAGACCTCCGCATACCCCTCCCTTTGCCAGGGCCACTTCCTAGCAACAATCCCAGAGCGACCCCTTTGCCAATCAAAGCGCGAAGCCAACCACCAGTTGCCGCTCGGAGGAAAGGCGCTAAATCAAACAGGGCGACCTGCCGCCACCCAGCCGCAGAGCGCTGCAGAGTTCTGCCTCTTCCTGCCCAACGGCTGCTTGCCGTGCGGTGGGGCTAGCTCTGCGCAAGCCTCCCTGGGAACCGTTGGTCTTGTTGCCCACGTGGGTGGCCAGCAGCAGCCTGGATGTGTTGGCTGCCTTTGGGTGCTACGTGGGCAGGAAAGGGTGGGCGCTGCTTCCAGCGGCAGCGGGGAAGCGATGAGCTCAGCAAAGCCATGGGATAGGTCATCCCCTCCCACACTGCTCTGGGGCTGGAAGCTGCTCCTGGCCCTTCCCACTCACACAGTGCGGGACGGCTACCGCCGGCCCTGCGCCCTGGTAGAAATGTGGGGGGCGTGCTCCTTTTGTTAAAAAAGTGAGAGGGGCAGGGCCCCCTGGCTCCCCTCAGCTCTGCTGCTCTTGGCGTGAGCGTGGGCAAGTCATTTCATCTACCTTGTGCCTCAGTGACCCCCTCCCCTTCTGGTACGAGGACGAGGCTGCTTTGCACAGGGGTTGAGGATGGAATCCATGAGGTGCTCTCAGGTCCGCCGACAAGGTGGGGCGGAGGGAAGGGGGCAGTTGCTCCAGGGCCTTGTGATTCAAAGGGAAGCCCAAGGCCCTTTAAATGGCTGCTGGAGCACAGTGGGGTGTGCTCTGGGTGGCTCTTAGGGCTTCTGGGGAAAGAGGGAATGCAGTCTGCTCCAGGCAGCACTGGGGCTAGGTGCGCCATAGTCGCCCCTAGGCCATGCCCCTAGGCCACGCCCCTTCTACCTGAGGCCACGCCTCTTCCGCCTAAGGCCACACCCCTGTAGGAGCAAAGAAATGGCCCCTTCCCCCCTTCTTGCCTAGGGCCTGGAGTGGATGTCGGCTAGCCGGGGTGCTCACATGTTATCTTGAGGAGGGCTATACAACTATTGAGGCAAACAGATGTGAAGGATTTTAAGCGTACCATCCCTATTCACATAACGTAGGCATGTAACTCTGTGTCGAAGATGGATCATTCCCCCGAGCTGTGGTGCTTCAAAACAGGTGCTTTGACCCAAACTTCAAAGATTAAAATACACTCTGAATGGGAGCGACCTCTCGCATGTTTCTAAAATGCCTCTGAAGGTTTCCATGATCAGACAGCAGGACCTTTATCAAATCGACTCACAGGAAGATGTTTAGCTAGTCCATTTCCAAATCTGATTGGGCACAAGAGACCTGTATCACAAGCAAACAACGCTGGACAGAGAGCATTATGCTCTGGGGATTTCGTAGCTTATGGCTTGCTTGCTAGATTCTCTTTGGAAATGTGTCTTTGTTCAGTCGTCTGAAGCTATCACTCCAAACTGCCCATAACACAGGCAAACTGGCCTCTCTGCCATCTCCTAATTATGCAGCCTATGGTGTCAAATTAGACATAGAACTGAGTTCTATCCAGAAATGTTGACTTTGAACACTGACTATAAATAAAAAATGGGTTTTAATAAAATGATAACATGTAATCAACAGAATTTTGAGAGAGAGTTTTCCTGGCAAGCTTCTTCAATGTAGGAACCAACTCTAGAAATGGGGGTTGGTCACCACATCTGGGAACAAGCACGTCTGTGGCTTGTGTGTGAAAACACCGGTTTGCAGTGGATGTGTGTGCATTTTTGTGGCCCATGTTTGAAAATGCTGAATGAGTTTGCAAGCGCAGAGAATCTGTGCAGATTACTGAATGGATTTCTGATCCAAAACATCACTGAAGTTAAGAGGGGACTTGGTACTTTTGGATCTGGCTTTATATGCTTTGTAAGATGTGGTCAGCATGAAAATCTCAGTCCTGGTTTTCTTCTCGAGTTGGCCCTTTTATTCATGAATAACATTGTAAGGGCCTTTCAGAGTTGGTGAGAATTTGGCATGCCCAGTAATTGCAGGATCAATCTTTTGGTCTTAGAAATGATGAGCAGTTTTTGGGAGCCAACACATATTTTATTAAAAATGCTTCCAATAGAAATAATTTTTCCCTGTAATTCTTCATAGTACAGCTTCATTAAACTGTGCTTTTCCACTCTGGATAGTAGAATTAGTCCTGTTATCGATGTGCCCTGCCTGTACGATTACAAAAGAACAGTTCTCTGGTTAAAATCTTGGTATATCAGTTAAAAATAGGAAACCCCGGTCTAGTCATACGGTCAGCAACGTGCCGATGGATACAGAAAAATCTAAACCCTGGGGGGAAAAAGAAGAAAGTTTTTTTGCCTGTTCAGTTTTGCTGAGTAGTTGTGTGTTTGGCCGCAGTGGGGTTCAGAGCAAGAGGACTGGTAAAATATCTGACTGTGTTGGGACCAAGGTCTTGCTGGATACGTTGAGGAACACAGGATCAACCTTCTCAAATTGAAATTCTTCATAGACTAGGACTCAGGAGATCTAGACTCAGTCCTCTCCATGTCCTGGGCAGTGTGATGAGCTTCTGTTACTCACTTTAGCGCAGTGATGGGCACCGAGAATAGTGTGTGGGCTGTGTGAATGGCCCTCCTTCATCTCTGTGGGCCTGTTCAGGGTGCGTCCGTGGTCCTGTTCTCTGGGATCTTCAGGTTCTGCTTAGTTAAGAGGCTCTTCCCCGTCTACACCGTTTGCAGTGATTTCAAAGCTGCCGGGTAGAATATTAAAAAGGTCCGTGCCCCCAGTGATTTTACCCATTGTGTATTCAATTGTTTCTTGCTGATATTCCTGGGGAAAAGGTTAAAGTTAGGTGGGAGGCTGATTTAGAGGAGGACTTTGCCCTCTTCGTGGTGTGGTGGGCTATGAGCTTCCTTTTCAGATGAAACCAAACTACTGCGGTCAACCCTTTAAAACGCAAAAGAACACGTTGAAAATATTTGTAAAGTTGTGCTGAGGCCTGAGCAAGTGAGCAGGAATTAAAACCCAAACCATGCCAGTCTTCAGCTGGGACAACCCTCTGACTTGCGAGTTCCACCACTGGAAACATCACATCCCAGATGGAGATCGAAGTCCTATAGCATTGGAATGATTTTTTTTTTTTGGGTGGGAAAAGGCATCATTTGTCTTTAGCTGCAGGGAATTCCTCTTTCAGGGTGTCATGTATATTGGAGTCCACCCATGTCTGATGAATAAACCCCCATGCGAAGGCACCAGGACTTCTCCAAATGGAAACATCTCTGTTTACCGTTTCTTGGAAGATCTCAGCCCTGCTTGGGAATTGCAGCTCGCCAGTCAATACACTCTGCTACATTTACCTAAATGGCATGTCCCTCTCCATGTTCTTGCAGCCACGGAATAATTAAATGTGCCTTCAAACAGTATTGAAGGCAGGTAGTCTTTGAGCTTATTGGTTAATTAGTTTAGCTTTGTCCTGTAGCTTCCCATCACAGTGTAATCAATATCACTCTAGAGAACGTTCTTCCAATATTGGAAACAGATACCTCCTGCCTCAAGGAATGGTCTTACAGCTCCTTAGGTTGTGTTCTAAAATAGTTTTAGTAAAGGCTAGTCAGTTACACTTTCAGGAAGGCTAAGATATGAATGTACCTTTTCAAAAAGCACATTTATAGACACAAAAATGACCCCTCAGATTTCCTCTGGTTCCTCTTTTTTTTTTCTTTAAATCTTTGGATTTCCAAGACATGTAACCAAGTAAGAGACAAAGCTTGTCAGTGCAGCTGCTAAATGGAGCGTTTGTTTTTATTTAAATACTCTCCTTGGAAAGCAATAATCTTACATGAAAAAAATCACCGTGGGGGTAGAACTGTAATAGGAAATGTGGAGTCAGTGTGCAGTTACCGCTTCTGAGGGGAGGCGTTGTTAGAGAATGCCTTATAATGAAGCAAATGTGTTTTCATGAACTTTGGGAATTTTTAACCTTCTCGCTGTTTCTGCCAACTGCTTTAAAAATGTTGTCTGCCGTGTTGGCGTAGCTGTGTAGGTCCCAGGACATTGGAGAAGGTGGATGAGGAAATATCTTTTATTGGACCCACTTCTGTTGCTTTGTTTATCTTGCTCACCAGCAGAAGTGGGTCCGATAAAAGATTAAAATGTGACTGTTTTATGCTTTTTGAACGTAAGCCACACCGCGCTGCTTAAATGGCCCTATTTATTCTAATGTGAGCAGAGTTTTAAATTAATAAGATGTACTTTCTTCTGGATATTCAGGAAGAACATACCTGGATGAAAGGAGATTATCTATCTATCTATCTATCCCCATGCACCCCCTCTGTCTGTCTGTGTCTGATAGATAGATAGATAATCTAAATACAGTCTTGTGCAGATATAAAATTTGTATCCACATATGCAAAAATGATCTGAGGATAATTCACATCCACATCTGTGGTTGAGGATAACCATGGATATAATGCAGAGATTTGTAAGGCTCTCTACATAAATACATATGCCTTTTACGCATTCAGAAGTGATATGATATCATCTTTCAGACCTACCAAACATTAATTCATATATATGTTTGGGCTGGTGTGTATAAAACTAGCACTTTGAGGTCTACTGCAAAGCACTATCGCAGAGTGCGTGGGTGTAAAAAGGGATCTCTTCTGATCCTGCAAAACTGCAGCAGCAGAATAATGAGAATGTGTTTAAAACAGAAATGGTAATAACTTTTCTGGTACCACTGAATCAGTGATACTGAGAAGTCTTGAGGCATTGCACTACCTGTACCTCATGTATGCTGTAATAATACAAAGTGCTCCAATAATCTCTCTTGTAGCCTAACAAACTGCACATATTAGAAGAGCAAGCTAGGAATTTTTGTTTGTTAGGTAAAGTGATTTTCAAATTAGTTTTTAATGAGTTCTAATATTTTAATCTTACATGAGATTTTGAATAAGAGGTGCTTCTATTAGACAATGGTATACAATATTACTTCATGGAATAACATTTAATTAAAATATACTAATTTATGTATTTGTTTATTAGTTTTATCCCTAAAGCAGCAAAAACAAACTTGTATGAAAGAATGTAAATGAGGACTTTGGCGTCACTAATAAAGGGAAATTAGCATAAGTGAAAAATGGTTCTTTCACTTTAGTCATATTCCAGAAATAACTTGAAAATAACGATTTGATTGGAAGCGTGGTCCGTTTCCACTGAGAAGGTGAAGAAACCAGTTCTGCTCTCTTTGATAGCCTGGCTCATAGCGTCACTCAGTGCATTGGGACACCATGTAAAGGACGACTTAATGTGTCAGATTCTTATCTGGTGTAAATTATCCAAGCTCCATTGATTTCAATGGAGCAACAGTAATATACACTAGCAGAGGAGTTGGTAAGTGCATTTGGCTCTGATGCTTAAGGGAGTTTTTACAGTTGGCTTCAATAGGGGCACGATTAGGTTGCAGTGGGAATAACCTATTTTCCTAATTTCCTTTTTGACTTTATTAGGTTTTACCTGATTAGCTCTTGCCTAAAAATAGGTTTCCTCTTAGTACTTTAAAGCTAGGAGTAGTTGCAATGCAAAAGCCTCATCCTGAGCCTGACAAACCTTCCACGGCTGTTTATGGGAATTCTGCCTGAGTAGGGATTGCTAAAATCGGGGCTCAAATGTTTGTCTTGTGGTGCTGCATTGTAACAAGGGCAACAAGGTTGTTAGCAACCTGCTAAAGAGCCTGCTGTTGTTTGAGGTCCTTTTCTATTGAGTCATACTACATAGGACAAGCCACGGGCTTAGGATGAGAAGCAATGGGCTTAAATTGCAGCAAGGGAGGTTTAGGCTGGACACTAGGAAAGGCTTCCTACCTGTCAGGCTGGTCAAGCACTGGAATAAATTGCTGAGGGGGGTTGTGGAATCTCTATCACTGGAGATATTGAAGAGCAGGTTGGACAGACACCTGTCAGGGATGATCTAGACAGTGCTTAGTCCTGCCGTGAGGGAACGGGACAGGACTTGGTGACCTCTCGAGGTCCCTCCCTGTTCTAGTGTTCTATGATTTTACAACCTGAGACCCAGATCCTGCAATTTGTGGGGGGACCGATCTTGCAAAGTACAGTTCTCTTTGGCTCTTATCCAGCAAAGCACTTAAGCACCTGGGTTGTCCCATGGACGTTAATGGGACCATGCCCGTGCTTAAAATGAACAGGTACTGAAGTACACTGCTGAATGTTCAGCAACTTTGGCTTTGACCTTGCAGGTCTATTAAAGTCAATAGTGCTCTGTCTGGACACAGCTAATTGCAGGATCTTAGTCTAAAAGGGTGGGTCGGTTTGTGTAGGATTATCTGTTGCCAACTGTTTGTGAGCAAGGGGAGAGAAATCAGGAGGCACCCCCCCCCCCCAAGTGGTTCTGTTTCTTAATCTGCCAGTGCAACTTGTAAAAGTAAGATATAACAAAGAAGATGAATCATTTTGGAGGAAGTCAGTGCATGGTCTGAAAACGCAGTCTCCGGTATTAGTTGCGGTGGAGTAAAATACATGAGAAGATGTTCCCTGAGACTTTTTTCCCCCCCTCATTCTCCCTTTGTTACTTATTTACATTCACACTTCTTCACTTCAGTGTAGTCTGTAGCAAACAGCTTGTAGGGGTTTGCTGTTTGTTAATGAGCTGTCAGTAGACACATGGGCTTAAACAAAAGAGTTGCCAGTTTTAAAGAAAAGTGTTTATGCCCTTAAGCAGAGAGAAAAGCAGATTTGGCTGGGGCTTGTTGCTGCTTTGGTCCACAACATCACCACTTCAGATTGGATGTTGGGACTTATTCATTGAGCAATAGGGTAAGTGGCAGATAGTTTACAGAAGAAGTGCCAATAGTCATTAAGAAGCAGTTGTGAAGTGTTTTAAAACATGGCTCTTCGCATTCTTGACAGAACAAGAGCTGGAGTGGCATAAGAGTACACATTTGTGTGCAAACTTTTCCCTTGTTGACTCACAAGTGAATGAGCGACAACTGATGTTCGCTTTTAGACAAAGCAACCTGGTTGGATGTAACTAGGTTTTTTTATGTGCCTCTCTTTGCTTTAAATTATCTACATTGTTGCTGTGTTTGAACAAGGAAATTGTGCCTGTTTACAAAAAGAAGGTCAGCGAATGAAAAGCAGAGTGGTTTTTAAAAATCACGCCCAATTTCACCATGCAGGCAACTCCCAAGACTTGTTAGGCGAAAGGAAAAAGAAACTCTTGAAAGCATTTCAGCAATAAAAGCACAGAAGGAAGGAGCATTCTCATATTCTTTTGTTGGCTTGAAGTAGTAACATGTAAAATGGAATCACTTTTTAAAAAAACAATATCTGATGGCAAAAGTAACACATTGCATACATTCTGTGTGTATTATTCATTAACATATGTACAAATTGGGCTTGATTTTTTGAAAACCCTTAAGCACATGAGATACTCTACCCATGTTAGTAATTGACTGATTAACTTTACCATTTTACAATTAAATATGCACAGGGCCCATATATACCTATATATGTGTGTATATCCTAAATCTACTAGCTTAAAAACAAATTAGCCAAATGTAACTGACACCAATTTGCTCCTATTTGGGATGCTTTCAGATTGATATTTAATTTCTTAATTTTTTTCTACTTTTTTCCTTAAAAATGTTATGTATTTTTTTAAAGTCTCGTCTGAGTAACAAATGCATCCTTTTTCTCATGTATATTTGATACCAGGCTCCAGTCTAATCTGATAAAGTGCACTTTGCCTGTGGTGTCTTACAATAAGCTGGCTGCATTAGTGCCGGGAAAAATCAATACCGATTTATAATTTACCATCGCAAAAACCTATCACTTTTTATGACCCTCTATCCTGGCTCATTAATATTACATTAAAACACCCCTTCCCCCCACTGCAACAGGGTGAACTTGTAAGATGCTCAGGTTTGCAGTCATAAAGAAAGCTTTAATTGGTCTTAGTTTGGGAATTAGCCTCAGATGTGATTTAAAAAAAAAAAATTTACGTGTGGTGGATTTTTCATCTGTATCGCGGTAACACACCTTTCCCTTTCTTAGGCCAGATAGGTTCTTTCTCACTTGTTAAATACCAGTGCTGACATACGTTGCTTTCAGAAAATGACTGCTGACTTGGTCAATCGCTCAGTGCCTTTGCATGTTTCTTGGTATTTCTTTTGAGGCAGTGACAAAGGATAACACGTTCACTAACAATATTTCCTTCTCTTTCTAGTCAGAGTGGAGTTATTTTTGTTGTAGTTTCTTTCAGGAGCCCTCCATAGTGATTTTGGAGGGAAAACTGTAGAAACCAAAGAGTGATGTGTTGTGTTGCCTCTCAAGTAGAAAAAATTGCTTTTTCTTTTCTGAATTGTCAAGAGAAAACCAGAGTTGGTTGCTACTGCTCTGATCCTGTGGGCCGCTGTTGGGTTTCTGTACCATGCAGAGTGCCCTCCACTCTAGTTGACTTCCTCGGGGCAAGCAAAGCTCAGCACCTCACATTTTGCTCTCTCCCATGCACGGAAGAGACCACGACAGGAACCGAGAAATGTAAAACCAAAAATGCACTCAATAATTCTTATATTTTTGGAAATGGAGAATGCCCCCCTCCCAACAAAAAAGTACGTTGCCCCCTGCAAAGGGGATTAAAACAGCCACATGCTCATGTGTTTTTAGACTCCAAAACTCCTTCTATCTAAATTCTTTCCAGATAATGTCGAAAATAATGATGTCAATGTTTATGTTGGCAAAAGAAAGGTGCTCTTTGTTTCAGACTATGCACAGCGTTTCCGGGGAATCTTTCCTTCCCCCCGCCCCAATCACATGAAGATCCCATCCTAACAACATGTTTTGCTGTCTCCCTTGCTGCATTAAAGTTAAGGCATAAATAGGTAAACGGGGAAGCAAATAAATAAATTGGAAATTCAGTGTGTTCTCAAGTGTGCAGTAGATCTGCACCACGCAGCCAGTACATGTCGTGATTGGGTTTTTAAAAGACGTTCGCCTCCCTCCTGACTGACAGGGCCTATTGATTTTTTAGGTTTCTGCCGTCATCAGTTTTCAGCCTCACAGCGGCCATATGTCGAGGTCAGGGCGCGCGGGGGCTCAGGCAGGCAGGCTTCGCCACATCCAAAAGTGAAGGGCCGCTGAAAGAAAATCAATCATGTCATAAGTGGGAAGCATCAAAAATTTTCCCCCTGTATGGCCAAAGCCCATCAGGCTGTCTCCACTCAGTAGCTAAGGTTAGGCATCTGTCAAGTCAGGCTGGGTGAAAAGTATTAGAAATGCCAGTTAACCCATGGTAAAGCTGAGCGGAGCACGGCTTTCTTCCCCTTTGTTTGCCTGTTGGATATGACAAGGTTAGCATTTTCACTTAATTTTTGAGACAAGGTAACATTCCTCGTCCCTCTGTCCCCTTGCAGTTAATCTACAGAGTATACGGCACTGGGTTGATTTTTTCCCCCCCTGCAACTGATTACAAAGCCGACAAAAACTAGTATAATATCTATAAAACCAGATGTTTTTCTTTTGTGATGCACGGGGCGGTCAGGGACGCTGTATATTTATGAAGGCCCCACAATGTATAGCCAAAATGAAGGATTGTCTAGAGCACAGGTCTTTTCAGCAGCTCTCTGCACATGGAAGTTTTAGTGATTAAAATTAATTGCCCGTTTCACATATTAATCTGAATTTTCCTTGACTCTTGTTCCAGAATTTCTTCACTGAATTGACAGTAAATATTTTCATTGTTCCCTAATTGGAGAAAATATATTTAATGCACTTTGTGAAAGTATACTGCTGTGCTATATGATTTTAATCTTTCCCCTTCTTGTTCCATTTAAAATCCATACAATTAGATTGTGCAATTATGCTAAATGATCGATCTTCAGTATCTTGTTTGCCATTTTCTTGCAGGGAGGAAAAACCTGTACATCGCACTAAAATTGAAATACTGATGTGGTAATACAATGGGATAGTTAGGATTATGTTGGCAATCTTTCAAGGTTTTGGATTGCAGATCATGCGTCCTCAGGAACATTGCAATAGGCCCTGGATAACCAGCTGTATGTGGACATGTTAACCGATAGACACAAAGAAAAACTAATTAATGATTAATATAAAAATGGGAAAAATCTTCTACATGTGGCAAATGTATGTTAAAAAAAGCTCTAGTTGCCCTAAAGATAGGTTGATTTTTATATGTTTAAGCCTGGCCTTTATCTTATCTCCCTGGCTGATCTCTTGTCTTTTCTGGGTAAGGGGATGGGGATCTCTTCTGGGTAAGGGGATGATGGATGCAGCCAACTGAAACTCTGGTTCTACCATCCCATGAGAGGAGTTCTTCCTGTGAGAATTTGATTTCGGCTTGGAGAGGGCGGTGTGGTTGGCTTGCGAGATGGTCCCATGTGGAGTGGACACACCAACAACAGCGAGGGAAAGAAGAAAATGACTGAACTAACCTGTGACTTAACTTCCCACTTGTGAATTGACATTCACTGCCCAAAACGGGACGGCCACTTACCCATCTATCTTTGGGCTCGCCATGCTTCAGTGATCACACTGCCCGTTCGAGATAAAAGGGCCAAATGTTTTTTTTAATCCACCCCCTCTGGGGAGGCTGGTAAGATAATAGTGTCTGAAACGATTGGAACCTCCGAGATCTCGACTGGCTTGCTTTTGGTGCTTCAGTGACCATTTCATTTTTAGGTTCTATTATGTGGGGTTATAAGAATTAGTTTAACATGGAAGATTTCACGGCTTAACAGTGGGGAGAGTTTTATACAGGATGAGGAAATCTGCATTTTGAGAGCTTTGGGGGCAGCTTAGGTGTGTCCTAAAAGGGATTAATGCTTTCTAGTTCCTGTAAAGACCGAGGCCCTGCCGAGGAGCCGAGTCCATCCCTCTGAAACCCATGATGAATCAGCCTGGTTGACGGGGGCAAAAATGTAGCTTTGAGAGCTTTCCTAAAGCGTGTTGGGTGATGCATGATGGGCAAAGACCAGTTAGAGAAGAAAACTTGTAGGTAGTCGACTCCTGGGGAAATCCCGCTCCCTGTGATATGCAAATGTTATTCCCCATAATGCACCTGAGGGTTAAGAACTTTCACTCGGCAGTCAATAAACCCCAGAGTAGCTAAGTGTTTGGCCTCATCCTGAGAACGCCAATGGCAAGTCGCCAAAATGTTCCTGCACTGGCTGTCCCTAAGCCTCTGAGTGCCAGACACTGGGGCTGGACCCCTTGATAATTGCCCTGTTTCATTCATTCTCTCTGAGGCATTTGGCATTGGCCACTGTCAGGCCTGCTGACGGAGGGGACTGGAGGGGACAATTGTCCAAGGGCCCAGGTAATTTAAAAGGGCCTGGGTCCCCCGGCCACTGCCATGGCTGTAGTAAGGGCAGCTGGGAGTCCCAGACCCTTTTAAATTGCCCAGGCAGGACTCTGGGCTCCTAGGTGGGCATGTGGAGGCAGCTGGGTGGGCACGTGGAGGCCCACGCCACGCCGGATGAGCTCACTCACCCATGCAGCCAGCAGTTCACAGGGCACCAGCCAGTGCAAGCCCAGAACCGCCTAAATGTCAGGTGGGCCCACGTCCATGTGGGCGCGGCCCATTGATGGTTCTCCCCTGGCGTCTGGAAAAGCTGTCGGAGGGCCTGGCTACAATCAGATGACAGGATGCTGGGCTAGACGGACCATTGATCTGGTCCCGCTGGACGCGGCCAAAGAAGGTGCGATTCTCCTCTTACCTCCAGCCGTGTAATCCAGGAGTGACTCCAGAGTAGTCAGCGGAGTTAGCGATCATGTGAAAGGAGAATCAGGCCCAACCGTTGGTACTGTCTTCTCAATGTCCAGGTCAGAAGAGATTATACATTGCATAAAAAGGGCAAGAATGACCGTGTCTCGACAATAAGGCCTTATCTAAATCAATGAAAGCAAGAGTTAAACCAGTTTAAATGTGTCCACATGAGGAGTTTGCACCAGTTCAGTTAGATCCCCTTTAATGAAACTAGTGCACTGTTCTAGTGCTAAGGTAAGAGTCCACTTTGGAATGTACCTATGGGCTATTGCTTTGTGTGGGGGTCCTAGCTTTTGGCTGACAGACACCGAACAGTTAATCCTATCTATTAAAGAGAAATGTAAATATTGCACTGAATATTTTAGAATTAAACCAGATTTGGTGGAGGGCTTATCCTAATCACATTGTCCTTTCTGTGCACTGCATTGTCATAATCAAATCCTGCTAGTCCTCCACAAAGCATGCATTAGCCAGATGTAACCTGTCTACAGCAGGTAAAGCACGTGAGGAAGTGTAGAGCATACTTCACAATACCCTGGTTGAAAATTATTTTAAACGGAGCAGATCTGAGCGCATGGAAAAAGTCAAAGGCTTTTTCTGTATTTTAACTGGGAGCCTAATTCAGGGGTTCAGAAATAATTGGCTAATTTTTTCCCCTAAGCCCAAAAGTTTCAGTCCAGAAATGTCATCTTATTTCATTTTGGGGGCGAAATGTTAGCAGCAGCAGTGCAGAAAGGACAGAGACTGGTTGTTGTTATGGCAGCAATTGATGATAGGGTTTGTGGTAAGCATAGTAAAGACGCGAGGTAAAGAAGACCGTTCCTATCCCAGAGAACTCACAATCGATATAGGACAGAATACAGGTTGAACCTCTCTAAACTGGGACGCCTGTCCAGCAACATCCGTGGTCCTCCTGCCCCATGGATCTTCCAGAGAGTCCCAGTGGAGGGGTGGCTGGGAGCCCGCAGCCCTGCAGGCTGGTAGCATGGGGGCTAGGAATGACATTGGCTGGTCCAGAAAAATCCTTCACCCAGGACTGGTCAGGTCCCAAGGGTGCCGGTCCAGGGAGGTCCAACTTGTACAATCGATTTCCCACTTGGTCACTTCAGCAACAGAAGGACCAGTGGCCGCAGGGTACGTGCTTATTGAGTTGTCTTTGAGGGACCGTATCAAGAGGAGAGCTGGTGCCGAAGGACTGCCGTGGGCTCCAGTTGAAGGCTGATCCGTTAACGTTTGCTCTATTGTGCCGTGAGAACGTGATGTCCAAGGGTCTCCTTTCAGGCCCTTTGTGGCCAGCCGGAGAGAGAGTACAGCTGAACAGTACGGACCAATCTCTCCCACGGATGTAAATGAGCCATCCGCGCAGCCTGCCAAGGGCCTGCCAGGATGGATATCTTGAGAGGGCTTTGACAGTTAAACCTTGCTTCTCTCCGCTGGAAATACAGGGCTCTAACTACGCGGGGAACGGCCCTGCTCCGTAGCTCTGGGTTTCGGAATCTTTTCCCTCTCTCCCACCATGTGAGAGCCCATGGACTATGAGCTGTCTGTCCACCGGCCCTTTCTTAACCCTTTATGTGGCACAGGCTTACTGTAAAGCAGCCCCGTCTTTCAGAACAGGTTCTCCTCAGCCAGCTCGACAGCTCTTTCCCCTCCAATCTCGCTCCTCTTCCTCCATAGCTCGCGTATTCGACCCCTAAACTGGCCACAAGCATGAAATATTTGCCTGGAGCCCCGCCCTAGCTCAAGGAATCTGCTAGAGTGCCCTGGCTGGTTGCTCCTTCTCTCCTTCCTGCCCTCTGCAATAGCACCCCCACTAAATAGCATCTGAAAACTTGGCCTGATGGGCCAGTTCTGTGGAGACCTTTTCCAGAGACAGGGTAGAAACTGCAAAGCTCTGTTTTATTCGCAGAAAAAAATGGCCCGCTGTGGCACACGAGCGTTGTTGCTCTAAACAGCGCCTCAGACGGCGTGCCAGCCCTGTTAAGCCGGTAAATGCCGATGCGTCCAGAGAAGCCGTTTACGATCTCTTGGGCCAGAAATCCATTTTAACAACAGCAACAGGCTCCTGACTACAGATGTACCCAACGCACTTCAGAACTGTTATGGGCTTTTGGGTACACAATGTTCATTTGAAAAAGGCTCTTACAATACACATTTAAAAATGGTCAAAATCTATTTTTATGACTGGCCACGATGGGTTCGAAGCATTAGAGCTTGGCAGGGAAATGCACCATGGTTTTAAATTCACGTTGTGGGACTGTGGCAATGCTGATGAATTTCAGGGAAAGGCGTGGTTTTTTCGCCTCCTCCTTTTTCCACCTGCTAGTGCAAAAGAAATGAACATTTCTACACACCTGTGCCTGCTTTATAGCTCAGTGCTGATGGTCTATCTTACATGGATGCAAGCAAGGAAGCTCCACATTTAGGCTGAAACGCCCTCCTGTAACTCAGCTCCAGGCATGGGGCAGCTGATGTGATCTCATCGTGAGGCCGCTTTGGAAGTGTGGGTGACATGACATACCATCAAAGCTACAGAAAGCAGTTCCTGTGTGCAGCCGGGAATGTAACCGACGGCACTGCAGCCTGGCTTGTGGATTATCTGTGGCTTTTGGCAGTTTCGGGCAGACTCTGTGACTTCAGGGGGAGTCGGACCGAGGAAGAATTTCATCTTGTGGATCAGATCCAGCCGAAATGTGCCTCTGTGGTTGCTAGCCCATGGGATTGCTATAGTAAGGGCTGGTTTCTCTGGGGAAGGGATTCTGCAGCAAGGTAGGTGGTGAATTTAAAGGAGGAGAGCTGGGCTGGCATTACCCCCGGGGGAGGGGGGGGATTCTGAAATAGAAGTGCTTTTTTTGTGGATTAGCTGGAACTACGTCCAGTGTGGATGGCGCTAAATCAGGAAAAGGCACTTTTCATTCCAGAAGGGTAGGGGGTCCTTGGAATGTCCCCGTGTACACAAGAGCTGAGATTCTTGCTCTCTGCAGCAGGGCTGTTGCCAGAAGGGCCCATGTGGATGGGCCCCAACTTCGGGTGGATGGGCAAGAATGGGGGGAGAGCTGGACAGGGAGATGGGGGGGCTGTGGTTGGAAGCCCCAGGGCGGGATAAGCCTTGGTCCCTTTCCTCAGCCAGAGCACTGGAGTGGAGGGGAGCAAGCCCCGGCACCCCAGCCCTGCTCTCCGGCTGGCTGGGAGGACAGGCAGTAGGGGGGGTGGGCCTAGGTGCAAAGTGGGTGGGCCATGGCCCCCTCAAGCCCACCCCTGGCTATGCCCCTGCTCTACAAGTGTTCAAATGGGAGGGGATAGAAAAGCGGTGCACTCTGGCAAATGGAGGACTCCTTTCCCAAGGCAGAGCTGGGCTCTTTGTGGTTTGAGAGAACATCCGCCAACCTGCGTGGGTGGCCTGACTGGAGGGACATGTCTTAGTGAATGTTTCCTCTCAGATTGGCCAGAAAGAGGGGAAGGAAAGAGACACCTCCACGGAAACCCCATACAGTGATCAAAGAGGTAGCTACCCAAGTATAAGGATAACATACAGGTATCAGAGATGGCGGACCCGATATTTGTTTGCAATCAATGTGAAGGCGGCCATGACCCAACACAAGGGCCTACAGCTCAAGGGCTGAGCTAGGATCTACGAAATACAGGCAACTATTTTTCAGACCGCTCGAGGCCACCCTGCCCAAATGACAGAGATATCCAGACTCACGTCCGTTGAGAAGCCGTTAGCTGGTGGACAAGGCGGTGATGGTGATGATGCAGGAGCAGAGCTTCTGGTGGGTTCTCTGGAGGCATTTCCAAACAGGGCTCTACAGGCGGGTTTATGGGGCCAGGAATAAATGAGCAAAAAGTGAATTTCATGATGAAGGCAGACGCGTCCTGTGACATGATGACAGTATACAAAACATGGAGAGACAGTATGGAAATAAAGCTTATTTCACATGTCGGGCCCCAAATAAGCCCCCTATTATAAAATTTTAATCTGCTAACTGACACAAGTGTACTCGGTTTCAGTGGGAAAGATTACCTTTGGTGAACGGGTTAATTTTTTTTTAACCCACCCCCAGTGGTTGTACAAGACACTGAGTATCAATGAAATAACTCAGTAGAAATCCATTTGCTCACCCTGGGATTCTAAGTGACTTAAATAACAGAGAATGACCCACAATTCACGCCTGGCTCTTTTTGGCAATTCCCTTCAATAGGTCAGCTCATGCACACCGTGTCCGGGCCCTGACTTGGGTTAGCAGAAAAGTCAGAATAAAGAGCAAAGCATTGGACTGGAGGGGAGGATCGCCTGGGAGGCTGCAAAAGAGCCTATGATTATAAAAGTGCCTGGGGCCGTAATCCGGCCCTGGTAAAGCCCACTTCATCAGATGAGTTGGAGTGGAAATTACAGAACCCAGTGTATATATAATGGCAAAAAGAGTTACTTGTCAATTGTAGGGCCAGTTTAAATGAAACTAATTAATGTGTGTGTGTGTGTGTGTGTGTGTGTGTGAGTGACCATCAAACACATCTGTATAAGAAGAGCTTGTGAAACTGCTGTTAATTTCTTTAATCTCCAAACGCCTGTCTTTATGCCATGAGCAGGTCACAGCTACTGACGAGTGCGGCTGAAGTTTAATACAAGCAAACTTACAAGGAATTTTTATAAATCAAACCTTTTCAGCACAAAACTACCACAATAAAACATAACAAGGATAATTAATAATTGTGCCAGTGACCTTGAAAATTAATATTGTTTCCGATTCCTGTAAACAAACTGAGTTTCCTTTTTATTGATATTTTTTTCCCACTGTAATTTGGCACAAACACTCCTTTTCACATAATTTCCCCAGTTGACTTTTGTCGCCTTGGCAATTTCTGGCTTTAATAAAGAAAACCTAATTAAGAAGGAGCTGTTGATTGGTTTGCTAGTGTAATTAACACAGGTGATGCTAATGAGTTTCAGTGAAAACAGTGGTTTATAGGGAAAAATAAACAGTAGTGCCACATATGGCTAGAGTGATATCCGCTCTTTGGGAAAAAATCACGGTGGTTTTCAAGCCTCGTGTGAGTGGTTTGTGAGCATGGGAGGGGGAGATAAAATATTTTATAAGATGCATTAGTGGAACTAGACCAAGTTCAGTAAACATCATGATTTGTCTGTATTAAAAATCAGATTTCCCCGACCTCATTAATAGCACTCAGAAGAGTGATCTGGCTGAGAAAAGGAGGAAATAATTAAGTTTTGCTGTTGTCCGCGTGCGTCGGAGCCATAGCCTTGCCACAGCAATCTTGGGTCTTTGTTTTGTGAGGGTCCTAGGATTGTTGTTTCCAGGGAGGGGACTGGAGCTGGGCGGGAAGCCCTCTTCCTCCTTGTTCTCCTCACTCCGTCCCCTTACAACGAGATGAGTGGGGAAGGGAGGCCGTGAAAGGAACCTTAGGGTTTTGGATGCTGGTTTCAGCATCTTCCTTGGTCCCGCCCCCCCACGGAAGAAGCAATCTGGCCCCAAGAGCAAAACTGTGATCCGTCAAGTCTAAATCAACGCAACCCACGAGTCTTTGAAGAGTGGCGGGGGGCATGTTG
Organism: Pelochelys cantorii; assembly: GCA_032595735.1. Lineage (NCBI taxonomy): Eukaryota > Metazoa > Chordata > Testudines > Trionychidae > Pelochelys > Pelochelys cantorii. The sequence goes on from CM064340.1 coordinate 2,414,651, forward strand.
AATTTCTGCTAGAAACATGAAGACTGTGACCTTATCCAATTACCCTCTCTGTACTGTAGTTTCTTTATAAGGAGCCTTTACTTTTCCAGGAACATTGGCAGCCTTTTTTGTAGATGGTCTACATTTCGAAAGGGCGTTTGTTGATGCCTCATTTACATAATTTTCGTTTTGCAAGGTGAAAGAGAGTGCTGCACTGGTTCTATTTTCAAGGGTATACGCTCTTTTGTTCATCCCAATTCTTTGTTTAAATCTTCCTTTTATTTGCTTTATTCCTCCCTTTTTTCTTTTTTCATTTTCATCACATTTTTCATCATCATGCCATTAATTCTTTTTTTTTTTTCCTTCAGCTCATGCGCCACTTTGTCTTGTCTATTGCCGTGTGACAGAAAAGCCAGAGAGATGCCTTGTCTGGCAGAACACCTCCGGGACATCTTTTGAACTCTCATAATTTGTATTTATTGCCACCCACTTTGTAAGTTCACAGTTTAATTTGCCAGCAGTGGCAGTGTTAGGCCGACACAGTAAAACAAGATAACGTTAAAATGTCAGGACGAGAGGGGGCATGAATGATGCATTACCCACCGCTAGGACTAGCACTTGTCATGCCTTTCCACCAAAGTGATGTTAACTACCTTTTGAGAGCCTTATCTGACTGGTATTACTCAGAAATAGGATCATTAGTTCACTGCTCTGATTAGGAGGTTGCTATGGTTGATTAACTCTTCTGGAACTAGGATTACGGTGGAACTGTTAAATGAATCTCACCGGGTTAGACGTCTAGAACTAATTTTATAATTATTTTTTGTAGTTGCTTGCAGCTGTTTACATGTGTATCTCTGCTGACGGGGCTGATTGGGTTGGATCAAAGATATAGGGAATATCTTTTAAATTGTAATTTGGAGGGATATCTGAAATTGTCTAAGTTAAGTGCCCCCCTGAAATGTCAAGTACCCTCTGTGTCTTTCGTGGGGGTGTTTTAAGTGAGAGGTGACACAATGCAAAACTTGGAAATACTGACAGTGGATTGTCTGGTCTGGGGACAAATTGAAATTTGCACAGGTAATGTCAGGGGAGGCCTTATGCTTCATGTGCGCCACGGGTAAAGTCGGGTGTTGTGCACTTTTCTGGGGTGTGTAGAAATGTGTGTTGTCTAGAAAGACCAATGAGCATGGACCCCTAAAATACACTGGTCAGGACCCCTGGGAGGCTGGCAACTAGACTGGATGCAAAATTATTGCTCAGAGTGCCTTTTATTTGCCAAATCTGCGCAAATGGGAATCTGCCCCCTTAGTACAGCAGGTAATTCAAATATTAGATTTGCTGCAGTAACACATCCTGAATCATGTGGGAACCAGGAGTCACCACATGAAATTAACCAATAGTGGGCTTAAAACAAACGAAAGGAAGTATTTCCTCACATAACACACAGGCAACCTGTGGAACTCCTTGCTAGAGGATGTTGTGAAGACCAGGGTTCAACAAAAGAACTAGATACGTTCATGGAAGTCAGGTCCATCAATACTTATTAGCCAGGATGGGTAGGAATAGTGTCCCTAGCTTCTGTTTGTCAGAAGCTGGGAATGGGAGACAGGGGAAGGATCACTGGATGATTCCCGGTTCTGTTCCCTCCCTTTGGGGCACCTGGCATTAGCCGCTGTCGGCAGACAGGACACTGGGCTGGATGGACCTTTGGTTTGATCCAGTACGACCGTTCTTATGTTCTGATGTAATGCATTTTCCAAAAGCTGCCTTATCCTCATTGTATGAGATTAGGACCCCCAATATAGCCACACACAGTTAATGTGTACTGAAAAAATTGGGATCCCTCAAAGGAGAGAGAAGCAAAGCAACATTTAAAAGTAGCACAGGTACTAACCCATCATGTCCATTTATTGTATATGCCAGTATTAACATCCCCATTGCTTATTATTTCCATGCTTTTTCATTCTGCACGGAGTTTACTCCATGTGCCCATCTGACAGATTCCTACTGACTCAAGGCAGTACACCAGAAAGAACGAGATGATAGACGCGATCTTCTGTCGCTATTACGTAATAGGGGTCCAATCCAGCTCGCACTGCTTTCAGAGGGAGTTGGATCAGACACTAATCCAGGGCCAAACTGCGGACTCCTTACTCCCATGGGTAGTGCTATTGACATCCACCAAGTGACAGACAGCAGTCAGCAGTGAGTAAAAGGAGAAGGATTTGCACCAGGAGTTGTAGGGTTTTTTAAAGAGAAGGTTGGAAGCACCATTTCAAGCTGTTAAATAAGAACATAACATAAGAGCGGCCATACTGGGTCAGACCAATGGACCATGAAGCCCGTATCCTGTCTGCCAACAGTGGCCAATGCCAGATGCCCCAGAAGGAGGAAACACAACAGGGAATCCTCATGTGACCCCTCCCCTGTCACCCACCTCCAGAGAAACAGAGTCTAGGGACACTGTTCCCACCCATCCTGGCTAATAGACATCGATAGACCCAACCTCCATGAATCTATCTAGCTCTTTTATGAACCCTGTTAAAGTCCTGGTCTTTACCACATCCTCTGGCAAGGAGTTCCACAGGTTGACTGTCCGCTGATTGAAGAAAAACTTCCTTTTGTTTGTTTTAAACCTGCTGCCTATTCATTTCATTTGGTGACTCCAAATTCTTATATTGTGGGAATAAGTAAATAACTTTTCCTTATTCACTTTTTCTACACCAGTCATGATTTTATAGACCTCTATCATATTCACCCTTAGTCTTCTCTTTTCTAAGCTGAAAAGTCCAAGCCTTTTTCATCTCTCTTCATATGGGACCCGTTCCAAACCCCTAATCATTTTTGTTGCCCTCTTCTGAACCTTTTCCAAGGCCAATATATCTTTTTTGAGATGAGGCGACCACATCTGTATGCAGTATTCAAGATGTGTGTGTACCATGGTTTTATATAGAGGCAATAAGATATTTTCTGTCTTATTCTCTATCCCTTTCTAAATGATTCCTAACTTTCTATTTGCTTTTTGGACTGCCACTGCGCACTGAGTGGATGTTTTCAGAGAACTATCCACAATGACTCCAAGATCTCTTCTGAATAGTTGTAGCCAAATTAGTTCCCATCATATTGTATGTATAGTTGGGATTATTTTTTCCAATGTGCATTACTTTACATTTATCAACATTAAATTTAATTTGCCATTTTGTTGCCCAGTCACTTAGTTTGGTGAGATCTTTTTGAAGCTTTTCACAGTCTGCTTTGATCTTAATTATCCTGAGCAGTTTAGTATCATCTGCAAATTTTGCCACCTCACTGTTTACCGCTTTCTCTAGATCATTTATAAATAATTTGAATAAGATTGGTCCCAGGACAGAGCCTTGGGGGATCCCACTAGTTAACTCTCTCCACTCTAAAAACCCACCATTTATTCCTACCCTTTGTTTCCTGTCGTTTAACCAGTTATCAATGAAAGGACCTTCCCTCTTATCCCATGACAGCTTTCTTTACATAAGAGCTTTTGGTGAGGGACCTTGTCAAAGGCTTTCTGGAAATCTAAGTGCTCTACATCCACTGGATCCCCCTTGTCCACATGGTTGTTGACTTTAGTGAGTGGATTGTGACTATTGGAAACCCAGTTTTGTTTTGATAAAGTTCGTACAAAGATTCCCCGGTTACTTGAAACACTTTGTAAGGAAGCGGCACCGAGCCATTGAAGGCAGAATTTACAGTTGCCTCCTGCCATTGTATCAATTTATTGTGCATTATTCAGAGAGTTAAGGCCAAAACCTGTCTCTCCGTAGACCAAAGTGCAGTGATTACCTAGATTTGGGCCATGACTTCATTAGGACTATTCACTGGAGCAAGGACTGCAAGATCCCATCAGTGGTTTGCAGGGGTTTTTGATACCCTGCAACTGGTGTCCTCCTAACTCTGCTCTATTTAAAATTTAATCTCTGGGTGGATTTACAGCGGCTGGTTCGAATCCAGCTAGATCCAAACCACGCAGGCCAGAAGCGTGCGCTTCCTTCCCCCATCCTAGTTTGCAGGGCCCGATGTCCTGTGTCTAGTTGGAGATGCGGAAGAGGCTGTTCTAACTTGCACCTGATGTAGAAAAGGCCCCAGGATCGGTGTAGAGTAGGCATGTCCAAGCCACACCCCCCTCTTCACTACTACACAAGCAGCAAGCACGTGTGGTCGCAGAGATCCCCACGCGAGCGCTTCACTGCTGGGTGTCCTGCCTTACACTGGGGTCGTCTCTCTCGGCCACTTAGCCTGCTTGTCAGGCCAGGTTATTCCAAGAGCTAATTTGCCCCTACCTATCCACTAGTTGCACTGTAGGACCCCCGTCCTCCACTGGTGTAAATCAGCATTGTTCTGTTGAGTTCAGTGGAACTACAGCACTTTACAGCCACAGAGGATCTGGCTGTGCAAGAAGATCTCCCCTTTACCTGCATTTCTTGCCTACAGAGTCTGGAACTGGTGTCTGCTTTTGAAGACGGGCTCCTCATTTGGCTTGGCTTGCTCTTTTAAAACGGTGTTCCATTTGGCAACGGATCAGCCAAACGATCTGAAAGACCCTTTCCTTTGATTAAACGTAAATAAATTGTGGTGACATGTCCCACTTTTTAGGATATGTGTTAAACGTGTTTCTTGGGGGGAGGGGAGAAGGCTTTAGTGCAGAGTTGATCTGTTTGACAAGCAAGACGTGAAATTTTGTCTCCCCGTGGCAGAATGTTCTTCAGGGGCTGCCGGATTCGTCTGTCCCTACGGAACACGGGTTGCACCTGACTTGGGGCGCTGTTCGACAGTGCTTCCTCAGTGTGCTGCCGCCTCTGTGCCGTGGCCTTCTCGCCCAAATCGCCACACGTCTCATGTCATGTACGAAAAAACCAAGAACACAAAAGAAAGTCGCGCCAATTTCGCCTACCTTTTTTTGCTCTGAGCCAAGGCTTTTGCGGCACCATTAGGATGTAGATTATCATATTTAAAACCTGTGATGACACCATTGTACCCATCTGAATGATTAATCTGCTCATTAAAAGAGTGCCGATGGGCTAGTCTAATTGGAACATGGATCTTCTTAAAGGACGTTGCAGGGTCGGGAATAGGAAATATTACTCATAACATAAAGTAGGGATTAATTATGCTACTAAAGACTACGGTGTGAAATTTACGTATGGGTCTGGTCATTGGCAAGGGGTTAGCAAAAGGGTAGCATTCCATTTTGATAACCCGAAAGACACAAGCAGGAAAAGCAGGGCTCTGTAGCCGGTGTTATTTAAAAGCCAGAGGCAGTAGCCTCAGATGCCACAGGAAAGGGAGTATCACAGTTTTGTGTCAATGAATCACGACTGTTGAAACCAGAGATTTTCAATGTGCAAACTCCAGTCTCAACAGTCAGAGTCTCGGAACTAGACTTCCCTTTCAAAAATTCTAGCAGCGAATAGCTGCAACATCCCGGCGTGATGGGGTGCTTCGTGGCAGAGTGCACTGTGGCACCAGGGGAGGAAAATGAACCAGATATACCTCTTTGACGGTCATCTCTGTGGGTCGCCCATCAGATGTCTGCCTGAAGAGCAGGTTGCAAGTCCAGTAGTGGCTTTCTACGTTCAGCCCCATCCTTAGAGCAGAGGGATAAAACATCCCACTGTAGGGAGCAAAGCCCTGCTGCTCCCAGTAGTGATGGAGCATTCTCCCCCTTCCGGCAGGTGGTCTTCGATCTCGTGGACCACAGCCATGTATGTTCAGCTGAGTTGTTCAGCTGGCGGGTGTCTCCCAGTGTTGGCTTTGGGCTCCTCTTGGCTGCTACCTTAAGACCAGGAAGGAATTTCCCCTTAGAATCCTATGGAAGGGACCTCTGAAGAGGTCATCAAGTCCAGTCCCCTGCCTTTGCAGCAGAACCAAGCACCATCTAGAAGACCATCCCTGATAGATGCCTATCCACCCTGCTCTTAATTATCTCCAGTGATGGGGATTCCACAACTTCCCCAGGCAATTTATTTCAGTATTCAACCACCCTGACAAGTAAGAAGTTTTTCCTAATGTCCACCCTAAACCTCCCTTGCTGCAGTTTAAGCCCATTGCTTCTTGTCTGATTCTCAGAGGCCAAGGAGAACATTTTTTCTTCCTCCTCCTTGTAACACCCTTTTAGATACTTGAAAGCTATTATCATGTCCCCTCTCAGTCTTCTCTTTTCTAAACTTCCTTCAGCCTTGCCTCATAGCTCATGTTCTCTAGAACTTTAATACTTTTTTCTGCTCTTCTCTGGACCCTCTCCAGTTTCCCCACATCTTTCTTGAAATGTGGTGGCCAGAACAGGACACAATCCTCCAACTGAGGCCTAATCAGCGCAGAGTAGAGCGGAAGAATGACTCCTCGTGTCTTGCTCACAACACTCCTCCTCATGCAGGGCCGGAATCATGGTTGCTTTTTTGGGGGGGGGGAGCAACAGTGTCACACTTGGTTGTGGACTGGCAAATGCATCTGGAGTTTTGCCTTCCCGTGAGCATGTGTGACCCAGGTGTCCCTGTTTGGGATCGTTAGTTACCCTTCCAGGAGTGGTTGACATTTTCATCCCATCTCTAAAACAGTGGGGCCCTTTTCCACACAGATGTGTTCTTAGGGCCGTCCCATATCCTGCCCTGGAGGATGGGGCTGAGAAGGTGCGAGGCGTGGTTGTGTCTGTCATAAGTGCTGGAGTGAGGCTGAGGGAGTGCAATACCCTCACATACAGACTGTCCCACCTGTCATCTGAACCTAACCACCTTTGGGCAGGGGGCTTTGGGGTTGGTGTCTGACCAGCGCTTAGCACAGGGAGGCCCTGCTCTGCGATGGAGCCCAGAGGTGCTACTGCCTGACAAATCAAAAGCGAGGAAATTGCCGTAGAGTAAATACTCAGTGACCTACATTGTGAGCTCAAGCATGGGTTGGATTTCAGCCAGGTCGAGTTCTCCTGGTCCTGTTTATTGTGGGCTGTTCTGGTTAGAGAGCACCTAGAGAGCAACCAGCGATCTGTGGACCCGATATCAAAAATTTCCAAAGGGGTCTGCGCCTCTATTGGAATTTTGTAGGGGGTTGCAAATGAAAACAGGTTGGAGACCGCGGCTCCAGATTGTGACATAAATACCTAAGATTGATAACTGCCCGCCCCAGTGTCTGAGCACCTCGCATTCACTGGTGGAGTTTATCCAGCGAGGGAGGGGGAAAGGATCCTCTTTTCATTGAGGGGGTATGGAGGCGCAGGGTACGGAAGAGACTTGCCCAAAGACAGAAAGGAAATCCGTACCGAGCTGGGATATGACCCCGAGCTCCCGAATTCCAGTCTAGTCCCCTGTCCTCTAGATCTTCCTTCCTGGTAAAAGTCGAGTCCTATTGTACTGAAAGTCGTGGCCATGCACAGAAAAGAGAATATGCAGATGTCTTGAGTCCTTATTTGTCAGATCCCACAGGAGCATCGTCCAGGTGGGGATATGAGTACAGAAGTAGAGTTTCCTTAATGTGGCTGGAAAAGGTGGTGGTGTAGCTGGCTCATATCATTTATAGAAAAGCCCCCTGGAATCTAATTAAAAGGTAACCTTTTCCCAGAGCTCTTTCCATCCTGTCTTATGGAATTCTGCAGATTTATTCCATTCCATCAGGGAAAAGCACGACAGAAATCTCTCTGTTTGCTGTGAAATTCTGTAGCACATGGAGATGTTTTGACTCATCATTAAAGGCCAGCTCCAGCAAACCCTTACTCACCCAAAATCCCAGTGGGATTACGCCTCTGAACAAGTGTTCTTCATGTGAGTCTGGATCTTAATGTAATTAAATGTACCAGCAAAAGTTCTGTTTGCAGAATTGCTGTAGCTGTGCTGGTCCCGGGGTAACAGAGACAAGGTGGGTAAAGAGAAATTGTTTCAGGCCAATGTCAATTGGTGAAAGAGCTCCATGGAACTCTTCTGCGGAGACCAAGCTAGGGAGACAGCTGAACTGGAATCCATTTGCAAATTCAATACTATCAATGTAGGATTGAATGAGGATCTTAATTAGTTAAGGCCCTACAAAGGCCATTCCCCCTCTCTTGGTATCCACCAACTGCTGTGAATGAGCCACTTCTACCCTGACTTGATTAGCCTCATTTACACAGGAACCCTCTTCTGTTGTCCTTATATATACACACCCCTGCCTCTGTAAACTCCACTCCCCTCCATCCGATGAAGTGGGTTTTACTCACGCCCTAATACATCGGCTAGTCACTAAGGTGCCACAGGACTCCTCGTTGTTTCAACAGAAGTTGGTTCAATATACGTTCTGACCTCACCCACCTTGTCTCTCTTGGGCTTTTCTGTGTTATCCTGACACCTCTACAAGATGGGCCCACATTATTCTGCTAGTGTTGAAGATGGAGCATGGACAGATTAATTGATTTGTGCAAGATTACAAGGGGAGTCTGTGGCAGAGCCATGAAGTGAACTTAGCTCTCCTAAGTCCCTCTCTAGAACCTCAACTACAAGGCCACCCCCTTGGCTTGAATGTCCCAGTCTAGCAACGCATGTAAGTATGTGCATAGTCCTACTGGCTTCAGGGGGAATACTCATGTTCTTAGAGTTCTGCCCGAGGTTAAGCGCTTTATTGGGTTGAGGAGCCTTTTGATGCTTTCAGGAATTGTTTTGAGGTCCCTTGTTCTTTTTCAGCCTCTTCCCCCGAGTCAGTTACAGGTTGGTTCTGCCCTGGAAAGTCCTGTCTCATGGATATAGGCTTTGAGCTCTCATAGATTACAAGAGGTTTGCCATCATGCCCCTGATAAAATGCTCTTCATGATCACATTTGCTATGTTCCTAATGTCAAACCAGCCGGAGGAGAACCTGTCACCATAAGAGGAGTCATCCGTGCTCCAGTACTCTGGTGATTAGGGCTGTATAAATATACAGACCAGCTAGTGACCCAGCCAGATGGACAGATTCCCTGAGCATGCTTGGTGGTGCGGAACATCAAGTTATTGGCCGGTGGCTAGTTGTTCTAGATAGCAGTTTGCATTGAGGGGATGTAGACGTGATCAAAATGTCAGCTTCATAATTGCCCTTTGTCTCCCCTGCAGCGGGATCCCCTGGGAGGCTGGTTGTTAATTCCTTCTAGCAGGGCTAGGGAACTTTTTTGGGGTAAGAGGGCTGCTGACCCACAGAAAAAATCAGTTGGGGGCCCTACCAAGCGAGAAGCAAACAAACCAACTGACCCTCATTGACATAGGCTCGGCCTGGGAAGCAGAAAGACACTCCCCACATTCCCCTCGCACCCCAGAGCTTAGGGGGCTCCAGCCCCATAGGGAGTGGGGCAAAACTGGAGCGCCAGTGTGGGGTCCCCAAAGCAGGGGGGAAGCCCTAAGCCTCAGGGGCCAAATCCAGGCAAGCCACAGGCCGCATCTGGCCCCCGGGCCTTAGGTTCCCCACCCCTGCCTTAAAGCGATATAGAAGGGCCATCTGAAAAATAAACCGAGTACAAGAGTTGTAGTTTAAAAATAGTCTCTTTGTTTGGCCAGCAAAACCTTCCAATCTCCCAGTCTCCCATAGCCAGTATTTTTCCTGCAAGTAATGAGCTCACTGAGACCTGCCTGGGAAAACTTGGTGAGCTGCATTTACCGTGGGGGGAAATGAAAATGCAGCGCATGTGGGAGCTAGCCAAGCGTGTCCCTGCATATTTGGCCGTTACTGGTATAATCCCATGCTCCTGGGGGTCCAAGGAGTGGCAAGGAACGTAGTCATGGTAAAAGCGAGCGTGTTTCTCACACCTTTGCCGGTGCTGCGCTGGCACCGTGCGGCGTTGACTCGTGGCTACGGACAAGGACGTTTTTAATAATGACTCTGAGAGGAAGAGGCTGCGTTTATTGATGGGCCGGGTTGTTGACAGGGGTGTTTACATGTCTGCAATGACGCCGCCCCTCAAGCTGCCGCAAGCGGATCAAATCACTTCTACTCGCTCCCATGCTGCCATTCGCAATCGGCCAAATCGGTCACGGTGTGGGGGTTTGACAGTGTGGCTAACAGGGCGGAGCGTTAGTAGAGATGCAAGGCCCAGGCAAATGAGATCACTGGATGGGATATAGGCTGGTCATTGGCAGGATTATATAAGGTACAGAGGTTGCTACTTAGACTCTGAATATTTTATCACAGGTTGGACCTCCCTGATCCGGCACCCTCGGGACCTGACTGGTTCCAGATGAGGGATTTTGCCAGACCAGGGGAGGTCATTTCTGGCCCTCCAGCTGCCACCCTCCCAGGCTTCCCAGCTTCCCCAGCAACCCAGCTGGGTTGTGTGCTGGGCTTCCTGCCCTCCTCTCCAACCCCCAGCACTGCTGGACTGTGTGCTGGGATCCAGCCTCCCCCCCAGCATAGGGCTGGACTCTTGCCCACCCACCCCTGAATCACACCAGGCTCCCGGTCCCCCCCCACCCTATGCATCATGCCAGGGCTCTCTGATCCCGGAACAGCCGTGATCCTGACAGACCATGGATGTTGCTGGACCAGAGAGTCCTGGTTTATAGAGGTGCAGGCTGTAGTAATGATACTACCTTGTGCTTTGCTTGGTTTTTGCACAGCTTTAGTTTTCAAGATTCCTTTCGGGTGAGTTTTTTTTTCTTTCTTTTTAAGATTTTTTTTAAAAGAGATTGCTCATCTGTAAAAGAAATAAATGCTATTTCTCCTCTCATAAAGGATTATTTTATTTTATTATTTTTTTTATTTTATTTTGTGCTCTGAGGTTAAGAATCTCACAGGGAAAAAATGGCACAATGGAGAACAAATTTTACCCCAGTGAAGTGTGTGTGAGGGTTAAAAAAGAAAGAGCGGGGCCTTGATCAGGGCCCAATTTAAAGCAAAAATGTTCAGCGAAGCCCTGACAAAATAGCTTCTCTGGGGCTTTGTGTGACGTGGAAGAGTGTCTTCTGTGAAACTGCCCCCCCGGGCTTACAAAGTCTGCTACGTTGCGTGAATGGGGAAAGTTTTGAAACAGGCCTTCGAGTTTGACACAATATCTCTCAGCTGGAATCGGCGCTTGTTACCGCGAATAACAGCGTGGCTTTTTTTATTTCATGTCCATAAAAGTGATTGGGTGACTGTTCGTGAATCCATGCGGCTAGTGGTCTGTGTGTTTGACCTGGGAGCTGAGGATATTTTGGAGTAGGGGGAGGGGTTTAGAACCATCATTTCGTTAATCAGTCATGCGGAGGCCAAAGGTGGAGTAGATGGGCCAGCTTGTAACAGGGAGGAGGGGAAGTCAGCTGTCAACCATATTAAAAAAAAATATTGCAATGTGGAGGTGTCCTGAAGGGATGCGCCTGTCGTTCTCTAGCTGCTCTCTGAATTTAAAGGCGTGGCGTCCTCATCAGCACCACAAATTAGCATTGTCTGATTTGCATGGCTTAACAAGGGGAGGTCATCGCCTGGAGCCAGGTCAGCCATACCACCAAGGGGCCTGAAGAAAAACTTTGATTCTTCTTCCTTCCCCCCCGCCCTCCTTTCCGTGAAGTAATCATGCTGTTCTATTGTAAAAGGAGCTCCATCACCTAGAAAGCGAGGCCTGTCATTTAAATTCATCTAAGTTAGGACACCACTGAGCGCTGTCAGATGTCAATCACAATACAGCGAGGAAATGTTTTTCAACAGATTTCTGCCTTCCTTTCTCCATAGCACACAGTCGTGGTATAAAGGCGGAGTGAGGGGGGGGGCCCTGAATGTACTTCTTAGGGTTAGATTTGCCGTTTCATCTGGAAAGCAGTGGTTCTGAAGCGAGGGAGTACAGAATCATTGTCATTTCGGTCATGGCCGGAGAGGAGAATACAGGAATATTGTTTACAGAAAATCTCAAGATTTTGGTATCTGTGGAGGATTTTTTTTTTTTACAGATGGCGAGGCTTCGGTTTACTTGGTTTTTTCCAAGCATTTTGTATTGCTAGAAATGTTACTTGCTAAGAAGACGCAGAGAGGTAGCTGTGTTGTGCCCTGTAGATGCCCAGATTTCTTTGGGTATCAGCTTTTGTGGGCAAAACCCCACTTCCTCGGATACATTGAAGTTTTTACCCGCACAAGCGGATGCCCAGGTAAGTCTTAAGGTGCCACAGGACTCCTTGTTGCTTTTCCTAATGAGTCTCCTCTGCTGAAGTGGCTTTGAAACATTTTGATTAGGCAGCGGATAATTTGGTGACAGGGGGCGAGCCCAAACTGCTTTCCCCTCTGAGTCACTGTCATACAATTCCGGTAGGGACTGAGTGGCATTGTGACCTGCTGCCGGTTCAGCCCAATTTCATTGCAGCCCCCCAATGCGATGCCCTCATCACCAGGTTCAGCAGACAACCTAAGGATTCCATAAATCCTAGAATCGTAGGGCTGGCAGAGCCCTCAGGAGTCATCGAGTCCAGCCCCCTGCCCAAAGCAGGACCAGCCCCAACTCAGTCAGCCCAGCCAGGGCTTGGTCAAGCCGGGATTCAGACACCTCTAGGGATGGAGATTCCACCCCCTCCCTAGGTCAGCAGTTCCCAACCACCAGGTCGTGGCCCATTGCCGGGCTGTGGACCTCTGGCTGCCGGGCTGCGGCGGCTCTAGGGGCGGGGATACACCAGTCCTGCCGCGGCTGTTGGGAGAGGCGTGTCCTGCTCCGCCTCTCAGCCAACCAGCGCCGGGCAGGGGCGGGGTCTCCTCCCGCACATGGAAGGGTGGTTTGCTGCGCGGTGGGACGGTTGCACGGAGCCCGGCACGGCAGCCTTAGAGCAGCTGTGACCCGGGCAGTGGCGCTCAGCTGTCGGCTAGGAGGCAGCGCAGGGCTAGGTGGGGGGGGGAGGTGGGGCTAGTGCTGGGGGATCGGGGGGCTATAAGAAGTGGGGGGCTGGCACTGGGGGGTTTGGGGGTGAAGTTAATACTGGGGGGCTCTGGGGGAAAGGCTAACACTGGAGAGCTCTAAGGGGTCAGGGGCTCTAAGAGGGAGGGGGCTGACACTGGGGCATCTGGGGTGGAGAGCTGGTACCGGCGGGCTCTGGGGGTGGGGCTAGTAGTGAAGGGGCTATGGGGACAGGGCTGGCTCTGGAGGCCTGTGGGGATGGGGCTAATATTGGGGACTGGCACTGGTGGGAGGGTCTGGGGGTTTGGGTGCAGTGGGGCTCTGGAAACAGGAGGCTGGTGCTGGGGATCTGGTGGGGGGCTCTAAGGGATGGGAGGTTGGCACTGGGGGGCTGGGTGCAGGGGACTCTAGGGTCAGTGGCTGGCCCTGGGGGGTAGTGGAGGGGTGGGGGGGCTCTAGGGGTTAGGGCTGGCAACATTGTATTTGCATATTTGTAATTTGCCTAATGAATATGCAAATATGCAAATAAAATGTTACCAGGCTACCAAAAGTTTGTGAATGGGTTTGCTGGTCTCCGATTTAAGAAAGTTGGGCACTAGTGCCCTAGGAACCCATCCTAGTGCTTCCCCACCTTCCTAGGGAAATCGTTTCCCCTCACATCCAGCCTAGACCTGCCCCATAGGTTTGAGGTGCTAGGCAGAAGGACTCCGTGGGTCGTCAGGTGGAGCTACGAGAAGTCCTCTGTTCTGGGTGAGGTGACGTGGAGGGCGCAGAAGGCTGCCCTCGATGGTGCATAGTGCATGACCGAGGGCCGTGCTGGGTCCAGAGATGTGAGACGGAGGCGTTTCCGCTGGCACTAGGCTTGGGTGGGAAAGGAGGGTGGGGGAGAGGCAGACGCAGCCACAGCAGCTCTCGCTGTAAAGAGGAATTTGTGCACCTCTGGGATCCCGTAGCCTCTGACCGGATGGTGTCAGACTCAAGAGCCTCTTACTCTTACGAGTCGGTTAGGACCCCAGGCCATGAACTGCCGATTGGGTAGCTCAGAGCCTTTTCTCCTGGGTGTGACCCAAGACCATAGTGGCGTTTGTCCCTAGGAGCGAGGGGGAGGGGTGGCCATTAGGCTCAGAGGCCTGGCCTACGCTAAAGCTGCCTTAAGATACGCCACGCCAGCTATGTCAATTATGTAGCTGGAGTTGACATATCTTACACCGTATTTCCATTCTGTCCGCACAGAGGGAGGCCGACGGGAGCACACGTCCCCATCGACTTCCCTTGCTCCTTGTGAGGAGCCGAACTCCCGGCACCGATGGAGCGCCCTCTCTGTTCGACTTAGCGGGTCTTCTCCGTAGTGTAGACAAGACCTTAGAGATGGCAAGAAAAGAGCAGGTGCTGGACTCACCAGCAGTTTGGTGCCTGAAGATCAACTGAACGGGAGCTCCTGGCAGCTGATTGGGTGGCCGGTGCCAATAGATGTCACGACAGCCAATCAGTGGCAGGTTCTGGAAAGCATTGTGTGATAGACATCATCCATTGGCAGGTGCCTTTTGCCCGGTGGCCAAGATTTATTAAATGAAACACTTCCCCCCCCGCCCCCCAGTAAACTGTAAATCTGCAGAGACGCATTAACACAACTGACGGTTCTGAATATTATTGCAAGGCAGACGCACACTCTTTTTGCGATCAGTGTTTTTTAACCAACTTGGTCTTTCCAGGCTGAGCAAAGTGCAGTTGTCCAGTACTGTCCTTTTGGACTAAACTATGCCCAAATGCTTGTTTCGAGTGGGACAGATGTTCAGCATGTATGCCCCCCAGAGCAGCCGTGCATTGTTCTAAACGTTTACTGAGAACTAGGCGGTTGGGCATGGAATGCCCTGAGAAAATGAAGTTTAATCATGTGGAAAACTTTGCCATTTGCATCAGCACAATACTACATAGATAAGTGTACTTTCAGTTCCTCAAACACAATAAATGGCGTAACTAAATGCTCTATGAAGTTGAACATCGTATTGTACACAACTCCACTATAAAGCCATTAGAAGAAAAATACAATGAAAATCCCCTATTATGCAAAAAGGTACATGCAATAGTTCCTGAGCAAAATGAGATACAGTAAGAGGTGTAACTTTGTGGCTCATTTTCTCTCCATTAGCTTCTTGTTTACAGAAATCAGATGCAGCATCCATACAAGCATAACTTTCCTTTTGAAATAAGATCTCTAGGCCCTGAATCAGCAATGTTCTCAAGCATATGCCTAACTTCAAGCAGGTGAGAAGTCTCCTTGACTCACATCTTAAGTTAAGCACATGCTGAGCCTGGTAAATTCGGGCCCTAAACTCTGGTTTTGTGCCCCAAACCTGTATTGGGGCACATGAATAGACCCCTTTTTTGGGTAGGAGTCATCGGACAAACAGTCTTTCACTGCAGAGCATTCGAACATAAGAATGGCCATACTGGGTCAGACCAATATCCTGTGCCCTGTCTGCCGACAGTGGCCAATGCCAGGTGTTCCAGAGGGAATAAACAGAACAGGGAATCATCAAGTGATCCCTCTCCTTTCACCCATTTCCAGACAAACAGAGGCTAGGGACACCATTCCTGCTCATTGTGGCTAATAAATATCGATGGCTTTATCCTCCATGCATTTATACAGTTCTTTTGTGAGCCCTGTTAGTCTTGGTCTTCAAAACATCCTCTGGCAAGGAGTTCCACAGGTTGACTGTGCACTGTATGAAGAAAAACTTCTTTTGTTTTAAAGCAGCTACCTATTCATTTCATTTGGTGACCTCTAGTTCTTATGTTATGGGAACAAGTAAATAACTTTTCCATATTCACTTTTTCCATACCTGTCATGGTATTGTTTTTTCAGTACTATCTACTCCAGACCAAATTCTGATTTCGACCTCTGTGGACCCTTTGACCCTATCAATGAGGAGTACCATCTCCATTTAACGTAACAGCATTGAACCAGCAATGGGAAAACCAATACTGAGTCATAAAGCCCAATTACCACTGTCCAAAAACATTCTCAAAAAGCACTTACGTAGAGGTTTGTTCCACAAACATCCAATTAAAGAAAGAGTATGTGATGGATGCAGGAATACACTGCTCACAGACTTACTGTTTACTGGTGCAGCTAACAGATGGATAGGCCAACTGATCAGCAGATGTGTGGCTTATAAATATAAACTAACGCCTTAGTAGTGATGTATATCTGCCAGTGGCGACACATTACTTTCTGTTTAACTCTTGGCTGTATGCTGGGGTTGGCTTTGTAATAATGCAATCATTACTTAAGTGTAAGTTGTTGACTCATGGTGAGGAAAAAAAAGACCGTTTCTTCTGAATATTAGAATGTATTTCTTAAAAGTGTTAGTGACAGACCTTGAAATGTTTGATTTGTACTTTAAAGAGCAAGGCTCACAGCTTGTGTTCCAAACTGTATTTTTTTCAATGGTTTGAAGCAACTCAGTTCTTACCAAAGCCACCCCTTCACCCCCAATTTAGAATAACTAATTATAAGGGGGGAGGGAGAGGAAGAAAGTTTTAGCCTGAAAAGGGGACCGGTCCTGGTGGCACGCAGTTCTTTCAGCTACTAAAATATAATATCTCTGTTCATTTCAAACAGTGCACTGAGGAAATGCAGAGCAAGGGATTGGCATGCTATTGTTCTATTTGCCGTTTAAATAATTTAGTTGCGAAAAATCTGAAGGCTGCTTTAGCTGCAATTAATTATTCATTAATGACATGCTAATTGCGTGGCACCTTTGAATATTTAACAAAATACAAAAAACCCAGGCCCGGTAGTTAAGTTTTTAATGTAGGGAAAAGATTCTTTCCTATGCCACCTCGTTTGGGAGGTGGGGGGATGGCTTTTCAGACGGGATGGAGTGAGTCCCAGTTGTGGCCTACTTTCCTTTCACCGGCTTCAGTCGCTCTTTGTACAGTGGAATATAATGTCCTTATCTGGACTTAACAATTGACAGGGTGGCAATCCCTTGACTTTTGTCCCAATGATTTCTCCACAAAAATGGGTTAATTATCGCTTTCCAGAGCGTTTTGACTAACAAAAGGCCACGGTTCCCTTTTCTTCCTTTCTTTCCTATTTACTGGATGTGGAACCCTTTGAAATGTGATAGTTTAATCGGCGACACCTTCTAACTGGGGGATTTCTGAGTGCCGGAGCCCTCTGCCGTGAGCTCATGGTGTGGTGTGTGAACATTACCCTGATGAGGAGATATAACCTTTATTATGACAAAAGCCTCTGTGGACTTTAAGGGTGGGGGAGGGGAGCGCCCTTCCAAACTTCTCCATGCAGGAGAGCAGATTTGGTTATTTTCAGTGACTAAAAGCCAAGTGGCGAGCTAACAGTGCCCCTTTCATAACCTGTGTCTGAACAAGAGCAGTAATTATGCTAGCCCCTTAAAAATGTTAATTCTTATTCCCTGCCTAGTGACCACATCTTTTTGACTTTAGAGTGAGTGAGTGGTGGGTGTGTGAGGGAAAGAATCTGTCAATAACTCGTCAGCGTTCCTTTAAAATATTTTTATTCGGTGGTTGCAAAAAATAGGGCCATGAGCACCAACCTTTAGTGCCACTGCCCTCAATTTTGGTTGAGAGTATGATTTCAACCACAGTAAGATAAATTGCATGGGCCCTCTTCTGTTTGCGTCTGTGGCTGGTGATTTACACAGTAGACTGAAGGGGGATGTGATAGAGGTCTATACAATCATGACTGGTGTGGAGAAAGTGAACAAGGAAAAATTATTTAATTGTTCCCATAACACAAGAACTAGGGCTCATCAAATGAAATTAATAGGTAGCAGGTTTAAAACAAACAAAAGCAAGTATTTCCTCACACAATGCACTGTCAACCCGTGGAACTCCTTGCCAGAGGATGTTGTAAAGGCCAGGACTTTAACAGCATTAAAAGAAGAACTAGATAAATTCATGGAGGACAGGTTCATCAATGGCTATTATCCAGGATGGGTAGGGATGGTGTCCCTAGCTCTGTTAGAAGCTGGGAATGGGTGACAGGGGAGGGATCACTTGGTGATTCCCTGTTCTGTTCATTCCCTCTGGGGGCACCTGGCATTGGCCACTGTCGGAAGACAGGACACTGGGCTAGACGGACCTTTGGTCTGACCTAGTCTGGCTGTTCTTATGTTCTGCTTAATTAGTCAGTAATTCCCATTAATGTTATAATAACATTCAGGGCTGGCCCACAACACTTTGGCACCTGAGGCGGGGAGCTCAAATGATGCCCCCATGCCCCCTTTTCTCCTGCCTGCCTGTGATGTCTCTTGTGCCCTCCTTCCTCCAGCACAGCACTCCCCCATCTCTGGGCATCTAGAGCAGAGAGAATCCATCTGCACCCGCAGCAGACACAATTTTCTATACTCTGGGTCCTACTGGTGCCCCCCCCAGTCTGGCACCTGAGGCGGCCGCCTCGGTTTGCCTCATGGTAAGGCCGGCCCTGATAACATTTACTAATGTGCATCCGTGAATCTGAGCATTGTTAGGGTGATATGAAATTAGATACTTCAAGCTCATGATGAATTTTATAATTTGGATAAATTATTCCATGATAAGATGGAGGGGAGAAGAAATCAGGAGAGCTTGAGTTATCTAGAAAGGCCTAACTTACCGGCAACTGGTGGCACACAAGTTTATACAGGTAATTTTAAGCTCAGAGTAGAAAAAACAAAGATGCATTAGCTCAGATAAAGTTCTCCGAGCCTGTCCTGTTTTGGCTGACCGTTTTGATGAAGTCTAAGGGTATGTCTACACTACAGTGCTATTTCGAATTAACTTAATTCGAAATAGTTAATTCGAATTAAGCTAATTCGAAATAACGCATCTAGACACAACAACTATTTCGAAATAGCGCGTCCACACTGAGTGGACCCTGAACCGAAGTTGAGGCTGGCCGGAACCAGTGCCAGCAGGGCATCAGGTTAGGACTTAGCGTGTGGGGCTGCTGCCTGAGGCTAACTGAGCTCCGTGCTTAAAGGGACCCAACCTCCACCCCGGACAGACAGTTCTCAGGGTTCCCCGCTTGCTTGTCTACCTCGATGAGGGACAGCAAAGCAGTCCTGTCTTGGAGTGCCCTGAGTGCCCGCACTCAGGACACCACAGCACTCGGCCACATGGAGCCAGAGCTGCTGATGGGCATGCCAGTGTGTCTCGTGGGGTCGTTGCCATCAGCCCGGCTGCACTTGCCACAGGCTGCCATCCGGGGGGATCCATCGGGGGGGCTCTGAGGATCCAGGAGGCCCTGAGGGAGAGCGTCCACCCCAAGGAGCCCTCAGAGCCACCCCGGTCCTCCCCACCGGGGGCTCGTGCCCCATTCCTCCGTCACGTCCTTCCACTTACCCCTCCCTAGCCCCCCTTCCTGATGTCAAACAAAAGACACGTATGTTCAAAAATAGAAACTGGGTTTATTGAACAAAACTGGGAGAGGGGAGATAAACCTCTGGGGAGACTGGGAAAAGGAGGTGGGAGAGGGGAAGAGCGAGGGTGGAAGAGGGGAGGGGGGAACCTGGGAGGAGGGAGCTGGAAGGGGGAAGCCAGGGGAAGAAGGGGGAGGGGAAGCTCAGGGCTCAGGGTTGGGGGGTCTCGCCAGACCAACTTGACTTTCATTCTAATCTGCTCCTGGGTTTGCATGTGGCCTTTGGTGGCCAGGCTGGCAGCTATCCTGCCATAGACGGCCGTGTTCCTCCGTCCACGGCTGAGATCATGGATGTTGGGGGCATCCCCCAAACCTGAATAAGGTCCATGATCTCCACCCTGGACCAGGAAGGTGCCCGCCTTCTCCAGCCCCTGTCAGGCTCCTGGGAGCTGGCAGACTGCTCCTGGGGAGCGGTGGAGGGCTGGCTGCCAGTGGCTTGCTGGCTCATGTTTTGGGGCCACTGGGTCAGGGGCCCCGGTGGTCACTGCTGGCTCTGGGCTGGCAGGCTTGGAGCTGGCACAGGCACTGTGGCCAGGGTCTACCCCTTTAATGGCTCCAGGGCTGCAGGAGAGGAGAGTAAGTTTTCCTGGTTGTGCCCAGAGTGGCCACCAGGGCTCCCTGGGAAGGGCTGGAGGCCCCCTATTTCGAATTAAGTGTCTACACAGCGCTTAATTCGAAATAGCTATTTCGAATCTGATGTTACTCCTCGTAGAATGAGGTTTACCAAATTTGAAATAAGGGCTCCACTATTTCGAAATTATTTCGAAATAGCTGTTTGCCTGTGTAGATGCTATTAAAGTTAATTGGAAATAACGGCTGTTATTTCGAATTAACTTTGTAGTGTAGACATACCCTAAGAGAGGTTTCTGGCAATCCTGGTAAAATGTCAGGATCCCTCCTCGGCGGAGTTTACCAACCAATTTCAGCCATGACAAAACAAGGAGAGGTATCGAGAATATTGGAAAGGGGTGGAAGGATGGGGAAAACCATTGATAAGATGGTGTGTTTGCTTAGTGATCAGATGGTGTGGTTATTTATGTAGAGGTTGGAGTAAAAGTGTTAATAAAGATCTTTGCTGGTTAATTTTCTGTAAGTTACACAGTAGATGCAGGTCAGAAGGAGGGCTATTAAGGCTAAGAGGGTGATGACCTGAGGATGGGGGTTCCCTGTGCATGGGATGATGGGGAAGGACATGCAAAGACCAAGGGACAATGGGATGTACAGGTGAGCACCATGGACGTAAGAAGAGATGGACAGACAGACTCTCCTGAGTTGTATTAATTTTGACACTGACAGTGGTGTAACTTACTTGTCAGTATAAATTGGTGAAAAAACAGGTCTGGCACCCGCTTGGCACTCAGCAGATGTGTAAAATGAATGCAAGGGATAGTAGCATGAGAAGCAAGTGACCGGAGGGTGAAAATTAAGCAGATACAAACACGTGCACTTTCTCATGCCAGCACCATCCCCAATGCACTTGGGGCCAAACCCAGCCCGGGTGCAAGCGAGCACAGCTTCCTGTCTGATGCTATCCCGGCGTAGTGCTAAGGGAGTTTCTTTTGGAGGAAATAGAATCTGTGTTGGGCTGGACTGATTTATGCCAGGGCTGAATTTAATCAATGCCAAATACCATGTCTAAGTAAATGGCCCTTGCCTTGTGCTCCCAGACTTGTGCAAACTCATTCACTTTCCCGCTTGGGCCTGTTTGCTCCTGTGTGTGAATGCATCGCACCCGATGTGTAACTCACAACACTGCCTGCCTCACCAGTGTATTGGGCTCTGCAGCATGTTTCCATGGTCCTTTCGAAGGCAAGGAGACCAACTGTCTGGCAGTTACATTAGCATATCGGAGAGCAGAATTCCCCCAGCCTTAGCCCGTAAGGTCGTGTCTGTTGCAAATGTGACTTTTAACATGGTGTGGCAATTAAATGCCAGGCTCCTACTGCCTGTAATTAAGAGTTCAAATTGTGAATTAATATTTGAGCATTTTTATGGCATTACAAGTAATAAACTAAATAGGAGGAAGGGGCTGAAAACGAGGAAGAAAGGTCCTCTTGAAGCATATTCAGAGATGACATTTCCCCACATCGATAGCCATCGATAGCTGTGCTTCACCAGCCATGACAACAAGAAAGTCACATGTCAATCAAAGGGAGAGTTGCCCACAATGGATCAAGAATGAATGAAACGAAGCTACTGTCTGCCTGGCTTTGGGAAAGCTGTGGCTGTTGGTGGTGTAGCATGAATAAGGCTCATGTTCAGACACAAGGTAGAGAGGTGGTGGGGCTTAAAAAGAAACAAAGCTCTACAGCTCTTTAAAGCTCCATTCCCCAGTGGGGAGGAGTTCTACAAATAACCCCCCACAGCAAGAGCCAGGTTTTTAAGTCATTGCATAGAATCATAGAATGGGAAGGGACCTCAAGAGGTCATCAAGTACAGTCCCCTGCCCTCATGGCAGGGCCAAGCACCTCCTTGTGATACCCTTTTAGATACTTGAAAGCTGCTCTCATGTCCCCTCTCAGTCTTCTCTTTTCCAACTAAACAAGCCCAATTCCTTCAGCCTTCCCTCAGAGCTCATCTTCTCTAGACCTTTCATCATTTTCACTGCTCTTCTGTGGACCTTCTCCAGTTTCTCCACATCTTTCCTGAAATGTGGTGCCCAGAACTAGACACAACACTCCACCTGAGGCCTAACCAGTGCAGAGCAGAGCAGAAGAATGACTCCTCGTGTCTTGCTCACAACACTCCTGTTAATGCTGCCCAGAAGCATGTTTGCTCTTTTTGAAACAGTGTCACACTCTTCTGTTCATACCTTCTGCTTTGATTATGTACAGTCACTCCCTCTCACCTCAGAATCAGGTTTTCTTTGACAGAATATGCATATTTCTGCTCAATGACAAAGGAGTGCTTTGCTCACAGTCTTCCCAAATCTTCAATTTTATTGCCCTCACAGTGTTTGGGGCATTTCTCAAGTCCCCAGCTCCTAAGGTCCGGGGAGTACGAGAGACAGTGAACCTCTAAGAAAAATCAGGACGTAGCCCTCACGATTTCACAGGAATACCTGAAAATGTGACTTCTCCTAACGACTCAGAAATCAAGTGGTGTCTAAGGGGAGCTCAAAAGCGAATCTGAAAATACCATGATTTTTAACCTTTTTTGGGAGGGGGTTTGGCTTATGACACATTCTGCTGCTTTTAAAGTTGAACGAGAAGCTTTCAAAGACAATCAGCGTTGCGCACAGACAGAGTCTTACCTGGTTCTTTGTTTTCCTCCAGATGGGACTTGCCTTTGTCTGCCAGTGTCTCTTTGGTACTGGGATGGCCAGACCAGAAAGCCATCCATCAGGGCCAGGCCTACCAGTCCAGCATGAAGGGTTTTACTTCCTTGCTTCGTCGCATGCTGCCTTTGTGTGTCCAGCCCCAAATGACTGGCCTTCTCTGCGGCCCTATCACCCCTCTCAGGCACACGAGCAGCAGAAAAGCCTACGGTTTTCTTGACATCCCCACTCATTTCAGTGCCGGGTCCCTCTAGAACAGGGCTTCTCCTGGCATTTTTGAGTCCAACTTCGTGGCACCTTTTGGAGCAGTTGCCAGCATTGATTGGGCATCTCCCACAACGGGTTTGGAGGTGCATTGGCACAGGGTGAGTGCTTACACGGGGGATTTGTAGGAAGCCTTTTCCAGGGAATGGCACCCATTCTCCCTTCTGTGCAGGGCTGCGGCTCATAACTGAAGCCAGTGGAGGGTGTATGGAAAGGAGATGGACAGAGTTGCTCATAGACTGAGGAGAGGATCAGTGCTGACCAGCGTTCCCTGTAAGCTGAAGGCTTGCGCAGGCACCCAGGAGAGATCCCAATGCAGCCCAGTTGATTACCAGAGCTCCCACCGTGCTCAGAGCTGCATGTATTTCTATGGGTGGTGCACATCTGCACATGCCTGGGTGCACATGACAAAATTTATCCCACACATGGATGGAAAAGCTTAGAGGGAGCATGGGTGCTAACTGACTGGTTTTGTCTGGCCAGGTTGGGATGGATCTAGTACCATGAACACAGTCAGACTTGAAATCAGCTACAAATAATTGTACTTCTGCCTCTTCTGACCTGGAGTCAGGACATCCCTGTGACGGGGCTTTCCTGAGTGGAGTGCACAACCCGTGTGTCATTTTTCTTGCAGAATCTGAATTTTCCTGCAATCATCTGAGAAACCAAAAAGGATGGGGACTTTCCTTGATTGGCCTCCCAGGTCTGGCAGAGATCCAGCCATCTCCATGGCCCACAGTAGTGCACGGTGTCTGGGTGGAGAGCAAGCTGTGGAGAACCTGCATCCTTTCTGGGCAGCAGGCAGGTGTCCCGTGGGGGGCACAGGGCTGAGACAGCCTCCCCAGTGTCCCACGTGTGGGGCAACCCCCCGCTGCAGGCACCACCCCTCCTTTAAGACAGAAAATATCTTAATGCCTCTGTATAAAACCATGGGATGCCCACATCTTGGATACTGCGTGCAGATGTGGTTGCCTCATCTTCAAAAAGAACTATTGGCATTGGAAAAAGTTCAGAAAAGGGCAACAAAAATGATGAGGGGTTTGGAATGGGTCCCATATGAGGGGAGATTAAAAAGACCAGGACTTGTCAGCTTAGAAAAGAAGAGACTAAGGGGGGATAGGATAGAGGTCTATCAAGATTTTTTTATAGAAGTGTGTGGAGGGGGGAGAGGGGGTTGGACTGATTTGACAGTGCTTTTTAATTTTCTTTTCATGCAATGTGAGCAAATGTGATTGAAACTGGAAAAACATTCCACCCCTCCTCCTTCCTGAGTGTAGGGGGAAAGGAACCACGCAAAACACCCCCTTCAAATCTAGACCCTTCACATTTTTATATCAATTCAGAGCTGCACAAAATGAAACTTTACAGTTTGTTTTTATGGCGAATCTAAAATGTTCATGATTTTTTTTTAAGTGGCCATGGAAAACCCTTGCAAGGGAGGTTTATGCTGGACGTTAGGGAAAATGCCCTGTCAGGGTGGTTAAATACTGGAATCAATTGCCTGCGGAGGTTGTGGAATCTCCATCAGTGGAGATTTTAAAGAGCAGGTGAGATAAATACCTGTCAGGGATGATCTAGAAGGTACTTGGTTGGTCCTGTCATGAGTGCAAGGGATTGGACTTCACGACCTCTCAAAATCCCTTCCACTTCTGTGAGTCTGATTTTTTGATCACTCCTAATATTTACATTCACCCTGTTCTTTATTTTCCAGCCTATAGGAGCAGAAGTTGATATTTTGACCTTTTCGTAAGCATCCTACGCTATATTTGGAATGCAGCTAAATATCAATTGATTTGTCCTGTTGCAAAGCCTAAAAATAAATAAAGTAAATCTAAATTTTTCTCATGCCCCCCGAACATGTTCATCTTAGAAGCAAGTGGTCTGCATTTGATTGTGAATGCTGTGATTTGAAATAAACATACAGTGCAAGTGTTGGGTTTTGGCATTTAGAAATCTGAGAGTCAAGAGATGAAATTTAAGCCCCCAAATTGAATGGAGCAAACTCTCTGCTCGTGTGCGTGTGTGGCTTCCCCAGGGATCTGCTGGTTGAAAACCTGTGTGTTTTGGGCTGCAACCACCTGGGTCTGAGCATAGATCCATTCAATGGGACATGCTCACACATGTGAAAGTTACTCTGCTCTAGTGTTTGCAGGCCTGGGCCCTTTATTCAGCAAACTAATAAAAGATGGTAAGCCAAAGGTGGAGGGGGTAAGGTTAGCCTGCCGTAGCTAACCTGCCATAGCTGGGGTGTTATATTAATTGTTAATAAGTATGCCGTCACCCACTGAGCACTTGTGCAAATATTCATAGATTGTGAAAACTGCCCTCATTTTAGTATGAACTAAACTTCACAATTCACTATTTGTTGCTCACCGTTGGTGCTGTTTCTTTTCCTTGGACAGCAAATGTTTGAAAGGACAGAATAATGCACAATCCTATGACTCTAGCAGAGCTTGCAAATATCAGACAGGCCGAAAATTATTTGTCCAAACTGTTTGGTTACAGATAACGGATACATTCAGAGGAAATCGGGATGTTTCCAAAGGATTTGCTAACCAGAAAATAAGGGTGACAATGCTCATGAATAAATAGGCTAGCCAACGCTGGCACAACCAAAACCAAAGAACACTTAAAAATAAAGCTAAAGTTGCCCTCTGTTTTTCAGGTGTAGATTTAGAGGCATATTCGTTTGTGGAGACAGACTAAAAGAAATGTGCAACAGACACACCTGACTCACTTACATTTTGTAGTTCCAACACTCAAAAATACAATGCTTATGGTAATGAATTTTATCTATTACAAGGGAAAACAATCACCTTTGATGACATTATAGAATAAACACATTTAACAGCATGCTGAATTGCTGAAGTATCATTTTCAACGACCTCATTAGTGTCACTTAATTAAAACTTCCTGCTCTTGACTTTGATGCTGGTGCAGGCAAAACCACAGAGGGAATTGAACAAACAACTAAAAAGGGAGGGGGCATCTTCTAGTGATAAATAGCAGGAGTTGCTAATGAAACCAAATTACGTCCCGTTTTCCTGCAACTCCGATAAAATAATATGAAACGCACAGCAACTTTGCATCAAACAAATTAATCAGCCGTCAGCAGATTTGCCTGATGATAATCTCCTGCCCTTATTGATCATTTTAAAAAGTTTTTTTTTCCTGTATGCAAGCATTAGGTTGGTGATAATTAAAGCTTCAGCTTCAGAAATGCCATAATAACCGTTAATTAGCAGGATGCTATTTTCAACATAATTTGCTAATTAGGCAGGGAGCTTATATAGTGAATGTACCTAATTATGAAAGGGTCTTGCGCTGTAGACTCATGTGACTGGGGTGTAAATGACACCATTGGGGGGCTCTGGCAGGTTTTAATTATTTATTTTTAAGTCTATTGTATTCAGAAACATTTAGCCAATTTAATTGTGAGGAGTAACTGCTTTTTTTTCCCTTTCCAACTGGCTCACTTCTGCCTGATAGTTTGTGTATCCCCACAATGAATAAATACCAGGGGGTCACATAGTTTGCAAGGTAAACTCTGTTGATTTCAATGGAGTCAGGCCTGTTCAGCAAGTATTTTGGTCCAGGACAGACTACCAGAGGACACCGGGTCTAGAGATTATGTGGACTGTTGTGTTCTGAGCAGTGTTCCCTGTAAGCTGAGCACTTGTGCGAGTGCCCAGGAGAAAATCATATACTGCCCAGCTGATTAATGGAGTGCCCAAAGCAGCATGTGTTTCTACTGGTGGTGCACATCTGCACATGCCTTGGCGCACATGACAAAATTTATTCCACACATGGATGGAAAAGCTTAGAGGGGACATTGATTCTGAGTATGCAATTTTGGACTGGAAGTTATAGTGCTTGTATGGAATTAATGTCTGTCGGAAGTAGTTCATGCTCAGTACAGGGTTCCGAAAACCTGCTCCTGCTGCTAGAAAACAGTCCTTGGATTTCTCGGCTCTGTGCTGTGGATAACACTTCTGTCTCACTTGACCATGTTTAGATGTCAGGAATTACTCTCTCATTTTTTGTTTTTAAGGGACATTCGTTTAATTTATTTGCAGGAAGAAAACTTGACCGAGGCCGAGCTCAATCTTATGTATAAAATTAAGACAAAGAAATTTAAATGTGGAGAAAGTAACATGCAAACAATGAATTGTGACCATAATCCTGCAACGACCTTGATGCTTAAAGTTACGTATGTGCTGAGTAGACCTTTCGATTTCAGGGGAGTTACTCAGATGTTTAAAATGCAGCACATGCTTAAGAATTTTCAGGATCAAGGTGTCTACTCTACTCTTACTCTACTCTACTGGTTGAACCTCTCTAGTCCAGCAACATCTGTGGTCCAACATGATTTTAGTGAGCTGGATGTCTACTTATCATGGATGTGGCCAAGTTTCCTGCAGTCCCAGAAAGTTTGCTTACAGCCCCCAGTCCTGGCTCTCAGTGTTCTGTGCTGTTATTTAGCTCTAATTTACCCTTCAGTGTCCTCTAAGAGCCCAGGAAGCAGTGGAAGGGTTGGTCATGCTGCTAGACAATATTGACCTCCTGTGGTTTGGCAAATTCTCCAGTTCAGCACCGGTCAGGTCCCGAAGGTGGCGGATTAAAGAGGTTCAACCTGTACTATAATGTGTGTGTAATTATAAATACATGTGCCTTTGTGTGTACATGAGTTTAAATTTAGCTCTTCACCCTTGCAAAAGTAATATGGTACTGTCATCTGCCTATGCACACGCTGACTTTCTGGCTCGCAATACTTGGCTTCTTGTAACTGTTTTACTGCGTTTCAAATAAAGCGGTTATTTCTCTCTTCCCTTTTTAAAAGAAATGAAAACTTAATTCAATAATACATGAGCTCCAGCTCAGCCTAAGAGTCACTTAACTTAAATCTTTTTGTAGAGGTTCCCACTTAAACAGCTTGAACGACAGTAAATCATGTTGGGGAATGGACATCCCGCTTTCATTGCCACGCTGCGGAGCTCTGAATTAATGGCCAGCTCTTTAGAATGTATGGCTGTGCCTTCCAGCTGCTGGGCCTGACAGTGTTATTGCTCAATTAATGGGATTTTGATGTAATTGCAGATCGGAAACGCAGCGCCTAAAAAATTATATTTTTTCCATAAGAATTGCATTTTATCATCCAGCTGTGGGGAAGAATATGCTAAGTAATGGGGCTTCTCTTGGTTTTTATTTTCCGAAAACTGGTATTAGTTGGTTGCCGCCAACGGAACTGCATAAGGGCTTGGAAGGGATGTACGAAAATGTTTATAAGGGTCGTCCAGCCTGCTTATGGCTCAGAGGATAACTAATTGCTCTGTCCCAAGAGACAGGATTCAGGAGAGACTGGAAGAATCTCCCTCCTGAACTTGGTGGAAGCAGAAAAACTGTGGCGGTTCCATCCTGTGTCCTAGGGGAAGAGACTAGCTATATCTAATGCATTCACTTGCTGATGGCTGTAAGAATTGGCTTCTCTTTGAGCCCTAAAAGGGTAGAATTTGATTATCATTATTTTAAAGCATGTACAGCTGCCACAATATCTTTTCTTATCACTCGCTGTCTCAGAATGGTGTCTTTGTAAGAATCCTCATTTCTGTTGGCTCAGAAGAAGGTTGCCAGAAAGCATCAAGGCCAGGTTGGTTCTGGGATACCCCGATTGTCTGGATGCAGAAATAAGGTGAAATCTGAGAGTGAAATAAATAGGTCAATTTTCTTAACACATGGGGTAAAGCACACGCACACCCAGAACAGCCATATGTAGGTGAATAAACACAAGCCCTACTCCAATCTAACAGAATAAACACAGTGAAGAGGGTAACAGGTTTCCAAAAGAAATGGGTTACCTCTCTTCTCCAGCATCTCCAAGTGACCTCCAAGTTGATCATAAGTTTCACTGTTAATGCACCTGCTGTGTGATTACGAAAAGTGTTTCAAATTACTAGTGTCCAATGCTAAGAACGTCTACACTGGTCCGACCAAAGGTCCATCTAGCCAAGGATCCTGTCTTCCGACAGTGGACAGTTCCAGATGCTTCAGGGGGAATCAACAGAACAGCTCAAATATTGAGTGATCCATCCCCTAACATCCAACCTTAGCTTCTGGCAGTTTTGGGGTATGGATAGAGGTCTATAAAATCATGATGGGCGTGGAGAAAGTGAATAAGGAAAAGTTATTTACTCCTTTGCATTATACAAGAACTGGGGGCCACCAAATGAAATTAATAGGCAGCAGGTTTAAAACAAAAGGCAGTATTTCATCACACGATGTACAGTCAACCTGTGGAACTCCCTGCCAGAGGAAGTTGTGAAGACCCAGGCTTTAACAGGGTTCAGAAAAGAGCTATGTAAATTCATGGAGGTTAGGTCCATCAATGGTTGGAGAGATGTTTTCTCTAGCCTCTGTCAGATGCTGGGAATGAGCAACAGGGGATAGATCACTTGATGAAATCATTCCCTGAGGGGCACCTAGCACTGAGCACCCATGGAGGACCAGATACAGAACTAGATGGAAATTTGGTCTGACCTAGTATGGCTGTTCTTCTGCAAGGGACATCCAAAGCATGGGATCATAGACTCATAGAACACTAGAACTGGAAGGGACCTCAAGAGTCCCGTCCCATGGTTTCATGAGAGTTTCATCTCTCACCATCTTAGCTAACAGACCATTGATGGATCTATCTCCACAGGTTGAATGGGCACTGTGTGAAGAAATGCTTCCTTTACCTTGTTTTAAATCTGCTGCCTATTTATTTTAGTGGGTAACCACTGGTGCTTCTGTTATGCGAACGGGTAAATAACACTCAAGTCTCCATTTTCAATGTATTAAATAATAAGTAATAATTTATTGTCCCGGCCATCTGATGAACAATAATGGAAGCCAAACCATATAGTTTTGCCTTCTTTATCCATTTCTCTGTCCTTTAATTGGTTAAGGATATCTAATTTGCATAATCACAAAAATATTGTTTCTTTATAATTGCACTGTTTGTGAATCTCAGTACTCTGTACAACTATTTGCAAATCAGAGTGTGGCGATTTACAATAATAACTGTCGAGTTATTTTTCAATAACTGGTAGTGTGATTAAGCAGATCTCTTTACTCTGATTGGCTACTCTAATGCCTCTGCTAGTATTGGCTCTGCTACTTGGAATTTTCAAACTATTGTCTGTTGCAAATGTGCTAGTGGCAATAGTTTCTCTCTTTCTGTTCAGCAGAAGTAGCAAACCCCTAAAATAGTTGCTTGAGGCCAGATTTTTAAGGGTATTTAGTTGTCCAAAGGTGGAGGTAGGTGCTTTGTGGGATTTTCACAGACCCTGTGAGTTTAGTTAGTTTCCCTGCTTACACTGCATGGGCCTGGGTCAATGTGAGCTTTTGCTACTGATCTCAGTGGCAGGAAGATCAGGCTCTTACAGTGTTTCCCCTTCACAAGATTTTGTGGAGTTTTCACACACCAAAATGTGCGTGTGTGTGTGTGCACATGTGTAGGGTGATCATTTAAAAAACTCCAAGAAGATATGGTTATAAAACATCAAAAATTGGCAGGGGATTGGGTTTGTGCAGTTGTACACCTATTTTATATGTATACAGGAAGATTTATGCAGTGTTGCTGGAGTCCTTAACTCAAGTAAATTTTGTTTTTCTTTATTTAAATCATCGTTCTGGAGTGGAGCTGGGTACGAGGTGTTCAGCATGCAGGCTGCCAGGTGAGAAGCACCTGTCCATGGCTGCAGCGGGCACAGTCAGGGGAGAGATGCATGTCTCCCGGTTGAGGGAAAGACAGACACATGAAAAAACAGACAAGCTCTCTGAAATATATAGTAGATAGCTGTCCCTTTCTCCATCCCTGCTCCCTGCTGGCCCAGGGAAATTATAGCTGTCCCAGTCCCCATCTCTGGCCCCTTGCTGCCCTCTGTGGTCATTCTGGAGTATAACGGTCCCACTTACCAGACCCCCCCCCCCATTTCCATCTGATGAGAAACCGTCGAATTCCACGCACATCCCATTGTCCTGGCACAACCAAACCCTGGCCTTGCTTTAAGTTATGGTAAGAGGAAGCTGCATACCGAATTTGGTGGTCCTAGCTCTTACCATTTAAGAGAAGTTCTTGAACAAAAGGACTCCTAAATGGACGGACAGAGAGCTGCACATTGCTAAAATATATACTAAGATAAGTATATATATGCAGATACAGTCCATATATATTTACATTTCCTTTTACTACCTCAATAATACACAGTAAATTAATTCAGATACATAATGCCTAGGAATATCCCAAAGCCATGATATTTAGCATGTGGCGGTGCCCACCAACCAGTAAACTTATTAAAAATTAATGCTCATGTGAGATCAGTTTTAAAAATATTAAATTTCAGCACCAGCTTTTAGGAGGACCCATGTAGATTCCTATGGAGGCCAAATGGACTCAGGATTTGCACAGGGGTCTGTGGATGTGAACCCTGATGCCAGATTTGGAGTAGGAGTTCCTTAGAGTCTTACTTTTTGTCTATGAATACTGCAGCATTATATACAAATTACTAACTTTGGTCACTGAGGTAGTTGCTGAAATGTTGACAGATGACATAATCTTTTTTAATAATAGTTCTCTTTTGTAATTTTGTTACAAACATGACCCTGACATGTAAATGACTTACTGTAGTTTACAATAAGGGAAAACCCTAAATAATAAAGATACAAAATGCTATAGAGACAATAAATGTAAAGTGTAATGCCTACGTGTAGCCGCTAGATGGCAGCGTTATGTGGTGTTGAGGTTTGTGGATGATGTAATTAGTGACTTCCTGTTGGGATTCTAGGTTACAGGCCACGCTTTGAGATATGTGATCTCTTGTGTAATCCAACTTGGATCTATTGCACCAATACGGATCAGCACCATTTGCTAAGAAAATCCGCATGCAGAAATATTTCTCGCCCCTTTCTCATTATTAGAGCAATTCCTTCTCTGTCACATGGATGTCCATCCAGAGTAGCTCCATCAACTTCCCCAATGTAGGCCAAGGCAACTAAAAGAAGGATTTGCCCACCTGTTTTAATGGCCTCGCATCCGTCTGCAAGATTATGCTACCTCGTGCAGTCATATACCAGAATCCCTGAGCCACGCACCATGGCTTTGCTTGAGAAGTTCTCAGTCAGTGGTAATGCCAGTGGACCGATGGACTGTGTGTAAGGTGGACAGTGCCGCTTCCTGTCGTGGCTGAAAGGAAGTGAATTTATATGAGGTGCCTGCTCCCTGCTCATGGTTGTGCAGGGACAAAGGAAGATGGCTCACCCAAGCCAAAGAATGTGATTTGGCCTCATTTCACTAGTGCTTCAGTAGGTGAATGTGCATGCATTGTACAGACATGTAGAAATATTAATTCGCACAACACGGCAAGATGAATAGAACCGAAAGGGATGAAGGAATGAAATGTAAAGAGCTACCCTGTTGTGCTATTGAGAGTCGGGGGCTGGCTTGATTTCTGATACAAATGAGAGCAGTTATGGGCCTGCTTTAACTCTGACTCAGGCTCTAAGGGGTCCATCCGGCAGCTGAGAAGAACCAGTGTCAATACTTCCTAGCCATGCCTCTTGTGCCAGCTGGGAATTGCCAGCTGCCCAGATCCTCAGCTCCATTATATTGGCAATGTATCACAAAGGGGCCATCTGGGACCCAAGGACTGAACGCCCCATAAGCTCTTCTACGGTTACGTTGTCATTCTTCTTTTCTTACAGCAAATGAGAGGTTGTTTAGCTTGCGGAAAGTCTTTTTCTGCCCTTTGAGTATGGAGGGGACATTCCAGGAAGGTCTAGCGTTGTCAGGAACATCACTGCAAGCCAAAACCTCCTGAGCTAGAATCCTAGGATTGGCTCCTCTGTTAGGTGAACAAGTCACATCCTCCGTGGCTGCAGGTGTTTTCATCCATAAAATGGGGTGAGAAAACCAAATGTAAAGGCGAGCGGTGAAGGTTAACCAATGTGTAAGTGCCTCAAAGAGGAAACATGGCATGAGGGTTTCATTGCTAACTGCAGCGTTTGAAATGTTAAATGTACGGCATTTGTGATCTCAGCGTACAAAAAAAAAAGTGAAATATTTTTAACTGATTAAAAGCCTCATTTTTTTTTTCATTCCGAGAGAGTTCGTAATTGCCAGCTGGATTTTCTTCAAACTTTCTATTCAAGCGTCCTTTAGAGTGAGCCTAAGCGTGCCAAATCTGAACTCCAAAGGCATTTTTGGGAAAGTTATTTCACTGAAAATAGGGGCACAGAATGAGTGCTGTGGTAGGCCTAGATGACATAGCCCAGTAGCTTGTGATCTATCAGAGATTTTCATTCTTTGGCTATTAACCATTTGCATAGAATGACAGGGAAAAAAGTGATGCCTCAGGATATCCAGAGCTAAATGATGGCCTAGCAACCTAGAAGTAGATCATCCCTTGAATACCTTGACAGAGTCCGTGCTTTTCTCAGCTGTAGGTTTTCATCACATGCCCCGAACACATCCCACTTTTAACTTGCGTTTCTCTACCTTCCATTGTAATTGGTTTCTGTGCATAGTGGGATCTGTGTATTAATTTCTTGAGATTTGTAGTAATTCTTGTAGTACTTTCAGTCTCTGCAATGTGTGAAGATCTGTTTTTGTCTTTGTTGCCTTGAAGGAAACTCCTGTTTTTTCCATGTTAGCTAACATTGGTCATGACTAACTCACTTTTCTCGGTGCGGGCTTGGAATCAAACTGAACTGTGTATGAGTTTCCAGAAAATGACAAGATGATCAGTTTTCTGGAAGTCCATTTGTTTAATTTTTTTTTTAAACAAAAAGTGACAAGGAACTGGATGGAACCTTTTTTTTTGCGGGGGTGGGGGATTACAACAAATTGTTGATTGTGACCTCCCATGCTCTGTGGTGTCAAGGACAGATGAGAAGAGGGTATGTCAGCCGCACAGGTGGCCCAGTCATGCAGTGTCCATGTCTTGATCTCCTATTCTCTAAAACAGAAGTGAATAATCCCTTTGTTAGAGGTGATGGCTGCCAACCTGCTGAAAGATCAGAGCGCAACCTAGGTTGGAATTCTCCAAAAAGTATTTGAAACCAGCTTCCTAGTTGTTTTAACATAAGGTGGAGGAGTCCATTTTGGGCATGCGTCACAATGTCTCCTCGCTGCTGGCCCCCAGGTTCCAGCTCAGAGAGCCTACACACAGCAGCTAAGGCCTGCAGTGTCATGCCGTGCAGCTTGAACTAAGAACAAGGGGTCACCCAATGAAATGAATAGGTAGCAGATTTAAAACAAACAAAAGGAAGTTTTTCTTCACACAGCAGACAGTTGATCTGTGGAACTCCTTGCCAGAGGATGTGGTGAAGACCAGGACTTTTAACAGGGTTCAGGAAAGAATTAGATACATTCATGGAGGTTTGGTCCATCAATGGCGATTAGCCAGGATGGGCAGGGATGGTGTCCTGGACTCTGTCAGAGGCTGGAAATGGGTGACGGGGAGGGATCACATGAAGATTCCCTGTTTTGTTCACTCCCTCTGGGGCACCTGGCATTGGCCCCTGTTGGCAGACAGGACACTGGGCTAGATGGACCTTTGGTCTGACCCAGTCTGGCTGGTCTGATGTTCTTATGTTCTCCCCTGAGCCTGTTCTACTCAAATTCCTGGTCTCTTTCTCCAACTGCCCCACGTAGCCATCTCCACGCTTCCAGACCTTGCGTGAGCTGGCCACCCCGTCACTGCATGGAAGGCCCTAACCACTGTGTAAACCTGGGGTCCTACCGTGGAGGAAGGGGACCGGTCCCTAGAAGGGCCGCATGCAGACGGATCGGACCAGAAAGCGCAGGGGAGCGAGAGCCTAGAGGCCCATGGAGCGGAGGAGCCGCCACAAGGTGAATGCTCAGGCCTGACCCTCTGGCCTAGTAGACGCAGTAGTGACTCAGTGTCTACAGACCACGCACAGCGGAAGGGGCCGTGCTGCCGGCCTGCACCAACTGGCGTGGAGGCTTCATTCTCCCGCAGTTCTCTCGCATCCTCTTTGCACCGTCGTGGCCTCAAGCAGGTCCTGGGATGAAGTCGGGACCTTTGTCCCCAAGAATGAGCGAACAGCCGCTGGAGGAGGGACGCGTCAATGCTCAGCAGTTTATCCCGAGTCCGGAGATAGTCGGCGTCTCTCCCCCAACCCCGGCTCTAGAGTATGGATCTCCATAGGAATCTCCGCTTCGGTGCTTTCCGAACGGTTCTAACTTGTCAGGTTTGACAACTTGAACCCCGAAGGCGCAAAAGCCACGTGGTGAACACAAAACTCCAGATTTATTATTCTTAATCTCCTGATCTGGGTGGGGCAGGCTTATGAGAGGGGACATGACAGCAATTTTCAGGTACCTAAAAGGGCGCTACAAGGAGGAGGGAGAAAAATTGTTCTCCTTGGTCTCTGCGGACAGGACGAGAAGCAACGGGCTTAAACTGCAGCAAGGGAGGTTTAGGTTGGACATTAGGAAAAACTTCCCATCAGGGTGGTGAAACACTGGAATAAATTGCCTAGGGGGGCTGTGAAATCTCCATTCCTGGGGATATTTAAGAGCAGGTTGGACAGACACCTGTCAGGGATGATCTAGATCGGGGTGGAAAACATTTTTTGGGTCGGGGGCCGCTGACCACAGAAAAATAAGTCGGGGGCTGCACACAAGGGAGAACCAAAAAGAAAAACAAACCCAACCCAAAACAAAATAAAAAGCTGGTGGCCCCTGGCCTCATTCCCCTCGCACACCAGAGCCTAATAGATTTTGTGTGTTCTAGCCCTGTGGTGAGGCAGCGGGGGGAGTGGGGGTTGGAGTGCCAGCATGGGCTCCCCAACTGAGCTTTGGGGGCCAGATCCAGGCAAGCCAGGGGCCGCATCCGGCCCCCAGGCCTGAGGTTCCCCACCATGATCTAGACAGTGCTTGGTCCTGCCACGAGGGCAGGGGACTGGACTCAGTGCCTCTCGAGGTCCCTTCCAGTTCTAGTGCTCTATGATTCTATGATTTTTGAACCCTCTGAGTTAGGCATGTTGTGACCTTCTTTCTGCTGCGTGTACTGGCCCCCTAGTGCCTGGGAATGGACGATCAAAAGCGAATGGGTGGGAGTCTCCTCTCTGGTGGTGTGCGTGGAAGTCTGGAAATGCAGCTTGTAAGGGTCACTCTCGTCCCGCGGGAGAGGGCTGGCCCATCCTTGCCACTTTTCTGAACAGCAAACAATTCTTTGTATGAAAGGCTCCCCTTAGAAGGAGACGATGTAATATAATCAGCTACCGCAACCCACCCAAACAAGTCTTGGCACGCCTGCACAAGCGCCAGCCAGTAATGATGAATTCAGTATTCATCCCATGGACTAATTAATGCGCTCTAACATATCCCAGTGCAATTTGCAAGTCACAGATTGCATTAGGTGATACAAATGACTCATTTGTGAACCTGAAGGATGACCTTTGGCAGGCCTAACTTCTGACCTCAGAAATATT
Organism: Pelochelys cantorii; assembly: GCA_032595735.1. Lineage (NCBI taxonomy): Eukaryota > Metazoa > Chordata > Testudines > Trionychidae > Pelochelys > Pelochelys cantorii. Next base: position 2,450,923 of record CM064340.1, read on the forward strand.
AAAGAAAGGTCACTTCACCTTGCCATTGTCTCCAAATGCCAAAATAGCCCAATTAAAAACCTTGACATGGAACTGTAGGAGCAGATGTGAGTCCTAAAGGGCATTAATTATTTTCAGTGTCAGCCGGTTGTATAACTGAGGCCAAATGAGAGTTTGGAAAGCTATTAAGGCCCTGTCTTACATGCATTGGGTCTAAGGTTTGAATTCACAATGAGGTGGATGGTTTCGTTTCATTTGGGTTGGCTATGCTGAGTTTAAGAGCTGGTTGTCCTAGCATGAGATGTGAGCTCCCTTTTTATATTGTTCCTGTAAGAAGATCCTTCAGATAGATCCCCCTCAATAACAGCAATCTATTTTAGCGCTTGTGTTTATGAAATAATCATTAGTTGCCATGCGGCGAGGTCAGAATCCCATGCATATGTTCAGCATTGTTTCCCTGTGTGCTGTTTCGACCCTACCTCCATGACGGAGTGCCAGTGATATTATTGTGCATGTGTTTTCTTCCGCCACCCCCGCCCCCCCCCGCCATGTGGTGACAGATGACGATATTGTACCAAAACTCCGTTCCCATATGGCTAATTTCTACATTTGTTTTAACAACACACAGATTTAAAACAAATGAAAACACAAAGACTTGAGTAATCTTGGCATTCTTTCCACTGCGCTGTAATTTCTTCCTCCAGGTGGGGTTTTATTGACACATACTGAAAATGCCTTGATGTGTCTTAAAAAAGAAACTAGTCAGACCATAATTCACTCAAAGACTTTCATATGATTGGGGCAAACTATTATGTAATGCTCACCTGATTTCGCTTTTCCTCTCTCCGTAACCACCCTGGTTTTACAATCACACATTTTCTCAGAGGAGATGAGCAAAAGACATGAGAAAAATTATTCAAGCAGTACAAATAAGAAGTGTCATGTTCAGGTCTAATTGGGGGGGCGGTTATATGCCTAAAATATGTCTTGGAGTTTTTAAAAAAAAATTTCCCCTTTTCAACTCTTCTCCCTTTTTTCCAGTCAGAAAGAAGGGCAGACGGTAATGGTTCTTGGACACCATGGTCATGGAATAAAAATAGATAGTTTGATAAAATAGCTTCTGGTACTATCCAACTGAAAGACTTCCAAACTTCAGTTATTTCCCCAAAGCTAATTTTTCTCACCTGCCAAGGATTATTCATCTCCAGCGTGACTCCAAATCTCTGTAAGTCGGATGCAATATTGTGTTTATCATGCTGGTACAGTTTCTGAAGTATTGCATAAAGACACCTTCGCTCCATCACAACTCTTCCGTAACTTCTCTGTTGTTGGTTATTAATTGTCGCATGAGATTTCTCTGGCAGGCTCAGCATCTGACCCCATCTCTCCATTCCTCCATTAGGGAGGTTTAGGTTGGACATGAGGAAAAACTTCCTGTCAGGGGGTGAAACACTGGAATAAATTGCCTAGGGAGGTTGTGGAATCTTCATCACTGGAGATATTGAAGAACAGGTTGGATAGACACTGGTCAGGGATGCTCTAGATGGTGCTTGGTCCTGCCGTGAGGGCAGGGGACTGGACCTGATGACCTCTTGAGGTCCCTTCCAGTTCTGTGATTCTATGAAACAAGGGCTTTGTTGCTCTGATGCTCCCACATTGCGTGAACCTTGGGAGGAGATGGTGCTGGGGTATGTTTTTGCTAAAGTCTCATCTTGTCATGGATATGGGTCTGCATTTTGTTCCTGGAGTCACGGGACATAGTGAACTTTCAATGTAACTTATCAGCAATATACAATAAAGGCTTCTTTTCCTGAGCAAGTCATTGCTTTTACATTGATCTGAATTAGCCTGGTTAAAATCTTCTCAAGGCCAGGTAGCTTCGGATAGCGGCTTTATTGCTGTTAGCCTTGTGGCCATACCGGGAAAGGGGCAGGTGGCTCTTGTGAGTTAGTTACATAATTTGCAAGGGTGTGATCTGGGGTGTACTGCTGTCCCTGCTGCAGGCATATGGTGACTTTGGGTGCCTGGCTGTTCCTTAAATTGGGGTAATAACACTTGGAGATAATGATAGTAGTTAAAATGGGGGTATGAGCTTTAAGATCCAACGGTGGAAGATAGAAAGTAGAAGTGTCATGGGGTTTGGCAGCCAAATGGCCAAAAACACTGGTCCTCACATTGTCAGATACCGAGTCTCCCACCAGTGCGCACAGAGCAGAATTTTTGCAAAAATTGGGAAATTGACAGGAAAGCCAAATTACCCGATTGTAAATGGTATCCATGTGCTTCTGAAGAGTTTGGTTACAGGAACGTCATTGGTTTCTCCTTGTATCTGCATGCCTTCTGCTTCTCGGTCATTTCCTCGCACTAGTAAATAGGGGTCTCAAAAGCTATTCCTGTGACTTGGCTCCACGGAACCAGCAAATTAGACACAAGAAAAGAAGGAAAGTGAAGAGAGGAGAAGAGAAGAGGAGGAAAATCCTCTGTCAGTCTATTGAATCAAGCCTCTCCTGGTCAGGTTGGGGAAGGAGGGAAGAAATTGGTGCATTGGCCAGCTGTGGCATGGTTTTCCCCGTAGGGTAGTGGAGGTTGTGACGGGATGCGGGGGTGCGGTCACAGACAGGGGCGGCCCCTGACTATAGGTGGACTCGGGCGCCGCCGCCCAGGGTGCTCAATGGTGACGTCAGTCCATTGACGGCCCTGCAGGCGGGGGCACGGATCGCGTGTTCCGCCTGGGGCGCCAGCTGCCGCAGCCGGCCTCAGGCCACTCCCAGTCACAGACAGTCCCTTGGGGGTGGGGGCCTCCCAGGGTGTTGACACGGCCACTGCCACTCACTTTCCTGCTCTCTGGGGCTTCTCACCGCCCGGTCCTGCTGGGCCAGCTCCCTGGTCTCCCCCAGCCAAGGCCCCGGGCTGAGGTCCCTGCCCCCACCGAGAAACAGTACGGACACTGAACCTCTTCAGGTCCAAGGAGAGTGCAGTTTAGGGCCCAGCTTCCTGGGATACCACTCCCCAGATGGGATCAGAATCCCAAAGGAATTATTTAGACAAACCCCCTTTAGCAATGAAAAGGGGAACGTGCACACTGGTTGCTCCCCCAGGTAACAATTCCTTCCACGGGGTTTGATAGAAAATAAAAGTGATTTTTATGAAGTACAAGCAGTAGGATTCAAGTGGTAATGAGTGAGAACAGGCAGAGCAAAGTAGGTTACAAATCAAAAGAAACACAAAACGCTTGGCTAATTTGACACTGAGACCTCAGCACAAACTCTTCAAACTCACCCTGAAACCTCTTTTCCGGCTGCCCCTCCAAACCAGACCTGTCTCCCCGCCCTGGGGTCTTCGGCTCCTTCCTTCAGGTGCAGCCCAGCCAAAAGACCAAGGCCCCTGCTTCCCTATTCTATTTTAAGGAGTGAGGCCGCTCCCTACCACCTACTGCTGAGACTTAAGGACAAAAGAGATTGTTTAACAGTTGCTCATCAAGACCTCAGAGTAACACCCGCCATGTCTCTCATTCACACATTTAAAACACATAAAGTATTCCCTGCTCCATATGTTGAACTTCACACACAAAAATGATACAAACATCCAAGCAAGAGGAACGGATCCATGGAATCGTGACATGAAGATTGATGGGTGAGATGAAATAATTCGCTCACAGCACCTTTGAGTTATGTATATTCATGTCCATAAGTCCATTTCATAAAGCATGACCATCACAGAGGTCACAGACACTGTGTAATAGTCGGGGCACGTAACTAGCCAGGTGAATCTGATTTCACCTTACAGCGGGATCGTGTAGAAACCATTTCTGACTTGAAGAGTCTTTAAAGAAAAAAATGTTGGCAATAGGAAGACAGGCCGGCAAAAGGAGCCCCCATCCAGCTTCACGAATTTCAGGGAAGGCACACTTGTCACAACAGCTCTGGTGCTGGTTGCCTAAGCATTTCTGTTCCAGATGCTTGTCATTTGGCAAACTTTTACCTGTTGGGGGTTGAAATGTTTCATGTTTCTACTCCGCCACAATCTGAATGTTATCAGAAAGTCTGAGCAGAATCAGTGATGCTGTTTTTGAATATGGCCAAGATAAATGTTATGAGCCTCTCTGGTGCATCAATAGTTTGTGTGTATCGACTCAACATCCAGCTGGAATATGCTCCGGCGGTTGCAGAAGGGTCTCCTGGTGTCCTGTTGAAAATCTGCCTTGAGGTGGCCGAGCGGCCGTGGTTTAAGAACCGGACCTTGCTCACGCATGCAGGTTTCATTAATACAGCATCAGGCATTTTAGAAATGATCTCCCAGAATTCCAGTGGCACTCTGCCCGCATACGTGTACATAAAGAGAGTGGCGATTCTCTCTTAGTACATGATCTCACAATTTGTGGCTATTTCTGTGGTGAGGAGAGTGGACTGGAATTCGTGGGTCGGTCTGTCAGAATATGGTCTGTCAGGATGTGCTTGGAATGAAACGGGACTTGGATGCACCACGTGGAATTGTTCTGCGATATATGTAAAGGTGGTGTAGAATAATTCTGTGCAGTAGATGAAGTTTCTTATGGAACCATTCTACAAGGCAGGTGAAGATGCACATAGAATGAGGGAAATCTCCAAAGGAGCTTCTGATGCTGGTCCTACATCACTGGTTTCCCATAGGGGTCCACAAATGATGTTTAAAGAGTCTGTGAAAGGTTGCTCCTACCACAGAACATGGCTTTCAATCCTCGGAGACTACAAACTGTCTAAGATTTCCAAAGAAGTCCACACCTAGGGGGTCCACTAATGAAAACAGATTGAAAACTACCCCTCGACATTATATATTAATGTGTTCAGCGGATTTCAGGCTATGGGATGGAACCGCTGCTGTAACCTCTTGCACAGTTTAAGCCGAGATTTTGCACTGAGTCTGCACAGTTGAAAGAGCAAGTGCTTCAGTTTCTCTCCGTATGTAGCACGAGTAGGATGGCATACCTGGCCGAATGTCCCGCTCAGAAGGGAGAGCCCCACTGGGAAACTGAACACTGTGGCTTGTTGGTGAAGATTTGACCTTCTCCCTATTGCTCTCTCATGTCTCTTACCTAGGACGGCATTCAGTGGATGACCAGAAGTGCAAGCTTCCTCTGTAAAATAGAATTAGGAGCAAATTCCGCACAGGATCGGGCCCCACTGAAGTTAATGGGATTGCCCGGGGGTGGTACAGGAGTGTAGTTTGGATTCCAGTCCCAAACTCATTTCTCTCCTCTATGGTCGAGTCCCGCCACTGTCCGTGAGAACGTGGAACAAGGGATGCAAACACAACAGACGTTTTCTTTCATGGCCTCTTGCAGTGAATGGAAACCAATGCATTCAAATCCTCATGCACCCAAGCAGCGGAAACATGGTTTGCTCTTTTTTTTTAAATAGTGCTCCTGCATCCCTACAAGGAATGTACATTTTAATTAATAGGAAATATAGTCTAAAATATCCGTGATATATTATAATAAGCTTGGCTCCGCCTGGTTTGCATTGCCCCTACTTGCATTTATTGGCTGAACATTTCTCCCCACCCCCTCACCCTTGGAAGCTGGAGTGTTTGTGGATTTTTTTTCTGAGAGTAGGTGATCATGTGACTCTCTCTCTCTTTTTTTTTTTTTTAAGAGACCAGTTGGGTGCAACTCATAAGAGCGGCCAGACTGGATCAGACCAAAGGTCCATCCAGCCCAGTGTCCTGTCTGCCCACAGGGGCAATGCCAGATGTCCCAGAGGGAGTGAACAGAACGGGGAATCATCGAGTGATCCCTCCCCTGTCGCCCATTCCCAGCCTCTGATAAACAGAGGCCAGGGACACCCTTCCTACCCATCCTGGCTAATAGTCATGAATGGACCTACCCTCCATGAATCTGTCTAGCTCTTCTTTGAACCCGGTTAAAGTCCTTGTGTTCACCACATCCTCTGGCAACTCACCCTACTGTACTGTCCCTTTAAATACAGCAGGCAGAGTTCACTTGCTCAAGTTCATTAGCTTGTGTTATCAATAATTTAGGATAATATGCCAGTGGTGCCTGAGTGCCTGGACCACCTTATTTCCACTGTCAGCTTTCTCCTACCCTAGCAGTCCAGTGAACTTGATAAGTGTCCCATCATCCTGTTAATCAAATTACTTATGAACCAAAATTGACAGTTTTCATTAATTATAAAGGATTATTCTAATTGCAATTCAAATTTATTCATTTAGAACAGACGGCATTCAGTAATATTTCAGGAAATTTGCATATTAAATGGAGAGGGTCGTCCATTAAGTATGGTAATGTATGCATATTTCCTTATTTTTAACTTCTGGGCCATATGTACTGCTGCTACTTCAGCAGGTGAAAAACCGGAACGTGCTTAATTTGTTCAACAAACACTGGGGCCATCGCGCATTTTTTGGCACGGACCGCTGTTGTCCTTCTCCGTTTTTATCCCGTCTGCTCTCAGCCCCAACATGACTGTTATCCTTCGAAGAAACTTTTGATAAACCTGTTTTTTTAAAAAAAAGGTAGGCGCAGCTGGTAAGGGCTGATTGAAATGTTTTGCCACCGAAGCTGTGTTCATTAATTTCTTCAAGATGCTGAAGCAGGCATTAACGGTGCCTGCTGGAGGCCTTCCCGGTGTCATGTGGAACAGCAAGGGGGCTAATCGTCATCCTTGTAACATCAACGGGTTACCCCCCTCGTGCGATATGAACCTTTCCCCTCCAGTGACAAATGAACCTGTCGGAGACAAAAGCACAAACTATGCATGCGACGAGACAGCGTCATTATTCAAACCTGGATGGGGCTGTGCTCCCAGATCATTAAGAATCATATCTTCATGACAATAATAAGCAGCTACCTAAGCCCAGATCTAAAGACACATCCAGGTATATTTAGATCAGTTCTTTTATCGATATTTTTCTAGACCAGGAACACAAAATGCCGCAGATGAGGTGTAACCTGATTCATTGGAGCATTTGCTTGACTTAAACGGTTAAACGGTTTCATCACCCCGGGGGGAAACGGTGGTGTTATGAAGCATGTGACCCATCTCGGAAGTAATTTAGCTAACATTTCGAGAAATTACTGATATCTTGTCTTAATGATTTTAGTAAAACATCTGTCAACTCATTCATCTTTTTTTTTTTCAAACCATTTTCTTTGAGAGTTCATTGCTCATTTAACTTTGTCTTCAGCTGGTTTCTTTCATTTTCTGGACAAAACAAAAATCTCTCTTTCTACTTGCAGACATTTCATTTAGGCTACTTATGTCACATGGAATTTTTCTTTAAATTCGGTCATGGAATGAAGGTTAGTTCTGAAGAGCCCTATGAAAATACATGTGTCTGGCAGCCGATGCAAAGGGAAGTGTGGATAAACAGAAAATATCCTGCAATTGTTAATTATACCAGGTTGGGCTGTTATATTGGTAGGTTCCGATTCTGCATCACACGTGATGCCAATGTAACGTAAGCACACGCTTTAGTATTTTTCTCAATACTGATGGACTTATGCTTATCGAAAGTGCTTTGCTGAATCGGGGCTGTAGGCAGGAACTGAAAGCTAGTGCTGGGAAATGAACTTCACTTTCTACAGCTATGTCTACACTAGGAAACTCTTTCAAAATTAATAAATTCGACTTAACTCCTGATTTAACACAATGGAAATAGCATGTTCATACTATGGGGAAGCCTCAAAATTAGTCTGAGGCAGGCTGTGTTAATACGGGCACACCACCTTGACTTAGAGCCCCAGGAAGTGCTGGGAAGTTATTAGTTCGAATGGCTCTGGGGAGTAGTTATTTCGAAATCATGGTGCTGGAGTGTCCACACTACTGTTATTTCGAAATAACTATTTCAGAATTAGCGTTACTCCTGATGAAAAGCAGGAGGACAGATTTCCAATTCCACGGCCGGCTATTTTGAAACAATGGGCTTGGCAGTGTGAATGCTTGCTTATAAATTTGAGCTGGGGGGGGGGGGGGACGTTATTTTGAAATAAAGTCCTAGTGTTGACCAGAGCTAAGTGAGCTCTGTGAAACTGACATGAACACCCAAAGAGGCGTGCTGTCCCTGTAAAGACAGTTGGACGATGTATTTTCAGGAAGGGATGGTACAGAGGCGTCTTAGGGAGTTGTGTGTCTTGCAGCACAAGGAATAAATCCGAGGTTTGCTTTGCAGACACCGGTGTGGAAAAAACACTCCAGCCCATTTGAGGGACTACAACAGCCTTTTCTGAGACGTTCTAGTCTTGCTCCCTAACGCGGTGCCTTGCTGGGTCAGGACTATCATGCTGAAAATTACTCCTCCCATTTCAGTGCTGGCGAGTTGCCCTGTGGCCCAAGAGAAATTTTCCTGTGGGGGTCCACGTGCTGTTACCATTGTTGTTGTGCTTTGGGATTTCTGTCTGGGGGAGGAAGCAGTTAGTTTATGGCTGAGCTCTGGTGAGACAATGTTGTGAATAAGTGCTACTCTTGCGCTCTGAATAAGGGAGCAAATTGCGCAGGCCCATTTACATGGAATCTACCTGAAACTGGACCACAGCAGCAAAACGTCGATTTTTCTTACAAGACCAAATTGGATAAATGAGGTCTGAAATGTGTACAGTAAACCTTAGACCTATGGTGAAAAGTGACAAGACAATTTTTGAGCTCCCCATCTCTGAAATTTGTCCCAGACTTTCCACCAAAATTCTCCCTTGGGATAAGATTGTGACGCTTGACATTTTCAGGTGGGTGAAAATCAGTCTTCTCATGGGAAGATCAATGAAACTTCAAATGTGAGACCCCCCCCGTAGGGGCATGGTCAGAACCTCAGCCACAGTTTGGTATAGACTTTTAATAGTTGGAGCAGATGTTTTTTGAAACAAATAGTAGGTCATTGTTGCTGTATATTTTTTATAACAGTCATGCTATTTGATCTAAATTTGCAAGTGAGATGCTATTTTCTACTGCACACTCTGTACAGGACAGTACTTAGAATAGCTGTTTTGCTGCAGCAAATTTCAGGATGATATATGTCTATGTGTGCATCGACTGCGCAGTACAGCAGGGAGAAAGAGGTCACAATGGCCCCTGATGACCTGCAGATCAATGCTCCGGAGATCAAACTGGTGTTCGATTTAGCGGGTCTAGTAAGGACCTGCTAAATCAAACGCTGAGCTGCCCCCACTCCCGTTGACACCGGTACTCCTACTTCTCCTGAGGAGTAAGGGAAGTCGCTGGGAGAATTTATCCCATCAACCTTCTGTTGTGGGGATAGTACCAAAACTCAAATCAAGGTATGTTGAACAGAGCTGGAGTCACGTATCTTGATTCAAACATCCAGATAAGTATAGATGTGGATAGTGGTGCAAGTAGGATAACGTAATAACGATGTGTCGGTTGCAGATACTGGCTACTTCTGGCATGCCACAAAGTTAGAAGAGACCAACAGGATGCCAAAAAGAGGGAGGTTGTGCAGGCCTTAGAGGAAACGCAGAAATTTCAAAGAACTTCTCCATTTTTTTCAGGGCTCAATAAAATATACAGAGATGGGAGTTCTTAGTTTGCTGCCTCCTTTTTTTAAAAAATGAGCTACAGTGAACTACTGGTATTTAGGGCATTGTTTCCCATTGTTAGGCCTCACTTTACAGGCAAGAATTTTAACTAGGAACCAGAAATACCAGGTTGTTTGTGCGGGCACATATGTGTGTGCGTGTGCAGGTCATTCAGTATATTGTCCAAAATGGCACCCCCGCCACCCTTCTCGATTTCACTTGGAGTCTCTCTGATTAAATGCCACCGTAAGCTCTTGTCACTTTCAGCTTTTGTCCTGTTTTTTGAGCGTGGCAGATAGATGGCACAAAACTAACAGGCCTCGAGAAAGCAAAGCGAGAGCCATAAATCAGAAGCAGGAACTCAGGCACCGAGTGCATATGCTAAGAAGCCAAGTACATTTGTTCTAACAAATATTTAAAGACGGGAGAAAATTACCAGGTATTGCTGAGATTAGTCAGAGAGCACATATTAATAAATTTTTTAGTGAGAAAAGGAAATCATATCTAAATAAAATATATGGTTTTAAAAAAATCATCCCTGCCTCAGAGATTAAACATACTATTTCTTTATTCTGGCCTCTAATTTCTCCAAGGTAGCTGAGACTTGCAGGTGTGTTTGAGATCTTTTCTGAAGAGCAGGTGTAGAGAGGGTTTCATGGGTTTTTGTTATCTATCTAATTTCTTCCTTTCTGTCTTTTTCTGGCTTAGTTCCATAAACCAGTAATGACAAATGAGATAGTGTTTTTATTAATATTTTCATATGCAAAATATACATCAGGGCAAGATGCTTACATGGACAGTATATTTAAATCTTAATTAAGTGCATTTGGAAACAGAATTTATTAATCGATAATTCAGACTTGAAATTGGTGGACCCTAGTGTCTTGCATCCGGTAGTAGCCAATATCTGATACCAACAGGGGGAAAGAGGGCAACTGGGCTTGGGCCTCCCTAGCCCCGCCCCTTCCATTTGGGTCCCGCCCCTTCCACCTGAGGCCTCATTCCTTCCAGGAGCGCAGAGCCGCCGCCCCCACCTTGCTCAGGGGCCCAGAGAGTCTGTTGACTCCCCTGAACAGATGTTAAATTATCCAGATCTTTTTAAGGTCTCGTTACGGATCTTTAATATTCTTTTACAAGCAGAAGCCTGAACAGGGGAAAATCAAACAGCTACAGAATCTGATTGGGAAGATGGCCTTGTGGTTAAGTTACTGGCCTAGGTCTCAGAAAACATCGATTTTAATTTCTGGCTCTGCTCCAGACTTCTTGTGAGATTTTGGACCAGCTGTGTGACCTCTCTGAGCCTGGCTTCCCAATTGGCCGCTTGTCTGTTGCATCGCATTGGCTTGACTGCTCCAATAGGAAGCGCTCTGGGGCTGGGCCTGAAATGCACGAGGGACTGCTCTAACGCCCCTCTGAAAAATCTGAGCAGAGCCACTAACACTCTGATTTACACCTGCTGTTTGTTTTGTGCATACAAAAAATGTAGGGGAATATTTGGCCGGCGCAACCCCCGAGCACGTTTTCACCACTCAGTGTCACGGGGGACACACAGCGTCACGATTCACTCTATCCTTTGCTTTGCTGCCACCGATAATTCTTCCCCCCTTCCCCTCCCGGGGTAGCATAATATTAATGTTTCTCTCCGAGGGCTTCCAACCCTGAGGGTCGGTGCTCATGTTTCCCCATCCGAGCCACCCCCCATAAATCTCCTTAAATAATACAGAAGGCAGGAAAGGGTCACTGTGGAGAAAGCCAGCCAGTCTGAATGAAGTGGCATTGATGCACGGCCGAGGAAGGACCATGGATTTAAGCGGTGCTGGATTGCTGCTGTTCAGAGGACGGCTTTCGTGTACAGAGGAACGATATCCTTTGTCCTGCTGGTGCAGAAGCCTCATGTTTAACAGCAGCCGACCACCAAACCTTCTGGAGCAACAGCGCCGTGATGCTTCTTGGCTCAGGGCTTCACTAATATTTTTACTCTTTAAAATTATAAATCAGACCGAGATTAATCCAGTAGCCTCTGCACAGGCAGAACTCCCATGGAGTTTACTTTGGCTATGTCTACACTGCCTCTTTTTTGTGGAAAAGGAAATGCAAATGAAGCGCTCATTAGCAACTTCTCACACTTCATTTGCATAATCTCTTCCAATGCTTTTAGTGCAAGAGGTTTTTGCGCCAAAACAAGCAGTGTAGACGGGTCCGTTTTGCACAAAACCCCCCTTTTGCGCAAGATCCTTATGCCTCAGTAAAGGGGTATACAGGATCTTGCACAAAAGGTTTATTTTTTGCACAAAACGGACCAGTTTACACTGCTTGTTTTTGCACAAAAACCTCTTGTGCAAAAAGCATCGGAAGAGATTATGCAAATGAAGCGCGAGAAGTTGCTAATGAGCACTTCATTTGCATTGCCTCTTCCGCAAAAAAGAGGCAGTGTAGACGTAGCCTTTGTGTTTGTGCAGCAATTTTAGCACTGTGCGTATGGTGGGGGAAGAAATCTGCAGGATTTATATGCAGACCCCCTTTTCTCCTGGCGGGATAGAGGTAATTCAGACCTGCCCCTAACACCCGCTGAGCACAATACTGAGAGGTGATTTTACAGGATTGGCACACGACCAATGGGATGAGCAACAAAATCACAGATAAACATTTTTTAAAAAAATAAACAGTAGCTTTATTCACACAGCCTGGCTAATCACGTGGAAATGGCTCCTCTGGTAGTTTTAGTTATAATCCTGATTTCTCGACACAAATGGCTGTTGTCCTCTAGATGTCCTACCAAACTTATAAAGGACACAATTATAAAAAATACGTCAGTACACATTACTATAGGCTGCTCCAGAGGGTGGTATGGAAGGCTCTAAAGCTTTTAACGTCATGTGTTTGGGATAGCTACAGGACTCACACAAGATTTCTGAATTACAGAGATGGGGAGAGTGAAAACTTCCTGGGGAGAGGGATGGAGAGAGCTCAGACAGGCAAGCACACACACAACTTGCATTTTGCAGCTTACTCCTGTCTCCCCTTTTTCCTGCAAGTGACACGTTCTGTGGAATTGACCTCTTGCACCCTCTCCTGGTGAGGAAAATGGCTGCAGAGCCAGTCGATTGTCTTTGGAGATGGGTAGGGTTTGTTTTCTAGCTGGTACCTGATTACAATAGGTGCATCTGATCCCAGTTAGGCTGAGCATCTGGGGAGAAGAGACCGGGATCTGCTGACCAGAAGTCTAGACAGGGTGCTTACAAGGCAGCGCAGGAGTTAGGAGACGGTATCTTCGAAGGGCATCATTTGTGAGTGAAGCCAAGGCTCGCAGGAGAGAAGCTGTGTGTGTGTGGGGTGGGGCGATTGGGGGAGCAGGGCACAGAGAGGAGGCTGACTGGAGAGCAGAAGAGACCAGGAAGCAGTAGCTAAGGAGCGACCATCTGAACATGTCTACATCTGTGGTTGGGAAGAAGAGCTGTTCCGCCCTAGTCAGGTGCCGGCAGGGGAAGTCTGATCCTCCCTTTGTGGACCAGCTTGGCAATGTAGGAGAGACGGTGGGCTAAAATCCCATTGGAGAAGTGTGGGGCACTCCCACGAGTACCTCTTGCTTCACTTGCTTGTGCCCTGCGGTATGTCTACACTACAGAGGTTCTTTTGGAAAAACGGTGTTTTTTCCAAAAAACTTCAATTACGTCCACACTGCAATCACATTCTTCCGAAAGGAAATCGAAGAAGCTGAGGGGTTTTTCCAGCATTGGTGAACCTCTTTGTATGAGGAAGAAGCCTTTTTGCGAAAGGATGGGGGAAGAGGGAGTTCTTTCGCAAGAAGAGGAAAAAGCACAGGTGCCTTGGTGGCCACTCCGTCCGTAGCAATCACAGCTGACATGCGAGAGAGTGTCCATTCAGTGTGGACACGCTCTGTAGAAATATTAGATCGCTTTTTTGATGTGCTCTGGCAGTGTGGACGCTCTCTTTCGGAAGAAGTTTTTTCAGAAGATCTCTTCCGGAAAAGCTCTTCCAAAAGAAGCCTGCAGTCTAGACATAGCCCTAGAGGAGTATTCCTCCAGCCGCTACGCAGAACATAAGTGCTACCAACCGAGAGGAGTCAGAGCAGAAAATATCTCTTAGCTCTTGAGTCCTCAGGCACTTACCTTTATTTTGGTGTCTCTTCCCTTCCCTCTTTTTTTTTTTTTTTTAACATGGTAGGTCACTAGCTGGTGGCTGAGTCCCTCTGCTGCATCGCTGACAATCTGGGGTCTGCTCTTGCAGTCTTTTCACATCCAGAACCCCCCGACTGCAGCGGGAGCTCAGAACATGGGAGAACAGCTGGGCTCTTAGATCAGGAGATGCCTTTGTGCAGTACCTGGGCAGAGCCGGGACGAGTCCAGGACACAGCGTTAACTTCACTCGGGGTTCCCTGGCTCCCGCTGGTCAATTTCACACATTTTAATAATAATTTGATAGCTGCATTGATACGTGAAATGCACAGTTGCACGTTACTACCGATCACCAGTGCTACACAAGCGCTAGATATTCATGATTATTTATTCATTTATTACTTATTTCCTGATGATTCCTCTAACATGACGCCATTTCTGAAGACAAAGGTATGGAACTGTTGCAGGGCTAGCTTTTCCCATTCCCATTAATTAACGCTAGGAAATACCTTTGTCTGAGTACACCCCTAATAAACCAAGGAGAATAGATTAGCCTAATGCTATAGACATATAAAGATCAGTTTCCACACGATTTTAAATGCAAAAGCCTCTTGCTTGTAATCAACAATTGCTATGGCTCATTTTTTTTGTTTTGAATCTGGAACAAAAACATCTATTACTCAGGCCACCTGTGGTGATAAGTGAATATGCGCTGTGAAATTATTTTAAACACTCCCAATTCACTAAAAGTAGGTATTTATTCCTTTTATTTGCAAGCTTCACATATAATTTCACTCCCATGCTTATTTGCACTATGATATCAAATTACATTTAAACTGTTTTTGTGTAAGATGTCTGCCTTAAACAAACAAAAAAACAAAACAAAACAAAACAAAAAAAGATGTGCTTGCCTGTAGTTTTGTGCCTGCACCACCTTTCCTGCTTGTTTAAAATCCTTGTACTTTACTTAAATGCTGTTGCAGGTTCTGCATGAATGGCAACCAGCTCTAACCCTCCTAAATAATCTCTTGCTGAGGAGATAGTGAAGCTGTCACTTAGGATATTATGGTACGACATGAAACTTGAAACAACTCTCCGCTGGAGAATAAGGAAGTGTTTGTTAAAGAAGCAGCTGCTAAAAAATAAAATGCAGTGCCCTCTACTTTTAGGGGCAAGTCCTGGGTAATGGGGGAGGAATCTTCCCCCAAAGGTTGTGGCTGCTCTGACTTTCCGGTGCAGGTTCAGGGCTTTTGCCTCGGTTGTACCCCTGCCAAGTGTGGGGGCAGGTGTACGCATGGAAGGGTGGATCTGCTCATACTTCCATCCTTTCACCTCATCCCTCTCTCTGCCTGCATGGAAGGAGCAGGGCCTTGTGCTACATCCTTACCACCTCCCTTGTGTGATCCCGGCTTTCCCAGTCTCCCGCTAAGGTGGAACGGCATTACATTGGCCGACCAGAGCAGCCCTTTGCAGCGGTGGGCGGTCTCCAGAATTCCCGCAGGGCGCTGAGATTTTTGGCTGGCAAAACTCAGGGGCAACGTGGCTACTTTGGGAAAGGAGGAGGGAGTTTGTTTCCAGGGTGGCGATCTGCTTCTCGGAAACACCTTAGCTCTGGTCTACACTAGGACTTTATTTGAAATACCCCTTCCCCCCAGGTCGAAAATATTAGCGGTGCTTCCACGCTGCCAAGCCCGTTATTTTGAAATAAGGGGCTTCAGAATTCAAACTCTGTACTCCTGCTTTTCATCAGGAGTCACGCTAATTCTGAAAGAGTTATTTCGAAATAACGGTCATGTGGACGTGCTAGTGCCGCTCTTTCGAAATATCTACTCCATAGAGTTGTTTGAATGAATTACTCCCCAGTGCTCCCTGGGGTTCTAAGTCGAGGTAGCGCATCTACATTAACGGAGCCTGCCTCAGATGAATTTCAAGACTTTCCCGTAGCGTGGACACGTGAGTTCGAATTTGTTAAATCAGGAGTTGTGTCAAATTTACTAATTTCAAAGTAGTTTCCTAGTGTAGACGTGGCCTTAGAGAGTGATTGTCCCATTTCCCCCCTAAGTGCTACAAGTGACAAGGAGGGAAATGGGGCAATCTCTTTTCATCATCAGCGCCTTCCGGGTGGCAGGGGGGAGACCAGACGAAAGTGGCAATCCATGGCAGCAGCATCTCCAGAATGCCAGCCGCTGTGCGGCAGTGGCCTTACATATTTCTGTAATGAGTAAGAAAAATTGTTCTATGGTAGTTTAATAAAGCAGGAGACAAATGTTGCCCCAGTGCAAAGGGACTGAATTACACACTTCATGAACCAAATTAGTACCACAACGCTTTGCTTTGTTCGAAAGGTGATATGCATTTATGGGCCCATTTTTCAGCAAGATAAATATGACACACGCCAAGACTTCCCTGAAGTAAATATTGTAAATAATAAAAGACTCTGCCAAGGAAAGCTGAAAAATGACTTAATCCTCACCCATTTATACTGCAATGCCAAAACGCCACTGACCGTATTGTATAACAAACTGCTCATTTAATCAGCTCTCCTTAATATCACAGCACAGGTTCACTTCGTTTCCAGGGACAGTCAATATTCCTTCGTTTAATTGTTCAGCATTTGACTTGAAACATAATGCATGTCCACACCGGAGTATTTTATACTATTAGAGTCCTGGATTAGTCCCATATGTTTTCAGACTGGCTGCATTTCACATTTGTTTTACAAATGGATTCATTCACTCTCTTTTGTTTAAATGTTTTGTCATTGCCGTTTGTCTTTTTGGAGAGTTCTGTGCTTTGTTTTTATTTCTGCTTTGCGACAAATGTTGGGCAATTTCCTGAGGACGTAGGGTTTGCCATGCTAGATCAGTCTCTGGGTCTGTCTAGGCCAGGGTCTGTCTCCGACGGTGGCTCTTAGCAGCTGTTTCAGAGGAAGGTGTAAGGGCTCCGCAATGGGCAGATTCAGGATAATCTTCTGCTCACTTAATTTTTTAATCTTTATCCTAATTGCTAGAGGTTGCCGTGGGTAGGGTGGTCAACTTCCCCAACTGGACAAACAAGGTGTTGCGGGCTGAAAGTATAACTGCATTCTAAAAAGAACAGGATATCTGAGTAGGTCCCTCAGTGGCTAACACCCAAGATGGTCCGGGATGCAACCACACCCTCGCACTGGTCCTAACCCTCTGACTACCAGAAGCTGGGAGGGGAAGAAAGAGATGTATCACTCCAAGAGCCCTGTTCTGTACAGTCCCTGGAGCTCTGAATTGGCCTCTGTCAGACACAGGATACTGGGCTAAATGGACCCTCTCTGACCCAGTATGGTGGTAGTTATATCTGTAAGCCCTGAAACATGAGAATTAATGCCCCTTTGAAAATGCCATTAATTGTGATAGCTTTGGCTAGCCTCGTCATCCATACAAACCTCCAATCTCCTTTGAATCTAGAGCTTTTTGTGTCACCGAACCTTCTCCACAATGACGGGACATCAGGGAATTTAGTCTGCCAACTAGCCCTAGTAACTTCAACACATCTCCCATAGAAACGGGCATGGATGGGTTGGGAGGAGGGACCTGCTACGCCACCACACCATCTACCGCAGGTTGAGTGGCAGTTGGGGGCACTTTAGACCTTGGAGGCGGGATTCAGACCCTTGTAGGACTGGGTCCTTAATGCACAGGAATAAATCACAACCTCAGAGGAACTTTGAGCTAAATTCGTGTGCTTAAAATATCAGGACCACTGCTGAAAATTATTTATGCTTGCACTCAGGGAATGATATTCTTACTTGCAAATACACTGTGTGAGCAAAGAGTTTGCACCATATAATCCTAAGGAAATATAAATATAATCCATACTTATCAACGAATGAAATCTTGTTCTCAACAAAATGGAAACATTTCATAACGATTCCCTCCCTGCCCCCGCACAATGCAAGGGAGGCTTTGTGCTTGGCAGACAGAGAGAGCTTGGTTCTGAAGGTGGGATGCATTCATAATAGGCTCTCAGTGAGTGTGGAGGTTTGTATCCATCACAAACGTGGGCGTGACAGAGAGAGATTTAAAATAATAGAATCACGGAGGAGATCTCAGGAGTCATCAACTCCAACCCTCTGCTCAAAGCAGGACTAATCCCAACTAACTCATCCCAACCAGGGCTGTGTCAAGCCGGGACTTAAACACCTCTAGGGATGGAGATTCCACCCCCTCCCTAGGGAACCCAGCCCAGTGCTTCCCCACCCTCCCAGGGAAATAGTTTTTCCTAATGTCCAACCTGGACCTCCCCCACTGCAACTTGAGACCATTGCTCCTCGTTCTGCCGTCTGCCCCCACTGAGAACAGCCTCTCTCCAGCCTCTATGGAACCCCCCTCAGGAAGTTGAAGGCTGCTCTTAAATCCCCCCTCACTCTTCTCCTCTGCAGACTAAACAAGCCCAAATCTCTCAGCCTCTCCTCGTAGGTCACATGCTCTAGCCCCCTCATCATTTGTGTTCCCCTCCACTGGGTTCTCTCCAGTACAGCCACATCCTTTCTGTTATCCAATCTCTCACCGGTATCAATGAGCAGAAACTACCTGGCAGTCAATGGTGTAAAACCGGGTATCAGAACAGAATCAGGGTCAGTGACTTCTGTGACTTACTGCCCTGCTTTATGAGGTCAAAGCGGGATTTTCTCCCCCCCCTCAAAAAACCATTATTCTTCTCTGCCCGATATTGCACAGGACAGATGTAGTCTAGGATTTTCATGGACTTCGGATCAGGGCCTTGGAGAAGGGCAGCCCACCTGTCTGGTAAGCATGTGTCCCGTCCAGAGGGAACACCAAAACATTAACTGAAACCATCCAGAGCAATCTGCCACAGCCCCCGGCTACCCCGAATGATGCCCACAGCTTGGCGGGTGAGGCCTGGCACTGCCAGCAGCGGCACAGAGGTGGCTGCTGGGAGGAAGGACAAATATTTTTATTTTTGCCTGGCGCATAAATGAAACTAAGACATTGCAGGCCCCAGGCAGATCCAGCCCGTGCTAACCAAACCCTGCGGCGTGCCCATTTCCCTCTGAATCCCGGACTGGTTTTTGGGAGCCACGCTTGAAGAGGGTCCCGTACGTACCCTGCAGGGTCGGTGCTGCAATCCTTTGTCAGCTCCTCACTTCGCCTCACCTACCCAATCACTGTGTCACTCGACAATGCTTAAGCGTGTCGGCCGCATTGGTTACGTACCGATAATGGGCGCTGGCTGCAGAAGACCCATACGAAGAGAGGCCCTTCCCCCAAAAGCTTACATAGCACCTCCTGCAAGGATCCTGTTAAGCAGGGGTGAGGAAGCTACGGCCCGCAGGCCGCATCTGGCCCCCGACTGACTGTGAGCCAGCCTGTGGTGAGGCGTGGGGCTTCTCCCCACAACGGGCCAAGCCGGCGCTTGCACTCCAGCCCCACGGCGAGTCGCCACGCCTCGGAGTGAGAGCGCCGGCTGGACTGGATGCCAGGAGGAGCCCCAAGTTTCAGCATCCTCCCCCTCTCCCGCTGTGGGCCTGGAGCGTGAGCTGAGGCCAGGCGCCCCATGTTGAGTGCGAGTGAAGCGAGTGTCTCTTATTTTGGCTGCTCACTTGGAGGTCAGGTCAGTGAGTTTTGTGTTTGGCTGCTCCCTTGTGTGTGGCCCCCAACTGATTTTTCCGTAGGTCCGTGACCCCTGTGGGACCCCACTTGATACGCCCTTCCAGCGTGACTGTGACCCATTCCGGACTACTCTCTGTGTGACTACTTGCCTCAGAGTGTGTCACTCCCCCGGCGGGAGCGTGCAACGAGGTAGCTTTCGGACGGGCGGGTCTGATGAAAATCATTTTTCCCGTCACCCCCGAAAACGGAGATTTGAATTTAACTGATATCGTAACAAGTCGGGGGAAGATGACTGCCCCCCCGCTGTCTCGCTTGTCGGGTCTCGTCAGCATTGCTGAGGAAAACTGCATCCCTGTTTTGGTCACACACAAATCCAGTCCTCCCTAACCTCACAGGCTGCATGAAAAACCTCTGTGCTAGCTTTCCATAAACCCAGCCATGCTCACCTAGATAAAAGGCGAAAAAAGTCTTTTCCCCAGGTTTGGTTACTTTCCTAATTCTGCGGCCAGATACTCTTAAAGATGATTTTTTAATGCACCTCTTTTAGGACTATTTTTAATGGCACATGCCTCCAATCATGGGGGAGGCTTTAGCCGACCTCTAAAGCACACACAATGTCTGTAACATTTCTCAGATAATATTGTCATATACTTGGAGCAGGAGGCCCATTTTGAAACAGTAATTTGGTCCCTAAAGAGTTCTTTAGCCTCTGCCTTGCCTGCCCACCCTGGCCAAGCTGTCAAAGAGAGCAGCCCAAGATAGATGGTCTGAATTTGTGCAGAGTAATTTAAAGCATCCTGCCTTTCCCTGCTCTCTTGCTGGAGAATTTATTCAGGAATCTATTTTATCGGCAGCATTACTTGCATATACAGCTCCTTGGTTTTTATTTTCCCTTTAGTAAAACCTTTACTAGAATGCAGATGAACCCTGACCGCAGCAAAGGATTAAGTGAAGAGATTCTTTAAGTAATAAATCTAACGGCATATTACATGCAAGGAAAAGGGATTTCCCTAGTGTTTTTGGATTTATAAGTGCCAGAGGCTAAACAACTTACAAGGGCCCTAAGATTGCTCCTTTTTCCAACCTGGGACATGTTCTAATATTGTGACAGAGCTAAGAATTAAGCTGGCTTACTAAGTAGAAAACATGTCGCGTAATTGAAAATGCACCATTCAGGCAGGAATGCTTGATGCAGCAATGTCCTGGTACAAAGATTACACTGATTTATAGGGAATGTCTTAACGCCTAATCCCGGTGACACAAGATCGCATTGGCCATGTATTCTTTCATAACGGGAAAAAATAAAAGAGCTTAAGAATATATGTGGCGGGGACGGGAAATCAGGTAGAAAGGGCCGGGCCAGCTTTGCCTTTGCCTTTGCCTTTAACAGAATTTAGCAAGTACAATATTTTTAGTGTTATGTTTGTGTTAGCATCCTTGGGAAGCACAAGTATGTTACATTTCTGAAATGGTAGCTGTGCAGAAGAGGGAGAGACAAAGAATAGGGCCTAGCTATGGGTGGCAGAAGCGGTTTGGAAGAGCTTAGAAGGCAGAGGAAATGGTTTGGGGAGGGGGCCAGGGAAATCACCTTGTATTGTAAAGCAGGGTCTGGAAGCAGCTGCGAGAAGAGATGTCTTTATGGCTTGAAGTGAAAACAAGACATTTCGGTGGAACATTGGAAGGGGAAACTTCAGGGAGAACACCAGCTGTGCCTGGAGTCTGAG
Organism: Pelochelys cantorii; assembly: GCA_032595735.1. Lineage (NCBI taxonomy): Eukaryota > Metazoa > Chordata > Testudines > Trionychidae > Pelochelys > Pelochelys cantorii. Next base: position 2,471,891 of record CM064340.1, read on the forward strand.
ATGTTAGCCCGCTCTTGGGCAAATCCTCCATCAGTCTGACACTCTCCTTTATACTCAAATTATTGTCTACCATCCGCTTTTCATAGAATCACAGAACACTAGAACTGGGAGGGACCTCGAGAGGTCATCGAGTCCAGTCCCCTGCCCTCACGGCAGGACCAAGCACCATCTAGATCAGGGGTTCCCAACCTTTTTTGGTCCCTGTACCCCCTTCGCTTTCAGTAAACCTTCCCGTACCCCCTATTCAATATGAAAGGAAATAAATTCTAGACTCTAGAATCCACAACTTTTTTCACTAACACTACTACTTTTGGAATATTTCAATTAGGATAATCTAGTTATTTACCAAATATTCCCCATACCCCCTTGACAAGCTTCTCGTACCCCCTGCAGGTATGCATACCCTAGGTTGGGAACCCCTGATCTAGACCATCCCTGACACGTGTCTGTCCAACCTGCTCTTAAATATCTCCAGTGATGGAGATTCCACAGCCTCCCTAGGCAACTTATCCCAGTGTTTAACCACCACTTCCATTAGGAAGCTTTTCCTAATGCCCAACCTAAACCTCCCTTGCTGCAGTTTAAGCCCATTGCTTCTTGTTCTATCCTCAGAGGCCAAGGAGAACAATTTTTCTCCCTTCTCCCAGTGACACCCTTTTAGATACCTAAACACCACTATCTTGTCCCCTCGGTCTTCTCTTTTCCAAACTAAACAAGCCCAATTCTTTCAGCCTTCCCTCATCGCTCATGTTCTCTAGACCTTTAACCATTTTTGTGGCTCTTCTCTGGATCTTCTCCAATTTCTCCACATCTTTCCTGAAATGTGGCACCCAGAACTGGACACAATCCTCCCGATGAGGTCTAATCAGCGCAGAGCGGAGCGGAAGAATGACTTCTTGTGTCTTGCTCCCAACACTCCTATTAAGAGAAGGTTGGACAGACACTTGTCAGGGGTGGTCTAGATGGTGCTTGGTCCTGCCGTGAGGGCAGGGGACTGGACTCGATGACCCCTTGAGGTCCCTTCCAGTTCCAGTGTTCTATGAGTCTATGATTCTAAGCTGTGTATGGCAGGGATTCTCAACTCTTTCCATAGCATGGACCACGTCATATAGTGTGTTAACCTCATGGTCACCTGCCTTCTCACTCAGCATCATGCAGGCTATCTCCCTTCCCACTCGCAATTGCGTCACATCCCTATAGCCTTGACAGCTGGCCTGGAAAAGTGACATTAGGAACACACATTTCAAGTTTTTTTTCACGTGCTCTCGCACCTAGGAACAAAGTGGAGGGAAAGCAAAAGGGGCCAGATTTTTCAGAGCGCTGCATGTTATGACCCTCCTTCATGCAGGTAATCCCATTCAGCAAAGCCCTTGGGCACATGATTCATGGAAAACATGTGCTTACATCCCATTAAAGCCCATCCCCTTGAGCAAGTGTGTGAAGTTCAGTATTTGCTTAAGTGCTTTCCAAAACGCAGACCCAGTGCCGAGCTCTTTAGCAAATCTCTCCAAAGGGCTACAGGGGGGTTGCTAGGTGCAGAGCTGTTTGGGAAATCAGGTCCCTCTTGAGCTGGTTTGAGTATTTAGTGGGCCTTTTCTTATAACTAAGCTCTCCATGCACCAGCAAGAAGGACTCAGCGTTGCTCAGGTGGTCCCAGGGCGACCAGTTGGTGACGAGTGGTGGGTGGAGCCTTTTGGATCAAAAGCTACAATATCAAGAGCCAGAGAGAGAATCTTAATTGCTGTGGTGGATCAAACCCTGAAAGCATTGGTGCATAGACCTGAGCCGCAGTACAAAGAAAAGGCAAACAAAACGCTACGTCCAACTAAAGTTGGGAGAATTCTTTTGTCGCTGCATATGGGAAGAGCCAGGTTGTGCCTGGAACCTGCAGTGCCCACCTGTTCCTTAGTAGGACAGGGAGCGAGAAGAAGAGAAGGTCTGGCTACATGTGCCAGGGGTACCTGGACTGAATTTATAGTGGCTTGAGAAACATGTGGTCTGTATTCTTTAGTCAATGAGAGACATGAACAATTCTAAGGAGAAGAGAAGACTGATGGTAGGATGCTACTTGAGCTGGTGTTGGGTGTGGGCACAAGGGAGCAGGGGTGGGAAGACCAATAAGGTTTGGATGGTGAAGGAATTCAGGAAGAGTCCCTTTTACCAAAAGAGCAGGCAGGCTGGGACATCAATGTGGAAAGCAGTGTTGGCTGAAGAAAGAGTTAGGCAAGTCTTTAACATTCTCAGGTACATCTGCTAACAGAAAGAGGACTGTGGACTCCATCATTTTCATGGCCAAATCCTGCTTGCTTTGGTGAAATAACAGAAAATTAAAACACCTGTATAAAAAAAAGAATAATGCAATCAAAACATCGTAAATGCCAAAAAATTCTCCCAACTTGTTCCTGCCCCCTCCCCAACACTTCCCTGCAACCTAAACTGCCCCTCATGGGAAACTTGAGTAAACAGGTAAGTTTGGCAACATCTCCTGAAACATAGGTGTCTCTGAGCCATTGGAGGAAGGGAGCTCCGGAGTCAAAAGTCTCTTTATCGGTCGCTAGCCCATCATCCAAAGAACAGCATTACCAGCTTCCTGCAGTCCAAAGAGCCATGCCTGGGAAAATCAATCAATCAATCTTGAGATTGGCTTTAAAAATCATGAGATGTTAAAAATAATCAACTCAGGCTTCTTTTCTTTTGCCTGCTGGTATCTGAGCCTTTCGGATTCACATCTTCAAGTGTTTCTCCATGCACGAAGGGCCCAGAACCCTTTTGTCAAGTGAAAGTGGAGGTCCTCCCGCAGGAGGGTACTTAAGAAAAGCCCCAAATACTACGACACACACAATCAAATGGCAAGAGGCCTCAAGGCTGGGCAAATCTTTCCGACTTGTCCTGCTGGTGTAAGAACATGGAGAGAGTTTCTCAGATAACCAACATCTGAACCATGAAGGGCTTTGTGGATCAAAAGCAACCCCATGGATACTGCGGGGAACACACAGTGCAGCTTCCAAAGTGTGGTCCTAATATGGTCCGGTTATGAAACCCTGCTTTGTTCTTGAGTAGCTAAACCCCCAGTGGTGAGTATTGCAGTAGGCCAGCCGGGACAGGATGCCTATAGCTGTCTATAAACCAATGTACCATAATTCAAATAACTAGTGATAGCAGAGCTCCGAGGTCCACAAGAGATTGTTATGAGATTGAGATTATGATGTCCGTTGTGTTCTGGCTTGGGCTACCGCATGCTTAGAGACAGTCCTTCACCTAAAGAACTTGCGGGGTAAATACAGACACAGAGGTGAAGTGTTTTGATCAGTGTCACCCAGATGTTCAGCATCTGAGCCAAGAATAGAACCCGGCATCGTGGGTTGCCAGCCAGTGGACCACGCGCATGGGCAAACCTACTACATGGCAATGTTATGCTGTCAACTGTGAGTCTGATGTCCATTAATAGCAGGGGTGGGCAAATACCAGCCCGCAGGTTAGCACCTGGCCGGCCCCCACAGTGCTGTATTTACCTCTGTGGGGGATCACAGCTCCCATTGGCCGTGCATCACTGTTCCCGGCCAATGGGAGCTGCGATTGCCCGTACCTGCAGAGGTGCAGGTAAATATAATGGCAGTGTCCCAACAGGGGCTAACCCTGGTGAACGGCCCTTGTTTTATTGCCTGCCCCGATCTGTAGCAAACACACAATGTGGGCATAGTGGCATGTATTTTCAGAACCTTTTTCTGTCTTGCTTTCCTTTCCTGGGTGGAAAAGATGGCCATGAAAGCTGAAGTACTCGCTGTCCATATCTGCCACCTTTTTGCATCTCTCTTTTCTGATCAAATAAATAATTTGTAAGGTTTTGATGATACAAGGCTGTATCCTCCACTCGGCTCTCATCTGCCAGCACACCTCTGTGCAATCTGATTTAGCAATTTCAGCACAGAAATCTTCCTTTCGCCAGTTTCCCCTGGAAACAGACAGACCAGTGGGGAAGCTAAGTCATCTGGGCTTGCGATTCGTAGTCTGGGGAAGCCAAAATCATTCCTCGGTGCATGGCATCGAAAATGTTCTGCTAAACTTTTAGTGCCTTCAGAAACAAAACGCATGGTGTTTGCACCTCCGATGCGAGGTGTAACACTGTTATACTTCGGACATACAGGTTTAGAGTAGATGGTTCTGCACAGCAGCCCAGGCCAGAAAAGAATGCATCATACCCCGGGGACCACGGAGGTCCGTGGGAAAGGCGAGAAGAGAATCCGCCCCCTAGGATGCGGGGGTGCTCTGTGCCACATGGATCTTTGTGCCCTGAAATTGCAGCTTTATAACATGGGAATGCAGTTATGTGGCTCTAGCATAGGGCTGGGCAAGATGTGGCCTGAGGGCCATATCTGGCCCGCCTCACACTTTGATCCGCTGCATAGGCTGCATCTGGCCGCTTTCTAGTTATAGCCTGCTGCCCGTGCCACTGAATTTCCAGGCAGCGTCTCAGGCAGCAGGACCCTATTTAAATGGCTCCCAGGTGCAGCGCTACCCCGGCAGGGGCTAGAGCAATGAGCCCTTTAAACAGCCGCAGCAACCCTGGGCGGCTGCCAGGCAATGTGGTAGTGGCAGGGCTGGGAACCGTGAGCCCTTTGCTGGGTTTGTAATTCAAAGCCTCCGGCCCCAGACAACTCAAGGAGGAGGCTAGTCCCTAGCCCCGCCCCTTCCTCCCTAGCCCCGCCCCTTCCTCCCTAGGCCCCACCCCTTCCATGGGTTGCAGCTGGCCCCCTGTGAAAATGATTGCCCTCCCCTGGTTTAGGAGGCCTTATCCCCTGGGATGCAGTGGGCATTGGGCACGTGGCTCAGAGCCTGGGTTGGAAGTCTTCTTCTCTGACCAGCCCAGCAGCTCGTGCTGCTCGCAGCCTTTCCCCCACGGTGCCCACAGAGAAGTTCCATTGGCAGAGAAGTAGAAGTCTACAGCGGGGTGGTGTCCTTGAATGCCAGCGTCCATGTTGCCCATGCCCCTGCTTCTTGTGAAGCCGAGACCGGTCACCCAGGTGGGAGTAAGGAAGGGGAGGTGTCTTGGGCGGCCGGTATCCCTGGGCGACTGCCTTCCCAAACGGCCTCACCCGGCCCCGCTCGATTGATCTTTCTGCCACTGTCACACGGAACTGAACCTGGGACTCTGGAGCGGCATGAGCAAAAAGCCGGCTGGCACTCAGCTACGGCAGTGGCGCAAAGTCCTCCTCTCTCTCTCTCTCTCTCTCTCTGTAAGTGGCCAAAATGCCACTCCACGGGACCGTGCCCCACACCTGGTTGGCATGTGGGTCACACCGCCCCACCAACTCCGCCCCGTAACACCCAACATGGATTTGGCCTTCAATATATTGCAGCCATGTGATCATCACAGCAATGCTCATTTGAAACCAGTGGTGCTCTGCTGCTGCTTGTAATCAGTCGATCATATGGAATTGGGACGGGGAGGTCAAACAGCAGGAAACGTGATATAACGTCGGTGGTTTGTGCATGCTCCAGGTTTGCCTTTTTCATTTAACTTACTTGGTCATTTTGATGGAAAAAAAGAGACAGGGAACATAGCACTAGACTAATATTAGGTTACGCAGTCCCATGCGCTTGTTTGTTGGGAATCTCAATGGGTTGCATGCTTTGGAGATGAATGGTTACAAAAGGTATAATTAGCAGGTCTTCAGTGGGTATGAAAGTCTGAGTACAGCAACGAAGAGCTTCCTGGTGGAAGTGTGTGTGTGTGTGTGTGCGATATGTACATCTGTCTGTCTCTGTATAAATATAAGATTAAACCATACACACGCACTCTCATGAACATTCGCCTCCCCTACCCCTGCGTTAATGAGTTTTCCCTCTGGAGAGGACAAGTCGAAAGGAGCCAGTCCTTCCAGCCAAAAAAATCAATTGCTGCTTCATGAATTATTGAGATGTTTGCCATCAGTTTCTTTAAAAAAAAGAGTCATTGTTAGGTATTTTCCCCCCACAGTCTGCTCGTTGCCTTTTACCTCATGATGTCATGCTAGAAAGAGGCAAATACTTATGCATAAAAGATTTTAATTGTTTGCAAGGCGAGTGTGATAAAATATTTGAATATTTTGCCTCTCTCCAATGTTGGCTGTCTTTACCCACACGTAGCCAGTGTCAGATCTGCCACCGCCTTTAGCAGAGGGGTGGCCTAATTAATTTCATAGCAACTGCACAAAATCTCTTCTGCCAATAAGGAGAACACTCAGGTGCTCAGACTTGCTAACAGATTCCAGCCTCTTACATTGAACGGCAAGACATTACTAAATGAACATTTCTGCCTCTTGTGTAAATAGATTAATGACATTAAACGAAAGCCCAACCCTGCTGAAATGTTAGTTTCCGTACGGGGGCTTGGATTTCTCTTCTTTTTGATAAATGAACCAATCTGGCCATAAAATCTGTGCACAGTAGGTTAATAATGTCATAGCTGAACTGTGAAATAATAATGTGTGTACTAGCTCTTTGCAAACAATAATCCTTGAAGCCTGATAAATTTATTTGCAACCAACTTGCCTGTATTAGTGTTCCCAGGCTCTCCTCCTTTGCATACAATGTGTGTGAAGAATTTTTAAGCCACAGGAGGTAACGGGGACCAGGAGAAGAGGTACAGAGATTTATAGACACAAGGCAGGTTAACATCCCTTCCTCTGCATCCCCTTCCTGCTGGCCTGCGTCTCCTAGTGGCTTTGTGAGGATTTTAAGAAAGGCCTTTTGCTACTTTTTACCATCAAGTCCCCTGCTTAGCTGGACACATCTACACAGCAGCGTTATTCCAGAATGACATAGTCTACACGACAAGCCTTTATTTTGAAATAATGTCGAGCTGGAGGACTCTTACTCCGACTCCTGTAACCCGAATTTCACGAGGAGTAAGGGAAGTTAGAGGAAGAGTGCTCTTTTGAGTTCCTGCTGTGGAGACGGCGCCAAAAGCCGAATTAAGCTATTTCGATTTCTGCTACGCAGTTGACGTAGCTGAAGTTGTCGCTTAATTCAACATTAGCCCGGCTGTGTAGATGTGCCCTTTCTCTGTCACAACACTCGCACTAGCAGAAGTAGCCTTTCCCCTCCATGGCTTGTGAGGGGAGCTGGAGAAATCATGGAATCGGAGCCAGCTAGATGTCAGGCCTTTCTTTCCTTCCCTTTCCCTTTCCCTTTCCTCTTTCTCTTTCTCTCTTCCCCTTTCCCTTTCCCTCTTTCTCTTTCCCTCTTTTCCTCTTTCTTTGTCTTTCCCTTTCCCTTTCCCTTTCCCTTTCCCTGTTTCTCTTTCTCTTTCTCTTTCTCTTTGTCTGTCTCTTTCTCTGTCTCTTTCTCTTTCTCTTGGGCTGTATCCATGTGTGGTCCCAAAGGAGCTTTTGTTCATATGGGTATTTGTACATTTGTTACCTGATTCCATGCATCTCGGGTGGGAATATCTAGACACTGGTGACCTTATTCCTTGCCAGGAGCGCTTGGCGGTGCAATACATATCCCCATGTCCACGTTGTGTTGACTTTGAGTGTTGGTGAGGGAGGGTGTTAGGAAGCAGAAGGCAACAGAGACTGCGGGAGCCAGGGATGCTCGAACAACCGAATGATCCCGTCAAGAAAATGGGAATGGGGTGCTCAGCCCTTTGCCGGGAGAACCTTTGTGAATGGTCCTTGCTCAGAACAAGGAGGGAGGCATCTCCAGCTGGGGCCAGCTACTGAGCTGTGGGGGTTAAATCCCCAAAGACAAATCCCCACTTGAAACCCCCCCTGTTGACTGCACAGCAGCATACGCCTCTCTCGCTGGGTGGCTGGGTGGGTCACCTGTCCGCTCAGCATCCAAGAGCTGCCGCCAGAGGTGGGGGCCATTGGAGAGAAACACCGAGAAGCCATCGGAGGAGGCTGTAGCGTTTCCTTGGCCTGATAATCTCCTGTTTATGCAACTCAACGTTAAAATGTTCCCTACCTGCACCTGAACGATTAAGGGCTCTACGGACCTCTAGACGCATCTGTGTATGAACATGGGCACCGCCACTGAAGGAACATTATTTCCCTAGGAGAGTGGGGAAGCACTGGGATGGGTTCCCTAGGGAGAGGGTGGAACCATCCCTAGAGGTTTTTAAGCCCTGGCTTGACAAAGCCCTGGCTGGGATGATTGAGTTGGGATTGGTCCTGCTTTGGGCAGGGGGCTGGACTCAATGGCTCCTGAGGTCTCTGCCAGGCCTGGGGTTCTGTGATTCTATAATGTGGCCTCAATGCCCGATTGCACAGACTGTCAAATGGTCACAGGAGCGTTTTCTTCAAGGAGTTTCGAAAGCCCAGTGTGCTGGTGTCTAGCATGTCTAAAGCCGGAGGTTGGACGGCAGACAGCCCTTGCCGTCAATGAATGATCCAGCTGCCATCTCCAGGGCTCCTGAGCTGCTGTTCCCATCTGGACAGACCTCCATGGCACTGCGAGGCACAAAGCTAAGCCGTGGCAATCGGGAGCAGGAGACAGCCTTGCGAAAACCCAAACACCGTCTCCCATCAAGGGCTGGTAGCGACAAAACAATTGTTCTATTTACAAGAGCTCGCCTGCCTGGAGGAGAGGCACCAACACGTACTGGGACAAACGTTTCCTCCCTGGAATGATAAGGCGGCATTGCCTGCAACATTCACACTACACAGTTTCACAGATGTGTTTTAAAAAAAATAACAACCGATGGTCCTTCTAACTATCTGTAGCTGAAACGCAATTGTATGTCAGCCTTGCAGAAAGGGACAGGAAACACTGCTCCTCTGCTCCTTTGAGTCCTGGCGACTTTGTAAAATGAACACAAAAGGTTTTACATGGAGCCCCATTACACCGCGCTGATTTCAAGTTACTATCTGAGCACAGGCAGCTCACCTGAAGTTGACAAACTGGTTGCTTTGGTGCTGCCGGCCTGCCGCCACATAATAGAGAGAGGCAGCTTTTATTCATTCAAAGAAAGGTTACGTTTGATTGGCAGGCCAGCCTGCGTGAACACTGCAGTCTTTTTTCCCGAACGCGTCACTGCTATCAATTACAGTTTTGAATATGAATCATTTCCAATGTCAAATAACGCCAACCTCAGCCTCCAACCGCTGGCCAGATTGCTCTTTTGGGCTTTATTATTCCTGCTCTCAGACTGCTTCAGGACTCCCTCTCTGCTTTGTATTTTATTTCACTGTCTCACGGACATGCTGCCATCCGAAGCCAGAGTTGTGCAAAACCACGTATTTTCATTACATTGGTAATATTATGAGGGAGGGTCATTAACCTGAATGGCTAAAAAACTAGAAACTTTTCCCTTATGGTATTTCAAGCTCTGTCCCCTCCCCCATTTTTATTGTGGAAGCATTTGATTGTCCATTGCAAACAAACACATCTCTGGAATTCCATGGATTTTTTTGTAGAAGTCAACTGAAATTCCCTTTGGAAAATTTGCCTTCCGGAATTGGCAGAGCTCATTTGAAACAGGCAGTTTGGTTTAGCTGCCTCCTGTTGGCCAGTCCCCTACTATAATTCTGCTGTTGAGAGTAATTACCTGATTTCATGTATTGCAGTAAGATGGACATAATTAAATATTTTGGATATTGCACAATGGTTTTCACCATGTGGCATTTAGCAGATTGTGTGTGTATGTGATTAGATAGGTGTGTGTGTTTAAAACATATCTGTCTATCTATCTATCTATCCTCAGACACCCGTTGTATCTATCTATCTATCTACCGATTGATATTGATATAATGTGTGTGTGTGTGTTTTTAAAACCAAAAACTTCCTGCATTCTGGCTGACAGGGTAGATTTAGAGAGATGCGTTGCCTTGCTTACAAACCATCCTTCTCTTTAAAAATGAGCAGCTTTGGTTGCTATTCAAAAGGACTGGTGTTAGCATGCGGCGTTGCAGCAATTCTCTCTGGCGAGGGTGTTTTCAGCATGAGTCTTGAATAAGCTCATGTGCTGGGACACCATGGTATTTGGACCTGCGGTGAACAATAAAATCTATGGTAGGAATCTGCTTTACGGGAAGGGGCATTGCGCCTTCTTGTTCTGTCCCTTCTAAAGCTCCCATGGGATGGGTTCTGCTCCCCACTGTATGAACCCTTCACTTAATCTGTATCTTTTTAAAATGTACATTTGATTATCCACTTACACAAATTCTTGAGTTCCAATTGGTTCCCCAGCGTTTGAAGTGTCCATTGTTGAATCTCTTTTTGTTTTCATCAGCATCTGTCCTCTCCCTTGAGTTTTTCAACTCTCCTGTTCCATGTTTGGAATCTACTTAATACAGTGTATGCTGTGCCCATGTGACAGCCCTTGAAGCTTTCTCCCAGTACATCCATTTGTGTCCTGATAGAGAAGTGCAGGAAAGACCTTCCTTTGCTCGTTCATCTCTCTAGAGGCCGCCTCTCTGCAAAGTAACCTTAGAAACCCGCCATCCCTCTTGGGTGCAGTTGTTTATGACACCAGCATGGGGCTGGAACAGGAGACAATAACTCTTTCTTCTGAAACACCCTGACACTGTTTTGAATGTGAAATTCACTTTGTGCTGTGTGTGTGTTTTGTGGGGTGTGGTTGTTGCTTTTGAGAAAATCTGAAGCCACACACGTGACCAGGTCATCTACAGTATACTTTGCACTGCCCACTACTGGATGGAGTCGGTGTGCCTAAGATGTGTGTGTCTTAGAGTCTGTCCTGCTCCAAGAGATCTCTCCACTACCTAAAACTGAGTTCTTTCCCTGCTGCTCTTGTGAAGTTCCAGAAGTTTCCGGTAGGCAGTATGGTGGCCCACATGAAGTCTGAGGCCAAGTCTGCACCATGGGAAAAAGTCGAATGTAGAGACATAACTCAAGTTATGTGAATAGCATAGCTGGAGTCAACGTACCTTAGTTCAAATTTCCACGGCATCACCACTACGGAAGGTCCACAGGAGAAACTCTCCCATCAACTTTCCTTAATCCTCATGACCTGAGGGAGTGCTGAAGTTTACAGGGGCATGATCAGCAGTTGATTTAGTGGGTCCTTACTAGTCCTGCTAAATCGACTGCAGGGAGATCGATCTTTGTAGCGTCGATCTCCTGGTAAGTGGAGACAAGCCATGGATTTATTACAATAGTGCCTTGCTTTCAACTAGACCTGGTTGAAATTTTTTTTTTTTGATGGAACAGTTTTCCACTGGGGAATTGAAACATTTCATGGGAAGGTACCAATTTAGTTGACATTTTTGCTGAAAAAGTATTGCAGTACTTCGTTTTGACTTATCTTCAAAACAGTGAAGTCAAAACAAATCACTTTGACCTCATTGAAATGAAATCCTTCGACCTTCCTTCTTTTCCCTCAAAAGAAAATGTGTTGACAAAATCATTTCAGTATTTTCAAAATGGAAACTCTTGGAATTTTCCTTGAGTGGGAACATTCACAATTTTTATCTTTTTTGTGTGTGTCCACTGAGGAAATTTTCTGTATGTCAATTTCTGGTAGAACAAATATCCCAAGTTTGGATAATCTCTACTGTAGCGGGTTTGACTCACTTTCATGGCTTCTTCCCTCAGGGTGGCTTTTGGGGAAGTAACCGGCTACTCCGACGCCGACGCGCCTCCTTTGGGTGAGGTGTTCTCTTCAGGGCACTGCCCTCCGGCAATGACCACTCCGGTCTTGGTCTGCGCCCCCTTCTGGGGGGGAGTCATTGTTCTTCCTCCGCTCCTCCTCCACGGTCCTCCCTACTCTCTAGGACCCCCAGTTCTTCTCCCATTCTGCCTGCCCGGTTGCCTCCTGCAGCCCTGCCTTGCGGACTTATGGCCTGGGGCTTCCCTAGGTCAAACTCCCCCAGCCAACCGCTGCTGCCTCCTTGCAGCCCGGCCTTTTAGGGCTGCCTCCATGTGAGCCCCGCCCTCCATGACTGCCTCCTTGCAGCCCCTCAGGCTGGGTAGCCTGGGTTTGCTAGGCCAAAGTCTCTGTCATTGCAGGCAGGCAGGCAGGTCTTTCTCCTCCTCCCAGGAGCTGCTCTATACGGCCTCCAGTTGGGCCCTCCATAGCTGCCTCAGCTGGGCTTCCCTCCTTCACGCCAGCTCCCAGCCCCGTAAAGGGCCAGTACAGGGCAACGCCCTGCCACACTACTTTTAATGATCACAGAGCTCATTAGGTACATTTATTAAGCCTGGGTACATCCCTGGCAAGTAGGTAACTATTATACCCATTTTGTGGGTGGGGAAATCGAAGAGAGGAGTAACCTGCTTCCTACTCCTGCCTGTTTTACACATAGGAAACTGTGTTGACTCAACTGGAGAAACTCCTGATCTACACCATGGTCAGAGAGTTCAGAATCAGACCCGGGATACCATGCACAGAATGTTGACCCAGGAGTAGTGATGGGTCTGTAACTAAGGAGATGTGGTTACCAGTCCTCTGCCCTGAATGTGAAGCCACATATGAAGAAATGGGCTTTGTCCACAAAAGTTCATGGTTCACTTTCTCCATATATATGTTCGTAAATCTCTAAGGTGCTAGAGGACGACTCATTGTTTTTAAGTTACAGACTAACACCGTTCCCTCTCTGAGACTTTCACACATGCAGAGTCTGTGTTGTGTGGTTTTGATGCAAGTCCCATGCCAGAGGCAAGACCCTACCACACTCAGTTTGAAAGGAAGTATTCTGGATTGTTACTGTATTTGCATGGTTCACATCTTTGTCGAGATGAGCGACAATAACAAAGAGGCAAGGTCCAGATCTTCCCTCCCCCCCAGTCTAGTTGCACCTGTGACACAAACTCACGATACAAATACTTTGTGGATCAAAATGTCTTCACGCACAGCTCGTTTCATGGGTGGACTACAAAAATATCCGGCATTCTATTCACCGTCTAAGCCAGTGGTTCTCAACCGTGGGCCATATGTCTCCCCAGGGGCCACATCCTACCTCTAGGCGGCCACATGGAAAAAACGGAACATTAGGTAAATTATGTACCTTTTTTTCCAGCTAACAGCGGCTATGAGGGGGACCACAGAGGTAAACGAGGCTCAGAAGGGGGCCATGAGCAAAAAAAGGTTGAGAAACACTGATCTAAACATCTCCCCTTTGAACCCTTTTTTCCCCATGTATGGATTCAACTATCAAGATCAAACGGCAGTCACTTCATGGGAAGGCAGCATAAGCATTTATGTGAAACACCGGTGCATCGTGAGTGACTGACAGGATGGGAGTCTGGTTTAGTGCTCTCTAGCAGTGACACGGGGTTCCGTTCCCTTCCCGTGCCACTCGGGGCCAGCCTTTGCGTGCCATCTCAAGGTGGCTGACAATCACCGGAAGACATTGTTTCCATGGTGACAGGCGGAAATGACTTTCCCTTGTGACTGTAATAAAGCACAGGCGTTATCCTGCAGTCACAAGGGAGGGGGTCATGTTTATCTGTTACCTCACCTGGACTATGAAACAGGTAAAGCCCGGTTAAGGAAAGCGGTTAAGCATGTGCATGAACCTATCCTGGTTCAAGACAGTGTTAGCTCATGCATGTGTGTGTTTGACTTCAGTTAAGCTTAACCACATGTTTAAGGTGTCATAGGTTTTTAAGGCCAGAAGACACAATGATGAAGATTTATTTCGACCCTTAGTGTAACACAAGAACTCCGTGCTATATTCCTGAGCATACATGTCTTGTTTCCTGAATGGGATGGAAAAGATTAATTTGCAAAAGCTTTCAGTGTCCTTTTCAATTTTTCCTTTTATTTCATTAAAGTCTGTTACAACGTTCAGCGCACAAAGTTGTCTTTCCGCGGGGAGGACACAGCATGAATTAAATGGCTTATCCTTGTGTTGTAAAACGAAAGGCTATTTTTGAATAGTAAGTAGAATTCCTCCTCAGTTGTGTGGAAGCTTAAAGGGTTTAGAAGGTTCTTCCGTGGAGATAAATAAGCTGTCAGTTCATGATGAAGAAAATCAAACTTGTGCTGTTGATTTTGGCTGTGGCACTCGCAAAAGTATGAGAGAAATTTTCTGCTGAGCCTCAGAGAGTTCCATGTGTTAGCATTTAGCTTTCCAATGCCACATTGTGCTTCTGATAGCATTTGGAGAAAGTAAACAGAAATGTCAAAATAATGAAAATGAAAGATTAACACGCTCAGATATTTTGAGTAGAAAACCCAAGCCTATATTGGAAATGGATAGACAGCCAGGTTAGGTTTTAGAGGATGAATTTTATGCCCGGGTGGGTGGATATGTTTTCCTGAAGGACTTTTCAGTCCTCAATTGTGAAACATTTAAACAAAGATTCTAAACAGAAACCTGGGAGGTACAGAAAATATGCCAACTGCAGATTAGCTTACTTAGTTCATGACTTTTAAAAAAAACACCTTGCAATTAGCAGGGTATTTCCTTTTGAGTTGTGGTCTCAAGCCAGGCATTTCTGTGTGTGATTTTTTTTTTCTCCTCCAGCCTTTAAACGAGGAAAGCAAAGTTGATAATCCTGCTTTGACACAGGCAGTTTAATCATGTCAGAATCACAGCTCAACAGCTCAGAATTCATGGACTGGTCCAAGTAAAAAGGCTCCATTTTGGGGAGGTTGTGTAGACCCGTGTTTCTCAACCAGTGGTACGAGTACCCTCAGGGGTACTTGAAAGAAGTCTGGGGAGTACGTCAACACAACTGAAGTTTGGAGAAAACTGAATTTTGGTTTTAAGTCTTACAGCGTTTTATTATTTTTGTGCTTTTTACACCCAAACATTTTGTTGCCCGCCCATCTAGGATTAAGTTGTTTAAACAAATGAGTTGCAATGGTAGAAAGTTTTGTGTGTGTCTGAAAACTGTAGGTACGGGGGGTACTTATACAATTTTTTTAAAGGGGTACTTTATTCAAAAAGGTTGAGAAACAGTGGTCTGGACAACAGAACGAGATTCTACAATCTGCCTGTAAACCCATGTCCAAACCAGCTGATTTCTCATACCCTTGCTCACCGCGAATAGTCCCATTGGAGGGGATAGAGCTACTTGTTGAGTAAGGGATCAGAATCGGTCCCAAAGTGGCCAGATCAGATATGAAGTTTCCATATTTGCCAGTATCCCTCCATATACTCACCCAACTCCCTCCCTGCTACTTTACCCTTCTCAGTCTCACTCCCTCCCCCCAACTTCCTGCCACTTCCATGGATAAATATTCCCAGTTCTCCCCGTTGCTAAACCTGCTTCACTGTCTTCTGCCTCAAACTGAAGTTTCCAGATCTGCCTATAAGCCCCCTACAAAATGCCTGCAACCAACTACCTTGCTGCCTCTGGCATCAGCTCCTCCTGGAATGACCCAGTCCCATTTTCTCAGATGCCTGAACTACCCACAAACCTGCCACCATGGCAAGCTAATAACACCATGGCCCCTTAGGTTTGCCCAGCCTCCAAAATTACAAATGTCATGGAGAAAAAAAGTAACAGGATGGATGTGTGTGGCCTCTGCGTCTTTTGTGACACCGTAGCCCTATTCATGGACTCAGTCCTGCAGGAGCACGGGGCGTTTTGTCTGCAGTGCATTGTATCAACCAGAGCCGTGAAAGATGGGTCTATAAGTACGAGTCCAGTGTCCAGTTCTATGGACGTCAGCCAGATGGTTTTCCTTTCTTCTGCCATCCATAATTGAACGTGCCCGCCCAAGTAGACCTGTGAAAACAGTGGGGTCAAACCGCCGTTGACACGTGAAATCCTCCAGCTGCCAAGGCTCTGTGTAAACGGGAGAGGCAGTAGGAAGCAGGCAAAGCACTGGAAGGCAGCCGTGTGAGTTCTAGTCCGAATTCCTCCGTTAGCCAGCAGCGTGTTTCAATTTTACTATCCATCCAGTGGGGATAATTGGGTCTCTTGCCTTCATAGGGGTGTTCTGAGGGTCAATTACAGTTTGTAAAGTGCCTTGAAAAAGTGAAGGGTTAAAATACATCCCCATCCATGCACAGTCCTCACACCTACGTAAATATATACATACATAAGTATACGTGTCAGATAAAGAAAGGGGATGGTTGCATTATTGGTTTACTCACATATAAGTCCCTGGCACAATTTAACTCTTATTCTGCAATTAGTGTCCACGTGGGCAATTATACTAGTATAACTATAGCAGTGTAATCACAGTGGCAAATTTCCCAGTGTGGACAAGCTCTTAATTACGGCCTGATTCTGTAGGCAGAGATGCACCCGCAGAACTCGCTGTGTGTTACATAAGAGCCCTGCAAATCTGCAGCCATCCACTTCTAGCCATGGGTCGTGTCTGTGCATCCGATGCAGATATAAATCTTGCGTCCATGCTGGGCTGTGTCCATGCACATGTCTGGGTTTGACTCTATCAATGAGCATTACTGGGTTACTATGTTATTTGCAGAGGGTACTGAAGGTCTGAGTTACCGACTTTCCCCCGGCGGCCCTTGAATAGCAGAGTTTGAAACCAGCCATTTACTTTTGCCAACCGCATTTTGTGCACAGGAGAAAGTCATTTGAAATGTCTGCTAGAATCCTTGAACAGAAATAAACAGTTTCACCCTTAATAAAATGATTTTCTGTGCATTCACTTGATTGATTTTGTAATATCTTTTAATAGCTAAAAAAAATACAGCTGTAACTTCTGGGGTCAAATTTCTTTAGGTGGGCTAGGGATCAGATGGAAGGCAAGTCTGGAAGCAATACTTAGCCCACAGCTGAGTCTTTATATGGTGTTTGTGCCCGCGTGTGTGTCTCTGTGTGTGTGTTCATCATCTATCCGTGATTCAATCTGTGTGTGTGTGTGTGTGTGTGTGTGTGTGTGTGTGTGTGTGTTCATCTATCCATGATTCATTTTGAGGGCTGTTTTAGCCTTCATAAAATATTCATGCTGGTTGTGCATGGTTCTATAATTGCCATCCCAGGCCTTGAATTATTTATAGGTTGTACTGTTCACATAGTCTCATTTACTGATCGAGCAGATAGCACCATACAAGAGGATCCCAAACACTCTAATGCCTGTTACTTTGCATTAAGTAGTGGGATTATATTACTATAGGTGTAAAACGCTGGCCTTTTTCTCCTCACCGCTTTAATATATCATTTTTGTATTTATAATATGCTAATTGTTTGAGATGCTGTTAAGCCTCATAATTCCTGCGGAGTTTTGCAGAAATCAAGATGTGGCTGAAATGGTTTCGCTCTTGATCCTGAAATGATTGTTCTTGAAACAACAACAACAACAAATCTGCCCTAACAACTATCCTAATTTATTGAATTTATACCTACCTGTGTGCCTTTGTTTTGGGCTATTGATCAGTCCGGCACAGATAAGACATTTACCAAGTATATTTTCAAGTTCATTGGACTCAATTAAACTCTGACTCCGAATTCCTCCATGAAAGGTGGTACCTTTTCTCTCTTTCATCATCTTTCCCGCCAACTTCTGCTCATTCTATCATTCTTTCTTGTGCATGTCCTATCATTTTTAATTGAATGTAGCCAGTGAGCTGACACACACACAAGGCATTGCATTTTTAATTTTATTTGAAAACTATTTATTTCTGAAATAAAAGCCTTGTTTTCAATTGGAAAGATCACAGAGATGGGATTTACATCTTTTTTTTTTTCCACATCACTTTCCTTTTCCATTTCAAATGTAAGCAGCAGAGTAGATAGCATGTTTTAAGGAGAGGTAAGACGGCACAGTGGCTAGCGCACTGTTGTGACTTGGCATACCTGGGCACAATTCCTTGTTCTACTATAGACTTTGTGTGACTTTGGGCAAATCATTAGTTCCTCGCGTGTGAAATGGGAATAATAGAATTGCCCTGCCACGCTGGGGGTTTGTGAGGGTAAACACACTACAGACTGAGAGATGCTCAGATACTATAGAGCCAGATAACGATTTTGAAGAGAGAGAAAGAACGTAAGAATGGCCACACTGGGTCGGACCAAGGGGCCATCTAGCCTGTCTTCCCACAGTGGCCAATGACAGGTGCCCCAAAGGGAATGAACAGAACAGGGAATCATCAAGTGATCCCTCCCCTGTCACCCATCCCCAGCTTTTGACAAACAGAGATTAGGGACACCACTTCTATCCATCCTGGCTAACAGCCATTGATGGACCTGTCCTTCTTTTTTGAACCATGTTAAAGTCCTGGTCTTCACAACATCCTCTGGCAAGGAGTTCCACAGGTTGACTGTCATAAAGAGTATGACATTGAATAAAAAAATGTTGGCTGAAAGTTGTGTGCTGCTTCTGCGCTTGTGAGAGAGATGGTCTGTAATTTTCCAAAACTGCAATTTCAATGGGGTTTTTCATCACAATGTTACAAGTTAGCAATACAGCTTGAAATCTTTGACAGACATTACCTTGTTCTGCCCCACCCCCATAGCTCTAGCGGCAAGCTGTGTTGTGCACACACCTCACCTAGGAGAGAAAAGGTGCTTGCAACATAGTGACCTGCATTTGTTCCTTGTCCTTAACAGAGACTCTAGGCATCTCAGGAGAAAGCCCTTCTCTTTGTAATAGGTGTGCACCGCCTGCCACAATGGCTCTTTGGCTAGGGGCTGCGGCAGTATGTAATCACAGAGAGAAGAGGGATCGTACTGGATTCTGCAGGAGAAGCTGCTTATAGCCTCATAGGTATAGGTCCTGGGGTGGAGGGTTTGCTCTGCCCATCGGAAATACTCAGTGGAAGAGCCTGGCAGAGAGAATTTCTGTATGTTTGCACTTCTGTGGCCTGGGAAAGGGGGTTTGCCCCCCTCCCTCCTGGGAGGAGTAATGATCTGGTCTTCAGATCCCCTGCATCCCCTGTGCCTCTGGAATGTAAGTCTTTAGTCTTGCCCTAGGGGTTGGTCAACATCTAAGGATAAGAGTCTCCTAGAGCTGCCAGCATGATGGAGCTATTTCTTGAGGTTAATCAGTAGAGGCTCCTGCATTCAGCACTGCAGATCCAGTGTTAAAACCCCCTGTTGTGAACCCAAGCAGGGTTGGTTTCTGTCTCTGCACCAGGCCCAGGGCTTCCTTCCCTGTATGGCGGCTGGGCAGCCTGGTTCCAGTGGAGCCGCGCTGCGTGGTTGGGGTGTGGATGGTGAGGGCCACCCCAGCCCCTTTGTGCCAACCCCTAGCTCTTTGCAGGAGCGAGAGGGGGCAGGGCTGCCAGTAGGGCAACCAGGACTAGCGATGTTAAAACGGGGAACCCGTTAAATGGGAGGACTTAACCAGTTAACCGTTTTGACTCCTCTCTTGCTAGCTGGCCCCACCACTGCCGTGACCATGGGGTCTTGCTGCCCATCTGGCCTGTCCCTCTACAACAGGGGCTGTTCCGGCCCAGTGTGGCCAGCCGCTGGTGGAGTTCACTGCCAAGGGCGAGTTAACTGGTTAACACCCCAACCAGAGCCCCCGCTCTGCCCGTGAGGGGGCCTTGTGTGCATGGCTCTCCAGGGCCACAGCTGGTTGTCAGTGTTCTAACGCTCCGGTTTTCCACCTCGGGCCTGCGGAGCCCTGCAGACCCCGGGGGCTGTGGTCTGAGATTTCCAAAGGGGGCTGCTCTCCACTGGAAATGTTTCCGGGGCCTGCCCATGGCAAGAAGGCTGCAAACGGCTGTTCTGTAGGGAAGAAGCCAGCCCAGCACTGTGCTGGGAAAATGAGACTGCGTCAGAGCGGCACTAAGCTGCGTCATGGCTGTGCAGCAGAATGCGGCAAGCAGCAGGTAGCCCTGAGGGGGACGGCTTTAAAAATGACGTCCCTAAACAGCAAAGGAAAGTGGGGATGGAAGCGCCGCCCGGATGAAGCCACAGGGAACCGCCAGGAAAAAACCAAAACACAAGCAAGGAAAAAGAAATGTTTCTGCAAAACAAACCACTTTGGCGAACAATACATTCGTGAGAAGACACCACGCTGCCTGAACCTTCCCTTTGCCTGATAATAAGTGATTATACAGTAAACCTGGCGACACATGCGTTCGATACAATGGGCTGAATGGAAAAGGGCCGGGCTTGCCTGTGCGATTTTGCCAGCCGGGTGGGTCCCTTGGAGGAGGAAACAATGGCATTGTCATGCAGATTTCTTTCCAGCTCTGCAAAGTTTCACCGATTCGGTGACTCTTTTGCGACAGGGAATTTTGTGTTTGTTTTTTAGCTGACGCGGTGACGCGGCTCTAGCCGTATAAACGCAAGTGGCATAGCTTATTTCGAATGTATTTCGAAATAGCTTATTTTGTCATTTGGCAATGTCTATGCAGCGCCAAATTTCGAAATATCTCACTATTCCGAAATGCCCCTTCAACCTCGTGGAATGAGGGTTACTGGGACATCAGAACAAGCCTCCTGTTATTTTGAAATCTATTTCAAAATAACAGGCTGCTTCAATAGCCACAGAATAACTATTTCAGGATACTTCTGGTGTCCCAAAATAGCTCTGCAGTGTAGATGTGCCCTATAAACATGCAGTTTAGACATCCCCTTAGCTATCTTTGTTTTTCATCAGGCCCCCTCTTTCCTAGTGCAACATGCATGCGGGGAAAAGAAAGCTTTGTGTTTCCCGTACGCTCTTGTTTATCGTGTATATTGCACTAGTGACTATTGGCCTCAACTGGGACAGCACCCCCTTGTGCCTGGCTGTCCGACAACCAGTTGGAATGACCGTTCCTGCCCAAGTACACAGGGGAAGACGAGCCAGGCAAACGAAACAAGCAAATGGCCGAGGAGAAGGACAGGTTAGCTAAAAAAGAACGGGATGTGTTAGCACTGACTATCTGCGAGCCTGGTTTATTGCCAATCAGTAACACTCATCGCAGTTTGCTGCTTGTCTAGCTGTTATCAAGAGTAGTTACATTTTTTTGGTGGGGAAGGGGAGGATGTTTTACACCGTACTTTTCCCCCAGCACTATGCCTGGCCTGAGAAATCCCCCTCCATGACTGCTGCTTTTTATGTGACTCACCAATATGCATTTGGTAGCTGGTTGCATATTATGTTTTTATGCTGAAATTGTTTAAAATGTTTAATATATTTGGGGCTTTCAGGGCTCGGTTTTCCTTATCAAGCCAGGCAGGAGGCGGGACTGGTATGTGGTCCTGGATTTTCAGGGTTTTTATTGCCTTTAACGTTGTGCAAATGGCAGGCGGTTGGGACACGAAGACATCACTTAACTTTAATTGGTCAACTAGCCTTTGCCGTTATGCGCTGCACGCTGCTCCACGGTGCCTGACCTCAGACTGCATTCCAAGAGCTGCTTCCTTCAGCGCTAGATGTTTCCCCTTTATGGAGTGTGCCAGAACAACAGTGCCCTTACTAGTCAACATTTTACCAGACCTATTAGTCGGGAAGCTTCAAGTGGGTTAGGACAGATTGGAGTCCAAAAAACCTACATGCGCCCAGCAAAACAAACTGGGACATGTGCTTGTGTCACAGATCTTGCGTCAGCTGACTATATTTCTAATAAAAATGTAAAGAAAAGGGATCTGTCATTCTAGAGACTTTTTTATTTTCCCTTGGAAAGTGTTGCCAAATATGTGAGCTTTTTAAGGTTAGTAATATGAGATTGGAATTGCCCATTGTAGTTTTATACTCTGTGTGTGATGTAGGGAAGTGCCCTGATCCTTAGTTTACGCATAGGAAACTGAGGCACATAAAATGATGGGCCAGATCATTTAGACTCTAACATTGCATGTAGGAGGCACCAAGCGGGATGATCCAAAACACCAAGGCACCCCGTTGCAATCAGGAAATTTCAACCAAACCAACATTTCCTCTGGAACATGTTTTGCTTTTGATAAATGGGCATTTTCAGCCCTCTTCGCTCCAAAAAAAGTTTAGTGAAAAAATTCCTGACTCTTTATCATACCAACACACTGGAAGAGCTCTGTAAGTTCTTTGGGGCACTTCATGTACAGTGCACGTGTAACCCACGCACCTAGGGTACGTCTAGACTACATCCCTCTTTTGACAGAGGGATGTAAATAAGACACTTCGAAATTGCAAATGAAGCCAGGATTTGAATTTCCCATGCTTCATTTGCATAATCGCGTCATGGCGCTCTTTTGAAAAAGTGTGAAAAAGGCTTCTATTTTTGAAAGAACCGCATCTAGACTGCAGTTTCACTTTCAAAATAGCGCTTTTTCGAAATAGCGCCATGACGCAATTATGCAAATGAAGCACGAGAAATTCAAATCCCAGATTCATTTGCAATTTCGAAGAGTCTAATTTACATCCCTCTGTTGAAAGAGGGGTGTAGTCTAGACACACTCCTAGTGTGGGTCACTGTCCCAGGGAGTAGCACTTAGACCATTTACAGAGAGCAATAAGAACAAGGGAGCTCTACAGCCTAAGCTGAGGGCCAGCTGGCTTTGCGGCTCCTCAACTAAGCTCTAGAGGTCCCAGGTTCAAATCTGCCTGGTGGCGGTTATAGATGCTTACAAAAATATACTGGAGGCAAAAAAATAGAAACATCACCTGCCAGTGAGGTTGAAAACACTGAATGAACTTTTCAAAACGGTACATAGAGTGATGAATCCTTAAAATAAAGGGTAGCTCAAGTATTGCTATCAGGGGTATTCTGGGAGAAGACCAACAGTGCCATCCAGCTGCTGGGTTAATAGAGACTGCTACTAGCAGGGCTTTTGCAGGAGACAAGAACTGGCTTTGCAAAGGTGCCAGTCTTGTCTACCGCTTCCACAGTGGAGAGGTGGGGTGGGTGCTATCCGTGCTCGTGCTGGAGGAAAGCTGCTTTCTTGGCCATTTGCAACATGTAGTGGGTTAGACTAGATGCAGGGACTTAGACCACATGGCCCTTGCAGTCCCGTGTAGCCCTCGGGGCAAGTCTACATTGAAATTGCCAAAATCAACATAACTCCCGATTCAACAAAATTGAAACCGCGTGTCCACACGACAGGGGAGCCTCAAAATCAGTCCGAGGCAGGTTCCACGAATGTGGATGTGCTGCCTTGACGGAGAGCCCCAGGAAGCGCTGGGGAGTCGTTATTTCGAAATAGCGGCGCCGGAGAAACCACGCTGCCGTGATTTCGAAATAACGATTTCAGAATTAGCATTACTCCCGATGAAAAGCAGCAGTACAGATTTTGAAATAATGGGCTTGGTCATGTGGATGCTCTGCTTATTAATTTGACCTAAGGGGGTTATTTCAAAATAAAGCCCTAGAGTTGACCAGGGCGAAGGGTCTGTGCTTACGTATGTAGTACTTACTGCAGCCCTAAGTAGAACCAATGTCTTTCATCCAAACGGAAGCTGCCGCAACTGTAACCAAAGTAACCAAAAAGGCACAAATGTCCCCTCCTCCCACCCCCGTTACTTTGCAGTGAACACATACCTTTCAAAACCCAAACGATATTAAACTATTACTTACACTGCAATTGCACATACTGTCTGAATGCAGGTAATACTGCCTTTAAGAACGAATCTAGTGAATTATTCCTGCCCAGTAAACATATCAATTTTATTCTCCTCTCCCTGCCCCATCCCCCCGCCCCCCAAGTCAGCCAGTCATGTACAGTCTAACAGCACCTTTTGCAACACAGCTGTGTTTAAATGTTTTGTTGCTCATTCCGTCCCTGGGCTGTATTTTTGAAAACGCTGAAAATGGAAATATGACAGGAATGGGACCCACTAATAAATTGGCATTGACCATACCTATAAGGAGCATTGTTCCAACTCAATGAAACAATCAGAAGGGGACTGTTTACATTTCTCATAGGCACACGTTAACCTTTTTTGGAGCAAACCTGTTTATAAAATACATACATACATAACCTTAACCCTAACCCTAACCCACACCGTTTATGCATACACGTTGTGTGTGTGTGTGTGTGTGCAATGACAACACATAGAATCGTAGGGTTGGAACTACTAGGTTCCCCAGTGTATAGTTTGCAGTTTGGAGAGAAATCATCTTCCATCATTCGTCATTGCTTAGCTGCAGTAGACTGGGCCGGCACATCATTTGTTAACGGCGACAAAGGCGCACTCATAAATGCCGACATGTTACATTAATTTATAGGCACTGAGTGACTTATTAAATGTGATGTGTGAAATATAACAGGGCCCGGTATGGATGATTAGGTTTTGGGCTTTGAATTGTTGACAAGGCAGGGGTAATGAATTGCAGGACACAAGCGAGTGTGTTTCTCCCTCATTAGTCAGTATTAGCTGCATTAATAGTAATAATTGGATATATTCATCATTTAAAATGTTTTAATAAATGTTTGGACAGCACCTGATCGAGGCTGTCAAGTGTTAGACTGGAAGGTTTGTGATGTGAGAAAAATGACGGCGTTCCTCAGGAAGAGATGTAGCCAGCGGAAAGGGGGCTCTGTTTGCCAATGTCTCTTGAGCGATGGGTAGAGGTAATTTGAAGAAAAATGGGAAACGCAGTAACGCGGGAACTTGGCATCTCTTTCACCCTTAAAAGAAGTGGCAGAGAGATTTCCCAGGACAGCGTCACCCTATCGACATCTCGATAATCCAGTAGAATCTCCAAGATGGGGCTTGAGCTAGAAATTTCTGATGAGCTTCTAGATTGAAATGTGGACTTCATGACAATGTGTTCCAGGTTGGGCTTTTGATTCTGCCCCTTTCTAAAGCAGGGGTCTAGCCACAAATTTCAGGTCCAGGCTCAATGTATCCCAGAGCTCAGAAATATTTTGATTCAGGGCTTGGCTTGGCGCCATCTGTATTCTAGAATATTAACATTCCAGACACGTTTTCTGCCGATCATTGGCAAGACCTGCTTGATCCTACCTATACTGTAGGCAAGTCATTTTCAGAGGTGTCCACCAGCCGGCCGCCGCCTTTCCTTTGGTTGTTCTTATCCCCGGTGCATTGTTGCCCACGATTCCACACACGATTTCCTCTGATTAAAAAAGTGGTGGTGTCGATTTCTATCCCAGCATGGTCCTCAAAAGCAGAATAAATATCCCTAACCCACCCAGAAAGCCAAGTTGCATTCTACTCTTGTTCTGTGAGAGACAGGTGTTCCGGGCAATGTTAAATGGTTGAGTATGCCTTCTAAAAGAATGCCATGAGAACTGAAAACAACATAACAAGTTTATTGCAAGATGCTGATGATGGTCTGAAACCTGCCAGGTGGTGGCAGCTGATATTTTGTGTCAAAAAGCCCTGATGTTTTTTCTCAAAGTAGAAAAGAAATCTACAGAATATACAGAAGTGAAAGAGTGGATGGACAGCTACTCAGAGTTATCTGCAGTGCATTAATAAACTGTGGGGTTTTGTTTGGAAAGGTGAGACCTCTAAGGAAAAACCCAGGTGCTGGAGAAGGGAGGAGGTGGGGTTTGACTCTTGCAATGGGATTTGTAAGGACATCCTCAGAGTCCTTCCCAAAATCCAGCTCTTGTACTTCTTGTGTTCCGACTGCCTGAAATCCTCTGTCTCACTTCAGTGGATAAAAGAATCTTCATTTCTTCCTAAATACAATAAGCCAAATATTGCCTTAGTAGCTATATCCGTTAACCTCTTGCTACAGAAATAAGCAGTGGAGAGGCATTGTTATAACTGAAGGTAGACTTGACCCTGTAGCTGTATAGCTGGGGATATTTAAGTCCTGTTTTGTGTTTTTCGTTAATAAATTCTGCCAAGTACACCCCAAGTTATACCCTTTGCCATTTTGCTGGATTTTTTTCATGCTTCCCATTGTTTTTGCAGGAGTAAGGTTATTTAATTTATTCAACACCCAAACCATAAACAATTTGTTCTAAAATCTATTTGATTTGATTGTTTTCCTGCTGTTGAGGCAGGGTATCAATGTTGCATGTTAGTTGGGAAACAGTTTTTGTTTCCTGCTTTGATAGGATGTTGGCATGTTGCTATCATGACAGCACATATGCCTGGTGGCAGGTTTCTCACAGTAGTTCCTAATCTATCTCTTAACGTATGTGTGGCCAGCAGAGAGAGAGTAAGAACCTGAGTATGTTCTGATATGCTATAACAAGTACTAACATTATTTGCTGAACATGGAACAAATCAGCATTTCCTTGGCCTTATGAATAGATAGGTCCTTGCTTTCCATTTATGTCAGTTGTGATGTAGCAAACTATGCAGGCACAGGTTCTAGTATCAGCTGCACCTATGTAAATCCATGGAGTTAATCCGCATTTATACTGACACATAATGCGATCCGAATCTGGCCTCTGTCTTCTGAATTTACAGTGTTTTGGCACGTGTTGCCGTAAATCATTTAAACTTACTATTAGTTGTATTCATATATTAGACTCATAGTTTTCAGTCTAATTGGATTATTGTGCACTTGGCTCTTCAGAAATAAAACTTTTCCAGGGCTTTGAAAAGGCTGCCAAATTAAACCAAAATCACTCTAGCTGTTCACTGTTCATCTGCAATACCGGTTGGTTTCAAGTTACTCTCCAGTTGAAAGGTTTCAGATATAACTGGCTACTTAAGATTACATTAACAAGGAATTAATCTTTGGATAGTCTACAAGAGGCTCCGCTGTAAATTGTTGCTGATTTTCCTTGTTCTCTCACAGTCATTCTTAAAGAAACAGTGATGGCAGGGTTGGAACTGTGAGGTTGTAAGCCCTTTCGAGTCGATGGGATTAACTGTAACTTCTGTTGTTCTGAAGAGAGGAGAGAGTTCTCATTCCTTTCTTTCCTGGCAACTTGATAATTAATGAATCAAGTGAGCTCTGCTTGTTGTCACCACGAGCGCTGCTATGGCTGACCCACTACAATAATAAATACGGTAATACAGCTGTGCTTCATGATTCCTATAGAACTTTGCGAAACTCTGTCCCAAAATCTCATATCTCTTTGGACCCCCAACAGCATCCTAGTGACACCCCTAGTGATATCAGCATCCTAGTGACACCCCTAGTGCTGCCAGCATCCTAGTGACACCCCTAGTGATATCAGCATCCTAGTGACACCCCTAGTGCTGCCAGCATCCTAGTGACACCCCTAGTGCTGCCAGCATCCTAGTGACACCCCTAGTGATATCAGCATCCTAGTGACACCCCTAGTGCTGCCAGCATCCTAGTGACACCCCTAGTGATGCCAGCATCCTAGTAAAAGCGACAAGGAGTCCTGTAGCACCTTATAGACTAACAGATGTATTGGAGCATAAGCTTTGCATCTGACAAAGTGGGTCTTTGCCCACGAAAGCTTATGCTCCAATACATCTGCTAGTCTATAAGATGCCACAGGACTCCTTGTCGCTTTTGCAGATCCAGACTAACACGGCTACCCCTCTGATACTTGACAACATCCTAGTGACACCCCTAGTGATACCAGCATCCTAGTGACATACCTAGTGAGCCAGTGGGTGGGACCAAACTTGTTTCCTGTTCTGTAATGTTAATCGTTCTGGTTCCGGCAAAGGCATTTCTGGCATTCCTTGCTAGAGATCACCCTCCTTCCCAGAAGACACCATCACACACTGGTCCCTGCCACTGTGACTAGGCCTGTGAGTGGCATGGGGTGTCATACCAGGCTGATCCTTGACAGGCCTATCTGCACCAATGCTTCCCAGAATTCCAACAAATAAATGATATAGCGGCACATGTTTCTTGTGTCTTCCTACTGTTAAAATCCATCTGTACCCCTAAACTCTCTGGGCGAGGACCCTGCCATCATGAGATTATCTCTGTGATCATTTTGAGCTTTTGGTTTGCCATAGGAAGAGAGATTAAAAAGACTAGGACTTTCATCTTAGAAAAGAGGAGATGAAGGGAGATATGCTAGAGGTCTATAAAATCATGACTAGGGTGGAGAAAGTGAATAGGGAAAAGTTATTTACTTGTTCCCATAACATAAGAACTAGGGATCACCCAATGAAATTAATAGGCAGCAGGTTTGAAACAAACAAAAGGAAGTTTTTCTTCATGCAGCGCACAGTCAACTTGTGGAACTCCTTGCCAGAGGATGTTGTGAAGACCAGGACTTTACTAGCATTCAAAAAAGAACTAGGTACATTCATGGAGGTTAGGTCCATCATTACTTATTTGTCAGAATGGGTAGGAATGGTGTCCTTAGCCTCTGTTTATCAGGGGCTGGAAATGGAGAAGGATCACTTGATGATTCCCTGTTTCTGTTCACTCCCTCTGGGGCACCTAGCAGTGGCCACTGTCGGCAGACAGGATCCTCGACTAGATGTACCTTTGGTCTGACCCAGTCTGGCCTTTCTTATGTCTGGTTCTCTCTCGTCCTGGCAATATCCTCAACAGGAGATGTGCAGACAGAGAGACACGTTTTTTACTGCCGTTCTCTGGCTGCACTCTCCCTGCTGGCTGTGTGACCTCTCAGAATTGGTGCGAAAGGGAACAGTGCAGCTGCAGTGCCCTCTTCCACCCCCCAGAGCACAGATAAGAACTTGAGCAGCTGGCTTACAAGATTCTTCATCCTGTACGTCCGAGTCTCACTGCTTTATGCAGAGTTCTCATAATGTCGCGCCTAAATTACAAGTGAGGCAGTGGGCAGGTTTTGTTTGGCTTTGTTTTAAAGATTGCAACAAAGTCCAGATGAGACTCCCCTGGGAGAGGTTGTTTATCAGAAGACGAATAAAACTTTCACAGTGTCTCATTCCAGCAAGGTTGGCACAATCCTCCAGCCTATGCAGTATTTATGAATGACACTACAGCCACTCTTCTTCTCCTCCTCCTCCTCCTCCTCCACCTCCACCATATCCTTCTCCTCCTTCTTCTCCTCCACCTCCTCCTTCTCTTTCTCCTCCTTCTTCACCTCCTGCTCCTCCATCACCTTCTCCTTCTTAACCTCCACCTCCACCATCTCCTTCTCCTCCTTCTTCTCCTGCTCCTCCACCTCCTTCTCCTTCTCCTCCTTCACCTCCACCTCCTTCTCCTTCTCCTCCTTCTCCTTCTCCTCCTTCTGCTCCTCCTCTACCACCTTCTCCTTCTCCTCCTTCACCTCCTCCTTCTCCTGCTCCTCCACCTCCTTCACCTCCACCTCCACCTCCACCTTCACCTTCACCTTCACCTCCTTCTCCTTCTCCTCCTTCACCTCCACCTCCACCTCCTTCTCCTTCTCCTCCTTCTCCTCCTTCTGCTCCTCCTCTACCACCTTCTCCTTCTCCTCCTTCACCTCCTCCTTCTCCTGCTCCTCCACCTCCTTCACCTCTACCTCCACCTTCACCTCCTGCTCCTCCTCCTCCTCCACCACCTTCTCCTTCTCCTTCTCCTTCTTCACCTCCACCACCTCCTTCTCCTCTTCCTCTGCCAGGATTCCTCCTGCACACACACAAGGAAAAATTCTACTGAGAATAAGGCATATCCCTTCTGACAACTCAGCACCCCCTTCACACGCTGCTGGGTCAGCGCCCCTGCTGCACCGCCACACCCAGCGTTCAGACAAAGTGCCTCAGCCTTTCCACCGACCAGTTCCTTGCTTCCTTCCAGCACTTAAAATAGCAACAATGCTCCAGATCCCGTCCAGGTTGCCGGAGCTCCTGACTGTGAAGGAAGGATTGTGAAGCAGCGGGGATACGGAATGGGCTCTCTGCTTGTGTTGAGGAGCTCAGTGCGGTGTTCGGCTCTGCTCTTTCACTTTTTTTTTAGCTGATGTTTATTTATTTATTTGTTAGGTAGCAGCCCTTCCATGCCTTGGGCTCCCTTGGCAGACTCGTTGAGAATGTACAGCACAGCCTTTTTAGTTAGCCCCTTCTTGGACTGCAGAACCGCAGTCACAGTGAAGACAGGATCCCCCAGGAGCAGAGCCTCCATCAGACTGACGCCCCCTCCCCTCCTCTACTCTGCCTTGCAAATGTGCCCCAACTTCTGACCCCAGGAGGAAAGATACAGGGTGAAATCCTGGCCCTGTTGCCGTGAACCCCCCTTGATTTAGAAGACGTGAGGATTTCCCTCCTGGATGGAGCTATGGCCTGATTTTTCCGTGCCCACATGTGTCCTCAGAAGAACGTGCCTGCGTGTTCCACATGGGGCACTTTGCTCCTGTTGCTCCACTTCATGCCGTCAGTCCTTGTGTGCTTTTTGCAGGGATATTTGCATGCCAAGGGGAAGTGGCCATTCCCTCACCACACCCGCATCTGAAAGGATTGCTCTGCAGATCTCCAGAAGGGCTGGGTGAAAGCGTCCCCCCTCCCCTCCTGCGTGGGGCTGGGTGAAGAGGAGATTTACAGATTGAGGTCTGAAATCAGCCCCGGCTGTTACCGTTCTGCTGAGGAGTTAGCGCAGCTAAAGGCAGAACTGGGTGTCCTCCCAGCGGTTAATCAGAAGGCTTTGGAATGCATCTCACCCGCTCTGTGACACTGACGCCGGGGGACAGCTGATGCGGGAAGGCCTTTCACTTGCTTGTGTGTAAGATGTTGCAGGCAAATGTAAAGACAGTGATGTCAATGTTCTGAGTCATGCTTCTAGACGTGGGAGCCAGCGACTGGGAGACACGGGCCATTAGCTGGGGCAGATGGTGACCCCCCTTTTTTAAAAGAAAAATGCCAACTCCAAACTGAATGAATGTTGCTAACGTTGGGTTTTTTAAAAGAAAAAAAAATCTGGTAGGGTTGTGAATTGTCCACCAGGAAGCAAAAGCATTGTTCGCATCCTTTTACGGGGTTCGGAAAAGAATGACATACATTCATGGAGGTTGGGTCCATCAGTGGCTATTATCCAGGATGGGTAGGAATGGTGTCCCTAGCCTCTGTTTGTCAGGGGCTGGGAATGGCTGACAGAAGTGGGCTCACCTGATGATTCCCTGTTCTGTTCACTCCCTCTGAGGCACCTGGCATTGGCCACTGTCAGCAAAGAGGACACTGGGCTGGATGAACCTTTGGTCTGGCCATTCTGATCTTTTTATTTATCAAAAAGATAAACATTTTTATCCTCCTGAGGTCCAGCCATACGTTGCTCTGGTACGAGATGAAGCCTCTTTACTCACCGTAGATTTTCCGAAGCGCTCTGCATTGCCCTATCTCCATGGTGAAACTCTCACGTGACTTCTGTGAGAGCACAGTTGGGCCAATGCTGAACATTGCTGAAAAATCTTTCCCTTCACACGCACCTACATATGAAGCTTGGGGAAATCTGACTCACTCGTCCTGTCACCAGCGGTGCAGGCATCATAAAACAATGCAGTCTCATCTTCTGGGCTTTTGCTCAAATGTAACGAAAAGCATCCCAGTAGCAGTTGTGCCAGGTATCCCCGTTTCTCAGCTGATGGAGAGCTTTGGCGTCAAAGTCCCTGGGTCATAATACTCTCCAGACATGGGAGAGACAGGGAGACAGCTGACATGGAATTCATTTATTCAACACTATCATCTTAGGATTGCATAAGGCTCTCAACTGGTTAGCACATTACAAAGGCAATTTCCACTCTCTGGATATTCGCATCCTCACACAAAATGCTGTGAATGAGCCACTCCTTCCCTGACTTAATTAGCTTCATTAACACAAGCAACTTCTGCCACGTGTATATATATGCTTCATCAGATGAAGTGGGGTGGAAGTAGCAGTATATATACACCTGCTACTTGCACTCCAATTCATCTGATGAAGTGTTTTTTCCCCATGAAATCTTATGCCCTAATATATCCATTACTCTCTAAGGTGCCACGGGACTCTTCATTGCTTCTCCAGACATGGTGCATTTTAATAGTCCCCTTTTTTCATTTCTCCCATTGTAGTAGTTTCCTTTTCTCCTGTGTTGTTGCTTATGGCACAGTAGGGATGTACATAGATTGTAACTGTAAAATACACACACACACACACAATGATATTTCTCCTTTTCCTCCCACTGAACCCTGTCCTCAGCGCCAATCTGAAATTTCTGTCAGTTTGCATAAAATGACGTTTCCCATGAATATTAAATACTTCCCAGATCTTCTATTTAAAATGATCGGGGGGGGGGGGGGAGGAGAGGAGAAATGAGCGCAGCCTTTGGGTCTTGCATGGTGAAGACGATGTTGTGGCTCAAGTGATGTCTCCAGCTCGCCCGATCTAATTAGGGACTCGTTTTCAGAGGGGCTTCTCCCCAGAAGTGCCCAAACTTGCACCTGCACTTCTCAGGTTCAGACACCTGCTGAAAAGTTTGATCTTCACATGCCCTTGAAATAGTCTGGCCCCCTGGGGTTTTGCAGGTTCCTCTGCTCACACTTGCATGGGCACAGGTGTCAGGCTATTTAAAGACGCATTAGCACATGTACAAGCACAAGTTTGGGTGCATGCAGTTCTACACACAGGGCTAAGGGGTGAAAATCTGACCTGTGTGTCGCTGAGCCCCAAGCAGGAAGACTGAAGGAAGGGAGCCGTTGTTAAACATTTTCAGTGGGAACCTTGAATTCATTAATACCCCAGTGAAAGAATTAGCATCGCCACAACATGCGGGTGAGGGTGACAATTTAAGAAACCCTTATTTTCTCTAGTCTGTTAAGACAGAAGTGGCGCTTCAGATGACTCTCTTCATTTTCTTTAATGAACTATATCTCGGATGCTACTGATGCCTACGCACTGTTACACTAGTTTACCACGAGATAACAAGCGGCCGAATACCCGTATCCTATTACAATTAACAGTAACTCTGTTATCTGTCATCACGTACACTGAACAGAGGTTCTTCTAGCACAGGGATGACACCGCGATGACTGCTAATGCGCTGGCATTGTGTGAACTATGAGAGACCCCATAGCTGGTTTTATACTTATTCCAGTGAATAAAGTCTAGCATTTTAAGTGGAATTAAATAGAATAGTTTTAACACATTTTCATACCCTGGTACTTGAAGGGTCAAGTAAGAAAAAAAGTAGTGTAAGGAAGAGTAATTAAACACCTCCAGAGCGATTGAATATTAGTGCTTTTACTGAATAAATGAGGATAAATTCTGTTAGTTATGTGACTTTTCCCTGTACTAATGTGATAATAAAGTACTCTAATTCTGGAGGGGCTAAAGCACCGTCTCAGCTAAAGCTCTGACCCCTTTGCTCGTAAAGAACAGACAGTGACTGCATGGGTCTTAAAGAAAACCAGAGCTCCAAACTTTCTTCTCTGTACAATGAGGTCACAGCCACAGTTGTATATCTGTGTATGTGAAGATGGATGCATCCCTGCTGTATGCCTATATTGTGCGTGTGTGCACATTATACATCATCTTACGTCTAGGTAAATTCTCTGTGTTTTGGATACTCGGTGCACAGATGGTGTAAAACCCTCCAAATTTTGTTTGTTTTAGGTATTTAGGTCCAGTTGGAGTTCATTAAACATTGCAGGTAAATGGAATGCCATGTGTAAATGGGAGAGCATGGAAATATTTGGTCCCCATCAATCACCAATTGAGTTTTTTACTCCCTTGAAAAGAACTATTGAAAAGGCCGTCCTCGGGGGAGAGGAGGGAGGAGACTCAAAAGAGGGGGAAGTGAGAATTTAGACCTGTCTCTGAATTATCTTATGAGATTTTAATTTTTATATTTCGCCCAATTTTGTGCTGTTGTCTTTTGGTGCTGGGCGAATAGACTGCAGCCTGATGCTTTTCATCATGAAAGATTGAAAAGCATTCTGTGACTTTTTTTTAAGTCACTTGGGAGGGAAAATTCCAAACCTGCTTTTCCAAAGAAGCCTACACTTTTGTGATGCATTAGACCGCTTAATTCCGGAGAGCGGAAGAACTTAGACGGCGACGCTGAGAGATGAAAAATGGCTGTTCTGCACCTCGCGGCACAGAACACACAGACTTATGGAAAGCCAACTTGAAACGTTTGGGGGAACAAGCCGTGAGTAGTTGAAGGCTGCCTCTTGGGCAGTTCTAATGTGGGATTTGGTGATTATGTGGGTTCTTCTCCCACTCTTTTCAGGGCGGACGTATTGATTACACCGCCAGCAGCAAAAAGGTGCCTTGTGGGATTCAGAAGAGGTTCACAGAAATACCATCTATTTTGTCTGTATTCTTAGAGCAGCACCAACAGAACCAGTCAGTAATCGATTGTGAGGGGTTCCCATGGTGCGTCATAGAGCACCCCAGGGCCCTGGTCCACTCTAGGACCTTATTCTGAAATAACCGCCACCACGTTTGTGCAGCCACACTGCCAAGCCCGTTATTTTGAAATAACGGGCTGCGGAACTCGAACTCTGTACTCCTGCTTTTCACGAGGAGTAACGCTTATTCTGAAATAGTAAGTTCGACATTACGTTAGTGTGGATGTGCTAGCGCCACTAATTTGAATGTATTGGCCTTCAGGAGGCCAATTAACGGAACCTGCCTTGGACTAATTTCGATGATTCCCTGTGATGAGGACACGCTAGTTTGAATTTGTTAAATCGGGAGTTCCTAAATTGAATGTAGTAATTCTGAAATAGTTTCCTAGTATAGATATGGCCAGGGATCCTTTCTAGACTTCAGCTGGAAGGCGCGTTTTTTTCAGTAGAAGAACATTGTTCCCATAACTTTGTTGCTGGGATGCGCTTCCTTAATAAATTGTTTGCATCCATAAATAAAAACTATGGGTCTGATCTGGTGCCCCGAGAACTACCGGGCGTGTTGACATCAGTGAGAGGAAGTTTGACAAATGAAGAATGGTTAGGTTTGGGAAGACGTAGCAAGGCTGTCTGTAGTGTTTAATTTCTCTTCTGTAGAATAAATTTCCAGTTGTAAAAATGCCTCAAAAGGTGGCTACTGCTGTTTATTGACTAAAAATCCAGCTGTGAACATGTGGGTAATAGACGCATTCCCCCATGCCTGTATTTGATTTCCATGCACAGTCTCATGCTGCTAAATATCGGTGTAAACCATCCGTTTTTCTTTTGTGATCGGGGTACCTGATGTGGCCCCTTATTGGACATTAAAAGCCCACGGGAAAATGGAGACGTGCTGGATTTGGGTGTGAATGCAAATTTCAGCTCTTTGTACAGTGTGTTTTTTAAAAAAAATTCTCATCTGTAACAAGTGTGGGGTTTTTTTATATCCTCTGCTACTCTGATGTATGCCAACTCTATGTGAGATCTGGGGACAAGCGGCTGTACTTAATATTAAAGGCAATCGTCACATTGGTGGGCTTTCGTTTGAGTAATTCCATGTAGGTTTCCTTTGTTTGCTGACATGCAGGGATCTGGGAAGGAGTGTGATTGACAGCAAGGCACGGCAGAGGTGTCTGATGGAGAAGGGGAACTGATATACTGAAAAGCAGAGGGAGAAACTCAAATAAGTGGATCAAGCGGCCCTGGCGTCTGGTCTGGTGTTGCTTTGTGGGCTGCGCCGGGGCCGAGGGCCCCATGTCCAGTTGGTGGGAAGTGCCTGGTTCACGCTAGAAATGAAGGAACTTCCACTTGTCTGCTTGATCCTTTCTGCTACAGCCGCCTGGGGAGTGCGGCTCCTTCCCTGCGCCCCTTCCCTTGGTTCTAGCACACAAGACGGTGGTGGCCCGGCTCATCACGGCCCTGGTGGAGCAGGGTATCTGAGCACAGGAGTACTCCGTTGTCTTCGGAAGGGCTGCTCTCATGCTTTAGGTTATAGACGTGTGTAAGTACCGTAAATTAGCGAATATAGCACGCACCGAAGTATAACACGCACTCATGTATTACCCGCAATGTTTCTGTTGTATGTAAAAAATACATTAGAATACCTGCAGACGTACATAACCCACAGGTTTTCGTAAAGAACAATAAACGACCAAAATCTGTGTTGGCTTCTTTTCATTAGGTGTAAACTTTGAAGTTGTCGGCATTCGCCAGTACAGCTATTGCTTGCATGAAAGGCAAAACCAGTATAATTATGCTGATCTTGTTGTCTTGTTATTATATTGTCTTGAAACTTTGAAAAATTTAGCTGAAACGAGTCTTTTAAAAATTTAGCTGAAACGAGTCTTTTAAAATATTACTAAAACGTGATACCGATAATATGAATAAAAATCAAATTGCATAACACATGGACATATATGCCCCACAGGGAAAACCTTGGACAACCTGAGGGCTATATTCGCTAACACTGCTCTACAGCCAAAATGCTTCTGAAATAAATGTCGTCAAACTTTACTAATTCTGGGTCACTGAGAACGAAAATGATGCTTAAAATTGTTGATTGGCTCTAGTTTTCAAGATATGCTATTGGGTCAGTATATACGACCCTTGACTTGGGAATGGCGGAGGATAAGTGAGTTATAAAGGGAAGGGATCTCAGTTTAAACCAGAAATGACTAAAATACGTCTTTGACTGGATCTATGAATAAATCTATGACTGGGTTTGGACAGTACTTGCTTTTTAGGCAAAACAATGAATGATGCAATCTGAAGCTGGTATTGCATCATACATGATATGAATTGCATCATGTTATTCCTAGAAGTCACGGATGATGCAATCCTAACGAAGCTTACATCACTCTGCTGAACAAATTGCCCTATATCAGCTCTAGAAATCATACAGTGTCGTGCTCTCTTATTTGTCAGTGTTTGATTTTGCAAAGGGACACATTTCTGTTTAGCCAAAGTGAGCAGTGATGCCTCGTACTTGTGTGAACAGTGCAGATAACTTCTGCTATGTTTGTGGTGAAGTGACTTTTGCATCACAAAAGCGCAGTATAACCACTATGGTTAAGAAAGCCTATC
Organism: Pelochelys cantorii; assembly: GCA_032595735.1. NCBI lineage: Eukaryota > Metazoa > Chordata > Testudines > Trionychidae > Pelochelys > Pelochelys cantorii. Next base: position 2,508,363 of record CM064340.1, read on the forward strand.
GCCTTTATTTTGGCTGCAAAATTGGAGATCAGGACAAGAGGTGGGCCCCACACATATGCTGCAACACTTGTGCAACAAATCTTCGCCAGTGGTTGAACAGGAAAAGGAAATCTATGCCTTTTGCAGTGCCAATGATTTGGAGAGAGCCAACAGATCATACCAGCAATTGTTACTTCTGCATGGTGCCTCCAGTTGGGAAAGGTGTGTCAAAGAAGAAAAAGTGGACTGTGCATTATCCAAACATTGCATCAGCTATACGCCCAGTACCCCACGGAGAAGGACTGCCGGTTCCTGATGCACCAGAATCATTCTCACTTGAGTCAGACAAGGAAGAGGAAGAGGATGAAACTTCTGGTCCTGAACCATCAATGTCACAGGACTCATAATTTCTCCAATCCTCCTCCTCTGAACCACACCTCATAACACAAGGGGAACTGAATGACCTTGTCAGGGATTTGGAACTACCCAAGAGTAAGGCAGAGCTGTTGGGCTCCAGACTACAGCAGTGGAATCTCCTGGCAGGTGATGTTAGGGTTTCCATGTTCCGTGACCGTCAAAAGGATCTTTTCCCATTCTTCTTCATGAAAGGTGCTCCATTTAATGAATACAAGAGACAAGCCAAGAAGCGCCGAGTAGACACTAAATAGGACTAAACTATGTACATAATAGTTTTTTGCCTTTTGTTTCATAATTTTTATTTATATAACCCTTTTGCTGATTTTTAAAGTGTTACATAAACAGGACAGGTGAAATATTATCATGTAAAGCAACCATAAACACATGAAAAGACCTAGGTTTACAATTTATGATTAAAACTCTACTATCTACACAATATACATAGACGTAAAATGTAAAAACTTAAATATCTTGGAAACAGTAGCCAATCAGTTGTTTTAATTGTCATATTTGAATTCAGCACATCAAAATACATAATAAATAGCACATTTTATCTCTGAAGCAGACGACTTCTAAAAAATTGTAGACCAGTGTAATGGTACCGGGCTGCAGTGGCCGTGAAATTCTTTCCTCTACTGGCCCGCTGCAAAGATATGACATCACTGTTTGTACTTTGGAGGTTTTACTCATTTTAAAGCGAGCCGGACACCTGGAGAAGCCTTCTCCCAGAGTCTCATATTTCCCGGCGCTCAAACCTGGGGCTTGTTTTGTTTGCCCTCTCACAGGTTTGCGGTGTGCAAGCAGCACTCGCTCCCTGGATGGCCACGGGTCTCGCTGAGCTTGGCACTCTCACCACTGCCATATTTTCACAGGGATGAACTGTTCTCGCACAATTCCGCCAATGTGCCGGGAACAAACAAGCTTTTCTTCCGCATTGGGAAGGCTGGTCTCCCCTGTCCAACTATTTATTCCCCTTTCACTGATGTATTTATTGTGGCAATGGAAGAGCAAGTCCTCCCACTAGCTTTCTGTGTATGAATTCCCTTAAATCTCCTGCAGGGCTGAGATGGAGAGGGGGTGGGTTTTGCTCCCCAATCAGATCCTTATTGTTTTTAAGAAAGTTTGCTTTTCATGTATAACTCTCCCATGTTGGCCTGCAAACTCCCCTGGTCAAATCCTATGTATTTTCCTTTTGTTTTGTATCCTGGGCCTAGGGTTGCCAGGTGTTTGGTATTGACCCAGACAGTCCGATATTTTCGCCTCGTGTCTGGTAAAAAAAAATTCAGAAAATACCAGACACCTAAATTGTCTGGTATTTTCAGATTTTTTTTCCCTGCCAGGAGGCAAAAATACCAGACACCTGGCAACCCTACACACACTCAGCAACCGGGCCCAGCTCCCCCCTCCTGCCCGCTTACCTGGTTCTGCAGGGGAGCTGTTTTCTGGCTCGGAGCAGGAAAACAAGATGGCCACCAGCTGCTGGCAGCCTGTTAAAGCCAAAAAAGCTTCAAAGGCATTTCTTAGAGGGGCCATGTTTTATTTTATTTTATTTTATTTTATTTGCACAACAGCTTTGGTCTCCCCCCTTTTTTTTCTCAACAGAATTTTTTCCCCGGTGTTTTTTTTTTGGGGGGGGGAGGGGGGCGGTGTTTGGTATTTTTGGTTAAACCATCTGGCAACCCTACCTGAGCCAACCAATAATGTGACCTGTCTGGGCTTAGCATGGCTGTAGAAAAATAGGAGAATGGACAGGTCTTCGGAGCACGGACTTACAGTGTAAATAGAAAAGACAGATAAGGGGGGTATAACACACGAGCAGAGGGAGCAATGGGATGGTTAGCAAATGGCTGAGGACTGGGGTTTGTTAGGAGGGAATCCACTGAGAAGAAGGACAAAAGAAAGGAGAATACATGGGGGACAAGGCCGGGGAGAAGTGCATTGTGGGAGGGTGGAGTCCGAAGAAGGAGGCCAACGTTGACAGAAGAATGGCTGCATGAGGCACTACGGTAGCATTTCTGAATTGAACTGTTCCAGCTTGGGCTGAATTCTGCTTTTTTTGGTTATTTTTTAAATTTTTGTTGAAAAGTAAAAAAAATCTCGACAAAAAGAATCGTTTTGTTTGTTTCCAATACGGGGGGAATGAAACTTAGTTTCTGACCTGCGCCGCCTGCGAGACATCTTGGTGGGATTGCTTGAGGAGAAAAGTCCTACTTGCCTTGGGCCAGGCCTGTAGGCTTGGGGGCAGCCTTCCACTTGGGCGCACGACACTAGGCAAAGTGCAGCTTCCCTGAGGCACGCCTAGGTGGCTCCTTTCAAAGGACAAGGGAGCTTTGCTGGCTGCCAACGCAGTCTGTATTCAGGTACTTCACAGCCAGCGGCCAGGGCGAGAGCCTTCGTTCTTGTTACCGTGCCTGGCATAAACTCTCCAAATAGCTTATAGACTCATAGAACCCTAGAACGGGAAGGGACCTTGAGAGGTCATCCAGTCCAGTCCCCTGCCCTCAGGGCAGGACCAAGCACCACCTAAATCGTCATGTCTAGCCAACCTGCTCTTAAAATCTCCAGAGATGGAGATTCTACAACCCCCCTAGGCAATTTATTCCAGTGTTTCACCACCCTGACAGGCAGGAAGTTTTTCCTCATGTCCAACCTAAACCTCCCTTGCTGCCCATTGCTTCTTGTCCTATCTTCAACAGACACTAAAGGTGTAAACAGGGGGTTTGTATTTAATGCTTTAACTTATGCCTATTTTTTGTTGTCGTTCTGTGACTGGTGGCAGTGAGGGGACTTATCCACCTCCGATTTTCCAGGGCTTGGGAAAGTCAGACTAGGCCGTCTGGATATAAAACAATCCTTTGCATAATAAAGAATGATGTACAAGCTGTTACCTAATGAACTGTTTTACTGAGTTTGCCCTTCAGTGCTGGCTCTAAAATGTAGGATGGTTTATTCAATGCACAAGGCCTTTGGGGAACTTCTCCAGAGTGGGTTTTTCTTAATCTATAGCCCAATTCTTCCCACAGATGCATGAAGCTGGCTGTGGGCCCGTTATTATGTTGAGACAAGCAGCTCATCTCATGCTGAAGGTCTTGCAGTAGAATCCAACCCTGTGGGGGTTCCTCATCTCCACCTGAGGGGAAAGATTGGCCTTGTAATAGTGTGAGAACAGCTATTGGGTTGCTCTAGTAGATTCCGGTGGCAAAATGGAGGGGGGCTATAAACGCCTGCACAAAGTCATTGGAAAAAAAAAAGTCAAGAATAGCTTGATGCATGCAGAAGTGGGAAGGGCCTACATAGGAAAACCAAGCTGTCAGGTAAGGCGATTCACAACAATATTACACACCTGTGTGGAAAAGCGAAATCCAGACTCACTGGAGACCTCTCTGTGTTGTAACTGACGTTTGGGTCCAGAGATGGTTCTCCGTTGCAGAGGGACTGGCGACTGTGTGGTGCTAAAGTATATTGTTTCCTCTCATGGGCAGAAACTACTCTGCCATCGCTGTTCAAGGACAGCGGTCACTCCATGGAGGGTGGAAAGGCAGAGTAGGGTGTCCCGGGTGTGCATGGTTCAAGAGCAATCGACCAATGTGTCTGATCAAACTAGCTGTCTTCCGAGCTCCAGGTAGAATGTGCTCTGAAAGAATCCAAAGTACTGAATATACTTGATCATAAGGCTATTTTTTGTGGTAAAAAATCACGCTGTGAAGAGTGGGGGTCTGCTTACGATCTGGTCGTTGTGCTTCATGTTTTTTTGCACAGGGGGAGGAGTCGGCAAACCTCAATTCCCAGCCCAGCAGGGCAAACTGCTGGTGCACCGGGATGTTTTATGTCCGTGGAGTGTCTGCAGGCATGGAGCCCCTCAGCTCCTATGGCCGGGAACAGTGAAGAGCAGCCAATGGGAGCTGAGAGGCTCCGTGTCTGCAGCCAGCACATCCCTCAGTCTGCAATGACACTGACGAGCTGGGACCGGAAGTTTGAACCTCACCGATACAGAGTCATCTTATAAATGGGTCCATTGACTTTTAAACATTTTTTCTGTAAGTTGCGGGGAGGTCGGCTTATGAACGAATGGATTTATGTGAATTCAGACACCAGGTGACTGGATTTACTGTACGGTCTCTATCGTAAACCTACAGCAGTAGAGGGTTTGTACAGATCCGAATCGTTTGACTAAGACCATTAAGCACGAGCACAACCAGAAGAGAGAAGCCAAGCAGCCAATGTCTAGAGTTCCAAATTTTTGGAGGATGTTCAGTTTTGGATGGAAGCCACAAGTTTAGGAGATCTGACTTGATCAGAAAGTGCAAACGTCTTCACCTTCCATGCAGTAAAAAAGTGGCTGGCAACTTCTCACGATAACTGCTCTATTACCCCCCCCCCCCCCAGGTTTCTCATTGTCACAGCCAAGGGGCAGGCTGGTAGGAGGAATTGTCCACAAAACCATGGAGGACACTGGCTGTGTTTTCCTGAGGACACCCAGAATGGTACTGATCATATAGGCAAATGGCCATCCGCTCGTGTAGATGCTGAGTGGTAAATTCAGCTCAGCATCTGCATGAGACGCTGGCCAGTAGATGGGAAACCACGGAGGGTCAGGGCAGATAGTAATGGACAGATACCCAATAAGAAGCAGAAGAGGACTTCCGTCTGTCATAGGGGTTCCATGTCTCTTTTGCTTTGAAAAAATATAATAAACAAGGAATAGTCTAGTAGCATCTTAAAGACTAACAAAACATGTAGATGGCATCATGAGCTTTCGTGGGCACAACCCACTTCTTCAGATGACCGGAGTATTAAAAGTCCAGATCCAAGAATAAATAAGGGAAGGGGGGGAAGGAAAAAAAAGAGAAAAAAGACAGTGAATAGACTGTTCAAGTAGTTACAAGAGGCTGATAAGAACAATTAGCACCTCCATTGTTTGGTTGGTGGGTTAAGTCATTAGGATGTGGAAGGTCATGTGCGAGCCAGGCAATATCTCTGTTCATTCCAATCTGACAAGAATTAAACGTGTAAATGAAATTAAGTTCCAACCCTTCCCTGTGTTCTTGGATCTGGACTTCTAATACTCCAGTCATCTGAAGAAGTGGGCTGTGCCCACAAAAGCTCCTGGTACCATTTACATCGTTTGTTAGACTGCTGCTAGAATAGTCGTCGTTCTTTAAGTTTTTCCAGTTACAGACGAAAGTGGCTTCCCCTTGGAAGCTTTTGCTTTGGTTCTTTTTGGGGGCATTGGGATGTCTGGCCAAGAGAGGGGTCCTCTCCAGCAGAGGAAGGGTTCAGAAGCAGGAAGCAGCAAGGTGGGAAATGACTGAGGAGTGAAGGCCGGAGTGCGGGGAGTTGGGGGGGGAGAAGCTTGGAGGGGCAATGATGTGACTGGTCGGGGGGAGGACAGCAATTGCTGCAAAAAGCAGGCCCAGGAGCAGCCTGCAAGCATGGGGACCCCGATGAGACACAAGGGCGGCACGGTGTTCAGGGAATCTGTGGGCCAGTGTGACTTCCTCCAGAAGAGCAGTGGGCACGAGGGGCTCGCACGGGCCTGACAAGCACCCCCAGGACCCTCACACTGGGAGCAGTCGTGCAACTCACTATGGGAGCTTTTCAAATAATTGTGTGCAGGGCATTGGCCCTTTGTTTCTGGCAGCCCTCCTAGAGCACTTCTCGGCTCCCTGAAGGGTACGGGGGTGGGTGGGAAGTGTCCAGAGGGTGTGCTGCTGGCACACACACAGCAGTGACACAGAGATGCATAGAGCAATGCTACAGCAGGGTTGGTCCCAGTGGGCTGGATCCGGTCGGTGGCTGTATTAATCCGTGTGTGTCGGGTCAGGGGAAGGGGAGGGCAGCAGATGAGCTTTGTTTGACTGTAAAAAGCCTGAGGCAGATGTCCCAGAAATCAGGGGCCACTGATTTTTGCAACACGACAGGGGGACAGTAGGGCTGGAATGGGGGGTGTTGGAAGTAGTACAGATCGAACCTCTCTAGTCTGGCACCCTCTGGACTTGACTGGTGCCAAAGCAGAATTTGCCGAACCGCAGGAGGCCAATATGGTCTAGCAGCATTTCCAAAACTTCCACTGATTGCTGGGTTCTGAGAAGACATTGAGGGTAAATCAGAGCTAAATAACAGCCCAGCACACTGAGAGCCAGGACAGGTGGCTGTAAAGGAACTTTCTGGGACTGCAGAAAACTTGGCCACACCCATGCTAAGTGAACATCTGGAATATTGTGTCCAGTTCTGGGCCCCCCACTACAAAAAGGATGTGGACGCATTGAAGAGGGTCCAGAGAAGGGCAACCAAAATGATTAGGGGGCTGGAGCATACGACCTACGAGGAGAGGCTGAGGGAGTTGGGTCTGTTTAGTCTGCAGAAGCGAAGAGTGAGGAGGGATTTGGTAGCAGCCTTCAACTTCCTGAAGGGAGGTTCCAAAGAGGATGGAGAAAGGCTGTTCTCAGTAGTGACGGATGGCAGAACAAGGAGCAATGGTCTCAAGTTGCGGTGGGAGAGGTCCAGGGTGGATATTAGGAAAAACTATTTCACTAGGAGAGTGGTGAAGCACTGGAATGGGTTACCTAGGGAAGTAGTGGAGTCTCCATCCCTAGAGGAGTTTAAGTCTTGGCTTGACAAAGCCCTGACTGGGTTGATCTAATTGGGATTGGTCCTTCCTAGAGCAGGGGGCTGGACTTGATGACTTCCTGAGGTCTCTTCCAGCTCTATGGTTCTATGATTCTATGACATCTGGCTCACTAAAATCGTGCCGGACCACGGATGTTGCTGGATCAGAGAGGGCCGGACGAGAGCGGTTCAGTCTGCAATAACAAACATCCAATACACGGTTTCTGTCAGCAGCAGCGCCTTTATAAAAATTGCTACAATGTCCTGGCAGGGATGTTAGCCTTTGCCAAACCTGACCCCCATCCATTGACTGTGGCTCAGAAATAGAAGTGCAGGCTTTTAGCAGCACTCCCGTGTGCGGCATATTACACCAAGTGAGCAAAGTCAGACCACAGTTAGGGTGAAAACTTACCCCCCCACCCCCATCTTTATACGGGTAAAAAAGCTCTGAGAAAATAACTCCCTAGTAAGAAGTTAGATGTAAACAAATACTCACGTAAGTTACGTTTCTCATCACTCCCGTTGGTCGATCTCTTACCATGGGACACCTTGCAGAGCGAGGAGGCAGAGTAAGGCTCAGGCTGAAGAATGTAGCAGAGCTGGCGATTCTTCGATAACGAGAACGCCCTTGAGTTAAACCATGTGACCGCCGAGTCCCCTTTGATTTTCCTCCTGTCCCCCCTTTTCTCTTGTTTGTGTTATTGCAGAGCCTCGGCGTCTGTCATGGACTGGGACCCCATTGTGCTAGGCGCTGTACAAACCACAGAACAAAACCAGGCTCTGTCCCAAAGAGCAGGTCTAGGACAAGGGGCAGCAGATGGACCCAGACACACCAGGGAGTGCGTAGTAACTGGGTGGGAGTGTTTGTCAGCATGACAGGCAGAGGTTCTCCCTTCAGAGCCAAGTAACATGGGGTCAGATTCTGCCCTCCATTTCACCTGTGCCATCCAACTCAGGCGGATCATGGAGATTTGCGCTGAACTGGGTGCTAGGGACTCCGCTGGCCAGGAACCAAACTCACGTTTTTCACAGCTTAGGGCATAACGACTCACAGGGCCTTCCTGTAGGTAGAGCTTGAAAACCAACCAATTGTCTAGCAGCACCTTAGAGACTAACCAAATGTGTAGCTGGGACCGTGAGCTTTCGTGGGCACCGCGCACTTCTTCAGATGAAAGCGTAGAAGCATTCTGAGACCACACTTAGCCTGTATTTTGGTTGGTTTCTCGGTGGAATAAGAACACAAGACTGGAGCCACTGATTTCTGTTTTAAAAGAAAGCAAAAGGAATTATAAGATGTGAACTCTGTGCCTTGACAGTTCCTCTCCAAAATGCAATGGCTAGTTGTTTGTTTTATAAATCATTTTCTTGGAGTTTACAAGTGTCGCCCATTTTGGGGGGCTTGTTAGAACTAACTAAATGGACCTCAATGCTTCTTCAGCTTCTGGGGGGGAAACACCCATTGATCTCAAGCGAGACTCACCCGTGTTATGGATGGTAAACATTTTGGCGCATTAGAATTAGACGTTGCAGAGCCAAGCTGTTGTGTTTTATGTAGGTGTTTGGAGCTTTTGGCACCAGCTTATAAAACAAGAGAACGATGTTGCTTGTTCAGCTGAGAGATTTGATTGGGCTTGATTTAGAGCTTCCCTTATTTTTTTGGTGGGGGCTTTAAAGTTGTTCAGCATGCACACATATGCATAGGCACACGTGCCCCCGGGTTGACAAGCCTTGCAAAGTTAGCATGATCAATATTTTCTGTGTGTGCACGTTTGACTCCATCCCTCGGTGCAGATATTTTTAACTGTTACCTCTCTCTCCCCCCCCCCCCTTCCCGGTTATATATACCTTGAGGGAAGGTCTAGCCAAAGTGGTCAGCTGCTTGGCTCCTACATTCTGGAAAACTCTGAAGAATTCTCTAGCAAAGCCCTGGGGCAAAGCCGACTTTTCCCTAAAGAATAAGCGGTTCTGAGAGACTTTGCCACATAAGGGCCTGTTTGAGGCTCCAGGCACCAGCTGACAGGGGACGTCTTTGCCTCCCAACAGATGGCCAGGCTTTTTATTTCAGCCAGCGAGCTCCCACGGAGGGGTGGTCTTGCTATTCTGCCAGCATTCCGCATGACAGGGCTAGCTTAGGGCAGGAGGGATCTAATGTCCGTGCCCTTCATAGCTCATGAGCTAAATGATGGGCTGTTGACAGGAAAGCCACCATGTGAAGTGTAAGATCCTGAACTCTTCCCTGCCTTTCGTTTTGCTTTGGAGGAATTAATGCCCTATTTGCTTGTCTTTCAAAATCCAGTCTGGCACGAGAACAAACCTGCGGCTGGTGGCAAGCAGTTGTCTGGCTTTAAGATGCCAATATTTGTGCTGACAGCTCCTTCTACACAATCTGAGGCTGGCTGTCACAGCTGGCCATTAGAGGCTTAAAAAGACACACACCCGACAAATAACCCTGGCGCTCACGTCTCGAACAGCCAGGCCCACTTGATGAGAGAATGCAGTGGCTTATTCCTCTCTTTAATTGAGCGAAAACAAACGGCACCCTGATCCGCCACTGCTGCCAGTGGCTTGTGGCTGCTTATTATTTGATAGCAGGTCGGTCTCTTTTATTTCTGTTACTGAAAGTAGCCCCCTGTCGTTTTCATGTGTCAGTGTGACCACTGCCTAATATGGTTTCTATAGTGCGAAGGAGCTGACACAAGAACTAAACGGGCCTCTTTAGGATGCAGCTGAGCTGGGGGTGGGGGTGGGGGGAGCGCCATTAGAGAACACTAGCCAGCAAAACAGGGCTGTGAAATGTTTCTGGGCCATGCGCCCAATTTTGCCCTCCTTTATTTCTGCATTCGCCAGATATGCCACTTAGCCCTGGTCTGCACTAGGGCATTATTTTGAAATAATCCCCCTTAGGTCAAATTTATAAGTGGCGCGTCCACATGACCAAGACTGTTATTTTGAAATAATGAGCTGCTTATTTTGAAATCTGTACCCCTGCTTTCCTTGTGAAATAACGCTCATTCTGAAAGCGTTTGAAATAACGGCAGTATGGATGTGTCGGTGCCGCTATTTCGAAATAACTCCTCCCAGAGTCATTCGAACTAATTACTCCCCAGCGCATCCTGGGGCTCGTCGTGTGTCCGCAATAACAGAGCCTGCCTCAGACTAATTTTGAGGCTTCCCTGTAATGTGGACATGCTAGTTTGATTGTTAAATCAGGAGTGAAGTTTTGAAATAATTTCCTAGTGTAGACATGGCTGTAGCGGCCACCTTGGGTTCTCCCCGGGGATCAGGATGGATGCTTGCAAAAAAAATTAACTTTCCGAAGTTAAGTAAAACCATGACAATCTGCCCCCAATGTCTCATTAGAAGCGGAGACCAGTTAAATAAGCCTCTGCCTGCTTAATCAACAGCTATTGCAGGTATAATGATGCTTTGTCTGGTAGCGCCTGGTTTTAAAGCTTTAGGAGAGCACTGGCCGCAGTTTATTTTGGACAAAAGGCAGATAAACCTTGGCTGTTGAGGAGGAAGCAAGGAATATGAGACCCACTGTTATTCAGTGACTTGTCTTTATGGGTTTACAGTCCATTGGTGCATAACAGCAAAGAAAGTATTTTCAGTGGAATGGTTTGCTTCGGGGGGGGGAGGGGGCTTGCAAAATGCAGGGTCTCTTCTTAAAGATCTACACCGAGGTCGTAAAGCTGCATCTAGCTATGGGTAGCGATTTCATTTCTGCTAGGAGATCGGCCTTTTAACCAAGACTTTCCCTCTCACCCCAGCAGTGGCTTGCTTGTTCATTCATGTAAATTCTCCCGAACAGTCTTCCCTTATGTCGGCAAACTTGGTTGAATTGTTGGATCATGATTCAGATCGTGCGGAAGGCTTTTAATGTTTTGCATCAAAATTGAGCCTTGCGTGTGACACATGAACTGGGGAGATGAAACCTCGGATGCAGAAAGGAGCTTTCTTGCCCGGCATTTTTTTGCTCCCTCTTTGCTGTATTGAAATGATGTGTTCTTAAACTTCCTGGCTCTGTGGGAGACAGTGGGATTCCCTGACGCTAGTCACGTTTCATAGGGACCAACTCTGCACACCCGCATGGCTGTAAGGAAGCAAAGCTCTTAAGCGTGTGTATGTCACTCTTAGGCTATGTCTACACTATGAGTTTTCTCGGCAAAAATATGCTAACGAGGGACTCATTTGCAGGACTTGCGATCTCATTTGCATTTTTTATGCCAATCCATTTTTGCGCTGGGGTTTTTGTGCAAAAACAAGCAGTGTGGATGTTTTCTTTTTATGCAAAACCCCCTTTTTCTGCAAGATCGGTAGGTGATCTTTTAGAAAAAGGGGGTTTTGCGCAAAAAGAAAACATCCACATTGCTTGTTTTTGCACAAAAAAACCAACGCAAAAACGGATAGGCAGAAAATATGGAAATGAGATCGCGACTCATGCAAATGAGTCCCTCGTTAACATATTTTTTGCCACGAAAACTCAGAGTGTAGATGTAGCCTTAGAGCCAAAATGCTTTGCTGGTGGCAGGCCATGAGGGGTTCCTTACCGATGTGGCCACTCAAAGGGACAACTTGTGGGAGTAAGGACTGCTAATAGCCTACGGCTTTATTGGATCAGACTCCAGAATGGGCCATGGCGCTACGGCTAACGGTGGTATCTCTTTTCTCCACAGGTTCTTCTTGAAATTTTTTCTCAAATGTAACCAAAATTGCCTAAAAAATGCGGGAAACCCCCGGGACATGCGGAGATTCCAGGTCAGTATGCCACGCTTCCTTCTTTCCTTAGAATCAGCTTGTGAGGGTAGAAATAATTGGACCCAAACTGAGCAGGTCATTAACTGGAAGTTACTGAAATGTACCAAGCTGCTGTCAGGTTTGGGGAGGTCAAAGGACAGCAGGAAATTGTTGGATTTTCATGCTCTGGGCAAGAGGAGACTTCAAGAGGATGCCATCCCCTTGGGGCATAAAAATGTGAAAGGAAGACACAGAAGGGACTTTGTTCAGTTGCTGTGTTGAATCACACGGCTGCTTCTCTCTTGCTCTGTCCTGCTTGTGCCTTCCTGTGAAGAATTTAAGTGCGTGAGCAATATTTATTTGGCAGGGGGGGGGGGTAGGATCTTGTGGCAAAATCAGATCTATGGTTCTGCTAGAAATGCAAAACAAGCTCCCCTTGTGGAGTCATTCTCTGCGATATGAAAGATTTATTGTTCCAGTTTTGAAAGGTTGCATTAATTTTATATTGGCCCGGTCCTGGCTCACAAGGGGTGTAAGCGATCAGTCCCTCAACTAATCACTTCCCCGCCCCCTTGCTGCCTCTAGTAGAAACAGCAAGGGGGAGAACAGGAGCTGGTGCTGGGGGGAGCCAGTTTAAAAGCTGGCTTCCCCCAGCACCATCTCCGTGGGGGGTAAGGGAGGTAGAGAGGACTGGGCGCGAGCTGGGAATCAGCTGATTCCCAGTTTGTGCCCAGTCCCAGATGCTGCACCTCCAGCCTGCCAGCTCTTAATACATTTAAAAATCAGAAGTGCAGCGGGGGGAACCCAGCGCAAGCCGGGACAGCTGATTTCTGGCTCGCACTACCCCTCCCTCCCCGCTGCGCGTTAGCCTTTAAAATGTATTAAGAGCCAGCAGGCTCTTAATACATTTAAAAGGCAAAGCCACAGCAGGGTTAGCTCCAGCGCTGGGAGCAAACTCCACTGCAGCTCCCCTGCTTATCGACTAATTTGACGGACAATCCAAGTCAATTAAACTAAATTTAACATCCCTATCGCTCACCCGTTGTCTGGTCCTCACTAGAGTGTTTTGGGGCTAATGCTTCCCCATTATTGTAAGCTCCCCCCAGGGGAAGTGAGGCTGGGTGCTGGGGGGTGAACAGAGTTCCAACCAGCCGCCAGTATTTGTAACCGTCCATCCTCTTACCAGGCTCTGTACCAGCCTACAGGCTCTGGGAGTAAAAAGAGCCATGGGAGCAATGTCTAGATCTGCCCCCCCCCCCGCCCCGGTAGGTGCAGCCATTTGGTCGTTTAGTGGGTATTTGCCTGGAAGGGGTCGAGTGGAGATGACCATTCCCCGTTGGAGAGAAGGGAGGAGTTTAAGAAGGTGAGCTCCATGAGGTTTCTTATTCAGGTCTCTCTCCAGGGGGTTGGGTTAACCTTGGGCCAGCAGCAGCGAGAGGTTTGTCCTGCAAGCAGCGTGGTCACAGAAGGCTAGCTAAGGTCACAAGGGGAGCAAGTACCATCAGAACGGCCATACTGGGTGAGACCAAAGGTCCATCTAGCCTAGTCTGCAGACAGTGGCCAGTGCCAGATGCCCCAGAGGGAGTGAACAGAACAGGGAATCATCAAGCCATCCATCCATTTTCGCCCATTTCCAGCTTCTGACAAACAGAGCAAGGGACACCATTCCTACCCATCCTGGCTAATAGCCATTGATGGATCTATCCTCCATGAATTTATCACTTTTTTGGATGCTGTTAAAGTCTTGGTCTTCATAGCATCCTTTGGTAAGGAGTTCTACAGATTGACTATGTGTTGCATGAAGAAAAACTTCCTTTTTGTTTGTTTTAAACCTGCTATCTATTCATTTTGTTTGGTGGCCCCGAGTTCTTCTGTTATGGGAACAAGTAAATAACTTTTCCTTTTTCACTTTCTCCACACCAGTCATGATTTTATAGACCTATCCCCCCCTTAATCTCTTTTCTAAAATGAAAAATCCCAGTCTTTTAAATCTCTCTTCATATGGCAGCCATTCCAAACCCCTCCTCATCTTTGTTGCCCTTTTCCGAACTTTTTCCAATGCTGTGCAAAATTCCACCAGCTAGCTCCCTTCCCATATTTGTACGTGCCACACATTGCAGGAGGGTCGATAATACTCCATGCCTTTTTCATTGTACACACGCTGACTGGTTAATCCCTGTCATTCCCTGCAAGGGAGATAAGTAGTATTGCTGTACAGCTGAGAGACAAGAAAGTAAGTGACATGACCAAGGTTACGTACCTGTCTGTGTCAGAACTGGGATTAAAATGCAGGAGTCCCTGATGTCCAGCCCATGCGCCTGTCTCTCTACAGTGCTGCCATTTCCCACTTATTAAAAATATATTCTCCTCCTCGAGGAAAAGCATTCTCCAAGGGCGTTCGCAGCCATAGGGCAATCTAGCATGAACAGCCAGGTCTGGGGCCTGTCAAAGCAACTGGCTGGTGAGCTGTATGCCCTGCCAGTTTTGTACTCCCCCAAGATGCAGGCTGCTTTTCCGATGGTACTGCCGTGGCGTGCTCCCTCGGAACAGCGAGCCGGCACCCGTGGAGGTGAGCAGGTAGGGCAGAAGAAAGGTGGTTGATCTCTTCACCAGTAAAGACATTCTGTCATGCCAAGCCAGCTTCGCGGCTGCCGTGTGTAAACAGAGCCTGCTTAATTACGCAGGTCATGTCAATTAGCGTGACCTTCACATTTTCAAGAAACGAATCTCTTTCAGCAGAGCAAAGCCCCACCGGCCTCTGAGTACGGTGCGCTTTGAAAGCCGGTGGCAAGCCGTTGGATGCCAGCCCTGCTGCTGTTTTGTTCCTTCTCCCCCTTGTGCCATGGCTGGGTTTTCTCCTTGAACTTGATGCTCTCCCGTTCAACCAACAAACTTCTGACAAGTGAAGCAGCTGGGCCCAGGAGCGGGGGAAGACACAGGCTCCGTTGAGTACTTCGAGGGGAGAAACGTATGGAGCAAAACCACAGGGAGATTGTGCAGAGCCGGCTCCTGGGGGTGAACATGTGGGGAGAAGCCTGGCCCAGGGGGCATTTCTACAGTTGCCCAGCCTGGCGGACAGATTCCTTTGCACTGTGGCTCTGGTGTAATTCACTGACCTCAGACCCAGGGAGCTGGTCAGGTGGAGACACAATGTCCAAACCCTGTTCAAAGCTGGCTAGACCACTGCTCTGCCTGAGAGGGGGCAGGTTGTCCCAAGGCTGGGCAAGATGCAGCCCAGGGGCCGAATCCGGCCCACCTACCTCTTTGATCTGGCCCGCGGGCTGCATCTGGCCCCTTTCCATGTACAGCCTGCTGCCCGTGCCACCAAATTTCCAGGCGGTGGCTCAGGCAGCAGGATCCTATTTAAATGTCTCAGGAAGGGGCTGGAGCCACGAGCCCTTTAAATAGCTGCAGCTGCCCCGGGTGGCTGCCAGGCAACGCGGCAGCGGTGGGGCAGGGAGCCACAAGCCCTTTGCTGTGGCTTTCATTCAAACCCTCCGGCTCCAGACAACTCTGGGGGGAGGTTAATCCCTAACCCCGCCCCCTCTGCCCTAGCCCTGCCCCTCTATCCTTGCCCCGCCCCAGGCCTCGCCCCTTCAGTCCCAGGCCCCGCCCCTTCCAGGGTGGAGCCAGCTCACGAACATGTACCAAAATTCGTTAAGTGGCCCTCCTGTGAAAATTGTTGCCCTGTTGGCCCCCTCTGTTCCGCGCAGAGGTGGGGGAGTTCAGTTTACCCAGCATAACCCCTCCTTCCTTGCTCTGTGCCACTTTCTTCCACACTGCTACTGCTGTCCGGTGGGGACGGGTTCTTCTTGGGGGCTGATCTCCCTGGCCTGCCTGGAACGGGACGCCTGGGCGGCAGCCGTGCCCTGGCCCGGCCGTGGGTGGAGCAGCACGGGGTGGAGGTGGGAGCCCAGACAGAGACCGGGATACACCAGGCTAATGCGACCTGAGCAGGCCCATTGCTGGGGGCCACAAGGGGAGCAGATGCCTCAGGGCCTGGTGATTCCAGGAGGCTCGGGGCTGCTGGGCCCCTAAAAGGACCGGGGCCACCTGAGGGGAAAACTCTCGGCTCCGCTGCCCCTGAGTTCCCTTCCTCTTTCGTTCCTCCCTGGGGACGTTTTACTGCTGGAGCCTCACTAGCCCATTAAGTTATCGCAGGGGGGGAGGTCAGCTGGTTTGGGCAGCGGTGTGTGAACCCCTCACGTAGGCCCACGTGTGGAAAGGCACTAGGGGGTCTTGTCCTCAAGTGTGTTTCAGGAGCGTGGGGGGAGGGAGGGTTGTGGCGCTCAGGCTGCCGCCGGAGCCCGAATGTCGCCACGTGTGACCGCTCTGCGGCCCGAGGCCTGCCACGGCCACGCCTCACGTCTTCCATTCCAGCGCAGCCGGGGGTGACGTGTGGTCGCAACGCAACATGTAATTAGATGGCATTATGGGAGCAAGTGAGCAGCTTCCGGTGACAGGAGAGGGCAGAGGGAGAGGACAGGGAGCAATAGTCCTTCCATTGTTCCCCTTCCATGTGCGGAACACATTTTGTTAGGTGCGCCCGGGCATGTGCAGATGTGCACTATCATGCTGCCAGCAAGCAACTGGGCGGCACCTGAATCTCTCCTGGGGGGCTGCCCAAGTGCTCAGCTTACAGGGAACACAGGTGGGGAGGGATGGGAGCTCCTGAGACGCAGCTGGCGGACAGGGGTATCCAGGCTGTTCCTATGGCATTTCGGTGGCAGCTGGGGCCTGGTGTTCTGTCGGCTCTGCCCACCTCTGGGAGCTGGCCCCCAGGGCCGAATGCCCCCTGCCAGCCTGGGTAGCTGGTGCCCTGTTCTCTCCCTCTTACCCACGCGGTGGCTGGCATCTGTGTGCTGGTGCCCCATCCCCCCAGCCTGGCCACTGGCACACAGGTGCCTGGCCCTCCCCAGGGCCAAGTGTCTCCGCAGGGCTCCACAGTGGCTGGAGGGTGGGGTTTGGGCTGGGCCGAGGGTCACGTGAATGGCCAGCTGGCCTGGCTGGCTGGAGGCATGTTCCGCGGGACTCCTGCGGGGTCCCAGTACGCCGGCCATAGCCAGCGCAGGTACGTAACAGAAGCTAGGGAGACAAGAGCTAACCCTGCCTGCTGCCTGTGGCCTGGGTTGATGATCCCCCACCCCTGGTCCTGCTCGCTCCCGCACGGGCATGGGAACATAGCTGGGTCCCCATCTGGCTTCTGCGTCATCTATATCCGCTCCCCTCAATAGTCCCATTGTGGGGGTCCAGCCCCAATGCTCCAGTGTACATCTAGACTACATTCTTCTTTTAAAGGAGATATGCAAATCTGGCGCTAATTTGCATCTCATCTTCTGATCGCTTTTTCAAAAGCGTTTTTTCGAAGGTGAAAGTAGTTTAGACGGGGTTTTTTCGAAAGAACCCCCTTTTTCGAAAGAACCCTTCTTCCTTAAAAAATGAGGTGTGCAGGGTTCTTTTGAAAAAGGGGGGTTCTTTCGAAACCCCCCCCCCCTCTAAACTGCTTTCACTTTTGGAAAAAAAACCTCTTTTGAAGAAGCGATCGGAAGAAGATATGCAAATTAGTGTCGAATTTGCATATCTCCTTTCGAAAAAAAGAATGTAGTCTAGATGTACCCCCCCGTGCCCTCCTGCCCCAGCTCTGCACTAAACCGCCAGGAGAGCTAAAAAGCTTTTCGGTGCTCTCATGTCACTTGCACACCCCGGCAGCCTGCTCGCAAGCGTCCCCTGTCAGGTTTCAGTGGGGAGCCAACTTTGGTGGCCAAGTCACTACCTAATCCCTCGTCCCTCCTCCTCCCCCCCAAACATGCAAACCCGGAAAGTCACTAGCACGTTATCACGGTCTCTGACGTGGTTACCGCAACCCTCCCCCGCCTAGCTGAGGCTGCTAACTTGCCTTAATGGGATGCTGCCACTTGTAGCCACTTGTGTCCTGCTGCAAATCTGCATAAGAGACCCAAATAATGCTTCATGCATCCCAGATAATGGAGGTGGGAGGCGCGAGGGTCTGTCCCCGGAGAGAGAAAACTGGGGGAGCAGGGGAGGAACTCAAAAGCAGCGCTGTGATCTCTAACCCCAATTCCGCACCGTGGTTGTGCCTCATTTCAAGCCAGTGAGTAATCTCACTGGCGTTAAGCACTGGCTGAAGTATCTCGCTGAGGCAAGGCCTAGTTGAGTTCCCAGAATGGCAGAAATGGCCTACACAAAGCAGCCTCCCGCTGGGGATGGAAACAAGGCTGTTTTCCTATCCCTTTGTGTCAGGACATCCATTAGGCAGCAGGGGCACAGGAACAGAAGAGTGGCCAGGCAGTGTCAGACCAAAGGTCCATCTATCCCAGCGTCCTGTCTGCCGACAGTGGCCAATGCCAGGTGCCCCAGAGGGAGGGAACAGAACAGGGAATCATTGCGTGATCCCTCCCCTGTCACCCATTCCCAGCCTTTGGCAGACACCAGTCCTACCCATCCTGGCTAACAGCCACTGAGGGACCTATCCTCCATGAATTTATCTCTTAGTGGGACCCTGTTAAAGTCCTGGCCTTCATAGCATCCTCCGGCAAGGAGTTCCACAGGCTGACTGTGCTTTGCATGAAGAAAAACTTCCCTTTTGTTTGTTTTAAACCTGCTACCTATTTAATTTCATTTGGCGACCCCCAAGTTCTTATGTTATGGGAACAAGTAAATAACTTTCTGACAGAGGCTAGGGACACCAACCCTACCTATCCTGGCTAATAGCCATTAATGGTCCTCACGTCCATGAATATATTTAGTTCTTTCTTGAATCTAGTTAAAGTCCTGGTCTTCACAACATCCTCTGGCAAGGAGTTCCACAGGTTGACCGTGGGCTGTGTGAAGGAAAATTCCTTTTTGTTTGTTTTAAACCTGCTACCTATTAATTTCATTTGGTGACCCCCAAGTTCTTATGTTATGGGAACAAGTAAATAACTTTCCTTATTTACTTTCTCCACACCAGTCATGGTTTTATAGACCTCTATCATATTTATTTAGTTCTTTTTTGAACCTTGTTCAAGTCCTGGTCTTCACAACATCCTCTGGCAAGGAGTTCCACAGGTTGACTGTGCACTGTGTGAAGAAATAAGATATAAAATCTGATTAGTGAATCCCAAAGCCATAGCCCTTAAGCACACGGCAGCAAGAGACCTCTCAAACCTATAAATTATCAGGACTGAATTTTTGCAGCCTTTGCCATTAGGTATCTGGGGTATAAACTAAAATATCAGGGCCCGGCCAAGGAAACGGAGAAAACTGAAAGCGCAAGGAAAATGTTATGTATTAATCAGTGAGCAAAGCTTAATGGGCTGTGGTTAAAAATGAGGAGTCAGCAATGCTTAATTTTGACATATTAGGTGATGCACCATAACAAATAAACAGGCCCAGCATTAACCTGGATAGACAGTCTGATTTCTAACGTTCTGGTTTCAGAAGGTTCTTTAACTTACCTCCCAAAAATATTCACAGCTGAACTATTTAATGGCAAGTAGAAGAACTTGCTGTCAGTCTGCAGTGTAGAGTGAACGAAAGTGCCGGCTGGCTGAAAAAAGCTGTAAAATGTCAGGGGGTGAGGTGGGGGAGGGATCCAGGATTTAGATTAAAAATCTATGAAGGCTTGAAACTCACACTCAAAATCATTTTCCGTATTTGCCTGATCCAAATTAAAAATGTGTTTTGTGGACAAAATTTGGAAAGGTTTGCGATTTGGCAGAGCTGCATGTCCCCATGTTTACATTCATATGTCAGCACCTCGTTAATCATTTATTAAACTGAAGTATGCCTCCCCCCCCCATGCTATCATCTGTGTTCTGCGGCTCTCTCACTGCTCACTCCACATCTAGTTCGATTCCCCGCTCCCCGATTTTATGATTTCTCCACAAATTAGTTTGAGCATTTGCTCTGACCTGAACACGTCTCCATCATTTCAAATTCAGTGTTGTAGTTTTAGATTAAAAATCAAAGCCTGCCTTCTACGCCTTTATGCCCTCTGAAAAAGTCCAAGTATATCGTTGCGTTACATAACAAATGCAGTCTATTTTTTAATCCCTACATGGTCCCAGCATTAATATTTAGCTTGCACATGTGTGCAAGCTTCTTTTTTCATGCCTAGCAAAACAAAGCACTTACATTAAGAAAATTGTGTATTTTAAGAATCAGAACATGTGTGCCACTTTTTACAGGTGCACTATGAATAATCATTTTTTTTCAGACAGACCCCCAGGGTAACCACATTTTTTTTCTGTATTTCCTGACACTGGAAACAGATTTTCACGGTGATTCCTTTTATAGTTTTGTCTGCTAACGACTCCAAAGAACCCCTCCAATGTGGTCTCTGCAGTAATTCAAACGCCCTGGTCAAGGGGTAGGCAGGGAGGTCCTGCTCTGCAAATCAAAATGGGTCCACTCAACAGGTTCCAACGCCTGAACGGAAAATATTATAAAGACATGATCCTGTGAAAAC
This sequence comes from Pelochelys cantorii, assembly GCA_032595735.1. Classification (NCBI taxonomy): domain Eukaryota; kingdom Metazoa; phylum Chordata; order Testudines; family Trionychidae; genus Pelochelys; species Pelochelys cantorii. The sequence continues at coordinate 2,528,575 of CM064340.1, forward strand.
TCAGTCACATGAGTAAGAGACGTTATAGGAGCTACTCCTGTGGGTAGCATTTACTCCCATGTTAGGAGCTCTTATGTGACAGAGGTCACTTCCAGGCACAAGATTTTGCCAACTAGCACCTGTTGAACCTCTCTAGTCCGGCACCTTCAGGACCTGAATGGTGCAGAAACAGAGAACTTGCCGAACCACAGGAGGTCAATGTTGTTTAGCAGCATGACCAACCCTCCCACTGCTTACTGGGCTCTTAGAGGACATTGAGGGGTAAATTAGAGCTAAATAACAGCACAGGACACTGAGAGACTGGTGGCTATAAACAAACTTGATGGGACTGCAGGAAACTTGGCCACACCCATGAGTGGACATCCAGCTCACTAAAATCATGCTGGACCACGGAGAGTGCTGGACTAGAGAGGTTCAACCTGTATTTTTAGCTTAGGAAGACTTTTAGGTCTGGATCCTGGAAACGCTGACAAGCGTAACTTTTCAGCAGACCCTTAACCTAATTGACTTCAGTGGGACTTCCCGCATGTTCAAAGTGAATCATAGAACGCTAGAACTGGAAGGGACCTTGAGAGGTCATCGAGTCCAGTCCCCTGCCCTCACGACAGGACCCAGTACCATCTAGACCAGCCGTGGCCAACCTGCGGCTCGCAAGCCGCATGTGGCTCTTCCCTCCCCCCAGTCAGTGTGGCTCGCGAAGCCGGCCCAGCGTCCCTGAGAATGGCCCCCACCTCCCGGTTCCCCTGTGCTCATCGGGGCAGGAATGCCATCTGGTGCTTCCAATATGGTGGCGGCCGGCGGGAACCTGCTGAGGCCGGAAAGCATAGAAACGTGCTTCTCGCGCTTCTTAAAGGGGCAGGCCTTTTTAATCCTCTACAACTTTGCCCTGGCTCTTCACACTGGATCCTCTAATATCTTGGCTCTTTGTCCGGAATGTGTTGGCCATCCCTGATAGATGTCTATCTAACCTGCTCTTAAATATCTCCAGAGATGGAGATTCCACAACCGCCCCCAGGCAACTTATTCCAGTGTTTAACCACCCTGACAGGTAGGACATTTTTCCTAATGTCCAACCTAAACCTCCCTTGCTGCAATTTAAGCCCATTGCTTATTGTCCTATCCTCAGAGGCCAAGGAGAACAATTTTTTTCCCTCCTCCTTGTGACATCCTTTTAGATACCTGAAAACGGCTATCATGTCCCCTGTCTTCCCCTTTCCAAACTAAAGAAGCCCAATTCTTTCAGTCTTCCTTCATAGCTCATGTTCTCTAGACCTTTAATCATTCTTGTTGCTCTTCTCTGGACTCTCTCCAATTTCTCCACATCTTTCCTGAAATCTGGCGCCTAGAACTGGACACAATCCTCCAGCTGAGGCCTAATCAGTGCAGAGTAGAGTGGAAGAATGACTTCTCATGTCTTGCTCACAACACTCCTGTTAATGCATCCCAAAATCATGTTTGCTTTTTTTGCAACGGTGTCACACGATTGACCCATATTTAGCTTGTAGTCCACTGTGACCCCTAGTGAAGCCCCTTCGTAAGTATTTGTGGGATTGGGGCCAATTTGTGAAGACAAAACATTTGAAGCTTTTGAAGTTCTAAGAAATTGAAATTCTGCTGCAGTTGCTATTTTATTTTATTTTATTTTATTTTCAGCTTAGATGTGCTTGGCCCTTTCCCAACAACAGGGAACACAAAAGACAATGAGCTGGTGCAGAAGTCAATGGGGCTATAAGAAGTGACACCTAGTATTTTCCCCTTGTCCCTAGGTATTCACAATGGTTGCTGTCTCCTTTGTGCACCCATCAACTATGTGCCAGTTTAGTGCCAACAGCCAAAATTTGATTCTGCCCCTTGTGAGGGAAAAGGAGAAATAACTTTTGAAATCCATGTGGGATTTTACATGTGGGCCATGCCTTCCTCCACTTGTGGGAATGCATAAGCATTTACCTTCTGTAGTTTGGGGCAGCCTTTCCCCCCAAACTGTTATCTGTAAGAGCTCTCTGTAGTTGAATAATATTTATTTGTTTTAAAAAAATCCATGGCAGAATGACATTTCTGATGGACCAGGTCAGAGATCTTGAGATGCCAACTGCTGTTTTGTAGTCTCCCGTTTAAAGACAAAAGTGTCCTTGCCTGGAGAAGGACAGTTTAACCATTTGCCAAATGTTGTAGGTTTAAGTGTTTGTAGGGGGGGTGGGAAATAGGTGGAATGGCAACGTTTGTAGCTTTATTTCCTTTCTAGCTCATGCAAGGGACAGGATTGAATGGTCGTGCGCAATCCTTTGCCACCCAGTCTGAGCGGGCCCTACTTCCTGGGAGAGTTGAAGCAATGTTTGCCAATCCTTGTCAAGCATTTCAACCTCTTCAGAGGCTAAAGCCTCTCAAAACCAAGAACAATTAAAGCAAGAGCCTTTCAGAGCCACGGGGGGATTCTGCCAAATAAATCCGAAAGCCGCTGCCCCGGCTCTGGAGGCTTGCCTCATTAGAAGAGCAGATCTATTAGCTCCCTTGCCATTGTCTTTCATTTCTCAAGTGAGGTGATTCTAATTAAATTAATCTGCATGTCAATCTATCGGTGATCAATCAAGAGGGCCGAGGTTCCCCTGTGCGGCGGTGTGCTTGCGGCTGACAGGGCCTGATAATGGAGGAAGAAATAAACTGTCGAGCAAAGTTAATTAGTCAACATAATAGGTGGATTAAACGGGAGCCGCTGATTGCTGTTTCACATGTCGAAGTCTGAGGTGGGGGCTGAAACTGCAATTAACAGACAATTATTATATTTGGTTGTAAGAGGGAGCATGAATAAATATATCTCGGCGGGTTTCAGTTTTTAATCCCTTTCCCTGTTTAATATAAGGAGAAGTGTAGGTCATTTCTTCTTATTGTTTCAGTCAAAGTTCTCTATGGCAACGCGCGCGCTTGGAAAACAGGCAGGCTAGCCCGTGCCCGGTCATCGGCTGGGATCAGACCCTGAAATGCTGTACTTCGTTAGCACAGGACACGGGGGTCAGAGCAGGGAACAGGGGAAGAAAAATTGCATGTAGTTCTGGGGCTGGAGTGGGGAATTGAGTGACCTGCAGCAGTGCTGCCAACCCTCTGTGCAACCGCGGGCAAATCACATTCCTCCTTTGTGCCTCAGTTTCCCTTCCCCACACTTTGTGTCTTATCAGTCCAGTTTGGAAACTCCTGTGGGCCAGCTCCATCTCAGATGGTGTTTGTAGCATGCCTAGGACAATGGGAGCTTGATCTTCGGTTTGGGACCCCTAGACAGGCGCATAACACAGCTTGTAGGAAGGTTAATTAGGTCTGGCAGACTGTCCCCAGGCACATGCCGAAATGCAGCCCAGAGCAGGAGAATATGGGGATGAGTCGCCGGCGACTGTGGCTAAAAAAAGAGGACACCAGGGCGGGGAGAGAAGCAGACCTCTGCTCTTGTCTCAACTTGACAAAAAAAAGTGTTTTCTTTGCGTTTCCTTTGAATCGATTCTCATTTATAACGGCAGCTCCTGCTATCTGCTTCAGCACAGCAATGGAAGGATAATTTAGGGGGAAACACAGCTGCCCTTGTGTTTGCGGAGGGGGAGAAACCCTTAATAAAGACCTTCTTGTTAAAATGATGGTTAGCAGCGTACCTACTGCCACACAGCTACCAACTATGCAATTTGACTTCGAGCTGCATCAGAAGGTTTCTATGCCAAAGACTCACTCATCAATAGTGTCTCTTGTTAGATTTGTACAGCATAAGCACCAGTTATTATGCGAAATAGCGATGCAATTTTCTGTAGCTCCCAGCTGTTGTTTATTTAACCTAGTTTATTACAATCTGTGCTCTTTTTTAAAAAATGTATCAAAATGTTGACCTGTTTTGCTTGTGTGCTCAAAGGTTGTGGTGTCGACAACAGTCAACGTTGATGGCCATGTGTTGGCGGTGTCGGACAACATGTTTGTACACAACAACTCCAAGCACGGGCGAAGGGCTCGAAGGCTTGATCCCTCGGAAGGTACGCCTTCTTATCTGGAACATGGTAGGCATATCATTTTCTTTGGTTGGCATACGTTAAATGTGGGTTTATTTGGTTTCTCACTTCTTTGTCATTTCAAATTGTCCTGCCTCCAAAAATGGGGCTTGGATTTTCAAAGCAGTGGAACACTAGAGCTTTCGGTGGTGGCAGGGGACATGAGAAAATTCTCACGAAGAACCCGCCCCTCGCTTTCCCGAAGAAGGTCTACATTGTTTGGTATCACCTCCACTCAGCCTCCAAAATTGGGCTCAGATTTTCAAAATGGGGTTGCTCTGCCGGCCTGTGTGGGTAGATTTTCAAAAGCACTTAGTGCCCACAATTGGCATCAGGTGTCTGGTGTCTGCTAGGTGCTGACCGCTGTAGAAAATCTGGCTATTGCACTGATATTTGTTAACTGAGAGCTGAGCTGCTTTGAAAATCTGGACCGAATTAATGTTTTGGTTTTTTGTTTTGTCCTCTAAATTGGTAACTGCTTCTAAAAAACCCAAACAAACACCCCTCCCCACATCATAGGGGAATTACCCCCAGCCACTTGGGAGAATAGTCCCTCCTCTTGGAAGTGGGTGACAATTCTGAACACATGAGGTGTTTGCTCCCATTGATAGAAATGGGTGTGGAACGCACCCCATCCTTAACTCGTTTGTGCCATTGATGTTTGCCATGGATTACATGAGGTAATTGGTTATATTCTGCCAAAGAGATAGAAGAAACCAGATAAAATGTGTCTCAAGGAAAGTGAATGCCACTTGGAACTATGTAAACAATATATGCTAATTCAAATGATGATAATAATACAGTGAAAGCTTTGTTATCTGGCAGTCCTGGGGGTTGCCGGTTAATTGAATGTGCTGGATAACAAAGTTTATTGCTCTGCCTCTAACCGCTACCGGCAGATCCGGCTCCCGGCAGCTTGCGGGAGGCTAAGCAGGAAGGAGGCGCCTGCTGATGACGTCATCTGGCAGTGCCGGCTGTCAGAAGCCCCACAACAGCCCACAGGACAGGCGGGAGTCAGGCATGTGCACCTGAAGACGTGGCGGTATTGTGGCCAGGGGCAATGCCGGTTCACAAAGTTTCCCGGTGAACAGAGTGCCGGATAGCAGAGCTTTCACTGTGATAATAGTAATACGTGAATATGCCATTTTCCACCCCTGGATGAATTGCTGATGGCACAGACTTCTATTCTACTCGTTCTTTTGGGTTCTGATCCTGCAACCACTTGCTTAACCCTATGCACGTGTCGCTCTGTTGAAGTCCGCAAGGCTGTTTTTCTGAGGACAGTTAAAAGTATGGCTAAGTGGTTGCAGGATGGGTGTTGTAGTTCACACTTACTACCTGAAATTCTTAGCTCAGCAGTGTTTCTCATTATCTAAACATAACTTACATCTGTATTTATTTAGCTCTAACTTTTTATATAGGTCATGAGCCATTTTCAGCCCCACTTCATCCTATAGAATTTTTTTTCCTCCCTGCCAACATCCTAATCTAATAAGCAAACCACTGTCACAATGTTTGCTCCATTTTTGTACGGAATGTGCAAACGGTGCTTTTGTTAATTGGCAAGAGGCAGAGCTTTATGAAGGACACGTCGGTCTCGTCGACCTTGCAATCGTTTGAACATAAACTTTTGTCTTTCAAAACCTGTTTTGGGGGGTTATTAGAACTAAGTTAGCTATCCCCCTCCCCTTTTTTCCCCCAGTGAGGACCTTTGAATGCCTACCTGTGATTAAATGTATCCTTGTTTTCTCATGCTTATAATCATTCTTGTCTTCAAACCTATATCGGTACAATATACTACTGGAGTGCTATGTCCTTTTCATGTACCTACCACTCCCACTGGGTAAAGAACTCTGTGGACAGAAAGAAGAACATTATAAAATTATACAGATATTTCCAGATAAGCCTCAGGCCTAGTCTTTGCCATTAAATGTCAACTTCTGCCAACAATCTACACACATTCACTACCATTATTTCTTCGTCTAAAATCCTGCAGGAAAAGTGATGATCTAATCCAATTTGCTTCTCAGATAGCTCTCAGATCACTTTATTTTGCCACTGTGGGCAAATTCTCATTTATGGTGACTGCTGCACTAAAAAATGATCATTCAACCTTTGTGAGGCACCACCGAAAACTTAAAGGCCTTGCCTGGAATAGCCCATAGCGCTCTCCACTGGAATTGGCATCCTTTGTAGTCCCCTCCCCAAAATACATCCCTCTCTTCCTCTTAGTCTTCCTAGTCTTGAAGCCTTAAGTCCTAAGCCCTGGTCTGTCTTCCTTAGACATGATTATGCAGCATACTCTTGTGTCGCCCATCTTCGGTGGCCAGGGTGGATGGGGAGGAGAGAAGATGACCCAAGTCAAATCAGGTTGCCAGTTGGTAGCTGCGTTGCCCATTGCTCTGACTATAGGGGTTGTATCACCAGAAGCATTAGAATACCCCTCTGACCAGATGTACCCAGGACCGGATATAGAGATTTGGAGCCCAACATGCACACATCTGTCCAGAAAGTGATGAATACCCGACGTGGTTTGTGGGGACAAGGGAGAAGAAAGTGACGAGGTGGGGCGCTTGTGGCCTGGCTTTGTTAGACAGTATTAACCTTCTGATTTTCGTTACAAGCCTGCGATGGCAAATGCTGCTTTGAAACACTGAGCTCTGGTGTGCAGGGCACCTAAGAAAAGGGTTTCGTTGGGGGCCGAAAAGCAAAACTGGACTGAAAGTTTTTCCTCCTGAGCTACTCAGGAGCCGTGTGTCTCTGCACTGTGGGGTTTTACTGTCTTGTTTGCAGGGAACCTAGATTATTTTGGGTTCTGCGGCACAGGTCTCTATTTATATCCTGCTGGTCAGGGAGGAAAAGGATAGCTCCCTTTTTAGCGGCTCATCTCTCCATGCAGACGTAGAAACCAAGATCAGGAGTTTGCATCCAAACTCTCTACGCCATGATCCTGGAGGGCTAATAAGCTCATCTTTCAAATAAATTGACCTCTTTTTCGAAAGGCAGAGACTAATGATTTTGTTCTGCTCTCTGTGGCAGAAGTAGGGTGGGCCACAGTGACCTGTGGTTTGCAATAATTATCGCAGTTTCACTCACAGATAGTTGGATTCTCGCATGTTTGATATTTATGGTAAGCCACGGGGCCTTTCTAAAGTATACAAATCCAGTACGATGAATAGAGAAGAGATAGTATAGATCAGAATCGGTACAATATACAGGTTGAATCTCTCTAGTCCAGCACCCTCGGGACCTGACTGGCACAGAACCAGAGAATTTGCTGGACCACGGGAGGTCAATATTGTAAAGGGTCTCTTTATTTTTATCTCACTGGGGCAAATAGATGCAACAACACTTACAGTACTGCTGAATAATGTCTGACCAGACTGATATACCCTATATAAGCCTATGCCTAGCCAAGACTTATCCACTCTCTTCATAACAAAGTGTTCATGCCAAACTTAGTGTATTGGCACAAGGAAATAAGTAGATGAAGCATAAAAACCATGCTCACGCTTAGCATCATTACCAGCACTTCCACAGCTTACTGGCTCTTAGAAGACATTTAGGGGTAATTTAGAGCTAAATAACCACACAGGACTGGTGGCTGTAAACAAACTTTATGGCACCATGGGAAACTTGCCCTCACCCGCAGTAAGTGGACATCTGGCTAACTAACATCATACCGGACCACGGAGGTTGCTGGACCAGAGAGTGCCGGATTAGAGAGGTTCAACCAGTACTCCATTTATGCTTCAACCTAGGTTGTAATTTTAAAAGGAAAACCTTTCCAAAACAATTCAAAAGATTAACCCAGGACAGGTGTGGGACAGGGAGGGTAAGCAAGAGAGGCCGCATTCAAGCAGGCCTGGAGGCACTCCTTCAGGTTTCTTAAGCATGAAGCCCCCACGGGAGACCTCTGCAGAGTTTCTTGCACAAACTCCTATACCTTGCTTCATCGTAATTTTTCATATTTCTGGGAACAGCCACTTGAATGAAAAGCCAATTGCAGCATCAGTTTCTCTATTATTTTTCCTCTCTGGCAGCATGCAGTGCCCTCGAAAACTGATATCGCCGGAGACCCTGTCAGCTTGCATGCTCTAACACTTTATTATCTAATGATCTAATATGCAACAAGACAAAGAGAGGTGCTCGTCACTCTGACAGGGTGCCTAAGAGAAGTGACTAAATTACTGTATGTACCATTAGCGCTAGCAGCTACAGTGAACTCACTGTGAGCGCTTATGCAAATACTGCCGAATACATTCAAGTGGTCTTGTCAGGCAGACGGCTGACAAGCAGTTTAAATGCTTTTTTTTTAAAAGGGCCAATTTTATTTCTTCTCCTTCCCCATCCCACTCTCCTCTTCTTCTCTGGAGCGAGATCACTGAGGAATGGGGCGCATTGGGGACTGACTCGTCTTCCCCCATGGCAGTCGCGAAAGAAGAAATGTGCCAATGATGCGCTTCGAGTCCCGTTGCTCGTCTGGTTTGGGAACTGCCAATATGAGTAAAGAGCGCCGTGATTGCTAATGCAGTGCTCCACTGCTGCTCTTGCATATCATCTGGGCCTTTTCCTAGACTGCTTACGAAGCCAGAGACATCCTGCAATAAATAGGGACTGGTCGGATGCTGCGCCACAGGAAAGTCCTGGGAACTTTAGTGGGACTTTGTGTTGGTGATATTAGTTGCAGGGTTGGAATGTTAGTATGGAACCTCCTCTCTCAAGAGGCAGAGACAAATACTTCTCTGCCTTTCCTGAGATACCACCTTTGTTAAGCCAACAAAACAAAAAAGCTTCAGGGGATATCCGAGTTCGTCTGTATAGGATAAACTTAAAAAACAACAAATGGTCTGGTAGCACTTTATAGATGAACAAAACCTGTAGATGGTATCATGAGCTTTTGTGGGCATAGCCCACGTCTTCTTCTTCTTCTTCATAACTCCAGTCATCTGAAGAAGTGGGCTATGCCCACGAAAGCTCATGACACCATCTACATGTTTTGTTAGTCTATAAAGTGCTACCAGATCATTTGTTGTTTTTTAAGTTTATTTAAAACAAAAAAGGCTACTTAAGGCAGGGCTCCCAAAAATAACATTCATGTGCCTTTTTCTTAGAAAGGGATATTTCCGGTTAAATATCCATCAGCTGTCCAGCAGTACAGACCCACTGACTATTCCTGGAGATTTTATATAAGGCTGTCGAAGATCTGAGTCTGTGAGGCTTATGGGAGCTTTTTAATTGCTGTCTTGTTTTCTCTTTTACATTCACAAGACATTGCCAACCACGCTCCTTTATAAATCATTCTGATAGGACAATCCGTAAGATGACACCTCAGTTCTGAATTCCTTTAGATTGGGGCGGGGAACCTAAGGCCCGGAGGCCAGCTGTGGCTCCCGGCTTGCCTGCATCCAGCCCCCGAGGCTCATGGCCCCACTCTCCAGCATTGAGGAGCCGGCACTGGTGCTCCAGTACCCCTGCTGCCCCACCATGGGGGTTGGAACACACAAAATCTACTAGGCTGGGCCCCCCTAGGCTCTGGGGTGTGAGGGGAATGTTGGGAGAGTTTTTCTCCTTCTCAGTCAGTGGGAGGTTTGGTTTTTTTTGCTTCTCACTTGTTCACTTGTGTGCGGCCTCCACTGATTTTTCTGTGGGTCAGTGGCTCCCAACCCCCACAAAAGGTTCCCTGCCCCTGCTTTAAACCTTCTGCTCCGATTGTACAGAGAGAGCTGGGTTATTTCATATATAGAACGTTCCTAGGTATCATTGCCACCTCAGCTCATTTGACCAAGAGGATATTCAGAAATCTGACTTACTGACCTAATTCTTGTGCGGCAGGACAATTTGGCCACAGCCCTTAGATCTTGTAACTGGTGTGAACTGGAATGACATGGGGAAACTTCCAGTATTTGCTCCATTTGAACTCTTTCACCCCTGAGTTCTTTAGTATGGCCTGCATAACATGTGGCAGGGATATGTTTTCATAGTCAAGCCTTTAATATAAAATAAGAGTGCTAAAGAGTGGGCTGGGATAACTCAGTGGTTTGAGCAGTGACCTGCTAAACCTAGGGTTGTGGGTTCAATCCTTGTGGGGGTTATGTCTTTGCTGGTGGGTTATTGCACAAGTACAGCCATTCTTGCACAAGAATCTGTGGAGCATCTATAGTGCTCACCTGCTCTTGCACAAGGAAATTTACACTATGGTGTGGTAAGAGAGGGCTCCTGGTGCAAGAGCTATGCTCCTTTTTATCAGGTATAAGCCCTCTTGCACAGGAGGGCAGTGTGGACGCTCGGCAGGGATTTCTTGCACAAGAAACCCCTATGGCGAAAATGGCCATCAGAGCTTTCTTGCGCAAGAGAGCGTCCACACTGCCAAGGATGCTCTTGCGCAAAAGCACAGCGCACGCATGCCAGTGTGGACGTTTTCTTGCACAAGACTTCTTGCACAAGAACCCTTGTGCAAGATGTTCTTGTGCAAGAAGTCGCCAGTGTAGACATAGCCTTAGGGTTTTGGGGCAAATCTGTCAAGGGATGGTGCTTGGTTCTGCAATGAGGGCAGGGGACTGGACTCAATGACCTCTCAAGGTCCCTTCCAGTTCTATGAGGTAGGTATATCTCCATATATAATAAATGCCAGGAGGAAAACATGAATGAGCTGTGAAATGAGGGCCTGCTTAAAAATGACATTAATCCTTCCCCAGAAGTGCTCTTAGTCCAAAAATTGCTAGTCAAAGATGGGGACTAACGCAATTTGTGAAGTGGTCCCACGTTAAATAGGCAAATGTTGGTGTCTGCTAGTGGGTGGTATGCAGGTGTTATATCTCAGATTATTATTATTATTTTTATGTTATTTATTTATGCATTTATTTATTTATCAGGAAATGAAAAGTAGAAACACATGCACTGACATTTTTTATTAAGCATGTCAAGAGTTATATGGCATTAAAGTACTTACCGAGATGCCAACATTTGTATGCAGATTAATGAGACTTTGCAAAAGGACCTTAAAGTGATGGGGAATTGAAACAAAGACGTGTCTTTTTCACTCCACACACAGAGCCAGCTACACAGAGGACTCAGTTTATTGTATAGGAGAGCAATATTGAAATACAGTTTGAACCGCTCTAGTCCAGCACCCTCGGGACTTGACCAGTTGTGAACCAGAGAGTTTTCTGGACGACGGGAGGTCAATATTGTCTAGCAGCGTTACCAGCACTTCCACTGCTTCCTGGGCTCTTGGAAGACATTTAGGGGTAAATCAGAACCAAAGAACAGCACAGAACACTGAGAGCCAGGACTGGGGGCTGTAAATAAACTTTATGGGACTGTGGGAAACTTGGCCACACCCATGATAAGTGGACATCTGGCTAACTCAAATCTTGCTGGATGATGGATGTTTCTGGACGAGAGTGTGCCGGACTAGAGAGGTTTGACCTATAGTACAAATATTAGGTTTCTGTCTCTTTAATAGAATACAACTGGCATGCACTTCTGTGTTACTTCTGCTTTTTAGTTTATTTCCTATTAGGAAAAAATACCCAGGATTGTTAGACATCTTACACGAGTTTACGCATGGGAGAAAAGCTTGATCATAACAACGTTGAATGGATAGCCATAATAATACGTGATCCCTAATATACTGACAGGTTGCAAAACTTCAAGCCAGAAATTATTTTCTTTCTGGTGTCGGACTTTTCCCAAGTCTCCTTCCTCATATCAGTTCCCTCGTTAATGTGGTGACTCAGAAACTCAGGCAGATTTTTTACATAATAGCCTGTTATGAGTGTTTGTCACTTGACATAACTGGGTGCAAGATACTAACCTCTTCCCTGCCCTGGGGACATACAAGAGCCACATTGTCTCAGATGTAAAGAAGCACCCTGCGGCCAAACCAGTATGTGTAGCCAGGTGGAGTTGTAGCCTCCTGTCCATTTGCATGGACAAAGTATGTTGTGAAGTCACTGTTTTAGAAAGCATGCCATTCTCCTATCGAATAGCACGCCTTCCAAAAGCACCCTATGCAATCCCAGCGTGATTTCTACAGTAAGGGAAATTAACAATTAGAAAAACTTACCAAGGAGGGTCAGAGACTTTTCTTTGCTCGTACTCTTTAAGTCAAGACTGGACGTCTTTAAAATAACCTCTGTTTGAGTTATATACTATGAACTTGATGCAGAAATTATTGGGTGAGATTCTTTGGCTGGTATTATGCAGGATGTCTGACTAGATTATTATAATAGTCCCTTCTGGCCTTAAAATATATGATCAATCAAAATAGCCGTAGCAGGAGAACCTGATTTATGCAACTCCAGTGTCTGGATCGCTAAATTCTGTCAGCCAAATTATTTCTAACTGAGCGGCACTGATGAATTTCTGCTAATGCAGAGTCTCTGACCTCCACAAGAGCAAAGGAGCTCTCTTCGGGATAGGAGCGCTGCTTCTTTCTGCTTCCCGAGCTCCATGGAGACGGGGGAGGAGGGAGCCGGCTTCCTCAAAGCCAGGCGTCTCAAACAGGAGTGTATGAAATGCTCTAGGGGTGCGTCTACACTGCACCCTTAGCTTGAAATAAGCTATGCAATTTGCATGGTTCACGTTGCATAGCTTATTTCAAGTTAATTTCAAAATAGCTTATTTCTATACAGCGCCAAATTTCAAAATAAAGCACAATTCCGAAACGTCCCTTAATCCTGGTGGAACAAGGTTTACAGGGACGTTGGAATAGTGCGCCCGTTGATATTTTAAAATAACGGGCTTGCTTAAAAGATGTGGAATAGCTATTTCGGGATACCGGAAGTATCCCAAAATAGCACCACTGTCTAGACGCAGCCCATGTTACTAGGTTGTTATATTGATGTTCGCTGCCAGTCTTGGAGAAGTTGGCCATTTAGAAACTGTACCTTGAGCTTTATGAAGGTTTTTGGGAACACCTCAGCTGCTGTGTTTGGCTGAACCTTCGTAGCTACCGGGACAGGACTACATTCAGTAGCACTCGAGTGGGCAATGAATATTCATAGGTAATGTCAACTTGCTATACTGACTGCTATGTCACCGGTAGAGTGGGATCAAAGGGGGGATAAGAATGGCACTAGGGCAAGAGAAATCTTGGAGGGATGCTTCCCTGAAAGCGTATGACATTTGCCAGACACTCCTTTTCTAACACGTCCCAAAATGCACACCCCGGTCAATTGCAAAGCCATACATTATTATAACCTAAGATGTACTATGCAGACAAGCAACTCCAGTCTATATCTGTCAATTAGAAAAACACCCTGGTTGCTGTAAGAAAGAGGCTTCTTTCCCCAGTCCCACGGAGGATGTAGAATTCAGGTATGCCTCTTGTGAGTGGAAATCAAGGCCAAGAACTTTTCAAGTGACTACAGCTTTTGGATGCTCCTCTGGAGGTAACTTGAGGGATCATCTGAGGAGGGGTGCTGAGCTCTTTGGGGATATCAGGCCATTTCCAGGTATCTCCAACTGGGCACCCCAAAACTGATGCATCTCTTCTCATTAGTTACATTGAAAATCATAGCCAAAGAATCCCAGTTAGTTCCCATTAACGTTAATGGCAAAACTCTCTTTGATTTCAGTGATAGCGAAATTAGGGTTGAAAGATTAGTACTGATGACATTTTGTTCAGTCAATGGCTGTTTTTCTTCCAAACTATTGTTTATTTTAAAACTCCACTTTAAAAAAAACCCTATTTGCAAAGCCAAGAGATGATTTCAACTAAACCAGTTTCCTGGCGCTGTGTGAGCATCTAGGCCAACATCCAGATGTCTCCCCTTATCTCTGCTGTTGGGGCTGCAGAATATTCCCACTGCCAAATGGCTACCTGACCAAGCTCCTCCAAATATGTTGAAATGAATTAACAGCATGAGCCAGGAAACGGATGCAGAAAACAGCACCCTATGGTGTGGTGTGAGCCACTCCAGTCTCGGTGCTTGGGAATCACACTATTAATGCTGTAAATGAGGATAGTTCTGATCTCCGGGCCTGATCTGGAATGCAGTGAAGTCCATGGAAAGGCTCCAGTTTCCATTGGCTGTGCACTGAGCACGTCCGTCTGCATTACATTTGTGTGCAAAACCAAAATGCTTGAGCTCGCCAATCGTATTTCCGCTTTGGTGCGTAGGCACTGGAGCGGTTGCCGCGTCTGTCCTGGGATAAGAGACACACAAGGGGGAAGCGGTGACGTCTTGTCTTGATCTGACTGTGCCCTTCTTGTACCCCACCGATCTCCTCTCCCTACTACGCTTAGGTGTGCATCGTCAGGCACTTTCATGTGGCTGGGCCTCTGTCCTCCAGGCTTCCTTCGTCCGGCAACATGGCATCCTGAGGGGTGGGCTGGCATCCCCAGGGGTGCTTCTTCCCAGGGAAAAGCTTGCGGTTTAATGAATTGAAGAAGTCCCAGAACAACAACAAAAATCCTTTGTTCATAGAATCCTAGCACTGGAAGGGACTTCGAGAGGTCATCGAGTCCAGTCCCCTGTCCTCATGGCAGGACCCAGCACTGTCTAGATCGTCCCTGCTAGACATTTATCTAACCTGCTCTTAAATGTCTCCGGAGAGAGAGTACTTCTATAACCTCCCTAGGCAATAGCTCAGTAGTTTGAATATTGGCCTGCTAAACCCGGGTGTTGTCAGTTCAATCCTTGAGAAGACCATTGAGGGATCTGGGGCAAATGTGTCAGGGAGAGTGCTTGGTCTTGCTGTGAGGGCAAGGGACTGGACTTGATGGTCTCTTCCAGCTCTATGAGGTAGGTATATCTCCATTTAAAAAAACCAAGTCATTCCTGTGCTTCACCACCCTGACAGGCAGGAAGTTTTTCCTACTGTCCAACCTAAACTGCCCTTGCTGCAGTTTAAGCCCATTGCTTCTTGTCCAGTCCTCAGAAGCTGAGGAGAACAATTTTTCTCCCTCCGTGTGTGTGTGTGTGCGCGTTTAAACTGTTGCTTTTAGTCAGGCTACTAGACATTGGTTACAAATTTGTATTCTGACAGGCTCAGGCAAACCTCTGAGAACAGATGGAGCAGAGTTCAGCACAAAGACTTAATCCTATCAGGATGATTCCTGTATGGCCATCTGGATAAGCCGGCGCACAAATTCAGCGCCTGTTAAAAACACGACTTAGGCCAAGATTAACGTCACAGATTTTCCACTAGACTTGTTCATATTTGACTTTATGATTCTCCAGAAAATGGCATTAGAGTACATCCTCTGATTTGTAAGAGAAATCAGACCAGGGCTAAGAACTCTTAAGGTACTTGGATTTTCCTTAGCATAACTGGATTTCTGGTCCCTCCCCTCACACACAATTGCTTTGCATTTCGATGTGGATTGTTCAGTTTTTGAAAGATGATTTCTCCAGCTGCTTTTGTGGGCTGTCCTTAACAAGAAGAATTGGGCTAAAAGTTACTTTTGGTCAGGAAACCTATTTTCCCAAGAAACAAAGAATGATTCATCTATTGTACAATCGGAAGCAAATAAATGTCTTCGTGTTACAATAAATATCACACTTGAATGTATGAATAATTCATTTCAGATTTTTTTAAATGGGTTTGTTTTTTTCTTTTTGCAATAGAGTAAGTGACTAAAAACCCTAATCTGATCATTTTTTATTAGGGTGGGGTTAGACTTAGAATGGCATACATTTCAGTATTTTTGATTGGCTTTTGAGTGCATTATTAGAAAATGTGCATCAGCAGCTATGCTCCCTGAATTTGAAGAGTTAAAGCTGCATTTGCATGTAGAACAGCTTTTAGATATTGCTAAATAAAGGTTTCAAACATTTTTTTCCAGTCTGCTTACACATGTGGGCTCAAAATGGGTTGAATTAAATTGCACTTTTCAACCCTTCATTTTCAGCTAAGGTCTTGAGTCCACACAGGAATTGCCCAGCCTTAACAAATTAACAAATTGCCCCACTTTAACAAATTAATGCAAGCCTTTTTGTGGACGCACTGGTTTAAAATCGGTTACATTGGCGTAGCATGTGCCTGCAACGTTCCCACTAGAGCTAAACAGATCAGAACCACTAGGAGAGACCGCACGGGGTTTTGCAGTGGTTTAATGGAATTGGTTTTAAATAAGCCCACATCGGTGCATCTTTGTGTGTGTACCGGGCCTAGTACTTGCATTTCCCTGTTCTTCAATTTCTGCCTCCTGGTTTATTTTAGAAACTCCCTAGGGGCATGGAGGGGATGCAGAGCCATGCAACTGTGTGGCGGGGCTGCAAAGCATTCGACTTGTCCAGGGCTGGGCATGAAAATGGCCTCCAGGAACGCTAGGGCAGCGTGGGGCTAGATGACCATTGCATGCACTGGGGAACACTGGAGAACTTGTCGCCCCTCCTGCCAACAGCCTGGGCTGGGTTCCCTAGGGAGGGGGTGGCATCTCCACCCCTAGAGGTTTTGAAGTCCTGGCTTGACACAGCCCTGGCTGGGAGGATTGAGTTGGGGCTGGTCCTGCTTTGGGCGGAGGGCTGGACTCAACTCCTGAGGTCTCTGCCAGCCCTGGGGTTCTGTGATTCTATAAGTGCTGGTGACAGCCTCAGGGGAACAACTGAATCCCATATTCCAATGTAAAAGCCAATGGAACTTGGGCTCCTCTGGGCCAGATTTTCAAAGGTATTGAAGCACTAACAGTTGCACATAGGCACCAAGTGGGATTTTCAGAAGCACCCGGAGCCCAGCTCCTTACAGATACATAAGAGCGACCAAAGGTCCATCTAGTCCCATATTCCGTCCTCTGACAGTGGCCAGTGCCAGGTCCCCAGAGGCAATGAATAGAACAGATTCCTGTCTCCAACTCCCAGCTTCTGACAAACAGAGGCGAGGGACACCATCCCTGCCCATCCTGGCTAATAGCCATTGATGGGCCTGACCTCCATGAATTTATCTAGCTCTTTTCTGAACCCTGTTGTAGTCCTGGCCTTCACAACATCCCCTGGCAAGGAGTTCCACAGGTTAACAGGGCGCTACATGAAGAAATACTTCCTTTTGTTTGTTTTAAACCTGCTATTTATTAATTTCATTTGGTGATCCCCTCGTTCTTTTGTTATGGGAACAAATAGACAACTTTTCCTTATCCACTTTCTCCACCCCAGTCATGATTTTATAGACATCCATCATTATTGACTCTGAGCTGTCTCTTTCCTAAGCTGGAAAGTCCCTGTTTTATTAATTTCTCCTTATATGGATGATACATACACATCTATCTGCCTCTGTAGGTGCCTATGTCCACCAAAGATGCCACTGAAATTTTGAAAGCCACTGCCTAGTTGTTGCATGACCCTGCAGGGATCTGAGTGCCATAGTGGCTACCCTTCCATCAGCTGGCATTGGCCAAGCACTGACCTATGAAAGAGCTGATCAGAGCCCTAGCTCCAGTCATTGCCCTAGAAGCCCCAAAACGGGATTCTAAAATGATTTGGGGAATGCCTCTCTTGACAGCATGGTCTAATCCCGAAGGCATGCTCACCTCTTACCTGATAGCTCCTCCTCTCAGCCTCCAGTCAGGAGGGCTGGAGGCAGGCCACCAATAGATACAGGGGCAGCAAAGCACCCCCATGAAAGATAGATGGGGGCGCGTTTGGCCTCTTCTCCCCCCCGCTCCCTCGATGCTCTCAAGCAGCAGCAGACACCGTTTCAACCTGCCAAGGAAGGGGTTGAGTGGACCGCACAGGCCGATGTTCACCCCTCTGATTTTAATGTTTGAAGTGTGCTCCTGTAGTCTGGTTATGGAGGAGGGGTGTAATATCTTTCATTATTGAACGCTCCCATTGTCATTCAGAGCAATTGTGTCTCAGCTGCTGGCCGAGTTTCTAGAAAGTTCTAGAGGTACAGGAATCCTCCAGGAAAGAGAAACGCCGAGGAGTCAGCAAAGTGTAATTTCATTCGCTGAAGCGTCAGTAAAGATAGGAAAAAGGAAACGTTGGTTTGAGGCATTGATTGTAGTGGGAACGTTACACCAGGGGATTTGCATTCCCAATATCCATTCAAATTAACGGGAACTGGGCCATCTGCAATCTGAGGCACTGCTCGGCTACACACCTTTAATTCCACGATGAAACCAAACGAGTGGCCAACCCCTGTGCAGGGCATGATTTCTGCATTGTCGGACTAGGATGAGGTCACAAGGATCTGGGAGGGGAGGCAGCTACCATTTTCACGGGGGGGAGGGTGTAAATCACGACAGCTCCCGTATTGTGATTCTCAGGCAGAGAGATGCCTACACCCGGGGGCGGGGAGTACCGCATCCTCCTGCCTGGGTTGTATAAAGCTACATGAGTAATCTCTTCAAGAGGGAAACCTCTGTTACCCTGTTTCCTGACTAGCAGCTGCTTATTGTCAGAGCTGAATAAGGAGGGCAGCAGACCTCACTGCCACGGAGGAAAGCAGGAAAATCATCATTTTACTTAGATAAACAGCAAATGCATTGTTTGGCTGAGGAGGGAAGACTTAATGCTGAGGGTACAATGCGGGAAGCATACGGTCACGTTCTCTTTCCTTCAAGCGTCTGTGACTAACACTGTCGACGCTTACTGTACGGAGTGATCCAGTCACCCTTACGTATGTGACTCGGCTCTACAAAGTCAGTGGGTTAAATTCAGTTGTGTCCCCTAGAGCAGGGGCTTTCAAGTGACCAGGCCCAACCCAGTGTGGGGTGATGGATTGTGGGGCGCTGGGTCTCGTTGCTGCAGGGGGGTCAGGTCAGCAGTGGGGGGGGGCACTAAGACAGCTCCCGGCCTGTCCTGACATCACAGACTGCGCGGCACCTCAGAAGCAGCTGGCAGCAGGCCCAGCTCCTAGGTGTGTATGTGGGGACGGGAGGAGGGGAGCACACGGGGCTCCCCGCACTGCCCCTACCCTCAGCACTAGCTCTGCGCTCTCATTGGCTGGGAACCTGCTGCTGGCTGCTTCTGGGGTGCAGCCTGGTCTGCGGTGCCAGGAGAGGCAGGAAGCTGCCTTAGCCCCCCGCCACCCCTGCTGCACCAGTGACCAGGAGCCGCTAGAAGTGAGCCCCTCCTGCCCCAGCCCTGACCCCCCAAAAGCCAGAGCCCCCTTCTACACCCCAAAATCCCTCCTCAGCCCCACCCCGGAGCCCTCACTTTAGTCAAATTGTGTTGGGTCGCGGCATCAACGATTTTCTTCGACTGGGTCATGAGGAAAAAAAAATTGAAAACCGCTGGGCTAGAGGTCAGACTTCAAAAGCAGCAAGTGCTGCTGATTAAAACCCAAGAATGTTTTTTTTTTTGAGGGGGGTGGGACAGGAATTTAAAAAACAGCAAGGTTCCGGTTTTGAATTTTTTGCACCAACAATCATTTTAATCTTTTTGAAATTGTGTTTTAAAAGGTACTTTTTCAGCGCTAGACAAAGAAATCTTACTTTGGGCCTAAGCTGCCCGGTCAGACTGGGGAGTACAAACAGCACACAGTAAATGACAATTGGAGGGAAAAGGCAGAGAAAACAGCAAAAAAGTAAAATTTGAGGGATGGGAAACCCATTTTAATGCAATTTTCCCTTTTAAAATGGCCAATGGGCAAGATTTTCAACTCCTTCCCGTCCCAGAAAAGGAGGGTACAGAACTCAAGGTCTGGGTCCTGTAAAACATTCCAGTGACCTTCCGTTGGATTTAAGCACTTGCTTAAACGCTTTGCTGCATCAGGGCCCAAGTGGAGTGGGAGGTGAGGATTCTCCCAGCGTCTTGCAGGATCCAGCCTGAAAAAGTCACTTTGGTCAGTGGCTGATTTCCATTAAGTGTTTCACCTAGCGGCTCCAGCTGGCAAAATGTGAAATGAAAGTAAATAAATGGAATTTCAGGCAGACGTCGTTGTCTGACCTGGCTTCTAAAATTTCCTCTACGAAGAGACACGTGGTAGCCATATCTGAATCCCCAACTTTAATGCAGTTGCACTGTACTGTTGCATGTTCAAAATAAGAAAAATGTCCGCAAATATCCCATCGTTTTAACTCCTGTTCTGTTGCGGCAACTATTGCCAGAGCCTCATTGAGGGATAATGACGGGCGGCACGATATTTTCTGATACAAACTGCACACCGGGTCATTCTTGCAGTCGCTAGCACAAACCAGATATCAATCACAGGGCAACTAGTTTCCACAAGCAAAATAAAAGCAGCCCCAGAACCCTGCTAATTCACCTCGGGGAGCCTGCACCTCGGAGCTCAATTAACCCTTACTCCTGGAGTCACCGTAAACTCGGAAGTAAACACCGGTTCCCCTCCGGCCCCTGTTTTCGACCCGTGAAATAGACAGGAGGGTGAAATGCAGTCCCCGCTTATAAATTCAGTCCCAAACGAAGAGCCTGATAGGGCCCCAGCCCCCCATTGATTCTATAAATCCGGATGTTTGCTCTGTCTTCCGTTGCTATTTGAGGCCGATCGGCATGTTGCGGAGGCGGAGCAGATGCGGAGGGCGGGGGTGGGGAAGTGCCTACTAAAATGATCGGGGCACAGCACACTAGTTGTTAAATATGTACGAGAGGCTGGCAGGGTTTTTATGATTATTATTACGACTCTTCTCCCTCCCTCCCCAACCATTGTTCAGCAGCAAATTGGAAATCTGGTAATTAGGCCCTGACTCGTAGTGTCGTATTAGCGGCCCAAGCCAAAGTTCAACACCCTGAAATGAAATTTAAACCAATTAATCTGTTAGATTTTTATCGCTCGTCCGTGTTTTCTCAGCAATTCCCCCAGCACGTGGCCTTTGATCAACTCTCGTACAAAAGGTAAAGTGTGTGCCTGCTGCTAGCGAGATGGGACTGACATTAACACGGCACTCATAAAACAATCAGAGCAGGGAAGCCTTCAAACAGACAGGGCATAGTAATATTTAATAAAAGCGCGCACATAATCTTCAGAATTAGCATTTTGTGCCTCGCAGTGCCGTTGGGAGAAGAGCTTTTATTTGTGGAGTGATCATTATTACAACAAAGAAGAGCTACCTAATAATTTCCACTTTAACTCTGCAATATGCCACAAGCATTTCTGAACCATTATGCTAAACTGTGGCGGGGTAATCATTTTATTGTCACACTTTGAAGGAAGGAAAGTCTCCTCTACTTTGGTGGCTGGGGGGAAAGCAGAGAGACACACACATACACACATACACAAGTCCTCCGTGGGGAAAAACCAACACCAACACTTTTCTCTTTTGTTTCTTATGTGCTGACGTTCGTACATAACATCCAGTTATGGAAAGTTGTAAAATGCATCAGTACTCCAGAAAAGAGGGGGACGTTTTCCAAAAGCACCTAAGTCACCCGAGTTTCCTGGGAATTTAATGGGATTCGTGCTCCTAAATCCCGTAAGCATTTTTGAAAGGTCTCTTCTGCGGGGTGAAATCCTTGCTCCATTGAAGGCAGTGACAAATCTCCCCGACTGCCTCCTACCTATTTAACATCTCCCTCTGTTAATACAGATAGCAGAAGTGGCACGGCAAAACACGTCAACATTTATTTTTCTCAATATCTTGCAAGGAATGAGAGGGTCTTGTTAATACTCAATACCACAAGCAAAATTTTACAGGTGTAGGAGATGTCCCTATCACCTTCAGTCAGGGTCACCTGTGTTGTTTGAGAGGTTGCAGTTAATGTGGTCTCGTGTGTGTATTGGGTTCAGAGAGTCTGCTTTGAGAAATACACTTTCACTGAAGACCTGACTAATTTTTTTTTAAATGGCGTCTGGTAAAGACACTTGCAAGCCCTCTTGGGTCTGGATACTGTTGAGTTGTCTGCCTTTCATTATTTTAAGTGTGAGTGTGTGTCCACTGTTATTTATTACAGTAAATCTCTTATGGAAGCTTGGATCTGAATTCTGACCTGTTTTATCAACTTTACTGGTCAAAATCTTCTCACAGACCGGTTTTCCCAATGAAACATGGAGTTGCTTCAAACCAAAACCAGTCCCAGGAAAATGTCAATGTCCGTGAACGTTGTCAAGCGTGTGGTAGGAAAATTCCACGCAACACTTTTAATTTCAAATGAGCATTTGTCCATTTCGAACCGCCTACCTTAGGAAAGGAGACATTTTTGGTGTTGGTTGAAATGGTTCACGTTTTTCGCGTTGATATTTTAAACCAGGAACTTTTTGGACCTTTTTGTTCCACCATTTTTTTTTCACTATTTCAAAGTTTTGTCCGGTTTTTGAAATCATGACAAATGTAGAAATATCAGGATTTCCCACAGGACGTTATTCAGTTTTCTAGTCAGCTGTGCTTATTTTTGTCGGGTTCTCAGGGAGAACATGGGGGGTGTCACTTGAAAGTGTATTCTCCCCTCCCCCACCCGCCCCGGGAGCTCAATCCTATGGCTTCATGAACCATCAGAAATGCAACCCCAAATGGATCACCTCTCTGGTGATTCATCCTCTATTTCTAACTCCATTTCCTTTTTTCAACCCTTTGCCCCAAGCTGAGTTCAGGTCCTCAGGGGACTGTATTTCCTGGGCGATTGTTGACAACTTCGCTAAGGTGGTTTAAAGGTGTGTGTCATGTTAAATGTTCAAGAGAAAAGGCCAGGGAGGAAATATCTTTTATTAGAGCAACTTCCATTGGTGTGCTAGAGACTTTTTTGCATTTTTGTATTAAATCAAGGAGAAATCCCATTCACTGGGACCAATCACGTGCTTAAAGCTGCACACAAGCTAAATATGCGTCCACAGTCTGACACTGTTGCAAAAAAAGCAACCATGATTCTGGGCGGCATTCACAGGAGTGTTGTGAGCAAGACACGCAAAGTCATTCTTCTGCTCTACTCTGCACTGATAGGCCTCAGTTGGAGGATTGTGTCCAGTTCTGGGCACCACATTTCAGGAAAGATGTGGAGAAATTGGAGAAGGTCCAGAGAAGAGCAATAAACATTATGAAAGGTCTAGAAAACATGAGCTGTGAGGGTAGGCTGAAAGAATTGGGCTCATTTAGTTTGGAAAAGAGAGGACTGAGAGGGGACATGATAGCAGTTTTCAAGTACCTAAAAGGGTGTCACATGGAGGAGAGAGAAAAATTATTCTCCTTGGCCTCTGAGGATAGGAGAAGAAGCAATGGGCTGAAATTGGAAGGGAGGTTTAGTTGGACATTAGGGAAAACTTCCTACCTATCAGGGTGGTTAACACTGCAATAAATTGCATAGGGAGGTTGTGGAATCTCCATCTCTGGAGATATTGAAGAGCAGGTTTGACAGACATCTGTCAGGGATGATCTAGATGGTGCTTGGTCCTGCCATGAGGGCAGGGGACTGGACCTGATGACCTCTCAAAGTTCCTCCCAGTTCTACTGGTCTTTGATTCTATGATTTTTTTAAGTGTGTCTTCTAGTCTTTTGTAAGAATAGCTCCTTGTGCAGACACATGAAGAACCGATTATGTCCAAGTTTTATTGCAGTGTGCGTAAATATCAGGAATAGTGTAGTTTGGAGTGGATTTTAATTTTTATGGGTGAATTGATTTTGTGAAAGGGCTAGATGACATTTAGAAAAGCTGGTTTAGTGGTAAATCCATTGCTGGGAGGTCACTCAAAAGGAAAACGTTTGGATTGGGCTTTCCAAACTTTTTATGTGCCGTTTTATACAAGTAACTTGAATCCAAATTAAACATCTTGAAGTTACTTCTGTGCGTGTGCTGCATTTTCATGACTGTAATGTTAGGATGTTTCTTTTGTTAGTTCATGTAAAAGTGCCGCCCGCTGCCAAGTTTGGAGCAATGTAATGATTTTTGGCTATGTGGGTTTTTTTTCATTTTAGCTGGCACACCTATTGCCTATTAAGTAGTGGAAAACTTTGTGCCTGACAGTTACAGCCTTTTTGCATGTGAGAACGGGGCCTGTTTGCATCCCATGTACATCATCTGTTCCTCTGGAGCTTTTCTGCAGAAACACATACCACTAGTGGCAATTCAGCAAGGTCCAGCTCCTCCCTTTATGTCTATCCCCTAGCCCAGCCACCTTTCAAGGTGCTTCAAAGAAATGGTCTTCCTGGTGCATCAGTTCCACTCCGACCATCTGGCACTTGCCCAATGAATAACATTAACTCCACTAGCCCTTTGGGTTAAAAGCAGTTCAAAGCCCTCTGCCTGCCACAGGTTCTTTTATTTATTTGTTTTAGTTACATCCTGAAGGCTTCAAACGAAACAAAAAAGCCACGCACCAGTTCTGAGCACCCTGGCGATCATTTCAAATTTCTAAACCAAACAGGCCGCGCGCTTCGCCCAGCCTTTCTGCCAACATGCTGGCCAGCTGCTAAGCCCCGCCCCCTGTACGTTGGCCTGTACAGGTGGAGAGACAACCCGATTCTCAGTGAAGCTATGTCAGTTAGCTCTCAGTTGGAGGATCGTGTCCCATTCTAGGCACCAGATTTTAGGAAAGATGTGGAGAAATTGGAGAAGGTCCAGAGAAGAGCAACAAAAATGATGAAAGGGCTAGAAAACATGAGCTGTGAGGGAAGGATGAAGGAATTGGGCTTGTTTAGCTGGAAAAGAGAAGACTGAGAGGGGACACGAGAGCAGCTTTTAAGTATCTAAAAGGGTATCACAAGAAGGAGGGAGAAAAATTGTGCTCCTTGATCTCCAATGATCAGACAAGAAGCAATGGGCTTAAATTGCAGCAAGGGAGATTTAGGTTGGACATTAGGAAAAAATTCCTACCTGTCAGGGTGGTTAATCACTGGAATAAATTGCCTAAGGAGGTTGTGGAATCTCCATCCCTGGAGATATTTAAGAGCAGGTTGGTTAGGCATCTATCAGCGATGATCTAGATGGTGCTTGGTCCTGCCGTGAAGGCAGGGGACTAGACTTGATAATTTCACGAGGTCCCTTCCAGTTCTAGTGTTCTGTGATTTTATGGCTGTGTCTAGACGGAGGTGTTTGTCCGGATAAAGGTATGCAAATTGCAAACCACAATTTGCATACCTTTTCCGCTTCTTTTGTCGGAAGAGGCTTTTCTGACATTTCACCCACCTACACAGGGCCAAATGTTGGAAAACCCCCTTTTTTCGGCACATCCCTTCTTCCTCATAAATGAGGTTTTCAGGGATGCCAGGAAAAAAAGTGTCTGCTCTTCCGAAAAAGAATTTCGGAAGAGCAGATGGGTTCTTTGGACGCGGAGACCGGAAAAACTCTGCAGTGTAGACAGAGCCTATGATTTAACAGAGATGGGGTGAAATCCCAAATCGGAGCAGCAAAACTCCCATTTGACTTCACCGGGGCCAGAATGTTGGCTGCATGAAGCACCTAGTCCGTAGCTTATTGCTAACAGGCCTCTTTTGGACAACTTACTTACTTACATCTACAAGCACTTCATGACTTGCAAACATTTGTCTGCAGACTGCAGCCTTGGGGAGCAGGCAAGAGGCTTGGGTGCAGCTCACATCCCAGCCGGAGGACTCGGGGACAGTTGTGCAGCCAGTGGCTAGAGAAGCAAAGCCCTTTGAAGGGGAAAACACCACTGCCTTCTGCTCCTCGAGCTGACACTTGTGCCATTTGGTGCCTCCTGGTAGGGTGAAGGGGGGCTGGCTGCAGAGCTCACAGGAGGGTGGGGAATGGTGGCCAGGGGAAGCCCAGAAATCCCCTTCAGAACCTCCACCTACTTCTTCATCCTCCTCAGATTAAACCTGCCTTTCCTTAAGCACCAGCCTCTATGGTTAAATACCCCCTCTCACTATCGCTTTTCATTGCAATTACACAGTATTTCAGCTACCTCATGGGCTGAGGAGATGCTTGTGTGGGTTAGCTTGGGAACCTACCTCCCCCCCATTTATAACATTGTTTCAACTGGGTTCCCAGTGCCCAACAACCAGCTAGCAAATGTTTGGAACACAGCCCCTTTGTCAGGGCAGGACTTCCTGCGTTGGACAATAACCCCTCTTGTCTGGCAAGTGATGTATTGTGTGTGACTGTCATGTGAGGCTTGGGTAGGTCCCACTTTCTCTGTCTTAGACACGCATCTGGGGGGGATGCAGGAACAAGGCCCCTGCTATACCTGCCCCTATGCAGCTCTTGAGCTGCTGCTCCAGGAGGTGAGCAGTTAACCATAGGGCCCATTTTTCCTCTGATTAACTGTGTTTCCACAGCAGCAGACTCTACTCAGGCCTGTTAACCCTTGAGCAACAGCCCAGACTCAGGCTCTGACTGGTTTGCTGCCCAGCTCTTAGCTTGCTTGTGGCCCTAAAGTCCTGAAGCTGACATGGCTTTGCCCCATCTGGGCCTGAGAGCTTTTTCCCTCTTACGGGGCACTCAACAGGGAAAGCAACCTCTGAGGAGTCTGCTGTGCATGGGACCGTGGCAGCTGCCTGGTTGTAGGTAGGGACTCAAACCCACAACCCCACACTCTAGAGGCCAGTGCTTTATCCATTAGGCCACAGGGCCCACCTTGTTGTCTTACCTTCAGCTGATGCCAGCTGCAGCCCTGGGGAAACTGGTAGTGGCGGCCTGGCTGCTCCCTGGGCGGGGGCAGGTGCATGGCCCCACAGGAGACTTTTGACATCCAAAGTGCGTTGTGCAGGTCTCTTAATTGCACAGTCTTTGCCCTGGCAGCAGATACTGATTTTGACCATTGCCGCCGTACTGCACCACAGCAGGGCCGTGGAACTTCGGAGCAGCCTGCGTCTTGTGGCAGAAGAATGAAAGGAATATTGTTGCATGCCTGGTTTTTTTTTAATCTAACTCACATTGTCCATAATAAGCGTGGTTTCTGTACATTCGGATGGCTAATCAAGGTAGCTGGATTATCTTTCTGTTGAATCAAGTACTTGGTATTTAAACATAGGCCAGCTAAAGGAATGTGTTTTGTTTTCCACCTGCTCTGTGCCTATCCCGTTGTGAGCTTCTTTGCCGCGGCAGATAAAATGTTTATCGTCTCGATAGAAACACAAAGATGAAAATTAATGAACAAAGCCCATCTCCTCTCCAAAGATCTAATGTGGGGTCACACGCACAAGCAAGCAAGAGCTTTCTGAGATTTTTATGTTGGGGGGGGAAGCTTCCCCCGCCCTTAAATCTTCTGTCATTAAAATCCAGTTCTAACAGCTGCATACTTCTCTTTTTCATGTGTGTTGAAAAGCAGCTACACCATGTATCAAAGCCATCAGTCCGAGTGAAGGATGGACTACAGGCGGTGCTACTGTCATCATCATAGGAGACAATTTCTTTGATGGGTTACAGGTCATATTCGGCACCATGCTGGTCTGGAGTGAGGTAGGTGTTGTCTGAACGTTAATGTCGAATGGCTTTGTCTAGTTTGCGGCAGGCCTGCCTTTCTTCTGGGCCCAGAGCCAAAGCAGCCACAAAGGGTTTGATGTGTATTCCTTCTTGGGCTGCTCCAGTTTTATGCCACCGGGATCAAATTTGGGAGGGGCACAAATCCAGGTGGCCAGTGGAGTTGCTCCTGCTCCCCTCAGAGCTGAACTGAGCTCTTACTTCAGGGACGAGTCCAGAAGAAGCGGGCCTTGGGGTGAAGGATTCAGCATTTGCCATGACAGTGGCTAAGGAAGTAAAAATGGACAAGATGCTGATTATCAGAGGAGCCATGTACCAGAAATGCTTGTTTCCTTCAGTGTGTGTGTGTGTGGGGGGGGGGGCTACAGAAGCCCCAAATGGCAGCCACTAAATTCTAGTTATTTTGTTCTAAGCCTCAACTGGAGAGTTTGCATTTGATATACTGAAATGTACCCACTGTGGAAAGTACCAAGCCAGGTCCGTCGTGCCTCCAGGCAAGCCTTTCTCCTCTCTCTCTTCCGTTTCACTTTATTTCCACTATTCCATTGCTCATGTGTCTTAATTTCCTTCTCCCTCTCTCCTTCTCTCACATTATAAGCTTTTAAGTCTGTTGTTTCCCAGACCCTCCTGAAACACGACATCACAAGTGATTAGGCCTCAGTTGGAGGATTGTGTCCAGTTTTGGACGCCACATTTTAGGAAAGATGTGGAGAAATTGGAGAAGATCCAGAGAAGAGCAACAAAAATGATGAAAGGTCTAGAGAAGATGAGCTATGGGGGAAGGCTGAAAGAATTGGGCTTGTTTAGTTTAGAAAAGAGAAGACTGAGAGGGGACATGATAGCGTTTTCAAGTACCTAGAAGGGTGTCACAAGGAAGAGAGAGAAAAATTGTTCTCCTTAGCCTCTGAGGACAGAACAAGAAGCCACGGGCTGAAATTGCAGCAAGGGAGGTTTAGGTTGGACATGAGGAAAAACGTCCTACCTGCCAGGGTGGTCAAACACTGGAATAAATTGCCTGGGGAGGTTGTGGAATCTCCATTACTGGAGATATTTAGGAGCAGGTTAGACAGACACCTGTCAGGGATGGTCTAGATGGTGCTTGGCCCTGCCATGAGGGCAGGGGACTGGACTAGACCTCTCGAGGTCCCTTCCAGTTCTAGGATTCTAGGATTCTATGACATTTCGATCATGGCTCGGTTGCTCAAGGTTCCTTGGTAAGCAGGTGCAGAGCTGTATTTTTTGGTTTCTGAATTGAATGGGATTAAGCTAAAAAAGCTTGAAACAGGACCTTGCCTTCCCCTGCCGCCTTTTTAATCCTCAGGCCTGAACATTTTAAATATGAAATCAGTCTTACGATGTGCAGAGGACTCTCTCTCTCTCTCATATGGAAAATTAGTGCAGACGGATGGAAGGGTATTATAACAAAGCAGGTGTAAAAAATGGGGTCCATTTTGAAGCCCTTATGTAGACCAAACTCCCCACTGTCTTGGAGGGGGGTTGCTTTAATAAGGGTCTGCAGGATTTGCACTACTGTAGTTAAAGACTTTTAATGGGACAGGCAAAAGGTTAGGAAAGGAAGAGGCTGGAGAGGCGGCATCAGGAAATGCTCCTAGGACTGCCATTTCCATTTTGAAAACCGGTAGTAGTGATTAATAAAGGTAATTGGTTGGCAGCTTCAAACCTCCGCGGCCTGAAAGCTGGGGAATCAGTTGTTGTTGTGGATGGTGGAAAGGCCTTGTTGTCGGCGCAGACTATGGGAAGATTCAGACGGAAAGGAGTTAGTTTGTTTCTTTGTGAATCTTACAGAGTGGGTTGTAATTGGGCTGAGAATGGAAATTGTCTTGCAGCCTTCACTATAAAATTGTTCCTGCCGTTCTGTAACCTAGAAATGGAATGTGAAATCCCACAGGGAAAAGATATGACTGCTGAAAGAACCGGGAGTCCATTAAAAGCAAACCTGGAAATGCGTGAAGATAGCTGAATGATCTCTAAATAATTCAGACTACATACAGCATCCACAGACACAAGACAAGAGGAATCAGCCACTATATCTCCCCTTTAGTAAAAATGTCCATTGGATTTTCAGTGTCCAAAGTGAAGGTAGCTATCCAGTGAACGTTTTCACTGGCTTTTGCTAGCGGAGAGGGAATGAAGCGCTTCTGATGTTTGGATGTCATCGCAAGAGCAAAACTCGGAGCTGGTTTTGCAAATGTGGGGCTTGGTTTGAGCAAACCTGGTTGGATTTGTGATTTTATTTTCAAAACCAAGTCGAATGTTTAGCATCTCGTGATTTTTGCCAAAGAACCAGGCAAACCTTCGTAGCTTTGATCAAGCTGCACAAAACCCAGAGCAAAACTTGAGTTATGGGAGGAAAGCAAACCACTAAGCTCTTCACAAGTTTCAGATGGGTTACGCATGCAACTTTATTTACATGGACTATTCTGGCTTAGAAAAAGTGGGTAGGGCTCCAGCTTGCGATTCAGGATACGTGGGTGCAAGTTCTTCCTCTGCTACCGACTTCCTATATGACCTTGGGCACATCACTTAGGGCTGGATTTTAGAAGACATATGAGCACTGAGCTCCCATTGATTTCTGTGGGAATGAGGTGTTTAAATACATTGAAAATTCTGGTGCTTAGCCTCTCTGGGCTTCAGTTCCCCATCTGTGAAATGGGGTCATGACCCTGCTCTCCTTCACAGTGGTGCTGTGAGGATTAAAAAAAAAAGTTAAAGACTGTAAGATGCTCAGATAATAATGTTGACCATAACAGAATGTCACATAGATATTTACAATACAATTCCCATCACATGTCAGAAGCCAAGTAAAAAAGGGGAAAAAAAGTTAATTTAAAACTTTTTTTCGTGGTCAAGCTGTAAAATGTGAAATGTAAATAATATCGTTTTAATCGTAATTGAAATATTCACAGGCTTGAAAAGCAGTTGATTATGTTAAAGAAGTACATTGAAAATGGTTTCCTAGAACACGTATTTATTATTTAAACATATATTTTAGTGGTAAACACGCTAACATAATTACAGCCTTTCCCAGTTGAAGGAGAACTAAATTTAAACTTAATTTGTCACATTATTTTTGTGCAAGAAATGCAGATACTTTAAGCCAGTCATTTCAATTAATCTGTAACTTTTGTAATAGCGCATGAAAAGGCTTTTAAAAATGCTGTGTTTTTAAAGACTAGTGAAATAGGCTCTCTAATACCTTTCTCCATGTGACTTCAGGAATTGATGCAAACTCTTTTGTAATAATGTGCACACATTGTAACTGGGAAAATGACTCACGGCAAATAATCTGTTCCACAAACTTCATCTCTGACTGATTTGTTCCTCAGAATTAGGCAGTGAATGTTCTTGGTCTCTGGCTTGTTGTAAGTCTCCAACCTCTGAGCTGCCGATTAGACACTTGGATGTTTCTGGCCCCTTCCTGGAGGAGTGTAACTCTTGAATCCTGTTTCAGCGAAAATATTCGCAGCTGTAAATTCAAAATTAGTCTCTCGTCAATATTGTGCAATGTTTGCTTAAAATTGACTCTTACGTTTACCACTCTCCTGCCCAGGAACATTCCTGTATCTCCCTAGGGTCAGCTGGAAATTTGCTTTTTATTTTTAAACTGAGAAAAGATGAAGAACTCACGATCTTGCAGTTCTGCTACTTGCACAGCACAGAAGCCGGGACGGATGTTGATGTTGCCGAATCCAGTTCTATGGCCAATGTTTCCAAACCGACCTAGTCATTTTGGGTGTCTCTGTTTTGGGGGGGGCCCACCAAAATTAGGCCTCCCTACATCGGTGCAGCCACTGTTGGGTTCAGTGCTGCTTCTGTTGTAAACAGCAAAACTCCTACTGACTTCAGTGGGCCCACAATTTTATTTTTTGACCTTTAATGGCCCTCTTTGTAGAGAATCCAAATTCAATTTCTGTCATCACTTCTGGAACCATGCACTGGCAATCCCAGAGGCAAAAATAAACAAGCGACTAAACAGAACACCCATCCCCTTAACTTTATCTACTGCCACTTTTTCTTTTAAGAAAATGACCTGACACTCTCCAGAGTGGACATGATGCTGTGTCACACAAGAATGTCTAGACTAGATTAGCAAATAACAACAAAAAGAAGCTTGTTTGCACAAACACAACTGCCATTGTGTGTTGTATTTTAACACATACATTCCTCCCTCTTTTCTGAAGACCTCCAGTGCCTCCAGTTTTAAGCCGATCCATTCCGGGTCCCAACCAACGTAAGAGAGATGATATAAGGCAGCCTATGCAGATGCCAAAGAATTAGCCCAGTTTAGTGACGTAGCCTAAGAAAGACGGGCCCACTGCTGAGTTGATGTCCGGATCCACATCAGACTTGCCCCAAAATTTGCTGGAGGCATGAGGGGGTTTGGGTTTAATCTCTGAATCACAGGCTTTCGTGCTTTGCCGAGATCTACAGTTTTGAAAGAAGTAAGCGTTAATGTTGCTGAAGAGTAGGGGTCCAATCCTGCAAAGACTGCTTCCTGGCACATCCCTGTTGCGAATATTAATGAAGTATTTGTCCCATCACTGCACTTAGATTGCCTGTCTGAGATCAGGGCCCTACTCTAGTTGCATGTAGACAAAACCTGTCCTGATGATCACACAGTGCAGACAAGACAGAGGCCTGGGAGGGTAATGGAAGCAGGGGTGGAGAGGAAAGAGCATAAGAAGGGCCACACTGGGTCAGACCAAAGGTCCATCTGCCGACAGTGGCCAGTGCCAGATGCCCCAGAAGGAATGAACAGAACAAGGAATGATCAAATGACCCCTCCCCTGTTGGCCATCCCCAGCTTCTCAAAAACAGAGGCTAAGGACACCATTCCTACCCATCCTGGCAAATCGCCATTGATGGACCTGTCCTTCATGAATTTATCTAGCTCTTTTTTAACCTTGTTAAAGTCCTGGCCTTCACCATGTCCTCTGGCTAGGAGTTCCACAGGTTGCCTGTGTGTTGTGTACTTCCTTTGGTTTGTTTTAAATGTGCTACCTATAGATTTCATTTGGTGACTCCTCACTTTGTGCATTATGGGAGCAAGTAAATAACTCTTCCTTATTAACTTTCTCCACACCTGTCATGATTTTATAGACCATTATACCCTCCCTTAGTCTTCTCTTTTCTAAGCTGAAAACCTCAGTCTTATTCATCTCTCCTTATATGGCACCCTTCCAAAGCCCTCCTCATTTTTGTTGCTCTTTTCTGAATTTTTTCCAGTGCCAGGATACCCTTTGTGGAGACGAGGCAACTGCATTTGAGGCGGTGAAATGAGGTCAACTAACTTGCCTCATTGGTCATTAGCAGAGCTAGGAGTAGGACCTGGGGATGAACTCCTCCCTCCACTCCTGCCTCAATGGCAGTTGTGCTGTTGATTGGGAATGGACCAGGAGTCCACACTAGGCTGGAGTCCCAGACTGGACCCTTATCCGCTGGATCACAATACCACTCATCATGTCTCCTCTCACCATGCAGGACTCCTATGAGGCCTTTGCTCCGCCTGCAGATGGAACCACTCAGGGGGGCGAGAGTTCCCATAGATGGCAAGTTGGGTACATAGGGCTAGGCAGCCATTTTGTAAGTGCCGTGGGATTCAATATCAAGGGATCATTTTCTTTTCTAATCCTTGCATGCAGATGTAATGCCCAGAGGTAGAACTGAACCAGCGCCCTCTGGAGCTTCCTGTGTGAGCCTCTATGGCATTGTCTCTTAAACTGTGTTCCATGGCACACTGGTGTGCCGCGAGGCAGTCGGAGATGTGCTGCGGAGAACAGAGTTCAAAATGGCCACCCTTAAAGGGGCAGGCGACTTTTTTTTCCTCAACAACTTCCCCCCAACCCCCTTTTTTTTGCTTAACAAAAAATCCTTTGTGTTCTACATAAAAAAAAATATTGTTTGGTGTTCCTCGGTCTTAAAAAGTTTAAGAAACACTGCTCTACGGCTTGAGCTAAAAGCCGGCTGATTCTCAGAGCAGGCTATAGAGCAGACTCATTATTCTCTCTGTAAGTGGTCTGGATGCCACTAGATGGGACAGTGCCACACCCGGAAGGTGTGTGGGTTACACAGACTCTCTGAGGCAGAGACTGACTGTCTCATGTTTCTTGTCTGTGCAGCGCCTAGCACAGCAGGACTCTGGTTTTGACTGGGGTTCCTGGGTACTGTTGTAAGTAACAATTAATAATAATGCCGAGAGAGCAGTTTATTAAACCTTGCCCTAGACACTAAAGACAATTCCTGGCAGACTGCACAGCGTTAAGCGCTCTTGGTTGCCGTGACCTCTTGCAAACCGTTGTTGAGCAGGCTGGTTTACAACACTGAATTAGTTGGTCCTTTTTCCGACCCACCCAAGTCTAAATTAGACACAAACAAAACATAACCTGGGTGTTGTGGGACATAGGACTTTAGGCACAGAGTTCGCCATTTGAGAATGTGCGTGTGACAGTGTTGTATATTTGTGGCTTTAGACACAGTGAAACATACTTGTCCTCAGCAGACGAAGGCAAACCAAACTGTTTGTTTGTAAAGAGCCAACCAGCAAACTGGCTGGACTCATCTCATCTCTCACTATATATCCATGGGCTATAAATAGGTCAGGAACTCTTGGGAACCAGGAAAGCTGTCTTGGAAAATGCCACAAGCTATGTTTAAAGAACACTAAAGTGGTGGCAAACCAGTAAATGCTGAGAAATACAAATCTGCAGCTAGCCTTTGCCTCTTGAGACCAAGTCATCCTGGAGGGGGAAAGGCATACAATGGTGTGATGAGGGTAGCACATCAATCTTTAAGGTCCTGGGCTATTTTTCTAAAAGATCTTTTGTTTCCTGAAAATGTCATTTAACTTTTCAAGCCCTTCCAAGTCTCCTGATTTCATCTCAAATCTTGCAGCACTTTGGGGTGTCTAGATAAACAGTTAATGCCTAGCAAACTGGAATGTACATCTAAAGCACCCTAGCATGCTTTATACTAACTGTCCTAGCAGACCACACCGCCACACAGTAAAAGTTCCATAGAATGCTTTGCTCTTCTCCGCTTTGAAGCCGTTGTGGGTTAATACGTACCAGAGAAGAAAGGGCCATGCAAACAGCCAGGGTATGTCTAGACTTACTTTCACTTTTGAAAGAAGATATGCAAATTACCACCGAATTTGCATATCTTCTTCCAATCGCTTTTTTGAAAGTTTTTTTCGAAAAAGCAAGCAGTTTAGATGTGGTTCTTTTGGAAAAAACAACCCTTTTTTCGAAAGAAACTTCTTCCTCAGAAATTGGGATTTACAGGTTCTTTCGAAAAAAGAGTTTTTTTCCGAAAGAACTGCATCTAAATTGCTTGCTTTTTCAGAAAAAAAAAGTTTGAAAAAGTAATTGGAAGAAGATATGCAAATTACCACCAAATTCGTAAGTGTCATGGGATTCAATATCAAGGGATCATTTTCTTTTCTAATCCTTGCATGCAGATGTAATGCCCAGAGGTAGAACTGAACCAGCAACCCCTGGAGCTTCCTGTATGAGCCTCTATGGCAGTGTCTCTTAAACTGTGTTCCATGGCACACCGCTGTGCTATGAGGTACTTGGGGATGTGCCATGGAGAACAGAGTTCAAAATCTTATTACAAATCTTATTTCGAAAGTTAAAGTAAATCTAAACGTACCCCCAGTGCACAAAAGATTTACCCTTCCCGCACATTGCCACATGCTTGCTACTTGTCTAGACAAACCCTGAGTCTTTTTCTTAAAGCCCGAGCTCTTGGAGTCATGGGATTTTAGAGCAATCCCAGCTTTCATTCAGAAAAGCCAGTTGTGGCCTCAGAAAAAAGTTTGGCAATGCAAACCCTCTTAATTTTGGAGGTCCTGACTCATGCCTGGCGAGCCCTGGGGGTTGGCCATATTGCTCCCACCTTGGTATTGTTTCGTTCTTCTTATTTTTAAATATATGGGGACTTCTTAGCATGTATCATTCACTCAGGAGACAAAGATGAGTCTGGCCTGAACCTACCTCTCCTGGGCTGGCCAAGCTGACTGCTAACCCAGCGGCGGACGCAGGGGCGGTGGGTGACCTGCCGATTGCACCAGTAGCAGGGATCGCACAGGCCCCAATGGCTTCTGCCTTCTGTGGGCTGCTCTTCTAGCTCCAGGGGAAGCCTTTGCTTTTTTAAGGATCTGCTCCAGTGGCCCAACAAGGCCAACGGGTCTCTTTCCACTCTCTCAGTGAGCACAAGACCAGACTCTTAGTCTGTAGATGACCATTGCCAAACACAGCCAACGGGTTTCTACCTACGTGTCTTCAGTCTCGGTGCCTGTATCTGGCTGGTAAAACGAGTGGCTTCTATGGGCCATTTTTTTCTATGCTGCCGCCCATTTTATGCTGTTGCCCATTTCTATGCTGTTACCCAAGCTTCCAAATTCCAGCTTTGAGCAGCATTGGAATGGTTGGTACAAATGGCATTTACATATAATGCTCCCAGTTCCTGACACAAGAGGTTCCCCTAGTCTCAATACTACAGCTGCCCTTTTAAAGGGCTGCCAGACTCATGACCTGACATGCTTGCCCTTATTTAAGTATCTTCAGATGATGCCCAAGCATGTACCTCTGGTCACCTGAACAAATCAGAAGGGAAACTTCCCTGTAGAGCATTGCACAGCGAGGCGTGGTGAGTTTCAGCTGGGAGGCATTTTGGTTCCTTGGATGTGTCTGGGACTAGCCGTTGCGAGGAGTAACATGGTGGGCTTGATGGATGACTGGTTTGATCTCAGAGGCAGAGCCGTGTTAGTCTGTATCTGTAAAAACAAGGAGCAGTCCTGTGGCACCTTAGAAACTAAGAAATATATTAGATCGTGAGCTTTCATGGGCAAAACTCACTTCATCAGATGAAGGTTAACACGGGTCCTACAATTGACAGGTAACTGCTTTTGCTGTTATATGTACCTTGGGTTTGTATTTTCCACTCCAACCCATCTGATGAAGTGGGTTTTCCCCATGAAAGCTCATGACCTAATTGTTAGTCTCTGAGGTGCCATGGGACTATTCGTTGGCTTGATATGGTATATTTCTTAGACCAGCATAGGGCAAGGTTGTTGGGCTCATTGGAGGGGTAGCAGGGTGGAGGTTAGCCCATGATGTGCAGGAGGCCAAAACACATGATCTGGTTGTTCCTTCTGGCCTTACACCCTGTGGCTTTCTGTCTCTCACTCATCCATCACCTGATTGCCACGTATACTTGTTGGTGCTGGGACCCTGAACTTGGTACTGCCACAAACCTTGACTATGAAAATGGCATCGTTTGTGTGCTAGGCACACCCGCTGCATTAAGGCAGGTGTAATTTCCATACTAGGAAGCATGTGCCTGCCATGTATGAAAACGGAGATAATGTTGTTTTGGCTGGGAAGGAGAACACTTGTAAATATTGGTGTCACTGGCTTTTGTGTGGGTTACATCAAGACTGTATTCAAACATTGACAGGTTAATTACACGTTTCAGAGCTTTGTTTATGGCGCTCTAAGAAGAAAGTGTTGTTAGAAAAGAATTCTCCATCTAACTGTGCTTTCCTCCCCCTCCCCCGTCTCCCGATGGTTTCTTTCAGCTGATTACCCTCACGCGATCCGAGTTCAGACGCCTCCCCGACATATCCCTGGCGTGGTAGAAGTCACATTGTCCTATAAGTCTAAGCAGTTCTGCAAGGGAACTCCTGGAAGATTCATTTACACAGGTAAGTGTGCGTTTGTATTGGCTACAACCTGTACTGCTAGGGCTGGTCGTGGTGGAACCACTCTATGTGCTGTGGCTGTCGTTCATTACAAACTGCCGTGAGTTCTGCCACTATGGTTGAGTGTATCTGCCTGGATCTCCTCCGGGAAGGGGGACTGAAAAGGAGGAGACCAAGGAGAGAAGTAGGTAGGGAGGGATCATGGTGACCGGCACTGTATCCATTCCTAGACAAAACAGGAAGGGCACAAAGCAAAGCTATCCAAGGGCATGGAGAGCATCCAACCCAGGAGTCTGTCTACACTACTGAGAGAAGTCTGTTAAATGCAAGCAGCCTGTGATCTCCAGGGACAGCACCTCCCACCACAGCCCTGTCTCAGAACCAGGCTGGCTTGCTTGCATCTCCCCTGCTCACTGCTGTGTTTGTCTCTGCAGTCTGGGAATTGTGGGCAGCTGCCCCACACCGCCACAGCTGCCATTGCCATGGCTAGAGAATGTGCATTTTAGTGCATTTTGGGATTCTCCTCCCTCTGGGATCTGTGTGTGTGGGGGGGGGGGGGAAGATGGGCTGGTGTTAAAGATGGTGTTAAGAGGTCCCACACAGTTAGGAACCTTGTTAACCCATAACATGTGTGGACAAGAACTCTACATAAACAGTCCCAGAGGGGTAACCATGTTAGGCTGTAACTAACGAGCGGTCGTGTGGCACCGTAGAGACTAATAAAAGTAGATAGAAGCACGAGCTTTTGTGGGCAAAACCCACTTCATCAGATGATGAGCATGCGACCTACGAGGAGAGGCTGAGGGATTTGAGCTTGTTTAGTCTGCAGAAGAGAGAGGTGAGGGTGCATTTGGTAGCAGCCTTCAACTCCCTGAAGGGGGGTTCCAAAGAGGGTGGAGAGAGGCTGTTCTCAGTGAGGGCAGATGGCAGAACGAGGAGAATCCGTCTCAAGTTGCAGTGGGGAAGGTCTAGGTTGGACATTAGGAAAAACTATTTCCCCAGGAGGGTGGGGAAGCACTGGGCTGGGTTCCCTAGGGAGGGGGTGGAATCTCCGTCCCTAGAGGTTTCTAAGTCCTGGCTTGACAAAGCCCTGGCTGGGTTGATTTAGTTGGGATTGGTCCTGCTTTGGGCAGGGGGCTGGATTCGATGACCTCCTGAGGTCTCTTCCAGCCCTAGGATTCTGTGATTCTATGAGCTGGAGCAGAAATAACAGAAACCAAGTTATTTATAAGGGAAAATCCTCAATATAAGGCCGATGTAGGATGGAAGTTAAGTACGTGTTAAGAAGAGAAGAAGAGAAACATGGGGCCAGGGTGGCAGTTGGTGGAAAGTGACTATTTCAGTTTACACCTGCTGAGAATCTGAGCCCTAGTGTTAAACAGTTTGGCTGAAAAGCCTTCTGCCTCTCCATCTTCACTCTCTTGACTGTCATCATGCCACAATTTTACTGGTTCTTCAGTCACCAAAGTGTTATTTCTTGGCTAGATGAGATGTATGTTGCAGATGGAAAGAACCTAACAAAACAGCGGCAGGACATCACTGTCCAAGTTTTTCTTTGGGCGAGAGGTTTCAGGTCATCTTTACACCTCAAAGAAGGGCTTAAGCTCCATTTGTTTCCAGGTCCCCTTTAACTGTCTGCAGTATTGTAACCATGTTGGCACCAGGATGTTAGAGAGACAAGGCCGGTGAGGTGACGTCTTGGATTGGACCAACTTCTGTTGGTGAAAGAGATGAGCTACAGAGTTACACAGAGGTCTTCTGCAGGCCCGGGAAAGATAATCACTTATATTTAGTATTTAATTGAGACATGATGGGCGCTTTTCTCAGACAACATGAAAAGCACTAGATAGATCGAAAGCTATACAGCTGTATAGATCTTCACCAACAGAAGTTGGTCCAATCAAAGATGTCACCTCCATGCTCTGTGTTTAATCATGTCATTCCAGTAGAAAAGAGGCATATTTTGGTCTTTCTGCACAAAAGGAGATAACTGGGTGATATAACTCTAAATTGCTCCGAGTTATGTTTCCTAATATTTTATTGTTTTATTTGTGCCATGTTCAGGTTAACGTTTACAATACTTTGTTTTTCATTCAGTAAAGGAAGGGAATGGAAAACGAAGCAAAAATTACAGAGATTCAGAAGAAAGGTTCTGTAAATTGAGCAAATGTAATAAAAATGTGATATATTTTATCCTGACTGACCAGGGCCAGATCAAGACGTGCTGAGGCCATAAGCTATGTCACGTTTAAGAGGCCCCAGAACAATACCAAAAATGTGTGTTATTCTAAAGGACAATTAAAATAGAAATAATAAAGTTTTATTTTTGCATATATACCAGTACATCAGTGAGGATGCAACTAAAAACTGGTATTTTTTAAATTTAGAAGCCCCTCATAATCTGAGGCCCTAAACTATAGCTTATTTGACCTTTTACCTCAAATAGTCTTTGTTGCTGAGTCCCTTTATTGACTGCTTAAACTGAAACCTGGCTTCCTTTTTTTAAAAAAGGAAAACCCTTCTCTAAGAAAGAAAAACCCTAAACTAAAATAAAAACAATTCATGCATTCTGACCTTCAGAAATGCCTTCCAGCCCTTTAAACAAAATGCAGGTTTAGTGCATGCCTGCCGATTAGTTTTAGTTAATTGAAAATTATAGGATTGACCCAAGAGGAAAATTTTGTTTGCACTCCAATCACTTTTACAAATTAAGGAAAATTACCACAATTTTGTTTAGCTAAGGTTTCACACTGAGTTCACGAAATTAGCACAGCCATCCCAAGAAAGTCAGCACTTTGTTAGTGAGCAGTAGGGGGAAAAAAAGAAGTCTACGGTATGTACAAATGAAGCATAGAAAAAGCTATGATGCTTTATAGAAGTAGGCCAAATGTTTTTAATTAGGATTATTGGTTCTGTGTAAGTTTTGAAGAACAATCAAACTAGCAGATTAGCTGTTTCTTTTAAAGCTAGAATTTCTTGCCATTCGTTTTTCCCATGAGAACTTGTTTTAACTCCCACATAGCACGATTTTTTTTTATTTTATTTTTTACAAGACTCATTATGGGCTGACAGGAAATGGACCAATTGGAAGTTCTGATACTGTAACATTCCACAGCATCATTCCAATAAGGGCGAGTTTTTCACAGTGTGCTGCAGTGAACTCAGTGCTCTGGAACTTATTACAAAACCCGCCGAGGCCAAATGTTTTCTCAGAGGAGTAAGGCCTCTGTTTTGGCCAAAAATATTTCGGCATCATTTGCTGTTCTTGAGAGCAACCAATAAATAAATAAATAAATAAAGTGGGGGGGGGTGCAGTAGAAAGAAATAAGGGGATGCAGGAGGGGGAAAAAACGGAAAGCAATTGTGGGCAGTACAGGAACTGGTCAGGCATTGCTTTCTTTCTAGTGAGAATGTCCCTGCATGTTATGGCCCTGTTTTGTGGTCAGCTCTCATTTAAAAGAAATTATTTTTAATCAGCTTTCAACAAACTATCCCCTCAAGCAACCTGGCTATAAACTGCTTCTTTTTTTTTTTTTTTTTTTTTTTTTTTTTTTTACTGTTAAGTACTTATGTTTTTAGAAGAAAATACCAAGTGCCCTATTAATTTTAGCCTTCCCACCCTCTTTAACGACAAACAACTTAGTAACCTGATCTTGGAGTCCATGTGCCATCCAGGAATCCAGGTCACATGCATATGGAGAAATCCAAGTTTTTAAAAGTATTTTAGCAAGAATAAACCCGTCTTGACTGTGCTTACAGGGAAATGCACTTTTTTATGTTCTATCTGTTCAGTGTGTCAGAAGCAGACAGCTCCAAGAGCAAATTTGCTTCGATTTCATGGTTTGAAGTTCCCAAGCAGTTTATTAGGAGCCGGTTTGTAGAAAATACCAAAGCTCACACGTTTTACAAGTAAGCCATCAGGTTCTGAATAATGTTTTAGATGATCTAGACAGTGCTTGGTCCTGCCGTGCGGGCAGGGGATGGGACTTGATGACCTCTCAAGGTCCCTTCCAGTTCTAGGATTCTATGATCTGCTCTATGAAGAGGACTAGCCAGACCAATTAACAAATTGAGGAAATGAACCCATGACTCATTGAGCACCTTCTCTCTATGGATCTGCCAGTGCACATTGGATGCATTAATGAATTTGGCCAAATGTTGCACGCTGAGTCAGGCGAGCTTTGCTAGCTTCATTTCACAATTCGGAAACCGAGGGTCAGGCAGCTTCCAATAAGGGACCGATGGCCCTGCAGCATTTGTCAAGGTGATTCAGAATGTAGGTGGCTGAGGATGAAAATGGATATTAATGGGTGATATACAGATGGGGCCGTGATTTTTTTTTTTTTTTTTGCATTAAAAATGTATGCATGGCAGGCAGTGTGCTTTTCACAGATGGATCGCTCAGAGAATGGTGCTACCAAGCCTGGTGATTTACACACGCTGAGATTTTACTGGGAGTGCACGGGTGTAAATGAAAGCAGAAAGTCACTCGCTGCATACAATAAAGGGCATATGGAAGGCCCATAAAATTAATGATTCTTTGTCTCCTACCAACTGCTCAGTGAGTTTCCATTTTGCAGCTTTTCTTCCCAGACAATCTCCTACAGCAAAAGACTGAGTCAGGAGCCTTGGTCACAGAGTGCCTGCCTGACCTGAAGCATTTGCCTGGGTTCCTACACATCAGTTCTCTTTAACAGCCTTCCCCTCCAGAGTTTGGTGCTGTCACATCCAGGGGTGGCTGTACAACCCAGGGGTCAGAACAGAATCAGAATGCTAGAACTGGAAGGGACCTTGAGGGATCAAGCCCACTCCCCTACCCTTGTGGTAGGACCACCTGGCGGTGTACTTGAACCTGGGACTTCTGGGCTGAATTTAGGCATCGCTACAGTTTGAACTATGAAGCCTTCTGCCTCCTAACTCAGGCTGTAGAGCTCACTCATTCTTATCTCGCTCTGTAAGTGGTCCAAGTGCCACTACATTGAACAGTGAGCCATACCCCGTAGGTGCGTGGGTTACACAAGCACAACTAGATCATCCCTGACAGGTGTCTGTCCAACCTGCTCTTCAATATCTCCAGTGGTGGAGATTCCACAACCTCTCTGGGCAATATATTCCAGTGTTTCACCACCCTGACAGGTAGGAAGTTTTTCCTAATGCCCAACCTAAACCTCCCTTGCTGCAGTTTAAGCCCATTGCTTCTTGTCTTATCCTCAGAGGCCAAAGAGAACAATTTTTCTCCCTCTTCCTTGTAACACCCTTTTAGATACCTGAAAACCGCTCTCGTGTCCCCTCTGTCTTCTCTTTTCCAAACTAAACAAGCCCAGTTCTTTCAGTCTGCCCTCATAGCTCATGTTCTCTAGACCTTTCATCATTTTTGTTGCTCTTCTCTGGACCCTCTCCAATTTCGCCGCAGAACTAGAGGTGAGGTTTTGGGACAAGGCAGGAACTGGGGCTGGATCAGGAAGCAGGACTGGCACAGAATTCTTGAGCTGCCACTGTACTGCGGTTGCTACACCGTGATTTGTGGGTCCTTTTGCCCAATCGGAGCACAGTCACTTACCGAGGGTGTATGCGGCCCGGCTGTATTCATTGGGTTGCCAGGCAACCAAGCCTGCAGGTGGTGCTTTAAAACCAGCCCACTCTGCAGCGAGGCTGCAGGCTCCACCGTGCCTGTGCTGGTAGTCAAAGGCCTTCCCACACTTCCCCTGTGCGCCCACAAGGACAGACCGGCACTCCCAGAGTTCACTGGGAAAAAGCTGCAGACTGGCCCAGCTCCCTGCAGCGCAAAGAACTATCCCCTCAGAAGTCCTAATGGGGACGCAGTCGCGTGCGTGTGATCTTGCAGTGTGGCGCCTCAAACCCAGGCGAAGTTGTTGTCGGCGTTCACGTAACCTTGCCACGCCTCACCTCCCTGCTCTGTAAAATGGGTAGAGCAAACCATTGGCAGGCGGCTGACCCTTGACTGGTGCAGCTCCTTGAGATCTTTGGCTTATCGGGGCTATGGGAGTGACAACATGACAAAACCCAAGGTGCAGCAGGAGAGGCGGGGGAGCTCTCTGTGTGCTGTCACGATGCGACTCGTCTGTCAAGGCAGCTTTCCAGCTGACTGACTATTCTCTATAGAGGAAAGAACCCTGTGCAATTTTCCCTGTTCTCTTGTGTGGTTCTGAATGAGGCTGAGACCACCAGAAGTAGCATCACCGGTCACAGCTGATCTGTGAGACACAGCTGGAATTTTACAAAGTGGTTTGATTTGCGGGGGGAAGGCGGTGCCTCTGTGCTAGGGTGTCCAGCCCAAGATGCTTTGCAAGGTCTGACTTTCTAGACGTGTGGCACTCTGTAAATCTGGCTCCTTTAGTGGTTCCTAGGTCAGGCTTCTCTCAAATTGAGATCCCCCTCCCGAAAATCGCTGGGGATTTTTTAAAAAAAGAAAACTTGGCCATAGTTTTAGAACTTCAGATTTCAGCCGTTTTGCAGGTGCACATGAAACTGTTTTGGGGGGCAGAGACCACACACACACACTCCCCCTTGCAAAGCTTCCGAACCTGGATCCTACATGGAGACCTTCGCAAGAAAACTTTGCTGCTCAGAGGAGGCGCCAGAGTTTGTGTTGTGCTCAAACGAGACATAATCAATGAAGCCATCGGCTTTCTGAGCAAAGGGTTCTGGAGCTTGTTGACTTAAAAGACTTGGCACGAAGAGACAGACTGGCTGTCGGGGCTCTTGGAGTAGCCCAGCTGGAGCCTTTGCCTGACCTCACGCCGGCAACCCCTGCCATAGCTGTTACGGGAACGTGTTAGCGCCATGCGGCAGTTGTTCTCGTGGTTTGCAATCCTCAACTTTATTAGCTTGCCTCATTCGGGCACATTTATTTTTAAATCCCGTGCACTTTCAGAGCTGATGAGTGTAAATGAGGACAGACGGCCACAGCCAAAATGACAAGAAAAAGAATTAAAAAGGCGTCGGCGCGGCTGCGGGTTTCACTCAGAGGCAGTCGTTAAGTTAGTCTCCTCCAAAGATGGAATGTTTGTTGCTCTGAAATGAAATGTGAAGCACCTCTCTTTTCCTGGCAAGCAACAGGAGGGGAGGTTTTTGGCACTAACGTGTGGACGGCGTTCGTTTGTAACACCAAACTTTTTCTGTGTTTGACAAGTGAATCGCGATTGGGGCGATAGAAGAAAAGAGCAGCAAACAGTCCATTGGTGCGAACTGCAACGGAGGGACTCAACCAAACCCACCAATGCAAAGGAATGTAGGGTTAAGGCTAAAACCAAGAAACAACACTCATGCTGGTGTGCAGAAAGTGAAGACGAGAACACCACAGGATCAGTTAAATGGCAGTGTCCAGATTTCCATATGTAAGACCGTTACACGGCTGTGGATCTCACAGAAGTTCTGCTGAGGACTGAGGGCCGACCATATCCCCCACCTCTAGTGATATCAGGGAAAGAAAAGTTACATCCATGCTAACATGGAATCATAGAACCAGAAGGAACCTCAAGAGGTCATCGAGTCCAGTCCCCTGCCCTCACAGCAGGATCAAGCACCATCCATTCTAGACCATCCCTGACAGGTGTCTGTCCAACCTGCTCTTCAATATCTCTAGGGATGGAGATTCCACAACCCCACTAGGCAATTTATTCCAGTGTTTAACCACCTTGACAGTTAGGAATTTTTTCCTCATGTCCAACCTCAACCTCCCTTGCTGCTCTCCATTGGTGAATTTTATTTGCTTTTCATGTTTACAGAAAGAAATTGAAAATCTAACGCATGATTAAAAAATTGCCCAATTATGTATGTA
The DNA here is from genome assembly GCA_032595735.1 of Pelochelys cantorii. Classification (NCBI taxonomy): domain Eukaryota; kingdom Metazoa; phylum Chordata; order Testudines; family Trionychidae; genus Pelochelys; species Pelochelys cantorii. The sequence goes on from CM064340.1 coordinate 2,573,335, forward strand.
ACTGCTTTGCCTCCTTGGCTCATTATGCAAATTGTCAATTTGAATAACATGAATACCTTGCCATGAGACTGCAGGAAGACTGATTCTGCAGTAAACACTGGGTAGGCCGAGCTGACTTGAGGATCTGGGTCTATGCCTCCATTACTTATGGAGAGAACATTTAATTATGGATAGACAGTACTAACTCAGTGCTTACTGTTTGCTGTGTCCCAAGCACTGGTCCAGTCTACTATCACTGATTTCTTGTCCCATATAAAGCCACGTATGGGGTAAATAAGGCCTATCTACTTATGTGGCCTTCCTTTCTCTAATAGAAAAGCAATTCACAGTCCTTAACCTATTTTATCCTGGAAGCAAATTATTTTCCACATTAGGAACTGAAGTACAGAGGAGAGTAAATGAGTTGTCCAGGGTCATAGGGGAAGCCTGTGAGTCAGGTAGGACTTGAAGCCTCTTGTCTTGAATTTTGAGATCAGTGTCTTAACCGCTAGGCCACCCTTATGCCCCTAGGCAGGGGAAGTGACACATCTGCATGATATACCAAACCTACTGGAAATGTTCAGGGAATACCTGCCTCCCTGTCAACCTGTGGAACTCCTTGCCAGAGGATGTTGTGAAGACCAGGATTTTAACAGGGTCTAGAAAAGAACTAGAAAAATTCATGGAGGTTAGGTCCATCAATACTTACTAGCCAGGATGGGTAGGAATGGTGTCCCTAGCCTCTGTTTGTCAGAGGCTGGGAATGGATGACTGGAGAGGGATCACTTGATGGTTACTTCTTCTGTTCACTCCCTCTGGGGCATCTGGTATTGGCCAGTGTTGGCTGCCAGGATACTGGGCTAGATGGATCTTTGTTCTGACCCAGTACGGCTGTTCTTATGTAAAATAACTACAGCATTTATTTGTTTTCTTATTTTATATTTCTGAGGACTTCTACTGCAGTTCTTCTGACAGGGTTAGCGGAAGGAGCGTGGGCTGCAGAAATTCAGGACAGGGAGATAATGTGGATCACAGAGAAAGGGGTGTTAAGACAGGAAGGAGAGACCCTGGAAAATCCCTGCTGTAGGCTAATCTGATCACTGGCACCTAGAACCTCTGGCATTTGTTAAACCCTGTCAACACCATAATGCACTGCAAAAATTCCATCAGAGGAAGTGTGCAGGGTACCTGTAAGACATCTGCAGAGTGAAAGCAATTACAGCGATGGTCAGAATAAAGCGAGCTGTGAAGGAACTGAATTATTATGGATGCACTTTCCAAGAATTACGACTTTTATTTTCCAGTTAAAGGGGAGTGCACTCAGGGCCGGTGGAGCAAAGGGAACCTCCATCATTAACCACGAATATTTTCTCTGCTATTACAAGTCTAAATAGGCACTAGGCCTTATTCACAACCTTGGTTGTTGTTTTTTTCTGCCTGCCCTGAGTTAATAAGTGATAAGGCCAGAAGAGAAATAAATCACTGAAATCCCTGTCCAAAGAAAACATATTGACTACAGCCAAGCAAATAACAGCCCATAGCCAATGGTCCCATTCATCATCCATGTAATAGGGCTATAAAGTATTTTCTACCTATGAAACCATGGAGTGGGAAGAAGGCTGATAAACCTCAGTTGAAGCGACACCATTTGATTATTAAAGGACATGAACAATTTGTCACATGCTTTTCATCTTGAAGAGGTGTTGCCATTCCAATATGCATTTGTGTAAAGGATTAGAAAGCTATTAATGCTAAAGGCATAAACTAGACTTCGTAAGTATCCCTGAAATTGTCATGCAACCCAACACCCCGTTGGAACTCTCTCCCGTTTAATGTGATAGAACGTAGCGAGATGATCTCCAACACCAATAAACCTCTTTGTGTTTTTCAAGTTTTTTGGTTACTTCATGATAAGTTAACCCATAGGGTTCACAACATATGTATTGTCAATTCCTTCCTCTATCCCAGAACAAAGCCTTCTATTTTCATCCCTGGCTTCCAAACCCTCTTGCCTCAGATTGAAATGAATGATCTATTCTGCTGCGACTTCGTTACTGCTTTGATAATTCTATCAATTTGGCCAAGGAAACAAGGATCTTCAAAGTGCATCATAAAAAAGCTGCAGCGTTTTAAAGATATTTGCAGATTTCTACTGGATTTCACTGACCAGTTTCATCATGCTTGGGTGTTCAAATGCCAGGTGTACACTTTGTGAAGAAGCTGATATCTTTCTGATGAGACCAAAAAACACAAAACAACAACAAACCAAGACAGCTTGTGGTCATTAAATATTTCACAGCACGTTGTAGGGGCATGTCTATGCTAGGAAACTATTTCAGAATAATTAAATTTGACTTAATAACATCCGATTTAACAAATTCGAACTAGCGTGTCCTCACTATGGGGAAGCCTCGAAATTAGTCTGACACAGGTTCCGTTAATGAAGATGCACTACCTTGACTTAAAGCCCCAGGAAGTACTGGGGAGTCATTATTTTGAAATAGCGGCACCGGAGCATCCACGCTACAGTTATTTTGAAATAACTATTTCGGAATTAGTGTTATTCCTGATGAAAAGCAAGAGGACAGATTTCAAATTAAGCGGCCCATTATTTCAAAATAACAGGCTTGGTCGTGTGGATGCTCTGCTTGTAAATTCGACCTTAGAGGGGTTATTTCGAAATAAAGCCCTAGTGTAGACCAGGGCTCAGAGTAGAGATCTTAGCCTCGGAATTTGGACACCTTTTAGAATGGGGCTATAGATTCTGCCTGCCCAATTCCTTCCCCTGTTTCCTTCTCCGGGCCCTGTGCTAGGCTGTTGTGTAGCATTGCTGTGCACTGCGCATTGCTGCATTTCACCCACACTTTGTGTGTGGCGAAGGAGGCCTGTAAGCAACAGGCCAGTTTGTCAAGCGCGTGTGTGTGTGCGTGCAAAGGCCGGTGTGTTGCCTCACCCAGAGTGGTGTCTGTGTGTTTGAATCCAGGCTGTGCGCACACTGAGGAGTCGGTGTATCCTCCAGTAGGGGGGCCAGAACATTGGCACATGGTTTTCAGGCCCATGTGGCTGACAGGCTGTGGTCTCTGATGGTTGACCCCTTGGCCCACAACTGGGATTAAGCTGAGGAGCTGCAGAACTGAACACATGAGTCGCGAAAGCCTGAACTCTGGCTGAAGCGTGGGCTTGTGAAAGGCTTCCAGCCACTGCTTCGTGGCCCTCTGTTTTCCTCCTACTTTGTTGTCCATGAATGTGTGACACAGGGTGAGGAAGGGTGGTTAGGTTTAGTCTCAGAGGCCTGATCTACACTGGAGAGGAAGGTCGACTTAAGATACGCAACTCCAGCTACATTAATTGCATAGCTGGAGTCGATGTATTTTAAATCGCCATCCATGCAGCGGGAAGTCGACGGGAGCAAGTGCTCCCGTCAGCTTCCTTTGCTCCTGGTGAGGAGCAGGAGTACTAGCGCGGATAGGAGCACCCTCTGAGTTTGATTTAGCGGGTCTTCACTAGACTTGCTAAATCAAACCCCGGAAGATTGATCGCAGCAGCGTCAATCTTCCGCATAAGGTAGCCATGGCTTCAGAGACTGGTGGAGCCAAGAGCTGAGATCTCTTTTAATGCAGTGTGAGCTAAATCCTTTATTATTTCTGGCCTGTGCCTATAAGAAACCAGTTAAGCGAGGCACAGTCACACCACAAAAGAACCTTGCAATCTGATCAAGCGAGGGTGTTGGAACAAACGTGCCCCGCAGTGGGGAGCACAAAGTGAGCAGTTCAAGCGTTCGGATGTCACCTGCCATGGCTGCTGCTTTCCAAGCAGAGGGAGGGGTTGAGGGTGCAAAGCCAGACCGCTGGGCCAGGCTGTCTCTGGATCCTGTGTTTCCAGCCCTTGCCGTGACCTGTGAGAGGGTTGTGAATTGCAATTCTCCTTAACTCTGCCCTTGGAAAGCTACCTGAACCCTTTAGCTAGTCGACTTTATGTATGTGTGTGTATGTAATCAACGTTGATTTTTTGAGCGTTTCCTCTGTTGTACATTGGCTTCTGAAGAATGTCCAATAAATACAAAGGAGCAAATTCTGCCCCCCCCCCTCCGGCTAGAAGGGAAGGCGAGAGGGGCGAGGGAGGCTGCGTTCTCCCTCCAGCAAACTGGCAGGAACGGCAGCCAGGGTTTGCCTGCAAGTGCTTGGGGATGCCAGGGAGCTGCCAGCTTGTGCAAGAGGCTGCATTTGTAATCCCGGGGGAGTCAGGCAGTGGGAGGAGTGAGCCCGCTCCGGTGGGTCTATGGCATTGGAGCCCAGCGCAAAGCTTCAGAGCTTTGTTGATCTGGGACTTCGCGTAGCAGCCAGGTCGGCTGCTCCCCACTCTTCTGCTCCCCTTTGGAAGACATTGTGCCTGACCAAGTCCTCCCGCGCTGTGACACTGCCCTGTCAGAGGCTCAGTGGGGCCCATGTCTATGTTGGTTTTGACTGCACGGGCAGGACCCCAGCCTTGTAAGAATCCAAAGCCGTCTGTCGGGTGCCAGAAATACCAGCACAGCTGAAGAGCCAGCTACCCGCAGATCTCAGTGCAGCGATCCTCTTCTGTCCTGGATATGTGGAAGCACCACACCCCTTTCTGTTAGCGATATGGGCATTCCAGTTTGCTGGGCCTCTTCTAGTTACAAAGCACCAACCGGGTACGTAAAGACGACAGAGAGTCGGTTTTCTGCATTTTTTTCCCTGCGTGTTTTTATTTCTATTTGAAATTCTCACACCCTGTCTAAGCCGGAAAATGCTGCGATGCCTCGGAGGGCTAGTTAGGCTGACGCCATGGCGTGAGCCAAGAGAGCAAACGCCGAGGCCCTGAGAGGGGAAGGGATTTTGAGCCCAACGCACGGGGAGAAAGGAAGCTAGGGTTAAAGAGCACGCGGTCCTAATGATAGCACTCAGAATAAACACCCCGGAGCCATCCCATTGGCTCTCGAGCAAAACCTGATATGCCAAACGCAAGCTGAAAAATAGAATCCAGCGCTAGCCTTCCGGGTTTGCCCCAAGGAAGCTAAAACAGAAAGCCCGAGGTCATTTTTTTTAAAAGATCCGAGGCAGATCCCCTTGTAAGCAAGTGAAATATAAACTGTACAAAGAAGTTACTGCGTCCTCCACTTGTGTAACAGTGTGCAGCAGCCTCCACTGACATGGTTCCAACCAGCCTATGAGGCCTTCATCCCTTAACTGTGCAGACCCTTTTTGGAACGAGAGAGGGTAACGGCAAAGCGGTTCTCTTGCCTTGGAGTCTGTTTCAGCCCAGACAGCTACAGAGCAGCCTAGAAAAGCACCATGACAATTCACGCCTTTCGACTTCGTCCTCCCTCCCCTCCCAAACGTAATCTTTCACCTTTTTCCTGTTAGCATCAATTGTGGTTAACCTCTTTGCATGAGGGGTTTGCTGTCTTGAGCTGCTAGTGTATTTGCACCTGGGATCAGCTTTGGTGGTTAGCATCAGGAAACCCAAACTCCCAGCAGACGGAGGGTTAATTTACTTACACACACACACACACACACACACACACACACACACATACACAACTTTTTACACACACAATTACAAGAACTTTTTTACATACACACAAGGACTTTTTTTACACACACACACACACACACACGAGAATGGAATGGAAAATGCACATTCAGATTAACATGTTTTAATGGGCATCTGTCAAAATACATGTTTGTTAAAATTGTAGGTAGTTACAAAGTTCCATTGGAACTGTTTGGGAAATTTGCAAAGCCAACCCTGCAGGGTCCCTGAATCTGGACTTTCTAGGAATGCAGCAGCACCCCCTAGCTTGAAGGAGTAGTAGGAACCAAGTGCATGGCTTCTCTCACAGATTTTGGGAAAAAATGACTATGGATTCTTGCAGGAATTACAAATTTGTAATGAAAGCCTGATTACTATGATTATTGTGTTCATGAACTCTGAGAAACATGTTTTTCTGGCTAGTGCCATCACTATTAAAACTGTAAGTTTCTCCGGAAGTTTCAAAAGCAGCATGTCATGCATCAGCAGTTAGGAGAATATCTATAGAATGGTTCCTAAAAATAAATTTATAATAGACATGGCCGTAGGATAGCAATAATGTTGCAGCTGCAGCTACATGATTTTGGTGCAGTTTTCATTATCTTATGCTTTGCATTGCGATGTCTGTGACTTTTATTTTGAAGGAAGGAGAGGATGCAACATGTTGCTCCTGTTTATTTTAAGGCCAGGTCTACATTAGACTTAGATGGTCGGGTTAAGGTACACAACTCCAGCTATGTAAAATACATAGCAGGAATCGGCTTACCTTAAGCCAAGCTTGGAGCTGTCTTCACAGAGGGAGGCCGATAGGAGTGGCTGCAGGGAGTACGAGTGCCCTCAGCATTTGATTTAGCGAGTCTTAACTAGACCTGCTAAATCAAACATCAGAAGATTGATCGCCAGTGTGACAAATGAAGATGTGGCTTAAGTTTGGTCTTCCTTCACCATTTTTTTTCAGTTCAAAATCTATAAATGTGATTAGTGTTGCCACTTGGGGATATAGATTGCCTGGACTCCCAGACATGGGTGGGAGAGGAGGTTTTTAGGACTAGGTTGGACAAACACCTGTCAGGGAGGTGCTATGTTTACTTGGTCATGCCTCAGCACAAAAGAGTGGACCTGATGATTTCTCGAGGCCATTTACATTTTAATAATTGGAACAATTTTTCAGGATTATAGTAGATCTCCACCACTGACCATTTTTAAATCCAAGTTGGCTAGTCTTCTAAAAGATCTCCGGCAATTGTGTTGAGGAAATTCTCTGGCCTGACGCGTAGCAGATCGGACTAAATGATCACAACAGTGCTTACTGGTCTTTGACTCTAAGAACACAAATCCATGTGGGAGCAGTAGTAAAGTGAAAAGCATGTGCAAGCTTGCAGGATCGGGGCCATATATATAAATATTATCCCTTGAGAAAATGTAGATGTGGATGCTACATATTGAATATTCATAACGCTTTGCTTGTTTATGATCTATAAGGTGAGGATTAGTCACAGAAACTATTTGATGAGTAACTTCAAATAAAAAAAAAAAGACCTTGAAAGAAATTGTCATCTCTCTTTGGACAATTAGTGAGCAGGAATGATTTGTTATGAATTACTTGTTCCACTGAAATACAGATGCCCACTTCCAAAAGAGTTATTGGACTGTCTCTTTGAAAGGTCCAGGCCTAATTAGTGGGAGTGGATAGAAGCAGGAATCTACTGGAGTTGGTAGCATCGATTTCCAGAGTCATTTCTTGTTCTCCTTTATAACTTGGGGACGTGTCATCCTCAAATACTGTCCTTCCATCATCAATGTGGTAGCTAATACACAGCGAATTACACCGGGAATGGCCACGATCCTGCAACGCAGGCTGCTAGTTTGGATCCCTGATGGCCGATTGACATCAGAAGAGCCCCACGCGAGTGGGTCACATTGGAGCCAATGCGGGCTGCCCACAATTATTAACGTTTTCTGTGTAACGATTGTTCAGTTCCACTGTTTTCTGCAGAATGATGTGCACCATTTCACAATAACTATGTCATTAACTCACTTCACTGGTCCCTCTCCAGGGAAACCTGTAGCGCCCATTCATGTTCCAAAGAAGCTCCTTTGCATAAAACGCAGAGAGTAGGCTAGCCGATGAGTTACTGTGATTTGATTTGAGTATGCTTCAAACACTTATCAGGAACGGGCAGTGCAAGTTAATTAAATCACGCCAAGTTGCACAGAACAATCTGCTTTGTAAGACACAGTTTCACGGAATTATGCTGGTCCTTTAACAGAAAGGAAAGGCAAAAGCATATTTGTTTGGAATTAAATTTCAGATACAAAGTGCACATCAGAACACCCTCTTCGTGGGCTTCTCAAATCGTGGGTTGTTTGCTTTTTTTCCCCTAGCTGCTAAGTAGTTTAGCAATTTGCTTTTTTCTGCCATTTTCAACTTTTCTGCATATACTCCTCCCCCACCCCTGCTATTGATTAGGTTCTGCCTGTAACCATGGCATGGTGTCATGTGTGAGAAGTCATGTTGGTACATTTGCAGTCTTTCAGATACTGCATCTTATTTAGTGTACCGGAATTCCCAGTTTAAAGTAATCACAAAATTTATGGAGAACCGGATAAAAAAGGTTGTAAACTATTGATTGGGGGAAAATAATAACACAACTCATCTATAATAAGAAGAAAAATGAAGCAATAATTCAGGGGGTATTGAACGGCTCGCTGCGGTGACTATCGATCCAGGGCGTTAGTGTGTGCGATCGCACCTGAGATTGGAACGGACGCACAGGGCTGCATTCCTCCGCTCATTATTTCATTGCTACTATTGCCTCATTATGTGGGCCCTGCCGAGCAAGCTCCCAAAATGCTCACAAAGCTGTAGCATCTTAAAGTCACAGTGCCTGGCTAGAACAGTGCAGGTATTTCAAGCGACCAAGTTTCCTTGGTCTCTGACTGGGTCTTATGACAACCTGATACAATTTAGCATGGTTGAGGGTTGTTTTTTACACTATATCACATTGATTGTGTATGGTAACTCTAAAAGGTGTACTGGTGTGATGTCTGTCTCACGGGGCATGTCTACACTAGGAAATTATTTCAAAATCATTCAAATAATAATGATTTCAAAATAGCGTGTCCACACTACAAGGAAGCCTCGAAATTAGTCTGAGGCAGGCTGCATTAATGTGGATACGCAGCCCCAACTTAGAGGCACTGAGGAGTAATTAGTTTGAATACTGGGGAGTATGAAATAGTGGCACCGGAAAGTCCACTTTACCACTATTTCAAAATGAGTGTTATTCCTCGTGGAACGCAGGAGTACAGATTTTGAAATAACGGGCTTGGTAGTGTGGGCGCGCTGCTTGTGATTTCAAAATAAGGGGAATTATTTTGAAATAACTCCCTCGTGTAGACCAGGGCCTGGCATAGCATCAGAAACAATATCAGGGAAGAAATAGACATTCCTCCAATACTGACTTTCATGATGTGCATTGGAAAGTTGTTACTAGGGTCCCTGTGCTCGCATCTCATGTCAACGAGCGTGCCTTGAAAAAGGACTAGGGTCACCGAGATGTTTAAAAGAGGTACCCTGACATTTACATAGCATTGTGCAACATAGCTTTTCTGGGGTGTTTTTTTTCTGCCGAGGTCTGCAAACATATCCCGCTTAGTAGTTTGTGATAAATAATTTAGCAGCAAGAATTTTATAATGAGCGAAGTCATGATTTCACTGCAAAAGAAAAAAAAATGGAAGAAATTGCACAAGATGTAGGAGCGGTAACTCCTGTCACAGTGATACCTTTAGGGTTTTTAAAGATACACGTGCATATATTTTTGGGAGGAGTCGGCTTTACAGTTTCCTGCAGACTTGATCCATCTCACTGTGACGATTCCCTAAAAATCAGAGCCTTACGGACTTCTCAGTAGATCTGGCCGAGTGAAAATGCTCTTTGTGATTGAACAGATTCCTTGCCTTTGCTGTGCCTGCAGTACTGATCTTTTCTTTTTTAACCCCGCCGGGAAAAATTTGTGAAACGAATATTTCATGTTGGGGGGGGCGGGGGTGGATTCAGGAAAATAATCCTCAGCTAGCTGAGCCGCGGAAGATTATTTTCAGTAAACTGCAAGGGCCGTGCTGTAATTCAGAGTGTCACTGTAGAATATTGAGCTGTCGATACTAAAGTGTGTAGTGCAAGATTGGCCCCTATACTAACTTAAGTAAAACTTCCTTTTTCCTCGGGAAGTTTTAAGCAGCTAAGGAAGTGGTCAGGGTTAGAACTAGGTTTGCCAGGTGGCTCTGGTATTGGCCCGAACAGTCCGGTATTTGCGGCTTCTGTCCGGTAAAAAAACCAGAAAATACCAGACATGTAAAATGTTTATTTCGCTCAACAACTTTGGTTCCTGTTTTTTTTTTCTCAACCAATTTTTTTCCTGCCACATTCGGTATTTTTGGTAAAACTATCTGGCAACCCTAGTTTGAACGTAACTGCAACAGCGGGAGTCGTGGAACTCATCATATCTTGTCCGAGCGAGTCTGTTGTGGGTTAGCCGGAAAAGGAAAAGATACACTTGTTTTAGTCACATAAAAAAAAGCAGCCATTTATAAGCCCTGGAGAAAAATCATTGTCATGCAACAGCTGGCAGACCATGTGTTACACCCCCACAGAGGGACTGTCTACACTGCATTTGAAGCCTAGCTCTGGGGGCGCCTGGCTTGTGGAGTCAGTGTGTTGCAACCCTAGATGACGAACACATCCATACTGCACTTCATGGGCCTTCTGGGGCTTGACCTGCAGCCGCGCTGCCAAAGGACAGCCCTGGGATCTGCGTCCTGGCAGGACTCAGGTTCTTACCTGCCACTCCCTGGCAGGGTCTCTGACCCCCGGTTGTAGCTGCTCGCTGACCTGCCGCTCACTGCTTTATGGGAGGCTTGGCTCAGTGTGCAGTGTGGACAGTGTGGAATGAGGTTTACCGGGGCGGTCGACAAGGGCTTCCCTTGTCGACCGCAGAGCGTCCGGTCTACCGTGCTGTGCGCCAAACAGCTGATCGGCACAGCGCAGCAGCCATTTTGATGTAAATGAAGCGGCGCTTATTTAAATCGCCGCTTCATTTCCCTTTTTTGAGTACACTAATCTACATGGCTCTGTCGACGGAGCCACATAGTCTAGACGTACCCGAAGGGTTTGCCCATTCACTCGCTGAAGTGAATAATGAAAGTCCCTTTGACTTCGGGACCTTAATCTCTTTGGGCCTTTGCCTCTTGTCTAATTAGGTCCCAGTCGTATGGGTTGGCCAACTGTCTGAAGTGGATTCGCATTTTTTATTGTAAAATCTTCATGGGTAGAAGCGATGGGTTCCTATTATAGATTCTTTGGTGTTGGGTGGATATAGATGCATAAGACAACAGAACCTCAGTATAACGCTGTCGGACTTGCATTGTCATTGTTCCAAAGAGACTTTTCTGATGACAACATTTTCCTAGGGTTCTTGGATAGAGCTGTCTGAAATTGATGACAACTTTTCCCCAATGATTTGTTCAAAGTTTTCCAGCAATTCATTTAGGCCTCGGATTTCACAAATCCCCAAATGTCTCTTTCCACCAAATTCCTGAAGGGTATTAAAAATTATTTGCAAAGCCTCAAAAATCCTCTTTGTACCTTTTCTTGAAGCTTTCTTCAAAATCACCAAGAGTGGGTTGTTTTGGGGTTTTTTCAGGGAAAAAGCTGGCTTTTGATTTTTCACAAGCCCATACTGAAAACCATTTTGCACTGCAGTTTATTGGCAAACACACATTTTGTTTATGCTTTGTTTGCACAAGTTTTTGCAAAGTTCTAAACAGACCCAAGTGCTCAGAAGAAAACAGCTCTTGTAAATACGTTATTCTGAGACATATTACTATACAATTTGACAGTATTTTGATTAACAAAATCAATTGGCAATGATTTATGTCTCCACCCAGGCAAAATATTTAAGTAGATGCTTAACTTTCAACCCATCGCTAATCCTACTGAAGACTTTTGGTGTGCCTTATTTTGCTGGATTAAGGCCTGGTTTCCCAGTTCTGCAAATCACTCCATCTGGAATAGTGCTCTCGTTTGCCGGGATTTTTCTTTTCTTTTAACTGCAGCAAACCTCTGCAAAGAGGATACTGTGCATAGTTAGAATGCGACCCCACATGCCGTCAACAGTGTGAGCGTTCAGTATAATAAAGATACCTATTTTCTTTGCAGTGGGTGCAGAAGAGCTGTAAGTCCAATGCACGGAGGCAGATGGCATCCGCCTTCACGCGGTTGTTAAAAAGAAAAGTCATTTGAAAACCCAACGCATAAAATTAGGGACACGGTCATGTCTCTAATGAGGGTCAGTGGCCCTCTGGGTACTTTACACATCTGTGCCTATTTTAGGGTTGCTTATTTTTTCCTCTGCAACATCTAGCATGAACCAGATGTGTGGTAACGCATACATTCCACTAGCACACCCAGATCCCAGAGTCTGACTTTAAAGAGTTTTACAATTAAGCACCTCTCATGCCAAGTTCTTGCAGTCCATACTGGGCCAGTGGGTAAGATCATGTACCGACCGGAGACCCTGCACCTCCTGGGCAAAACAGATACTGCACCTTTCTCCTGCAGTTCGTAGCTTCTTTGTTGTCTTAGTTTAATGTAAAGATAGGAGCCTTTTAAATGGTTTGAGTGGAGCTGATTTCTGCCCATGATGACAATCACTGGTGCATTCTGAGAGAGCAAGATAGTTACGTACACAGCATTTTTCTTATGAAAAGATTTCCTGTAACATGTGCATTCAGCTTCGTTTCCTTTACACCGTAGCACGGTAAAATGGCGGAAGAGAGATTAGACCAATTGTATTACCTTGTTAAACTGCTGAAAGCATGGTAAGGCAAAAAAATTATCTGGCGCTTTTCTGAGTCCGCTGTGCAATTTCTTTTCTGCCCCCAAAGGCATCTTTTCTGCATTTTGAACTTCGTTATTCTCACGGTGCTAAAAAGCAACAGGCAAACAAAAACCCCAAACAAAACCCTAAACTCCACTCTTTAATTCACTCTAAAAAGCACCCCATTTTATTCGATTTTCTTGGTCAGACCAAATTGTGTGCAATATGTAGGAAATTGAAACCACATTTTTCATTTAGCTGTCCAAAATAAAACTTATGAGGAAAAAGAAGCAATAAAGCAGTTACAATCTGGTCATCTATAATTATCTCTGAGGTTGGAGTGGTTCCACATTTAAAGAAAGTGACACCACAAGTTTGTGAAGCTTTTGTCACCCTCAGAAATTTCACTTCTCTTTTATTATTTCAGATGGTAAAAACTGCTGAAAGTAGCATTATGTATTTGGAAAGTATCTTGGTGAAAAAGGAATAGGCGATCTATAGAAATGCACCTTTTTATTGGAACAGTGACAACGCAATATTTGCTTTCTGTATTGCACTAATTTTAGATTTTTGGAGATGTTAAATTTATTGCAACAAACTGTATTCTTTAAATTGATCTAACTGAATTCAGAGTTAAAAGTCTTAACTTTCCCACAAGGTCTATTTCTATTCATCTGTTCCACATTACTCTTTTTCTCTTAAGGTTCTATTGCCAACTGTCAGGCAAGAAGAACTGCCAGCCCAGTGCCAGTAACTTTGACCCCTCGTAATGAGGTTTACAGGGGCTTTCGAAAGAGGGTTTTTTTCCCAACATTTGAACCCGTGTAGACAGGGCCAAATGGCGGAAAAGCCTCTTCTGGGAAAAAAAAAAAACGGAAGAAGGTATGCAAATGTGAGTGCTATTTGCATGCCTCTTCTGAAAAAAAACCCCACAGTGTAGCTGTACAAAGATGCCCGCAGCTTTTCAGGTGGATGCCTGGGTGTAGGTGGCAAAGCTACCAGAGGGTGGAGAGCTTGTGTCTTAGATGGTGTCTGTTTCTTTAATGTCAGAGTGGCTCAGAGGCTTTTAATACAGGCTGCTGCAGAAATCTGATGGCTCCCTTTTCACTTGGCAGGAGGGAGAAAACTCCCTTGTGTCTTCCCTGTTTGTTTGGGGGAACTGGTCAACGTTGGGCCATGTGGCCTTTCTCTGTTCCTCCGCGGCTTAGCTCAGAATTAGGGAATCATTCAAGATGATCCCCTGACATCTATGATGGTGCTTGGTCCTGCCGTGAGGTGAGGGGACTGGACTTGATGACCTCTCGAGGCCCCTTCCAGGTCCAGTGTTCCACGGTTCCATAACGTTCACCCCTTTCATTTTTTTCCACCACAGCTGTCTGAACTTTTCTCAGTCAGGGGAGAACCTGCTGAGGTGTCCTCCGATGGGTCAGTGAGCACTTCTCAAGGTCCATAACCCAGACAGATGGCTGCCCCCTGCAAAGGGATGCTCTCTGCTCCAGCAGGAGGAGGAGGATGTGGTGGTTGGGGGTGCTAGGCTGGTACTTAGGAAATATTGGTTCAAATCCCTGCTCTGCCACAGATCTCATGGGTCACCTAGGGCCAAATGTTTCAAGCCATTTAGGTGCCTAAAGAGGCAAGCAAGTACCTGGTGGGTGTTTCTAAAGCGGCTGCCTCTGCTGGGATCTTTTCAAAGAGCTGGCCTTCTGTGTGTCCCGTCTATGAAAGGGAGATGCAATAATGCGGAAGTGCCCTATCTCACGGGGGGGGTGTGATGTGAAGTAGATTGCGGGGCACTCAGATACTAAGGTCCCGGTGGCCTGAAACAGCCAGCCCGCTGCTGCTTTGGTCTTGCTGTTTGGTCTCTTCTGCAGCACAGGCCTGGGGAGAGGCACTAGCGCTGAGGTACGTCCGCTTCTGGCACCCGAGCTTGGGCTCCAGCTTTTAAGTTGCACCGTAGACACTGAGGCTGTCGGACTGTGCAACGCCAGTGAACAATTGTTCTTTTTAACCTCTGAGGACAGGACAAGGAGCCATGGGCTTAAATTGCAGCAAAAGAAGTTTAGGTTGGACATTAGGAAAAACTTCCTATCAGGGTGGTTAAACACTGGAATAAATTGCCTAGCGGGGTTGTGAAATCTCCATCACAAGATATTGAAGAGCAGGCTGGACAGACGCCTGTCGGGGAGGGTCTAGAGGGTGCTTGGTCCTGCCGTGAGGGCAGGGCACTGGACTTGATGACCTCGTGAGGTCCCTTCCGGCTCTATGGTTCTATGATTCACAGATTGAGCACCGCTGGGCACACTGTCCTGTGCAAAGAAGAGGTCCGGGTGTATCCCCACCTCACGGCCAGCCGCGCCACGGAAGAGACGTTAAGCCTACTTCAGGAGGGTGGCAGAGCTGCGCTGTCCTAATGGCAGCTGTTCAGACACTGAGGAGACAGCGTGAGATAAGAATGCAGGGAGATAATAGCTGACATGCAGGCCTGTATCTCAGTGCCGGGACTGAGCCCCGCTTTATATGCAAAGCTGATTTCCCCTTCCGACCTCCAAAGTTGGGTAATGAAACTCATGTATCTGATCTAATCAATGTGATCCCTCGGAAGCGGGGTCTTAAATCAACCTACTGTTGAAAGCTCAGCTGGTTGCCAATTGCAATGTTATTTGAGCACTTCACAGTGGCTAATGCACTGATTCTAATAGCCCCACCCCTTGGCAGGTAGAATTGTTCCCATTTTACAGATGGGTAACAAACATCCAGATCCTCAAGGTACCTGACTCCCATTGAGTTCAGTGGCAGTTAGGCAAGTTTCTCAGGCCCAAATCCTTACAGATATTTAGTTACTGAAGGTCACATTGGAAGTCTGTGTCAGAGCAGGGAATTCAGCCTGTCTCTCCTGAGTTCTATGCTAGCATCCTAACTAGTGAATCATCCTGCCTCATGTTTATGCAAGCAACTCTGGATAGAGAGAGCAATTTTCATGTCCAGTTCTAAAAATGTAGCCCACTGGAGATACGAAAAATCTCTATATAATAAACTGTGATTTCTGTGTGTGATCATTCGCAGTTCAAGTTATCTTTCTGGCTGTTTTACACAAAGAGAGAGTTCTGTTTTGCTATTCTGGGAGGGGAAGATCGTCTAACAATTTTTAAGCTAGACCTATGCTGTGAATCACAGGGCAGGTTTTACCCCTAGCTAAACAGTGCCTCATTTTAGTCTAAATTTAAGAATGATACAATTGCCGTGCAGATTAAAATAATTTTTTCTAACTCATAAATTGAGATGGAATAGTAATTATTTTTGGAGTGGTATTTTTTGTTGATGTGCAGTATTCACAGCTTTGGGCAGTATTTGGTCGACGCGCAGTAGTGTGATGATGTTATAGTAGTCATTAGAACTGGGTGAGAAACAGGAAAAAGACTTCATAAGCCAATTTAAAGTTGCCTCGATTTTGTCAAATTCATGACTTGTCCATTTTCATGACATTTTTTGTCCACATGTCATCAAAACCATTTTAAACACTTGTTATTTAACTGAAAACAATTTTCTTACTGCAACTGGGCATTCAGTAAACACAATTTCAATAATTTTCTTTAAAAATCGATAACATTCAATACTTTTTTATTTCTTTTTCTTTAAAATCTAATGAACACTTCCAATCAAATGGAAAATGGGGACAGCAAAATGTTTAGTGGGAACACTGATTTTGAAAAGAGGCTAATTTTTTAGCAAAATCCTCTCTTTTTAATGCAAACCATTTCAGTGGCTCTAGATTAAATCAGTCCATGAAGAAGATACCTGTAAGTGGATGAACATGTGGGTAACTTTGCTGATTCCTATTCATTGGCAAAGAATTGTATATCAAATAACAGCAATGCGCACTGGAGAATCATCTGTATTCATTTCAGGCAGCTAGATAAGAAAGCTGTTAGATTTGAGGTACTCTAGTTTCCCCTCTTATGTCCTCTGGTCCTGCCATGTGTGTTCTAGATAATAAACCATGAAGGCGGGAAGGTAGTAAGACAAATGCGAAGAGAGTGAAATGTGCAATTATTTTTACTGCCTCGCTTATTGTTATTCCTTTTCTCCTATGTCTGCGAGGTTCCAGCTTCCAGCTCTGTGTCCTCTCTGTAGGCCCATTGCAAGGCTATTTAACTAGTATTTGGGGGTAGAATTGCATTATCTGTTGATTCCTCTGCAATTGACTTGGCAAGGTGATCTTCGTGTTGACAGTTTAGCAGCGGCAGTATTATTTGTCACGTTCCATGCTCGGCCCCAGAATGCTCATTTTTGTCATGAACAAGGATCCTGACTAGGGCTTCTTTGGCCCCATCTGTCCCCCGCCCTCGTATCGCTGAATCTTGCATTCCTCGTAAGCGCAGTGCTGAGACGAGACTCGCCAGCCGAGCTGCTGTGCAAATGGGCCATTGATGGTTTGTGAATCTGAAGAGGGTTAACTCATCTGTGCAGTCAATTAAGATGAGTTTTTCAGTTAACAGGCACCCTGGGAAGAAATGAGTTGCTTTCATTTCTGGGATGATGAGCACTTAATGAAGAAAACATCTCTGAGTTCTACCCAGGCTGCGGAAGATAACCCCAAAATGCAACATCGTTTTTTTTTTCTTTTAAACGTGTTTGACTAAGAGAGGTGAGAAGGAGAAAGCAATGGGTGTGTGAATTCTCTTGTGGGCGAGGAGCGACTGAGAACTGAGCCATGGGCTATAGATTAAAATGGCTGCCCAGGCAAAAATGAAAGTCTCTTGCTAATTTTCTCAGCCCATGATGTCTAGCCTTCCCTCTGCTTCTATTTGACTATATTTAAGTAATATTTCAGAGTTTCCTAAAAAAAAAAAAATACCCTGCCATGGTTTTACTCTTGGGATTGCTTTTTGTAAGCCAAGACTATCCGTAGTAAAGTAGATGCCTCTGGTTAAGATTCAGTGTCAAGTATTCTTTCTTTCTCTCTTTCTCACCAAGCAAAGTTAATACGGCTGCATTGATTGGCACCATCCAAAGATCTTGCCCAGTGATTTTAAGTTCAGTTGGTTTTGGACTGAAATCCCTAGTCAGTGAATGAGTGGATTCTCTTGAAATGCAGCATGTGTTTCATCCCAATTCTTTGTGCTTCCACCTCCTTTGTTGGAGCTAACTGAAGAGATGTTTCCTGATTTTTTTTTTTAGCAGACACACATCTCTTCTGTACATTGTGTCATCTGAAAATCTACTTTCGCAAAGCCCAGGAACATAAGTGCTTGTTGGTTTTTAAAACTGAATAACTCGGTTCCATATCATCCTCAGATGTGTCACTGAGCGCGAGCGAGCTGGCAGCGTGTTTTTACACACACATCGGATAACGTAGAGGTAGCATCGCAAACTTTCACACTCAGGAACATTATGTGGATTTGAAACTATCCCCAGAGAATTTTGGTTCTCTTTAAAAAAAAAAAAAGTATTTTGGCAGCTTTTAAGATAAAATTCATCTCCCATATATTTTCAAACCACTTAAAGGAGAGCTGCTCCCATCTACACCACAGAAAGACTTGATTTGCCATCCCCGATCAGACGACTGGTCCATCAAATCCAGTTTCCTGTCTTTGGCAAGTAGCCTGTAACTGATTCTGTGACTGTTTCATGCCAGTTTTGCAGTGCTGTCCATGAAAGGGAATTTCTTCCTGACCCCCTATAGAAATTCATTATGTCCTGACAGAAGATTTGAGAACACAGTGGCGACCTTCGCTTCCATTATTACAAATATCAATGATCACCATCTTATCCACATCATTCTCAGCTCCAGTGACAGTATTTGAGTGGATAATATCCTGCAGCAGTGGATTATACAAGCGGAATATATAGCTGTTTATTCTATGGTTTCCAGTCATTAATTTAATCCAGAGTCTTTTCACTATTTTAATGAAACATTGGTTAGTTTTCACCATATCCTCCTTACTGTTAGAGTTCTCATTCACATTTTCTCTAACCCCTCTCCTTTCCACAATAAATGACTAGGTTGGTTGTTTTTTTTTTTTTTTTTGCAGTCTTTTGTCATACTGTAATTTCCACCATATTCCCACCCTTCTGGTTTTTTGGACTTCTGCGGTTTGCACCCTTCGTACGGGGAGGGGGCCAAAACTGGACACACTGTTCTAGACATACTGCTTATTCTTGTCTGATAAAATTCCTCGTGATGTTGGCTTGACTTTCTAGAAACTACTAAATCATGCAGATGGGGCTTTGCTGAATGGGTCACTCAATTTGACCCGGGCCACAATTCTGGACCATAGTTACAGGGCGATATGGCAGCATGCTCAAATTAGAATGGAAAAACTTGACACTGTTTGTTTAGCCCATTCCCCCAAAGCACTGGACATACAAATAGGTTTCTGCGTCAGTCCTGCTGCTCTTGTACAGTCAAGAGTCCAATGTTCTTTTTAAAAGTTGAACCTACTTCATCCAGTTCTAAACCCATGCTGCTGCTGTTGTGTGGGGATTCTGCGAACGGGCAGTGTCAGGTGGCAGAGGTTGTTGGTGCAGAAGATTGCACTTTGTCTGTGAAGCTCTCAAGGGTCATCTAGAGGTAGAACCTCTCTAGTCCGGCACCCTCAGGACCTGACCGGTTCCGAACCAGAGAATTTTCCAGACCACAGGAGGTCAATATTGTCTAGCAGCGTTACCAACACTTCCACTGCTTGCTGGGCTCTGAGAAGACATTTAGGGGTAAATTAAAGCTAAATAACAGCACAGAACACTGAGTGCCAGGACTGGTGGCCCTTCAGGGGACCATGGGAAACTTGGCCACACCCATGCTAAGTGGACACCCAGCAAACTAACAACATTCCAGATGATAGATGTTTCTGGGTGCGAGAGTTCTGTATTGGAGAGGTTCAACCTGTCTAATTTGACAGCAGCCCCACGGGGACCTAATGGTAGGCCCCAACCAATAGACAAAGTGGATTAGGACTTGTGTTTCAGTTTCCTGCAATAACAACCCCTCTCATTCAGAGCTCTCCAGCAAGGTGTTGCGTTCATTTTCTTATCCATCTCCATGGTGTGGCCACTCACTTAGCGTAGGAGGACATAGTCAACAGTAGATACACTCAGGGTCAGTATTTGTTTTCACATGTTGGGTACTTACCTCAGATTTTTTATTCTTATAATTGAATCAAAAAAGGACAATTTAAATCACAGTAGACCTGTCTGGAAAATTGTTGCTAACCTCTGGTTTTCCTTGTGTCGCAAGGCATAGGGCATATGGAGAATATGGACTCTGAAAAAGTCCAGGAATGAAGAATCTTGTGTGGGCAAAATGAAATACCTACTGAAAAATCTCATTTGGGTACATATAAATTACTCTCAGATTTGGAGCATTTAATTGTTGCGTTCTGTCTCTTTCTCTCTCTCTCTCTCTCTCATACTCTCTCTCTCACACACTCCCCTCCCTCCCTCAGGCACACATTCTGTTCCCTCACAGACACACACACACACACACACACACACTGCTCAGGAACCTCCCTCCCCCCCCCCCCCCCACACACACACACACACACACACTCTCTCTCTCACTTTCCCATACCTCCCTCCAATGCCTCTCATTTCCAGGCAGCGACTCGTTTTACTCCCAGTATTACCTACCCCAGATACTTGGTGTCCCCTTACTTCTATTCTTGAATTCTGTTCACATTTGTGAATTGTGAACGGGGGATGCCGGTGGTTTACAAAAGAACTTCCTGGCGTTTTAAGGTGCCCGCCTGAATCTTTGTGTTGGATGCTCCCGTTGGGTTCTTTGTCCCACTTGGGGGCCGCGGCAGGCCGAGCGTTCTGTCCGAGTAAACAGTTGTCCTGCCATTGAAACAAGCAAGAGCCAACTGCGGCTCTAATTCAACAGAGTCTACCGCAAAATAAGGGTGAAAGGCCCCCTGCTCTCCAGACCCCGCAGCCACTCTCTGTCTGCTATGAATGGAGTAAGTTCTGCACGTACGTGGCATGTGCTGACGAGGAGGCATTTGGAGTGCGGAACATGGTATGCAGCCCACTGATGTGAGCGTTAATTAAAAAGGGGCGTGACACTAGAATCTGGAGACTGTGAACGATGTCATGCTGTTGAAAATAGGCCAGGCTGGTAATGGCCGAAAGTCATTTTTATCTGACAGCTGTTCTGTGGCATATGTAGCACGAACTCTTGGCTTCGGATCAGTTCTTAGTAGCCAGGTAGCTACATTAAAACCATCTTTGCTGGCAGCTTTCTCTCGGCAGAAACGCTATGGGGACAGTGGGCAGAGCGAGGAAGGCCAGGCCAGCGGCTGCAGGGTTTTGTGGGGATTTGGAACAAGACTTTAGTGGGTTCCTGGGTCAATTCACTGCTCTGCCTCCAGCTTTCCGGTTTGATGTTGGGCAAGTCATGTCGGCTGATGCTTTCAAAGGTATTCAGCATTGCTGCTTTCCACCATGCAAGGCCGCCGCCACTTTGCAGCCTCCCATTTGGGAAAGTGACATAGGAACCTACATGGAACTGAAAGTCCGTTGCCGTTGGCAATGTTGCAGTGGCTATTTCAGCAGGCCTGCCAATGGAGCAAAGAGGAGAGTTTCTCAAGGGCCTGGCAATTCGAAGGGCTACTGCAGCGGTGTCTGTAGCCCCTTTAAATGACTCTCAGAGCGCCGCACTGCGCACTCTGTGCGGCTCTAAGGGCTGGGGCGGTGTGGTGCGCTCCGGGTGGCACAGAGGACTGTGTGCACCTGGCCCCGCCCTTTCCTCCCGAGACCCCACCCGTGCCGGAAGCCAGGCTCCCCCACACACCTGGCCCCGGGGCCCGCAGAGGCTGTTGGTGCCTCATGTGTAGGCCCCTGGATATCAGAGAGACAAGGCAGGTGAGGTGATCTCTTTTATGGCACCCACTTCTGTCAGGGAGAGAGACCAGACCTCTTCTTCAGGACAATATCACTGAGGCACCGAGGGGTGGGAGTTCAAAAGTGCCTACGCAGGTTTGGCCCCAAAGTCACTTTAGAAAATTGTACGTAGCCGTCTGAATTGACGAGGCTTGCAAAGCTGAGCGCGGCAATGCTTAAACCCTTTGGAAATCTGAGCCGTGGTGTCTCAGGGGCTCCGTAAACAGGAATGGAAGGGGGTGTAATAACCCTGTCTTACATCCAAAGGGTGTAGGGAAGATACATATCTTAAAGCATAGGCTCTTGGCAGGAAGAGAAAGAAATATTAAATTTAAAAAAAATCATAATTTAATTAAATTAAAGAGAAAAAAATTAAATTATAAATCATAATTCTGATCATTCCATCCTGTTTATTAGACCAATTCAGTAATCATTTGGCAAGTCCAGTCAAGTTACTACATACTTATCTATTTGCCTCCTCCCACCCCCGTTGCCTGCATTGGTTAATTAATTTCAATTACATTATTTTCTTTGTCCAAGTGTGTATTTATAAGTTTCTCACTGTCTGCTACCCATTGGATTAAATTGTCAGCCACACACACACACGCACCCTTTTTTAGCGAAAATTAATTTCATAGCCATAGATGGCACGTATGGTCCATTTCACAAAGTCTAGGTGAATAGCTAAAGCATAGTTAGTGCTGCCCGGAGATAGGACTAGTCGGTATTTAAGTTGAAAGGAGCTCGCCATCTTTAAACAGGCTTTGCTAAGGTTTTCTAAACTACCCAGCCTAACTCTGTGATCTCCCCCGCTGTGAGCCATAAGTTGCTTGTCGGCTTGTTCTGGGAGAGTAATAAGTATTGTTGTTTAGCAATTGTGTTGTTGAAATTCAGCTCCACTATGTCTGACAGTATTTATCTAAAATACTTTCCCGGTGCGTGTTCAAGTTCCAGTAAACCGTGTCTTATTGTGCGACCTTTTCATTTTCCAGTGAAAAGGGATCAGCTCGTCAGATAAAAGCTACAAGCCAGAGTACAGGAAAAATGCGTGCTCAGAAAATCCGAGCATGATTGAAAACAAGATGTGTTAAATCAATGCGGTTTATCGCCTGCCTATTCCTGGCAATTGCTGTTCTAAGCTCATTCTGAGCACACACTAGATGATAAAAGTATAGTGTCACAGTGCTCACTGGGGTGTGAGGGCAGGAAAACATGTTTATCAGACAGGCTGGTATAGTTTCCCCCCCTCCCTTGATAACAGTTATTGTCAAAACTCTTCGGGAAGAAATTGGAACAATTATCGACGTAAGTAATATCACTGCTGTTAAAACCCGAGGCTACCGAGAGGTCTAGAAGGCTAGCTTTCCCCCAAATGTTAGAAGACAAAACTGCTTTAGTTATAATCACTTTAATACTGTATCATCCATTATGCAGTCAAAATGATCTGTCTGCTTTCTTCTGAGCAAGTAACCTTTTAATTATTTTGCACGCCCAAATCAAAGAGAATGTTCAAAAATAAAGATGTAAGAAAGCCTGGAAGCTTTCATTTTCTCAGGGGAGTGAATCTTAATTTAGATCTTTAATCCAACTTCATAACTAAGCCTCCTGGAAGGTCAGCTTCTTCCAAGAACATGGCACATGGTTCGCAGAGGGCTCATTACAGTTAGGGGCAGCACACTTTTTCATAGGGTATGTCTACCAATTCCCTGCTTCCCATCTCAGATGCAGGGATTGTGGAAATGAGGGCTGGTATATTTCTCCTTTCCTCCACCAGTAGAGACTTGTCATTGGACTGCCATCCAAGTGCAAAGGAGGAGAATTTGGTCTAAGATATTGTATTGTAGCAAAGACCCTTAACTTTCAGGAAGGGTCATTCATTGTGTTATTTATGCAGCCTTTGGTCTTGGACATAGCAAGTGAGGATATAAAAATCAAGTCCAGGCTAAGCTTTCAAATCTTACAAGGAGGAAGGAGAAAAATTGTTCTCCTTGGTCTCTGATGGTAGGACAAGAAGCATTGGGCTTAAATTGCAGCAAGGGAGGGTTAGGTTGGACATTAGGAAAAACTTCCTAAATATTAGGGTGGTTAAGCACTGGAATAAATTGCCTAGGGAGGTTGTGGAATTTCCATCACTGGAGATATTTAAGAGTCGGTTAGACAAACACCTGTCAGGGATGATCTAGATGGTGCTTGGTCCTGCCGTGAGGGCAGGGGGCTGGACTTGGTGATCTCTCGAGGTCCCTTCCAGTTCTTGTGTTCTATGATTCTATGATCTTAAATTCAATGTGTATGTAAAAGCTAGGGGCAGAGGGGTAATCAGGCAAAATTCTCCATCACAATCGACTTCAATCGAGTTATTTCTGATGTTCTGTACTGCTACTTGGCAGGTCTGTTACTAGAGCAGAATCGGGCCCCTGATAATCTGTGAAGGGAGGAGACGAGAGACAGTTGGATTTGCAAAGAAGGAAAGGTTAAAAATAAAGTGTGTCCTCAAACTGCTTAGAAGCTTGACAATGTGTAGTGAGGATGTGAAAATGGGACTTTTCCTACAAATTGACTGGCTGCCTCCTCTTTCTTTCTGTTTCACCCAAAACGTTTAAAAAAATGATTGTTGGACTCACAGCACTTTTGAGAAAGAGACTAAATACGGACTTTGGTGCCGAGCGGTAGGCACCCAATTTTAAAAATGGCATCGTCATTGTCTAACTGTATATTGGCTTAAATAGAATGGTCATCCCGCAAGCACTGCACATTTGCAGCAAAGCCATATTGAATTCTTTCATGCGTTTCCTGAATATGTTCCAGACAAATGGAAAACATTTTGCAGCTTCCACTAACAGAGCAAAACCAGCAATCTCAGATAAATAAGTATCAATTATCCCAAAATCCCCCTGACTGGTCAGTAACTAACTTACGTGGGCCTCATGTTCTCCTTAGCCGTCTCTAAGAGGTTTTCCGCGCACCCAGTCTGCAGCTGGGCCAGAAGTTAGCATTCAGAGTTAATGCATTTTGAGGATTTTATTATAAAATCGCTGGCAGTCAAGTAATGCTGGAACAGGAGCCAATATAGGAACCTGAAAAGACCCATCTTGTAATTTCAGTGTTTAACTTCCAGCATTAATTTGGGGCCAAGTCTTGCATTCCTTGCATTCTCCAAACCAGCTCAGAACACCCTCAGAACCCTAGCTGCAAAAGCAAGGCCAGCCACTTACGTGCTGCAGAAAACTTGCCACCATGAAGAAAATATCCTCTTGAGTAACACGCCGTTGAAGCTGGCCTCTTTCGCTGTTAGTTCAATAAAGAGCAGTCGCTAGGGAAACCCAGAGACCCAGGTGCTAGTCTGATTGTTGGACTTGGCTCCAGAATGTTATTTATTGCTTGGCAAAAAAAATGAATATTTGTTTGGACATTAAATTGCAATAAAATATAAATGTTTCATTTCTGAATATCTCCATCGCTGTTTCCAGTAAAAAAAAAATGACATCATGTCACAGTCCCATTAAGAAAAGGAAATTAAACACACAAGAATATATTAAAGTAAGAGAGCCATGAAGCCATAAAAAGCAGGGAAATTCTGAGTTTGCCCTGGAATGGCCCTTCTAACACCAATTTTTCCATCCAGGCAGCGGCTGCCCCTCCTACTTCCATTTTCCATTGCCTACGGGAATAAATTCTCCTGGGAAAGCTAATGGAAGGGAGGCGTTACAAAAAGCAAGTCATCTTCACAACAACAGAAATAGCCTGAAAGCTTGTGTGTTTTCATTGAATGATCTTTAATTAGCCAAGAGAACACTTTGCAGGAAGATTTGCAAAATATGTTTTTTTTCCATTGGAGGATGTGTTTTGTCTTTTCTCATGGAACACATACAACACGCCGACCGTGCACAGAAGGTGGCATTTGGGGTGTGCTCCCAACATGCCAGATCAGAATGTGTAACTGCGTTGGGGTTGGGGGTTGCTTTCTCCGGGAGCTCTGAGGAATTGGTGGGATCTGGGAGGTAGGGGTTGAGAAGAAAAATCAAAAGTCGAGAAGAGCAGTTGAGATTGCAGGCCTGAGAACCAACCATGTTGAACCAGAGCTCCTTACAGAGGCAGGGAGCTGAGTTGTTGGAGGAGACAAATGCACAGGAGAAAAAGTCGACCGTGGGCTGTGAATTTTTTCTGCCGACATTCACTAGCGTGAGACCAGCTAGCTCAGAGATGCCTCTTTGCCTCCAGACGTTTTGGCAAATGCCTGGAAGTTTTGGCCACTTGGTCAAATGTCCAAGTGAAATGTGTCATGGGTTGTCCTGGCTGTAGCACATATTTCCTGGAGATCACTTTAATGGTTTCAGGTGAGAGCTGTGTGCATATGCACGTAACGCATGGGTAGCTAATCTCTGTGCAGACACCCACATCCCATTCAACATACCCCTTTGGCAACGTGCATTGTCAACTCAAGTCCGGCTGCTGCATTGAGAACCACGCGGGCACAGCAGCCTCTTGGCAGTGCAGAGTCGGGGCCTGAAGCGATCCTGTCCCTCTGTTTCCCTGCCAGGGACAAATCCAAAGGAAATGGGCTTTACATAGGACACAGGGATTGAGGGGTGAGTATCTTCCCAGCCTTGGAACTACAGAAGTCCAACTCGGAAGCGACTGTTGCTTCGTCATGCTTTTTCTTCTGGATAGCCCCAGAGCGTGGGGGTGCAGTTTGCCTTGGATCGACCCCATGGGTCATGCTCTCGCCAGTTACCCAGCCTGCTTTGTACCTGCTCCCTTCATGCCCCCACCCCCAGAAAGCCCTCTGCGATGCTGCAGGAAGTAGCAGTATGGAACACGAGCGTGTGGTCTTTCGGAACCTCTCTTTCCCGCGCCACAAACAAACAAGGCCATTCTGCTGGGATTAGGACCCTCGTTCACCTGTGGAACAGTGGCTCTCTTTCCCCCTCTCCGGTGACCGAGAGCTAGTTAAGGATTTTTTAAAATTTTTTTTTGCTTTTGTTGAGCTTCCTGTATTCCTTGCCCTTTCGTGCAGAGAATGCTCCCAGTTTCTATAGGGAGGTGCCGGCTTCTGACTGGTTTTGAATCCAACAGAATAAAAGAAAAATGATGGCTGAACAATAAAAGGAATCAATGAAGCCATGCATGCATGAGAAACAAATGAACTGGTTTTGCTTTCTGCTCTGAACTCTTTCCATAATGCTGCTATGTAGTGCAAGTTTATTTTTCTTCAAATAATAATGTTAAAATGTGTCTAATTCAATTACTCTCTGCATCAGCTGAATGAGTTTTCCTTGGAGAAGAGTTCTCCTAGGCTACCCCAAGCTATGGGTTCCATATGATATTTGAACAGGTTCTTTTAATTGCTGATATTAAGTGTCGATCATTCTGCTGTAAGTTGGCAGCATGGCCAGAGAAACAAATTCCTCTCTCAGATACATCAGACAGTCATTCAATTAACCACCAAAGCTTTATTGACACAGTAGGAATTCATTATGTGAAATATTAAAAAAATACCCCAAGCTCCCAAACCTTCCACTGTCTGGTTTAAATAAAAAAGGGGCATTTTTAAGATGGTGGATTATGTATACATCTTGATTAAAATGATCAATGATTGAAATTATAGAGAGGGTGGAAACATTTATTTTCTCAAAAATGTAAGCAGCATTTTTGTTGAAAATCCAGTTGCAGATGGAAACATGAAAATAATGCATACTCATGTCCTTATTTCCACAGACATTGTGTGTGTTTTTTATTAAACCCCTTAGATTTCATGAATTATGGCTTCAGATTTTCTGCATAAAGAGGCTCCGTGGCTTATTCTGTTAGAGTTTAATTCGAAAGAAAGTTCTTCCTCAAGGGTTTAAGAAGTAATTCATAAAATGGCAAGAATAATAAATATTGTGCCTTAACTCATAGACAGACAGATTTTGTACACTTGGGGGTAATTTCAGTTAATTCACACAAGAGACAGGTTGAAAGTTTATTGTTTGGAAGGGAGAAAAATGGCTTAAATCTCATATTTGCAAAAATGATTATATTAGCTTAAATGAAAATGCTATTCTGCTAACAACTTCAATAAGCATTACATTTGGAAAAGTATTTCAATAAAAAGTTACCCGAAGTTCACTACAACTTAAAATATATAAGTGAGGAGAAAGTACTTACTTTGATTTATATGTCTTTTGGGGGTGTAATTATTGGCTTTTTACTCGCCTATGTAAAACAATATACTTTTGTAAATGGATTTCTGGCCACTTTACTCCACATTTTTTTAAAACATAAAAAGTAAGCACTGTCAATCAAAGAATTTTAAGGTTTATTTCCTCTTTAGAAATGATTGATAGCCTTTTAGATTTACACGTTGACAAGTTAAAGGGTTCTATTGGTGTAATTATGTACTAAATTCACAGTCTTTCAATTTAAATGTCCTTTTAAAACCACACGATTATCATACCTGTATTTTGAAAAGTGGGCCAGTCAGTTTGGGTTGGTATACAAATTACTGCCATTAGCCTTGGGACCTATTTGCATTTAATACAGTTTTTCAAGTTATTAGTTCTTCCAATAGTACTCTTTAAAAATTAGGGGACTGGGAAAGCATTTTAAGTATAATATGCGGTAACTTGGTTTAAATGTATGGATGGACGTCAAGAATACGGATACTGGCTTTGTTGCTCAGTCTGAATGTCTGAACCCAATCCCGACTCCCTCTGCTCACCCGCTTTATTCTAGGACACTGGGAAATGCGGGGGCAAATTGTGGTGGAGTTCAACTGCAGAGGCCAATCCAACGCTCATTAAATACGATGCCAATAAGCTTCCACGAGGCTAGAGTCTGATCTCGTGTGTTCTCTGATAGAAGTGATGCAGTTACTCCAGATTTTGGCCAATGTCCGTGAGATCAGAATCCAGGCCATTTCTTTGGTATTTTTGATGTCACGGGAGCAGTTTTGGTCCGTAACTCCCAGTTGGGGCTAAAGATTTAAGCATGAAAAAAGTAAAAGTGAACCTAGAGTCCCTAAAAGTGAAGTGAAATTACTAGTCTAAGTTTGAAGGAAAACTGAATCTGCCCATGGCTACATCTATGGTGAGGTGAGCCACTCAATTTTAGTTTGCACTGGGTCAAAGATGATAACATTGCAATTGGTAGCAGCATTCCTTGTCTGGCATCTTTTCCAGTTTCTAAGGACCTGGCCATGTACACGGGTGAGTGCATGCTTCCATCCCCACTGGAGAAACATGGGAATCAGTTGAAGTTAAGAGTACTCTGCATCTCCCAGGAAGCACTTAGCATTATCTGAGATTGGACCACAGAGTTCTCCTTTTGTTTTTGGTTACCCAGTTTAAAAAATAGTCCCAGGAAATCCTCTATGGATTTCTAATGGGCTGAAAGTGTGGGAAGGCATGAGAAAATGACTAGAACATCAGAGGGGAATTTCAAAACTGGCCTCCATTTATCTTGTCCCAGAACTTAGTAGCTACTTTCACTAAAGGAGCGGGGGAGGAAGTGGGGAGCCACTGGATTGAAACGCAGAAGAAATGTACTTGACGGAACCTTGCGAAAATCTTTTAACACAACTGCATGAGAAACTTGAGCAGAGCTCTAGGGATGTTGTTTAAAAATCTCACGGTTTAGCTATTTATAATAAATAGTAATTTGTCATAAGTATTAGCTACAGTTTAAGCTAGCTGTAGCCACAAGGAAGGGCACAATAAGGAAATTGCGAGATAATGAGAACAGTGGTGTAAAAAATAAGTACATTGTGTCTAGATTTTTCTACAAAATCCCGTAGCAGTGCTGACAATGTGAGGCTAATCTGGGAAATGGCAACAAACTGGAAGGCAGTTGGATCACCTGTTCTCTGTCATGGAGCAAAATAACTATGCTTATCTGTTTCTGCACAATGTCAGGCTAGCTACACAGCAGAGATGGAAAGTTCACAACAGACAAGAGAATCATAGACATGCAGGGGTGGACGGGACTCCAAGAAAATATCAAGCCCAATGCCCTGGTGTTAAAACAGGACCAAGTAAAACTAGACCGTCCCTTACAAGATAGCCCATTCCAGTGCTTCGCCACCCTCCTGTTTTACTATGTGGGTGGGGAAGTACTGGGATGGGCTCCCTAGGGAGGGGGTGGAATCTCTATCCTTAGAGGTGTTTAAGACCCGGCATGACAAAACCTTGGCTGGGATAGTTTAGTTGGGGTTGGTCCTGTTTTGGGCAGGGGGTTGGACTCAATCTTCTGAAGTCTCTTCCAACCCTAGGATTCTGTGATTCTATAAGTGTTTGTCCAAACTCTTCTTAAACACCACCTTGGAAGCCTGTTCCAGTGCTTCATGAATCTGTTAGTTAGCTATTTGGAAAGGCGTTCTAACTAGATCGCCTTTGCTATTAAAGCCTTCACTTTTTGTCCTACTGCCAGTGGGCATGGCGAACAATTGATCCCAGTCCACTTTAACAACCCTTCACGTATTTGTACATTGTTATCGGGTTTCCTCTTGGTCTTCTGGTCTCAAGACTAAAACATCCAATTATTTTAACCTTTCCTCATAAGAACATAAGAATGATCCCACTGGGTCTGACCAAAGGTCCATCTAGTCGGAAGTATCCTGCCTTCCGACAGTGGCCAATGCCAGATGCCCTGGAGGGAGTGAACAGAACAGGGAATAATCACGTGATCCCTCCCCTGTCGCCCATTCCCGGCCCGACAGAGGCTAGGGACACCCTCCCTGCCCCTCCTGGCTAATAGCCATAGATGGACCTAACCTCCATGAATGTATCTTGCCCTTTTTGGAACCCCGTTGAAGTCCTAGGTGATGTTTTCTAAACTTTCAGGGATTTTTGTTGTTCTCCTCTGGACTCTTTCCAGTTGGCCCACATCTTCCTTGAAACCTGGGGCCCAGAGTTGGACACAGAACTCCAGCTAAGACCTCCCTGGTAACAAGCAGACTGCCAGCGCAATATTAGCGTGTGTAGCCACCGCCTCACACTGGTGGCTTGTATTCAGTGTGTGATCCACTGCCACCCCCAGATCGCTTTCAGCAGGCCCGCCACCTTGCCAGTTACCCCCTAATTTTGTAGTCATGGAGGGATGTCAATGCTACTTGGGGAACTCTCCTATTGGAAGACCGCTGGCCTGATGGCAGAGTTATTTCGGGGATCCACCCAATGAATCCTATTCTGATGCTAGAGAAACAGCTGGATTCAGTTTAGGGGAGTAAGAGTGTGAGACTCTGACCCTTTCTTTCCAAACCAAATGCCCACTGTGGAAACGGGGCTGCCAAGGAGGCAGGAAAGGAACACCTAGCTAAAGGAGGAAGGGAAATGGAACACCTAGCTGCCGACAGTGGACGAGGAGCTATCCTATTTGGGGAAAGAATGGCCAAAGGATCAGAGGGACTGGTAAAAGCCAGATCAAGGATATTACTTCTATAACTGTGTGGGTGCTTACGGTAAAGCACAACCTGCCAAGGATGTCAAATTAAGGAATATTGAAATGCTTTTATCAGGCACTCTGATGGGGAGGGAGAGGGAATCGTTACCCTGGGGCCTGTTGATTCAAAAGGGCCCGGGACCAGCTGCTGCTATTGCGTCAGAAGCTGTGGCCCCTTTAAATCGCCATTGGAGCATGGGTGGTGTGCTCCAGGAGGCACTGAGGGCTGGCTATCCCAGCCCTGCCTCTTCTACCCAGGGCCCCGCCCCTTCTGGGAGTGTGGAGCTGCTCCCCTGGCCCACTTTGCCTGGGGGCCTGGCCAGTCTGGCGGCACCCCTGCCTTTTAGTAAAAAACCCAAATAACTCCAGCCAGATTGAGTAGCTGTGCACCCAACCTCGCTGGCCATCTCCCTGAGCAATTGGTGGAGCAAGGGCACTGCTCATTGCGAGTAAGGGTTGCAAAATGTGACACTGAATCCGTTGAAATGAATGAGACAGTGTGACCCTACTTACAAGAACACAATAGTGCTCACAACGAAACCACCTTAGACATCCGTGCAAGGTGCGCTCACAACGCAGGGGAGGCCTGAGACTGACGTGGCAGGAGGGGACAGGCCAGGATATCTTAACACCACTGTGTCAGGAGGCTTGAGCGTGCCTGCTGCTGGTTCTAGCCCAACTACACACATGCTCAATTTTAAGCATGCACTTAATTTCCACTGACTTCAGTGCTTTAAATTAGACAGCGAAATGACAGAAACCCCGCACAGCGTGTCCAGTTGAATGCAAGAGTATTTATTTCCTATTTCCACGGACTCTTATTTCCCTAGCAGATGCCACCTAGTGGCCACACCGAGCGGTGGCTCTGAACAGTCACACCGCTTGCCGGAACACTTTGCTGAATTGGGACG
Organism: Pelochelys cantorii; assembly: GCA_032595735.1. NCBI lineage: Eukaryota > Metazoa > Chordata > Testudines > Trionychidae > Pelochelys > Pelochelys cantorii. Next base: position 2,604,951 of record CM064340.1, read on the forward strand.
GGCTGAAGCACATGCTTAAATTTAAGCATGTGCTTAGCTGCTGCGCTGAATCAGGGCCTCTGTCTGTACTAGTAAGGTCGCGCTCGCGTGAGAATTTAAATCTTCTTCTTCCTCCCTTTTTTCACGCCCCCTTTTCCTTCACCTTGATGCCTGGGGATAAAACCCTAAAAATGCAAAAGGCAACGTTCCATGAAATAAATGCTGCAGGTTCAGCTTGGGTGTTGCTAATGTGGGAGCTGACCCTGGACCACTGAGGTCAATGGGAATGTTGCCATTAAGTTCAGGGGCTTGCAGAACTGAGCTCTGGCCATGACAACAGTGCCCCAAAGTGTACAGTGAAAACGTATGTGATCTCCGCACGCAGGTGGCACCAAATACGTAAGCGAGTGTGAGTCTCTGATGCTGTGCCATTCCTTCTCACTTTGAAAAGAGAAGCAAACGAAATGCGGGGAGCAAAGCGGTGATCAAATGAATTTATCAAGGCTTTCGGAGACAATCATTATCCACACTCGGGGGCTGTTTACAAAGCCCTGGTACTTTGCAGCAGCCTTGTCACCGAACCTTGAGCAGGAAGGGTTTTTCTGGTGTTGTTTTAAACCAAAGCCTCCCACCTCCCCTCAAACAGCGCTTGAAGCGAGACCTTGACGTCATTGCTGATTTAAGTTAAAAACAGGGAGCAGCGTGAGACGTGGCTCTCATCGCTTTCTGATCCAGCAGTGCACTGCCACTTGGTACCCCGCCCGGCTGAGCCGCTGTGCTTTACTTGTCTCCTCTCACCATGTTGTTTGTTGTTGTTTCAGCCCTGAACGAACCCACCATCGACTACGGTTTCCAAAGGTTACAGAAGGTTATCCCCCGGCACCCTGGTGACCCTGAACGCTTGCCAAAGGTCAGCATCTGTTTCGTTTTTTTTTTTTAACGTATGGCCCATGTGGGACAGTCTGGTCTTTGTTTGAAAATAAGCACTTTGATCTTTGCCAAAGGAACTTGCCTGCCTGCTCACGGCATGTCCTCATTGGGCATCGGTGGCCGTCACATGGACACTCAAACCTTCGCTGCAGCCTTCTGGAAGACTGCACGTGGCCTGTCGCGGAATTGGAGCTAGTCTGTCCATTGCCTGGTGTGTGCTGTGTCTGGGGGTCCTACAGGCACAGTCCACTGCGGATAATAAAGTGCAGGGAGGCCCCCCCGCCAGCATGGTGCACTGTGGGTACTTGGGAACACAGCATGGGGAGCTAGATGGCGTTAGTCTGGGTAGCAGTGGGTATTACACTCACATCTTGCACTCTACTAGTGCATAATTCAGAGGCTCACAAGCCATCGTGTGCCTTATCCGCTGTCCATCCAGGTGCCTCCGTGTGGTATAATGATGACAGCCCAAGCCATTGTGTCAATAATCCGGCCATAACCAGGCATGTCTCTGCTGCAAAACGACATCGACCTAAGTGCCGTCGAAGTACAGCCACCCCCCCTGCTTACATGGCTTGTGTACGTGCGTCTTGGCTCCTCTTGTCACCGTGTGGGGCTGCACCGGGAGCACGTGGGTGGATGCACGAGTGTAGCGTAGCTGGGGTAGGTGTCCCCCTGGGCAACTCACCAGCATGCAGAGCAGGGCGTTTGGGGAGTTTTTGCAGGGCCTATTGGGAGATGTAGTTAGGTGGCTTAGCGATCAGTTCGGACTCCCATCGAAGGATTTGGAAAACCTGCCATTGGCGTCAGTCCTGCAACAGTGAGTGGTTGGGCCAAAGGGGTGGGAATTGGGGAGTTCTGAGTTTTATCCTGACACTGGTGCCCTCTGTACCCTTTGGGTAAAACCCCTGGGCTTCCCTGTGTTAGTTTCCCGATACTGGGGTATCTCATAGCTCTGTTGGGAGCACTGATGGCACCTGTGAAGTGCTTTGAAATGGGCGGGGTGGGGGGCAGAGCGAATAGCATCACATTAGCAAGCCCTGTCCATTGACACAGACATGAAATTAGATGAGTGGTTTTAAATGTCTTGCTGGCTCGCCTTTCTCTTTGTTTGGGAAGGCATTGATGCCTGGGTGGGGGGTTCAGTCAGTCAGTTAGTTAGTTAGTTAGTTAGTTAGGAGGTGGCCCTTCCTTCCTGCCTCCTGAGAAATTAGAAGAAAACATGCTGTCCTGGAGCATTGTTTTTCATTGGTCTCATTTGGCCTCTAAAACCCCTTTCCCTCTCTCTGTCTAGCCTCGCACCCACAGGATTTTCAGATAGCTTTGCAGCATGCTTTAGTCCATCCTCCCCACAGGCAAGTGGCACCTACTTCTGCTGGAGGCTCTGGTGTCTGCTGCGTCTCTCCACAGCCAAGCAAGCCCCTGAGAGAAGCTGTTTGCCAGAGAATCCCAACGCCTCTGGGAAGCACCCAGGGGCTACGTCTGCACTGCACAGTTATTTCAGAATAAGCTATTCTGGAATAATTATTCCGAAACAGCTTATTTCAAAATAGCACGTCTGCACTGCAGGGAAGCCTTAAAGTGAATCTGAGGCAGACTTCCCTAATGTAGACGTGCTGTCTCGATTTAGAGCCCCAGGAGGAATAACTTAGAATGGCCCTGGGGAGGGGCTATTTCGAAATAGCGGAAATGGAGCGTCTACACAGCCACTATTCCGAAATAACTATTTCAGAATAGCTGTTACTCTTCATAGGGTGAGGCTTATAGAAGTCGGATTAAGCCATCTGTTATTTCGAAATTATGTTCAAATAACGGAATTGCTGTGTAGACACTCGCATAGTTATTTTGGAATAACAGCCGTTATTCCGAAATAACTTTGCTGTGTAGACACACCCGGGGTATGCAAGCCTCCAGGAGGCAGGAGTCATAAGATTGCTCTGGACCCAACTTGCCAACAAAATAGCTGAGCCTTGTGTTTCGAAATAACAGGCCGCTTATTTTGAAATCTGTACTCCCGCTTTCCTCAAGGAATAACACTAATTTTGAAATTAGCAGTAGTGTGGATGCTCCGGTGCCACTCTCTCATGATAACGACTCCCCAAAGTAATTCAGACTAATGACTCCCCAGAGTTTCCCAGGGCTCTAAGTCGAGGTAGCACGTCCACATTAGCGGAGCCTGCCTCAGACTAATTTTGAGGCTTCCCCATAGTGTGGACACGCTGTTTCGATTTTGTTATTTCAGGAGTTATTACATCGATTTTGGTTATTTCGAAATAGTTTCCTTGTGTAGACACGCCCCTGGTGTAAAACAACAGCTTACTGCACTGGAAGAACCTAACTTCTTTGTATGCCACAATCTAATCCTGCTTATTCATGTGTCTCTTCTGACGCTCATCTGAGTGACATTGTTGCCTTTCTTGTTGTGGCACTGAATCACACTAGAATAAATGGCAGCAGAAGTATTTTGCGGCTCAGGGGTGAGAGATACTGCAGGTTGGGGGCTTTTCTACCACATGCTAGCCCAGCAGGCAAGAGGGCAGTTTGAAAGGGAGGGGCTGTGTCTACACTGGCGCGATCTCGCGCAAAAGCGGCTGCTCTTGCGCAAAAGCTTGCTGCCTGTCTACACTGGCCGCGAGTTCTTGCACAAGTAAACTGACGTTCTAATGTATAAAATCAGGGCTTCTTGCATGAGAACTCTGATGCTCCCTCTCAGGAATAAGCCCTCTTGCGCAAGAGGCCAGTGTAGGACAGGCAACATGAATTTCTTGCACAAGAAAGCCCTGTGGTTAAAATGGCCAACAGAGCTTTCTTGCGCAAGAGAGCGTCTACACTGGCATGGATGCTTTTGCGCAAAAGCACATGCCAGTGTAGACGCTCTCTTCTGGAAGAGTTTTTGCAGAAGAACTCTTCCACAAAAGAGTTTTTGCGTGAGAACACGCCAGTGTAGACGTAGCCTCTAGAGTGTTTTCTTCTCAACCCCCCGTTTGGCCCTCCCTCGACTTCTTGGCCAGGCCCAGCGCTGGTCTTTTTGCAGAGGGTCACAATGAAATCTGGACTCCTCTGGCTTGTCCCACTTCTTGTCAGCTGCTCTTTGTGTCTAGCTGCAAATTCATTGGCTGGGCTGCCTGCAGCATATCTTTTAACACACTCTTCCATACCTCCCCATGTAAGGTGTCGCGGTTTGCATGCCCTCCTCGGGGCAGTGAAAAGGCGCAGTGTTGCGGTTAGCATCTGGGGCTGTAGCTCACGATTCCTCAGTTCCTTTCCCAGCACCACCTTGGGCATTTAGAGCTGGAAGTGCAAGCTTCTGGGGATAAACAACACATGGTCGGGGTCACCCAGCAGTTCCCTGCTCCCCTAGGTGTATGTGTGAATGGTCCTTCAAAAGGTCCCTAAGTCCAGGGAAATCTTCTTTGTTACATTCTGGGTGTGATCTCAGCATGTGTACATCACACAAGGAAGAAGTGGCTAATTTCCTCATTTCAAGGAATATTGAACCCTGTCCGACCCTAACGGGAGACCAGGACTTTAACAGGGTTCAAAAAAGAGCTAGATACATTCATGGAGGGCAGGTCCATCAATGGGCTACTAGCCAGGATGGGCAGGGATGGTGTCCTGGACTCTGTGTGTCTGGAAATGGGTGACAGGGGAGGGATCACATGAGGATTCCCTGTTCTGTTCGCTCCCTCTGGGGCACTTGGCATTGGCCACTGTGGGCAGACAGGACACTGGACTGGATGGACTTTTGGTCTGACCGTTCTTCTGTTCAAAGGCCGGGTATATTTTTTGGCAGCTGTGCTTGAGAGCACTCTGAAGGGTGGGTCTCACCGTGCAGACTCAGTAGTAGTCTGCAATGCAGCAGCGGCTGGCACGCCTTGGCTTCTGCGTGGGAGGCCCCGATGGGTCATTCCTAGCACTGTTTCGTGGCTCCAGGACCCCGTCAACCCGCAGTGCGTCTGTGTGCAGGCGGCATGCCGCATGGCACTCTCCCATATCTCCCTTTAGCAGGGAATTGTCCACAGCTCCTTCCGTGGGAGCTGGGGGCTGTCTGGCTTTGGGCTGAAGCTGGGCAGGTGCACCAAGAGTGCAGAAGGAAAATGCAGGGGTGGCGGGGGGAGAGAAGGGAATGGATAATCGCCCTCCGTGCTTTAGATTGCTCCGGTTTCCACTCTTTTCTTACCCCTTCCATCCCAACGGATCGGCCCTTTCTCCACACGACGCGCCTCGTCTGCTGTGCTTTTCCATTTAGAACCCCCACGTTTTCGTAACTGCCGCCAGGGCTGGAAGGCCATTGTTCCATTAACGCGTGATTGATGAAACAGACGTCCTTTCAGAAATGGAAGCAGCTGTAGTCCTGGGGAGAGCGTGAGGCTGGCTCCAAGTGCATGCTCTCCGCTCGGCGGGGCTCCGCAGGAGGAATGTAGCAGCAACATCTGTGGCCCCAGGGATTATGATCCCCCCAATATGACAGAGAGGCACGTCGGTCTCCTCTCACTTTAAGGCTGCTGGACAAGCTTTTCAGGAGAGCACACACCCAGCAACTCCCACTGCGAACAGCAGAGAATCCGGGCTCCCCTTCCCCACCGGTGAGAACAGGAGGAGACTCGGATCTCTGGACAATCTGGCCTGAATTTTGTTTAAAAAAAATGCAGTTTCTGAAGCAGCAGGAGCAAAAGAGGAGCGGAATGGGGGAGAAGCCCTCTCTTCCTGAAGTCCATTCAGGCATCCGGGGTGTCAGGAAGTCATCTTTCCTGCCCAGCAAACAGGGGAGGCAGATTACCTTGAACAAAAGCTCTCCAGAGAGAAGCAAAGAGAAATACTATGATGCTAGAGCAAAGTGACGGCACCACAGTCCCAAAGGTGGAGACTTGAGAGGGCTGCTCCATGGGGCTGTGTGTGTGTGTGTGTGTGTGTGAGAGTGAGAGAGAGAGAGAGGGGGCGATCAATCCCTCTTACACTAACACTTTCACACTCATGTGTTGGTCCTTGCACTCATTTGCGCAGTGCAAGTTTGTAAAGAGGTTTAAATCATATGCACCTTTGTTTGCTAAGGCTCGTTCGTGCTTTCTCCCATTAATATTTAAGAACACCCTGAGGCAGGCACTGAATGACTGGGGGGTCGTGCGAGCAGCTTCGCAGATAGTTGGGAAACAGTCCTGTCCTCACCACCTCTTGCAAAGAAAGTCCCTGGCCTTCACAACTTCCGACGTATAGTGTCCTGCCTAGGGCAGGGGTCTGGCAGGGGTGGAGTTCAATGAATTGGCCCCTACTTGCTTTTGACTTTCAAGCCTCTAGGAAGGAAGTGTTTAGGTCACCCACGCCCCTAGAACAGATGGGCAGCTTTGCCAGGGCTGGAGCTGGCCTCGGCTGAAGGGACAGAGGTGGGGTGGGTCTTAGTGGCCTAATAGTTATGGCAGCATCCTCTGGGTTCAAGTCCCACGCATGCCCCTAGAAATGGGCTGGCGGCAATGATAGGGAATCAGCTCCCAGTGTGGGACAGTGACTGACAGACCAACTGTGATCCTGGGATGTCCTCACAAGGGACTCCAAGAAGGATCAGAGAAGTTATGTGGCCCTGGTGGGACCGGTACTGGAATCCTCTGGCCAGCTCTGCTGCAGTTCAGAAAGGGTTGGTGGTGAATCGGAAAGCGTTCGGGGAAGGCGTAAAGGGTTGGAAGGCCTGTGGCATCATATTAGACTCCCACAGTTCAATCGGTTTCGCTTGAAAGAGAGGGAGCTTGGAGGTGACTGTTGCAGCATCTAGGTGGGGAAACCAACATTTAATAGTGGGCCCTTCAGCCTAGCCGAGAACGATACACAGGAAACCCTTTGTGGATGTGTTCCTGCATCCACTACAAATGGTGACGTGCGCGAATACCAGGAGCTGCGGCTCCTGGCCCCCCGTGGTGAGCCCCCCCAAGATCACCGCATGGGCTATGAGTTGCAGAGACTCCATCTCCCAGCCCCTGCCGTCCCCCTGCTCTCAGCTGGGACAGGAGACCCACAAATACACAGCGCCACGAATAGCGATTCCACGAATTGGGAGGGTCTCCTGTAAGTCTAACCCAGAGGCTTTGAGACTCATAGGCACAGTGAAGTGTGCTCTACAGCCTTAGTGAAGGGGTGCTGGCTTTTAGCTGAGATGGTCAAGGGCCATGGCTTTAGCCCTTAAGGTCAGAGGTTCAATCCCACATGCTGATGACCTGGGTCCATGGCTGGACGTGGAAGCTAGACACATTCAGACTGCATGTAAGACACATCTTTTTAAGAGTAAATAACCATTGGAACAATTTACCAAGAGGTGTAGTGGATTCCCTGGCAATGGGACCTTTGAATCATGACTGGGTGTGTTTCTACAAGCTCAGTGCTAGGAATTATTTTGGGGATGTTCTGAGGCCTGAGGACAGAGGGTCACGGCAGTCCCTTCTGGTGTAGGACTCTATGAATAAAAATGATTGGCTGTAAAAACTCGATGCTTATTTAATCCGTCACTCCTCCGTTCAAACTAATGCCAAGTATGTTTCTTTGCCAATGTAGGCAAATGCTAGCCACCACTGTACTTTAGACTGTGATTGCTCACTAGGGCCAGGTCTACACATAATTACGTAATTACATAGCTGCAGTCAACAAACCTTGATTTGTATTTCCCTGCCCTCCCCACAGCGGGAGCCGATGGGAGCAAACTCCTTGCAGGAGCAGGAGTACTGGCTGCCAACAGGGGCACCCTCTGGGTTTGATTTAGCAGGTTTTAGCTAGACCCACTAAATCAAACTCAGAAAGATTGATCGCGACCGCCTCTATCTTCCACTGAGTGAAGACATGGCCTGGGTCTGGGAGAAGCAACTCACCATGTCTGCCTTTACTTCCCCTCCCAATAATGGTCAGGGACCCTACCCTCCAGATGCAACCCATCTTCAGCCTGCTTGTCCTCTGCTGCATGCTGCACCTACTGAACAGGGCTCTATTTCTCCTGGCCCTGTGGAGGGAGCCATTCAGGCAGCACACCCCTTCTAAGCCCCACCTTCCCCCATGGACCCTCTCCCATGCCAGTCCCCCAGCCATAAAATATTAACCTAAGGAGCATTTCTTCTTCCTCTGCTAATCCAGCCTGTGTCGTGCCCAGGGCACCATGAGCAATCAGGTGGGCTTCACTTCCTGGAGCCCTTTCCAGCAGGAAACACCACAATGCCAGGATTTGCCCTGAATCCCTCCTGACATACCTACCAGTCAGAGGCATCCTTGTACTGACTAGCGGGTAGCAGGGAGGCCGTGGTTCACGGGAGCACACCCTGCCGTTGGGCTTTCAACACTGCCAGGCAAGGCATGAGGTGTGGTGATGTCTCTAACTCCTGGGCTGGTATAGGGGCATGGGAGCGGCCAGTGGCAGGGCTGCACTGGTGAACATTCCCCAATGACTCAGCTGAGTTTTGACTCCCCGAAGCAGTGCCTCGCTGTCTACGTTGTTATTAAACTGCAGCAAGGGAGGTTTCGGTTGGACATTAACTTCCTGCCTGTCAGGGCGATTAAACACTGGAATAAATTGCCTAGGGGGGTTGTGGAATCTCCATCCCGGGAGATATTGAAGAGCAGGTTGGACAGACACCTGTCAGGGATGATCCAGACGGTGCTGGGTCCTGCCGTGAGGGCAGGGGACTGGACTTGGTGACTCTCGAGGTTCCTCCCAGTTCTAGTGGTCTATGTGTCTATGATTGTATGATGTATGCCAGTGCTAGGGGGTTTATGCACTGTACATACGCTACATGCCCCTCTAAGGCACGTTCAGTGGAGACATACCCTTAGGGGGAGCTGTTCAGAACCACTCAGATTTGAATGGCCCAGTGCCCTAGGCAGCAGCTTTGAACAGGCTTTACCCTTCTCAAAGTGGGATGTGGGGGTCATTCCCCCGGGAATGTGTAGGGTCTGAAACAGGCGAGAGTTCTAAAACTGATGCGCGGCTGTCTGAAGGGCAGAGTCACGTCCACATTTCTGGCAAGGCGCCTTTCCTTTCCAGAAGGTCAACAGCTCCCGTCCACATTTCGGTGACTTTTCTTTATAATTGGGGCAGCATTTACTCAGCAAACGACCAGAGCAGATGGTGTCATTTAGAAGCAGTGACAAAACTTGAATGCATGAGGGCGAGCAGGAAGACAGAGATCCATGCGTCCTTTCTTCGTTCTGCCTGCCTGGGGCAGATTTCTAGGTTGGGTCTGGAGCCTGTATATTAAATCATCCCCTTCCACACGAGTGACTCGAACCACTTGTTTGAAGAACTAGTCGGGGTAATCCTGGCTTCTCCAACCTGCCATTAACCAGGCAAACATGTTTCCTTCAAGCAGTAGCACTTTTAAAGAAAATAAACCCCAGTTTGAGGAAAGTAACAAAGGCTGCATTTGTGTATTTTGCTCCATGGAGCTGAAAATATCTTGTAAATTGATCCTGTGGGAGTAATAAATACACATTACTTTATCTTGTACTTCATGTCCTATACCCCTGAGCCTTTATAGAACAACACCACTTAATAGACTTAAAAAAAGAGTAATTACAGGCATTGGTTGTGTGATTTTTCAGCCCTTCCAGCCCTACCTGACCTTCTAATTTAGCTCACCGTGTCTAACTAATACATTTATATTCATCTTTTATGAAGCATGTGTAGTACAAAATTGACTTTGCAGCATTTAGTAAGCTGCCTTACCAGGCTTAGGATCTGGTTAGTACTGTGTAAAGTGTGTGTGTCTGTGTTGGTGTAACTCTTGCAATACACATGCTTCCAATTAATTATTTTTCATCCTTTTGGAAATGTAATAAAAAAAGTATTTATTCCATTTCCCCCTCTCTCCCCTTTAAAGCTTTTATACCTTCTAGCTTTATTTACAGCTAAACATGCAGGCAAAAAGATGCAACTGTTTTTTAAAATGATTACCACTAATGTTTCTGCTTGTCAGGAGTGCTTAAATTTCCCTGCACTTTGTCTAAAAACTTAGCACTGCTCCCTTTTAAGAATTACAAATTTATAAGATCTTACCATGCTGATTTACAAACACAGCTGACAGTTTGTGATGAATGATGTTGCAAAATGTGCAGTCTGTGTCTTTGTCATTTGTATATGCATATCTATTAGGCAGAGGATTAAGACAAGAGGGAGTCTCTCTCTGAAAGAGCCCTTGAGCTAGAGAGCACAGGCACAAATTTCTCTCCCATGTTTCCTTATAACTTCCTACTTGGTACACTCATCCCATCCAGCACAATTGTTCTGTGTGCATTTTCTCCCACCATATGGTATCCTCATTACCATACACTAAGGGTCCATATGGAGAACTTGTGAAGTGAACTGTATTCATTTTAACTGCCAGCTGAGCAGCCTTTTGCTTTGCAAGCTTAGTTTAAGTCATCTGCTGTCTTTATGTTGTTATGGCAACATAGCACCAATAAAAAATTCTAATCTACCGTAAGTGTCTCGGATCACAGTATTTTAAGTGCTTGCCGTAACTGTCCTCCAAGTGAGGATGCTTGTTCTTTTCGTTATGACAAAGGGTTATTGTCAACTCCAGCAGGTGGCAGTAAAGAAATTGTTTCAGTCCCCCCTCCCCCCCCCCCCCCCGGAAAAGTCATATAATTACAAAACAGTATATCACAAACATATCTGTGGGCTGATCCTGCAAATTTCATTGTAAGGTTAGGATCACAGCAAACGCTCCTTCTAGGCTGCAAATCACACCCCAAACTGTGAAATGATGGGGGCAGCAAATGCGTTCCCAGGGCTTTGCTGAGAGAGGAGGGAGAGACTCAGATGGAGGCACTATTTGATTGGAACTCAGAAGCCTCCATCACCATGAAGTGGTCTTTTGCTACACCCCCGAGTTACTCATTCAAACATCACGCTAATTAAGAGCACCTTAACATAATGGAAGTAGGCAGCACCATCCTTAAATATAAATCATTTTCACCTCTGCAGGCCACATGATAGGTTGCGGCTCTGTCTTGCTGTCTGCATTGAAAGTGAATGTTTGCTGTTTCAGTTCATCAGTTCACATTAGCCTCATGCTGAATATTTAAACACAGAACAATCTGAACGCACCACGAAGGGAGACGGTGACTGCGCTTTCCCCGGGAACAGCAAGGGCTCATCTAATAATAATTTAGTAAATCAGCCATTTAGTGGCGCGGTTGTACACTGCATTGTGCCAGAGAACAGTCTCGCCAACGGGATGCTGGTAAAATTGAAATTCAGACCCGAGTCACGCAGACGTCTTTTGCTCAATGGGGAGATGAAATGGAAAATCGCCTTCCCAATAGAGTAATTGTGGTTAGTGATTTATCATAAATATAGTGGCAGAGCAATAGGCACAGGAATTGGTTGTATATGGTGCAGCGTTGTGTAATTATGTCTTTATTGTTTTAGTTTCTTAGGCTCAGGCTATTGCAGTAATTCAGAGCTTGCTGGCACATCTTCAACTCAGTAGGTACATGGGTGAGGAAGAGTAACACAGCAGCACTGTGCAGGGACCTGTCAGGCCTCTAGGGGGCAGCGTGATCTGTGGATGCCTCTGGAGCCGTTATGCCAGTCGCAGCCAACCTGCCGCCCATCGGGGTTCTGTGTGTCGCCCTCGAGATGAGTTGTTTGCCGTCACCCACAATGCTGCTGGTTTCCGTCTGCATCATTTTTTTTTTACCGATGTTACTATGGTGATGTGCACGTAAAACCAGGGCACGTGAAGCGAGGGGCGGGCTGATTGCACCTCATGTTGTGAGAGCCGGGCGCTCCCTCTGCTTCCAATCAAAGCGTAGCTGCGGTGCAGCCAGCCCACCCCGCATATTCTAGGTACGCCAGCGCAGTTAGCAAAACCACCCCCTCCTGGGACACCGTCTTGGTTCCAACAGGCTTGTGCCCCACGGAGATGAAGGAGGGCCACTCACGCGGCCCACTCACTAGCCTCGGTTGCTCCTGGCTGCTTTATACCATAGACAAGCATGATGTCCTGGGAGAGCCCTGGGAAGCTGAGTTGCTATGGTGCCTTTCATGGGATGCAGGGAACATTTTGCCCTGCTCCATGGAAGCGCTGCCAGACACATTTTGTTCCTCCACTCCCTGAACGCAGGAGATACAGTTGTATGCTTATGCCACCCGCACACCAGCTGGGTGTGGGGCACTGCCCCATGGCGTGGCATTGAGACCACTTACAGAGAGGAGGAGTTTTCTCTGCAGTCTTAGCTGAGCGCCAGCTGGCTTTTAGCTCCACTAGCTCATGCACTAAGCTTCAGGGGTCCCAGGTTCAGTTCCACCTGTTGGCGTTACACTTACAGCCTATTTTTTCCCCATGCGCACCAGGATCTAATCAAACAACCCCTACGTACTTGAGTAAAACAGCAGGATTTGTTCCCAAGTGTGATTTTCAGACAGTTTTCCAGAGAAGTCAGTACAAAATTAGGCTGACAGATTTATACAGGAAGTGGAAGAAACAGCTTTAGACCCTCCGACCGCTCGTCAATCTGAGGCTCAAAATATGTGTTCAAAATACTGCTTGGGCAATTCAGGTACTAAAAACTGACTCTGTACCTAGAGAAGCTATGTTATATCCTTAGCTATAAGGGGCATCACATGTTACTTTTGAGTAAGAAGCAGGATGCTGTGGTAGATTAGTAATTTAGTTACTACCTAGCTGTTCCACAGACTTCTTGTTTGATCTTGGACAAGGCTTGCCTTAGTTTTTCCATCTGTAAAATGGGCTGATATTTTATGTAATCATTGTTTGTTTAACTTACTTGAGCTCCTTCCCAGGCTCTGAGCCCTATACATACTTCGTAAAAGCACTTTTCCTCATAAGCCACGAAAATTTCCCGGTCCGAAACCAGTAAGGTCCTTGGTTCCCCACCTAGTCAGTCAGCCTGGCCTGTCAGCGCAGCCCAGATGTTTTCCTAGGTTGTTTCTGAGTGCAAAGATCAAAGCTTTCTCTGATGCAAGGTGTGGGGGGAAACTACCTGTCTAGAAGGGGTGCTGTGAAAATGTCTTCTTTCTCATAATAAGGAGCTTTGAGATCCTCAGATGGAAGCCACTCTAGGAGTATGAAGCATCACCAGTGCGCCGATCCACAGTGGTTCACTCTTTGATATAAAATAGGATCACTGCATATTTCTCAGGGCACACGCCAGTTGAGCTGCAGGGAGGGGGTCCTTCTTTACCATCGTGATGCTGTTTAGCAGCATGTGCTAGAAGCACAGGGTACCAGTGCCATAATTCTTCTAATACAGCGCTTCACAATCTATACTTAACTGCTGACCCTCGGAAACTCAGACGTTTGGGCAAAATGAATCAGGCCGTAATGTTTCTTTTATGAGATCTCTCCTCATAGGAAGGAGGTTTGGCACCATTTGGAGATCAAGTGTAGTGATCCATCATAGTAAAGTCAGCTGTCCAGGCCAGCTTCTCAGAGGTCACTCGATCGAACCAGCCGCTCTTACGACTCTATTATTGCTTATGGAACAGTCATTGAGACACGATGGATAAAAATTACCTGATTTAACAGGCAATGAACAATTTGCTCTCAATACAATTATAAGCCAAATCATTCATTTCATAACACTTGGACTAATTTATTTGTTGACCTTTTAATATCCATTGCTCTTCAGTGGTATTAACGGCAATGCAGAAAAATCTCTTGTTCATTTTACTTTCATTGATTTTTTTTTCCATTGAGGCAATAACAGTGGGGTTGAGTACAGCGTTTTCTTTCTTGTTGTAAAAGTCAATCATGCAACGTATAGAGATATCGCTTTTCGGGACTGAAACATCTTCGAAGTACAATCGTGTACAACCACATGCTACTTCTGTAAACAAAGCATGTTGGCTTTGCTCTCATGCAAGATCGGTGTTCACATTGATATGTTTGGCAGTGGAAGGTGGAGAAGGGACACAGGAACATTGTATAAATGCTCTGCTATCCTATGCAAAGTAATTTTTTTTCATACGCACAGTGCTGAAGATATAGGGATTTCAGAAGCTGCCTTTTCCACAGGATAGGAGAAACTATCGGTCAGCTCTATAAGGATGGTATCATAATTTTATCTTGATATAGTGTCTCAAGAACATACAGATCAGCCAGGGTGAGTCAGACCAATAGTCCATCTAGCCCAGTATCCTGCCTCCTGACAGTGACCACTGCCAGGTGACACAGAGGGAGTGAACAGAATGGGGAATCATCCAGTGATTCCCTCCCGTGTTGCGCATTCCCAGCCTCTGGCAAATAGAGGCCAGTGGTACCATCGCTGCCCATCTTGGGTAATAACCATGGATGGACCTATTCGCCATGTGCCTACCTTTGTCTTTTTGTCAAAGCATTGGCCTTCACAACATCCCCTGACAAGGAGTTCCACAGGTTGACTGTGCTCTGTGTGAAGAAATATTGCCTTTTTTTTTGTGTTACACCTGCTTCCTATTTATTTCATTTACTGACCACCCATTCTTCTGTAATGAGGTGTAAATATCACTTCCTCATTTACTTTATCCACAACCATCGTGATTTTTATTTTTATCAGCTCCTCCCTTAATCATCTCTTGTCCAAACTGAAAGACCCCCAGTCTTTTTTCTCTCCCCTCATGTGGCAGCTGTTCCATACCTGTCCCCCCCCTTTTGTTGCCCTTTTCTGAACCTGATTCCAGTATATTTTTTTTGAGATGAGGCAACCCCATCTGCACTAAGTATTCAATATGTGGGTGTGCTGTGGATTTAAATAGCAGCAATACGATATTCTTTGTTTCATTCTCTCTCCCTTTCCAAGTGATTCCCAATATTCTGTTAGCTTTTTTGACTTGAAGCACATAGGGCCTCCAAGCTCTTTGCAGACTGGAACTGGTGAAACTTTTATCAATTTTAAGTTTTTGACATTTCAGTTGGAAAAGAATCTTGACACTATTGGACCATTTTCATTATGTTTTGGGGGCTTTCATCTTGCTTGAGAACTGTCTGGAACATGTTAACATTTGAAATGTTGACATATTTTGAAAAACCAGTAAAAATTTCCAAACAGACCTGTGAAATTTGTTGGGGGTATTTTTCCAATCAACTCTGAGATAGACTATAAACCAATGATTGCTTCATTCACCACTAAAAATAGAGCCTCATCTGGTAGAAAAATGTGATACTTGCATATCACAGAGCCATTGAGGGACCAGTACTTCATCTAACTGAAATCAGCTGGCAGGAAGAATGTAATCTGAAAAAGATGAATGGTATTGGGAATCATTTAAGAATACCACACTAGATGCCCCAAAAACCACAAGTGAGGAAAAAGCGCATGCTGGTTTTTAAAAAAAACAACCTAAGTAAACGCAAACCGACTAAGTGAAGGCAACTATTAAAAAAAATGTGTGTACATGTGTCTGCAAGCATGCACATGCATATAGATAAAAATGGAAGAAAGGTGATGTTGGCAATAATGATCATCAGAAGTTCAGAATTGTGTAAGAAAAAGATAAGGGAAGCTAAAGGATACAGGGAAAAAATTACGGCCAATAAGAAAGCATTTTCAAATTATATTGGGAACAAAAATAATCTGGACAATGGCATTGGTCCATTACTAGATGGAAATGGTAGAACGATCAATAATGCAGAACAGGTAGACGTCTTCAATAAATATTTCTGTTCTGTATTTGGGCAAAACCAGATGATACAGTCTCATTGAATAGTGATGATAGTACTCATTCTGTCCTGCTAGGCCTTGTCTACACTGGGAAACTATTTCAAAATTACTAAATTTGACTTAATAACTCCCGATGTAACAAATTTGAAGTAGCGTGTCCTTACTATGGTGAAGCATCAAAATTAATCCGAGGCAGGCTCTGTTAATGTGGATGTGCTATCTTGGACTTAGAGCCTAAGGAAGCACTGGAGAGTATTTAGTTCAAATTATTCCGGGAAGTAGTTATTTTGAAATAGCGGTGCCGGAGTGGCCACACGACTGCTACTTTGAAATAACTATTTCAGAATTAACATGATTCCCGATGAAAAGCAGGAGTCACAGATTCCTAATTAAGTGGCCTGTTATTTTGAAATAACAGGCTTGCTAGCGTGAATGCTCAGCTTATAAATTCGACCTTAGGGGGGTGGGATTATTTCAAAATAAAGTCCTAGTGTAGACCTGGGCCAAGTGTCTGGAGGATATTAACCAGAGGTACTAAAGTTAGACATCTTTAAAGCAGCAGGTCCAGATAACTTGCATCCAAAAGGTTTTAACAAGCTGGCTCTGGAGCTCACTGGACTCTTAATGTAAGTTTCAAAAAAGTCTTGGAGCCCTGGGGAAGTTACAGAAGACAGAAGCTGCTGTTGGGCCAATATTTAAAAAGGGTCAACAGTGTGACCTGGGTAATTATGGAACTCTGGGGCTAACATCAATTCTGGGGAAGATAATGGAGCAGTTGATATGAGCTGTAATGGTTAACGAATTACAGAAGTGTGAGGTAATTAATGCAAAGCAACAAGGAAAATAGATCCTGTCAAACTAAGTATGAGATTACAAGTTTGGCTGATAAAAGGAATAGTTTTGATGTAATAGACATAGACTTCTGTGAAGCATTTGACTTCTGCATGACATGTTTACAGATGTATATTGGAGGGTGGGGGGTAGAATCTTTTGTTTCCAGTATGAATGTTAAAAAATTCTTTGAGCAACATTAGCTACGAAACCCTTCACTGAAGTAGTTCTGCTTGAGCTAAAGCCTCTTTATGCCATAAAATACTATTAAGTCCTTTGAACACATAGTTGTAAAATATAATTGTTACACATTTGGCATTTTATGCTTCCCTAGAAATTACCACTTGGTATCTACACCTAATCTACGCTCTTTCTTTTCATTTCAATTGCATCTGAAGTGGTCCTTTGTTGTAATGAGAATGCCCCTTTCAAGACACTTTTTTTAATTATGCTGATGATAAAATGTAAGTGAATGTACTCATTGGTAGGGGTTATGACTGAGCAGTGTTTTAACGGTAATGCTAAAACCTATCAACATGATTCGAGTCTCTATTTCAACATTTTTATGCACTTGTTCTGGGCAGAACATAGTGGAATATCATTGTAGGTCAAAATCTCAGTGCTGCTTGTTTTTCAGTTTTCTTTCCACCATTAAAAGCTACCATGTACTCCAGCACCTCACTTGAAACTCTGCTTTTGTGAGATTGGCAACCCCCAAACTCTTCAGTGCTGGACCCAAAAAGTGACAGTTCCTCTCATCCTAAAGCTTCCCTCATCTGTTATTTTTTTCATTAAACCTGTTTTATGTAAATGAGTTGCCTATATATGAGTTTATAACTTGTGTCTGGAAAATAATCAATTATACAGGGTTTTTAAAAAATATTTACAGCAAATATTTATACAGACAAATACAGCAATAAAAACAGAAAGATGTGAGTTTCAAATGTCATCTTGACAAAGACCTCTGAAGAGAGGGCTTCATACTAGCAGAGTGATATTTGGTACTACTTTTCCCTCTTTCTACTTGCCTCTTATTGACTTAGACTCCTACCAGCAATGAAGACTTCTTCTGCTCTGAGTGATGGAGCTGTCCGAACGACATGCCAGATACTTCAGTTGATCAGAATGGATTCAGAGCCACACTTTCAAACGTCAGTATAGTCCAAGGGTCCCACATTACTGTCTAACCAGGCTACATACACCTGATGTTCAACATCTTCACTGGTAATTGAGTCTCTGGCCCATTTGTGGCCCAGCCAGACTCCGCCTGGAACACAGAGTAAAAACGTGTGTTTTAGATTGACAAGGGAGGTCAAACCCTTTCTGGTATCTCGGGGTATGTCTATACTGAGACACTATTTCAGGATACTTCCAGTATCCCGAAATAGCTATTCTGCATCTTGACAGTGCGTCCGTTATTTTGAAATATCTTTCAAAATAATAGGCACACTTTTTCAATGTCCCTGTAAACCTTGTTCCATGAAGAGTAAGGGACATTTTGGAATAGAAGGGTTATTTTGAAATTTGGCGCTGTGTAGACAGCAATAAATTACAAAATAAGCTATTTTGAGCGAAGGGGGCAGTGTAGACACACCCTGGGTGTGCTGACTTAACAAGAGACCTAACTAAGAAGGTAAACTCACAAGAATGGATGAAAGGACTATCTTTATTCTTTTGTGCCCCCTTTTTTCCTGTAATAGTTGAGGCGGAGAACTGTTTGAACAGGGTGTTTTTTCCTGAGCTATGGATGTATCCCCCTGGTGGTGCAGAGGTGTCTTCTTCATTGAGTCTCTTCTTTTCTGGCTACCTGTCTGCACATGGAGTTCAGAGTTCATTCTTTCTGATGCTACAGATAGTCCTTCTGTATTTGATTTATAGGTTTGATTCATTAAGGAGCGGGTGGAAAGGTCATGTGTGGGTGTCTTTAGTTCCCTATAATTAGCCATGATCTTCTGTTTAGGTGGAACCCTTTGAGACTCTTCTAGACAGGAGAAGCCCAAGGTCTAGCCTCAACATGGGCCTTATATGCTGGACCATACTATTGGAATTTAGCGGGTGGAGCATGCTAACATTCCATAGTATGTGTACGTTTATGTCTCTGACAATTTTTCTAGCCATTGGGTTTCTTCCTCCTTTGCCCTCTGGTCCTTCTCGCTTCTTTGCTGTGTTCACTTCTTCAGCAGGATGACTCAGTTATGGAACCTGGAAATAGTTTCCCCTGATTCTGTGTCTCCTTCGGTCAAGTTTTGGTTTCTGTGTGACGGTGACATCTGCTTGAGGAGCTGCCCTGCAATTTTACACTCTTGTGGTTTTGATCATGATAGTCTCATTAAATTGGCATATTCTCCTCACATTCATGGGGATCCAATCTCCTCACATTTTGAATGGCTCGTGCAAATGATTTTTTTTTCACATGCAAAAGTTGACACAATACATGAAAGAAATGTGTATTGTGTGTATACCTGGAGGGGCACACTGATTTATGGTTTCTAAGGTTTTGAGTCTCTTACCCAAACATCCTTTTTCTTTCATGCTCCTTACTATGTCTCTCTCTTGCTCACATCCCTACCTCCCCCTCTGAACCAGAATGTGTATGCGAGTTGTGAGGAAGGTAACACACCTCAATATATGTATTTTTTTAGCTGTAATCTGGTCTCGGCCGTAGCCCTTTGTAGTGGTATCCCAAGTAAGCAGCCTCTCATGCTTCATCCCTTGTGAAATAGTAACAACTAAGTATGCATTTCATCGCTGTGGTTTCAATGTGAAATCTCAGAATGTGCCTTTTCCAAGGGAGGCAGATCATTGGAAGCTGACCCGCAGCATTGGAGCACTGCATGTGAGTGTGCTGTCAGCGCCGGGGAAATCAGGAAGTTAGGAGACAGAGACAATAAGTCAGAGATGAGGCGAGGAAGTATGAATGACATCATGATCCATAAGTAACCTCTGGGAAGATGAATGAGCTCTCTTATATTACAATGCTAATAGAGCATTAGAAGGCGATATGATATCTAGACAACACATAAGATAAATGCCTCGTGGTTTGCTAGAACAGCTTTTTTTTTCAAGTACATAAATCCTTTGGTAGATGAAATAATACGAGATGTGGCTGACGAACTTCATATAAAGCGGACAGCTCCTGCCTGGCAAAATGCATGTAGCTTTAACAAATCCCTCAAACATTCTGTAACTGATTTATCTAAATTTAGTATTTTTTTTATATCCTAAAATGACCCAAGAATGCCCTGACATCAATTAAACCCACAATCCACACTCGGATAGATGTGTGATTCTTTTTACTAATTGCAACATTATAAGCAGAGATCATCAACAATGCTCACACATCTTCCGTCAGCGGGGCACAGAATGGTCATTATGATGAAATTTGACCCCCGTGAACTGTATATGGTAAATATGATTCATTCTGGAGACAAGTGGCAGAGCAGACAAAGCTCCGGACTTTTCAATATGCGATTATAATTCAGTTGAAAGTAAGTGTCGTGCCCTATTGGAATGTTACTCACATCACAAAGCTGAACAAATAAAGCTGGACAGGTGCCGTAGTGTTCACTTTAGGGACGTTCAGCCAGAAGTGGATTTAGTTTGAATGCAACAGCCCGTGTTCCAAAAGCGCAGCCCTTCTGCTGTGATAATAAAATCCTTCGGTAAAGTTGGACTGTGTCGTTACAGCTCTTCCAAGCCTGACTCTGCTGCTGTTTACCTATGGAAACACCCACCAGTTTTTTCAAGCAGAAGGATGAGAATGCTATTCGTTCTTTTAAAACCAGAACAATGCCCACCCTGAGCTGCATTTTCATTTCACAAATTTAAAAAAAGCAACAACAACAAGGAGTCCCGTAGCATCTTAGATACTAACAAAAATATATAGATGGTATCATGAGCTTTCATGGGCACAACCCACTTCCTCAGATGAGTCTTACCCACGAAAGCTCATGATACAATATATTTTTGTTAGTCTCCAAGGTGCAACAGGACTACATGTTGTTTCTAAAGTTACAGACCAACACGGCTGCCCCTCTGAGACAAATTAAAAAAAACACAATTAATTTCTGTTTACCTCTTTCCTAAAATGGAACCCAGACTGCACTGGGGGTGAATGTGTAGATTGCATCGCCACCTCCTGTGTTGGAACACAATAAGCCTCAGCTCTAATGTATTTTTCCCCCAACTTGGTCATTTATTATTTTTCTGAGAGCAGTATTAGATACACTTCAAAGAAAAGGCAAGAACATCCTTTTTCTAGCACCAGCTAATTCTTGTGCACTTATTGACTCTAAGCCAAAAGTGAAGAGACTTTTCGAATAATGAGAAGAGTGAATCTTTCCTTACAAATGCCTCCATAATTTAGATATTAGCTTTAGTCATACTCAGTCTCTCAAGAAATATTTGCACTTGTGTGTTCAAATAGAAGGACTTTTATATGATGCCCACTTATAGCATGAAAATCTAGGCTCCAAGATGAGAGCAAAGAATCATTTCAGTGATCCAAAGTGTATATAGGACATCAACTCTTGACCTTATCATGAGATTTTATTTGGTAGTGTGCCGGTCTTACTCATTTTTCAATAAAAAAAAATCTGTCTCCACTACAGCGGTAACATACAGTATCCAGTTGATTTTGAAAGACATAGATCTTTTATAGTGGCTGTCCTTTTTTATAATACCTTTTACGAATTTAATCAATACATTTTAATATTCTATATACTTTAAGTGCAATGTACAATAAATATTGAAGCTTCATCATAAGCATGCTTTAGCCTTTAAATTGTTAAAACTGCAGTGCCCTTTCAATCTACTTACATAATGTCATAAAATATACATTTCAAGGTAAATGAAGTCAGCTACTTCAATTTAGTCCCTCAAACTGGTAGTAAATGAGAGGTTAACACTATGGTGCCAAACCCATTATTGAGTAAATTTAGCACCTTGGACAGCTCTGTAAAATCTTTATTGCTTTCCTGACCTGCTCGTCATGTTCTGTCTATGTGTTCAGTGCCTCTCAGCTCTGATTGAAAGGCAATATATTAGATCCTGAACACAAACATGCTCGGGGGCTGGTTCCCTGTGAGCGTAATGACATGGAGGTGAGAACAATTTTCTGGTCACTGCCATCCAAGCACCTTGCAAGGTCTGTTATTCTCGGTTATGGAGGATTTGGGGGGGCTCTTCTCTATTTGAAATCATCATTCGCCTTTGGTAATTTAACTGGGTCTGAAAAAAATTTTTAAATGGCCTCTAATTCAGAAATGAGTGAATAGCTAAATATATAGAGAGTGGCATTTTATTGTGCATGGTTTTGAGGTGAGTTTGTCTCTGTAAGAGCCATGGTCAGCTCTGGAGCAGCAGATACCACTACCTGACAAAGGAGCTTTTGTGTAACACCCGCCTTGTGCAATCTGAAAATGTCACATACAAGGAAAGGCTTTTCTTGTGTGAAAATGTTGTTTAAAAAAGCATGAGGCTCAAACGTACAGATTCCGGAAACTCTCTACAAATAACCTGGGATGAGTTGGAACCATTCAGTGCCATTTGTCAAATGTACTTCAATAAGTGATAATGAAAATTAATGTTATTTACACGCGGTGTGAGATGGCATCAAATAACTTCCAGTTCCTTAATAGCGGGAACATGTTTGACATTACACCGTGCAGCTTTGCACTGCTTTTTATTTATTGTTCTCTGCTCAGACTCAGTGCAAAGGATTTTTAGCTCAGCATTACATAGATGACCAAGATGGGTTGGGAGGAGATTCCCTAATTTTTAATAATGTAGCATAGTGACAAATTAGGCTAAAACATTACCCAAGCAGTCTGCAGACTCTATTTTGCTTCCTGATTTTGAATCAGTCACTATGGAACAAATAACTTTTCATAAAGGAAATAAGACCATGTTTATAAAGACAAACACTTTGTACAATGTTCAAATAAACCCATGTTTAAAAGTCAAATGCTTGTGCAATGTTCTTCAGACTAAAAATAAATTTAGTGAGGGCTGGAAGACACAAAATTTGACAAGCAGAGCTTTAGTTCGAACCTTTAATGCAAGGCAGATAAGGATGGGCAATTTTTTAGTGGCTCGGTTAAAACAATATGGATTGATTCTGGATGGTTACTGCATGCACGCTCTCTGCCTGCACTATTAAATTATTAACTCCCATGGTCAAGCAACACAAACAGGACAAAAGCAGTAGCTGCTTAACTGAAAACTCTTGCAGATGTCTTGCTTCAATAAAATCCATCAATTATATAATGCACTTTTCTCCATGCATGAAAAATAATTGAAATGTGTGCTTTGGAAAGGGGATGTATAGCAACTTCAGGCAAGCCTAAATGTTTACCAGGAGTTCAAAAAACCTCCATCTCATTTTTGAATTTAGGACATTATATATGTCATAAGTAGTTACTGCAGTATGACAACTGTTTTATCTTATATTATAGAGAATTTAAAATTGAAAAAATGCTAATCTGCATCTAAAAGCTTGTCATTTGAAGAGTTGTTCGAGGATTTTTGAAGAGGTTATGGTGACAGCAAAATGAATGCAATTATATCTCTATTTTCTGATCAGAGTGTACAATATATGCTACATTACTGCTCCTTTTTGGTATAAAATATAGCTATTGTGTAAAATATTTTAAGTTAAACTTTTTTAACTTCACACAAAAGTATAAAAAACCCTAAGAATTGGTGCTGCATCTATATTTGTAAACCTCCTGCAGAAATGTATATTTGGATGCAGCTACACGTTTCTATATGAGATAAACACTCAGCTATGGGTAAAAGAAGCATATTTTTAAAGAAAGTAAGTACAGGTAGATTTTTATCCGACCAATGGAGAGTTGCTGGATATTTTGATATCATATAGGGGAAGGTTTTCTTTTATCTAAATTTTGCAGATGCAAAAGTTTAAAAAATGTATTTTGGGATTATTAGAGTGACTTCTTGCATGTGTAAAAATATAAACAGAGGAGACATGGGATTACCCAGATGTCAGTATAAAATACTAGAGAAAATAACAGAGCTTGAGAGAGGAAGAATGAAGCGTTCTCCCTAATACAGTTGATCACAGAGAACCACAACAACGACAAGCAAATGAGCAGATGGAGAAAGTGACAAACAAGGAAATTAAAGGTACAGTTATCCTCAGAATTCAGAGCCAGCTCCCGGATTGTTTTAAATTACATTTCCATATAGGGAATTCTGCCAGGAGTCCCTTCTAAATCCAGCACGGTCTCTCCATAATATTGTGGTGTAAAACTTGCAGGTAGATGACTGTGACTCTGGCCCATAACACAACGATACAAACCGTAGATGTTGAATATTACATTATCGGTCACATGGGACTGATTGGATATCCTTTGGCTGTGGCCTGTCTGATAAGGTCACAATTCCTGTGATACGCAATTAAGAATGAAATAAACACATCTAAGGAATGCATAACATGCGCCAAATGATATTGATTGCAGTAATCTACAAAATGACCTCAGGATTGTATTCAGCAATAAACCTATGAGTGGTTTATCGTGCCAATGGCAGAGACAATTGAGTGATGTATTTTATTTTGCAGCATCAATGACTCTCACCCTTTTGACTTGATTAAGCGTGTGTGTGAATAGGATGAACTAGTGATTTAACACTATTTGATGTTTGCTGAGAGTTGTTGCTTTTGAAGACAACCTGCTTGGGGAAAAAACCCAATGTCACAGATACAACACTATAAAAAGATTCTAACAAGGTACTTTTCCTTCGTCGTTGTTTATTGAAATCAAAGGAGTACATCTGTTTTTGTATTGACAGGAAGTGATACTGAAGAGGGCCGCTGATTTAGTGGAAGCGCTCTATGGTATGCCACATAATAACCAGGTAAATGTATTCGACTGGAACAACTTCATAACTTGAATAAGCTCTGTTCAGGGAGAGAGGAGGAAGGCTATAAGTGTGTTATTACAGGGGGAAAGGAGGACAAATGTTTGAGAGAACATAATGTTGGGTGTGTTGCGGGGGGAATTAAGCGTGTGAATTTATTGCTCATGAAAGCAGCTGGCTTCTCAGCCATGACGCGTTTTAACTCTGGTTGCCTGAAAATGTGTCATTCGGGCAGCAACATAGTAAGATCGTTGCTCGGTCTTCAGGACCTTCACGTGCCTTATCCCTGAGAAAGAAGTGGATTCTCCGAGAAAGGAGCCTTCGGGCTCTGGCTCTGTTCACTCTGTGGCCTCTATGACAATCATTGTTTTTACATGCTGATTGATTTTGTCCACAGGGAAGTGGACCTGGACTAAATCGTCCAACTCCTTTCCCAGAGAGTCAATATTTATCATCAGATGTTAACGAGGTACTGTCGTTAACTGTCTGGGTGGAGTCAGTCCACTGATTAAGAAACAACACCTCCCGCCCCCAGCCATCTGAGCCTTTGAGACATTCCCTATCTAGCCCATTTACACAACGCATCTTCCTGCATTTGTTGGGAGAGAACTTGACACCCCTTCTCCTTTGTTCCTTTCCCTTCTCCAGGAAATAATTCTGAAAAGAGCAGCAGATATTGCGGAAGCCCTCTACAGCGTCCCTCGCAATCACAACCAGCTCCCGGCACTGGCGAATACATCCGTCCATGCAGGAATGATGGGAGTGAATTCCTTTAGTGGTCAGCTAGCAGTCAACGTCTCGGAAGCCTCGCAGGCTACCAATCAGGGTCAGAGAAAGAAATGGCTTCTTCCTTTTATGTAGCCCATGCTGACAAACGTCAGAGGCCCAGGCACGAAGGATGTAGATCAATCAAGGACTCGTTTTTCAGAGTTTACTAACATGGAAGGAGCATGCCTAGTTAAGGGTCCCCTTGCATATTCTATCCTGGACTCACGCCTGATTTTCTCAAGGGATGATAGATTGCATAATGACTTTGCCACCAATTCAGGAAAGCATATAGGCACGTGCGTAAATGCTTTCCTGACAAGGGATGATTTGGAGCCTTAAAAAGTGTTTCCTTACACTAAAAGAGTTGGCCTTCTGTTTTTGCATTATGCAAGAAACCCACGGTTGGGACGATTTTTAAAATCGTGATCAAATTTTGAAGCTAAAACCAAAATCAGGCAAGATTTTCAAGGCCTTTTTTGGACATTCTTCCTTCCCCCGTCTTACAATCTGCTACAGAGCAAAGGCATCATTAATAGCTTTAAAAATATGCTCACATTTTACAAAATTGAAAAATGGGGGCATTTATTTGTGCAAATATTTTCGCAGTCCCATCTCCCCCTTTTAACCAGATGGAAATTTATGTTGGTGGCAAAGCCAGTCAAAAAGGATGTTCTCCTGGAGGGCCGAAAGATCAGTTTACACTACATTGATACATGGGTGCAACATTAGAATGCAACATACCATCTACCAGGGGACCATAGGACAGGTGACAACATTTGGGGTTCATCTCTTCAGGTGTGTCTACACAGCAAAGTTATTCCAAAATAACTATGTGAGCACCTACACAGCAATGCTGTTATTTCGAAATAATTTCAAAATAATGGGCGGCTTATTCCAACTTCTGTAAACCTCATGCTATGGGGAATAATGCCTCTTCTGAAATAGCTATTTTGAAAGAAGACGTCTGTAGATGCTTCACTGCTGCTATTTCAAAATAGTCCCTCACTGGGGCCATTCTAAGTTATTCCTCCTGGGGCTCTAAATCAAGATAGCACTTCCACATTAAGGAAGCCTGCTTCGGACTAATTTTGAGGCTTCCCTGCAGTGTAGATGTGCTATTTCAAAATAAGCTATTTCGGAATAGCTATTCTGGAATAGCTTATTCTGAAATAACTGTGCAGTGTAGACGCACCCCTAGAAGTGGAAATGTATTTTGTGTCTCATAGAACAGATGGGCCTGAAAACAAAGCCTTATATCCAGACATTGATTTCCCAATGCTGTTTCCCAGCTTTCTGTGGAAATTGGATCTGAATTTAAAGTTTGCAGCTAGTTTCTGCCGCTACCATGAATGGAGAGGGTCCAGAGAAGAGCAACAAAAATGATTCAAGGCCTAGAAAACATGACCTATAAGGGAAGACTGAAAGAACTGAGCTTGTTTAGTTTAGAAAAGAGAAGACTGAGAGGGGACATGAGAGCAGCTTTCAAGTATCTAAAAGGGTGTTACAAAGAAGAGGGAGAAAAATTGTTCTCTTTGGCCTCGGAGGACAGGACAAGAAGCAATGGGCTTAAACTGCAGCAAGGGAGGTTTAGGTCGGACATTAGGAAAAACTTCCTGCCTGTCAGGGTGGTTAAACACTGGAATAAGTTGCCTAGGAGGGCTGTGGAATCTCCATCACTGGAGATATTGAAGAGCAGGTTGGACAGACACCTGGCAGGGATGATCTAGATGGTGCTTGGTCCTGCCGTGAGGGCCGGGGACTGGATTTGATGCCTGTCAAGGTCCCTTCCAGTCCTACAATTTTATGATTCTATGAATTCAAATATCTTAAAAATAGTTACAGGTTGGACCTCCCTGCTCTGGCACCCTGGGGATCTGAGCGGTCCCAAGCAAGGGATTTTGCTGGACCACGGGAGGTCAGGTCTCCAGGTTCTTCTGAGGCTCCCCTCCTGGATGCTGCCCTGGGAGAACCAAGAGGCCCAACTGCCTCCAGCCATCCTGCCTAGCTCTGCTTCCCCCCGGCTCGCTTGCGGAGCTCTGCTCCCAGACCCCGGCCCTGCGCCGGGTGGCAGCTGCTTCTGGGGCTCCCTGCCCCAAGGCTACTGGCCCTGCCAGCTGCCACCCACATGACAGGCTCCGCTCTCAGCCACTCTCAGCCTTTGCGGCTGGGGCTCTCAGGTCTAGCAACATCAGGACTACGGATGTTGCCAGACCAGAGATTCCTGGACCAGAGAGGTTCGACCTGTAGTGACTGCGGCTGTTTCAATTTCTGGAGGCCCAACAAAACAAACAAAAGGGTTGAGTTTTTGCAGGGCAGCCCCCAGACCGTACAGAAAATGAGTCCTTTTAACCTGTGTCACCTCAGACCCCCAACATCGCTGCTCCCTTTTGGAAATTGTGGCCAAATATTGACACCATCTCCATCTCTGATCTCCTACCAACAAACCCTGAAGAACCAGCCTGTGTGTTTCACTGTAGTTTCTACCAGTTTTCTTAGCTTAGCAGATTTTTGCGGAGGGAGGGGGAGGATGATGTTTAGACATACATCTCTCTAACCTTCTTCCCCTCTCCAAAACCCCAAAAAGGTTTTACTCGCAACTCAAGCAGCGTGTCCCCTCATGGGTATGTGCCAAGCACCACCCCGCAGCAGACAAACTACAACTCTGTCACAACGAGCATGAACGGCTACGGGAATGCGGGAATGTCCAATCTAGGTGGTTCTCCCACCTTCCTGAATGGATCTGCTGCCAATTCTCCCTATGCCAGTGAGTATTATATGGCAGTTTTGCATGTTCTACTTTGTCATTAGAATGAAAGGGCGACTTTTCTGTGCGATTCAATATTTAGGGGCTCAGCTTTCCTCCCGAAGTCACTGGCCTTTTGAAGGACTTTTAGGACAATATTAGCATGGCCATCAGTGTTCTGCTCTACTTCTTTATTAGTACTTGGGAGACCGTGCAGTCTTGGGAAAAAATAACATCTCCCACGGCAGTTTCAAAATGTTCTTTGCTTGCTGTAAATATGAACACACCACCTAACACAACACCTGACACGCTGCTAATTCTTGAAAATGGAGATCACATAAGTGACTTCATCATGTCTGTTGGATTTTGTCAAAATGTGTGGCAGCAAGTCTGAGCTTATTATTTGGGGGGAGGAGTTGGAGGATATTTGTAAATGAAATCTAAGTTGTTCCAACAATAAGGAACCAGATTCAGAAAAGAAAAGTCCTCTCACTTTAGCAAGGTGTGGTATTTCTTGTGAAATTGTCATCATGATTTTTGCAGGGCACCTCTGCACATAATAAGCTAACACCATTCTTAGCCATTATTAATTGTCGCCAGGCCATCTCTCAAGGCCATAATTCACTGTGTGTTGTTGCTCAGGGTTAGATTGCCTTCATTTAGGGTTTGTTCTTACTCAGAACTGAGTAAAACATCAGTCAAGAGTCTCAGAACCGGGCTTATTTTTGCTAAGCATTTATAGAATGCTGCGTGCAGATGTGGTCACCCCATCTCCAAAAAGGATATCCTGGCAATGGAAAAAGCTCAGAAAAGGGCAACAAAAAGGATGAGGGGTATGGAACGACTGCCATATGAGGAGAAATTAATAAGACTGGGACTTTTCATCTGGTAAAAGAGACAACTAAGGGAGAGGGGATATGTTGGAGATCCATGAAACCATGACTGGTGTGCAGAAAGTGCATAAAGAAGAATTAATTACTCCTTCCCATAACACAAGAACTAGGGGTCACCAAATTAACTTAATAGGCAGCAGATTTAAAACAAAAAAAGAAAGTATTTCTTCATGCAGCGCACAGTCAACCTGTGGAACTCCTCGCCAGAGGATGTCGTGAAGACCAGGACTTTAACAGGGTTCACAAAAGAGCTAGGTAAAATCATAGAAGTTAAGTCCATTAATGGCAATTAGCCAGGATGGGTAGGGATGGCCCCTCGCCTCTGTTTGTCAAAGGCTGGGAATGGGCGACAGGGGAGGGACCACTTGATGATTCCCTGTTCTGTTCACTCCCTCTGGGCACCCAACAGTGGGAGGCAATTGTCCTGGGGCCTGCTGATTCAAAGGGACCCGGGGCTCCGTCTGCTATCGCAGTAGCAGCAGTGGTGGGCGGAGCTCTGGGCTCATTAAATCGCTGCTTGAGCACCACACCGCACAGTCCAGCCAGTGCCATGCTCCGGGCAGCATTGAAGGCTGGTTTCCCTTAGCCCCGCCCCTTCTGCCTTCAGCCCTGCCCCTCCTGGTCTGACCCAACGTGGCTGTCTTCATGTTCTTAGAGTGCCACAAATGTACGCATGGAAAAGCACACGCTCCCTGCCCTAAAGAACTGACATTCTGAGGTCCCAACCCTTGCCGAGGATGGACCTTACGCCCACTGACTTTAAACGAGCTACTGTGAGGGTCAGCCCATAGGCAAGCCCACGCAATATTGTAAATGCAGCTCCTTGTGTGCGTAAAAGCTCGCAGGATCGGGGCTGATTAACCTGATCCTGCAAAACCATGTGCGCATGAGTAGTAGAAACTCCTGGCAACTGCCCAGCTCTCGCACCCGTACGCACGTTGTGTAGCAGTGTGCTGTGGCAACCTCACTGAAAGACCAGGTCAGTAAGGTCCAGCTGGGTGAGTGAGATTTTTACAGAGTCAACCCCTCACCTGTTCTGTACGTACAGGCTGCTAAATATGTCAACATGTATAATGCTGAAGTGATCTGAGATTCCAAATGAAGGTCAGTGTATTGAACTGCACATACGGAGTCCAGCTATGAAAGGGAACTACAGTGATTAACAAAAAAAAGAGCTTGTTATTTTTAGTTCCACAATATTTAGAAAAAACACTCACCCACCCGACTGGCACTTTGTAACTGCAGAATTTCCCCATCAGTATTATTTTTGTATTCTGATCATTTATAGCATTAAAGATTACATTGTTATCTTGTTAACCGGGATTTCCTGTGATAGAATATATACGCTCTGAATTCATAACTCGACAAGATTAAAAAGGCATCTTTTTTAGAAGCAGATGCCTGGGGCCTATTAAAAATACTCATGCAATTTATTGTTCCATACTTATGAATGAAGCCACCTTTGGAGTAATGCTTCACTTCTCCGTTCTGAGTGTTGGCTTGATTCTGTTTTTATTTTGGGGAGGTTTTTGTGGATGGTCTGCCATTCTGTTAATACCTAATCCATTCAATCACAAAATGTTTCAATCATGACCTGAAAATTAAAAGGTGTCATTCTTAATTAAATCAATAAACTAATTGCTATGTAGTAGCAATTCAATTTAGGTGCTTTGATTGTTCTTCCTTAACAAGTGCTTGCAGACAGCAAGTGACTTCAGACTAGATTGTATCTGTCAGACTGTAAAACTTTGAACATTTAATTTCCATTAATTGATTTCCTCAGTGTTTCACAAATATATCTGATTCTCATACAGGGACTCAGATGGCATGATTTTTATCTGCATATATGCAAATAAAATAACAATCCAAAGCCCAGCTGATTTGAATTTTCTTCCTAGACTATTTAAATATTCATAAACCATTCATGTCCATAAATAGTTTCAAAGCCAGATGAACAATTAGAGTATGAGATTTTACTGGTAGCTGCTCCCTTTCTGTTTTGGTTCAAAGGTAAAGTCTAACTGCTGTATTATCTGGAATTGTTTGGGTGTATTTTTATGAAAAACCCCTTCAAAGCCTATATGATAAATCCACGACCCAAAGACTTTAACTGAATTCTACAGTAAACCCTCAGGATTCCAAGTACACAGACATTTAAAAATCAAACCTCCGTTATGGCAACTTTTCAATTTAAACAGGGGGTGTTTTAAACAGGACTGGAGCTGGCATGAGCTGAAGGTAGAAAGGTCTGGTGGGTCCCTGTGGCCGAATGGATAAGGCAGTGGTCTCCCAAGTGTGGGTTTGAGTCCTGCCCCTGCAGCTAGACAGCCTTCCTCAGCTTCTAAACCTGTTTATAAACCCCAAAGGCACGTCTATTTACTGCTGTAGATGGAACAAGATGTTGAATGGCTATAAATCAGAACTGGCTCACGTGAAGGCAATGAAGCTCTGCTGATTTACATCACCTGAGCTTCTAGCCCATGACTCTGAATGAAAATGTAGCGTTCTTCATCTCCTGATTGTTCTCAGAGAGCCGCCAGGTTTCCTTGACTTGCCTGTCATAATAACAAGTCCCTGATTTCAGTATTACCCAATGTATGATTTGTTCATCCAACACTTCTCTTAAACCATCCCACCTTCCTACAGGCTGCCCTCACCCACCCACTGGCCAGATGAGACATATGAATACTGTTTGTGATGCTCTGTTTGCTGCTGATGGCCCTCAAAGGAGTCTAACAAGGTCCTTAAAAGAAGAAGGCTTCCCAAAGCCTATTGACCCTTTGAAGCTAGAGAACAGCTTGATTTCGGCCTTTATAAATGAGAAACTATCATCACAGCCCCCAGGGGTCATCTCAAGACAGGCCAGGGGGAATCTGCCTATTGGGAAGGCAAAGAAGGTAGACTTGGCCAGCAGGTTTTGCAGAGGTGATGCCCACCATGAGAAAATTGCATTGTGCAATTACTACGACATCTCAGATAGGATAGAGTGGATCTGGGGAAGGTCCAGAGAAGGGCAACAAAGATGTGCAAAGATATGGAACTGCCTTCCCTATGAGAGACTGAAACAATTAGGGCCTATCAGCTCAGAAAAGGGATGCCAAAGGGGGGATAGGATAGAGGTTTGTAAAAATCGTGAGTAGTGCCGACAAAGTCTGCATGGAGAAATGCTATTCGCCCTTCCCCAGAAAACCCCAAGGTCACCTCACAGAAATGAATAGGCAGCAAGTTTAATGCAAACGGCTTTTTCATACAACTAACCTAGGGCATTCATTGCCTTGGGATGTTGTAGTGGCCAAAAGTGTACCTGGATTTAAAAAAAAACACTGGATAAGATAATGGAGGATAGGTCCATCAACTCACCAACCTCTTGTTAGCACTTTTCAGCCCCCACCCATCCAGTGGGAAAGAATGAAAAAGAAGCTCCGCTCGGCTGAATCTTGTCCAATAGGTTGGCTGGGGTCCACAAGCTCTCACCATTGGCAGGCTTGTATGGAACACCGCAGACTCTTCCAGGCCTCGTTAGTTGCAAAGATGGGCTGCTGGAATTGTGCGTATCCCAGTCTAGTGGAAAGGCAGGGACTTTCCAAATAAGACCCCAGATCCAAGTTTGCACGTAAAACACCGTACTTCCCCTGGAATGGGCTTAATCTCCCACATTAGCACTGATTGGGACAAATACGTAGGCGTTACTTACAAATAACAATAAAGAAATATGCTGGGGTTGTCTATCACACTGACAAGAATGATGAGTGAGAACATAAGAACCACAGGTCCATCTAGCCCAGCATCCAGTCTTCCAACAGTGGTCAATGCCGGGTGCCCCAGAGGGATTGAATAGAACAGGGACTCACCAAGTGATCCATCCCCTGTCCCTGACAAACAGAGGCTAGAGACACCATCCTTGCCCACCCTGCCCATCGATGGACCATGAAATTATCTAGTTCTTTTTTGAACTCTGTTATAGTCTTGGCCTTCACAACATCCTCTGGCAAGGAGTTCCACAGGTTGACCGTGCGCTCTGTAAACAAATGCTTCCTTTTATTTGTTTTAAACCTGCTGCCTATTAAAATTCATGGCCAAGCAGTCAGCAGGAAGACCTGTGAGATTTTCAGTTGTTACAGCCACACGCGAGGGGCCAGATTTTCAGATGTGCCAAGTACGCGGGACTCTAACTGAAGTCAAAGGGAGATGGGGATGATCCCGGGGCTTTTTGAAATCAGAACATGTGCATCCTGGACCCAGGAATCTTTTCTTTCCAGTGCTGGCTTTGGAATTCATAGTAAGAAATGTTTGGTTTGGGCTTTTTTTCCCCCCTCTAGTTGTGCCATCGAGTCCAACAATGGCTTCCTCCACTAGCCTTCCCTCAAACTGTAGCAGTTCCTCTGGGATTTTCTCCTTCTCACCAGCCAACATGGTCTCCGCGGTGAAACAGAAGAGCGCGTTTGCTCCTGTCGTGAGACCGCAAACTTCCCCTCCTCCCACCTGCACCAGCACCAACGGCAATAGCCTGCAAGGTATGTGAGGGCAGCCGCGAGATGGAGGCGCAACATTACGCACAGCATGGCATTGAATTAGGTGTCAGTGAAGGGATGGGATGGACCTTCATGGGGCTTTTGTGGTCTCTGGCCTATAATTTACTCCTATTAAGAGTAACTGGAATCTATCCCCTCCCCGCTGTGCCTAGCTGGTGACTGGGAATACATCCTTCCTCTAACACTACTAATCCTGCTGAATTTAGATGCTGTGGCTTTAAGCGCCCCAATCTAATATTTGCTAAAAACGAGAACTGTTTCTGCGTACTAATACCGTCCTTTTTTTTTTTCTTTCCTCTCTTATTCCCTGTGGTCGTCCATTATCAGACCAGTCTTTTGTGGACTCTAGCAAGTACTCCACTGCAGGGTCTCTCCAGGGACTGGCCTTCTCCTGAAGTACGTCACTCAATCTTCCCTTCCTTTTTTTCCCCCCTTTTGTCACCGTCCGCTTATGCAGACATCCTCCCGACTCCACCAGAGCCGGAGGGCTTTGTGGCACAGAGAGCTGCAAAGCTTGGTGCATGTATTTGCCTTTCATAAATACCAGGCACATTCCTGACTCAAAGCAGCATTTCCCAACTTGCTGCCTAACGGGACCAATGGTGCCTAGGGATTCATGGACTGCACGTAAGCCAATGAATTGTTGAAATAATGCTGTGTCCTGTGTCCCTTTGAAAGCCTCTTTGGCCATTGGTAATACATGAGCTGCTTATTTTCTGTGTCCCTGCTCCTCCCATTGAAAAATATACTAAAATGGTTACCCAAGTACATCTTCATGCACGCTGAGGGAAAGGGAGGTTAAACTCCAGTCAGGGTTGGAGATGCGGCAGGAAATAACTTCCTATTGCAGGGGTGGGGGGAGCCGTTTTTGGGTCGGGGGCACTTGACCCACAGAAAAATCAGTCGGGAGCCACACACAAGGGAGAAGCAAAAAAGAAAAACCAAACCCTCACCGACGTGGCCCCCAACTGAGAAGCAGAAAGACACTGCCCACCTTCCCCTCACACAGCAGAGCTTAGGGGGGCCCAGGATGGTAGATTTTGTGTGCTCCAGCCCTGCAGTGGGGCTGTGTGTGTGTGGAGGGGGGGAGGGAGAGAAGGGGCTGGAGTGCCAGCGCAGGCTCCCCAATGCTGGCAGGGAGACCTGAGTCTTGGGGGCTGGATCGAGGCAAGCTGGGAGCCACATCTGGCCCCTGGGCCTTAGGTTCCCCACCCCTGGCCTATTGCATTGTTTGGTGTTTGGTGAGGCCTACTGTACTGTGTGAGGCCTACTATTGGGTGAGGCCTACTGTACGGTGTGAGGCCTACTGTGCGGTGTGAGGCCTACTATTGGGTGAGGCCTACTGTACGGTGTGAGGCCTACTATTGGGTGAGGCCTACTGTACGGTGTGAGGCCTACTGTGCGGTGTGAGGCCTACTATTGGGTGAGGCCTACTGTACGGTGTGAGGCCTACTCTTGGGTGAGGCCTACTGTACGGTGTGAGGCCTACTGTTGGGTGAGGCCCACTGTACGGTGTGAGGCCTATTATTGTGTGAGGCCTACTATTGGGTGAGGCCTACTGTACTGTGTGAGGCCTACTCTTGGGTGAGGCCCACTGTACGGTGTGAGGCCTATTATTGTGTGAGGCCTACTATTGGGTGAGGCCTACTGTACGGTGTGAGGCCTATTATTGTGTAAGGCCTACTATTGGGTGAGGCCTACTCTACTGTGTGAGGCCTACTATTGGGTGAGGCCTACTATTGGGTGAGGCCTACTGTACTGTGTGAGGCCTACTATTGGGTGAGGCCTACTGTACGGTGTGAGGCCTACTATTGGGTGAGGCCTACTGTACGGTGTGAGGCCTACTATTGGGTGAGGCCCACTGTACTGTGTTTGTGAGGCCTACTGCACAATGTGGTACTTATCCCTCCGTAATAATTACTGTACACCACTTTAGCATGCCGACACATGCACGTTTTCATGGTCACTTAAACCAAGGGGCTTTCATAAGCAGATGCCACCAAGTGTCTCAGACTATGCCGGAGGTGGAAGGGTTCTGTGACGCACGCTATACTTTGCCCAAACCGGAGGTCTATTTTCTTTTCCACGTGCCCGAACTGAGTGGAGAAATCAACACTTTAGTCATTACACCCCTTTCGCATCAGGCTGGCTTCAGAATGATCTGTCCAAAATGGGTGTAATGTCCTAAAACATCTACGTGTCCAGCGCAGCTCTCATTTTTCCTCACAATCAGAGCTGAGATGGCATCATTCACCAAATAAAATCACAATGCACGTGGCGTGGAAGGAATTCATTCATAAAAACTGGCATTGATTGTGACTAATGATAAGCATTGCATTCCGAGTACTTTAGATTGGAAAATTGGGGGTTTAAATCCTTATGTTGAAATGAGTTGTGAGAAGGCTAGAACATGTGACTTAGTAGCTTTTTGTGAGGTGTCAGTCAAACCTCTCATTTGATGCGTTAGAAAAAAACACAGCAAGGTTTTTAATTGACAGCTAAACCTTGGCTCACCAAAAATGCACTGTTTTTAAGAATCCAACAGGCTGCAGGTTTCAACAGCATTTGTTTGCAAGTGCATCGACGAAAACTATTTAGCCTTGTGAATAAAAACATGAAACCGATGGTTGGCTTTTGAGAATGTTTGTATTTCTTCTGGCCCTCCCTCCCTCCTCCGGCTTTGGAGTGGGGAAAGAGAGCGAGCAGCAGGCGGGCTTTTTAAAATCATTGTTTTCCACTTCATCACACATGAAATTACAGAGTTCATGTTGTGCATTATGCAAAACAATTATGGAATGGGTTGAGAGCACGGGTCGCGGTTGGGGATTGCTGATTGCCTAGTCATTAGGTAACACACCAATCGGCATGTTTCCCCTGCTTTTTATTTAGCCATTGAGTTGCATAATAGGCCTAAGACACCACTGAACTTCATTGTGAGTTAAAGACACACAGCTTTAGCCCCGGGCCTCGTGACGCCACCCGAGGCAGGCGGTTATCACTCAGAAATGCATTGCCTGTTGTCTTATTGCTTAAATAAACAGCCATGTATGAGCAGGCTGGTTTATCTCACTTGGGCTTCGGATTACCCCAGCCAGCAATCTTGTTTTGTTTATGGAGCTCCGATAGCAGCCGAAATCACTAATAGCAGCCAGGCCGATCGGTCGTGCTCTTTGCTACGCAAAACCACGTTTTCTAACAGCAGATCCCAATGAACGTGGGATGGGCAGAAACAATTTTGTTTCCCCTCTCTCTCCTTTTAGAGGAGGTCTGATCTCCTACCTACACAGGTTCCCTCTGAGCGCTCCTCTTCCAGAATCAGTGGCACAATGCAGCTGAGGGAATTTCTGTGGCCTCGTGGACAGAGCACTTGGGGAACAAAAGGAGTGGGATCTAAACGAGGCCCTGGTAGAATAGGCAGAAAAGATATCTCTTTCTCCATTTGACTTGCAATTGAATTCAGACTATCAGAGGTCCCCAAGAAGAATAAGAATAGCGATGCCTTGAAATCCTACTCACCTGCTGTGCTTTTGTATCATTTCACTCCCACTGGCACCAGCTGCATCTCTTGCAGTTATCTGTGGGGTGATGAGTCGTCATTACTTGCCTACGGCTTACCCCCCGGAGTTCCTACAAGTCGGCTGCACAAGGTGGCCTTGCCCCAGGAGAAGACCCGACTTGGAGAGATGCAGTTTTGTCTCCAGTTTCCTCCTTTGCTCCTGGGAAGGCAGGAACTTGCACTAGACCTTCACCCGCCACAGATTACGTACCCTTCTGCAGCCGCGCAGTTATGCTGTCCAGAGTATGGGCGGGGGAGTAGAGTTAAGATGACACCCACTCCCTCTTCAACTTCCCCTCACCCACATAGGGAGAGAACTTGTGGCTTCCACCAAAGCTCTTCTCACCCCGGCCTTTAGCTGAGCCGAGAGCGGCTCACACTCCCTTCCCCTCCCCCCTCAATTCCCACCCACGGGCACGTATATTTGGACTTTCATGGCCAGATCGTGAAGTGCTCCACAAAGGGAGTGAGTGTCATCGTCCACCCTCTGTCTGATATTTAGGTGCAACTCATCCTCATACCCAGTTGTCCCCATACCCAGCTGTCAATCTGGGGAACAGGTTTTCCCCAGCCCTTCAGAAGGAATGCTGGTGGTGAGGCTAGCCTCCAAACCCACATGTCCACATACATCAGGCCTGGGCAAGATCCAGCCCATGCACTGCATCTGGCTGCTTTCTATGTATATCCTGCTGCCCGCGCCACCGAATTTCCAGGCGGTGGCTCAGGCAGCAGGATCCTATTTAAATGGCTCCTGGTCATGGTGCTATCCGGGCAGAAG
The DNA here is from genome assembly GCA_032595735.1 of Pelochelys cantorii. Lineage (NCBI taxonomy): Eukaryota > Metazoa > Chordata > Testudines > Trionychidae > Pelochelys > Pelochelys cantorii. Next base: position 2,642,476 of record CM064340.1, read on the forward strand.
GTGGAGCTGTGAGCCTTTTGCTGTGGTTTTCATTCAAAGCCTCTGGCCCACACAACTCTGGGGGGAGGCTAATCTTCAGCCCCCCCCTTCCTCCCTAGGCTCCTCCCCTTCCAGGGCGGAGCTGGCCCGTGTCCCTGTAGCAAAATTCATTAAGTGGCACCCCTTGCAAAAATGATTGCCCACCTCTGACCTAGACAAACAAGAGAGACAAAAATTCTAAATTAAGGCTAAAGCTCTACTCTTAATTCACCCCAGTAGTAGCCCACAAGATGCCGTGATGCTGAGCCTACAACAATCGAACAACGAACAAACAAACCCCGGTTAGGGATTAATTGAAACTGTCGCTTGGGACGTTCTTCTGGAGGGGACATAAGCTGCTCTGAGGGCCATTAGCTACATATGCCCAAGCCTCAATAATGTCAATATCCAACAGGTTTTTAACTAGATAAATGTGAATTGAATCAATGCATGAGAACCAGGGAAAGGAGTGTAAGGGAGTACTTTGCCAGTCCTGCTTGGCTAGTCTTCTCCGACCCATCTGCACAGCTGGGGCAACGGAATAAAATAACCCATTGGCGGCAGTCCATCATCGCAGCTGGTTCCTATTAGTTAAGTGATAGGATGGAAAGCTTTGATTTCCCCATAGGCTGAAACTGCTGTTGTGATGTGCCCGGATCCCCAGTCAGCCTTTGGATGGGATGTTTTGTTCCTGTATTGTCATGCTTAGCATGACCGGTGTCTGTACCGGACCAGACTGTCCTACTCTTGCAAACTCTTGCACAAACCAGTGAAATGTATCCTCAGCCCAGCCCGGAAACGCAGAGAGACAGGTTGGACCAGCCGCTCTTCAACGATTTGAACACCACACAGATCTAGCCTGGGAAAACAGGCTAAGAAAAGAATACATAAGAGATGGTAGACACATGTGCCCTGTGTGGGCCCAGAACTGTTTTTCTTAAGAAATTAACAAAATATATGAAAATTCTCACAGTTTAGGACTCAGCTTTGCATGTAGTCAGCAAACTCTGCATCTAGGGAGCCAAAGGGGTTGAGCCTGAGATCAGATCCCATGCTGAATTTACACTAGAAAAATATCATTGATGTCAGCAGTCACACCTGATCTACTCCAGTGTCAGTGAGACCAGAATCAGACCTTTTGTATGTAATAGTTCTATTGTTTGTTTGACACTTGGGTATGAATTCAGCTCCCAGTACAGACCATATATGACTGGTAAATGTAGTGGAGTGGGGGAGGGGGAGGGTGTGGAATTGAAGATGTGATGCAAAGAAGTCACTTTTTTTCTTTTTCCTTTTTCTCCCCTCCCTTTAACAGCTATATCTGGCATGATTGTTCCTCCCATGTAAAAGGATTGCCTTGAAGAATTTTATTGAAGAGGTTGAATTCTGCTTCAGAGAGAAATCTGATACAAGTCCCAGAGTGGAACTTTTTACTCAGGCCTTTTTAAAAAAAAAAAAATACAATAAAATAGAGCGGAATCTTACAATACCTGCAGATTTTTAAACAAAACAAAAATCACCACCCTAGCAGATACTGAAATTAACAAAGAATCTGCAATTGCAAGGTGTTGATTTGAGTTGTCCATCCCAAGTACTTGGGAGATATATTTATTCTGTGTTGATAAAGGAAATCCACTTTTTTCTCTTAGTTTTTGTTTGTTTTATTTTTTTAAAGCTCGATTTAACTCAACAGCCATTTGTCTTTTATAAATCATATAGTTCTGCAAGGGACACTAGCGATGAAATGTCATGTTTTTAATTTATGACCCTTTTCTAAAGCTGGGTAAAAGGAAATGAAGTGGCAACATTTACAAACAAGTCAGTAAGGGACAGAATAGAAGTGCCAGTTTGGTGTTTTTAGAAGAATAATGGCCATTTAATTAGGAGTCGGCTCGTATGTGTTGCTTATCCAGGGATGGTTTGCTATTCCGATACATTTTTCATTCTCTAATTAAATAGATACCACTCACTAAACAGTTCTTTTAAAACAGGGAGAGACTTTGTAGCCTCTGTTTTTAATATCAGACTAAATAACTGTGTAAATAATATGATGAGAAAAGTTGGTGAAAGTACAGCTAAGGACATCAATCATGTAAGCTAATGTCTTTAACTCTGAAACCCAGTGCCTCTGGATATAATGCTAAAACTGCATAATTAGACTAGCATGGCTCTCTATTTAGCTTATATCAGAACCTTTCCAATCAAGTGGCCTCCCTCAATTTAGTATAAACTGAGCTGTGCATACACATCTTCTTTGGATCGTGTGTCGCTGTCGAAAGACACAGACTCAAGCCATTATTACATGTTGGGCGTTCTCATACATTTTTTCCTCCTCGCTTTAATCCATTTGTTTCCATGGGACAGGCGCAGAACTGGCTCACCTGCAGTTCTGCATGCCCAATGATCTAGAAGCACACACATTTTTTGTCAGCCTCCAGCTAGGATTGTTGCTGTATCAGCCGACCTGCTCAGTTTGTAGCATAATATATTAAGCAACAGGTAACTGTTTTTGAATAGTAAGTGGAAACAGGAATTTGAATTTGCAGGTGGGCGGGAGGGGGAGGAGAAGTGAGGAAGGTTTGAAATCAAACCCACAGGTTCTGTTTTACAGGAACTTTGCTCTCGTTATCTGGGAAGTGTTCTTAAAACGATTAGTCAAAGAGACAGCAAAACTCTGAGGATGCATTACCTGATATTTTTTCTTTGCTGTTGTGTTTTGTATGTAGTTATAAATACTGTAGATTTTTTTGTGATTTTTTGCCAAAGTTGTTGTTCTATTTATACATTTTAATGTCTTAAGACAAATTTTCAATGTCACAAAAAAAATTTACTGCATATTTTGCAAAAAGAGCTCACTACCTTTAGCTTGCACATACTTGCAAAATTAATGAAAGGGAAAAAAAAGCTTTTTTTGTTTTGTTTTGGGTTTTTGTTTGTTTGTTTGTTTGTTTTAAAGGGGATTCTGTAAAATATCCATATAAATAATGTATTTATCTTTGGAATTTGTACATTGCTTTTACCCCCCTAACCCCAGTTTATTTTATTGTGTATGTTTGCTATGTGAAAAGTGCTGATTTGTTTGGTCACTCACTGTTGTATTAGCTGTTTAAATGTGATTTGAAAACATTTCATTTATAGGGATTTTTTTAAGATTGTTTTAAACCATGCTTCCATTTTTTTATTTCCACCTAAAAGCCATTGTCTATTTTTGTATTATTTGTAAGTTAAGAAGGTTTTTTTTCCAATATATGGCAAAAAGTAGCATATTATTCTTGTAGCATTTAGTTATGTAGATTTAAAAAAAATATCCTTTGCTTTTGAGGCTTAACAAAAAATAATGCTGTTTTACTCTATTAATATGCATGGGATCTCTCCTCTTTGGAGTGACGCATTTTTGTGCATTAAATATGGGGAGAAACTTCATAGGACTCATTGCAAATACTTTCTTTCTTAAGTCTGCTTGTATATTTCTCTGTCTTTCACATAAATATAAACCAGCAGATTGGATGCCTTAACAATGCAAATCATATTCATTTCACTTGTACATTGGAACTGTCAATCATCACTAACATTCTAAGAAAAAAAAGGAATTGAAAAGCACAAAAGAACTGTTTTTGTTACCTTAAGACAATGTAACTTTTTTCTAGTAGAGCAGGAAATCATTTCCAACGATGCTGCAACTGTGCATGCTTCCTGTATGAATTTTGCAATGGTTTTCACTAGAAAGTCACGGTGTGATCTTTTTTGGGGGGGAGGGGGGAAAGAGGAGAAAAAGGAAACTTTTTGTCCTGCTGAGCAAATAAAAGGAAAAATACAACTGGAAAATGCGAGAAACATCAAAGTATTGCTTCTCTGTACTCAGACAATTCTTCTAATTCACGTGATAAGCAACTGCACGCCAATGTAATCAAATTTAAAGCCATATTTTGTCCAGTAACACCCTTGATTGGTCTGGTAGAACTCCATTCTGCGTTGTAGCCATGTAGACATCCATGTTAGCTGTGTACATTTGTAGCCCTTTTTTTTCAAAGTCCAAAGACCCTTGAATAATGAGTTTTGTTGCAGCTATTTATAGTGATTGGATGAAGGGAAATTCATCAAAATTTCCTTGCAAAACACGCCCCCCCCCCCATCTTAGAAAGTAACAGATGCCACTCCTTACAGAATATGGCTTTAAGTGGAACCGTTCCGATTTCAGTTTCAAAAGGTGAAGCGACACAATGACTGGATTGCATAAAGTATGCCTATTTCCTCACAATTGTACTAGGATGCAGCTAAAATGAAGTCATCTCTGAAACTACTAACCTTTCACCTTCTTATCTAAATCTTTTTGAATAGACACACACACTGTACAGTTCTATTGTTAGAGAAACTAACTACTGTAGAGATTGTTATAATTTTTTTGCAGAAATTCAAGCTGTAAAAACTTTTCAACTTTCACAATATTTAATTAAAGTTACTTCCTGTCTGTGACTAGCGTCCCTGGTTGTGACTTTATTTATCTGCTTCCTGCTGCTCAGCGGACCAAGATGACTGTGTTTACGGCGGAAGCCAGAAGCGCCTCTCAATGCAGAGCAGCGGAAAATGACAGAATAGCCCATGGAAATCTACAGTTCATGAACTTTGATCGTGAAACTCTTCCTGCGCTGCATTGAAATGCCTCCCATACAGATTTCAGATGGCTTTTGCTTATCTGATAGCAAAGCATTTATTATTCTCACTTACATCACAGCATAGCGCTAAGGCCTCAAAGACGGACTCTAGCTGGGTTATTGTACAGTGACTGAGCACAATAACAGCTAGACTCTGAAGAGCTTGCTGGCTCAACACACAAGGCTGATGTAGGGCAGGAGAAAAGACACATCATCCCCAGATTACAAAGGTGAGGCTCTGAGAGATGAAAAGCTTGATCCTGTGGTCACTGAGATCCATGGTATAACTGGAAGTTATGGTCTTCTACAAGGAATTTCCACTTTGCCAGTCTTCATATTAAGCATCACTTGCCAGATAAGCGTGATGTACTTAATTCCAAAGAGTTATCACCTGCCCTTCCTCTTCTGTTCTATCAAAACAAATGAAACAGAGAAGTGGTTAGTAGCCCATGAGTTGAAGACAGCACTGCATTATAATATAAGAACTAAGAGTCACCAAATGGAATTAATAGGCAGCAGGTTTAAAACAAAGGGAAGTTTTTCTTCATGCAGCGCACAGTCAACCTGTGGAACTCCTTGCCAGAGGATGTTGTCAAGACTAGGACTTTAACAGGGTTCAAAAAAGAGCTAGATAGCCGTTGATGGACCTAACCTCCATGAATCTATTAGCCAGGATGGGTAAGAATGATGTCCCTAGTCTCTGTCTGGAAACAGATGACAGGGGAGGGATCACGTGAGGATTCCCTATTCTGTTCACTCCCTCTGAGGCATCTGGCATTGGCCACTGTCGGCAGACAGGACACTGGGCTAGATGGACCATTGGTCTGACTCAGTGTGGCCTTTCTGATGTTCTTAAGTTCTTAACTGTGCCTTAGTGCAACACCACAGGTGGCCAGGTGGGAGCAGCATAGAGAGAAGTAGGGACAGTTCTGGACTAGGCATAGGAAAAACCAGGCTGTGAGATTGTTTCTGCCCCTTAATGCTTGCAACCTAACCAGAGGTGGTAAGAGCCCTAGTATAGAGCTGGGGAAGGCAGGCACAAGAGGAGAGCGCACTTGTCTGACATCACACAGGGGACTGGGGCAGAGGGGGGAATTAAACCCACAGGTAAATTACAGCAAGGGAGATTTAGGTTGGACATTAGGAAAAACTTCCTACCTGTCAGGGTGGTGAAACACTGGAATAAGTTGCCCAGGGAGGTTGTAGAAACTCCTTCACTGGAGATATTGAAGAGCAAGTTTGACAGACACCTGCCAGGGATGATCTAGACGGTGCTTGGTTCTGCCATGAGGGCAGGGGACTGGACCTGATGATTCCTGACTCCCAGGCCTGTGTTTTAGCCACACGATCATTCTTCCTCTGCCTGCTTCTCACTGCATATGAGCGTCTCAGACCTCACTCCGGTCCCTTTGCAGTCACCTGGAAGACGGTGTTCGGGGAGACTCTTGGGGACACAGGAAAGTTGTGGGATGTCAGTAAGGGAGGGGGGGTATTGCAGAACCTTGCCACTCTAGGACATTGGCTGATGGCTGCGGTCCCTGCTGCCGCCGCCTCAGCATGCGGGCTTGGTGGGCAGCCCTTGGCGGGAGGGAAAGCCATGTCTCACACCAGCCCCTGGCCCAGACCTGTTTTCCAGCATGACTGGCCGTGGGCTAGCCAGGCTGAGGTGTTGCCCTCCCCTCACAGGAACACCACACGTCACCATTGCCTTTGCGTCCCCTTCCACCACTGCTGTGGCATCAGCTTCTCCAGAGGCCTCCATATTTATATGGGGGGGGGGGGATGCAGGTGCCTTGACAGGAAATATTTTGATACCTTTTTTTTTTAACGTAGGCACTAGTGGGAGACGTAGGCGCTAGCAGAACTGATCTTATCCATGCACTCACTGTGCTTCCGGTCAATAGTGCCAACAGCACTTCTACGTAAGATATTAGGCAGAGCCGATTCCCCTAGGTTCATCCATTGCCCCATGTGTGCAAAAGCAGCCGGGTTTGACGGGGGTGCTACGAACGGCCCTCTCTGCCAAAGCTAGGCTTTAACAATACCAGCCGCCATGGGCCCAGCTGGAAAGAGGCGACCTGCTGCCCCAGGAAAATGAACTAACCGACAGTACAACCCTGACCCAGGCCTCGTTCTTATGTCAGCTCAGCTACCACCAGTTCCAAAGGTGGGCAATCGTTTTTGCAGGAGGGGGCACTTCATGAATTTTGGGGTGATCATGGGCTGGCTTCACCCCCTCCAAAGGGGTGGGGCCTGAGGTGGAAGGGGCGGGGATGGGGACTAGCCTTCCCCCAGAGCTGTCTAAGGCCGGAGGGTTAGAATTACAAACACAGCAAAGCGCTCACAGCTTCCAGGCCTGCTGCTACCGTATGGCAGCCGCCCAAGGTTGCTGGGGCTATTTAAAGGCCTTGCAGCTCCAGCCCTGCTTGGGCAGCGCCGTGACTGGGAGCCGGGAGCCATTTAAATAGGATCCTGCTGCTTGAGCCTCCACCTGGAAATTCGGTGGCACGGGCAGCAGGAGATGAATAGAAAGCAGCTAGATGTAGCCCGCCAGCCAAATCTGGCCCCCGGGCGCAGCTTGCCCAGCCCTGTGTTAGTTCATCGCTTGAGCCACCAGCTTCTGGCGAGAGAGACAAGTTTTTGAGCTTGCCCAGAGCGGTTCTGCAGGTGGATTTGACCACTGGGCGGGCTCCTTGGCACGGTACAAGGACCTGGCCCAGAGGCCGCATTGCCAGGCTGAGCTGGGCGAGCGTTTGCAGACTCCAGCAGGGCCTGGGGTGGCCATCGGCCGAGCTGGCCACCTAGGGGCTGGCTGCACTGCACTGAGGTGCCTGTGACTGGCTTGTGCCCGCAGGCTGGGCATGTGGGGCGCTGGCAAAGGTGCTGGCGATGGGTGGGCTCAGACAGCAGGCCAGGGTTGTCAGTGCAGGGCCCAGAAGGGCTGTGTGTGTGTGGGTGTGTGTGTGAGACTGGGTGTGTGTGTGTGGGGGGGGGAGACGGGGTGTGTGTGTTTGAAGGGTGTGTGTGTGTGTGTGGTGTGTGTGAGTGTGGGGGGGGAGAAGGGTGAGGGTCGTGTGTGAGAGGTGTGTGTGTGTGTTGTGTGTGAGCGAGAGAATGGGTGTGTGTGTGTGTGTGTGTGTGTGTGTGTGTGTGTGAAGGGGTGGGGGGGTGAGAAGGGGGGTGAGAAGGGGTGCATGTGTGTGAGAGAAGTGTGTGTGTGTGTGTGTGTGTGTGTGTGAAGGGGTGAGGGGGTGAGAAGGGGTGCATGTGTGTGAGAGAAGGGGTGTGTGTGTGTGTGTGTGAGCGAGAGAAGGTGTGTGTGTGTGTGTGTGTGTGTGTGAAGGGGTGGGGGGGGTGAGAAGGGGTGCGCGCAGGTGTGTGTGTGAGAGAGAGAGAAGGATGTGTGTGTGTGTGTGTGTGTGTGTGTGTGTGTGTGGAGGGTGTCGCTGTGGTTTCCCGCAGCTACAGGGCTGACAGTTCTGCCCCCCCCCCCCCAGCCAGTGTCCCAGAGCCCAGGGTGCCGGCCATGGCTGAGTGCTTACACCCCAATTAATCAGCAATAGCGCCGTTGCCATGGGAGCGCCGGGGCTCAGGCGCCCGCAGACAGCACTAGCGAGGGCTCGCACCCCCGCATCACACTCACAGCCGGGGAGGGCAGGGGGGGCCAGACGCGCCCTAGACAGTCAAGCCCCCCCCCCCACACACACACACACACTTGTGTCTGGACTGAGCCTCCACCCCTCCCCTTCTCCTCCACACCCCATTCGGACTCCTCCCCTGAGGCCCTGCATGTGCCCCCCCTCCCTCCAGAGGCCTGGGAGCCCCAGTTGGCGGGCATGGGCCTGCCGGGGGGTATGTGTGTGAACTGCAGTGCAGCTCTGCTCATATTTATGTGGCTAAAAGGGAGGTTTCTGTCCCCCCCCCCAAAAAAAAAACCCCGTGGGCACTGGGTGGATAAGGGGGCCAAAGCCCCCATGCTCTGGCCCCTTTCCCCAGCAGCAGTGCCACGCAGCTGGGGTGGGCACAGCGGAAGCCTCCATGCCCCCCAACCCTGCTTCCTGGTAGAAGCTGGGGGGGGCGGGGGAGGCCCCGCATGCGCCCAAATTTGCTCTCTGGCAAAAGCAGGGGGCAGGCCAGGAGAAGCCCTCTGCCCCCTCCCTGACCAGAAGCCTGGATGGCAGGACAAGCCCCCCCCCTCCCTCCCCCGCGTAAGCCTCTGACCCTGGCAAAATCCATTGGCATTGGCCCTAGGACTGGAATGGTTCTCGCTGCCTGCTGTGATCTGGGGCCATGGAAGAGGGAGGGGAGAACCGGGCTTGGGGGGGGCGGGAAATGAAAGTAGCTAATGGGATGAAGCGCGACAGTGGGGGCATATGGGGGGGGGGGGACTCAGGGTGGAACAGGGGCAGGACCCCAAGAAAGGTGGGTGGGAGGGTTGGGGGGACCGTAGGTGGGGGCAGCAGAATGCAGCTGGGCCTATAGGTGCAGAGGGTAGAGAGGAGCCCCCCCGCCCCCTTGCTCTGGCTCAGAGCCCCAAGAAACCAGCAGTGCCCGGCACCCGCATGCCACAGCCCCAAATGCTGAGCAGCCCTGCCCCGGGCCATCCCGTATTAGCCTCAGAGCTCTGCACATCTGGCCCCTCCTCCAGCCATGGGACATGCCCACCAGCATCACTGAGTCAGGCCCAAACTCCGCCCCACCCCCCACAAGCCTGCTGATTGGCCCATTCACTTTGGAAGAGGTCGGGCCCGGCTGCTTCAGCGTCAAAGTGGCCGATGGAGGCTGGGAGAGGCTCCCACAGTCTTTGCCCCCAAGTCACAACAGTAGCGCAAGCAGTCGAGAGTTTCACATTACTTTGGTCCTGCTTTCAGAGGGACCTTGTGGCAATGAGTTCCACAGGCTAACTGACTGTCTTTATTGTCCATAAAGTGTTATGGGCAAACAGGGGACTGAGCAAAGGGAATGGGGGGCGGGGGCATGGGACAGGTGGCAGCGTGTGAGCGTTCTGGGAGGATGGAAATGAGACACCCCCCCCCCCAACGGGTGGGGGGGGGCGAGGGGACTGGTAGAATAGCAAGGGAAAGCTCACCGGGGCCAAGGAGGCGGGAGCTGGATTGCCCCCATCTCAGAGCTGCCAACTCAGTCATGCTCCTGGGACCTTTCAGTGCAGCCAATGCATGGGTAAGTCCCAGCTCCCAGCACTGTGAACAGAAGAGACGAGTACACACACACACAGGCACACACAGCGCAAGCAAGACACACACACACACACACACATCGACACAGACACACACACGTGACACCATTTAAAGCAACCACTGCTTGATGGGGGGGAAGGGTCTGAATCACGGCTTTTGAACACTGGGTTTGGCAACTCTGGCATTTGAGGTTGTGCCTGAAATGACCGTGTGGGTGGCTCCCCCCAAAGGCTCCCAGACCAATGCCATTTAGCCTCCTTTTTTCATCTCAGGGCTACCTTTGCTGGGGGGACTTGAGGGCCCCCAACTCACGGGGTAGGCGAGGCTGGGCTTGGCAGCCCCAGGTAGGTGGCTCAAGGCTCTGAGGCAAAATGCACATCGCAAACCCTACAGCCAGTCACCAATTAGCCCTTTGCCGTTCGTCAAACAATGTGTTGCTACGCGCTGCCCTCTCTGTGCCAAAGTGACACCTGGTGTGAGTCCATCACCGCTCACAGCTACGCAGCCTGGTACCTTAGCTCAAACAGCAGAGATTTACAAATTAATTTGGTCCCGGCCTCAGGGGTACCTTGTGGCAATGAGTTCCACAGGCTAATTGACTTTATTTATTGTCCATAAAATGTTATGGTTTAGGATAAGGAATTAAAACAGCTGTTTCCTAATTTGGTCAGCTTGTGCGGGAAAGGAGAGTGTAGATAAACAGGGAACGGCACAGCCTTTTACACCAATCCGAGAATCTGTATGGCAAGAAGAAATGCAGCTGAGTCATCCTGCAATAAACAGAGTAAAAAGATCCTTTGGGGGGAAAAACAGCCTCTTATCACCGTAAAAGTCTTTACACCCTCTTGCTTGGCTGATTAACTTTATAGTTACTTAATTCAGCGACATAACAGCGCAGTAACATTCGTTACAATCAACAGGCTGTTTTGACAATTTGTTTTTACAGCTGGCGATTTACCTTCCAAGACTCATGGAACACCAATGGAAGATAAGGAAAGTATTCAAGAAATGCCACGTTATGCTTCTGCCTGCTCTTACTGGAGAGCAGTCACTGTGTGACCACCAGGCCACCTTCTGCTCCCTAAGCCGTCTGAATAATTAATTCAGCATGTATAAATATTGTGGGGTTCAGGCCTTGATAACCTTCAGGCCTGTAATAGACAGCAGGTTTAAAACAAACCAGAGGAAGTATTTCTTCACACAGCACACTGTCAACCTGTGGAACTCCTTGCCAGAGGATGTGGTGGAGGCCAGGACCTTACCAGGGTTCAAAACAGAGCTAGATAGATTCACGGAGGATTGGTCCATGAATACTTATTAGCCAGGATGGGTAGGAATGGGTTGTCAGAGACTGGGAATGAGCAACAGGGAAGGGAATCACAAGAGATTCCCTGTTCTGTTCATTCCCTCTGGGCCACCTGGCATTGGCCGCTGTCAGCAGACACTGGGCGAGAGGGACCTATGGTCTGACCCAATCTGGCCATTCTTATCCCCACCTGCAGGTAACGTACACTTTCTGGAAGGGTGCAGCGGGCTGGGAAAAGTGCTCCTGTAATCATAGCCAGGGTGGGGAAGAAGCTTTTCTTTGCGCCGGGTGACACAGCCAGACTGCAACGCTATTTCGCTCCCCAGGCGCTGGCGAGGGGATGCCGGCGGGTAGCACTGTGCTCTGCTTTCCAAGGCCCGCGCCGTTTGGAACCCTGCCGCTCAGCGAGAGCAACACGTGCTGTTTAGTTGAGTTCAGCGATCACTCTTCTTTGTCAGGGGCATTTGGACGCACAGCGGCTGACCCCCGAATGGTGTTCAGGACGAAACAGAAAATTGCTGGGCTGAGACGCCCCATTAGCTAATGGATTACTGAGCACGAGGGACGCCGGGAACCCCATGCACTTAGCCCGCAGCTGGGAGGGATGGGAAAGAACTACACGCCATCTTCATGTCCTGGACCCAGGGGAACACGCTCGAACAGGCCTGCAGCGGCTCTAATTGAATGAGTGTGGCTATCATTAGTTAATTACACTGCGGTGGGACTCTGTCATCCACATCACGTGACCCGTGAACACCTGAGCGGGCTTGACCTGCATTGCAACCGGCGAGCGGTGTGGGAGGGGTTAAGCAGGGTCAGATTCTAGCAGCAAGAGCCCATTCCACCTCCATGCAATGCACACTGAGTCTACAACCACCCGGAGTGACTGATGCCTGAACAGTTAGCATCTGGAATACTGCACACCTTTGTAAACCCACAACGGGCCATTGTAACCCACACACCTAGGCTATGTCTACACTCGCGGCTTCTTGCACGAGTAATATGCAAATGAGGCTAAGCGTGGAATATCGCCGAGCCTCGTTTGCATACCTAATGAGTCACCATTTTTTCAGAAGAGGCTCTTGCGCAAGAAGGAACGCCTACACTGCCCCTTCTTGCGCAAGAAAAACCCTCTTGCACAATGCCGTACTTCCTGAAAAGTAATAGGTGTAACGGCATTGCGCAAGAGGGCTTTTCTTGCGCAAGAAGGGGCAGTGTAGACGCTCCTGCAGGTATCCAGCCAAATGACTAAGGGAGACGATAAAAACAAAGGTTATGCCTGCTCTGTTCCTTACGCTGGTGCGTCATCGTTTATGTTTCTTTTAAAATACAAATGCACAGTTAGAATCATAGAATCAGAGCACTAGAACTGGCAGGGACCTCGAGAGTCATTGAGTCCAGTCCCCTGCCTGCACAGCAGGACCAAGCACCATCTAGATCATCCCTGACAGGTGTCTGTCTAACCTGCTCTTCAGTATCTCCAGAGATGGAGATTCCACAACCTCCCTAGATAACTTATTCCAGTGTTTAACCACCCTGACAGGCAGGAAGTTTTTCCTAATGTCCAACCTAAACCTCCCCTGCTAAAGTTTAAGCCCATTGTTTCTTGTTCTACCCTCAGAGGCCAAGGAGAACAATTTTTCTCCCTCCTCCTTGTGACACCCTTTACATAAGAACATAAGAATGGCCATACTGGGTCAGACCAAAGGTCCATCTAGCCCAGTGTCCTGTCTGCTGACAGTGGCCAATACCAGATGCCCCAAAAGGAGGGAACACAACAGGTCATCCGCACGTGATCCCTCCCCTGTCACCTGCTTCCAGACAAACAAAGGCCACCCATCCTGGCTAATAGCCATTGATGGACCTACCCTCCATGAATTTATCTAGTCCTTTTTCGAACCCTGTTAAAGTTCTAGCCTTCACCGCATCCTCTGGCAAGGAGTTCCAGAGATTGACTGGTCCCTGAGTGAAGAAAAACTTTCTTTTGTTTGTTTTAAACCTGCTGCCTATTAATTTCATTTGGTGACCCCCTAGTTCTTATATTGTGGGAACAAGTAAATAACTTCTCCTTATTCACTTTTTCCTTATACCAGTAATGATTTTATAGACACTTGATGTTCTATACAGGCTGAGCCAGGGTCTGAAATGAGATGGTCACCAAAGAAACAGAATGTAAAGGGCCATATTTGCGGTTCAGGATTTGCCTTCCTACATGGAAACAAATCCCCTGGCTCTCCATGCCCACCTCAACAAGGAGGCACAACCGTGTGACGTTGGCTTTTGAGAGTACACCCAATATAAAAGGCATGTCATGTGGGTCTTACCCTGAAAAAAGCGTATGTGTGTATCTTTAACCATCGGAGGCGTTCCTCTGGTGTCTATGGGATGGCACTGGGGCTTGAAGATCAGCATGTGCAGGGTGGTTTTCAGGATGGAGGCCGATGGGAGGAGTCCACTAAAATCTGGGGAGGATAAAGTTTGGCACTGTGGCTCTATGCGTATGTCTACACAGCACACAAAGCCCAGGTCAATGGGACCCAGCTTGTGGATTTGGAGTGACCAGAATCTTGAGCGTCCATACAGCACTGTAAACCTGGGTTACAAATACTGGAGCAGGGTCTCACAGCTGGGTTCCTGTGTGTTTGTACTGTGCTATGCCACCCTTCTGCCTTGACCTGTGTCCACACTGCAAAGTTCCCAAGCTTAGCCCCGAGTCCCAGCAGGACTTAGACAATGTCCCACCCTGACCGGCTCCCCCCATTCCCAGCAGGGTCCTGCGGGCTCACTGACCCAGGTCAGATGGATCTGTGTGTGAACTGAGGTGGGATTCGGGCTTCCTGTTGAGTGCGCAATGTAGCCCTGCTGTAAGGGTACATGGTGGGGGCTACTCCACTCCAGCCAAAAAGGGATAAAGCAGGATGGAGGGAGCCTGTGCAGAACCCCAGCCAATCAGGGAAGGGCTTGTAGGGAGCCAACCAGAAGGCAGCTTGCTGGGGCTGCCCTGTTATAAGAAGCTGCTCAGCAGAGCAGAGGGCAGTTGGGGCCTGACTACGGAGGGTGCAGGATTGGCTTCCCACAAGGGTGAAGCACCTGGACAGAGCAGTGCTGGGCAGGCTCAGGAGAGCTGGAAAGAAACTCCAGCCTGATACCTCCCAGGCTACAGAGGCAGGAGGGTGCCAGGGCTATGGGGATACGGCCCAGGGAAAAGTGAGAACAGTAAAGGGGGATTGATGGAGGGCAGGACAAAATTGCTGCCAGAGGGACCCTGAGCCGGTACCCCAAGTAGTGGGCAGGCCTGGAGCCCCACTTCTGCCTTGCCCCACACCTTGCCAGCAGGGGTAGTGGCTGATGCAGACTGTGGCTTGCCCCTAAGGTAAAGGACTAGACGTTGGCTGCAGCTGGCCACGGTGGCAGGAGCGAGACTGAGGCTGCTGCTAACCCCAGAAGGGGGCGAGAGACCGGGCTAACGGGCACTGCCCGAGGGCAGTGTCCCGAAGAGGACGCCGCAGGAGCGACGCGGGTCCAGATGACGTGCAGAGCAGAGAGGGACAACGGGTGAGACCGCGACCAGGAGAGGGCGCCCTGCTGAGTCAGCGCTAATCCCCAGAGTGGCCAGCAGGGGGTGCCGTGGTGGAGTCTCCACCCCATCACAGGGTACCTGTACAATGCATAACAAAACAGCATGGGCGGTGAGAGCCTTCAAGGACCACTTCTCCCAACTGCGATGGGACTTAGGGGCCTAATTCCCTTAGGCACTTTTGAAAATCCCAGCCGAACCCTAGGGGCACTCCTACAATCAATGGCAAATCTCCTGTTGACGTCAGTGGAGCCTGGCTCGTGATTTGCAGCACATGGAGGAAAATGGAGAACAGATTGCTCTTCGGTAGGAAGAGCATCGCACTGCTGGCAATGAAGCCAAACTAAAGCTACCAGCCCACAATTGGACCCAGGGAACACATCGGCTACAAGGTCAGCTACATCGGTTGGGCGTGAGTGAGTTTCACTTAGCTGGAGCTCCTTTGCGCTTGTCTAAGCAGGATGACCAACACAGCAACTGACTTGTTTGCTCCAGGACAGTCCTTTGTCTGAGCTTCTAGATCACCAGGGTAGCTATTTAATTCAAGTTCTTTATTGTTCTTCCATGGGATTGCTGGGATTAATTTCCTGCAGATGTCAATCACAACAGTAGCAGTCTCCCTTGTGGTGGTTCCCATTTGGCACGCTCGCTCTAGGGAAAGCCATGTGAGAGAGCAAACGGGGGCTTTCTCTCAACCTGTGGAACTCCTTGCCAGAGGAGGTTGTGAAGACCAGGACTTTAGCAGGATTCAAAAAAGAACCAGATAAATTCATGGGCTGCGTCTAGACTGGCGTGATTTTCCACAAATGCTTTTAACGGAAAGGTTTTTCCGTTAAAAGCATTTGCGGAAAAGAGCGTCTAGATTGGCACGGATGCTTTTGCGCAAAAGCACTTTTTGTGGAAAAGCATCCGTGCCAATCTAGACGTGGTTTTGCGCAAGAAAGCCCCGATCGCCATTTTCGCCATTGGGGCTTTTTTGCGCAAAACAGGTTTTACCTGTCTACACTGGCCCTCTTGCACAAGAGGGCTTATCCCTGAGCGGGAGTATCATAGTATTTGCGCAAGAACACTGACAATCTTACATTAGATCGTCAGTGTTCTTGCGCAAATTCAAGCGGCCAGTGTAGACAGCTGGCAAGTTTTTATGCAAAAGAGGCCGCTTTTGCGCAAAAACTTGCCAGTCTAGACACAGCGGTGGAGGTTAGGTCCATCAATACTTACTAGCCAGGGTGGGTAGGAATGGTGGCCTTAGCCTCTGTCAGAGGCTGAGAATGTATGACAGGAGAAGAATCACTTAATGGTTACTTCTTCTGTTCACTCCCTCTGGGGCATTGGCCACTATGGGAAGACAGGACACTGGGCTAGATGGACCTTTGATCTGACCTAATGTGGCCGTTGATGTGCTTATGTTCTGAAATCGCCTTCCCCTGCAATACAGTATCTTGTCCACTGCATCAGCGCACACTTGGCTAAGCTATGCAAAGGGCTAACAGCTGCGTAAGAAAAAGTGCCTCGGTTTTCACCAGCACATCTCCTCCAGCACCGTCTTTGCCAGTCGAGGGAAGCATTCCTCACCTGGTGAGCCTCAGGTTCCTTCCGTTCCTATCACCCTGGTAAACAAGGTACAGCGTGTGCCAGACTGCAGCAGCGCCGCCACGTTGCAGTCTCGTTAGTTTCGTGGCGTGAGGAACTGAAAAGGTTTATGATTTTCCTTTTTTGGATGCTGTCTTCAGTTGGCGAACCCTGGAAATTCACCTTTCACTCACTCCCTCTTTTCAAGAGCTGTCGCCATCCGAGCTACTTTCCTGCTGGAAAAAAACCCCCAGTAATTTATGCAAATTAGAACCCTGATTAGCATAAAGCTTCTACTCGTAATAGTGGGGTTACTGAAGGGAGATGATAGGTAAAATGATCTCCTTAGCAATAATTAACGTTGATCTCTTAAATCACAGTTAACTTCAATAAAAGCGAGAGAGAACAAATGACATCGCATCATGGCAACTGTAAAAAGGCAGAACATCAACTTTAGTTGCCGACGTCTTGATAAGCCCTGTGCTCAGAGTGAATGTTCTCACTTAATGACACGTTTGGTAAAGGGCTGTTGGGTCCCACGCATTGAGATGAGAACTTGCATATACTGCCAGAAATACATGTATGCAGACATGAGACTGCTCTGTTATCTTCAACACAACATTGAAATATACTGTAGACAACTTTGCTATGGCTACGTCTGCGTGACAGAGGAAGATCAAAGCTGCTGCTGCCGATCTTCCAGGGTTCGAATTAGCAGTCGAGTTAAGACGGCTGATTTGAAGTGAGAGGGGTGCTTCGGTCAATGCCGGTAACCCTGCTTTCACAAGGAGTAAGGGAAGTCAAAGGAAGAGTGTTCTTCCTTCGACTTCCTGCAGTGTGGCTAGCGCCAAAAGCCGCGGTAAGCTACTTCGACTTCAGCTCCACAACGTAGCTGAAGTTGCATATCTTAGTTCGACTTTGTCCCGTAATGTAGACATACTTTATATCAGTGTTTGTCAACCTTTTTTTATAAAGTACCCCTTTTTCAAAATAAAAATTATAAGTATCCCCAGTGCCTACAGTTTTTAGATACACAATTTTTTTTTCTACCATTGCAACACATTTGTTTAAACAACTTAATCATAGCCGGTGGGTGATTGTTATTTTTGTACTTTTTACACTCCAAAATTTCAAGTGCTGTAAAACTTAAAACAAAAATTCATTTTTCTCCAAATTTCATCTGTGTTGATGTACCCCCCAGACTTCTCTCGAGTACCCCAAGGGTACTCGTACCACTGGTTGAGAAACACTGCTCTGTATGACCTAACCACATGCCTGCGATGTAGGTAAATATTAGCCCAATAGGAACGAAACTGGTAAACAAACACCGAGCAGTTAAGGGACTTACCCAAGGTTACACGCTGCCCAGTGTCAGAGTCAGATGACTGGTTTCAGACTCGTTCAATGGGCTAAACACTGGATGCTGAGCTTTCTCATTACTGAAGGCAGTCTGAGTGCCCGAGCCCATGTTGTGGGAGACCACTTAAAAAGAAGTGGGAAATGAACATGACGTGGGCGTCGCTGCAGACACAGGACAATGGAGAGTTCGGAGGCAGCGGGTGTGTTATAAAGTATTTTGATAGATTTAGCAGCGACGCCGGTTTTATGATCCATGTGACAAAGCTGCGTGCCCAGGTATTATGCAGGTTTCCTTTGAGGCTGAAGGCACAAAGGTCTGCTATGGTGTGATGACTCTGTGAAAAGTGTTTGCTCCCAGGTGATAGCGGGGTTGATCTCCCTTAAGGACAGGTTGGGGGTTTATTATAGGTGGGGGGGGGGCGCATTGGCTATTGATCAGATGGCTTGACACCGCCCCATGATAAGACCCTGTTTTCAGTTGCTGAGCCCTCAGGTTTCGAGCCAAAAAAGGACATTTTTGGCACCATTCACGTTTCAGTAAAACATTTTGTAAAAGTTTCATTTTTGCCCCCTTGTGGAAAGAAAAATTCCGAAACCTCAAACGTTGCCGTGAAGTAGAATCACGAGTCTTCGGATGGCGCGAGCATCAGGGGAGAACCGGGCTTGGCTGGACAAGAGCCAAAGTGAGGGGGAGGGCAAGGAGATTGGCCAAGAAGGAGGGAGACCAGAGCCAGTGAGCGTGGGGGCAGGAGAAGAGACACGCTGAATGAGTAGCCAGGAGGGGAGGAACTGGCACTGGCGGGGCAGAGAGACCAGCATTTGGGGAGCCTGTCTGGGGACCAGACGTAGGGGTCCAGTGTGGGGAGGAAGAAGGCAGATGGGCCTTTCGCTCACTTGCGCACACACCCCTGTGGAGCTTGGAATAGCCCCCAGATATTTGTGTCAGCTTGTGAAACCTGCTGGCAATGCAGCTCATCCTCCTAATGCTCGTCCACACAGAGAATAACAACCTACTACTGCTAGTGGTTACTGCATTAGCTCAAGCGGGAGAGGACTGTGTGGTGGATCTAAAGGTTCAGACCCCGCTGATGACCCCTGTTAATGTGATGTCACATGAGGAACTTTCTAGTTCTAGCTATTTTTTACACCCCCTACGAAATCACACACACACATTAGCTGCTATCCTTCCTTGGAAGCATGGGGTATGTTTCTTCCCTGCCACTGCTTGTCACCCTTCTCTTGCAATGCTTGGAGCTGGGTGTCTTTATGTCGGCACCTGGTGCCTCCCCATGAGGTGACTCCTCTTTGAGTCTGGGGTGCTGTCCCTTGGGAAAACAACTCGTCCTGCCAGGCTTATCCCCGGGGGATACATACGCCCCCCCCACCTATGGTGTGCCACACTCACCAAGGACAACGGAACATACACAGAGGGCCTTGCTCGTGACAGGTAGGAAAGACTCCCAGAAAGACAGGATTGAGATGAACGAAAAGACGAAAACACCCACCGGAGAACAAATTCCCCACCTTACCCTCAGCACACAACACTCAGCTCTCACCCTAGCAGCTGCCCGGGCAAAGGGGACACTGAGGAGAGGTCCTGAGACAAGGGTGACAGTGCAGGGAATTGGCTTACACAAAATGAAAGGGCTCCCTTCCTGTGTCTTCACCGCTGGCCAGAGTAGAGTCCTCTCCTAGCTTCCCGACCTGGCATCCCGGATGGTTCTGGATAGGTCCTGGGTGGGTTCTTGCCTCCCTAAGCACTGCTCTCCTAGTCATGGGTTAAATCCCCCAGCGCTTCAAAGTCTCCTGTGGCGAGGGACTGGAGTAGAAACAGGAGATGCCATGGGTCGCCTGTCCCAGTTCCAAATTCAAACCGTGGAAAAAATGAAATTAACCGTGGTCCCTTTGTCTCTGCCTCAACCTTTTCCTCTCCCATTGAAAGTCTGAGGGGGTGGGGGGTGTCTTTTTTCTCTCCTCACCTCCCATATTGGCACCCTATCTATACCATCCAGATATGTGTGAATGCCACAAACGTCATCGACCTTCTCTTCTTGTGGCTGGATGAGTTCGCGCTGCCTTTCAGCCTACATGACTGACCACCTACCCACCCACCCCAGGCATTGGATCAGGCCAACGGGAGTTGGTCTACACTGCAAGAAAACAGCTGCGGCTGGTCCATGCCCACTGATTCGGGCTGGTGGGGGTTCAGATTGCAGGGCTATAAACTTGTATTTGGGCTGGAACTTGGGTTCTGAGATCTTCAGGGGTCCAGTTGACTTACTGGATCCAGTTCCTAATGCCATGGTTCCTGGAGGGCCCAGTCTTGTCTAGAACAGAATTGTAGATTGTTTGCAGCCTGCGTTAACAGGCTGTTAATCAACGCTGCTTGTGCTAACTCAATTTTAAAGACATTTGTAGCCATTTGTTTAGCACACGCAGAACTAGACCAGAAACAAATGTGTGTGAAATGTTCAACGGGCAGCAGCTGAAAAAAATGGGGGAAAAAATGAAAAAAACGTAAAAGCTGTTTTTTCTCCCCACTGGCTTCTAAATAGGCCCATTTCCCTCCATTTGTGACATTTTAGCATGCTATTTTATCAACTTCTTGTGTGTGTTTGCTAAAAGAACAATTTTCATTAGGATTTCAATTAAAATTGATTTAGAAAAGCATCACCAAAAAATTATTTAAAATGGTTTTATTTTCATAATGGCAACAAAGGTTTGTAAAAAAAACCCCATCATTTTAGAAAAAAGGGGCGCTGTTTTGATAAAAAAACGGTTCTTGAGCTGCACCTTGTGTCTACCTGATCTGAGCACACACACGAAATTGTGTTGTGTTTGTGGTTGTGGGGCGTCCCCCACACTGATGAGATACCACGCCGTGGTGACAGTAGCCCTTTTCTGTGAAACACGCACAGTGTGCTGCAAACACTTGAAGCAACTTGAAAGATTTCTGGTGCGCTGTCTCTGCTCTGTTCTGAAGGCCCGCTGCTGACACAAAATCTCCAATATTAACACAAATGACCAGCACTAAGACAATCATCGCTAATGCTCAGCTTAGACAGGCAGGGAATGTTATCAGAGAGCACAATGCTAGATTCCTGGAAAAAGTTTCCTAGAGTGAGCTGAAACGCAGAAAGCACAGGAAGGGGGTGTCACATGAAAAGTCTTCAAAGTCATTCTTGAGTGGAAGTTTGCCTCAGACAGGATAAATATGGACACTCGCAGCTGGCTGCTGGTCCCCCCTACCACCAAGCTCCCAGCCAAGGCTCTCTGGTCCGGGAACGGGCTAAGATGTTGCTGGACCAGCATCCTGCTTTAGGGAGGTACAACCTGTCCAAAACTCTCAGGCTATGTCTAGACTGCAGGCTTCTTTCAGACAAAGCTTTTCCGGAAGAGATCTTCTGAAAAAACTTCTTCCAAAAAAGAGCGTCCACACTGCCAAAGCGATCTGCTTTTTCGACAGATAGTGTCCACACTGAATGGACGCTCTCTTGCATTTCAGCTGTGATTACAATGGACGGTGTGGCCACCAGGGCACCTGTGCTTTTTCCTCTTTCCTCTTCTTCTGAAAGAACTCCCTCTTCCCCATCCACACATGCCTTTTTCCGAAAGAGCTCTTTTGGAAAAAGGCTTCTTCCTCATGGAAAGAGGCTTACCAATGATGGAAAAAACCCTCTGTTCTTTTGATTTTTTTTTGGAAAGTACGCAATTGCAGTGTGGCCATAACTGGAGCTTTTTGGAAAAACGGTTGTTTTTCCGAAAAAACTCTGCAGTGTAGACATACCCTAAAAGTCTCAGCGTTACCCTTTCCCAGAGCTAAGAAAGTGTCAAAAAGTCTCTAAACAGAGATTAAATATTGCCAATATGGTATGCCATATTAAACACTTCATGGAGTGTTTCAACCTTCGCTCCAAATTTCCTGGCTTTTGCGGGTTTTATTCAGCCCTCTTTTGTCATTTTAGTGAAGATTTTATACTATTCAGTTCCAGCACATTCACTAACCTTAGATCTGTCAAATTCTTCCATGATGAATATGGAAGAAACTCATCTAGTTTTAGGCTTTGTTTACACAGCTCTAGTTCCAGACACATGGACTGATGTTTGCAAAGCTTTTAGAAAACCTGGGTCAAATTTCAAGCACATTTACCTCTCTCTCTTTCTGATTGTATGTGGAAGTGAGAAATGGCCAGAGAAGGTGATGTTTGGACCTAGATTAGATTAAGCTGTGGGGTTTGGTTTACTGGACATGTCAAGGCTAAGGGCTGGCTTCATTTTTGATGCTGCCCCTCTGTTTTGCTGATATTTTGTCCCAAATTGGGCAAAATCTCATGGGATTTGCTGATTTCATGAGATTTCCACCATCCTATACCATATCTTAATGAATTCCAGGAACAATACCCCTCTCCTACCGTCGCCTCAGTTGGGATACCAGACATGTTCATAGCCATGGTTTCAACCCCCCCCCTCGCCCTCCCTGAAATTTGGGAAGGGGAAAATATTTAGCTGTACCATTTCTACTGAGAACCAGGAAAAAGCACATGGTGAGGCTTCTTGTTTAGACCAGCTACAATGGTATGATTGTACTGAATTTTGCTGGGGTTGTTCACTCAGGCAACATCTACACTACACGTTTTCTCGGGAAAAAATATGCTAATGAGGGCCTTATTTGAATGAGTCACAATCTCATTTGCATAGTTCTGCAGATTCTTTTTTGCGCAAAAACCAGCAGTGTGGACATTTTCTTTTTGCACAAAAACCCCTTTTTCCACAAGATCCTTATGCCCCCAAAAAGGAGGTATACTGCTCTTGCAAAAAAAAGGGGGGTTTTGCACAAAAAGAAAATGTCCACACTGCTTATTTTTGTGCAAAAACCCCAGCGCAAAAATGGATCGGCAGAAAATATGCAAATGAGATTGCTACTCATGCAAATGAGTCCCTCATTCGCATATTTTTTCCCGAGAAAACGCGTAGTGTAGGTGTAGCCTTACAGAAAAACCTCACGAGGATGCCCAAAGGCGGAAACCCACATGAAAAAAAAAAACAGGATTCTGTGAAGCCCAGTGAACCAAAACCTACTGGTTCGTCATAGTGCTACAGCCAGAAAATCCTTCCTAGCAACGTGAACCCTGTTGATATACAGGACAGTGGTGGTGACAGAAGCCAACAGGAAAAGAGAAGTTAAATATAAATACAGCATATGAACACACACACACACACACACACACACACACACACACACGTGTGAGAGACGATTTGATTATTTTAAGTAGTTCATTTAACAGTATCTTAATAAAATATGATGCTGTGTTGTCTCAATACATTTTAATTCATGGATGTCATCCTAGAACCTTTACTGGAGATTTAATGCTCCAGGTTTCTGCAAAAACTCTGTTAGTGACATCTCAATGTATTTCCTCTCTCGCTACTACAGATGCAGACCCCCTCTACCCACTCACGGCATCATCTTATCCTGTCATCTCTCCTCCTTTCAGACGCATGAAATTAAAGAGAAATGGCTGTCTTCCTAATTTCTATTTCCACCCAATGTCAGGGGAGAAGGAAAGGCAAATTTTTTTCCAACTTTTTTTATACATCTTTTAAAAAGAAGAGATTTTTTTTATGGTACTTAACAGACCTTCCCTTGCAATTTAAAACTGATTTCCAGGAGCTCATCTATTCCAATCTCCAAAGCCTATTTGAAGGCACTTCTGAAGGTGCACCCTGCAACCTGTGTGTAGCAAACTCTTTTGAATCTTGTCCTTGAAACAAAAATTAGTGCCCCATGGGAACTCAGCAGTGCAGACAACCAGTAACTGCAGAATGACTGAAAGCAGAGCCCAGAGTCCTTGCGGCGGGGAGGGAGGAACTGGATGAGAGAGAGTGAGTGTGAAGATGAGAAAAGCCTTCAGGAGCCATTTGGGAGACAGTCACTGGGAAGAAGAAAGAAAGACATGCACTAAAAACAACAGAAACACAGGTGGAAACAGCCTACTGGGAAATCAGGCTGTCAACAAACAAAAGCCAAAGGCCAGAAATCAGTTTCAGTAGCAGCCCCTGCTAACAGGGCGTCAGTGTTCAGTAAATAAATTAGCAGCAGCATTGACTGTTTGGAAATTAGTAGCGACACCATGAAAGAAGCAAATGACTTGCTTTTATCGGGAGTGGAAGCAGTACGCTTCCAAAGCCACCCTCGCCTGGGTAAAGAGACACGGAGCTGGCTGCATCCACTCAGGTTCAAAGAATGCGCAGAATAAAAGTTTCAGCTCCTTTACCAGCGGCTCAGAACTTCATTTAGAGTGAACCAGATCCGTCTACCCCTGGGCCGTATCTGACGGCAGCTCCCCCTTGAATAGTTCGTTACTTAGGACGAGTGCTATAAAAACTTGACGAGAGTGTGTGTGCGTGTTTTGTGTGTGCGAGGGTGTGCGCGTGAGTGTTTGTGTGTCAGAGTGAGTGTGTGAGTGTATGTTTGTGTGTGAGTATGTGTTGTGTTAGTGTGTGTGAGTGTTTGTGTGTGTGTGTCTATGAGTGTGTGTGTGTGTGTTGTGTTAGTGTGTGTTTGTGCGAGGGTGCACGCGTGTTTGTGTGTGTGAGTGAGTGTGTGAGTGTATATTTGTGTGTATGTGTGTGTGTTGTGTTAGTGTGTGTGTGTGAAGGTTAAAAATAGGTCTGGACACTATGCAATTAATAGGAATCTTTGGATCAGATTCTCAGCTGGGGCAAATCAGCAAATCTCCACTGACCTCAGTGTAGTGCTGCTCAATTTGCTTCTTCTGAGTGTCTTGTCCTTTAGCTGGCTAGGAAGGAGCCCTGTGGAATGGAATCTAGGGGTCATAGAGGACTACAAGCTAGATATGAGTCAATAGTGTGACACTGTTGCAAAAAAAGCAAACATGATTCTGGGCGGCATTAGCAGGAGTGTTATGAGCAAGTAACGAGACGTCATTCTTCTGTGCTACGCTGAACTGATTGGGCCTCAACTGGAGGACTGTGCCGAGTTCTGGGCACCACATTTCAAGAAAGACATGGAGAAATTGGAGAAGGTCCAGGGAAGAGCAACAAAAATGAAAGGTCTAGAGAACATGGGCTATAAGGGAAGGCTGAAGGAATTGGACTTGGTTAGTTTAGAAAAGAGAAGACTGAGGGGACATGGTAGTGCTTTTCAGGTACCTAAAAGGGTGTTACAAGGAAGAGGGAGAAAAATTGTTCTTCTTGGCCTCTGAGGATAGGAGAAGAAGCAATGGGCTTAAACTGCAGCAGGGGAGGTTTAGGTTGGACATTGGGAAAATCTTCTTGCCTGCCAGGGTGGTTAAACACTGGAATAAGTTGCCTAGGGAGGTTGTGGAATCTCCATCTCTGGAGATATTTAAGAGCAGGTTAGACAGACACCTGTCAGGGATGGTCTAGACAATGGTTGGTCCTGCCGTGGGGCAAGGGACTGGACTCGATGACCTCTCGAGGTCCCTCCCAGTTCTAGGATTCTATGATCTGTAATTAAAGAGGAGCTAGTGAGCAGGTAGCCAGTACGGTCACTCACTGAGGCCCGGCTTCAGAAAAGTGCTGAATCACTGGCTGAATGGGAAGCACATACTTAAGTCCCATTGACTTTACTGAGATGTACGGACATGCCTAAATTAAGCACATGCTCAAATGCCCTCTCTGCCTGGGGACACTTCCTGGGCCAGGACCATGGCGATAAGATGCGTATGTGTGTTGCGATAACTAAGTCGAAAAAGAAACTCCCATGCCGGACCTGGGACCCTTTGACCCAAAATAGAGAGGCAGTGAGATAAGAAATAACCCTGTAGCTTCCAAAGGGGATGAGCTGTTAACGTCTCTATTTCATTTCCGTGATGCCAGCCATGCCGCGGGTGTTGGCCGCTGGAGTAGGGTCAAAGACGCACACCCTGCATTTGGAATGGAGGGAGGGCGTATCTGAGATCCTATGGGAATTCGTCCCACAATCGCGGCCCAGCCTCCAAGACGGCGCCATCGCCAGTGGCCCTGGAACTTTTTTTGGAGGGTGGGAGGGGAGATGAGCGCTGCTCCCCCAATCTCACCCCTCACCACCGCAGGTTGGGGTCACCCCTAGGGTCACTAACTCTTCTGGACTGGACGCCGTTTGCTGCCGTGGGGTCCAGTCAAGCCAGTCCAGGAGAGTTGGCAACTGGAGCCCAGGCCAGCAGCAGGATGCTGAGCCTGAGGGCAGCGGGACCCCAGGAGGTGCCAAAACTCCCAGGACCCCAAAGGAGCTGCCTGGAGGCCAGGACCTGAGGCTGGTGGAGCCTGTGGCAGGGCTAGCCCCTGGCTGCGGGGAAGCTGGTGGAATACTTGGGGGTGCTGCAGCACCCCCTGCACCCTTACGTCCTGTGCCTACGTCCATCGCCCATGCCCCTGCTGCCGACAGGTCCACTCAGCGGAGAGTTGTCAGCCGCCGGCCTCCTCCCTGTGCATCAGCCCTTCCTCATAGCTACCCTCAGCCCAGCCACTGAGCACTGGGAGATAAGACTAGAGAGCTTCAGAGCGACATGGAGGGAGGCAGACCCAATCTCAGGCCGGCAGGAGTTGCTCCCCTTGTGCCTGGCTCATGCCTTTAGGCTGCCCTTCCACGCAAAGTCAATTTACCCACAAGTTTCCAGCAGCCAAAGGGAATCGGAGCCAAGCCATGAGGATGAAGTGGTGCAGGGTGGGAGCCAGCCTGGCTCTGGGAGCCTGGCCCAGCTGTAAGGAGAATAAAAGCTTCTGAGGGGGAGCCAAGTTCGTCTAGAACTAGAAAACCGTAAAAAACAACGACAAGTCTAGTAGCACCTGAAAGACTAACAAAACACATAGATGGGACCATGAGCTTTCGTGGGCACGGCCCACTTCTTCAGATGACCGGAGTATTAAAAGTCCAGATCCAAGAATAAATAAGGGAAGGGGGGCAGGAGGAGGAAAAAAAGGAGAAAAAAAAGGAGTGGCCGGGCACTAATTAATGGATCTCCAAGTCACCCTGTTGTTTCAGGCCAATTCCACAAGCCAAATACACAGGGAAGGGTGGGAGCTTAACTCCATTTACAAGTTTAAGTCTTATCAGACTGGAATGAACAGAGACATGGGCTGGCTCGCACACGACCTTCCACATCCTAATGACTTAACCCACCAACCAAATAATGGAGGTACTAATTGTGCTTATCAGCCTCTTGTAACTACTTAAGCAATCTATTCACTGTTTTTTTTCTCCTCCCCTCCCCCCTTCCCTTATTTATTCTTGGATCTGGACTTTTAATACTCCAGTCATTTGAAGAAGTGGGCTGTGCCCACGAAAGCTCATGATGCCATCCACCTGTTTTGTTAGTCTCTAAGGTGCTACCAGACTATTTTTAAGTTTTTGTAAGGAGAATATAATTCCAGTAAGGCCTGTGTGACATCTCTCGGCCTTCAGGAACTCAGTGTGCACGGGAAGTCCGATAGACAAACTTGAGTCCTAATGCCTGGATAATAATGCAATAAGGTGGAGAAAAAAATTCTATTCAATGGCTAGAAACCAGTGAGTTATCACCAGTGTCTGAGAAGAAGGAGATATCAGTTGGTCTCCCACAGGGTTTGATACCGGGTTGGTATTAATCAATATACTCATGAGTTGCCTAGGGGAGAATGGATAGCCAGTCATCGTCAGGTCTGTGGGAGATGCAAAGGAAAGGGGAAGAGAAGGTTACCTGTCAGCTACAGAGCTGACACTCGTTAATACAGGGTTTTGGCAGGACGTGGTATACAAATAGGGGTGTCTACCACTGTATAAATACAAATCAGGGGATGGCATCTGAAATGGGACACCCCAACCAACAACCCTAGCAGGGCAACATGGTGCAATGCCCTTTCAAAACAAGCCTAAAGCAGGGAGACGCTGGAAGTGGAACTGGTTAACCTATCATTTCTGCAGAGCTCTGGCTGGGAGCCAAGCTATGCTTATAGCCAAGGGTCCAGAAGAAAGTTTGAAGAAAAGGATGCGCTTAGACAGGATTGTTAACCCAAGGCCAAGAGCCAAGGTCAAGCCAAGCAGAGTCAGCCCTCATTAAGAGTAAAGAAGGCAAAGGAAGGCCAGGATCCTTAACCGGGAAGCAGAAGAAACATTGCATTAGTAATGGGAACAGGGCATTCATTTGCTTTGGGATTAAAATACTGTTGGATCCATCCCAGTACAGTAGATGCTGGCTTTCTCCATGTTTTCAAATGTATTTTTGCACTCTCGCCCCTAGGGGGTGGATGTTTTGTTAAACGTTTGTGTCGTCGTGTATCTTACAAAAATACACCGGTGACTTGTAGGTGAATGTGGGCCCCAGTTTGCTTTAATCTACCTTTGAACAAAATCCTGACTGGGGGCGGGTGTGGCGGAGATTCTCCTTGGACTTTAAGATCAGGAGGGACCATTGTGAGCATCTAGTCCAGGGGCTGGTTCTGGCCTGCCAAGCCTTTCAGTCTGGGCCATGGCCCACCCCACCAGACGCTCCGGCAGGGAGCAGGCCCAAGGTTCAGAGCAACTGGCTGCTCCTCTGCCTCTCTGCACCAGGGAGGAGAGGAAAGGAAAGCTTTGTGCACTGCCCCCGCCCCCAGCACAGTCTTTCAGCTCCCATTGGCTGGTTCCGGCCAATGTGAGCTGAGAATTTGTGCTGGGGGCGGGGTCAGCCAATGGAAACCAGCCAATGGGAGCCGAGAGATTGTGCAGGGGTGGGAACAGTTCCCTCCCCCCTCTGCTGGCATTAGTTCAGAGACACATGGAGCAGCCAGCTGCTCTGAGTCTTGGGGTGTGGAAGGCAGGGAGCCTGCCCAAGGGTCCTGCTGGGCTGCTGGCCAGGAGCCACCTAGTAAGTGTCTCTTGGCCAGAGCCTGCACCTGGCACCCACCCCCTTATGTACCCCAACTCCCTGCCCCAGGTCATCACCCAAATCCTCTGCACCCCACTCCCTCAGGTCCCTCCCAGACCCAGCATCCCCTCTTACACCCCTCCCCCGGCCAGAATCCTCTCCTGCGCCCACACTCCCTTCCAGACCCTGCACCCCAATCTCCTGCCCCAGGTCACAACCGCCTCCTTCACCCAAACTCCCTCTCAGACCCCCCCCCCCCTTCCTGCACTCCCTACCCTGATCACCAGGGCCGGATTAAGACCTTTAGAGGCCCTAAGCACTGAAAAGATGATGGTGCCCCCCCACATATGTAATTCAAAATAAAAACAATACTATCCCGTAAAATCTCATTTTTTTTTGGTGCCCCTGCTTTCCTGGTGCCCTAAGCACGGGCGTAGTCTGCCTGTTGGGTAATCCAGCCCTGCTGATCACCCTCCGTCCCAGACCCCGCACCCACTCCATGCAAAAGCACAGCCCTTGACCACATACCAAATCTTGGAGTGACTCCCCTATCAG
The DNA here is from genome assembly GCA_032595735.1 of Pelochelys cantorii. Lineage (NCBI taxonomy): Eukaryota > Metazoa > Chordata > Testudines > Trionychidae > Pelochelys > Pelochelys cantorii. The sequence goes on from CM064340.1 coordinate 2,671,560, forward strand.
AAATGATTGCTCACTCAGGTCTAGTCTGGACCTCCCATGCATTACACAGGCCATAGCATTTGAGCCAGCACTTCCTGCATCGAGTCCAGAACGACTCATTCCACGAGACCATCCCTTTGAGAAAGTCATCGGAATCTTCACTCAAAGACTTCAAATGATGGAGAATCGACCACAGTCCTTGGCATGCTCTGGCTCTGATGAGCTGTCCTCACCGTTACAAATGGGAGACTTATTCCCAGCATGAATCATAGAATCATAGAATGCTAGAACCAGAAGGGACCTCAAGAGATTATCAAGTCCAGTCCCCTGCCCTCACGGCAGGACCAACTACTGAGTTTTCCAGCTATTGGAGCACATTATTGCGTTACCTGACAGACTAATGAACCTTCTACTTCCAAACATCTTCTCCCCATCTAGTTTCCTAGTGGCATCATCTCTCTAGATAGTCTACTACAGCAATAATCATTATTATAATAGATTTTATGGGATATCTGCTTCTCTCATTGGGTTGTTGTGTAGGGTCAAGACGTGAAGAACCTGGTTTTGATTCACAGCTTTGTGATGGAAAATAAGAAATCTTTAAGCGTCCATTCTTAGAGGCATGTTTGCTGATGTTACTGTTCAGTGCAGCCAGATCTCATAGCCCCATTAGTTGTGAAAAAAGGATAAAATTACTCCTCTTCATTACCAACAAATCACAGCTAAGCCTTTGCTAGCTCTGTACATTTTAAATCCCCATTTTCTCTTGCTAGTAAAGATTTAAAAAAAACCCATATATGGCTGGACAAACCTATCAGGAGTTCACAGCAATCAAGTGTGAATTTCCCCTGTCAAACTGTTAACAACACGGAGAACCTTTGACGGAGAGGTAACTTAAGAGATAAGTAGTTAGATGGATTCTATAGACAACAAGACACAAACAAATTAAACGTATTCGACTGAAACACTGATATAATTTCCCTCCAGAGAATATCTAAGACTGACAAAATAAACAAAGAAATAACATGTTTCTTAACTTGTGAAATGTGACAGTCAATGGCATATGGCAAAACACGAGTAAGCGGTGCCGGAAGTTTTCAGTGCAGATACGCTGCTTGGAAACCATGAGGCGATATTGCCTCTTACTTCAAACTCCTATTAACTTTGCTCTTTCGAGCATCCTCTTCTCTAAGAACATAAGAACATAAGAATGGCCAGACTACGTCAGACCAAAGGCCCATCCGGCTCAGGAGCCTGTCTGCCCACAGTGGCCAATACGGATACCCCAGAGGGAGTGAACAGAAAAGGGAATCATCAATTAATCCCTCTCCTGTCACCTGTTCCCAACCTCTGACAGAGCCTAGGGACACCATTCCTACCCATCCTGGCTAAGAGCCACCGATGGACCTAACCTCCATGGATTTATCTAGCTCTTTTTTGATCCCTGTTAAAGTCCTAGTCTTCACAACCTCCTCTGGCAAGGAGTTCCACAGGTTGACTGTGCGCTGTGTGAAGAAAAACGTCCTCTTGTTTGTTTTGAACCTGCTGCCTATTAATTTCATTGGGTGACCCCTAGATCATATATTGTGGGAACAAGTAAATAACTTTTCCTATTCACTCTTTCTGCCCCCGTCATGACTTTATAGACCTCTATCATATCTCCCCTTAGTCTCCTCTTTTCTAAGCTGAAAAGTCCCAGTCCTTATTGATGCTAATCTTGTATCCGTATGGCCTATCCAGAGGACCAGCTTTTTCTCTCTCCTCGACATTTCCAGCACAGAGGCAAATCACCATAAAGACTGAGCTCTTCTTCTCATCCTAGTTGTGTCCCTTCTGGAGTAGAACTGCCCTCCAGTGGGAGTGGAAACGGGAGAGGAAGCACTCCCTTGCTGTAGCTGCTTTGCTAGTGGAGAACTTCTCTTTCCGGGACTGTCAGGTGAGCCTCTGCCCCCAGCTCTAAAATAATCACGAACGACTCATTCTACAAAACAGAATCGCCACCTCCTGGCCCCATCCTGGGATGCGTTTTCATCACTAATGAGTCCTGGCCGTCGACATTGACTTCCACATAAATGCTTTTGCACCCTTTCCATCTGAAAACTCTGACCTCCCTAACTTAAAAGTTTTGTTCCTGCCACCAAAGAGCACCCAACTCTACAGCTGAGCTAGATCTTTTACACACACGTGATGGTTTCCATCCCCAATAAAAAGCATCAATTACATCATGCTGCCTTCCCTTCCACCGCTCATCTGATAACAATAATGAGCTCAGTAACGTACAGCCCCGTACATTTATGTTGGCACCATGAGCAGCACTAATGCAAATTGAAACTCTTCTGTGCTCTCAGACACTACCGCACCATTCATTTCCCACTGATTAGCCTCAACCTAACAAGCATGATGTGTAGCCCAAAAGAATATTTCATTTATTTAGATAATGCTGATTGCTCACTTATGAGCTGCTGCTCATTCAGCAAGGAACAGATTGTTCCATCTTGGTATCTTTAAAAAAAAATAAAAGACACCCAAACAACTTGGAGATGATATTTAATACTCTGGCTTGTTGCTGGGAGAAGCAGAGCTAGTGCGGTGAATAATGGAGGGGGTTTAATCACACAATGGCACAGACACACTTAGGATAAATATTTAACTGCGTGTTTTGCAAAGCTGAAGCACATTCCAAGCCGACACTCCACAATTTGCGCCATTCTCATGGAGCAGAATGTGAACTGCTGTGCAGGGTCTTCTCTCACTGACGAAGGAATTTCAACGTGAATGAAAGGGATTACTGTGAAACAGATCAACGCCCATTGCTAACGCCCAATCATCTTCCCACGGAGAGTCTTGCATCCAACTTTAATGGTGGCATCATGGGCTCTCTCAGAATATGTACGTTATCGTGTCTACAGTCATTTCTCTCAGGCCTTAAAGCGGCGCAAGATTGAGGAAGGGCCCAAACTTATTTTCGATTCAAACCGTGGGCTTGGAAGTTGATCTCAAATGCAAACCTTAATGAGATACTCATGTGGAGTGGAAAGGGGGAGGAGCGAAGGAGAAGAGTGAAAAATGACAGAGAGGGGTCAGAATAAGAAACAAATACGGAGAGAATGAAAAACAAGAAAACAAAAAGCAGAAAGAGGTGAAAAGAATCCAGCAAAAGACTTGTTAGCGCCTGGCTTTGTTTGTCTAACTGGGTGGGGAGAAGATCTGCTATTGCTAATCCAAGATGTAGGCTTCCTTTTAGCTTCAAAAATGTGCTGCTGGTTTTTTTTAAATGAATATTCCTCGGAGTGGGGTGGGGGAAACCTGCTGGGATTTAAATACCAGAAAAAAATAGTGTGCGAAATCAGACGAGGCTTGTGAACCCAAAAAGCAGCTTGATTGATTTGCAAAACCTCTAGCTTCCCAAAATTCTCTCATATCTAACAAGAACTGACACCATTTTTGTCCAGCTTCCCTGCACAATGTTGTTCTAGTGCTAAATCCATCAACAAACACGGCTATGCATTAGCGTTCTTAATTGCCTCTGGAGCTGTCTGCCAACAACTGCAGATGGACTGGACTTTCTGGGTTTGCAACTCATTGGCCACTGGCATGTCTGAGTTGCATTTTGCTGAATTAGAAGTGGGATCACAGTGTGGGTTCCTGTGCATTCTGGAACACCGCATTTTTCAGAATCACAGGGGCTTTTAGCTTGCATCGAACACAAGTGTGCAATCTTTCTGTAACTTCATAAGTGTAAGTCCTCTCTTAGGGCTAGTCTGCACTACCGCTTAAGTCAATGAAATTTACGCTGCTCAGGGGTGTGAAAAGGCCACCTCTTCAGTAACGCAAGTTGCATCGACTGAAAGCGGTGGCCACGCCATACTCTGATGGTGGGACGTGCTGTCCTGATGACCTGGCTTCCATCTCTCCTTCAGGTGGAGCCATTATGCCAATGGCAGGGCACGTCTTCTTCAGCTGTGCTAGTGGCATAATGGCACGGATGTAGCACGGTGGTGTAGACATGTGGTTAGACACGCCATTTGCTCCCAGTAACTCCATGACAAAAGAAAGACAAACAGAAAAGAAACACAAAGGAACAAATAAAAAGGAACCAGGGAGGGAAGCAGGAATCGTTAGATGGTCTTGCTTGGCATTGTCCATACACCTTATTTATTTATTTATTTTTCTTATGTGCTCTCCTCGTATTTGCTCTCCCTGCTATAACCTCCACCTTCCCATGAGTCAATGTGTCAGATACACTCACTTCCATCTGCTAGGGAAAGAGAAACCTTTGCTGTCCATCCATCCACCCGCCCACTTGCCTAGGTACCTACAGGGCCCTCATCAATGAGGTATTTGAGCACCAGAAGCATGGCTGGAACAAGAGAGAACCCTAAACAGCATATATATCCTGTTATAGAATCATAGAGCTGCCAGGTCGTCAAGTCCAGCTCCTTGTGCCGAGGTAGGACCAAGTAAACTCAGACCATCCCTGACAGAGGTTTGTCCTGTTCTTAAAAACCTCCAGTGATGGGAATTCCACAATCTCTTTTGGAAGCCTATTTCAGGGCTCACCTACACTTAGGGTTAGAATGGTTTTTCTAAGATCATTTACACTGTACGGGTGTGTCCACACAACAGGGCTAGAGCCGAACTAAACTACGCAACTTGAGCGACATCAATAGTTTAATTCAGCTTTTGGCGCTGTCTACACAGCAGAAAGTCCGAGGTAGAGCATTCTTCCCCCAACTTCCCTTACTCCTCGTACAATGAGGGTTACAGGAGTCGGAGTAAGAGGTCCTCCAACTCGACATTATTTTGACATTATGTAGAAAAAACTGCTTGTAGTGTAGACGCAGACGAAGTTATTTCGGGATAACATCAGTTATTCCGAAATAACACTGCTGTGTAGATGTACCCTATCTGTCTTGTCACTAGATTTCTCCTTCCTCTTTTTTTTTCTGATCAACTTCCTTACCACACCCCAGAGCCATACATTTTGAATATGCCTCATTTTATTGCTCTGTCTCTCAAGTGGAACACAGAGCCGGTAATGCTAAAGCACTGGCTTAGTTTCCTGACTCCCAAATGGGTTCCAAATGAATTTGTCTCTCCCTCCTTTCAAACCTGAGCAGGCACAGCAAGAAGTACGGATATTCTCCTGAGAGAGCCAGTTTTCCATGGAATTCCCTGCCCCTAGAACTGAAGAAAGTTTTGATCAAGCTCTGAGAAACAAACAAAGGACTTAGAGGTTTCGCTGAACTTCTGGGATCACATGAGCGCTGCACGTTATAGTCAAATACACCTCTTCCAATTTCTCCTGTAGCTGTGGGCTAAATAACCTGGATTTCCCCTCTGCCCTGCGCTGTCACTCCAATTTCTGCCAAAAAATATGTCACATGTTTGCCAGTGAGTCAGGGGGCAGCTGAAATTGGCAGAACAAGAAACACCAATTCTAATTTCTGCCTCTCGTCAACAGAAAGATTAATAATAAGCCCCTGAGATCTAATATCTGAGCCTCATGGTGTCACCTCCATCGGTAATATCAAGAACCAAGAAATCTTACTAGCGATCTCCATAGAATGTAATATCTCCGTATTACGAGAAAAAAAGATGTATTGTGGGAAAAGCTCTTTTTTGCACACACTTCAACTCCTGGTTCATAATGAAAGGGATAAGAAATACATTTTCAAAATCAGTTGCAGATGGCCTGCTGTAATAACAGCTCTTTTTAAGCTGCATGCATGTTTTGCAGTCAGTTATTAGTCAGTCTTTTCACATGCATCAAAGGCTTTTACACTGACAATCGAAACACAAGAGACCAAACTCCACCTTCACAGTTGTGAGCTAGCTATGACCTCAGTGGGCGTGTTTGGGTAGAAAAGCAGGATTATGCCAAAGACAGAAATACAATTTGCACTGTAGCTATGTCTTACAAATAAAGACAGGCTAAGGATACAGGGTAGCCATGCCTAGTAGTTACAGGATAGAGTAATGAATGATTCGTTGTGAAGCCACAAGTGATCCTCCCAAATGAGTTCTGATGAATCTCCTTACCACACCCCAGAGTCATGCATTCTGAATATGCCTCTTTTTTTTGCAAAATCAATATCCAGCATATGTGATATATACAAGATACACCAAGCAGCGGTATGGTGTACATTTTTTAATAGCACTTATTTGGGGTGGCCTGCAAAACTCACCACCTATGAGTAATGTGTTCATTGTAAAGTAATGCTGGTAAAACCTAAAATCATGTATTCCATATTTTTGGTGCAATTTTTTCCTTTGAAGGGGGTTTTCAAAAAAAATCTTCTCTAGCTTACATGGAATTGTGGAAAGACAGAAATATATATTTTCACATATCTATTTATAATCATAGAATCATAGGACACTAAAACCGGAAGGGACCTTGAGAAGTCATCATGTCCAAATCTCTGCCCTCATGGCAGGACCAAGTACCATCTAGATCATCCCTGACAGATGTGTGTCTAACCTGCTCTTAAATATCTCCAGTGATGGAGATTCCACAACCTCCTTAGGCAATTTATTCCAGTGTTTCACCCCCCTGACAGTTAGGAAATTTTTCCTAATGTCCAACCTAAACCTCCCTTGCTGCAGTTTAAGTCCATTGCATCTTGTCCCATCCCCAGACATTAAAGAGAATAATTTTTCTCCCTCCTCCTTGTAACATTTGAAAGCTGCTATTGTGTCCTCTCTCAGTCTTCTCCTTTCCAAAAATAGCAAGCCCAGTTCTTCCAGTCTTCCCTCATAGCTTATGTTTTCCAGACCTTTATTCATTTTTGTTGCTCTTCTCTGCACCCTCTCCAATTTCTTCACCTTTCTTGAAATGTGGTGCCCAGAACTGGACACAATCCTCTGCTAATCAGCGCAGAGCGGAAGAATGACTTCTCGTGTCTTGCTCACACTCCTATCAATGTATCCCAGAATCACATTTGCTTTTTTTGCAACAGTGTCACACTGACTCACATTTAGCTTATCACATATATCTTGTTTTTGGTACTGGATTAAAACTGTAAGGATGTTTCCAAGTATGCTCGTCAGAGTAACATCTTTGGAAGAAAAGCACTCTGAGAGTTTGAAAGTGGGGGGGGGGGGGTAGAGCAGCATAACTAACTATAATAAGGATAGAGGAACCCAAAGAACAGTCGGACTAATACTACAGAGCTATATTATTATACGTGCATCATACCGATACATCATATTCTGCACACAGTATCTGCCCGAGTGGGAGATTTACGAAGCTATTGGCATTGACAAGTGTGATGGAGGGAAGGGCACTACCCTTTTCTAAACATCCCAGCATTCAGTAACGAAAGGGTTAAAATCCAGAACGGTGGGTATCCAGGAAGTGTTGGCAGGGAGCCAGGAGAGCCAATGGGACGAGAGTGGGAGAAATTTGAAATGAAACAAGTTGTTGCCTGTTTCAGTTTTCCTGGGTGCGTGAGTCAAAGGTGATGGGAGAGAAATGGATTAAGCAAGAATAAGGCACGGATTTCCCAGAAATATCCATGCCCAAGGTTGGGGAGTTTTTTAAGCAGAAGCCTTTAGGGAGAGGGTATTTGAAAGTCTCTTGCAGGCTCCCACCTTCTGCATTCAAAGTGCCAGAGTGGGGAACAGCCTTGACAATCGGGCACTGTCTAAAAACAAGTGCTATAATTTAATATAGTACATGTCATCCACATATAATATGCATAGCTAGTGAACTTTAGGCATAGACATTTCCTAATTGTAAGTCCACGTGACTTTTTAAAGTAGGTAACATAGAATGAGTACCCATGACATCCACAGAGTATTTCTAAGGGTTCGTCTACTTGGCACGCTTATTTCAAAATAGCTATTTCGGAAGAGGCGTTATTCCTCGTAGAATGAGGTTTACAGATTTCGGAATAAGCCTGTTATTTCGAAATTATTTTGAAATAACGGAATGGCTGTGTAGACGCTCGCATAGTTATTTCAAAATAACGCCAGTTATCTCGAAATAACGGTACAATGTAGACGCACCCTTAGGGACGGTTTATTCCGAAATCTCTAAACCTCATTCTACGAGGAATAATGCCTATTCTGAAATAGCTATTTCAAAATAAGGCGGGTGTAGACACTCCACTGCTGCTATTTCAAAACTAGCCAATGAGCCCGTCATAAGATGGGATTTCAGGTCTCTCCTCCACGTCAGTCTTCTCTCCTGAGCCTCCGGTCTCTCGCTCCATGTCTCTTTCTCTCTTCTCTCCTCCTCCTCCTACTGCCTCCCCCTCTCTCTCTCAGCTCTCCTCTGCCTTCTGCCCTCTCTCCGTCTCTCTCTTTCTCTTCTCCCCCTCCTGCCTCTCACTCTCCCTTTCTCTTCTCCCCTCCTGCCTCTCACTCTCTCTCCACCCTCCTCTGTCTCCGTTGGGAATGCACGCTTGTCCAGGCCCCGCCCCATGGGCATGTACATCACCGCCCCGCCTCCTTTCGCCTCCCACCGTAGCGCTTGGCTGATTTCTGCGCCGCTCAGCCAGGCCACCTCGCGGGAGCAAGAGGTGCAAGCGGCCGTTTGGGGTCTGCGCTCCCCATGCAGCATGGAGGCAACAGTGCCGCCCAGAGGAAACAGCCTGCATTTCAGCATTACAGAGTCACAGACATTGGGCTGCTATATATATGATAGCCCCTCCCCAGGGCCATTCTAAGTTATTCCTCCTGGAGCTCTAAATCGAGATAGCACGTCTACATTAAGGAAACCTGCCTCAGACTAATTTTGAAGCTTCCCTGAAGAGTAGATGTGCTATTTCAAAATAAGCTATTTCGGAATAACTAATCCGGAATAGTTTATTCCGAAATAACCGTGCAGTGTAGACGCACTCTTAAGAGTTTATACCTGTACATTTACACCTGTGCCAACACACTCTATAAAAACTCATGCTGAGAAAAGGAATGTATTCTTTAGACAGACAGCCATGCACTCCTACACCTTTCAAATGGGACCTGTATGCGCCTTGAAATTCTAACTTGCTCATTGTAGGAAGAGTTGTACCGAGGTTCTGATTGTTGACTATTGAACTTCCCAAAAAGTGCCCAAAACATTGATGAGAAGCTGAAAACTGCTCTTTCATTCACACCGAATTTTGCTAAAACCTACCTTGATAGAGAAAGTGCTGTAGATCTTCGTAGTTGCTGAAATGGATGCAGATTGGTGGGTACCTAGCAAAAAGAACATTAGAATAAATGAATATGTAAATATTTAAATTGCCTACAGTGTGTTTGACACATTTCCAAATCCTCGGATGTGAGAAACCAGTGCTCCATTGGTTACAGATTCCTTGCTGGAAATGTTTGCAAGTTTCCCTTCTCCCCATTTCGATACATGAGTAATAAGTGCAGGCAATAGGGTAATCATGACCATCCCATTCACAAATTACTCTGGTCAGTGCCCTCCAAGTGTTTCCCAGGATTCCCTTCAGTTGTCCTGTGGCAACCAGTAACACATGGTGAAAAGAAGACAAAAGGAAGCAGCACCGTGCTGTGGAGGGGAAAGGGAGCTGAACAGCATTGGGCTAAGCAGATAGCAGGAATATTTAAGGATGAAAATGTATATGACTGTATTTTATAACGAGTTCATTTAACACGGGTATTATCTGTGTCCTAGTTTAACACAAGTTATAGATTTAATCGCTACTTACACTTATAATGTGCTTACCTTTATAAGTGGCAATCGCTTTGCTAACTTCAGTGGAACTATTCAGGTGTTGCACAATTAAGCAAATACCTAATGTTTGCAAGACTGAGCCCAAAATGTGGTTGCATCAAAGACACCTAACAATATTTAACAGTTCCTAAATTACACGCTGAACTAGACAAACTGCCATATACACACCTCCCCCAGCTGTGATGAACTAATAGTTACTTTTGAACATTTATTTAAAGAGGAAAAATAAAATTTCACACTGAATATTTTTCGCTGCTTATTTTACAGAATTGTTGTTATATCTCTGCGTAGTTACGTGCATTTATCAGGACAATCTGTTCACTTTGGGGGAAACTCCAAGCGTTCTTCAAAAACAGACAAGTCAGCAAAAAGAGGGCTGCTGTTTAAACCCTTCACAGTTTCTAGCCACATTTACATAACATTAAATAAGTCAACAAAGGCATCATTAGCTCCCATTAAAATATGAGAGAAGACATTTAAATGAACAAGACAAGCTAATTGGTAAGTAATGTTGTGTATCAAAAATTATGAGTATAAGGTTCCACAGTTAATGAGAAGCATTACAATTGTGTTTACTACATATTTAAACATTACATTAGAGATGAATATAGAGAGCCTGAAAAGTTTTCCAGCTGTTGTTTGGGCAGGCCCAAAGCCATGGAGGCTACAGCTGCTGGTTCATAAAGTTTGAATTTCTCCATAGCTATCTTCGTATCAATGGGTCACAATCTATGGGTCAGATCTTGAGCTCAGTCTATAGGCAAGATCTTGAACAGTCGTAGTCTCCAAGAGCATAGAATCCTAGGGCGGGCAGAGACCTCAGGAGTCATTGAGTCCAATCGCCTGCCCAACGCAGAACCCACCCCAGTTCCATCTGAAGAAGTGGGTCGTGCTCACTTGCTGTTTTTTTCTACACGTTTTGTTAGTCTCTAAGGTGCTGTAGGACCATTCGTTGTTTTTTACATTTTTTCCATTTCAGACTAACGCGGCAACCCCTCTGAGACTTTCAACCCCAACTCAATCCTCCCAGCCAGGGCTTTGTCAAGCCAGGACTTCAAAACCTCTAGGGATGGAAATTCCATCCCCTCCCTAGGGAACCCAGCCCAGTGCTTCCCCATCCTCCTAGGGACATTGTTTTTCCTACTGTCCAACCTAGACCTCCCCCACTGTAACTTGAGACCATTGCTCCTTGTTTTGCCATCTCCCACCACTGAGAACAGCCTCTCTCCATCCTCTTTGGAACCTCCCTCAGGAAGTTGAAGGCGGCGATCAAATCCCCCCTCACTCTTCTCTTCTGCAGACTAAATGCACCCAGATCCCTCAGCCTCTCCTCAAAAGTCATGTGCTCCAGCCCCCTTAGGATTTTTGTTGCGCCCCACTGGACTTTCTCCAATGCGCCCACATCCTTTCTGTCACGCAGGGCCCAGAATTGGACGCACTACTCCTCCGACTTCAGTGGGACTGCTCGTGACGTAAGAGGTTTTTAGGCCATTTGTGCATAACGACAGAGGAATTGAAATCTAACCCAAACCTCAGATCCATTTAGTCCAGTACCTGAGTTAAATGAACTCGTTATAAAATACAGTCATATACATTTTCATCCTTAAATGTTCCTGCTATCTGCTTAGCCCAACGCTGTTCAGCTCCCTTTCCCCTCCACAACACGGTGTTGCTTCCTTTTGTCTTCTTTTCACCATGTGTTACTGGTTGCCACAGGACAACTGAAGGGAATCCTGGGAAACACTTTGAGGGCACTGACCAGAGTAATTTGTGAATGGGATGGTCATGATTACCCTATTGCCCGCACTTACTACTCATGCATCGAAATGGGGAGAAGGTCTGTGAATGTAGCCAGTGCCAAATAGTTCAGAAGGCGGGTTTAGAAACCTCACTGCATTCGGGCACAGGTCGGGTCATGTCTTGCTTGAAACGTAATGTGATTGCCTTCTTTGAGGCAAACAAGACTGCGATGCCAGGATCTTGCCAGGTATGTGTGGATTATAATTTGTATTGACCTCCACAGGTCTCAAGGTGGAGTTGTTTAATGACTGGGAATGCAGGTGATAATACAACTTGCCGCGTAAACGGTTCGTTCCATTATTCAAAGAAAGATGATGTTAAGATACAATAGTAAAAAGGCCGCACAAGCAGTGTCTTTAAAACAATCTACTTCTTATCGAGAGGGCTCGGTTTATTTTAAAACTACAGGTTGCACCTCTCTAAGGTGGGACTCTCTGGCCCGGCAACATCCGTGGTCCAATAGGTTCAGAGATGCTTTGGATGTGCAATGGTAACATGATTTAATAACATCACACAAGTAGATCAATTGCCTCATTTTAATAGTCATGTAAAATGGTTACAAAGTCCTTCCTTCCTTCCGGGACACTGGTTTAAAGACACTAGAAATATAATCTACTTTCATAGAATCATAGAATACTAGGACTGGAAGGGACCTCGAGAGGTCATCGAGTCCAGTCCCCTGCCCTCATGGCAGGACCAAATTCTGTCTAGACCATCCCTGATAGACATTTATCTAACCTGCTCTTAAATGTCTCCAGAGATGGAGATTCCACAACCTCCCTGGGCAATTTATTCCAGTGTTTGACCACCCTGACAGTTAGGAACTTTTTCCTAATGTCCAACCTAAACCTCCCTTGTTGCAGTTTAAGCCCATTGCTTCTTGTTCTATCCTCAGAGGCCAAGATGAACAAGTTTTCTCCCTCCTCCTTATGACACCCTTTTAGATACCTGAAAACGGCTATCATGTCCCCCCTCAATCTTCTCTTTTCTAAACTAAACAAACCCAGTTCTTTCAGCCTTCCTTCATAGTTCATGTTCTCTAGACCTTTAATCATTCTTGTTGCTCTTCTCTGGACCCTCTCCAATTTCTCCGCATCATTCTTGAAATGCGGTGCCCAGAACTGGACACAATACTCCAACTGAGGCCTAACCAGCGCAGAGTAGAGCGGAAGAATGACTTCGCATGTCTTGCTCACAACACACCTGTTAATGCATCCCAGAATCATGTTTGCTTTTTTTGCAACAGCATCACACTGCTGACTCATATTCAGCTTGTGGTCCACTATAACCCCTAGATCCCTTTCTGCCGTACTCCTTCCTAGACAGTCGCTTCCCATTCTGTATGTGTGAAACGGATTGTTCCTTCCTAAGTGGAGCACTTTGCATTTGTCTTTATTAAACTTCATCCTGTTTACCTCAGACCATTTCTCCAATTTGTCCAGATCATTTTGAATTATGACCCTATCCTCCAGATTAGTCGCAACCCCTCCCAGCTTGGTATCATCTGCAAACTTAATAAGCGTATTTTCTATGCCAATATCTAAATCGTTGATGAAGATATTGAAGAGAGCCGGTCCCAAAACAGACCCCTGTGGAACCCCACTTGTTATACCTTTCCAGCAGGATTGTGAACCATTAATAACTACTCTCTGAGTACGGTTATCCAGCCAGTTATGCACCCATCTTATAGTAGCCCCATCTAAGTTGTATTTGCCTAGTTTATTGATAAGAATAACATGCGAGACCGTATCAAACACCTTACTAAAGTCTAGGTATACCACTTTGGCTGTGTCTAGACTATACAGTTCTATTGGAAAAAGATACTCAAACTGCAAACTGCAATTTGCGTATCTTTTTCCGATTCTTTTTTTGGAAAAGGCTTTTCTGACATTTGGCCCGTCTACACTGGGCCAAATGTCAGAAAAAAAACCCCTTTTTCAGCACATCCCTTCTTCCTCATAAAACGAGGTTTACAGAGATGCCGAAAAAAACATGTCTGCTTTTCTGACTTTTTTTTCCAGAACAGCAGACACATTCCTTGGACACGGCAGAGTTTTTCCGGGATACCACTGGTATACCGGAAAAACTCTGCAGTCTAGATGTGGCTTTTATTTATATGAATGGAAGCTAAATTCCATTGGGTTGACACCTAACTAGTGTTCTGCCTGAGCATTGACCAAAAGTATCTGTAAACATCGGATCAAGCGAAATCCATGAATTCACATGACATGACCCTGATCTTTTGCTCACCAAAGAGAAAAGTCTTGTTGATATTTACGAGAGGGTTACATAAACAATGTTCTCTTGGCCATCGTGAAAGCTCTCCTGATTTTTCCTGCTCCCTGTGTATAACAGTGTCAGTCATTCAGTCAGGAAGTAGTAATTAATTCCAGTTGCCTCAGGTGAGCAATCATGTACCACAAACAATGAATCGTCACAGATCTGGGCAAAGCTGCATTTATTGACAAATAGTTCACAAGTCTGATGTGATTCCAACTGGAAAGCACTTAAGTATATGCTTGGTGCTCCTCATATGTTTCAGTCCCTTTGACGTCAGCAGGACTTAACTTAAGCACATGCTTAAAAGTGCACTTCCAGTCTTTTCCCGATTAGTGAGGATTTCCTGAACTCGGGCTTGTGCGCTGACATGAGAGCTTGAACAAATAGGTTTGTAAATCTCAAAGTCTGGTCCAGATAATTTGCCAACAGAAGAAAGGGGGAAATTCATCTAACTGTTCCCTGTATGTGATTCAGCCGGCTCTGCTACAAACTCTGGCCCTTCACATGATCAGCAAAACACTTTCCCTATTAAGCCCTGTTTTGATCCCCTTAGCACTAGTCCCTGTTGAATCCCCACCTGACTGATTGCAGGAAAGCATGCAAAGGAGTAAAATGATAAAGCCATTAAAGCCATAAATAAATACAGCTTTGTTTGGAGGGGAATTGGATACAGGGGCTGACTCACAAAAGAAAGGGAAAGTAACTTTTATACTGCCCAGCTGCGCCTACAATAATATACAGAAACTCTGTGAATCATTTCATGGTTTATTAAATGAAATTTTGTTTGCAACTGGCAAGTTAGGAAAATAAACCTCCATGTTTGTTTTCATTTTACGTTTCCTTGGTTTGTCCAGATCTTTACAGCCTGGTGTGCCAGCATTGTCCTCAGGGGCTCATTAAAAAGACCAGTGTTTGCTGCTCTGATTGTCCAGGGAAATCAGCAACGGATTGTCATTAACCCCATGAGGCTGAGGGATGGAAATGCTTGTTGCGTTCCCCATGGCTGGCAAGGGGATCCAGCACAGCCTTTGGTACCCAAGGGTTAATTTTATCTCTCCTATTGCTGCTGTCAGACCTCCAATAAAACAGTGTGTGACCACAATGGGAGACTGACCACTTAATATAGCAGTACCTGCCAAAATTGGCTTAAGACTGTCAGAGATCAAGGGGCAGAAAAATACTGCTTTTTCTAAAGTACACTGTATTACCACTGTTTACTTACAATTCTCTGCTGATTCTTAGTAACATGGTCTAATTTTTCCTATATACTCACTTCCACAAGGGACAGCAAGTTTTCTGTCGGATCTTGTGGGCACTAAACCTTCTCTGAGGATAAACTCCTTTTATTGGTTCACAGCAAGTTCCAAATGACTGCGGATGCAAATTCCAACCCAACAAGCGCTCGTTTTGCACCTCAGGATGTATTGTTGCCCTATTACTGGAGCTATTAGTATGGCTTTTTCAGGGGAAAAAAAACTGGTTTGCAATTCTCTGAAGCAGCAAGAAACCATCTGTCAGCTGAGTCACACCATGGAGGGCCCAGGAAAACAGTCCCAAAGACACCGGAAAATTGTCTAGGATCGTAACCTGAAAGGTGCGGTGTGGGTTTATACCTCCCCCTCTCCTGCACCTGGCTCCCAGGGGGTTGGGTTTGCTACGTGAGGGATGTGGCCTCTTAGCTCAGCCTTGTGTTCTTCGTTCCAGAAGGTCTAGATTCTATTCGTGGCAGTGGCCAGCGTGAGGGTGGTGACAATAATGCTGGCATATCAAGGAAGCGGCCCCTGTGGTACTATTATCTCACGGAGAAAGAGTATCTCCACCAGCTGCATTCACAGTTCACTCGAAGGTCAAGGAAGAGTCTTCCTAAGATATCACGGCCCCTTAGGAGCCGGAATTATTCCCACTAGGCTAGCTGACCTCTCCCCGTGTGGAAGCTATGGGCCATGTTCAGCGTACTTCAGCATCTCCCTGGAGGCCAGCAGCTCTGAAGTCAGGCTGATTGCACAGGCTATAAGAACGCAGGTACGGCCAGACGGGGCCAGGCCAAGGCCCTGTATCCTGTCTGCCGACAGTGGCCAATGCCAGGTGCCCCAGAGGGAGTGATCAGAAAAGGGAATCACCAATTTATCCATCTCCTGTCACCCATTTCCAGCCTCTGACAAATGGGCTAGAGACACCATCCCTCTAATCGCCATTGATGGACCTACCCTCCATGAATTTATCTAGCTCTTTTTTGAACCCTATTAAAGTCCTGGCCTCCTCCACCTCCTCTGACCGCCAAGTTCTTGCTGAAGACACTTGGCATGTGGAGATCTTCAGCGGGGATGCTGGCTTCTCCGCTGCTGGCATTGCTGACAGCACTGGCGACTTTAGACCACACCAAAGCGCGGTACCTTGCCGTGAAACGGGGTCCCAGCCTGCGCACGCTACATTCCCATACGGTCCCCGCTGTGCTCCAGAGACGGGTCAGACAACGCCTCGCTAACCCGCCCCGCCGCTGATGTACAAAGAGTGCTCCTGGGAGTTTACCTGGCTCAGGTTAAAAACTGGGGGATTGTAACAGGTGGGAAGAAGCAGCAGATGCACCGGAAGGTGCCTCGGGGGAGCCGCTCAGAGGCAGAGGACATGGAGCGCTGTACGCAGAATGAGCCATCACCTCAGAGCTCGGGATGGGGGAAGGGAGCGGGCTTTGACTGAGGGTGAAAGCACAAGTCCGGGAGCCAGGGGCTCTGCGTTGTACTGCGGCTTAGTGTGCCCTCCGGCAGGCCAGGTGCCTGTTCCTTTCTCTCCCCTCTCCCCCTCCATCTTAGAAGGGGGACACTCATACGTACAGCCAAGGGCTAATTAACGTTTCCTGGGGGCCACAGCAAGAGGGGGGCCCTCCCCGCCTCTTCCGCCTGTGGTCCCACCTGCCTTCCACCTCCCCCCCGGTCCTTTTTGCACCTTCCTCAGGGTCCCACTCTGCTCCCCTTGGCTACTCTTCCCTCCCACATTGCAGCCCTCAGTGCAGAGATCCCCCGCTATGGCCACAGGCAGGTAGTAAGCGCTCCTCCAGAGCCAGGGCTGCAGCCAGGGTCCCAGGGCTGGGGCTTCCTCTGGCAGCTTCTGCGGGGGACAGGGATGGAGGGGACATGGGGCGCGGGGTTGGGAGGTGGGGGGGGGTCTTCACCCACCCCCCAGCTTCTGCCAGGGGAGCAGGGTTTGGGCTCCCTTGCCGCATCCAGCCCAGCCGTGACTATGAAAGACCTTCTAAGAGAGCCAGGATGGGCAGGGAGGTGCCCCTAGCCTCTGTCAGAGGCTGGAATGGGCGACAGGGGAGGGATCACTTGATGGTTCCCTGTTCTGTTCACTCCCTCTGGGACACCTGGCATTGGCCACTGTCGGCAGACAGGACACTGGGCTGGATGGGCCTTTGGCCGTTCTCATGCAGAGGAAAGCAATCGCAAATCCAAACCACTTGTGTGACTCTCCGGGTGTGTAGACTCGAGGGTTTTTTCGAAAAAAAAGTGGCCTTTTTTCGAAAAAACTTCCCCCGCGTATAGACTGTTGCCACCTTCTTTCGACAGTAAATCGAAAGAACGCGTCAGTTTTTTTGTCCATGGAAAACCTCGTTTTACGAGGAAGAACGCCTTTTCCCGAAAGTGCTCTTTCAAAAAAAGGTGCTATGTAATGCAAACTGCTTTTTCGAAAGAGCATCCAGACTGCCTGGGTGCTCTCTTTCGACAGAGCGGCTTGCTTTTTCGAAAGTACTGGTTGTAATCTAGATGCTCTTTTGAAAAAAAAGTCTCTTTCGAAAGAGCTTGCAGTGTAGACGTAGCTTCCCAGAGCTACTGTTGCAGTCCTCATGACACAGTCGCCTCTTCTTCAACAGGCTCGCATTTTGTTGTTCATATAGCATTCAGCACATGACTTCTCCCTTCTTAACCCAACAGCACAGTTCTTTGTAGTGGTTTGTAAAAGGATTCCTACCCATATTTAGCAGAGGCCACATCAGAGACGGCACAATCAGCCCGCTCCCCACAGCTCCTCTTACAGGGCATTGTAAAAAGTAAAACTCGATAACACTCTCTCCCTTTTTACCTCCTGGCCCCCCGTCCTGTGCCAGGGAATAGATTTGTCATTAGCGCACCCAATAGGCACTTAGACACCTGATAGGCCTGCCTAGCTCATATGGACCAGACAGAATTTTGGAAATAGACAGAAACTTGGAGATATTTTGAAAGTGGTTAGAAGGAGTGTTCAGAAGAATTAGCCATGGCAGCTTACGTGGTAGTTTGTTATGGCTCCCATTTTCTAATGCATCATATTATTGTATTCCCCTAGTTGCGTTCTTTGTGCGAAAGACAATTCCCAAGGAAAGAACACTTCATTTCTTTGAACCTCTGCCAACAGTACGCACCACAACTGCGGAAAGCAAGTGAGAAGATTTGGCGTACCTAGTAGAGCTTTGCAGAGGCACCTATTTTTAATTCTTTTTAGCCTTGATTTTCCCTTAAGACCACGCCTGATTATAAGGATTTCATTTCTTCTTCTTTTGTCCTCCACTTTGAACTTCTACTTCTGAGTTGGGGGTGTTATTTTCTGTTTTTCTTTTTGTTTTGAATGTAGGTGTGGTTGGAAGTAATGACCTCTCATGCATTTTCAGTATTAGCCCTATTAAAAATAACACTGAAATCTAAATGAATAGGCTTTGGGACAGTAAAAAAACAAACAAACAGAGATGCTTATCTCCTTGAACTGGAAGGGATGTTGAGAGGTCATCAAGTCCAGTCCCCTGCCTTCACAGCAAGACCAAGCACCAGCCCTGACAGATTTTGCCCCAGATCCCTAAATGGCCTCCTCAAGGATTGAGCTTACAACCTTGTGTTTAACAGGCCAATGCTCAAACCACCGTGCTATCCCTGCCCTGAAAGTAGGCATGTTTTAAAATGGTGCCACAGCATTTCTTACACCTCCTGCTCCATCTGCTGCTTCCAGCACAGATCCGACTTGCCACCCAAGTTTTGCTAGTTCAAGCCAGAGCCCCTGAATGGGAACCCCTCATTTAGGGGGAATTCACACCCAAATCTCTAAGGGTGCGTCTACACAGCACCCTAAACTCAAAATAAGATATGCAATTTGCACTGTGCAAATTGCATATCTTGTTTTAAATCTATTTCAAAATAGCTTATTTTGAAATTTGGCACGTCTACACAGCACCAAACTTTGAAATAACGCACTATTTCAAGACATCCCTTAACCCTCGTGGAACAAGGGTTACCTGGATACCATAATAGCGCACCCGTTATTTCAAAAAATATTTCAAAATAATGGGCGGTTTGTGAAGATGTGGAGTAGCTATTTCAGGATGCATCTGGTATCCCGAAATAGCCATGCAGTGTAGACGTACCCTGGCAGCACCAAGCCTTCACACCTCATATCCCTTTGACCCAAACCAGCACGTCACATCAGGACTCCCTCAAACCGAGGGAAAGTCGAGAGCTCACTTTGACCTTTCCCTCTGGCGCTTATGGTACATCTCTAGTGGGAAGAGGCAACTAGTTCTGCTCACCTGAACAAGAACTCTGAATGATGAAGGCTTTACAAAGTTTTGGAAGGGATATTAAACCACAGGTCAGCTAGTCTATTCCTTCGCAGTCATGGCAGGACTAAGCATGTTCAGTTAGGAGGCACCTAACCCAGCAGAAACTTTGGGACCCCAAAGCAGACATGTTCATTGCAATCTCAAACTGACTCTTCACCAGCGACCTACAGAGAAAGACACAAGCTTCCTTGTACCCAGCATCAGGGAGATCTTCACACCTTTCCATGGTCTTGTGCTACAAAACCATACGACACTCTAGACCAGTGGGTCTCAAACGTTTTGGCCCATGGCCCACCCTGCTCAACGCCAACCTTTCCATGGACCACTGGACAACCACCCATGATGGCAAAACGGGTGCAGGAGGGAGTGGGAGGTCTGGGTGGGAGGTAGGGTGCAGGAGTGGGCTGAGGGTGGGTGTCTGGGTGGGAGGTAGGGTGCAGGAGTGGGCTGAGGGTGGGGGTCTGGGTGGGAGGTAGGGTGCCAGAGCGGACTGAGGGTGGGGGTCTGGGTGGGAGGTAGGGTGCCAGAGTCGGGCTGAGGGTGGGGGTCTGGTGGCGAGGTAGGGTGTAGGAGCGGGCTGAGGGTGGGGGTCTGGGTGGCAGGTAGGGTGCAGGAGTGGGCTGAGGGTGGGGGTCTGGGTGGGAGGTAGGGTGCAGGAGTGGGCTGAGGGTGGGGGGTCTGTGTGGGAGGTAGGGTGCCAGAGCGGGCTGAGGGTGGGGGTCTGGGTGGGAGGTAGGGTGCAGGAGCGGGCTGAGGGTGGGGGGTCTGTGGGAGGTAGGGTGCCAGAGGGGCTGAGGGTGGGGGTCTGGGTGGGAGGTAGGGTGCAGGAGCGGGCTGAGGGTGGGGGTCTGGGTGGGAGGTAGGGTGCCAGAGCGGGCTGAGGGTGGGGTGTCTGGGTGGGAGGTAGGGTGCAGGAGCGGGCTGAGGGTGGGGGTCTGGGTGGGAGGTAGGGTGCCAGAGTGGGCTGAGGGTGGGGGTCTGGGTGGGAGGTAGGGTGCAGGAGTGGGCTGAGGGTGGGGGGTCTGTGTGGGAGGTAGGGTGCCAGAGCGGGCTGAGGGTGGGGGGTCTGGGTGGGAGGTAGGGTGCAGGAGTGGGCTGAGGGTGGGGGTCTGTGTGGGAGGTAGGGTGCAGGAGTGGGCTGAGGGTGGGGGGTCTGTGTGGGAGGTAGGGTGCCAGAGTGGGCTGAGGGTGGGGGTCTGGGTGGGAGGTAGGGTGCAGGAGTGGGCTGAGGGTGGGGGTCTGGGTGGGAGGTAGGGTGCAGGAGTGGGCTGAGGGTGGGGGGTCTGTGTGGGAGGTAGGGTGCCAGAGTGGGCTGAGGGTGGGGGTCTGGGTGGGAGGTAGGGTGCAGGAGTGGGCTGAGGGTGGGGGTCTGGTGGGAGGTAGGGTGCAGGAGTGGGCTGAGGGTGGGGGGTCTGTGTGGGAGGTAGGGTGCCAGAGTGGGCTGAGGGTGGGGGTCTGGGTGGGAGGTAGGGTGCAAAAGTGGGCTAATGGGGGGTCTGGTTAGGAAGGTGGGTGCAGGAGCGGATGGGGATGCAAGGTCTCAGTGGGAGGGGGCACGCGAGGGTGATGGGGGTGCAGGTTCTAGACATAATGGGGTTAGGGGATCCTTACATGGCTATGTGCCTCCTGCCACTCCCAGGCACCACCCCCTGCTGTTCCCATTGGCAGTGGTTCCGAGCAATGGGAGCAGTGGGGAAAGCATCCGGTTGAGTGGTTTCCTGGGTTTCCCCACCCACTGCAGAGCCGCTTCCTTTCCCCGCTAGCTGTATCCGTCTCCCAAGACTGGCCCCTCCATGAAGCAGGAAACTGGCACTGGTGCTCCGACCTCGCAGGGGTGGGCACCGTGGGGCTGGCACGCCAGCACAGGCTTCCCGCTGCAGTGGGGGCAAGACCTGAGCCCACGGCCCACCTGCATGATGGTTGCAGACCACTAGTGGTTCACAGACCATCCTTTGAGACCCACAGCTCTAGGGCACGTGCAATTTGTTAGTTTATTCTGACTTGATTTATTAGTGGCCCATTGTTCAGGGATCCTTGGAAACAGAGATTTGGCTCAGGCCCATCTCTGTTTCATTGATCAGCATTACAGTTCGATAAACAGTCACTCAGTTAAAAACAGGACACGTTAGCAAAGGTTCGTGTGGCTATTTATGCCAAGATGAGTTCTGTATATTTCCCACGCATCTAAATGTGCATACAAGCACAGATTTATAGCCTCACTTTTATTATGCTTAGAAAAGTCTCAAGGTTTCTAGATTTCTCTCCCTAATTCCCATTTAGGAGGAATTTAAGATTTAAGAGCCAAATTTCGGAAGGTTGGATCTCAATTTACAACGCTAGGTACCTAGAGCACTAACAACCTAATTTGTGCACACAAATCCTCTTGGCCCGAGCACATTCTATTATTTGAGCATGCAAATGAGCGTGCACACAGATTGAGGAGTTGGATTGGGGCCTGTTGGAAACCATGGCTCTGAATCTCAACTGTTATTCACACAAACAGAAAAAAAATAATCCCTAATGCTGCCTCCCATTCCTGTGAATCTAAAGTGTTGGCAAAACATGTTTCCAGTTAGTGGTGTCAGTGGAGATGCACAAGAATGTGCTAGGGATGTTTTGCTGCTGATGTGAAATAATTCGATATTAACCTCAAAAATATTTCATGACCCTTTTCAGATTCATGGGTTTATCTGGATCTTGATGGGACCGGGAACATACTTGGGAAACTGTGTTGCCTCGTTACATGGCTGTTAATGAGCAGTTTCTCCATCACTTTAAAGTAGATGAGCCGGATTCTGTGCTGCACCAAATACATGCGTGCGTGCATGGGCAAGAAGTGTCCGGGACCAGCTGCAATTCCCTGATTCTGGAAAATAATCTGAGACAGCCCCATCCCCGTAGGAGTCAGAGTCACCTAGGAGATGCTATAAATGACGTCCATTGGGGATGGTCTCAAGGAACCACAGACTGGCTGAGGAAGGGCACAATGTTCTTTGCTTCACCCTCCTCCCATTCTGAACCCTCCCCAACACCCCCTGTGACCTGCTCTGTCGTCCTTGTGCCAGTTGTGAATTCCCCCTGCAACGTGAACCCTCAGCAGGAGTTCTGTTCCAGCAGTGCACAAGACCCTCTTCAGGGGTGATAAATGAACCTTGTATGTTAATACCCAGATTGTTCCTTAACGAGGTTGAATGGCACCACAGTCAAGTGCCATGGAGATCAGAGTCTTAGAAATGCCAGGATTAGATAAGGATATACATATAAATACAACTGGTGTGGAGAAAGCAAAGAAAGAAAAGTTATTTACTTGTTCCCATAACATAAGAACTAGGGGGTCACCTAATTGAAATTAGGTAGCAGGTTTAAAACAAATAAAAGGAAGTTTTTTCTTTATGTAACACACAGTCAATCTGTGGAACTCCTTGCCACAGGATGTTGTGAAGACCAGGACTTTAACAGGATTCAAAAAAGAATTAGGAGGTAGGTCCATCAATACTTATTAGCCAGGAGGGGTAGGAATGGTGTCTCTAGGCTGGGAATGGGTGACGGGGAGGGATCATTTGATGATTCCCTGTTCTGTTCACTCCCTCTGGGGCACCTGTCACTGGCCACTGTCAGAAGACAGGATACTTGGTCTAGAGGGACCTTTGGTCTGATCCAGCATGGCCATTCTTATGTTCTTCTGATAAGAGGAGAACCTTTTTCAGTTGAGAGCCAAAGAGATCATCTTAAAGACTTGATTTTTATTCTTTTGTTTTGTGGCTAAATTAGACCTAAGTTTGTCTTTCATTCAACTTGTTAAATATTTTGTCCATATCATCATATGGATGAATTAAAAAAAAAACCCTTCAAATCTTGGCTGAATTTTAGTTGTAAAAGATTTTGGATCGCCTGTGATTTAATGTTTTTCACTGGAAGCCTTCCGACATTATGAAGAATGCTGCTAATATAGCGATATTGTCCTACTTAGTACTAATTCAACGAATTGTTGCAGAAATGGAATTTTCATGACAGTATTTTAAGCAAGATGCCAAGGCTATGCATATTTTAGAGGAGCCGGTCTTTGCAGAAACCTGTCTACAGCTGACATTGCCCAGGGCCATCTTGTGTCTGTTGTTTGTGCATGCAAAATGTTTCACTTTCATTAATGCGTTTTCTCCCCTTTCCCTCTTCAGGAGGGAAAGAAGAAGAAAGGGGAGGAGGAAAGGGGGAAAAAAAAGATACAAAACTCATTTCAAAAGCCATGGGAGTTGGATACTCCCAAAATTCCAACAAGATTACACAGAAATCTCATCTGGTAAATATTACATTCTGTTTTTGTCTTTGCTTAAGTTTTTACACAACTTGACAGCTTGTGGTACTGTGCCACATTTCAAAGTGAAGGTTTACAAACATCTGGCTGAGGTTCAACATTCCATTCTACATGGACCAGAGTGTCTCCAGGGGACTTTGTTTGTTTGTACCAAGTGAGGAAGCAAATACGAGTTTTCCTAGCCCATTCACAGCATTCATTGACAGTCGGGTTGGCCTGTGTTGGGCGGACATTCGAGCTGGGAGGGAAATGTCCTGTGACAATCTGTGAGATTTTGAAAAGGGTTCACATGCCCTATCAAGAGGAAAAAGTCAAAATCTTGAAGATAATTCCAGCAAAATTTCAGTTTGGGGCAATCAAAATGGTTTGTGTCAACAGTCTCAAAACTCCATGTTGATTGGGAACTGTTTTAATCTTTCTTTTTTTTTTTTTTTTTACTGTAATTAACTTTCAATTTCCACGTCGATACAAAAATACAAATTTTGGGGGTGCAGTCAAAACTTTTATTGCCAGGGAAAGTTTTTGCTTTCACCAAATGGCTATTTTCTAACAAAACTAATTTTGTTTTGGAACAAAACATTCCAACCAATGCTGGTGAATGTGTATTTATTTCCTGGCATATTGGGTCTTCTACATTGGGTCAGCAGATGGTTTCGTTCTATTATATAGCTTCAGGCACCTATAATATACTTATATCTATGACAGTTATCTGCCCTCCCTACTACCAGAACTGAGGTCTTTGCAGTTTTTAGTATCTTTATCCTCACAATGCCCCTGGGAGGTAGGGAGAGATACATTCCCATGTTACAGGTGGGAAACTGAGATACAGAACAGCGTAGGCTATGTCTTCACTCCAGGGAAGATTGACAGTGCTGCGATCAATCTTCTGGAGTTTGATTTAGCAAGTCTAATAAAGACCTGCTAAATTGAACTCAGAGGGCACGCCCATTGGTGGCCAGTACTCCTGCTCCTGCAAGGAGTAAGGGAAGCTGATGGGAGTGTTTGTTCCTGTTGTCCTCCCATTGTGGGGATGGCAGAGAAACTCGAATCAAGTTACATAGACTTGATTCGACCTTCCCCTTCCTCCTGCTGGTCACCTGGGGAATCAGCTCCCTGACCCAAAGCACCCTCTGCTGGCCGGTGTCTCAATCCCTGGTGCAGGTCTCCTGCTGGTTCATCCCATTGTGCCTTCCCTTTGCTCCTCAGACTGCCTCCTCAGACTGCCCCTAAGTCAGTGCCCCTGCACCCTGGGGTCCTCCCTCCCAGGGAACCCAATTCCCCTACACCCACCGTGCCTCAGTGACCCACGGCCAGTCATCGTCTAACCTCTGCCTCAGGGGCAGCCTGTGTCTGCCATGGCCACTCAGCATTGGCAAGGGGTGTGGACCGGCTGCCTTCTGCCACCCTGGTACCCTCAGGCCTTTCCTCAAAGATCAGGCCAGAGCTCCCCAGCTTTGCCTGCCTTTCCCCAGCTCTGCTCTAGAACATAAGAAAGGCCATATTGGGTCAAACCAAAGGTCCACCTAGCCCAGTGTCCTGTCTGATGGCAGAGGCCATTGCCAGTTGTCCCACAGGGAGTGAACAGAACAGGGAATCATCCAGTGATCCCTCTCCTGTCACCCATTCCCAGCCTCTGACAGAGTCTAGGGACACCATCCCTACCCATCCTGGCTAATAGCCATTAATGGACCTAGCCTCCATGAATATATTTAGTTCATTCTTGAATCCAGTTAAAGTCCTGGTCTTCACAACATCCTCTGGCAAGGAGTTCCACAGGTTGACCATGGGCTGTGTGAAGGAAAACTTCCTTTTGTTTGTTTTAAACCTGCTACCTATTAATTTCATTTGGTGACCCCCTAGTTCTTATGTTATGGGAATAAGTAAATAACTTTTCCTTATTCACGTTCTCCACACCTGTCATGATTTTATAGACCTCTCTCATATCCCCCCTTTGTCTCCTCTTTTCTAAGCTGAAAAGTCCCAGTCTTTTTAATCTCTCTTCATATGGGACCCATTCCAAACCCTGAATAATTTTTGTTGCCCTTTTCTGAACGTTTTCCAAGGCCAATATATCTTTTTTTGAGATGAGGCGACCACATCTGTACGCAGTATTCAAGACGTGGGCGTACCATGGTTTTATATAGAGATAATAAAATATTCTCTGTCTTATTCTCCATCCCTTTTTTAATGATTCCTAACATTCTGTGAGCTTTTCTGACTGCCGCTGCGCACTGAGTGGATGTTTTCAGAGAACTATCCACAATGACTCCAAGATCTCTCTCTTGAGTTGTTGTAGCTAAATTAGTCCCCATCATATTGTATGTATAGTTGGGATTATTTTTCCAATGTGCATTACTTTACGTTTATCAACATTAAATTTCATTTGCCATTCTGTTGCCCAATCACTTAGTTTGGTGAGACCTTTTGAAGCTCTTCACAGTCTGCTTTGGTCTTAACTATCTTGAGCAGTTTGGTATCACCTCACCCATAGGTTCCCAAACTAGGGGGTATGCCTCCTGGGGGGGGGGCGTGAAGAAATTCCGGGGGGGTGTGAGGCAACCCAGCCCCCCTTTTAATGCCCTCCCTTAAGAAAGAGCCTGGTCCGTCGGGTAAAAAAATTCAGAAAATACCATGTCTGGTATTTTCTGTTTTTCCTTGCTCGGGCATCCGCTGGAACACGCGCAGCTCAGGCTGGCTAGGGCGGGGGAAGTGTCCCAAGCAGACTTCAAAAGGGCCACCTTAAAAGGGCAATGCCTGTTCTGCTCTTAAAAGGGCAACCCCCCTTTTTTTTTTGGTCAATAACTTTTCCCCTGGAGTGCTGGCACCTTTTTTTTACACTGGTCCAGGGAATTAAAGGGGCTGCTATTTTGGGGGTGGAGGGTGGGGCTTGAGGGTTTCTCAAAAATCAGAAAGGGGGCAAGATGCCAAAAAGTTTGGGAACCACTGTAACCCTTTCTCTAGATCATTCATAAATAGGTTGATTAGGATTGGTCCCAGGACAGACCCATGGGGGATCCTGCTAGTTACCTCTCTCCACTCTGAAAACTGACCGTTTATTCCTACCCTTTCTTTTAACCAATTATTAATCCATGAAAGGACCTTCCCTCTTATCCCATGACAACTTAGATTTCCAGAAAGCCTTTGACAAGGTCCCTCACCAAAGGCTCTTAAGTAAAGTAAGTGTCCTACATCCCCTGGATCCCGCTTGTCCACATGTTTGTTGACCTCCTCAAAGAACTCTAATAGATTAGTCAGGCAGGATTTCCCTTTACAGAAACCATGTTGACTTTTCCCCAACAAATTACGTTCATCTATGTGTCTGACAATTTTATTCTTTACTATAATTTCAACTAATTTGCCCAGTACTGACGTTAGACTGACGGGTCTGTAATTGCCAGGAAATGGGCAAGCCTTAACCCATTCTTAATGAGGTTCATTAAGGAACCTCTGTCTCAGGAAGCCTCCAGCTTCCCTGGCAGCCAAGTCCCTCCTGCTCTCCAGCTGAAGCAAGAGTGTGCCTGTCTTTCTCCCTCCAGCAGCCTTTATTTATACAGCCCCAGCTGGGTGCTAATTGGCTGTCTCTGCCTCGGCTGCAGGCTCCGCTCTCTCAGCCTTCTCCCAGGGCTGGGTTCAACTCTTAAAGGGCCAGTGAGGGGCAGATTCTCCGTTCCAGGGCCGAAAGGAAGAATTGTTTATGCAGGTTGAGATTTCTTCCTTCCTCCACCAGTTCCTTAAGGAGCAACCCCCATCCCCTTTGATGTCCTGGTTAGTTATGCAATAAAATGAACGGAGTGCATGCGTGGTGTATAATTCACCACTAGCACGGTCATACGGAGTGTATGGCTGATGTGTAAACACAAGGGCTACATCTACACTGGCATGATCTTGAGCAAAAACTCTTTAGCGCAAGAGTTCTTGTGTTAAAGTAGTTGTGCAAGAGTGCGTCTACACTGGCATGTGCTTTTGCACAAGAGATGTGCTTTTGTGCAAGAGCATCCATGCCACTGTAGATGCTCTCTTGCACAAGAAAGCTCTGATGGCCATTTTAACCACAGGGCTTTCTTGCGCAAGAAATTCATGTTGCCTGTCTACACCGGCCTCTTGCGCAAGAACAGTTGCACAAAAGGGCTTATTCCTGAGCGGGAGCATCAGAGTTCTTGTGCAAGGAGGCCTGATTTTATACAGTAGAACGTCAGTTTACTTGCACGAGAACACGCGGCCAGTGTAGACAGGCAGCAAGTTTTTGCGCAAGAGCGGCCGCTTTGGCGCAAGATCGCGCCAGTGTAGACACAGCCAAGCATGCTGTAAGCAGAGCAAAACATGGTCCAGCACAGGACTAGGCATCTGGAATCTGTTCCCCTCTCCTCTCTAACGTGCCGTGTGACCTCTGGCATGTGACTTAACTGCTCCATGCCTCAGTTTACCCCCTGTAAAATAGGGCTAATGTTACTTCTCTCCCTGCAGGGGCCTAACTCATTGTAAGCAGGGGCTGAATTACTGCTTGCTACCAGCCAGCTAAAAGGAGAGAGCTGCCCTGGGGGTGGGTATGCTCACTCCAATTGTTTAGCTCTGCAAGATAATTAACTGTTAACTGTTGATATGTAAATACAGCTCATGGCAGGAGGGGGAAGGAATCTGAGGTGTGGTTATGTAAATCCAATTCAGCCAGGGCTGATGGAGGATTGGAATGTGATGTGTTGTAACTAATTTGGGGCTGTTGTGGGGGTCATAGATCATGCTATTCCTAAATGTGGAAACTGTAAAATATGACATCAGTGCTTGCAGGAGAGACACCATCATTGTAAGAGGTCTCAGAGGAACAAGCCTCCCCGCTTCCACAATAGAGTGAACTGAGTTGGGGGGGAAAAGGCTAAAGGGCTTGAGTCAGCCTGCTTCATGCCTGCCAGGTGTGAGCTGTAAGACTGGCTCAACCTGCCTTTTCCCCCCTTGTTTTAAGGACAGACCTAAAGCAGACTCCATCAGGAGTCTTTTTGCTAGGCCAGTGGAAGCTGGAATCTTTTGCCAGCCTAGGTGGTGGCTAAAGAGTTGGAATCACTAAGAGCTGAAGTCATTGGTTTGGCCTGGAGCCAGACCCATTGCAGCCAGTGGAGTGGCTGGCGGGCAGCCGGCAGGAGCGGCGGCAGGCAGCCAGCGGAGCGGCTGGCGGGATCGACTGGCAGGTGGCCAGTAGGAGCGGCGGCAGGCGGCCAATGGAGCGGCTGGCGGGTGGCCAGCAGAGCGGCTGACGGGATCGACTGGCAGGCGGCCAGTAGGAACGGCGGCAGGCGGCCAATGGAGCGGCTGGCGGGTGGCCAGCAGAGCGGCTGACGGGATCGACTGGCAGGCGGCCAGTAGGAGCGGCGGCAGGCGGCCAATGGAGCGGTTGGCGGGTGGCCAGCAGAGCGGCTGACGGGATCGACTGGCAGGCGGCCAGTAGGAGCGGCGGCAGGCGGCCAATGGAGCGGCTGGCGGGTGGCCAGCAGAGCGGCTGGCGGGATCGACTGGCAGGCGGCCAGTAGGAACGGCGGCAGGCGGCCAATGGAGCGGCTGGCGGGTGGCCAGCAGAGCGGCTGGCGGGATCGACTGGCAGGCGGCCAGTAGGACGGCGGCAGGCGGCCAATGGAGCGGCTGGCGGGTGGCCAGCAGAGCGGCTGACGGGATCGACTGGCAGGCGGCCAGTAGGAGCGGCGGCAGGCGGCCAGCAGAGCAGCTGGCGGGAATGACCAGTGGGCAGCAGGAGCAGCACACAGGTGGCATCACATCAGGCTCTGTGAAGGAAGTCACCAGGGTGATGTGTCTGGGTCTGCACTGCCTGGACAGAGCGGTAAGTGGGGCATTTGAAGTGGGGTATGAGGAAAATTTGGGTAAGTGAATAGAACCCTTACCTTGTTGGACTAGTGAGCCTGAGAGGCAAAAGACATTGCTCAATCCATTTGAGCTGGGACGGTTACTTGTGGGGAGTTATGAACTCTGTTCATGGTATTTCCTCAAGTTAATGCCACGTCTCTTCTCTCTCTCTCATTCATTAAAAGTTTATTTTCTACACTCAGACTCTGTGCTTGCGAGTGGGGAAGCATTGCCTCTCAGAGGCACCCAGGGGTGTGTGAATTTCCCAGGCTACTGGGTACGGGCTCGAGTCGGTTCTGTGTGAGATGGACCCCTAGATATTGAACCTGGCCCTGGTTGCTGCCAGCCCTATCTGGCAGAAGGGTTACATAATTAATGTTTGTGCTTCCAGGGCTTTGAAGAAATCTGCTATCAAAGGTGCAAACAGTTATGTGAACATAAGAACGGCCACACTGGGTCAGACACAAGGTCCATCCAGCCCAGAATCCTGTCTTCCACCAGTGGCCAATGCCAGGTGCCCCAGAGGGAGTGAACAGAACAGGGAATCATCAAGTGATCCCTCTCCTGTCATCCACTTCCAGCCTCTGACAAACAGAGGCTAGGGACACCATCCCTACCCATCCTGGCTAATAAGTATTGATGGACCTAACCGCCATGAATTTATCTAGCTCTTTTTTGAACCCTGTTAAAGTCCTGGTCTTCACAACATCCTCTGGCAAGGAGTTCCACAGGTTGACTGTGCGCTGTGTGAAGAAAAACTTCCTTTAGTTTGTTTTGAACCTTTTCCAATGCCAACGTGGCTTCAACGTGGCTCGTTTAGAACTTGTTTAGGCCGGAGAAGGATAGAAGCTTTGAGTTTGGGTACAAGTTGCACCTAGGCTACAGGCAGCCCTTTGCCCTTCGTGTGCAAACCTCAGCGTGAACTGCCAACGTCTCCCCGCCGCAGCTGTTGCAGGTCTTGTTATGGCATCAGGCTGATGCACAGCGATTTCCTTCCAGAGAATTCTGGCTCTGAGCACAAGGCTCCTCAGACCCAACGTGTGGCAGCCATTGCTAATGATGGTGCGGACAAGGATGTCTTGGGGAGAGCCCAGCTAGAGGCCAATGGGGATGAGGGGCCTGCGGTGACAGCAAATCCTTTTATCGCAGAACTGGCCCCGCTTCCATTCCCCAACAAAACTGCGACAATAGAGGGGAACACCTGGTATCGATTTGGGTGCACACAAATGCTACCCATGTGCTGGGCTCTGAATTGTTCTGTGCTGACAGGTTTGTTTTCTGGCAGGCATGCTCCCAACAGTTGATATGCTGAGCTGCCTTTGGCACAGCACCGCCGTCAGTGTGAGACACTGATCTGTGCCGGGGTTGGGGGGAGCTTGGCTCTTCTTGATCCCGGGGTGGAAACCCCCATTATTGTCATTGTTCATTCATCCAGCCGAGGAGAGAACAGGCCCCAATAAGAATGTATCAGAATCATTGAGATTCATGCAAGATTTACCCCCCATCCCACACCCACAAAGCTGGACATCCAGCGTTTCAAAGGAATGGAACCTCTCTAGAATGTCTGCCGGCGATATCGTTCTAGTGACATTGCCTTGTCAACGTCCCTACCAAACAGGGAAAGATTAGCTTCTCCAAATGAGATTCCTTTGGTGCCCCAACAGTCCTTAGGCCACGTCTCCACTTGCGGGAAGATCGATGCTGTGGTGGTCAATCTTCCAGAGTTTGATTTAGTGGGTCTAGGAAAGACCCACTAAATCGAACGCTGAGGGCTCCCCCCATCGGCCCCACATGGAGAAAGGGAAGCTGACAGGAGCATTTCTCCCATTGACCTGTCACTGTGAGGATGGCGCTGAAGCCCCACTTGAAATATGTCGACTCCTGCTACATTTTTTACCTCGTTTGAACTGTGTACCTTACACTGACCTTCGGCTGTAGTGTGGACCTGGCCTTAGGCCGACCGGGACAGCTCCTCATAGTACAGATTGGGGATCCTTTCAGGCAGGTTCCTTCAATGAATTGTGCACACTGAATGAGACAGTGGGGCATAGAGTTTTATGATCTCATGGATTTAAGGCCAGAAGGAATCATTATGAGCATCTAGTTTGCATAACACAGTCAAAGGCTTTGCCTGGGAGTCTTGTATCAAACCCGCCAAGGAGCTATGGCAGACCTGGAGTATCTTTCGGAAACACATCCAGTTTTGAGTGAAAGCCGCCCTGAAGAGTTTATTAGATCCCTTGGTAACTGGTTCGAATGGTCAATTACTCACTAGTAAATATTCACCCCTGACTTCTGGGTTCAAATTCCAGCCCCTGGATTTTGTAAAAATGTTGTCTGCAAGATTAAAATTCTCAAGGTGTAATCCCATTTCCCCCGGTGTTGCTATATCACTTGCATATCCACAGTCTCTCTCTACATATACACAGTATAACATTAGGACACTGAAGAACGGCCATACTGGGTCAGACCAAAGGTCCATCTAGACCAGTATCCTGTCTGCCGACAGTGGCCAATGCCAGATGCCCTCAGAGGGAGTGAACACAACTGGTAATCAGCACGTGATCCCTGTCCTGTCACCTGTTCCCAGCCTCTGACAAACAGAGGCTAGGGACACCATTCTTGCCCATCCTGGTTAATAAGTATCGATGAACCTAACCTCTATGAATTTATCTGGTTATTTTTTGAACCCTGTTAAAGTCCTGGTCTTCACAACATCTTCTGGCAAGGAGTTCCACAGGTTGACTGTGCGTTGCATGAAGAAGTACTTCCTTTGGTTTGTTTTAAACCTGCTGCCTATTAAAATCATCTTCATTTACTGCATACTCTGATAGTTTCTTGACCCTGGCATTCACGGAAATGTAACAGCAAAACTGCAAAGCAACACAAAACAGGGAACGAAGTTGGAACTCAGTGGGCCCATGGGCAGTAAAAGACAGTGGAACAGATGCAGATCTTCCCGTTTCTTTCTTATTTCTGTTCAACATCTAGATAAATGGTGCCAAACAGACGTAAGGTGTCCATCACCAGAAATAAGTTACAAAGGCTGGGGAGGACAGAGTCAGTCCACACCTAGTTCATTTTTAGCGAACCTTTCCTGCCCTCCAACATGCCTCCAAGAGCAGGAAACCTTTGTTGGCCAGTTCTACAGTGCAGTGAAAAATATACACCTGAGCATGGACATCTATGTCACAGGAGGGAGAGCGGATTCAAGCTCACCATTCACTGGCCGTCAACACAAAGCCGATTCCATTCTTACTTACATCCATGGCCAAGTGACTCCCCACTCATGGTGGTCACAGATTTAAAGAGCTACCTAGCTGAGCTGTGTGGGCCTGACCACTCTCAGCTCCAGTGGGATTTCGGGGTGCTCAGCCTTTTATAGCAGAGACTCAGCAGGACTGGGCCCTAGGTGCAAGAGAAGCGGCATAAGCAATGATTAAGCTCTGTCTCTCTCTGTCGTGCCGTTAGTAGCTCAGTAAGGGTAAGAATGGGCCATCCAGAAAGGGGCGAGGGGTTGCCTTCCATGGTTTGCACACTGTGCTAGACTCGCTGCCGTTTGGCAAGCAGACCCAGGCATGTTAGACTCCCCTGGCCATCGCACGGACCATCCCAGCCTGTGAGGTGTGCGTGCGCAAAGCAGCCCCTGTTTCAACTCACTGGCCTTCGGGTCACGGATCCTGTCGCATTCCCTCTCCGGTGGGCCTGGAGGAAGCTTTCACCGAGAGGAGGCCGAGCGCTGGATAGGTGTGCAAAGTTGTTTTCTTCTCAGGCTTGAGCTGCTGCCAGTCACCTCTTGGGCGGCCTCCTTGAAAACCCCTAGCCTGGCTATCAGACGTCTCCTAGCAGCTCTGACTGACACAAGCTCCCTCCTGAGACCAGGCTCGCTAGTAGCAGTGATGCTATTCTGACGAGTGGGGGAGGTCTATTGGCTATTAGGAAAACCTATTTCCCGGGGAGGGTGGGGAAGCACTGGGATGGGTTCCCTAGGGAGGGGCGTGGAATCTCCATCCCTGGAGGTGTTTAAGTTCCTGCTTGACCAAGCCCTAGCTGGGATGATTTAGTTGGAGCTGGGCAGGGAGCTGGACTTGATGACTCCTGAGGTCTCTTCCAGCCCTAGGATTCTATGCATCTAACTAACCTGGTAATCAACAGTAATGCAGATTGGGAGCAACCTCGTCTCTGGTGGGTGGGGGAGCTGCAGTTCTACAATGCTTGGGCTAGCTGGGACTGGCTAGGCCTCCCGCATTGACCGGAACAATGTTGGGATTGCTCGAAACGACATTCCCAGCTGTAAAGCCCCCGCCCCTGGGCTACCTGGCACGCAAGGGTTGCCAGGGAGCAGCGAGCGTCTCTCTAACATGCGCCTCTCACAGGGAACGGGAGCAGAGTGTCACACGATCGACTCCTTCAATGTTACATTATTTAGGCCTGTTTTGTCCTACCCCAAGGGGATACCTAGCTGGCTCTTTGAGCTAGGATAGTGCAAAAGGGCCCAGCGAGGCCTGGGGTTGGGCCCTAATTCCCCCAATTTAAGAGGAGAAATGAGTGTGGAGAAGTTGTGTCGTACCTGAGGAGAGGTGGTTACAAATAGTGTTTGTTTTGAATGCAGGCGATCTTTTCGGCTAGGAAATAACCCGTAAAACAGACCTCAATTTAATTATTCCTAAATATTGACTGACAGCTACAGTTTCTTCCTCCAAGCTACCTGCTGTTCATTAGCTGTTGGCTTTGAGTTGTTGCTATGCGTGATGGCATCCAACTGGGTGAAGCTTGCTCACAACAGAGCGCCGTTCCTCACCCAAGGAACTCCATGAGGGTTTCCTCCCTGGGCCTGTTCCAGCACCAAAGGGAGCAGGCACATGAGTTAACGAGAGTTGGAGTTAAGCAGGCTTTGAGTTGAGTGATTGGTTGTCCAAGTCACGTGCTATTATTTTTGCTAATTGATTGGATACAAATTTTCTAATAACCCCCCCACAGGGGAATAACTAATGACAACTAATGAACTTTTATAAAGCACTTTCAGATGATGACTTAACTGTTCGTGCCAAAACTCGTGACGCTTTCAGGATTCACAAACATTTGGCCATCAATCGAGTACCAGCGAATGAGCAAAAAAATATCGTCTTACAATTGATAGCGAAACGAGCTTGATGGATTGAACCTACACTGTTGTTACCTGGCAAGGTTTTTGTTTAAACTCTTCAACTACCTCTGCACCGGAGTCTCTGCCTGCTGAGATTGTTTACGTTGAGGATCACTGTCTTGAAACATCCATGAGAAGATCGGCAGCTGTCAGACCCTGCTCCATGAAGTCAGCCTCGTTCATGGTTTCTGGTTATATTTCAACTAAGGCAGCATCATGAGCAGGTGCAGGTGGGGCTGTGGATGTGGTGGAAAAGAAAAAACTATCAACGTTCATCCCGTTCTCCCTGGTTTATCAATCAGAGGGGCAGAATCACATTCTCATGGTACATCTACACAGCAGCGTTATTTTGGAATAATTAACGTTATTCTGAAATAACATAGTTTGCGTCTACATTACAAGCAGTTATTTCGACATAATGTCAAAATTATGTTGAGCTGGAGGATTTCTTACACCGACTCCTGT
This sequence comes from Pelochelys cantorii, assembly GCA_032595735.1. Lineage (NCBI taxonomy): Eukaryota > Metazoa > Chordata > Testudines > Trionychidae > Pelochelys > Pelochelys cantorii. The sequence continues at coordinate 2,706,661 of CM064340.1, forward strand.
AACCCTCATTGTACGAGGAGTAAGGGAAGTTGGAGGAAGAGTGCTCTTCCACAGACTTCCTGCTGTGCAGACAGCACCAAAAGCCGAGTGAAGCTATTTCAGCTTCAGCTACGCAATTGACGTAGCTGAAGTTGCGTAGTTTATTTCGGCTTCCGCCCTGCTGTGTAGACGCGCCACTCATGGTTTGGCGAAATCTGATAAGAGCAATAGAACTCTGAGAGTTCTATTCCTTGCAATTTTGTCTTGTCGTTCTTCAAATTAGAAAACAATGAAATGAAAGAATCGGGCAAAGAAAGGGAGCCAGACAGTTTCTCTTTACTTTTCTTTTTAATGGCAGCAAAACCAATGTAATTTAATTCTTCCAGATCCTCATCTGCTGAATGGGTCAGCAGATACCTGCAATGAAGAGAAGCCACCTTCTCCAGCGACTCTGGAGGAAGGTCGTAGATTCTATTTTCCTAGCAGAAGGGGGAAGCCTTTGAACTCCAGAACCGAGTTCCTATGAGGAAACCAAGAGTCCCGCCTGGCCATTCGGATCTGACACCCTGACCCAGTCTATTTTGGGCTGGCAGTTTCGCAAGTGAAGAGTTATTGGCTCATAGTAATTATAACCTAGGAAAGGCGGGCAGATGCAGATCTCGTTATAGGAAGAGATTCCCCCAGAACTATAATAAAGCTGAAGGTGGATTTCTTAGGGCAGATCACACTCTAATATCTGGGCAGCTCTAAAGTCGTTGCCCAGTTAATATTAATACAGGGGAACGCTAATTTTGTTTTGAAAGATACATGCATTTTCTACATAGTTCTCAGACACCTGTCTTCCATGTATCTGGGCACACAGTGGATGGAATGGGTTCTAGCTATCGAGTTTAGGACTTAGAACTACAGTAGACTTACTTATTGGGGATGCAAAAAAATCTTAAAAACCAGTAACCGTTAAAAATTCCTATCAGTTACATGGTTAACCATTTTACCTGGGAGGGACTGAGGAGGGAGGGAAGGATGGTGGAGGCTAGAGGGGTGTCCTCATGGCCGCTCCTGGGATGTACCTTGCCACTCCTAGGATGCGGGACCAGCTGCAAGCACCACCCCCAGCGCATCAGCCAATGTGGGGCATCGGCCAACTCCCCGGGAGTGGACGTGGCTCCCCAGGAGGGGGCAGAGATTAACCCATGATAAGTATCAGTTTATCGGTTAAGCAGTTAATTGGTTAAACTCTTATATCCCTATTACTTATGACATTCAACTGGAGTTCAGATCAGAAGAGGTGCTACAAAAAGATCTCCCTTGGAAAGCCATTACCATGACACTTGCTGAGAGAGCCCCTCGGCTTTGGGAACTTATGCCCTGCCTCAACTTGAACCACCGGAGGAAGGATTTCCCAGTGGTTACAGCATAGGCGTGGGGCTATACAGAACTGGGCTTAATTCCTTGCTGTACTCTGCCACAGACATACTGTGTCTTTTTGGTCATGTCATTTACGCTATGTCTAGACTGCATCCCTCTGTCGGCAGAGGGAGGCAGATTAGGCACGTTGAAATTGCTAACGAAGCGGGGATTTAAATATCCCGTGCTTCATTAGCATAAACATGGCTACCGCTTTTTTCGACACGGAGCTTTTTCGAAAAAAAGCGGCAGTCTAGATGCGGATCTGTCAAAAATAAACCCTTTTTCGACAGATCCTGTATTCCTCAAAAAGTGAGGTTTACAGGATCTGTCGAAAAAGGGTTTATTTTTGACAGATCTGCATCTAGACTGCCACTTTTTTTCGAAAAAGCTCCGTGTCGAAAAAAAGCAGCAGCCATGTTTATGCTAATGAAGCACGGGATATTTAAATCCCCGCTTCATTAGCAATTTCGACGTGCCTAATCTATATCCCTCTGCTGACAGAGGGATGCAGACTATACGTAGCCTTAGACTCTGTCCTGTACCTGTAAAATGGGTATAACAGCATTTTCCTACCTTACATGGGTTTTAGTAACTCAGGTGTGATGGTAATATGTCCATATAGGTAGCCTAGATTTATTGTCCTTTAGGGCACGCTGCAAAACTAACCTTTTCAGGAAGGCCTGGTCTACATTACAGCCTCTCTCACTGCTGGAACTCGACACCGAGTTGCTTGACATCGACTGTTCCTGTCTTTCCGACGCCGTCCCACAATGCCTCACGCCAACAGTTACATTGGAGCCAGCGGGCCTGGTGCGGACACACATCACCAAACAAAGGAGCATGGAGAGGACGTGCGACACCCAAGTGAGTGATTACGGCTGCCAACATCACTGAGGTCAACTTCAGTTAGTGGCATAGATTTGTCCTAAGGCTTCTGAGGAAGAGATCTGTGTGCAGGGGGGAGTTCTATCTCCTTTTGCCAGGAAGTGTTAGCTGATGAGAGATAGGCCACAGTGGAGTCTGCTGATGGATTTTGTCCCTGTGTCACGGTACCTAGATCTTGGTAAAGGCATCATTTTAAGTTCTTTGGAGCATAAAAAATGTCTCGCTATGTAAAAATGCTCTAATAATGAATGTTTTATAAAGTGTGGGGCTAGTGTGCTATAAGGTACTATCCTTAGGTGTACAGCCACGGTTCCAATCCTAGCAAAGAATTTTGCTCTGCAATAAACCAATTAATTTTTGCATACTAATTGGTGTGCTGCATTGCCGATTTGAACTAAATCCTCCATTTCCCCCTTTCGGGAATGGAATGTGCTTGAAAGAGTCATGTTACAAGGAACTTTCTCTTTGTGCTTGTTAGCAGGAAGAACAAAAAGAAACTTGTAGTGTTTCTTCTGACCTTAAATTACTGGCGATGAACTCGTGTGTTCTTGGGTTTCCCTTGCCTCTCCCTGGAAGTGGGGAACGCCGTTCAGTCTCATAACAGGAGGAAAGAGCGCTTGCAGCTTCAGAACATTTTTAATTAGTGTCTCCTTCGTGCCGGAGGAAAGAACAAGGGTTACACTGATCACGCTCTTAAAGAAGATTATAATCCCAGCCACGAAACAAGTTGCTTCTTCGAGATAAGGATCAATGAAAATGTTGTCCCCGGGAGCCAACGTTGGCGCCTGGACGCGAGGAACGCAAGCTGTACGATTTGTGCTAATACCGCAGGGGAATGGCAGTAAAAGCGGGATTGCGGTGAAATGAAATAACTCGTTGTTCCGGGTTCGTTCTGATTGGCACCGAGCCACCCTGGTGATGGTCGTGCGGCTCCTGGCTCAGTGATCGACAGGCCTGATGTGGTTTGCGGGACATAGCCAATGGAGCCGTTTGGCGTTCACCGAGGGGTCGCGCACCAGCTTGGAAGCACGAGGACAGGCAATTTCCCTGGTGTTTTGGTTTCAATCATGCAGCCCTGCCCAAAGAAAAAAGTGTTTGATAGAGACTTTAAAAAAACCAGCCCTACAACAACGGTCTTATGGGAAACACATGTGTGTTCTGCACATTAGCACATGCCATTATGCTGATTAGAGCGCAACTCTTGGGTTGGCTTTTGCTTGTGATATTTGTGTAAATGATGAGGGTATCAAATAGAGCTGGCTTTTGTTTACTGCCCTGAAGAGAGACTGAGAGAGATTGAGAGAGAGAGAGAAAGACAGTGCACTTAAAATGACCTTATTACACACATCGGGAAGATATCTATGTAGCTTTCCATAGAACAGTATGAAATTAAGCATTAGGGGAAAAAAATCAGGAATCAGCTACTGGTTTGGATTAGTTTCTTCTCACTTAGCCCTCTATTGGATTATACAGTTCCTTAGTATTAAAGCTACACAGACTGACCTGAGGTTCAGGGGGGGTGACTCCATCACACCTTTTGTGTGACCAGCCATAAGAAAGTGAATGCAATGGATTTCAGGGAAACTTTGCATATGAACTAAATAAATTATCTAGGTGTTTCCTCCCCACCCAGCCTCCCTCCCCTTTGCTGTAAAACCCTAGCAGTTTCTCCATTAATGGACAGAAACTAGAAAAATCATTTTAATGTGGGATATGTTCTTGGAAATACGTGTGGAAATACTTGGAAATGTGGTACATAGAAAACATGGCAAGAAAGGACTGAGGAAATTTTCTCCTTAAACCCAAGACCATAAGTAGAATCATAGAATACTAGAACAGGAAGAGAATTCAGGAAGTCATCAAGTCCAGTCCCCTGCCCTCACGGCAGGACCAAGCACCGTCTAGATCATCCCTGACAGGTGTCTGTCCAACCTGCTTTTAAATATCTCCAGTGATGGAGATTCCATAACCTCCCTAGGCAATTTATTCAAGTGTTTAACCACCCTGACAGGTAGGAAACTTTTCCTAACGTGCACCCTAAATCTCCCTTGCTGTAATTTAAGCCCATTGCTTCTTGTCCTATCAGAGGCCAAGAAAAACAATTTCCCCCTCTTCTCCTTGTAACACCCTTTTAGACACCTGAAAACAGCCTTCATGTCCGGTCTCAAGCTTCTCTTTTCCAAACTAAACAAGCCCAATCCTTCAGCCTTTCCTCACAGATAGGCTGCGTCTAGACTGGCGAGATTTTGCCGCCTGTCTACACTGGCTGCGAGTATTTGCGCAAGAACACTGACGTTGTACTGTACAAAATCAGTGCTTCTTGTGCAAATACTCTGATGCTCCCGCTCAGGGATAAGCCCTCTTGCGCAAGTATTCTTGCACAAGAGGGCCAGTGTAGACAGCAACGTTAATTTCTTGTGCAAGAAAGCCTGATGGCTAAAATGGCCATCGGAGCTTTCTTGCGCAAGAGAGTGTCTACGCTGGCACAGATGCTATTGCGCAAAAGCACATCTTTTGCGCAAAAGTACATGCCAGTGTAGACTCTCTCTTGCGCAAATACTTTGAATGGAAAAACTTTTCCGTTAAAAGTATTTGCACAAAATCATGCCAGTCTAGACATAGCCATAATGTTTTCCAGGCCTTTAATCATTCTTGTTGCTCTTCTCTGGATCTTTTTCAATTTCTCCACATCTTTCTTGAAATGTTGTACCCAGAACTGGACACAATCCTCCAGCTCAGGCCTAACCAGCACAGAGTAGAGCGGAAGAATGACTTTTCATGTCTTGCTCACAACACTCCTGTTAATGCCTCCCAGAATCATGTTTCCTTTTTTTGCAACAGTGTCACACTGTTGATTCACATTTAGCTTGTGGTCCACTATGACCCCTAGATCCCTTTCTGCAGGACTCCTTCCTAGACAGTCGCTTCCCACTCTGTCTGTGTGAATTAAGTACTTTTGAAATTAGCAACACTATAAAATGACTGAATCCTTAATATTTATCTTCATCTAAGCACTACAGCACTCGAGTCAGATGCATGGGGGTGAGCAGAAGGAGTTTAATTCCCTGAGGCTTTTTTTAAAAGAAATATTTTAAATGGACACCATCAAGGTCTTTTTTATAATATTTAATTTTTAGAAGGCTAGGTACAAAACCATACAGCTGTCCCTCCTGCCCTTTGCCTGCATGCTGGTTTATTATTGTAGGGTTACTCACACATGCCAGCTGGTATCCAGTTTTAGAATTTTATTCCTTAGAAAAATAAAGATTGAAGTGTTTAGTTTGGGGGGAAAATATGCAAAGAATGGGATCGCCTTTTGCAAACCAGTACAGAAGAGTCGCAGTAAGCCAAACGGCAAAACCTCAGACAAGAAACAGAAAGCCGCCTGGATCTGAATGGCTGGGGTTCATTAGCCCTTCTGTTTGTTTGGGGGGTACAGACCCTGGATCAGTGAGGTTCTATAGGGATCGGCAGGGAGGGGCCATGCCACCTTTGTAACACCAGCTGTGTGGAGCAAGAATCCCCTTGTCTGGGCTACCTGTGGGGTTTGAATCCAGGGCTGTCAGGATCCAAACAAAGGCCTCTTCTGCCTGCTTGAAGGAGTAACTCCACCAGCTGTCAGCTGTCGTGGGGCCTTCTCCTCATCGGTGGATTTAAGAAAACAACAACCTATGCCTTGGTAGGCCGGGTCATGGAAGTGAAAGTAAATGTGGCTGTGGGTTCTGTGGTCTGTGGGTTGGCTGAATTTGGCGCTGGCCAGCCCCAGGAAGAGTAGGGTCTCCTGGCTCCACATGCTCCACAACTCAACGGGCCTGGCTTCTGCCAGGCATGAGGAGAGGTGTCTGAGACTCCTCTGGGGTGAGAGTTGGGGGTTGATTTCTTTACCCTCCAGGTACCAGGGCGGGCCCCAGAAGAAGCTTTTCTAGCCAGGGCTGCACAAACAGAACTGAGAGAAGGAGAAGGCAGAACAGGCCCTGCCCTGGCTCGCAGAAAGACGAGGCTCTCTTGTGGTAAAATGGGGCCGCAGGGCCAAAGCAGAGCAGCAGCTGCAAGGAGGCACAGAAAGGGAAGGAGGCACTGTCTCAGAAGTAGAGGGAAAAACAAGCTGCCTGAAAGGCACAGAAGCTGCAGTGGGAAACGCCCAGTCGTGATGACGAGGAAAGCAAACGAGTTTCCAATGGAACAAGGGCTCTCGGAGCCAGGTGATTCTGAGGGAATCTCTGCTTTGTATTTAAAAAAAGACAAGACGTGTCTCCCACTCAGGGTTGTGGAAAAAAGCCCGAACATGTGTTGCCCCGAGGTTCAAAACCAAAAGGGCACAAAGGCAGCTGCTGTTTAAAAAGAAAACCTCAGGAGTTTTTTGTCAGTCTCCCAGCTTTTAGAGGCCTGGCTCGTGCCTGTTGAACCGTTGGACGTGGTGGGATGTGTCTCAGCCACTGTGAGCAACAGGACTCCATCAGCAAAGAAGCCCAGCAACACAGTCCACCTGGTGCCCCGTGCACCCCTGTTCCTACTCGCTTTTGCAGCCTCCTCTCTTCTGTTCCAAGCCCATGTGCACCTCCTTTCCTTCTGGCGCCTTCCAGGATCTCTTCTCTCTTTGCCTCTCCCTTTCAAGTCAAGTAGTCGTTCTTCTACTTTGCTCTGTGTGGATTAGGCCTCAGCTGGAGGACTGTGTCCAGTTCTGGGCACCACATTTCAGGAAAGATGTGGAGAAACTGGAGAAGGTACAAAGAAGAGCAACACAAATGATTAAATGTTTGGAAAACATGAGCTATGAGGGAAGGCTGAAAGAACTGGATTTGTTTTTGTCTGGAAGGAAGACGGGGGGGACATAATAACAGCTTTCAAGTACCTAAAACATTGTTACAAGCAGGAGGGAGAAAAATTGTTCTCCTTGGCCTCTGAGGACAGGACAAGAAGCAATGGGCTTAAATTGCAACATAGGAGATTCAGGTTGGACATTAGGAAAAACTTCCTACCTGTCAGCGTGGTTAAGCACTGGAATAAATTGCATAGGGAGGTTGTGGAATCTCCATCACTGGAGATATTGAACAACACGTTGGATAGACATCTATCAGGGATGATCTAGATGGTACTGGGTCCTGCCGTGAGGGCAGGGGACTGGACTCGATGACCTCTCGAGGTCCCTCCCAGTTCTAGTGTTCTGTGATTCTGATTCCCTTTTCCCTTTGAAGCCTCTCTACTCTCGTCCATTCTGAGTTCAGTATCCCTCTGCTTCTGTCCTAGGTCCCCCACTTCCTCGTAACCCATCTTTCAAGGGCCTCTGTGCCCCTTGAGGCACTAACCAAGCCGAAGATCCCCTGCCTGGCATGGGCTGAAGAGAGAAACCAATAGCCCCGATAAAAATGCCAAGCCCTGGAATTTTGGCAGCATGTCCTTGAAAATGGGAGGCCTGCCCCTACAAAGCACAGCTAGGTCCTGGCGGCCCACTCATCCGCGTTGGCCTATTATCCGACCAGCTGGAGGACAATGCCAGAACCGTGTCTTCCCTTCCCACTCACTGTTGTGCAAAAGAGCTTCATTTCATTTGTGGAACGCCATTTGCTGACCGAGAGGGAAGGGGGAAAGAATGGGTTTTGTCACTTCTGCGCTAAACCTATTGTCTCCTTCCCCAAAGCAATCATCCATAGCTATTAAAATTGCACGTCCCCAGCATTGCATAGCATTTCTCCTAATCGGTGTGCATTGCCAAGTCAGCTCCCAGATTGCACTCATTCTTCTTGGGAAAGCTTTTCCTGCACAGTCACAATTTTGCTAAGCAGTTGCATTTGCTCACATTGGCATCGTGTTCAGCAAGGCTGAAGGACACAATCAAGAACAAAGGAGTGACTAGAAAATCAGAGGCCTCAGTCGATTACTACATCTTTCAGGCCATTGAAAGAGACACTGGCTATATATTTTCTTCTGCAATTCTTAAGGAATAATGTTAAGTAAGAAAAGTACAAAGCAGAGAGCTCATTTAAGTGGTGTGAGTCTGGCGGTCCATCCTTCTCACCACCCCGGGCATTTTGATCTGCCTGAAAGTTGCATGAAAAGAGAAAGAGATGACCCACATTGAGTGGGGGGAAAGGATGTAGAGGAAATTCGAGATGGGACTCAAGGAGAAGAGAATGGAACTGAATGGTCCTACGAAGGAAGACTGAAAGAATTGGGCTTGTTTAGATGGGAAAGGAGAAGACTGAGAGGGGATATGATAGCAGCTTTCAAGTATATAAAAGTGTGTCACAAGGAAGAGGGAGAAAAATTGTTCTCCTTGGCCTCTGAGGATAGAACAAGAAGCAATGGGCTTAAACTGCAGCAAGGGAAGTTTAGGTTGGACATTAGGAAAAACTTCCTAACTATCAGGGTGGTAAAACACTGGAATAAATTGCCCAGGGGGGTTGTGGAATCTCCATCACTGGAGATATTTAAGAGCAGGTTGGACAGACACCTGTCAGGGATGGTCTAGATGGTACTGGGTCCTGCCGTGAGGGCAGGGGACTGGACTCGATGACCTCTCGAGGTCCCTTCCAGTTCTAGTGTTCTATGAGTCTATGAATACTCTTCTCCACATCCGTCCAGAACTTTGGGGATCTGGATCCAAACTTCCAGACCTCTCGCTAAAGTGACATCTCTATTTGGAGTGGGCGGCGTATGCTAGCACTGTTCAAGATAACACGCTACAAGCAGACGTGGCAGCGCACAGGCAGGAGGTTGCGCGCTGCCCTGAGTCTGAGACACGAGGCATCTCGCCTCTCCTGCCGTTCATATCGGCACGGCTACGCTGCTGTTGTGAGCGGCCTCGCGCGTTCCGAGCGAGCTCGGGGATGTCTGCGTGAGGCGGAACTGACAGATCCAGCGTGAAGGGGAGATGCACCCTTTGGAGAGCCGAACTGGCATTCCATGTAGGCCTGTAATAGGGAGGGCAAAAGGGGTAACAGCCCTGGGGCCTGGCAATTCAAAGGGCCTGGGATTCCTGGCCAGCGCTGCTGTTACTATGGCAATGGTGGTGGCAGGAGCCCCCGGCCCTTTAACTCTCCGCCAGAGTGCCACACCACGTACTCAAGGTGGCTTTGAGGGCTGGTGGGGGGGCGCCACACTCCAGGTAGTGCTGAGGGCCGGAGAGGTTGGCAGTGGGCTCCATGCAGTGCGGAGGGCTGGCTGGTTCCGGCCCTTCTACTCAAAGCTCTGCCCCTTCTCGGAGCATGGACCCCCTGCACACACACCTTCCCCAGAGGCCCTTGGCAGCTGTCGGTGCCTCTAAAAACACTGGTGACATTCACACTGAGACCCAATGGCTGAATTTCACCGCTCTGCAGAAAATCAGCACAATCCTACGTGAAGTGTATAGGCCCAGGGGAGAATCCCTTCAAATACTTGGAGGGCCTTCTGCTGGCACTCACCATGTTCCTTCCACATATGAAACTCTGCCAGGACCCAACCAAAAGCCACCGCATGGAGATATTTGTAGCTAGGCTTTGCCTGGTGTATCTATTCCATACAATTTGTTCTTTGAACCCCATCACGCCCAGGGTGGTTTTCTTTTTTCACATTATGATTTCTGTGCAAAGAGGAAAAGACAATGCACTTTGCACAGGATAAAGCTTACGTACGTCCTGATGGGCTTTATTGGTTTGTATTCCTTAGACTTGTCCATTGCATAGGGGGGAAATGGATTCTGCGTAAATTTCATAACTAGGACCCAGCTTTGTAACAAAGCCTTGCCCATTCTTCGATCCCATTCTTCCATCCCCCAACCTGCCCCTTGCCACGGATGTGGTTTTCTCCATGCACATGCATGGTAATAAAAATACCCTCCTTTGTGATCGTACGACACTTCTGATCCGGCCAGCATTAAGGCTTTCACAGTGATGTGTAGGATCAGGGGTAATTCAACTGCTCTGAAGAAGGCAATTCAGAGACATCGCCCTCCATCAATGCACCTTGCAAACATGGACGTAAAAGGTGTCATGCGGCATTGCCGGCACAGACTCATCCCTGTGTAAGATATTAATAAGGACACATTTTTAATTTTACACCCAGGAAGAGCATACTGAGCTCACAAAATGGGAAAAATGGACCTATATGTCTTACATGCCTTTCAAGACAAATGACACGGGCTTATTTATGACATCAATTTATTTTTCACTTTGCAATTACGTAAAAACAGCAATAACCCGGCCAGAGAGATGATGCGATGGGTCCAGGCGCTGAATTATTCATCGCCCTTCAGCTGTTGCCTTCGCATCAGCTGTGCATTGCATAAATCACGAGGGATCTTTCCAGCCACGACCGCTCTAACCTCCAATCGGATGGCTCTCTGTGATGAAGAGGAGAAAGCTACTGCATTGAACTGAGCCTTTCCAACGCACAGCATTTTGTGTAAAGGACAGGCAGCGGGTATGATCGTTCCGATGTATTACAGTCGGGGGAAGCCTACGTATAGTTCATCAGCGCGCTATACTGAGTATCTAATATGGCGCATTTGTCCGCATTGTGCTTTCTCGTGAGAGCATGATGCACAAAGCTCTTCGTATGGCACAGGGAGGTTTGCCTTTAGATGGCACTGCCTGCGTTGGGCAGTTTATTTAATCCTCGTCACTTTCCAGACCCCAGGCTCGATCCCATATCCTGACATGGCTCTTGGCTGAAGTGGGAACAGGGACCGTTCAGGCTCATGCAGGACTCCCGAGCCCTGGACAAACCCTTGACACCTTAATCTGTGGGAAACACATCACCCTTGTTGGACAGTGGAGGCTGCCCTAGAAACTCAGAGCCCTGAGCCCGCATTTCCTCAGGGTTTCGTAACTGAGCTGAGAGCAGACCTCAGGCCTCAGCTGGAGCCAGGGCTTGCCAGGGATCAGTCCCAGCACCTCTAGGTTTGGCAGTGCGTAGTCCCGGCACCTCTAGGTTTGGTAGTGCATAGTCCCGGCACCTTTAGGTTAAGCAGTGCGTAGTCCCGGCACCTCTAGGTTTGGCAGTGCGTAGTCCTGGCACCTCTGGTAGCTAATTGCTTGAGTCTAGTCAGGCCCACTGACGGGGGAGAGGGGCAGTTGCTCTGGGGCCCAGGAATTGAAAGAGGCTCGGTCTAGCCACTCCCAATGCCCCGGGCCCTTTAAATCTCCACCGGAGCACCGGGCCGCACACTCCGGTGGCTCTGAGGGATTATGGGGCCACGCTTTGCTCCAGGCAGCGTGCAGGGCTGATTCCCCAGCCCCCTTCCACCTGAGGCCCCGCCCCTTCCAGGAACACGGAGCACCCCCCCGCCAGCATGCCGCTGAGCACTGGAAGGGCCGGGTATTACACTCCAGTTCTGTCTCCGGTATCTGTCCTGTGGATTAGAACGGCAGCTCTTCTTAGGCAGAGACTGTCTCCTACTGCGTGTGGGTGCAGCACCTAGCACAGTGAGGCCCAGATCTCAGCCGGTCGTTAGCAGCTACTGTCCTAAACGTGATTCTTAAGACAAATGCCATTCCCTGTTCCCAGGGGTCAAACCTCCCCTTGTTTTGGGGACCCACTTTGGACCCTGCTGGCAAGGAGACATGTGGGCAGCCCTCTCTTTCCAAAGCCTGCTCGGGGCTTTCAGCATCTGTTTTAATTCCCTAACTGCAGACCAGAAAACTGATAGCTGGCAAGAAATTCTGCCGCACACGGAGGTGCTCCTGGTCCATAGCGTGAGCAATCGTATTCCTGACTTTTTGCATCAGTGGCTCTCTCCTGACACACGTGTGTTCCTCTGCTACCTTGTGGCAGTCAGGGATCAGAGCGCCCTGTGCCATGCACTGTACAAACAACAAAAAAGAATTTCCTGCAGAAGCAGAGGATGTAGAAGCCATAGGAGGCTGTAGGAGGCCAACCAGCAGCAGAAAAAGCAAGGGAGAATTGCTGGAAGTCTCCATTACAGAGCAGCTTTGCGATTTCTGGGGTGCCTAGGACTGACACAGCTGCCAAACATGGTTTTGTAAAATGTGGAGTAAATCTCCATCTGCTATGCTTTATGCTTGTCTATGGCTCTCACTGTAGTATTTGAGCACCTCAAAAAATTTAATGGATTTATTATCACATCACCCCAGGAAAGACAGCAATGGTTTTATCCCCATTTTTTTACAGCTGGGGAAACTGAGGCTCAGAGTAATTAACAGACTTGCTCAAGGAACCTAAAAACATAACATATGAATGGCTATACTGGGACAGACCAAAGGCCCACCTAGCCCAGTATCCTGTCCTGACAGTGGCCAATGCCAGGTGCCCCAGAGGGAATCAACAGAAGAGGTAACCAGTAAGTAATCCATTCCCTATCACCCATTCCCAGCCTGACAAACAGAAGCTAGGGACACCATTCCTACCCATCCTGGCTAATAGCCATTGATGGACCTATATTCCATGAATATATCTCATTCATTTTTGAACCCTGTTAAAAACCTGGTCTTCACAACATCCCCTGGCAAGGAGTTCCACAGGTTAACTGTGCATTGCACGAAGAAATACTTCCTTTTGTTTGTTTTATCCTGCTACCTGTTAATTTAATTTGGTGACCTCTAGTTCTTGTGTTATGAGAGCAAGTAAATAACTTTTCATTATTCACCTTCTCCACACCAGTCATGATTCTATAGACCTCTATCACATCCCCCCTTAGTCTTCTCTCTTCTAAGATGAGAAGTCCAAGTCTTTTTAATCTCTCTTCATATGGGACCCGTTCCAAACCCCTCATCATTTTTGTTGCCCTTTTCTGAACTTTGTCCAATGCCAAGATCTCTTTTGAGATGAGGCGTCCACATCTGTACACAGTATTCATGATGTGGGGCATGCCAGGGATTTACAGAGGCAGTACGATGTTCGCCGTCTTATTCTCTATCCCTCTTTTAATGATTCCTAACATTGCTTGCTTTTTTGACTGCCGCTGCGTTGTGGCTAGTAGGGATGTGAGATATCGGGTAATTGAATAGTCATGTAACCACATGAATTCTTATCCGCTACACGACTATTCGAAGTCCCTGGGCGGGGCTGGCAGCCAGTGTGGGAGACACCCAGGGAGTCAAATTGAATCCAGCTCTCCTAGGTGTCACTCCAACGCATGGACACCAGTGGGAATACTCATGTGCGCAAGTATGTGTAGGGCTGGGGCGTTGGATGAAATTAATATTCGCACGGAATTTCTGCAGGAATGGCTGGTTCCATGTAGCTGTCCCATTACTATCAGTTTTATGAAAGCTATATATTGTGTAAATGCAGGCATAAATACAGACCACAAAATATTTGGAGCGGAGGCACAAAGGACATCCAGTTACCAAACTAAAATTGTAGGAAAATTGCTTCTGCCACCCCCTATTTCTGCCTTTTCTTGTGGTTTGTTCATGTTAAATAAATAAAAAAGAGGATAATGTGCTCTCGTGACATGTCTGTTAAAAATACCATGGAGCTTCATTTACAAACATTTTGGTGCCATCAAAATTCTTCTCCATTTTCATGAATCCCTGCAATCTAGTGTCTCTGCTAGCTCAGAAATGTGATTAACTGTCATGTGAAATTGACAACACTAATTGTGGGCTGAAGAGGTGTTCATTGCGCAGAGTGGTGAATTATTTCATGCAAAAGATTAGAAAATGATGTTGAGGGAGGAAAAAAAATCCACTGATGTTTGCCTTTGGCATATGCATTCAGAGATGCGGGGGGTGCTTGGTAGAACGAGGCAAGAAAAAAATCCCATGGCAAAGGAAAACATCATTTTTGTAAATATTTTCACAGAAAATTTGAACTTTGCATCAAAAACACGCGACCCCAAAATGCGTGGCCAAAACCTGAAAACGTTTCCTTTTTTCTTTTTGTTTCAAAAAGTTGATTTTTTTCACCCCCAGAAAGCAGAAACTTTTAATGAAACATTTCATTATAATGTTTCATACTCTATTTCCTCTCAAAACCTGGATTTGACAGAAGTTTTCTGTTTACTAGTTTTAGTGCTAAGTGCTTCTGTAAATCACATCAGTTACATATAAGAGCCTATGTATGAATTTGGGAGTCTAACTTTAAGCCACCTTTTTTTGGAAATGATGGCTTTGTCTCTTAAAAATTATAATGCAGGAATTCTAAATTGGAGTCTGATTTACAGCATATTTTTGTCTACAGATACTAGAATGGAATTTTGAATGGATTATTCTTGCATGGATTAATCTTGAGTGGATTTAGGTTCTGTGATGGCTACTGACCAATGCCAAAATAAGTTTGCTAAAATTATTGGAAGATATTGATCGATGGATTTATGCATGTGATTAATACTTGATATTGCACGTGATTACCTGTGGTGGGATCCTGTTTGATAATATACCCAAGCCTATTTTTATTATGTAATTCTGATTTTTAAATCTCCCACCTTTCATGGAAAAGAACAAATGGTTTTTAAAAGCCCAATGACTCCACTTACAACAAGGGGCTTGGGGTGATCCAGAGAAAGCGTTGAGGTTAAGGAGAATAAGTAGCACTGCAAAGAGATTTGGTTGTTGCTACCGTGACTACGTGAGGTGCGTTATGTGTGGAACCGTGCAGGTGGTGCGATTTACCAACCAGCCTGCTTGCTTTCGCCACTTCCTGTCACATGCCCGCCCTGGGGTGTGCTGGTTTTGAAGATTCCGCTGAATGGGAGCATTTGAGACACGCTGGTTCCCGAGGGAAACCTTTGAATGATGTCATGCTATTGCAGGTCAGGTTGCTTTTCCCCTCTGGCAATGAACTCACACAAGGGACCAGCGCGATCTAGTCTGACTTCCTGTACATCATGGGGCACAGAACCTCACCTGCTCACTCTTGTAACAGACTCACAACCTCTGGCTGAGTGACTGAAATCCTCAACTCATGACCCCGGGGCTTCAGGTTACAGAGAATCCACCACTGACACTGAAGGACACGAGGTCAGTACAGGTTGAACCTCTGTGGTCCAGGACTCTCTCCTTTGGCAACCTCCATGGCCCAGCAGAACCATGGATGTTGCTGGGCCAGAAAGCCCCAGCACAGAGGTTGCCAGTGGCTGGGTGTGGAGCCAGCTGGCAGGGCCAGCGGGAAGCCAGTGGGGGTGTTGGAACCCACAGGGCAGAGGGACTGCAGAGTCCATAGCTGGCAAGGCCACAAATGCCCACAGGGCCACTTCCGGAGCTCCCAGGGCCGATGGGGTGCCGGAGTTTGCAGGGCCATGGGGCCCACAGGGCTGCTACAGCCAGGGGGCTGAGGGCAGTGCTGCCAGGTAGCTAGGGAGGGGAGACCAAAGGAGAGGCTAGCACCCCTCTCCCCCTGACTTTCTCTGGTCTGGAAAACTCCCTTGTCCCGGGCTGGTCAGGCCCCGAGGGAGCTGGACCCGGGAGGTCCAACCTGTACTAACAACGATGAGAAAGTAGTAAAGAAAACAATGCCACGAACGATGTTGCCCAAAAAAAGGGGCTAAGATGGCACAAGAATCTGATTTCAATTAGGTTTAAAAACATCCTGCGGTGTGTTCTACTGTTCTGGTTTAACTGTCCATACCCAGCTACAGAGATCAGTGGGGAACGTTTCTTGCTGTTCCTCCCTCCTTTAATATCTCAGAGATGAGAAAATATCCCCCAGCAGGGAACTGGCCCATCTCCTCTGAAGACACTTGGGGGTTTAAATTTGAGTCCCCAGAGTCAGAACTTTGACTATTTAAACTGCGAAAGTCAGACCTGGACCTCCATTAGAGCCAACTCAAAAGTGTCGGATTTGAAGGCTGATTTCTTTACGCATATTGCTTTGTACTATATTTCTCCCCTGTTCTGCTCTGTTTTGAATCTTGTTGGCAGCAACAAATAGTTTGCTGGAGTACAGGCCACATTAATGATATCACAAAGGGTGTGTATATATTATTTAAAATGTCACATTCTGTAGTATCTCTCTAGCGAGCTAACACAAATTGTTTGTAAGTCTTAAATGTGAAGCGAATTCCAGCGATTTTTATATATAAATAACCTGGAGCAATGTGTGAGTTTGTTTTATATTGGATATAAACAAATCTAACCTATTAAAAATACAAAAAAATGAGGGAACCTTTTATAATCACCTTGTGGTCTTTATTCTGGAAAAACACCTTTCGGGGGCAGAATAAGGACTGGATTCAGAGATTTCTCCGGTGTAATTGTTCACCCTTTGCATGCATAGTTTTAGATTTCTTTTGCTAATATGCTCACACACACAAACACACACACACTCAGTAGCCGTCTATTAATACATATTTGTATAAAGATGATCTGTTGTTGAAAGCTTTTTGTTTTGGCTTTTTAAAAAAATAGTTCACATTTGAAAATTTTTCAAACTGTCTAGCAACTGATTATTTCGCTCTGAACTCACGAGTTCCAAGAAGAGTAAGGAAGCAACAGACAGACTAGAGAGAGCCTACATGTGTTGCAGCAGATGGTACCAGGGTAGGGGGAAAATGTTGCCTGCAGTCTAGATCTGTTCATGGAGTATTTTGTGTAGAAAAAGTTGCCCCTAAGTTTGGCCACCAAATTCAGAACTGGGCCATCCAAAACCCACCACATCTAGTAGTGCTTAGAATATCAGAAAGTGCTAATTTCATGCTGGTTCTGACTGGTTGTCTTCGCCCTTGTTAAGGAAGGAACGATCGTTTTGCTAAATCGGGCACATGCCTGGGCCATCAATGCCTTCAGGGATATCTACAGTGAAATCTGAGGTGTGTTACAACACATGGATTAAAAATTAGGAATCCAGTGGCACTTTAAAGACCAACCCATTTATTTGGGCATAAGCTTTCGTGGGCTGGAGCCCACTTTGTCAGATGCATCTGAGACGAATGACTTCTGGCGCCTTGCTCTCCATGCTCCCGTTTATGCATCCCAGAAGCATGTTGGCTTTTTTTGCAACAGTGTCACATGGTTGACTCACATCTGGGGGTCCATTCTGAACCCTAGTTCAGATATGCCAGATCTTTGTCCTGGTATTTGGTGAAGTCAGTCCGAGGCTGGTCGGTGTTAATTAAACATCTGTTCTTTTGCCAAAGTGATTGTTTCCCATCTGTAGGATACAGCATTAGGACTTGGCTAACAAAAAGTTCATGACGTGACTCCCTCTTTTCCTTCCATTTTGATTACAAGCCAACGTGAATCTGAGATCACAGAGACTTGACATAAAAATGAATGAGGAGGGTCACATGCTTGTCCTCTGGCAAACGCAAGGTTGTTCGATACAGTCTATTTTTCAGATGACCAGGGTAATGGGGCTTCCACCATTTCCCTTGCGAGTCAATTTCACAGAAAAAGAGATCTTCGTGTGCACTTCTCTGGTGGCTTTTGTAAGTCACTGATGGATCCTGGCTGTGTAACCCACTTCGGAGCTAGTTC
Source organism: Pelochelys cantorii (assembly GCA_032595735.1). Lineage (NCBI taxonomy): Eukaryota > Metazoa > Chordata > Testudines > Trionychidae > Pelochelys > Pelochelys cantorii. The sequence continues at coordinate 2,724,291 of CM064340.1, forward strand.
AGCCAACTGTTGTGTAATGAAGCAAGGGCCAATTTTGAGGATGGATTGAGGGTGGGCTTCAACTAACAAAAGAATAAATTGGACGCCAGTAAAGAGACATTGTTCCTTCCCTTGGCTACAAAAAAATGTGTTCACCCCTACTGGTTAGTCTCAGATGAACCCAACAGGACAAATTCTACTTAGTTACGCCCTTGGTAAATTCAGAGCAACTCCCCTGACATCTGTTGAGCTATCCTGGATTTACTCCAATGCAAATGAAATCCCAGTGCATGATTTGTGTGGTCCTATTGCTGCTGCTGCAGCATGTAAGCATCTGCCAGATGTTTTACGAAAGGATCTACTTCTCAAATCAAAAGTTTGCAAAATGTGGTAACTTTTTGGACAAATGGACAGTTATTTGGAATGGGCAATGCATGGCCAACAAACTCAGCTCCCGCCTTTCATGGGGACTCTCACACTAATGTTAACTGTAAGGGTGCATCTACACTGCACCCGTAGGTCAAAATAAGATACGCAGTTTCAGCTACGCAAATTGCACATTTTATTTTAATCTCATTTTGAAATAGCTTAGTTCGAAACTGAGCGCTGTCTACACAGAGCCAAATTTTGAAATAAAGTGCTATTCCAAAACGTCCCTTAACCCTCATGGAATGAGGGTTAGAGGCCCATTATTTCGAAATCTACTTCGAAATAACAGGCACATTTAAAGA